>OX459021.1:0-2500000 GCA_949774965.1 Diarsia brunnea
AGGGTGCACCGGCCCAGCAGCTGCTCTTCCCTCCAGACGTATCGAGAGGGACCAGCAACCATTGGACACACGTGGAGGAATTCTGACGCACCCCACCCCAACCTAACCTTTTTTTTTTTTTTTTTTTTTTGACGCTGGGAAAAAATGCGTTACGCATACCCTCCCGTCGGGGGACGGGAGGGGTATGTGGGACTCCCGGGCGAACCCGGTATACCCACTAAAACGACCCAGCGGCATTCCCGCTTCGTCATAGTGGCGGGGGGACTGGGAAACCGGCACAGCCTTTACAACCAGTCCCCCGCCGACGATATCAAGGCGGTCCCCTCACACCCTCACGGGCGTGGGGGGGGGCGGGAATGACTGACGGAGGTGACGGGTGCAATGCGGGCGCAGGCACCCCCGTGCCTGTCGCCCGCCCGTCACCTAGAGGAGGGAGGGCACGACGCCTTCTCCCCCTTCTCCGTCTGCGGAGCGGCGCAGCGAGAGGGTCGTCCTCCCGCGCCCGCTCCGCCTCCTCCTTCTGCGAGAGTACGTCCTCGCAGAAGGAGGCTACTGCTGACCAGGCCTCCTCGCTCCCCAGCATGGCGTCAACCACGCCGGGAAGCGAGAGGTCTGGTCCGACCACCGCGGTGAGGCCGCAGCGCCGCTCGGACCACGCCGGGCACCCCTCGAGGGTGTGCTGCGCCGTGTCCTCCGCCGCGCCGCATTCGTGGCACGCCGGGGTTTCCTCCCTCCCGATCCGGTGCAGGTGCGATCCGAAGCAGCCATGCCCGGACAACACCTGCACCAGACGGAAAGAGAGGAAACCGTGGGACCGCTCGAGCCAGCCCTGCAGGACCGGCCCGAGCGCGTCCAACGTCCGGCGACCAAAAGGCGGCGCTGGCGAGGTCCTCCGTCCAATGGAGGACGATGGCTTCCTTCGCCTCTCGCCGCACCGCCTCCCGCTCTTCGCCCATAGGGCGCTCACCAAGCGCCCTTCGGCGGGCCGTCCACTCGTACACTCTGGCGAGCACCCACGCCTCCAATTCCCATGGAGGGGTGCCGGCCAGAGCGCACGCCGCCGAAAAGCCCACCGAGCGGTACGCTCTCGCCACCCGCTGTGCAATGGCCCGTTGGGGCCTGCGGATGGCGGTCGCATTCTCCCTCCTATGGAGGGAGTCCGCCCAGATGGGGGCCCCGTAAAGGGCCATGCTCCGCAAAATGCCGGCATAGAGGCGCCGGCACTTTGCCTTTGGCCCCCCCAGGTTTGGGAGGAGCCATGAGAGGGCGTCCGCGGCCTTCAACAGGCGCGTCGACAGCCCGCTGAAATGCGGGCCGAAGCGCCACCTGTCGTCCAGCACCAGCCCCAGATATTTCATCCGGGGCTGGACCCCTATACGGACGCCCTCCACGACGATGTGGGCGTCGGCAGGGCAGCGCTGCCGGGGACCGCGAAAGAACACGGCCTCCGTTTTGTGCAGCGCCACCCTCAATCCCAGGCGGCGGATCCTCTCTGCCACCAAGGATCCGCCAGCCGAGGCCAAAATGGCCGCTTCTCCGAAGCTCCTCCCCCGTGCAGTGAGCAGAGTGTCATCCGCGTAACAGATGACACTCGTGCCCTGGAGGAGGGCTCCCCGCAACAGCCAATCGAATCCGATGTTCCACAAGGGGGGGCCAAGCACCGACCCCTGTGGAACACCGGACTCAGCAGCGTACCGCCTCACCGCACCTGCTCTGTCTACGAGGAGGACCTCTCGGCCCTCCAAGTAGTTTGTGAGCAGGCTCCTCAGGTATTGGGGCACTCCGTGATACCGGAGTGCCTCCAATATCGTCGAGTGGGGGACGGAGTTGAAGGCGTTGGCAATGTCGAATGACACCGCCAGCACTCCGTCCCCCGCCTCCACCGCCTCCTTCACCTGGCCCTTGAGTAGGGCCAGCGCGTCGATCGTCGAACGCCCACGACGGAAACCGTATTGGGCGTCCGACAGATCCGGCCCTACCCCCCGCAGGTGGCTCTCCAGCCTCCCGGCGACAATCCCCTCGAACAGCTTACCGACCTCATCGAGCAGAACGATGGGCCGGTATGCCGAGGGGGAGTCCACCGGGCGTCCCTCTTTTCGGAGGAGGCAGAGCTGCCCTTCCTTCCAGAGCTTCGGGAACCTCCCAGCCGTAAAACACGCGCTGAAAAGCTCCCGAAACCTGTCCTCCATTTGGGAGGCGGCGATCGCCACCACCCGTGCGGGGACGCCGTCCGGTCCGGGGGCGGTCTTCTTCGCGCGGAGGTTCAAAACCCCCGCGTAGAATTCCGCCGCCGTCACCGGGGGGACCTCTGCCTCCGGGGAAGCCGCCCCTTGCGGGGGATCCATTGTTGGAGGGGCGAAGTCGGTCCTGCGCGGAAACAGGGACCGGACCACCCCATCCAACAATGCCGGCTCGAGGGTCTCGGACAGTGGGGGACCATAGGGGCGGAGCTGGTTCCGCGCCGCCTTATACGGTCTCCCATAGGGGTCCCTGTCGAGACCCTCCAGCATCTCGGCCCTCGCCGAGTCCCGCGCAGCGCCCATCGCAGACTTGAGGGCCGCCGTAGCCTCTCGGTAAGAGGCGTACAGGCGGTCCTCCTCTGCCCGGACTCGGTTCTGGGCGCTGCGCCGCCGGCTCCGTGTGTAGGCCCTCCTGGCCGCCACGCAGGTGGCCCGGAGCCCCGCCAGCTCCTCCGTCCACCAGTACACGGCGCGACGGGGAGGCGGACGGCGTGACCGAGGCATGCTGGAGTTGCACACCTCGGTCAAGGACCCCCTGAGCCGCACCGCTGCGGCGTCAACGTCCGGGACCTCCTCGACAGGGGGAGGCGACAGCCAGTCCTGGAGAAAGGCGGCCTCCTTGGCTGCCTCCCGGTCCAGGCGGGTGAGTGCCCACCGCGGGAAGGGAGATTGCCCAGCACGGGCCGTCCCCCCTCCCCGCTGTGTGGAGATGTCGAACCGCACGTAACGGTGGTCCGACAAGGTCTCCACCAGCTCCACCCGCCAATTCACGACGCGGGCGGCCAGCGCGGGGGTGGCAAACGACACGTCCACCACCGACCCGCCCTGTTGCCGCACACACGTGTGGACCGCCCCCCTGTTGAGGAGGGTCACACCGCACGAGGCCGCCCAAAACTGGACGGCGCGTCCCCGGACGTTGCACCCGGCGGCCGGGTTGCCCCAGGCCACCGACTTGGCGTTTAGGTCGCCGAGCACCACGACCTGGCGTGGTGCCGCCCTCCCTACGACAGCAGTGAGGATCTCTAAGAAATCCTCAAAGTCCGAGAGAGGGCGGTTTGGGGAGAAATACACTCCCACCATCGCTATCTCTCCCCACGCGGCGGCCACGTATCCCGGTCCCCTCTCTAAGAGCGAGAGGGGAGGGGAGTCTGTGGAAGACCGCGCCACCAACGCCACTAGGCCATCCCGGTCGCCCAGCCAACGGCCAGGGACCGAGTAGGGTTCGGCGACCACCACCAAGTCCACCAACCACTCAGCCATGGTCTGCATCAGCAGATCCTGGGCTGTCCTGCAGTGGTTGGCGTTCGCCTGAAGGATGCGATGTTCGACTCTGGCCATTAGTCGGACATCGCACCCTCCTCCGCAGCCGCCGCAGGAACGGCGGTGTCAGCGGCAACAGCAACAGCAGGCGTAGGCCCGGTCGGCGCCTGCGCTTTGCCACGCTTAGGGGGGGGATTACACTTCCCTCCCTTCATGACGTGGCATGCCCGGCGGCCACTGGCGGCACACACCGCGCAGTGCGGCGTGGCGGCCTGGCAGGAGGAGGCTTTGTGGCCTTCCTTGCCACAGCGGTAGCAGGTGTCCCCAACCTAACCTAACCTAACCTTTTTTTTTTTTTTTTTTTTTTTTTTGGGTGGAAAATCCTCATGGATGTCCCCCGCCCCTAAGGGGCAGGGGGGTCTGTCAGACTCGTACTGACTAAAAACCACCCGTGTCCTTCACTCTCCTACGTCGGGGGTCACGGGAACAGAAGATACTTCCGCGACCCCCGGCTGGAGCCTGGCCTTGCGGCCTCGCCTCAGAAGGGCGCGTGCGGACACGCCGCGCGCCCGCCACCTCGGGTTCGGGTATCCCGAACCCATTCAGGGGGGCCGGAAGAGAGCGCTATCCGCCCTCCGCCTGCGCCCAGTGCGTCTGCTGCGGGCCGGGTGCGGGGAGTTGACCTCCCGCTCCCTTTCCGCAGCCTCCTTCTGCGAGACGACTGCTTCACAGAAGGACACCACCGCGTCCCAGGACTCGACGCTGCCGACCATCTTCTCGACCACGGCCGGCAGCGACAAGTCACTGCCTACTCCAGAGACGAGGGCACGGCGCGGTTCCTCCCAAGCGGCACACTCTGCCACTGTGTGCCGCGCCGTGTCCTCCAGACAGTCGACGCAGTGGTGACACCGGGCGTCCGGCTCCCTGTTTATGCGACACAGGTACTTCCCAAAGCAACCATGCCCGGTAAGCACCTGTGTCACCCGAAACGACAGGGAGCCGTGCCTCCTCTCGAGCCAGCGCTCGAGTACTGGCCGGATCGCCTCGATGGTGACGAGGCCGGCGGTAGGGCGCGAAAGCCTCTCCCGCCACTCCGCCACCAGGGCCGCGCGAAGCTGCGACCGACGCAACTCCATGTGTCGCTGCATCGGTCGCTCGCCACGCGCCCGCATTTCCTCGCGCCACCGATAAAGTGACGCGAGAACCTAACCTAACCTAACCTAACCTAACCTTTTTTTTTTTTTTGGGTGGAAAATCCTCATGGATGTCCCCCGCCCCTAAGGGGCAGGGGGGGGGGGTCTGTCAGACTCGTACTGACTAAAAACCACCCGTGTCCTTCACTCTCCTACGTCGGGGGTCACGGGAACAGAAGATACTTCCGCGACCCCCGGCTGGAGCCTGGCCTTGCGGCCTCGCCTCAGAAGGGCGCGTGCGGACACGCCGCGCGCCCGCCACCTCGGGTTCGGGTATCCCGAACCCATTCAGGGGGGCCGGAAGAGAGCGCTATCCGCCCCCCGCCTGCGCCCAGTGCGTCTGCTGCGGGCCGGGTGCGGGGAGTTGACCTCCCGCTCCCTTTCCGCAGCCTCCTTCTGCGAGACGACTGCTTCACAGAAGGACACCACCGCGTCCCAGGACTCGACGCTGCCGACCATCTTCTCGACCACGGCCGGCAGCGACAAGTCACTGCCTACTCCAGAGACGAGGGCACGGCGCGGCTCCTCCCAAGCGGCACACTCTGCCACTGTGTGCCGCGCCGTGTCCTCCAGACAGTCGACGCAGTGGTGACACCGGGCGTCCGGCTCCCTGTTTATGCGACACAGGTACTTCCCAAAGCAACCATGCCCGGTAAGCACCTGTGTCACCCGAAACGACAGGGAGCCGTGCCTCCTCTCGAGCCAGCGCTCGAGTACTGGCCGGATCGCCTCGATGGTGACGAGGCCGGCGGTAGGGCGCGAAAGCCTCTCCCGCCACTCCGCCACCAGGGCCGCGCGAAGCTGCGACCGACGCAACTCCATGTGTCGCTGCATCGGTCGCTCGCCACGCGCCCGCATTTCCTCGCGCCACCGATAAAGTGACGCGAGTACTTTTGCCTCGAGGTCCCAGGGCGGGGATCCGGCCAGTACTCCGGCCGCCTCGTGGGAACCTAACCTAACCTTTTTTTTTTTTTTTTTTTTTTTTTTTTTTTTTTTTTTTTTTTTTTTTTGACGCTGGGAAAAAATGCGTTACGCATACCCTTCCGCCGGGGGACGGGAGGGGTATGTGGGACTCCCCGGGCGAACCCGGTATACCCACTAAAACGACCCAGCGGCATTCCCGCTTCGTCATAGTGGAGGGGAACTGGGAAACTGGCATAGCCTTTGCTACCAGTCCCCCGCCGACGAATGCAAGGCGGACCCCTCCCACCCTCACGGCACGGGTAGGGGAGGGGGGCCAGGAACGGCAGGCGGAGGTGACGGAGTGCAATACAGGCGCAGGCACCCCCGTGCCTGTCGCCCGCCCGTCACCACCTAGAGGAGGGAGGGCACGAAGCCTAGTCCCCCCTCTCCGGCTGCGGAGCGGCGCAGCGAGAGGTCGTCCTCCCGCGCCCGCCCCGCCTCCCCCCTCTGCGAGAGCACGCACCCGCAGAAGGAGGCTACCGCTGACCAGGCCTCTCGCCACCCAGAATGGCGCAAATACGCCGGGAAGCGGGAGGTCCGGTCCGACCACCGCGGCGAGACCGCGGCCAGTATTTCGCCGTGTGCCGCGCGACGGCCCACGGAGCGGACCCACCGGTCGGTACGCGATCAGTGATTTACTCCTCGAAGCCCTCGGGGAGCGAATCAGGGCCGGGGCCCCTCCCCCATCCCGGACCACGGCCATTCGTCACGCTCACAATCACGTCTGATGGTCAGACGCGTACCAGAGCGCAACGAACGCCGCGATCCAAGATGAAGGAGGAACCCCAACCCCGATCCACTCCCCGAGAACTTCGAGGAGCGAACCACCAACCACGCACCGCCCGATGAGCCCGCCCCGCGAGCCATCGCACCGCACACGACGAAATAACCCCGCCCAGAATATTAGCCACGACAGTACCATTTCCCGAGGAATAAGAATTTCTTCTCATTCCTCGAGGAAGGATACTGCCGCGCCCAGGGTGCACCGGCCCAGCAGCTGCTCTTCCCTCCAGACGTATCGAGAGGGACCAGCAACCATTGGACACACGTGGAGGAATTCTGACGCACCCCAACCTAACCTAACCTAACCTTTTTTTTTTTTTTTTTTTTTGTCGCTGGGAAAAAATGCGTTACGCATACCCTCCCGTCGGGGGACGGGAGGGGTATGTGGGACTCCCCGGGCGAACCCGGTATACCCACTAAAACGACCCAGCGGCATTCCCGCTTCGTCATAGTGGCGGGAGGACTGGGAAACCGGCACAGCCTTTGCTACCAGTCCCCCGCCGACGATATCAAGGCAGACCCCTCACACCCTCACGGGCGTGGGGGGGCGGGAATGACTGACAGAGGTGACGGGTGCAATGCGGGCGCAGGCACCCCCGTGCCTGTCGCCCGCCCGTCACCTAGAGGAGGGAGGGCACGACGCCTTCTCCCCCTTCTCCGTCTGCGGAGCGGCGCAGCGAGAGGGTCGTCCTCCCGCGCCCGCTCCGCCTCCTCCTTCTGCGAGAGTACGTCCTCGCAGAAGGAGGCTACTGCTGACCAGGCCTCCTCGCTCCCCAGCATGGCGTCAACCACGCCGGGAAGCGAGAGGTCTGGTCCGACCACCGCGGTGAGGCCGCAGCGCCGCTCGGACCACGCCGGGCACCCCTCGAGGGTGTGCTGCGCCGTGTCCTCCGCCGCGCCGCAATGGTGGCACGCCGGGGTTTCCTCCCTCCCGATCCGGTGCAGGTGCGATCCGAAGCAGCCATGCCCGGACAACACCTGCACCAGACGGAAAGAGAGGAAACCGTGGGACCGCTCGAGCCAGCCCTGCAGGACCGGCCCGAGCGCGTCCAACGTCCGGCGGCCAAAGGCGGCGCTGGCGAGGTCCTCCGTCCACTGGAGGACGATGGCTTCCTTCGCCTCTCGCCGCACCGCCTCCCGCTCTTCGCCCATGGGGCGCTCACCGAGCGCCCTTCGGCGGGCCGTCCACTCGTACACTCTGGCGAGCACCCACGCCTCCAATTCCCATGGAGGGGTGCCGGCCAGAGCGCACGCCGCCGAAAATCCCACTGAGCGGTACGCTCTCGCCACCCGCTGTGCAATGGCCCGCTGGGGCCTGCGGATGGCGGTCGCATTCTCCCTCCTATGGAGGGAGTCCGCCCAGATGGGAGCCCCGTACAGGGCCATGCTCCGCAAAATGCCGGCATAGAGGCGCCGGCACTTTGCCTTGGGCCCCCCCAGGTTTGGGAGGAGCCATGAGAGGGCGTCCGCGGCCTTCAACAGGCGCGTCGACAGCCCACTGAAATGCGGGCCGAAGCGCCACCTGTCGTCCAACACCAGCCCCAGATATTTCATCTGGGGCTGGACCCCTATACGGACGCCCTCCACGACGATGTGGGCGTCGGCAGGGCAGCGCTGCCGGGGACCGCGAAAGAACACGGCCTCCGTTTTTTGCAGCGCCACCCTCAATCCTAGGCGGCGGATCCTCTCCGCCACCAAGGATCCGCCAGCCGAGGCCAAAATGGCCGCGTCTTCAAAGCACCTCCCCCGTGCAGTGAGCAGAGTGTCATCCGCGTAACATATGACACTCGTGCCCTGGAGGAGGGCTCCCCGCAACAGCCAATCGAATCCGATGTTCCACAAGGGAGGGCCAAGCACCGACCCCTGTGGAACACCGGACTCAGCAGCGTACCGCCTCACCGCACCTGCTCTGTCTACGAGGAGGACCTCTCGGCCCTCCAAGTAGTCTGCCAACAGGCTCCTCAGGTATTGGGGCACTCCGTGATACCGGAGTGCCTCCAATATCGTCGAGTGGGGGACGGAGTTGAAGGCGTTGGCAATGTCGAATGACACCGCCAGCACTCCGTCCCCCGCCTCCACCGCCTCCTTCACCTGGCCCTTGAGTAGGGCCAGCGCGTCGATCGTCGAACGCCCACGACGGAAGCCGTATTGGGCGTCCGACAGATCCGGCCCTACCCCCCGCAGGTGGCTCTCCAGCCTCCCGGCGACAATCCCCTCGAACAGCTTACCGACCTCATCGAGCAGAACGATGGGCCGGTATGCCGAGGGGGAGTCCACCGGGCGTCCCTCTTTTCGGAGGAGGCAGAGCTGCCCCTCCTTCCAGAGTTTCGGGAACCTCCCAGCCGTAAAACACGCGCTGAAAAGTTCCCGAAACCTGTCCTCCATTTGGGAGGCGGCGATCGCCACCACCCTTGCGGGGACGCCGTCCGGTCCGGGGGCGGTCCTCTTCGCGCGGAGGTTCAGAACCCCCGCGTAGAATTCCGCCGCCGTCACCGGGGGGACCTCTGCCTCCGGGGGAGCCGCCCCTTGCGGGGGATCCATTGTTGGAGGGGCGAAGTCGGTCCTGCGCGGAAACAGGGACCGGACCACCCCATCCAACAATGCCGGCTCGAGGGTCTCAGACAGTGGGGGACCATAGGGGCGGAGCTGATTCCGCGCCGCCTTATATGGTCTCCCATAGGGGTCCCTGTCGAGACCCTCCAGCATCTCGGCCCTCGCCGAGTCCCGCGCAGCGCCCATCGCGGACTTGAGGGCCGCCGTAGCCTCTCGGTAAGAGGCGTACAGGCGGTCCTCCTCTGCCCGGACTCGGTTCTGGGCGCTGCGCCGCCGACTCCGTGCGTAGGCCCTCCTGGCCGCCACGCAGGTGGCCCGGAGCCCCGCCAGCTCCTCCGTCCACCAGTACACGGCACGACGGGGAGGCGGACGGCGTGACCGAGGCATGCTGGAGTTGCACACCTCGGTCAAGGACCCCCTGAGCCGCACCGCTGCGGCGTCAACGTCCGGGACCTCCTCGACAGGGGGAGGCGACAGCCAGTCCTGGAGGAAGGCGGCCTCCTTGGCTGCCTCCCGGTCCAGGCGGGTGAGTGCCCACCGCGGGAAGGGAGATTGCCCAGCTCGGGCCGTCCCCCCTCCCCGCTGTGTGGAGATGTCGAACCGCACGTAACGGTGGTCCGACAAGGTCTCCACCAGCTCCACCCGCCAATTCACGACGCGGGCGGCCAGCGCGGGGGTGGCAAACGACACGTCCACCACCGACCCGCCCTGTTGCCGCACACACGTGTGGACCGCCCCCCTGTTGAGGAGGGACACACCGCACGACGCCGCCCAAAACTGAACGGCGCGTCCCCGGACGTTGCACCCGGCGGTCGGGTTGCCCCAGGCCACCGACTTGGCGTTTAGGTCGCCGAGCACCACGACCTGGCGTGGTGCCGCCCTCCCTACGACAGCAGTGAGGATCTCTAAGAAATCCTCAAAGTCCGAGAGAGGGCGGTTTGGGGAGAAATACACTCCCACCATCGCTATCTCTCCCCACGCGGCGGCCACGTATCCCGGTCCCCTCTCTAAGAGCGAGAGGGGAGGGGAGTCTGTGGAAGACCGCGCCACCAACGCCACTAGGCCATCCCGGTCGCCCAGCCAACGGCCGGGGACCGAGTAGGGCTCGGCGACCACCGCCAAGTCCACCAACCACTCAGCCATGGTCTGCATCAGCAGATCCTGGGCTGTCCTGCAGTGGTTGGCGTTCGCCTGAAGGATGCGATGTTCGACTCTGGCCATTAGTCGGACATCGCACCCTCCTCCGCAGCCGCCGCAGGAACGGCGGATATTGCGGCAACAGCAGGCGCAGGCCCGGTCGGCGCCTGCGCTTTGCCACGCTTAGGGGGGGGATTGCACTTTCCCCCCTTCATGACGTGGCATGCCCGGCAACCTAACCTAACCTAACCTTTTTTTTTTTTTTTTTTTTTTTTTTTTTTTTTTTTTTTTTTTTTTTTTTTTTTTTTTTTTTTTTTTTGACGCTGGGAAAAAATGCGTTACGCATACCCTTCCGTCGGGGGACGGGAGGGGTATGTGGGACTCCCCGGGCGAACCCGGTATACCCACTAAAACGACCCAGCGGCATTCCCGCTTCGTCATAGTGGAGGGGAACTGGGAAACTGGCATAGCCTTTGCTACCAGTCCCCCGCCGACGAATGCAAGGCAGACCCCTCCCACCCTCACGGCACGGGTAGGGGAGGGGGGCCAGGAACGGCAGGCGGAGGTGACAGAGTGCAATACGGGCGCAGGCACCCCCGTGCCTGTCGCCCGCCCGTCACCACCTAGAGGAGGGAGGGCACGAAGCCTTCTCCCCCCTCTCCGGCTGCGGAGCGGCGCAGCGAGAGGTCGTCCTCCCGCGCCCGCCCCGCCTCCCCCCTCTGCGAGAGCACGCACCCGCAGAAGGAGGCTACCGCTGACCAGGCCTCCTCGCAACCCAGAATGGCGCAAATACGCCGGGAAGCGGGAGGTCCGGTCCTACCACCGCGGCGAGACCGCGGCCAGTATTTCGCCGTGTGCCGCGCGACGGCCCACGGAGCGGACCCACCGGACGGTACGCGATTAGTAATTCACTCCTCGAAGCCCTCGGGGAGCGAGTCAGGGCCGGGGCCCCTCCCTCATCCCGGACCACGGCCATTCGTCACGCTCATAATCACGTCTGATAGGCAGACGCGTATCAGAGCGCAACGAACGCCGCGATCTAAGACGAAGGAGGAACCCCAATCCCGATCCACCCCCCGAGAACTTCGAGGAGCGAACCACCAACCACGCACCGCCCGATGAGCCCGCCCCGCGAGCCATCGCACTGCACACGACGAAATAACCCCGCCCAGAATATTAGCCACGACAGTACCATTCCCCGAGGAATAAGAATTTCTTCTCATTCCTCGAGGAAGGATACTGCCGCGCCCAGGGTGCACCGGCCCAGCAGCTGCTCTTCCCTCCAGACGTATCGAGAGGGACCAGCAACCATTGGACACACGTGGAGGAATTCTGACGCACCCCAACCTAACCTTTTTTTTTTTTTTTGACGCTGGGAAAAAATGCGTTACGCATACCCTTCCGTCGGGGGACGGGAGGGGTATGTGGGACTCCCCGGGCGAACCCGGTATACCCACTAAAACGACCCAGCGGCATTCCCGCTTCGTCATAGTGGAGGGGAACTGGGAAACTGGCATAGCCTTTGCTACCAGTCCCCCGCCGACGAATGCAAGGCGGACCCCTCCCACCCTCACGGCACGGGTAGGGGAGGGGGGCCAGGAACGGCAGGCGGAGGTGACGGAGTGCAATACGGGCGCAGGCACCCCCGTGCCTGTCGCCCGCCCGTCACCACCTAGAGGAGGGAGGGCACGAAGCCTTCTCCCCCCTCTCCGGCTGCGGAGCGGCGCAGCGAGAGGTCGTCCTCCCGCGCCCGCCCCGCCTCCCCCCTCTGCGAGAGCACGCACCCGCAGAAGGAGGCTACCGCTGACCAGGCCTCTCGCCACCCAGAATGGCGCAAATACGCCGGGAAGCGGGAGGTCCGGTCCGACCACCGCGGCGAGACCGCGGCCAGTATTTCGCCGTGTGCCGCGCGACGGCCCGCGGAACGGACCCACCGGACGGTACGCGACTAGTGATTCACTCCTCGAAGCCCTCGGGGAGCGAATCAGGGCCGGGGCCCCTCCCCCATCCCGGACCACGGCCATTCGTCACGCTCACAATCACGTCTGATGGGCAGACGCGTAGCAGAGCGCAACGAACGCCGCGATCCAAGATGAAGGAGGAACCCCAACCCCGACTCACCCCCCGAGAACTTCGAGGAGCGAACCACCAACCACGCACCGCCCGATGAGCCCGCCCCGCGAGCCATCGCACTGCACACGACGAAATAACCCCGCCCAGAATATTAGCCACGACAGTACCATTCCCCGAGGAATAAGAATTTCTTCTCATTCCTCGAGGAAGGATACTGCCGCGCCCAGGGTGCACCGGCCCAGCAGCTGCTCTTCCCTCCAGACGTATCGAGAGGGACCAGCAACCATTGGACACACGTGGAGGAATTCTGACGCACCCCCCCCAACCTAACCTTTTTTTTTTTTTTTTTTTTTTTTTTTTTTTTTTTTTTTTTGACGCTGGGAAAAAATGCATTACGCATACCCTCCCATCGGGGGACGGGAGGGGTATGTGGGACTCCCGGGCGAACCCGGTATACCCACTAAAACGACCCAGCGGCATTCCCGCTTCGTCATAGTGGCGGGGGGACTGGGAAACCGGCACAGCCTTTACAACCAGTCCCCCGCCGACGATATCAAGGCGGTCCCCTCACACCCTCACGGGCGTGGGGGGGCGGGAATGACTGACGGAGGTGACGGGTGCAATGCGGGCGCAGGCACCCCCGTGCCTGTCGCCCGCCCGTCACCTAGAGGAGGGAGGGCACGACGCCTTCTCCCCCTTCTCCGTCTGCGGAGCGGCGCAGCGAGAGGGTCGTCCTCCCGCGCCCGCTCCGCCTCCTCCTTCTGCGAGAGTACGTCCTCGCAGAAGGAGGCTACTGCTGACCAGGCCTCCTCGCTCCCCAGCATGGCGTCAACCACGCCGGGAAGCGAGAGGTCCGGTCCGACCACCGCGGTGAGACCGCAGCGCCGCTCGGACCACGCCGGGCACCCCTCGAGGGTGTGCTGCGCCGTGTCCTCCGCCGCGCCGCATTCGTGGCACGCCGGGGTTTCCTCCCTCCCGATCCGGTGCAGGTGCGATCCGAAGCAGCCGTGCCCGGACAACACCTGCACCAGACGGAAAGAGAGGAAACCGTGGGGCCGCTCGAGCCAGCCCTGCAGGACCGGCCCGAGCGCGTCCAACGTCCGGCGGCCAAAGGCGGCGCTGGCGAGGTCCTCCGTCCAATTGAGGACGATGGCGTCCTTCGCCTCTCGCCGCACCGCCTCCCGCTCTTCGCCCATGGGGCGCTCACCAAGCGCCCTTCGGCGGGCCGTCCACTCGTACACTCTGGCGAGCACCCACGCCTCCAATTCCCATGGAGGGGTGCCGGCCAGAGCGCACGCCGCCGAAAATCCCACTGAGCGGTACGCTCTCGCCACCCGCTGTGCAATGGCCCGTTGGGGCCTGCGGATGGCGGTCGCATTCTCCCTCCTATGGAGGGAGTCCGCCCAGATGGGGGCCCCGTAAAGGGCCATGCTCCGCAAAATGCCGGCATAGAGGCGCCGGCACCCCCCCAACCTAACCTAACCTAACCTAACCTAACCTAACCTAACCTAACCTAACCTAACCTTTTTTTTTTTTTTTTTTTTTTTTTTTGGGTGGAAAATCCTCATGGATGTCCCCCGCCCCTAGGGGGCAGGGGGGTCTGTCAGACTCGTACTGACTAAAAACCACCCGTGTCCTTCACTCTCCTACGTCGGGGGTCACGGGAACAGAAGATACTTCCGCGACCCCCGGCTGGAGCCTGGCCTTGCGGCCTCGCCTCAGAAGGGCGCGTGCGGACACGCCGCGCGCCCGCCACCTCGGGTTCGGGTATCCCGAACCCATTCAGGGGGGGGGGGGCCGGAAGAGAGCGCTATCCGCCCTCCGCCTGCGCCCAGTGCGTCTGCTGCGGGCCGGGTGCGGGGAGTTGACCTCCCGCTCCCTTTCCGCAGCCTCCTTCTGCGAGACGACTGCTTCACAGAAGGACACCACCGCGTCCCAGGACTCGACGCTGCCGACCATCTTCTCGACCACGGCCGGCAGCGACAAGTCACTGCCTACTCCAGAGACGAGGGCACGGCGCGGCTCCTCCCAAGCGGCACACTCTGCCACTGTGTGCCGCGCCGTGTCCTCCAGACAGTCGACGCAGTGGTGGCACCGGGCGTCCGGCTCCCTGTTTATGCGACACAGGTACTTCCCAAAGCAACCATGCCCGGTAAGCACCTGTGTCACCCGAAACGACAGGGAGCCGTGCCTCCTCTCGAGCCAGCGCTCGAGTACTGGCCGGATCGCCTCGATGGTGACGAGGCCGGCGGTAGGGCGCGAAAGCCTCTCCCGCCACTCCGCCACCAGGGCCGCGCGAAGCTGCGACCGACGCAACTCCATGTGTCGCTGCATCGGTCGCTCGCCACGCGCCCGCATTTCCTCGCGCCACCGATAAAGTGACGCGAGTACTTTTGCCTCGAGGTCCCAGGGCGGGGATCCGGCCAGTACTCCGGCCGCCTCGTGGGAGATCGTGCGATACCCCCTTATGACTCTGACGGCCATCGCACGCTGCGGTCTCCGCAGAACAGCAATAGTGCCGGCCGTCAGGTCAGCCGCCCAGATCGGGGCCCCGTAAAGGGCCATCGATCGCACGATCCCCACGTAGAGCCGCCTACAGGCGGCGCTCGGGCCCCCCAGATTGGGAAGCAGCGTTGACAGCGCCCCGGCCGCGCCCAACAACTTGGGCGCCAGCCGCCGGAAGTGAGGTCCGAAGTCCCACCGGCTGTCGAGCACCAATCCCAGGTACTTCATGGTAGACCCGACAGCGATTCGGACCCCACCGACCACAAGATGTGATCCGGCGGGTGGCGCCCGACGGGGGCCATGGAAAACTATAGCCTCCGTCTTGTTGAGGGCCACCTCCAGGCCGAGGCGCCGTATGCGGCCCACCACCAGTGAGACCGCAGCCGTCGCCAGCAACGCCGCCTCCCTGTACGAGCTCCCCCGGGCCGTGACCAGCGTGTCATCAGCGTAACACGTGAGGTCGACGCCCGGCGGGAGCTCGCCCCTCAGCACCCAGTCGTACCCGATGTTCCACAGGGGTGGCCCCAGGACCGAGCCCTGTGGAACACCGCTCGACATGGGGTGCTGGTGACCGCCATCACGTCCCACGTAGGTGACACACCTCTCCGTCAGGTAAGCCCCAACGATTTGGCGGAGGTAGGGAGGCACCCTATGGTAGACCAGGGCCTCCCTGATACAACTCCAGGGCAGGGTGTTGAAGGCGTTGGAAATATCCAAAGACACTGCCAACATCACCCCGCCCCGGGACACCGCTTCCTCCGCCAGGACTCTCACACGCGACACGGCGTGAATAGTGGAGCGCCCATGCCGAAAGCCAAACTGGCAGTCGGCTAGATCCGGCCCCTCTCCGCACAAGTGGCCAACGAGGCGGGCAGCTATTATTCTTTCGAACAGCTTACCCACCTCGCTTAGCAGCACTATGGGCCGGAACGCGGACGGTGAGTCCGCAGGGCGCCCCGCCTTCTTGAGTAGGACCAGATGACCAGCCTTCCATAGACTGGGAAACTGGCCCCGCTCAAGACACGCCGTGTAGAGTCCTCTCAGCTGGGGCTCCAGCTCCTTCAGAGCGAGGGCGAGCACTCGGCCGTGTATTCCGTCGGGCCCCGGAGCCGTATTCTTGGCCCGGAGCCGCAACACGGCCGCCCCCATCTCTGCCTGTGTCACCTCTGGGACGCTGATGGCGATCTCCTCTGTAGGCTCCGCGGCTGTGGGCAAAGCCATCGGCGGCGGCACATGCTCCTCTCTAGCCGGGAAGAGGGCTGCGACGACCTCCGTCAGCAGCTCGGGTTGGAGACTCTTCGTGAGTGGAGGCGCTGCGGCCCGAAGTTTCCCTCGAACCGCACGATAAGGACGCCCCCACGGATCTCCGTCCAGAGTCTCCAACATCTCCTCCCGGCTTCGCACCTTCGCCTCGCGGATGGCCAGCCGCAGAGCCTCCTTCGCCGCGCTGTACATCTCATACAGCGCGGCCTCCTCGTCAGGGACCCGACGACGTCTCCTCCGGTATCGGGTGTACTGGCGTCTCGATCTCACGCACGCGACGCGCAACTGCGCGATCGCGTCGGACCACCAGTACACCCGGCGCCTACCCGACTGTGTGTGGACCCGGGGCATGGACGCGTCGCTGATCTGCGTCATCGCCCCGAGGAACCACTGCGCCTCCTGTTCGACGTCGACGGGTCCGTTCGTTGCCGACTCTCGGAACCAGGCCTGAACAATGGCGGCCTCCTCGAGAAGCTCCCTGTCGATGCGCTTAAGCGCCCAGCGCGGACCGTCCGTAGACTGGGCCGGTGAACTGCGGCCAGCGGTGGTCTGGGCGGAGACGTCGAAACGGATGTATCTGTGATCCGACAACGTCTCCACCTCCACCGCGACACGCCAGCTCCGCACACGGCGGGCGACAGCAGGGCTCGCAAACGACACGTCCACTATGGACCCGCCTCGCTGCCGCACGCACGTGTGTACCGAACCCCGATTAAGGACGGTCAGGCCGGTCGTGACCAACCACTCCTCCAGCGCCTCACCCCTAGCATCGGTCACTGGGGATCCCCACGCCATGGATTTGGCGTTGAGATCACCCAGCAACAGAACAGGGCGAGGGTGGAGTCGGTCCACGACGGCACCCAACTCGACAAGGAAGCTCTCGAAGTCGGCGAGGCTCTTGTTGGGCGAGAAATACGCCCCAACAGTGCCAACGCCGTCCGCGAGGGCGGCTACCCAGCCGCGACCTCGGGACGGACTGCTCAGAGCCCCGCCAATGATGGCCACCGAACCGTCCAAGTCTCCCACCCAGTTGTCTCTGGGGGGGACAAAATACGGCTCGGCGACCACGGCCACATCGATCGACCACTGTGCCATGCTCTGGAGCAAAAGATCCTGAGCTCTGGCACAGTGGTTGATATTGCCCTGGAGGAGATGTAACAGCGCCATTAGTCACAGTTCATCTCCTCCACACCTCCGTCCCCGGACCGAGAGTCGGCCGTGTGGTTGCTTGGCTGAGGGGCTTGTTTAGGGCCCCCAGCCTTGCCACCCCTTTTCTTCCCCTTGGTGGGGGCACCGCAGGCTTTACTGCCCACCATGTGCTCGGCGGGCCTCCCTGCCGCTGAACAGAGGCAGCAGTTTGGCGCCGCGGAGCACTGAGCCGCCTTGTGGCCGGGCTGACCGCAGCGGTGACAAAGACCGCTGCGGTCGATTTCGGCGGTGCAACAGGCCCCGACATGCCCAATGGCGAGGCACCTGAAGCACCGCATAGCCCTGGGTTGCAGGAGCTTCACCCTCGCTGCAACCCACCCCACCAACACACGCCCGGCGTCGGCGACCTTATTGGCCGCAGCCACCGGGCACCGCACCCAGATCGCACCCAGTCCGGAGGCATGGGTGCGTATCTCACCAGTCCGCACTTCGCCTGGCGGACAACCACCGGCTCGGGCGACGGCCGCCACGACCTCATCCGGGGTCACCGAGTCGTCCAGACCTTCGACCCGCAACTCGGCGGTCTTCACCGGTCTGGAGACCCGGACATCCTCCGGATTGAGGACCTCTCGTAATTTGGCGGCCAACATGTCCGCCCTCTCACCGCTAGAGGCACCAGCCACCTCGAGTAGCCGCGCTCCCGTCCTCGCCGACCTCATCTTGAAGCCGGTTGGTGTGCCGAGGTCGGGAAACGCGACCTTCGCCTTCGCCTCAGTAAGGACCGCCTTGTAGGTGATGCCCCTTTCGACGGCTCCGGGCTGCAGTGTTAAAACCACAGCCGCAGAGCGTGGGGCTCGAACCTTAGGCGGTCCCTGGGCCTTCTTGGCTGATGCTGGTGCCTCAGCCCGAGCCGGTGGTCCCGCATCTCGTGCCTGCGGGGCCGCCTTCTTCTTTCCCTTCTTTTTCTTCCTGACGACCTCCACCCAGCTCTCCGTCGGAGTCTCGGGCTCGGTCGTCAGGGTCGCGGACTTTGGTGCCTGCGGCGCCGCCTTCTTCTTTCCCTTCTTCTTTTTTTTCGCCGGGGACTCCGACGCCGCAGGTGCGGGCGCAGGCTCCGGTGGCGCGGGCCTCGGTGTCGCGGCCGCGGGCCCAGCCATCCTCCTCTGGTCAGCGGCTAGCGGATGCCTGAGGATTGGGGCCGGAGGCAGCCGGGACGCCAGCTCCTCCAGTCGAGCCCCGACCATCTTCCCGCACTGCAACATACAGATGCGGGCGATCTTCTCGACCTCCGCATCCGCAAGTGTGCGGGTCGAGGTCGGGGCCGGCAACGCAACCGACGACGTCGAGGCGACGGCGGGCGCTGGGCCAGCCGCACCGGGAGCCGCGGACAGGGCGGCAAACTGCCGCTTGAGGTCCTCCAGCTCGGATCGGAGACGGCTGTTCTCCTCCCACAGCTTCGCCGTCTCCTCCGAGCTCGTCCTCATAAGGAGGACCTCAGCCGCCTCTTTGATGCCGTCCGCGGCATCCTTTAAGGCGCGCGTGAACGTGCCCTTCAAGTTGCCCGACTTAGTCGCAACCTTCAGGACAACGTCCACGCCGTCCAGCACCTGGCGAGTCAGCGCCACCGCCGACATGTCGCCTCCTTCTGCCATACGGGCAGCGCGCCGCTCGCGAGCTTGCTCGGCCAACCTGCCGACCTCGTCAGCCACAGCAGCCTTGCGCACCGCCCGTCTGGCAGCGTTGGCCTCCGCCTTGTTGGACCCTAGGAGGGACTCCTCACTAGGATCCGCACTCATGGGCTCAGTGTCGCCGTCCGTCACCCCCAAAACCGGCCCCTCTGAGGCGGGTGGTGGAGGCGGCAGGAAGCGGCCCCGCCCATCCCGACCATCTAACAGCCGGGCACCCCGACCCCTACGTGCCGTTGTAACCTTCGCTGCCGATACGTTCTCCTCGCTAGAGGAGAGACCCATCGACAGCGAGTCCATCGAACGCGAACCCAGTGGGCGCTTCCGCGTCCCGCGCGTCGCTCCTGCGACCTCCTTGTTGCACAGGGGCTCCAGGCTAACCCGGAGCTCCCTTCCGCACTGGCGTGCGCCCTCTTGTGTCTCCACCTCGGAAAAGGTGGATACACAAGAGCGCGCCCGCGATGATTGTTGGCGCCGGCCAGCGGTAGACCGCTGACCCGCGAGACCATTGGTGCCCCCCCCAGATACGGTGGGGCAGCCCTCGTGAGAGGGGCGGGATTCCCCCCGAAGGGGACCCGCCTGGGGATTTGTTTCCAGTAGTCGTGATTCCATTTTAATTTTCCTTTTTTAAAGGGTGCGGTCCCTTTCCCCCCCCCCCCCCTGCGCTAACGGCCGGATTCCCTCCGACCATACATCCCTTCGGCACGCGAGACCTTGGGATTTGGGTTATTTTTTAGAGAGGTTGTCTTCCTCGCGGCCCGGACCTAATGACACAGGCCCCCGGTCCTGGACTCAGGATTACGGGTTGGCCGACGGCTGGTCAGAACCAACCGCCGCCCCGACTCGCCCACGCTGCCGCCGGATGCCGGACAGACGCAACGCAGGCAATCCCCCACCGTGAGTCCACTCGGCCCACCCTCTGTAAGCAGAGGTGGAGAGTGGACGACGGTGGAGGACCCACCACGCAGAAATTCGCCACAGAGAACAATCTCTCGATTATTCTCTGTGCCCAGGATGCACCGGCCCGACGACTGCTCTTTCCCCCGAACGTATTCGAAAGGAACCAGCAGCCATCAGGCACACGAGGAGGTTTTCTGCCTGCACCCCAACCTAACCTAACCTAACCTAACCTAACCATCGAAATTTTAACCAAAACAGTGATATCTACAGTTTTCAGTGCGTGTTTTTCGAGCTGTTTTCAGCATATTTCGACTAGAGTAGTGTTCCGCCTACTCCCTGACCGTTTTGACACGACGATTTTTATACGAAATTCGTTAATAACAAATCCATTTTTAAATTTTCTTTTATTCTAATTAATTTATTTAGTGTCAGTTGTGGTCAGCTACCATCCCTGCGTCGAAGGTTGCGATCCGTAGCCCGAGGCCCAGATTGGGGGTTGATTACCTTCATTTTTATCCCAAAAAACTGGTTTTTCGGGGATAATTCCAGATTTTTCTTCTAACGACAATAAACTTTTTTCAAAATTCAGCTAGCCCGCGCCGAGACGCGTCTTTTGACGTATCGCACGTGCCCCTAGCTCGCAAAAAATTTTGCCCATCCTCCCACCCTCTGTTCTATAGCTATAGGTAGAGGGAAAACAGAGAGAGGTCGGCAAAATTTTCAAAATCTTTTTTAGCCTAACTTTAGTCATTCTGAGTGTTTGAAGGGAGAATCGCGTTTTTACACCTTATTCTGACAAAGCGTTGGTCAGTTTCGCGCATTTTAGATATTTAATAATTTTAAGTTGTTTTGACAGTCGTTTTCGACTCTGACAGTATTATTTAATTAGTTATTAGTTATTATTAGAATTACACATATTATATTAATTGATTTTATTTATCGTTTTACTTCTGTTGTCCCCCCTATACAGGGTCACAGTTATCAGTATACCCAGTGTCCAGTATATACTCGTACGAGCATCTCTTCTCCCGAGCAGATATATTTTCCGGACCTCCTCTTTACAGGGGTCCGTGTTGATTCTGTCTGCTTCAGCCCGTTACTATGTTTCGCACCCCATCAAGCACCATGAGGTCTCAGGGCTCCAGCGGCTCGTCGCGATCGGCGGAGAAAGCGGGGCCCACAACTCTTGACGCGAGGAGGAAGATTGTATTCGGAGACGATACACCCCTCGCGTCCAAGGAGAGCCTTGCTACTCCATCGACGCGCCGCGCCCCTGTCGCTGCTTCAGGGCCGCTCACGCAGCCGGAGGCCGGACACCGCAGTCGCATTGCGGAAGCGAGAGCTTGCCTGAACAAGGCAAAGCTTAATTTGGGCAACTCTCGCAATCTCAAAGCCGAGATTAAAACTGCGGTGCTCGAAGCCATAAACCGGCTGTTTGAGCTGGTCAAGGAGTCCGAGCTCGACAAGGCCCCTCCCGCACCCGTAGCCGTGCCGGTTCCCGCACCCACTGCTGACCACTGTCCCCCATCCTCTTCTGTCGAAGTTCTTGCTGGCCAGACTGAGCTCCTCAACACCTTAAAGGAGCATATCTCGGAGTTGAAAGACAACTCCGAGAAACTCGATAGACTCCGAGACAGTCTGGCGAGCAGGGACAGTGTGGGGGAGACGACCTACGCAAGTGTAGCGGCCGTCAAAAAGTGCCACACCGGGGCACAGGCCCTGGAGCGGACGACGCTGCACTCCGTGGTCGTCTCCTCTACACAGGAGATGGATACGGGGGCCGAGGTACTCGAAAGAGTCCGGAAGGCAGTGGACGCGAAGGAGGGCTGGGTGCGTGTAGAGAGGGTCAGGAAAGCGAAGGACCAGAAAGTGATTATGGGGTGCGCAACAAAAGAGGAGAGGGAAAAATTAAAAAATAGACTAGAGTCGGCCGGAGAGAACCTCGTCGTCGAGGCCATGAAAAATCGGGACCCACTTCTGGTTCTTAGGGACGTGCTGTCAGTACATAGTGACGAAGATGTCTTACGAGCCCTTAAGAACCAGAACCGGGAGATCTTTGATGGCCTCGGTGACGAGGAAAAGAAAGTGTCTATAAAATTTAGAAAAAAATCAAGAAACCCGCATACAAGCAGCGTTGTGCTGAGTGTTTCCCCAGCAATCTGGAGGCGAGCACTCTCTGGAGGCAAGCTAAGGATTGACCTCCAGAGAGTGCGCGTTGAAGACCAGACTCCTCTGGTGCAGTGTACCCGTTGCTTGGCTTACGGCCACGGGAAACGCCTGTGCACGGAGCCAGCCGATCTGTGCAGCCACTGCGCTGGAACTCACCTTAGGGTGGACTGCCCAGCCAAGCAGATCGGCGAAGCAGCGGTGTGCATCAACTGCGCCAGAGACAAGCTGAGGGAACACTCGCACAACGCGTTCAGTAGTTTGTGCCCGGTACGTAGGAAGTGGGACGCATTCGCAAGAGCAACTATAGCCTATTGCTAAGGTGGTCGATGCTCCCACTTCCGCGTACACAGAGACGACTAATTCGACACAACCAGATAGCAAACGCATTAAGCGAACCACTAGGGTTGGCTTAATGAAGAATGATAATGGGAGTCACCTTCCTGAGGAAGTGGCGCTAATTATGCTGGACCGTAAGCCAACTCTAGTGGAATCGTTAAGTTGTGTCGAATCAGAAATCAATGTTTGGGATTTTGTCTTGCAAAAACGCGATATGCATTCGTATGGTAACCATAAAGTATTCATATCACACAAAAATCAAATGTAGCAGGGCAAAATTAAGCAATCATACAACAAGGGCAAAAATAAAAGTATAATTAACGTTAAAAAACAAGTAAAATCGTAGAATTAAATTAGGATAGAATAAAAAGTAAATCAAGGTAGTAAAATCGTATATGAATTAAATATTAAAATTAGTGTAACATAGCATAATTAATATAAATGTATCTAGAAAACAGCATAAAGTATAAAGAACAATAAAACATTAGTAATATTGCAGAAATAAAGTAAAATCGTTAAAACTTAATCGCATGAATGTGGTCTCTTCGGCCTTTTATCCTTCAACCAGTCATAATTCAAGGTAAACACCAAGTAACCAAGGCCTCTGATCATGTCAGAGGGACACTGGTGGGGCAGGAGTGTGGTTTTAGCCGGTTCGAGTCCGGCACTACCTCGACTATGTCACAGCCTGTGAGGTAGTCGAGGTGTCCGTGGGGATTTCCCACTCCTGCCAAAACAAAGAAAAAAAAACCTAACCTAACCTGGAGGTGACTGTTCTGGCGCTTTATCGCCTCGATAAGGTCCCCATCCGAGAGGCACGAGAGGATCCAAGGCTATAATGAGGGGATCCTTATTCTCCACCTCCTCCACCACTGATTGCCGGCCTTCTTAATCCTCACGGTCACCCGATTCAGCTCCTCCCTGGTCCGGAAGCGGACCACCACCTTCTGATCCCGCGCCTTTCGCAGCCTCTCCACTACTCTAGTACCCTCGTTTCTTGCGTCCACTGCCGTTCTAAGCTTCTCAGTCACCTCTTCCCCAGTGTCGTGGTCGAAAAAAGCCAAGTCGCGCTAAGTTATTCTACCGCAAAAGCAGTGACATCCATGTAATATCAAGTCAGTAAATTTATTCAGTCCCTACCTACTTTTTGCAGTACAATAAGTTTGCGAGACTTGGCTTTTTTTACAAGTTTTGTTTTTTTGAACACTTTGGAATGGTTAGGGAATAATTTCGCACGAATTGCTTTATTTATCAGTACAATAGTCATTTAATGCGCAATCGTACACAGACATGACAATTTATATTTAACTATTACAATTATTTAACCGACTTCCGAAAAGGAGGAGGTTATCAATTCATCTGTATGTTTTTTTTTTTTGTATGTTTGTTATCGCATATCTCTGTCATTAATGAACCGATTTTCAAAATTCTTTTTGTGTTCGAATAGGTATACACCCGAGGTGGCCTCATTGTCACCATATCAGGATCCGATGATGGGATCCCAGGGAAATCGAGGGCAAGCCTCAAATTTTATAGGCACATATATGATGTTTTTCATATATTTTCTAAAGCTGTTTATAATATCATGTGAATTCGCTGATGATGATGGAAGGTACAACTCCTCAACGGTTAGGAGTTGAAAGAAAATTCTTTCTTATTTATACTCACTTATGGAGCGATAATTGTATTCTTTCAGGGTATTAGGTTGACCCGAGGTGGTCCCATTGTCAGGTAGGCACTTAATAAGTGCCTATAAAGTTTGAGGGCTGCCCTCGATTTCTCTGGGATCCCATCATCAGATCCTGACTTGGTGACAAATGACGTTTTCCATATATTTTCTAAACCTGTTCAAGCATTTGCGCGTGGTCATCACAATATCATGTGGATTCACTGATGATGATGGAAGGTACAACTCCTCAACGGTTAGGAGTTGATAGAAAATTCTTTCAGAACTATGCGTACTTATAAAGTGATAGTTGTATTCTTTCAGGGTATTAGGTTGCCTTGATGATAGAAGGTAAAACTCATTAACCGACTTTAAAAAAGGAGGTTCTCCATCTTGTTTTATGTATATTCACCGATTACTCGGAGGCGTCTGAACCGATATAGAAAATTATTTTTTTGTTGAAAAGGAGCTATTTCAAGGGTACCATGATAAGAAAATCAGGATCTGATAATGGCATCCCAGAGAAATCGAGGGCAACCCTCAAATTGTATAGGCATGTATCACGTGTTTCATGCTTTTCCTAAAGTTTTTTAAGTATTTGCATCTAGCAGTCATCACTTCATGTTGATAAGTTGATGATGGAAGCTTTAACTCCTCAACGGCCTGACCGTTGAGGAGTTAAACCTTTTAGTTGGAGCCTATTCTTTAGTAAAATATTATGGGGACGTATATATGGTTATGGCAACCTTCGTTTCGCTGATGATATCATCTTATTTGCACCGACTGCTACTGAGTTACAAAAGATGCTCCAAGATCTAAGCACAGCAAGCCTTGAGGTTGGACTAATGATGAACCGGTCAAAGACTAAAGTCATGACCAACAGCACAAAAAGTAGGGTTGAGGTAGATGGGCAAGAAATCCACTACGTCGATGAGTACATTTATTTGGGCCAGCTAGTTTCCTTCGAAAACAGGCAAGACAGAGAAATCGACCGCCGTGTCGAGAACGCCTGGAAGAGCTACTGGTCCATGAAGTCGCTGATGAAGGGTGACCTACCTTTATCCCTGAAGCGCAAACTCATCGACATGTGTATTCTGCCCATCCTAACCTACGGTGCTCAAACTTGGTCTCTGACCGAGTCACAAAAGTCCAAACTCAAGGTTTGCCAAAGGGCGATGGAACGAAGCGTATTGGGTATAAAGCTCAGCGACAGAATACGTAATACCACAATACGCTTAAAAACTGGAATCGCTGATGTGGGAAATAAAACTGCTGGCTTGAAATGGGATTGGGCGGGCCATGTCTGTAGGATGGATCATAACCGATGGGCTAGAGTCGTCACCCAGTGGGTGCCAGAAGACGGGCGTCGTCGCCGAGGAAGGCCTAGAAAACGCTGGCGTGACGACCTAGAAGCGTTTATGACGAATTGGACGGGGAAAACCACACAGAGAGAAGAGTGGAAGGCTATGGGGGAGGCTTTTGCCCAGCAGTGGGACAATATAGGCTGATAAAAAAAAAAATATATATATACATATATATATGGTTGTAATCTTTCAGGTTCTCTTGGTGAGCTGATTAAGGAAGGTACTACTCCTAAACGGTTAGGAGTTAAAAGCATTAATAAGGGAATCTTGAAGGTTAAGGGTTAGGAAAGGAAGGAAAGGTTCTTGGTTGAATGTTAAATGTATAGTAAATATTTGTATTGGATATTACAACTAAAAAACTTTTTTGCAAAAAAAAAACCGACTTCAAAAACACAAAAAAGTGAAAAACACTTTTTTTTTGCAAAAAAGTTTTTTTTTAAATTACTTAATAGTTTATCTCTCAGAAAAATCAACTAAGTGACATTTTATTTTTTTAACATTTGACACACGCACATTTGCAGTGCACGACGCCGCTAAAGAACTATGCACTCCCCACTCCCCACCACTACTCCACTTTTATGAGTACTGAAGATACCCTAAAATAAGTGATAGGTAACAGTTTTTATTTAGGAAATCATCGTAAAACCCGGGAAAATTGTATGGAGGGGTCCATACATTTTGACCGTGTAGTGTAGGTTCTGCACTTTTCTATGAATCAGCAGTGTTTTTTTAATTTACCGGTGACAAGTATGTGAGAGCTACGTGCGTGAGCATAAGTGATCTGGCGCGGATCAGACGTCTCGGATGACAAATTCTCCGGCGATTGTCGAATTCCCGCGTCAGCGCAGCGAGCAGTTCTCACAATACCGTGCGCGTCACGCCGCTTCCTGTGCCGCCCTCTCGCCCTCTCATGGCTCACCGGCCAGTCTGCCCGCATGCTAGCCAGTGCCAGCACAGCCGCCATGCACGCCGCCACACCGCTCACCTGCGCGCTGCTCGCCCTGCTCTCCACGCTGCCGACAAGCGAGGTAACGCCACCGCCACACTACACCGACACCTAACCAACTGTTCTCTCGTACCGGTGTACTGGTGTACTGGTGCAGTGGTACAGTGGTGGCTCACTGACCGATGTGTGTTGCAGACGGCGGTGGCCGGCACGTTCTTCTGGAAGCCGCGCGTCTCGCTAGACATCGGCCAGCAGCCCAGTGAGTTCATACTCTTCTCATAGACTAATATATATAAAATGAGAACTCTTCTTACTAAAATCAAATCATTTATTGCATGAAATATGGGTACACTTATAGATGAAAAAAATACAAATAATAGACCTTAACGTTATCGTACCCTAACAGGTTTGCAAAATTGGATCATACATTAAAATAAAAATCTAAAACAAAACACGAGAAAATGGGATGTCAATAATAGTAAACAATTGTCATTTTACATAATTATACATAACATTATTAATTCATTAATTAATTACATTTATCATTTAAATAATCATTAATTGAATAGTAGGCTTTATTAATCAAATATACACACATCAAAAGTGTCTAGGGATCAACATATATTTTTGCAATAACTTTTCTCCTGATTGATATTAATTAAAATTTTCTTTAAGGATTCATCAAATAAAGTGTTTTCGTTTGTCACAGTAACGATAAACCAAGTCACCTTTGCATTAATAAAGAAATTTGCCATTTTCCTAATAAAGGGATTTTTGACATTTGAACCACTAACATTAAAGTTCGAAAAAAAGACTGAAATAACAGTTTTCTTTAAAATTTTATTGGGTAACTTAAACAATTAATAACCCGTGTTTCTACCGCGAACACTAACAACACAAGAACATCGGTTTGGCATACTCAAAATGAGTTCATCCAAATCACGCTGTGGAATGGCCGCCCATGTTCGTTGCAACAACAAAAAAAGGTCTTCTTGCGACTGGATACCCTCCATATTCGGCAGAGCTCTTCTCTGTAGCATATCCCATGCATGCTCAATCGGGTTCAAGTCTGGCGACTGAGCAGGCCAGGGCAGGACATTGATGTTAGCTGCGGCGAGAGTCTGTCTTACAACTCTTGCGGTGTGCGGTCGTGCATTATCATGCATTAACTGAAATAAGGGACCGATTTGCACTTGTAGAGGAACGATGACGTCTGATACAATCGTCTCAGCATAAATTTGAGCGTTGAGGTTGCCTCTGATCCAAATCAACTCAGTTCTTCCGCCGATCCAAATACCCGCCCATACCATGATGGTTCCACCACTATAAGGATGGACTTCCTGGCAGGATTTTAATCGCTGTTGGCGTCCAGGGGTTCTCCAGTGTCGTTACGTCTTGTATCCGGTCTCATACCAAAACGAGACTCATCAGAAAAGCACACGAAACGCCATTGTTCTTCTGCCCAATTTCTGTGTTCAAGAGCCCATTGATATCGAATCCTACGATTGTGCATTGCTATAGGTGGTACCCGTAGCGGTCTTCGGGAATGAAGGTTCACTTCATGCAAGCGGTTTCTGACTGTTTGGTCGCTAATTAAGTTCCCTGAAGAGTGATGAAGCCTCACGGCTAACATCATGGCGGTTATTGTTGGAGCTCTTCGAGTTAAGATTTGAATGTATCGGTCTTGTCTCCGTGTGGTGCAGCGATACCGTCCTCCATGGCGCTCAGCCACGGTACCAGTGCTTCGGTAACGTGTCCAAAGTCGACTGATAACACTCTGACTTGTATTCAGAGCTAAAGCCACAGTACGTTGCCGGGAACCAGCTTATATCATTCCCACGGCTCTGAGCATTTCTTCCCTGCTTAAATGACGTCGCCGCTCCATAATAACGTTGGTTTTAATCAGTAGTAGGGAAACAGTAGCACTAATAATGTCTTCAATGCGTTGTATGTTTTTATAGGGAAAATATTGACAGCTGATTTTCATCTTTTACTCGAATTTGATTCACAGTTCCTGATTCAAATTATGAAATGCACCAAAAAGGATCCATATAAATTTATAAAATCATAAATTTATTACAAAGCCACATCTCAATCTCAAGAAATCCGCATAAAAATGCTTGATCCCTAGACACTTTTGATGTGTGTATTTTTAATTTATGTTTAAATGAAATAAAAATTTTTGCTTCCTTTATATTTTTGGGCAACTTATTATATATTCTAGGACCCATACAAAATGGGCTCTTGTCAAACATAACAGTTCTGTGGCTTGTGGCACGAAGTATACTGGCAAGTCTAGAACTTTTTAATGTCTCATAATTAGGTATTTATATTCATTCTAATGTCTAGTACAAGTTCATAAATATATAGTGATGGCAATGTCAATATTTTTAAATTTACAAAATATGGTTTACATGTCTCAGTTGGTTTCAAAGAACTGATCGCCCGAACACACTTCTTTTGGGCCCTAAATACAGTTTCTCTCTCAGCGGCATTTCCCCAAAACATTATGCCATATTTTAGTATAGAACCAACATAAGCGTGGTAAGCAGATAGCAGTGCAGTTTGATTGACAACTTTACGAAGCATATAATAATATAGTGCATAGGAATACCGGTTTAACTTTGTACATATTTGTTCCCTAAGGGTCTTCCATGTCATATTTGAGTCTATGTGTAGTCCTAAAAATTTTGTAGTATTTTATTGTTCTATGTCAATGTGTTGATAACTTATATTTAAATTACTTAATTTAGAATTTTTATTTTTAAACGTCATTACATATGTCTACGATAGGTTAATTTTAAGTTTGTTTAAGTTAAGCCAGTTAATAATAGATCCTAGTCTTAATAAATACATGTTCCCACTAGTTAACTTTTAAATCGAGCTTTTCATAATGTTATTATAGCTAAGTATACTCTGTATTCGTCTAGATTTCTAGAAGGCACCCAAAAAGAAATTTGTTATAAGATTAACGTGAGAATATCCATAGCTCCCAAACGACTGGACCAATTTTGATGCAGTTTTTAGGGTTCCGTCAACATGGAACCCTTATAGTTTCGCCATGTCCGTCTGTCTGTCTGTCTGTCTGTCTGTCCGTCCGTCCGTCCGCGCTATATCACAAAGACTCTTAGTACTAGAAAACTGTAATTTGGCATGAATATAAAAATGAGTTACGCCGTAAAAAAAATTAAGGGTACCATAAAGTGGGGTGATTTTTTTTTCTCGCGAAGTCCATTGTATGTGTTAATGAGATGTCGTTGAATAGGTCTTTAATAACCTCCTCCTTTTTTGAAGTCGGTTAAAAAATATTGCGAGTTTGCTCAAACACTTTTTCGATTAACACTTATTCGTTTGTGCTGCGGGTTGTTCGCAAGAGATACCGCGGCCTCGACATAAAGGGCTAAGAAGGAACATGGGTGGTTTTTAGTTAGTAGAAGTCTGACACTCCCTACCGCTCTGCCCAGAGCTAGAAGTCATTTGATGATTTCCCAGTACCCCAAAAAAAAAAGGGATTCGTTGTGAAATATTAAGGACGTATTTACAAAAACGATAGGCATAGAATTGAACTACTACATAGACACGAGTCACACACACAAGCGTCGGCTTGTTAGCTGCGGGAATAAGTAGTCAAGTGAACTAATTTTGATACGTTGAAAATATTTGTTTTTTTTTTTATGTAATATGTACTTGTTAGCTAAGATGAAACCTCACCTGCAAACTTGATGGAGTGACCTGAAGGTCTACATCGGTGACTGCTACTGGAACTCCTCGACGGATCGATCTAGATGCACCGAGTTTGGGCTTGATGTGTTAGTTATGATGAGACCTTACCTCCGGACTTGAAAAAGTGACCTGAAGGTCTACTTCGGTGACTGCTACTGGAACTCCTCGATGGATCGAACTAGATGTGCCGAGTTTGGGCTTGTTTTGTTAGTTATGATGTGACCTTACCTCCGGACTTGATGGAGGGACCTGAAAGTCTACTTTGGTGACTGCTACTGGAACTCCTCGATGGATCGAACTAGATGTGCCGAGTTTGGGCTCGTTTTGTTAGTTATGATGTGACCTTACCTCCGGACTTGATAAAGTGACCTGAAGGTCTACTTCGGTGACTGCTACTGGAACTCCTCGACGGATCGAACTAGATGTGCCGAGTTTAGGCTCAATTTGTTAGTTATGATGAGACCTTACCTCCGGACTTGAAGAGGTGACCTGAAGGTCTACTTCGGTGATTGTTACTGGAACTCCTCGAAGGATCGAACTAGATGTGCCGAGTTTGGGCTCGTTTTGTTAGTTATGATGTGACCTTACCTCCGGACTTGATAAAGTGACCTGAAGGTCTACTTCGGTGACTGCTACTGGAACTCCTCGACGGATCGAACTAGATGTGCCGAGTTTAGGCTCAATATGTTAGTTATGATGAGACCTTACCTCCGGACTTGAAGAGGTGACCTGAAGGTCTACTTCGGTGATTGTTACTGGAACTCCTCGAAGGATCGAACTAGATGTGCCGAGTTTGGGCTCGTTTTGTTAGTTATGATGTGACCTTACCTCCGGACTTGATGGAGTGACCTGAAAGTCTACTTCGGTGACTGCTACTGGAACTCCTTGATGGATCGAACTTGATATGTCGAATATGGGCTGGTTTTGTTAGTTATGATGAGATCTTACCTTCGGACTTGACGAAGTGACCTGAAGGTCTAATTCGGTGACTGCTACTGGAACTCCTCGACGGATCGAACTTGATATGTCGAGTTTGAGCTCGTTTTGTTAGTTATAATGAGATCTTACCTTCGGACTTGATGGAGTGACCTGAAGGTCTACTTCGGTGACTGCTACTGGAACTCCTGGACAGATCTAACTAGATGTGTCGAATTTGGTCTCGTTTTGTTAGTTATGATAAGATCTTACCTCCGGACTTGATGGAGTGACCTGAAGGTCTACTTCGGTGACTGCTACTGGAACTCCTCGATGGATCAAACTAGATGTGCCGAGTTTGGGCTCGTTTTGTTAGTTATGATGTGACCTTACCTCCGGACTTGATGGAGTGACCTGAAGGTCTACTTCGGTGAGCGCTACTGGAACTCCTCGATGGATCGAACTAGATGTGCCGAGTTTGGGCTCAATTTGTTAGTTATGATGAGACCTTACCTCCGGACTTGATAGAGTGACCTGAAGGTCTACTTCAGTAACTGCTACTGGAACTACTCGACGGATCGTTCCTGATGTGTCGAGTTTGGGCTCGTTTTGTTAGTTATGATAAGATCTTACCTTCGGACTTAAAGAAGTGACCTGAAGGTCTACTTTGGTGACTGCCACTGGAACTCCTCGATGGATCGAACTAGATGTGACGAGTTTGGGCTCGTTTTGTTAGTTATGATGTGACCTTACCTCTGGACTTGATGAAGTGACCTGAAGGTCTACTTCGGTGACTGCTACTGGAACTCCTCGACGGATCGAACTAGATGTGTCGAGTTTGGGCTCGTTTTGTTAGTTATGATGAGATCTTACCTCCGTACTTGAAGAAGTGACCTGAAGGTCTACTTCGGTGACTGCTACTGGAACTCCTCGATGGATCGAACTAGATGTGCCGAGTTTGGGCTTGTTTAGTTAGTTATGATGTGACCTTACCTCCGGACTTGATGGAGTGACCTGAAGGTCTACTTCGGTGACTGCTACTGGAACTCCTCGATGGATCGAACTAGATGTGTCGAGTTTGGGCTTGTTTTGTTAGTTATGTTATGATGTGACCTTACCTCCGGATTTGATGGAGTGACCTGAAGGTCTACTTCGGTGACTGCTACTGGAGCTCCTCGATGGATCGAACTAGGTGCCCTGAGTTTGGGCTCGATGTGTTAGTTATGATGAGACCTTATCTCCGGACTTAATGGAGTGACCTGAAGGTCTACTTCGGTGACTGCTACTGGAACTCCTCGACGGATCGAACTAAGTGTGCCGAGTTTGGGCTCGTTTTGTTAGTTATGATGTGACCTTACCTCCAGACTTGATGGAGTGACCTGAAGGTCTACTTCGGTGACTGCTACTGGAGCTCCTCGGCAGATCGAACTAGGTGCCCTGAGTTTGGGCTCGATGTGTTAGTTATGATGAGACCTTATCTCCGGACTTGACGGAGTGACCGATTTACTGACTTGAGGATGTACAGACGCCAGTATAGTGATGTGCTGGCCTCTTTAGTTCGATTATAATTAAAAATAAAAACAAAAATTTAAAAAAATATATTTATTTCAACTACGCCAATTACAGACACATTTGAATTTTCAAAAGACATAAAATGAAACTAGTACAAAAATAATTATGGTGCTACAGTCCCAGTCACAACTTCACAATAATAACTGTGAAAGTACTGTAGGTGCCAATTCCAAAACGTAAATTTCTATGCAGAAGAATGGGCAAGAAACTCGATGAACACCCTTTTTTAATCGTCAAAATTATTACACAACCTTTGTTACCTCGTTTATCTTTAGATTGTACATTATGTGTGAACGATGTAGGAATTAGTCCATAGTGAATATAAAATAGACCGTAACGCCTTAGAGATGACCAGTCCCAACTGACAGCGACCGTTCACGAACATGACTGCATATCAGCACCATTCAGCACAACCATTTTAAAGGAAACTAAATGATCCGATACACGCATCACCATCAGCGCGACATTTGAGTGAGGCTGACATACTTTCAACCGCCAGAGTGAGTCAATAAAATACGTAAAAGACGTAGGTATCTAGCCAATGATAGCTCTGAAGTTACACATCAAAAAAGTTTGTAATCACTAGCATAAGCTGATATATATTTTTTTAAATATTATGGAAAAACAATAGAACCGTTTTACTATTTTATTTTCTAAATCTATATTTTTAAATAAAGAATCTAAAAATATGAAGATATCAAAATATATCCTAACAAAAAAGATTTTGATTTTCCAAAGTGATCGCATACTTTTTTTAATGTGTACATAGTACTCACGCAATGCTGGCTATGAAGCTAAAATTATAATACTAGACAGGTTAACTATATACAATGTAAGGATAAGTAGTTGTACAGTGTTCATCCGCTCCGACAATAATATTAAAAGAAAACCTACGACTGTCGCACAAAATGAAAGCAAAAAAAAAAAAAATTTAGGCGTAGGGAATTAATTCCTAATTTGCAGAATATTTGATGGAATGTGCGAAGAATGAGCTCTTAGGTCCATATTTCTGGCCATTCTTGGGTCAATCAATTCTGGGAGGAGACAATTTTTGTAAAATCTGACCAATTGAATTTCCATTTTCTCCTTCCAAAATTGTGGATCTTTTTTTATGCACTGATACTTTATTTTGCCAGGGCCTGTCCAAATAGCAAACACACAAACGTCTTGGCATGTAATGCGCAACTGCCCTTGAATTTGAAAATACCATTTATGTTTTTTGTTTATGTCGAATGTATTATTTGCTTTTGGTAACCAAAAATCTACTTTTTTAAGTTTGATGGCGTCGTCTGGCTCCATCTCATATGCCGAAGATGGACATTTAATTTCAACAATGCCAAGCTCACACTTTCCGTCTGGGGTCGCTCCTAAAAAGGGAAATTCTTGGTCTATGAATAACCCGCATTTTTCTATACGGGTATTCAAAGCCTTTTCTAACTCTCTAATTGCAGTCTCTTCGTTATTTCTGCCATGCTTAATAGACGCCACATTGCTTAAATCTTTTCCATATAAAATTTGTTTAATCAGTGGACCACATTCAGTGGTAGGGCGACGTTTGCAGACTGTCGCGAACCAAGACGCGGTCAGGAGTTTTCTCCGGGTTTCCAACCATAACGGACTTCCGCTCTGCAATATGGTATCTTTTTCTAATTTGTCCTTTTCAACTTCTGAAACTTCTAATGCTCTCAAAAATTTAGTTTTGGCTTCTTCAAATTCTTCCTCATTCATATCAACTTTTTGGCAATTTTCTCCATAATAGGCGTCTTGTTTTGATGTTGTTGGCCTGATAATCTTTTTCTTTTTTATTTTTCTCCCTAGTCTTGTTTCATTTAGTTTTTGCCGTATTTTTTCTAAGTGTACTATTTCGGGATTAGCTTCTGTGTCAAAAATAAATTTATGTACAGCCGACTGTAGGACACCTGTGTTATATGAAATGACGGCTGCAGCACAACGAGCAAGATAGGACCCCCGCTGGGTAAAGTTTACTCGTTTGCCTCCTATAAACTTTGCAACTCGTGCATTAAAACTTTCCACCGCATTATTTGTTTCGTTGTACACAAAACTGTATGCATGCAATGACAGACGTTCGGCTAAATCTTCAACTTTTTGAAATACGCCATATGCTGTCAGTTCTGGTACCAAATTTACATTCCTTTTTTTAATCTCATCGGTACAAAAATACGATGCGCATTTTGAGTGATCACCAAATATATGGTAGGGACCATTCACTATGTCATTTTTTATTTGTTTTACTTTCTCTTCGAAAGGAGTGTTCTGACTGGTCCAATACTTGACGCTGCTATCAATGCCCCAACGTATCCGTAAGTAATTTTCTTTAAGAATTTTTCTGGCCCTTATGTGGTAAGCGGTGTTGTTGGAAATTGACAGCAAGCCCTTGCAGTAATTTCTTAACAGATGATTTTTGCATTCGATTTTGCCAACCGTTATGTTAGCATATGGCCTTGCATTCCGGATACTAGCATACGTGCTGGAATCTCCATCTGCGATATAATGGCTATAAATAAGTCCATGCATATGTACAGATTTTTTAAATCCCTCTGTTATTATTACTGCTTCCATTGCAGTAGATGGACCGTGAAAATTTTTAAAGCATGAATGTTTCCGTGGTTGTGTTCCCTTTTTGTTTGCTCGTGAACAGATACAACACACCTTATTTTTTACGCCGTAGTAAAGAATTTTTTTTGAGTGCATGCCTACTATTGCTCCAACTCCAGAAGAGGCACTGTAGTTGGTTCCATACGAGCGTTTGGACCAACATGCATCACCTGATACAGAAATCATCGCCAATCCATCGTCGTTTGAGCTTCCAATGGCTAAAGCATGATCTTTTTCTTTCTTACCAGCCTCGATCATAAAGTGCTGCGCAGTCTTTTTCCACCATCGACTGATAATGTCGTGTTTTGATTGGTACAATCGTACTGACATTGGTGGCATATTTACATGACACAGAACAGTATTAAGCTGTGTAACCCCAGCACCAATAGTCATTATACCAGTCACGATTTCTTCGTTCACGTCCATTTTATTTTTTGAGTCGTCGGAAGCTTTTAACATGAATTTAGCACCACACATTTGGCACTTCATATAAAAAGTTGAGGAAAGTCCTATCCTTTTTTCATTCACCATTTCAACAGTACTTAAATTGCAATTGAACATCGAACTATGATTCCCAATTTCTTGAAGTTGTTTAATAAAATAAGCCATTTCTATAAGCCTTCTTCCAGAAACCTGATATGATTTGCTTTCTTCATTTTCGGAGTTCTAAAAACAAAACAAACGTGTTAAAACTTGTCATTTGTGCAAAATAAAGGGAACATAAAGCAACAGTAATTTCGTATTTATAACTTACGTAAGACGACTCCAAATTGTTTTTATTGGAAGTACTACAACTCATTTGTTCAACTTCTTCTGGATACGCCTCACATCTATCACTCGTATTGCAAATACCTTCACGAAGTCTGTCAAAAAAGATACGTATGACAATGATGGATCCGATTTATGATTAAGATGATTTAATAAACATACTATACTGACCGTCTTCCTATTTCTAAAGCTTGTCTACTGGCACGAACTTTTTTACGAGAGTTTATGCCAAATTTCTTATATCTCGGCATCTAAAACAACAATAGAGTTATGAAAGTTACGTCTCAGGCACTATGCACAAATAATATTGACGAAGAGAATTCATACTAAGTAGCATAAGCACAAAACACCAAACTCGGCACATCTAGTTCGATCCGTCGAGGAAATCCAGTAGCAGTCACCAAAGTAGACCTTCAGGTCACTCCATCAAGTCCGGAGGTAAGATCTCATCATAACTAACAAAACAAGCCCAAACTCGGCACAACTAGTTCGATCCATCGAGGAGTTCCAGTAGTAGTCACTGAAGTAGACCTTCAGGTCACTCCATCAAGTCCGGAGGTAAGATCTCATCATAACTAACAAAACGAGCCTAAACTTGGCACATCTAGTTCGATCCATTGAGGAGTTCCAGTAGCAGTCACCGAAGTAGACCTTCAGGTCACTCCATCAAGTCCGGAGGTAAGATCTCATCATAACTAACAAAACAAGCCCAAACTCGGCACATCTAGTTCGATCCATCGAGGAGTTCCAGTAGCAGTTACCGAAGTAGACCTTCAGGTCACTCCATCAAGTCCGGAGGTAAGGTCACATCATAACTAACAAAACGAGCCCAAACTCGGCACATCTAGTTCGATCCATCGAGGAGTTCCAGTAGCAGTCACCGAAGTAGACCTTCAGGTCACTCCATTAAGTCCGGAGGTAAGGTCACATCATAACTAACAAAACGAACCCAAACTCGGCACATCTAGTTCGATCCATCGAGGAGTTCCAGTAGCAGTCACCGAAGTAGACCTTCAGGTCACTCCATCAAGTCCGGAGGTAAGATCTCATCATAACTAACAAAACGAGCCCAAACTCGACATATCAAGTTCGATCCGTCGAGGAGTTCCAGTAGCAGTCACCGAAGTAGACCTTCAGGTCACTTCATCAAGTCCGGAGGTAAGATCTCATCATAACTAACAAAACAAGCCCAAACTCGGCACATCTAGTTCGATCCATCGAAGAGTTCCAGTAGTAGTCACTGAAGTAGACCTTCAGGTCACTCCATCAAGTCCGGAGGTAAGATCTCATCATAACTAACAAAACGAGCCCAAACTCGGCACATCTAGTTCGATCCATCGAGGAGTTCCAGTAGCAGTCACCGAAGTAGACCTTCAGGTCACTCCATCAAGTCCGGAGGTAAGATCTCATCATAACTAACAAAACAAGCCCAAACTCGGCACATCTAGTTCGATCCATCGAGGAGTTCCAGTAGCAGTCACCGAAGTAGACCTTCAGGTCACTCCATCAAGTCCGGAGGTAAGATCTCATCATAACTAACAAAACGAGCCCAAACTCGGCACATCTAGTTCGATCCATCGAGGAGTTCCAGTAGCAGTCACCGAAGTAGACTTTCAGGTCACTCCATCAAGTCCGGAGGTAAGATCTCATCATAACTAACAAAACGAGCCCAAACTCGACATATCAAGTTCGATCCGTCGAGGAGTTCCAGTAGCAGTCACCGAAGTAGACCTTCAGGTCACTCCATCAAGTCCGGAGGTAAGATCTCATCATAACTAACAAAACGAGCCCAAACTCGGCACATCTAGTTCGATCCATCGAGGAGTTCCAGTAGCAGTCACCGAAGTAGACCTTCAGGTCACTCCATCAAGTCCGGAGGTAAGATCTCATCATAACTAACAAAACGAGCCCAAACTCGGCACATCTAGTTTGATCCATCGAGGAGTTCCAGTAGCAGTCACCGAAGTAGACCTTCAGGTCACTCCATCAAGTCCGGAGGTAAGATCTCATCATAACTAACAAAACAAGCCCAAACTCGGCACATCTAGTTCGATCCATCGAGGAGTTCCAGTAGCAGTCACCGAAGTAGACCTTCAGGTCACTCCATCAAGTCCGGAGGTAAGATCTCATCATAACTAATAAAACGAGCCCAAACTCGGCACATCTAGTTCGATCCATCGAGGAGTTCCAGTAGCAGTCACCGAAGTAGACTTTCAGGTCATCAAGTCCGGAGGTAAGATCTCATCATAACTAACAAAACGAGCCCAAACTCGACATATCAAGTTCGATCCGTCGAGGAGTTCCAGTAGCAGTCACCGAAGTAGACCTTCAGGTTACTCCATCAAGTCCGAAGGTAAGATCTCATCATAAACCACAAAACGAGCCCAAACTCGACATATCAAGTTCAATCCGTCGAAGAGTTCCAGTAGCAGTCACCGAAGTAGACCTTCAGGTCACTCCATCAAGTCCGGAGGTAAGGTCACATCATAACTAACAAAACGAGCCCAAACTCGGCACATCTAGTTCGATGCATCGAGGAGTTCCAGTAGCAGTCACCGAAGTAGACCTTCAGGTCACTCCATCAAGTCCGGAGGTAAGGTCACATCATAACTAACAAAACGAGCCCAAACTCGGCACATCTAGTTCGATGCATCGAGGAGTTCCAGTAGCAGTCACCGAAGTAGATCTTCAGGTCACTTCGTCAAGTCCGAAGGTAAGATCTCATCATAACTAACAAAACGGGCCCAAACTCGACATATCAAGTTCGATCCGTCGAGGAGTTCCAGTAGCAGTCACCGAAGTAGACCTTCAGGTCACTCCATCAAGTCCGAAGGTAAGATCTCATCATAACTAACAAAACGAGCCCAAACTCGACATATCAAGTTCGATCCGTCGAAGAGTTCCAGTAGCAGTCACCGAAGTAGACCTTCAGGTCACTCCATCAAGTCCGGAGGTAAGGTCACATCATAACTAACAAAACGAGCCTAAACTCGGCACATCTAATTCGATGCATCGAGGAGTTCCAGTAGCAGTCACCGAAGTAGACCTTCAGGTCACTCCATCAAGTCCGGAGGTAAGGTCACATCATAACTAACAAAACGAGCCTAAACTCGGCACATCTAATTCGATGCATCGAGGAGTTCCAGTAGCAGTCACCGAAGTAGACCTTCAGGTCACTTCTTCAAGTCCGGAGGTAAGATCTCATCATAACTAACAAAACGAGCCCAAACTCAGATCAGATCACTGCGTCAAGTTGTTGACGAATAAGCATTTGTTTTGGCGAAATAAAATATTGTCATATAAAAATTTAAATCTTACCTTGTCAAGTATCAAATTTGGTTTATCGAATATTTCGTATGTAAACAGCGATCTTTTCAACACAAGCCGCTACTAACAGGCGACACAGCGTCCACTCACAACGGCAGCCGAGTGCGGACTGAGATTTCATTCGAAATGTTTGTGCAATAAATCAAAACTGGGACAACAAATAAAATAACCCTTATTGCAATCACTTAAGATTCACCCATAATAGCAAAATATGTAGAAAAGTTAGTTTCGGCATTTATTTTTTCTGAGAGTATTTATGACACTGCGACATAATTTTTTTTCTCAGATTTAGAACAGACTATATTTGCCTACTTACAGTATTTTTAGAAATCTTAAAATATGTTATTGGTAGAACAAAAAATGTACCTAAACACAATACCGTTTCGAAAACATTGTGGTTAATGGCAACGACAGATCGTTTTTACAGTATCAAAAACTATCATTTTCAAGAAAAACGTTTCTTGCGTTTGAAGATAAAGAACCAATCTATTTGTGTTAGTTATAAGTTTTATTTGATTTGATTCAGTTTAGTCAGGAAATGTACTGAAAAACAGCATAATTTTGTCCGAATTGCAAACGCGCCCTTAAGCTTTAAAGAGCAATTTTTTGTTAGACTCAAGTCTGGCTACCTAAACCACCTATGGGTTGTGAAAAAAATCATGGTAGTAGCATTTTATAACGAAAAAAAAACAGACTACAAAAACACAAAAAAGTGAAAAACACAGAAAAGTGAAAAATTAACTTCAAGAAAAAGCAGATTTTTTTATTTTTAACCCACTTCCCAAAAAGAAGGAAGGTTCTCAATTCGATCGGTATTTTTTTTTTAACCGACTTCCCAAAAAGGAGGAGGTTCTCAATTCTTTTTTAGCTTGATGCGTAATAGTTGCCATTTGGTCCCATAAAAATTTGACATTGTTTGACCCAGTACTTTTCATTTTTAACCGACTTCAAAAAAGGAGGAGGTTCTATGTTCGTGTGTATGTATTTTTTTTTTTTTTTTTTTTTATGTATGTTACCTGATCTCTCCTCCATTTGTGAACCGATTCTCAAAATTCTTTTTTTATTTGAAAGAGTATACTCCGGAGGTGGTCCCATTTAAATTTGGTGAAGATCTGATCCTGATCTTCGGAGATATACAATAGAACTCTTCAAAAATAGACGGCAAATCTGTCGTGATTGCTGCAATCGCTTGGATGTATATTGTGTTTATACAACATCATGACGTAACATCACGCCTGTATGATCTAAGGGAGAAAGCAGATGTGTACACCCAGATTTAGACAGTAAGATATTATGTAATGTTCCATTTATTGGGGATAAATAAAACCTGTTATTTGTTTGGGAACAACTAAAAACGGAAAAATAAAAAACCTTTTTGGCAAAAAATTAAACCGACTTCAAAAACACCAAAAAGTGAAAAATAAACTTCTGAAGAAAAATCAGCTTCTGAAGTCGGTGACATTTGTTTGTTTGATTTCGGTTTTTTTTGCCTTTATGAACATTTTTTTGAATTTATGAACATTTTTCGTTTATGTGTGTCCGCTAGTAACTTCGTCGTTTAAGAACCAATTTTGATGATTCTTTTTAGGGTTCCGTACCTCAAAAGGTAAAAACGGAACCCTTATAGGATCACTTTGTTGTCCGTCTGTCTGTCTGTCTGTCTGTCGGTCTGTCTGTCAAGACCTTTTTTCTCAGGAACGCGTGGAGGTATCAAGCTGAAATTCATATCAAATACTCAAGTCTATGGTCTCTTGGAGCTGTGAAAAAATCAAACTTCTAAGTCAACGCGATCAAAAGATACTCCCGTTTATGCCGCAAATTTTCGACACTCGCAAGGGAATCAAAACCTACAGGGTACTTCCCGTAAACTCAGAATCTTGAAATTTGGTATGAAGCAACGTCTTATAGCAGAGATATAGGAAAAATTGCGAAAAGTATACATTTTTAGTTATATCATATAATAAAAATATTTTTAATAATTTTAAACTTACTACCCCTTTCCTCATGAACGCGTAGTGGTATTATATTGAAATTCATATCAAATACTCAAATCTATAATACCTTTAAGCTGTAACAAAATCAAACTTCTACGTCAACGCAATCAAAAGAAACAGGAATTAAAACCGCATATTTTGAAACTCGCCACTACTCGCAAGGGAATCAAAACCTACAGGGTACTTCCCGTGAACTCAGAATCTTGAAATTTGGTACGAAGCAACGTCTTATAACACAGATAAAGGAAAAATTGCGAAAAGCATAAATTTTTAGTTACATCATATAATAAAAATATTTTTAATAATTTTAAACTTATTACCCCTTTACTCATGAACGCGTAGTGGTATTATATTGAAATTCTTAACAAATACTCAAGTCTATAATATCTTTAAGCTGTAACAAAATCAAACTTCTACGTCAACGCAATCAAAAGATACAGCAATTAAAGCCGCATATTTTGAAACTCGCAACTACTCGCAAGGGAATCAAAACCTAAAGGATACTTCCAGACGACCTGGAATCTTGAAATTTGGCATGAAGCAACGTTATAAAGTACACATATAGGAAAAATTCCGAAAATCTTAAATTTTTAGTTACATCACATAGTATATTTTTTTTAATAATCATAAACTTACTAGCTGACCCAGCAAACGTTGTTCAGCGATTAAAAAAAAAAAACAGATGTTGGCCGATTCTCAGACCTACCCGATATGCACACAAAATCACTCAGGTTTCGGAGGAGTTTGGAAACTCCTCCGAAACCTCTTCCCGAGCATCTCTTCCAAATATAAAATAAAAGAAAACTAATTAGTGGACCCAAGTGGCTGTGACTGTGGAGCAGGACCAGCATTAAGCCAAGCTTTTTTATCAAGGATATAATCCTCTAATTTATAATATGCTTGTCTACATAGTGTGCGTTTTATGCATGTTTTAAATTTTGTCTCGTTCAGTTGTAGAATCCGCAGTGGTATTTTATTATAAAATTTTACACAATTCCCCATAAAAGAATTTCGTACTTTAGCCAATCTAAACCGAGATTGATCCAAATTGTGCCTATTTCTAGTATTAAAATTATGTCTATCACTTCTCTTCTTAAAGAGATGAAGATTTTTCCGAACATACATAATGTTTTCAACTTTTCATATATGTATTGACAAGGTACCGTCAGCTTTCCACATTGTTATGTTATGGATTTCATTTAGCAATAAAAATACCATAACTTTTACTTATATACCTACAGGTTTGTACGGAACCCTCGGTGCGCGAGTCTGACTCGCACTTGGCCGGTTTTTTTATTGTAAACGAGATATTTCAAGGGTGGTGCCATGATATAGAAACCGGGACCTGGTGATGGGATCCCAGAGAAATCGACGGTTGGGAGTAGAAAGCAGGAAATAAGGGAATCTTGAAGGTTAAGGATTAGGTTTCTTGTTTGGACTACAACTGAAAATGAAAAAATAAAATAACTTTTCTGCAAAAAAAAACAACTGACTTCAAAACACCAAAATGTGAAAAATAACCTTGTTAACCTTGACATTTGTTTGTTTGATTTCGTTACTTTGCCACAGACTTCAGAAGCTGATTTTTCTTCTGAAGGTTATTTTTCACTTTTTGGTGTTTTTGAAGTCGGTTGTTTTTTTTGCTGAAAAGTTTTTACAATGAGCATTGAGTAACTTTGTATACTAGTGGCATCATTTTTTTTTCAACGGCCACTTTTTATTTTTATGTCATTTTGTTCTGCTGTGTTAAATACACATATATGTATATATATTCAAATATTTTTGCCCTAAGTAAAATCTAAGGTGAGATATTTGCGTTTGAAGATTATAAAAATGTCGTCATTATAAATACCTACTTCAATTACTGTCTTGCCTAAAGAAATCTTTCTCATGGTTTTAGAAGGTTGATATTAGAACTGGCTAAATAATAACTGCCACTCGGGTCGACCTTTAGGTTAAGCCACGATTACCTAGGTTGGTCTGTGGATGGGTGACCACCCATTACATACCGAGTTTTCTCCGTGCCTTGGAAAGCACGTTAAGCTGTTGGTCCCGGCAGCCATATATAGATCTTTGGCAGTCGTTACAGGTAGTCAGTGACCTGAAAGTCTGACAACCTGAAAGTCTTACGAAAGGGTATCGTATTACCCAGTATTAACTGGGTCGTGGAGGTCAGATAGGCAGTCGCTCCATGTAAAATACTGGTATTCAGCTGCGTCTAGTTAGACTGGAAGCCAACCCCAACATAGTTGGGAAAGGCTTGGCATATGATGATATTAGAGCTTGCTTTACCGTTTTATAATCGTCTGTCAATGTGAAGTTGGTTTTGTGTGTTTAGGGAAATAATAAAAACACATTGCCATACTCGATTGCATTTCATTACATTATATATAAAAACACATTTTTTAACTCACTTCGTACATTATTTTTAACCGACTTCCGAAAAGGAGGAGGTTATCAATTCGTCTGTATGTTTTTTTTTTTTGTATGTTTGTTATCGCATATATCTCCGTCATTAATGAACCGATTTTCAAAATTCTTTTTGTGTTCGAAAAGGTATACTCCCGAGATGGTCCCATTGTCACCAAATCAGGATCTAATAATGAGATCCCAGGGAAATCGAGGGCAACCCTCAAATTTTATGGGCACATAATTGTGATGTTTTTCATATATTTTCTAAAGCTGTTTAAGTATTTGCGTCTGACCATCATAATATCATGTGAATTCGATGATGATGATAGAAGGTTCAACTCCTCAACGGTTAGGAGTTGAAAGAAAATTCTTTCTTATTTATACTCACTTATGGAGCGATAATTGTATTCTTTCAGGGTATCAGTTTGACCCGAGGTGGTCCCATTGTCACCAAGTCAGGATCTGATGATGGCATCCCAGGGAAATCGAGGGCAACCCTCAAACTTTATGTATGATGTTCACGCATCATACGCGTGAACGAGCAGCGGCGGGGGACGCGGGAGGAGAGGTCTCAGCTGATCGGGTCGGCGGCCGCGCCGCGCGGCGCGCACTCTCGCCTACAGATTCGGACAGCAACGCACGCCTAGTACCTACTAGTTTTAATTTAAATTGTAACCGATTTCTGTACCAAATACAATCAATATTCAAGCGGAGTCACATTTTATTTAAATATATCCAACATTTGGCGACCGTGAACAAAATCGAAAATTATTCTGGTCATTTGGCGACCATAGCTTCAATATACGCTGAAGAGATTGGAAGGGATTGCTGCTTATGCTGCCTTCTGCCCTGGTGGAGTGAAGAACTTTGCTGAAGACCGTGTTGGACGTCTGGCTGGGTACTCAAGGGAAGTAGGCCTGTATTCCTATCCACTATTTTTCCTCTTCGAACTTGTGTGCAGCTTGCCGCTCCGATAGCGTTATAAGATAGCATTTCGTGTACACGTACTATCTATATTTTTCCTATCATACGCTTCGGCTATTGCGAGAGCTTGCCTATTTCCTACCTACTATTATTTATAAAGTATTTCTATATCTTACTGCATTTGGTGGCATTGCCTATAGTCATTTAGCTATCCATTGCATTTCAAAGCATAAATCCATTTATCATAATATTGCCTAGTCATTTTTCCGTTAGCGATTTCTTTTTTTTTCCCATATACCCCCACATAAGATTATCATAAGATTTGTTGTTAACTGTTACTCATTTATGCAAAATTCCAGATAAGCGCTAAGGCCTTACGTCGCAGCTAGCTGTTTTCGCTAGGCCCAGAGCTTGGTTTGTGGCTGACGAGCCGTCAAGCGCTTGAGTGCCGACTGCGGGAGGGCGGCTGGTTCGAAGATCGACGGAACCGTTGTAACTGGTTTGATCGTTTCATTTGCTTGCCTAATTCATTGTTCAGTTTTGTTGTTTCTTTTGGTAAGTTATGGAAGGAACTGTAAAGGAGCTTAATAAAAAGCGTAGCATTATAAAGGGGAGATTAACAAAATGTAAAGACTATGTAAATGTTTTAACGCAGGTAGGCGCGAATAAATTGACTAGTATTCAAGTGAGAGAATTATCGTTACGGGTTGACAAATTTCAAGAATTGTTATCAGAGTTCAACGAAATTCAATCGGAGTTAGAATTACTCTCACCAAATGAGGATGAGCAGTTAACAGAGCGGGAATTTGTTGAGTCACAATTTTTTTCTCTTCTTTCCACAGCTAAAGAATTAATTGAATTTGCTAATTTAGAGAAAAGATCAGAGAATGGTGAAAGCATATCGAGCCAATGTTCACATTCCATGAATTCTATAAAATTACCCACAATAAATTTACCGAAGTTTGATGGGAACTATTTAAAGTGGTTGGAGTATAGGGATACTTTCGATTCCCTTATTAATAAAAATGATTCGATTCCATTAATTAATAAGTATCACTATCTCAGATCAAGCTTGGAAAATAGTGCCGCTGTCGTTATAAGATCAATTGAGTTTACCGCTGATAATTATAGAAATGCCTGGCAAATTTTATGTGACCGTTATAACAGCAAAAATATTTTAATAAATAACCACCTTAAGTCGTTATTAAGTATCGATCCTATTGTGAAGGAATCATTTAAAGCATTGCGCTATTTAATTGATCACATATCTAAAAACTTGAGTTCTTTGCACACTTTGGGGCGTCCTACTGAACAGTGGGATGATTTATTAATATTTATAGTCTCAGCAAGGTTGGATCCCGTCACTAGTATGAAATGGGAGGAATATAAAAATAGTTTATCAGATTTACCGACACTCATTATTTTTTTCTCATTTTTACGCAACCGAGCGGACATCTTGGAAACTACCCACTATAACAGATATGATAAACATGAACATAATAAATCGAACTCTCAAAGTAATAAATCGGTGAGATCTTTCTTAGCTGCTTCGGATTCGGATACGGAAAGGAAGGATCATAAATATCAATGCGTAATTTGTAATCAAAATCATTTTGTTTATAAATGTTCGAAGTTCAAGGAAATGAACAACGATGATAGGATTCGCGAAGTAACTAAGTTAAAACTATGCACTAAATGCTTACGTAGTGGGCATAATAGTCATCAGTGTCGTTTGAAAAGTTCATGCCAGATATGTAAAGGGAAACACAACACTTTGATACATAGAAATGACACTAATACGACCGAAGAGCAAAGCGCAAGCGCACATAGTCCACCGGTTACATTATCGGCTACAACGATGACTCATACGTTGTTGTGTACGGCGCAGGTGGAGATCGTTAACGAGTCAAACAATAGAAAGGTAATGGCACGTGCACTATTAGATACTGGAAGTCAATCGTCATTTTTAACAGATGTTCTGAGGGAGAAATTAGGGTTCAATAAAACCTCTAGTGAAACCTTTAAGGTTTGTGGACTTAATGATATTAAAACTAACATTTTAGGAAAGTGTATCGTAAAAATAAATTCTCATTCAAGTACCTATAGTACTCGGGTCTCCTGTTTATTGGTGCCAACGATAACAGGTATTTTACCTAGCGTCGAAATAGACGTCCGAGAATTAGATATCCCATGCGGTATACAGCTCGCGGATCCAAAGTTTTACCAGCCTTCCAATATAGATATACTGTTGGGGGCTGACATATTTTGGAATATTATTGGAACAAATCAAATTAAGCTAGGGTCTAATAAGCCTACTTTACAAGAATCACAATTAGGGTGGTTGATAGCCGGTCCAGTCGGTATCAGTCAATCCAAGTCTAAGGTCTATTGTTATTTCAATCATTTTTCGAATCTCGATAATTCCCTTAAGAAATTTTGGGAGATTGAAGAACTACCTGCAGAGACAAAAACATATTCATTAGAGGAACAGTTTTGCGAAAATGACTTTATAGAAAACACGAGCCGCTTACCTGACGGTCGGTTTTGTGTACGTATGCCACTAAAAGAACCCGAAACTAATCTCGGAGATTCGTATTATCTGGCTAAGAAACGTTTTTTGAATTTAGAATTAAAACTAAATAGAAATCCAAAACTTAAGGAGTCATACACTCAATTTATAGATGAATATAAAGAATTAGGTCATTTGAGTGAAGTAAATGGTCTAGAGTTTGGCAACTACCTTCCACATCACTGCGTAATTCGCGAGAAGAGTGAAACGACAAAGTTGAGGGTGGTATTCGACGCCTCGGCCAAGACTACTTCTGGTAAGTCATTAAATGACATACAGGCTGTAGGTCCAGTTGTACAGTCCGACTTAATCTCAATTTTGATACGCTTCCGCGGGCATAGGTTTGTTCTCTTAGGAGACATTGAGAAAATGTACCGACAAACGGCCTTGCATACTTCTCAACGTCACCTTCAGTTAATTCTGTGGAGGGATTCATCTCATACGGAACCCGATGATAATAATGATTTAAAAGTTTTACAATTAAATACAGTAACATATGGATTGGCCAGCGCTCCATTCCTGAGTACCAGATGTTTATTACAACTGGCTAAAGAATGTAATGACGACACTATCGCGAACATTATTAAAAGTGACTTTTATATAGATGATTTGAATACGGGAGCGGAAAGTGAATTGCAGCACATTTACAAAAATATTAAGGAAATTCTAGATTCGGCATGCTTCCCTTTAAGAAAGATTCGTACTAACTGTTTACAGGCATTTGCTGTTGATGAAACTATGCTCGACCCGGTAGATTTAACAAAAGAATCCAGTGTGCTAGGTTTGAATTATTCTCCAAAACTAGATATTATTGGGTTTCCCTCAAAGATCGAATCGCCACCGGAAATTATTACGAAAAAAGTCGTTATAGCTACTATTTGTAAAATATTTGATCCTTTAGGATTAATTTGTGCATGCATTATTAAGGCTAAAATCTTTTTGCAACAGTTATGGGTTATCAAGCTAAACTGGGAGGAGCCTATACCACAAACTCAATTAAAAACATGGTTAAAATTCATTACTAGTTTGCACTTCCTTTCTAATATTAAAGTTAGTAGAAATGTTCTTTGCGATTTCCCGATATCCATAGAACTACATTGCTTTGTCGATGCGTCACAGAAAGCGTATGCCGCATGTGTATACTTACGATCAATAAACGATAAAAATGAGGTTACTGTAAGACTTTTGTGCGCAAAGGCAAGGGTTGCGCCCTTAAAGCCTATGACTATACCAAAATTAGAATTACTGGGTTGTTTGCTGGGGGCTAAATTATCTAATAAAATTCTTCAGTCATTTCGATTTAATATAAATTGTAAAACTATTTGGACTGATTCAACAGTGGTTTTAGGATGGTTAAAAACAGATGTGAGAAATCTAAAAATGTTTGTCTGCAACAGGGTAAATGAAATTAATGAGTTAACTAATGGTTTTGAACACCGACATGTACCCACAAATATGAACCCAGCTGACTTGGCCTCAAGGGGAGTTGAACCCCAAGATCTATCAACTTCTTCCTTGTGGTGGGAAGGTCCTTCTTTCCTAAAGAAAGAACGTTTAGAATGGCCACAAAATTCAATCGTAGCTAAAATATTACCAGAGTTGAAGGTACATTCATTATTATCTGCAGCAAACAATTCTACCGACAAAACTTCATTTATAGATTTTAATAAGCATTCCAATTTCAATAAGTTAAGTAGAATATTTGCATATGTTCTACGTTTTGTTAATAACTGTAATAAAAATAAGCAAAAGTACTCAGGCCCTATAAACTCAGACGAAATAAATAATTCAATTATGTTTTTAATTAAAATTAGTCAATTACAATCATTTTCTTTCGAAATTGAGTTACTTAAACAAGGAAAAACATTACCACGAAAAAATAAATTATTACAATTAACTCCATTTATAGATTCCAATGACATTGTTCGTGTGGGTGGTCGTTTAGAAAACTCCAATTATAATTTCGATAAGAAACACCCTATAATATTGAATTCAAAACATCATTTAACTAAGATACTAATGATAAGTGAACATATACGTTTGTTTCACGCAGGTCAACAGCTACTGTTAGCGTCAGTGCGTGATAAGTACTGGCCCATTGGAGGGAGATGCCTAGCGCGGCAAGTAGTTAGACAGTGTATTGTGTGCGTTCGATTGCGAGCGAATACCTTACAACCAATAATGGGTCATTTACCTGAAGCGCGTACTAATGCTTGTTTCCCTTTCTACTCGTGCGGAGTTGACTTTGCTGGACCTTTTATGATAAGTAACCGTAAAGGTCGTGGTAACCGAATTAGTAAATGTTATCTATGTTTATTTGTATGCCTTAGTACCAAGGCAATTCACTTGGAACTTGTAAGTGACCTGAGTACTCAAGCTTTTATTTTATGCCTAAGACGATTCATATCACGCAGGGGAAAATGTCATGAGATCTTTTGCGACAACGGTAGGAATTTCGTAGGAGCTAACAATGAATTAGGTAGGCTGCTTCGATCCAGCCGTCAGTCTGTCAGTGATTATGCCTCTTCTGAAGGTATCAAATTTGTATTCAGCCCCGCTTATTCTCCCCACTTCGGTGGAATATTTGAGGCTGGAATTAAATCAGCTAAGTTTCATCTGAAACGTGTAGCAGGAAATGCTGCTTTGACGTTTGAGGAGCTAGCAACGCTGTTCACACAGATTGAAGCAATCCTAAATTCACGCCCGCTGACTCCTCTCTCGTCCAATTGTACTGATCCTTCTCCTCTGACTCCAGGCCACTTTCTAATTGGGAGACCACTGATGTCTGTCCCAACGAAGCCCATCACTGCTACTAGACCCAACAGATACGAGCTCCTAGAGAAGATAAGGCAGCACTTCTGGGAGAGATGGCGCCGGGAGTACATCTCTGAGCTGCAGCAGCGCACCAAGTGGCGCACTGGACAGCAAGGGCTCACCTGCACGCGTAGTATGGCGATTCTATCTCTATTCTATCAAGAATAGACAAAGCTTTTTCCATACAATTTGACATTAAATTTTGCTACAATCTGTCATTTTGTCGATTCTTCCGTCGACAAAACCCGTTTCTACGGTGGCATGCTAGGCGGGCTGCGGTGACGTGGTGCTACTGAAGGAAGACAACTTACCGCCACTACAATGGCGGCTGGGGCGCGTGTCTCGCCTCTATCCAGGGGCCGACGGCGTCAGCAGGGTAGCTGACGTCACTACTTCAAAGGGCATTATACGAAGGGCGATCAACAGACTATGTCCTTTGCCAACTTCACAATCCAAAGATGACAACGAAGCGGAGCGGGCCGCATCCAGGTCCCCTTCCCCGTCTACTTCTTGAAAGCTATGGCTTTCAACGCGCCGGAGGATGTTCACGCATCATACGCGTGAACGAGCAGCGGCGGGGGACGCGGGAGGAGAGGTCTCAGCTGATCGGGTCGGCGGCCGCGCCGCGCACTCTCGCCTACAGATTCGGACAGCAACGCACGCCTAGTACCTACTAGTTTTAATTTAAATTGTAACCGATTTCTGTACCAAATACAATCAATATTCAAGCGGAGTCACATTTTATTTAAATATATCCAACATAGGCACTTAAGACGTTTTCCATATATTTGCTAAACCTGTTCAAGTATTTGCGTGTAGTCATCACAATATCATGTGGATTCACTGATGGTGATGGAAGGTACAACTCCTCAACGGTTAGGAGTTGATAGAAAATTCTTTCAGAACTATACGTTCTTATAAAGTGATAGTTGTATTCTTTCAGGGTAGGTATTAGGTTGCCCTGATGATAGAAGGTAAAACTCATTAACCGACTTTAAAAAAGGATGTTCTCAATCTTTTTTTATGTATATTCACCGATAACTCGGAGGCGCCAGAACCGATTTAAAAAATTCTTTTTTTGTTGAAAAGGAGATCCCAAGGGTACCATGATAAGAAAATCAGGATCTGATGTTGGCATCCCAGAGAAATCGAGGGCAACCCTCAAATTGTATAGGCATGTATGACGTGTTTCGTGCTTTTTCTAAAGTTTTTAAAAGTACATATTTGCATCTAGCAATCATAATTTCATGTTGATGAGTTGATGATGGAAGGTATAACTCCTCAACGGTTAGGAGTTGGAGCATAATTCTTTAGTAAAATATTATGGGTACGTATATACGGTTGTATTCTTTCAGGTTATCTAGGTGAGCTGATTTTGGAAGGTACTACTCCTAAACGGTTAGGAGTTGAAAGCAATAATAAGGGAATCGGGAAGGTTAAGGGTTAGGGTTCTTGGTTGAATGTTAAATGTATAGTAAATATTTGTATAGGATATTACAACTAAAAATTGTAAAATAAAAAAAATCAAGAATAAAACCGACTTCAAAAACACAAAAAAGTGAAAAATAAACTTCACAAGAAAAAGCAGCTTCTGACGTCGGTGGCAAAAAAACTAAATCAAACAAACAAAATGTCAGTTCTTTCTACGAGAATGTACGCGTAGCTAAATGTCCGTCTAGAATCTCAGGATGCTGTTGCGACTATCTCTCACTCTCCTGAGTAGCGAGGCACTTTTTTTGCGAACTATCACGTGAAAACCGTCGGTACGAGCTTGCGCAAACATCCCCGACGCACTGCAGTAGCGAGGAAGTCTCAACAACATCCTGAAGGCATTATTATATTGGACGCGCAGGACATCTAGCGACCTTTTGGTGTAATTAACCCATAGATTACCCGTGTACAGACTCTGGCAGTAGGCCTTGAAAAGAGTAATTTTAACTAGGTCTGTACACTGAACTAATCTACGGATCAACATGTTGCACCGGACGGCTAGTGCCCTGCGCTCCCTTTCTATATCCACATCGTCTTTAAGGTCGTCAGACAGAAAATGACCCAAGTATTTGAAAGTAGAATAATGCATCGGCCCATAGATAACATACATCGAGCCATGCAATTCCTAGTTGTGGGTGCGTTCACAACCTTTAAACTCGCATACATTTGTGTATGACCCAGACGCGAAATAACTATCTCTAGGTCATACAAATATTTGTTCCGTGCGGGGATCGAACCCGCGACACGTAGCGCAGCAGTCAACTGGTTGAGTCACTGCGCCAACCGTGCCGTCTGAATTCTCAAAAAAATACGGCAGTTTTAAAATTTTAAATCCCAATGAGCATGTAGAAAACTCATGATCTGAGGTAGAAAAGGTCTGACATTTGTGTGAAGTCTATTTCTATTTTGTTTGAGATAATTATAGTCAGGGTTGCCGCGTTACATTTAGTTAACAAGTAAGTTGTCCACCAGCAAGGAAGGCGGGGCACAAGTGGACGATAGACAACATTAGGAACGGGCTTGTGGTGGTGATCGACGGCTACCAGCTGGGCCTCACGGTGACGGCGCTGGCGGGCTACATGCAGGACCTGCATGGCGCCTACCCGCATCTACACCCCGGCATGGCGCCCTACTACACCAATGTGTACCGCTGGGCCTTGCGCCACCTCAGCCTGTGAGTATCACCTATTCTTAAGGGCCGGCGCACATACGGCAGAGCGCAGCGTAGAGCATTTTTAACCGACTTCCGAAAAGGAGGAGGTTCTCAATTCGTCTGTATGTTATTTTTTTTTTTTGTATGTTTGTTATCGCATATCTCCGTCATTAATGAACCGATTTTCAAAATTCTTTTTGTGTTCAAATAGGTATACTCCCGAGGTGGTCCCATTGTCACCAAATCAGGATCTGATGATGGGATCCCAGGGAAATCCAGAGCAACCCTCAAATTTTATAGGCACATATGATGTTTTTCATATATTTTCTAAAGCTGTTTAGGTATTTGCGTCTGACCATCATAATATCATGTGAATTCGCTGATGATGATGGAAGGTACAACTCCTCAACGGTTAGGAGTTGAAAGAAAATTCTTTCTTATTTATACCTACTCACTTAGGGAGCGATAATTGTATTCTTTCAGGGTACCTATTAGGTTGACCCGAGGTGGTTCCATTGTCACCAAGTCAGAATCTGATAATGGGATCCCAGGGAAATCGAGGGCAACCCTCAAACTTTATAGGCACTTATGACGTTTTCCATATATTTTCTTAACCTGTTCAAGTATTTGCGTGTGGTCATCACAATATCATGTGGATTCACTGATGATGATGGAAGGTACAACTCCTCAGCGGTTAGGAGTTGATAGAAAATTCTTTCAGAACTATGCGTACTTATAAAGTGATAGTTGTATTCTTTCAGGGTATTAGGTTGCCCTGATGATAGAAGGTAAAACTCATTAACCGACTTTAAAAAAGGAGGTTCTCAATATTTTTTTTATGTATATTCACCGATTACTCGGAGGCGCCTGAACCGATATAGAAAATTTTGTTTTTTGTTGAAAAGGAGATATCCCAAGGGTGGTAGGTACCATGATAAGAAAATTAGGATCTGATGATGGCATCCCAGAGAAATCGAGGGCAACCCTCAAATTTTATAGGCATGTATCACGTGTTTCGTGCTTTTTCTAAAGCTTTTTAAGTATTTGCATCTAGCAGTCATCACTTCATGTTGATGAGTTGATGATGGAAGGTATAACTCCTCAACGGTTAGGAGTTGGAGCATAATTCTTTAGTAAAATATTATGGGGACGTATATGGTTGTAATCTTTCAGGTTCTCTAGGTGAGCTGATTATGGAAGGTACTACTCCTAAACGGTTAGGAGTTGAAAGCAATAATAAGGGAATCTTGAAGGTTAAGGGTTAGGGTTCTTGGTTGAATGTTAAATGTATAGTAAATATTTGTTTAGGATATTATATTACGATTATTAAAAAAAAAAAAAAAAAAAAAAACTTTTTTGCAAAAAAAAAACCGACTTCAAAAACACAAAAAAGTGAAAAATAAACTTCACAAGAAAAAGAGCTTCTGAAGTCGGTGGCAAAAAAAACGAAATCAAACAGACAAAATGTCATTATTTTTCACTTTTTTGTGTTTTTCGTTTTCACTTTTTTGTGTTTTTGAAGTCGGTTTTTTTTTAAAAAAAGTTTTTTAGTGTCAAACTTTATCGACATTGTCCTCATTCAAACGATTTCAAACGTCGATCTTACGAGAAGCGATTTTTCGCTCGTTACTTTAAACTGCAGCGTTCGTTGCGGTGGACGCGCCTCTCAGGAAATGAATAAAATAGCTCGAGACGAGCCTTCTGCACGCGCCGAGCGACGCGCCGCGTCTCCGTAAACGTAATCTCCCATACCGGGCGATAGTTTCATGTTCGAGGAATCCCTGAGATACCGTTTGTCGGTCCCGGGACGTCTCCGGGGTATTGTCGCAGGCGTCTTAACCCCTCCCCCAGCTCATTTCGCTCGGTATGCATCCTAGGAAAGTTCAACCATAAGGTATGAGCGCCAAGGTAACCCGCGATACTTTACGTTTTATGTTACGTTTCTTGCAATTTGCCGATTAGTCTCAGCCCAGGCTGTATGTTGTTGAACAAACATAAGATTTGCGGTCGTAATACGGATGAATTTACAGACATATTATCATTAAAATCATCATTATGGTGCTTCTCTAAGATCATTCATTAATCCCATTGAATGACTTTTTCATGAATAATCATTGAATGGAATGATAATTACTCAGTAATTCATTCCTTTTATTCTCATCTCTGTATGAATAAGCAATAAAAAATAAATAATTTAAAAAATTAAAAAACACGCCTGCCATGACAAAAAGTAAACTAAAAAATAAAAAACAAGTCAAACGAATTCAGTGATGAATGGGAGCAAGGTCCCGTAAATGTATTCGAAAATGGAAAACTGTAAACTAAAACTTTTATTGCAGTCGGGGGACCTGTAAAGAATTGTTCCACCAATCTGTCCCCCGACTGCAACAAAAGTTTTAGTTTACAGTTTTCCATTTTCGAATACATTTACGGGACCTTGCTCCCATTCATCACTGAATTCGTTTGACTTGTTTTTTATTTTTTAGTTTACTTTTTGTCATGGCAGGCGTGTTTTTTAATTTTTTAAATTATTTATTTTTTATTTCATATCTTTTAGTGATAATATATCGGTATTTTGACCTATACCTAACCAATCATTTAAGCCATAAGACGTCAACTGCTGGACATAGGCCTCCCCCAGAAGGGGGGATTTGCCATAATCGCCACGCTTGGCAGGCGGGCAGTATGGTTGTTAAGAAGGCGCAGAGAACGCTGCTGCCCATTTTCTGGTAAGTCCCTTAGTCGCCTCTTACGACACCCACGGGAAGATATGGGATGGTGCTATTCTTTATGTCCGACACCACACACCTATAACCAATATGGCACGACATATTAGTTTATTTTTCAGGAAAACAATGTTGCGCTAAGGATAATGCGATACTAAATCGATAATTTTTATGGATACTATTTTTTTAAACTATTGTTTTATAACACACGTAATGCTTTATTTATTTGTGTTAGTAATGAGTTTTAAGTTGAATCTCGCAGTCAGATTTTTCCATACCAAAATCTACCCTGATCTTCTTTTTCTACCCTTTAAGGGGTGATTTTGACTATGATTGCAAATATGTATTATTATTTCCTTAAATTGATATTTTTGCCATGTTTCAAGTAAATTGATTCACGCATACTGACTTTTCATACAAACTTAAAAACCATTTAGGTGCCGTCGTAGATGGATTTGGGAGTTGTAACCTAGCCAGTTTTATTTCTTTCATTACCGAGAATCTATTGATATGTAGTTTATTCGTATGGAATCCCGGGTTTAAAATGTCACCATTTTATTTGTTGAGTAGTATTACTAGTAAACAATAGGTATTGAATACTACTGTGGTATATTTTTGTAATCTACTTAATAAGTTCTAGACGATGATTATATTTTCAATTGAAATTTCTATAAAAATAAATTAAAAGTTGTTTTTATTTCTAAACCATGGCCACCCTATTACGTTTTTTGATAATTTATCTAGCCTATGTTACCCGGGGTGACGCAATGAATCTAACGATACCACATACATCAAAATCGGTTCAGGCGTTTAGAAGTTATGGTGGAATAAAGAAACTCACAAACAAACATACATACATACATGAACGTTAAAAACATAACACTCTTTTTATTTTATGTTTTTTTTGGGGCAGTCGTGTAAAAAGAACCTAACATCTTGAAACTCGAAATTCTAACTCACTCCCCGAAATCGTCCAACTACTTCTCAAGAGATAAAATCCGGATAGAATACAAATTAAAAAAAAACTCGATCGCTACGCTCGCGACTACATTGTTTACTATCTCAATTCTGTAAAAGTTGAGAGCGTTCCTCCTAATCTCATTCCTGGATGAATAAACAAAAATAATCTACTTATACTACATATACTTAGACATAATAATTGTATATAATATAATATCAAATAGCTTACGTAAACAAAACATCACACTTACACTGTGTAAGTTACACAATACTGAGTGACGTCTGTCTCTGTCTGTCCTCACGATTGGCAACCAATGAACCAACTAGCCCTTGCTCAGGTGATAGGGTTCCATAGCCGAATGGCCAAAAGCGGAACTCTTATAGATTCGTCATGTCTGTCTGTCTGTCCTTCACAGCCAGTCAGCCACTTTCTTCGGAAACTGTTAAGACTACACAGTCAAAATTTGGCAGGTATGTAGATCTATTCCGTGAGCCGTTTTACGATTTCTATACAAAAGAAATAAAAGATTAAGGGGGTTCCCCATCCCGTCGAGGCTACGGGTTGTTCGAAAGAGATACCGCGGCCTCGACACAAAGGGCTAAGAAGGAACATGGGTGGTTTTTAGTCAGAAGAAGTCTGACACTCCCTTCCGCTCTTCTTCGGGAGGGGTTATTTGATGATTTCCCACCCCCAAAAAAGGAGCTCCCCATACAGGAACTAAAACTAAAAAAAAAGTTCATCCAACCTACTTATGCGTGTGGGTGTCTATACAGCGTTACTTTTTGATCGTTATCCCGAGGAGGGTTGATCCGATGAATTCCGTTGCATGAAACATTATCGATTAATAAGATAAACTAAACAAAATAAAGCACTATTTTTTAAAAGAATGCTTATTCGACATTCGACATACCTAATACTTTTTTCGCCATCATGAATTAGTCTCTGTTGGACGCAACTTAGGGCACTGTGGCACCGTTTTAAGTAAATATGTTATTCAGTCTTCCAGCGTGGTTCCAAGGCAGGGGAAGCAACTACGTGGCCACTCACAAGGTGTGGAGGAAGCGCTACTTCTACATGGACTCGTTCGTGCCGCAGTGGCTGCGCGACATGCTGTTCTTTGTGGACGACCAGTCTTGGAAGCGCGAGGAGTGGGAGTGGAACAAGTTCAAGAAGCACGCCGAACCGCATTTCGGCAAGTACTACCGCTACCCCTCGAAGAACTTCAACGACTACGATTCCATGCGCCAGGATATCACCGTCGAGAACATGGACGCCAGTGACAATTCTATAACCAAAGGGAAGGGATAGTTTTCTGTTCTATGTCCACACATTATTTTGTATTTTGAAGAGATATTTTTTTATTTTTGTTAAGCTTTATTTATTTAACCACTGTTACATCAATAAATTATTATAATTCTATTAAATTGTATAATTATAGTAGGTAGTAGGTAAGTACCCAGGGGCGTAGCTACCGCCATTGAGGTATAATGTACTACGTACTAGAGGAGACACCTCAACTCGATTTTTTGTAACACACGTTAGAGCGCGTGCACTCCACAACATTAAATTCAGTCTATGCCGAGCGGTTGCTGCGACGTGACACATTTGAGTGAAGTTTTCTTGGATTAGGCGCACAATGCCACATTCGCAAAATTACCTACTGACGCAAAATGACACATTCTCAAAATGGCACATTCGTAAAATGCCACATTCTCAAAATGCCACACTAGCAAAAATGCCTCATTCATCTCAACCAGTTGCATAGTGTATCATTATCTGCCTAGCCTTTTTCAACTATGTTGAGGTCGGCTTTCAGTCTAACCGGATGCAGCTGAATACCAGTAGGTAATTTACATGGAGCGACTGCCTGTCTGACCTCCATAACCCAGATAATATAGTGAATGATTTACTTTAATGAGAATAAAAGATTGTTAAAGTCACTTATAGTCTTCGCCAGATAAAAAAAAATAAAGGTGTTTGATCCAACTTGTACCAAAAACTCCACAAATCTTCGTTAGAGATCGCTTGTCATTCAAAACTCGCTAAAACTGCTTCGGTTGAGTTTCTTAATACCATAATACTTATCCCAACGGAATAAGTAAGAAATACGTAATACAAAGAATGATTGTGGTATTTTTTTTCTGTTACTTCAGAAATACAAAATTTTCAAATAACGTGTAGTTGCTATTGTCTAAGTACCTATTTCAAAAAATATTTTTGTCGTGTATTTTTCTTTTTCGAGATTAGGTACTGATATTTTTCTGCCTCGTTGGTCTAGTGGTCGCAAGCGTGACTGCTGAGCATGAGGTCCTGGGTTCGATTCCCGGGTCGGAGAAAGTGTTATTGGCTTTTTCCATAAGGATTTATCAGTAACAGCCACGGAGCCTGGGTTCGTGCCCGGTTGATGGCAATAGGCTCGCCCCCTATTACATGGGACTTAAACACTATAACTGCTAACTATAACTGGCGAAACGTGGGTGTACTACTAGGTACACCTCTGCCTTACCCTTCGGGGATTAAGGGCGTGATGTTATGTTATGTTTTTCAAAAAATGTGAAAATAAAAATGAAAATGTGCTATATCTCAAAAACTGCTGACTATATTCATACAAACAAATTTTGATTAAAAATCTTATTTGAGATCTACAGCATGTATATTTGTTTCAGATTTTTCACTCTCTTATTTTAAAAGTTAGAAGGTTGCACACATTTTACCATTTTGAAAAAGTCTATCTCTCAAACGATTGACTTTGAGGAAAATGGTTTCAGGATCCCCATTATAATTTTTGAAGAGCTATCTATAAACACCGGCACGTATAAACACCGGCACGTATAAACACCGGCACGTATAGGTTACATGTTGTTTTTTAGTTTCAGTTCCATGTATGAGGAGTTTCCCCCCCTTTATACCTATACATTTTCATCTTAAAGAGGTTCACAGAATACCTACGTTTGTTTGTGTAGTCCTAATAGTTTCGGAATAAAGTAGCTGTGACATAAGTACGGACAGACAGACACAACGAATCTATAAGCTAGCTAAAAAAATTGGTTGCCTGTAAAGTCGGTATACGGGCGAAAGTTTTACGTGACAACGAAAATAGAAGCGCAAGACATGAACCGGTGTGTATGCCTATCTCTCTCACTCTCTCTCTCTCGCTCTGGACGCGTGCCTCTCACTCGCTCTCATTGTGAGCGCATAACGTGAGCGGAGCGTAACGCAGTTTCTTGAAGTGTCACCCGGCAAACCAATTTATAAGACGTTGTCACGTCAAAAGCTTTGAGTTTAAGTTTTTAGAAGTTAAATTCAAGTTTTTTATTATTTTTGCTTCTAAAAATAAAATGAATGGGTACCCAAATGATGTGATTTCCTTCATAAATCATCAGCCTTGTGCTATACTGATATCTTCTAACCTCTAACAGAAGATAAGGAATATTGTATCAAGCATGTTGATGATACGTGTATGGTGGTGACTGGTGGGGTGACCAGTGTTCCCGCCGCGCGAGGTACTCTATGAAAACCAACGAACACTTTTCACTGCGTGCGACTGCCGCAACGGGAAAATGACGAATGTCTTCATTTTTAACCGACTTCAAAAAAGGAGGAGGTTATATGTTCGTGTGTATGTATTTTTTTTTTTTTTTTATGTATGTTACCTGATTTCTCCTCCATTTGTGAACCGATTCTCAAAATTCTTTTTTTATTTGAAAGAGTATACTCCTGAGGTGGTCCCATTTAAATTTGGTGAAGATCTGATCCTGATCTTCGGAGATATACAATAGAACTCTTCAAAAATAGACGGCAAATCTGTCGTGATTGCTGCAATCGCTTGGATGTTTATTGTTTATACAACATCATGACGTAACATCACGCCTGTATGATCTGAGGGGGTACGCAGATGTGTACACCCAGATTTGGACAGTAAGATATTATGTAATGTTCCATTTATTGGGGATAAATAAAACCTATTATTTGTTTGGGAACAACTAAAAATGGAAAAATAAAAAACTTTTTGGCAAAAAATAAAACCGACTTCAAAAACACCAAAAAGTGAAAAATAAACTTCTGAAGAAAAATCAGCTTCTGAAGTCGGTGGCAAAAAACTAAATCAAACAAACAAATGTCACCGACTTCAGAAGCTGATTTTTCTTCAGAAGTTTATTTTTCACTTTTTGGTGTTTTTTAGTTAGCAGTGTAATAAATGTGGAACTAACCACTTGTCAAAAGAAAGAATCGCTACCACTCTTAACTTGTTAACTTTAATATAACTTTGAAACTATACCAACATACAACATAACATAGTCACGTCAGTCGCTCGACGCGCCGACACCGCCGGGCCAGTCCAGCTCCACGGCGGCCACGTCCAGCGCCAAGATGTCCGCGCGCGCGCCCAGCGCGTCCCGCAGGCGCGGGCGCGTGCGGCCCAGCTCGCCGTGCGCCCACTCCTTGACGTACGTGCCCGCGTCCGTGCGCACGCGCAGCGCCAGCAGCGCCGGCTGCCCCGGCACGGCGCGCGCGCTCAGCGCCAGGATGCGGCGCGCGCGCGTGTGCAGCGCGCGCCGGTGCAGCACGCGGATGGGCGTGCGCTGCTGCAGCAGCACGCGCGCCGCGCTGTCGGGCGGCGTGTTGCGGTACGCGTTGAGGCGCGCCAGGTCGCGCTCCGTCACGGGCACGCCGGCCCCGGTGACGTCGCTCGGCTCGTCGTCCGCCGAGCGCGACAGCTTGATGCACAGCAGCTCGTACGTCTTGCACTTGGTCTCCTCGCCCGCCTTGAGCTGCGCGAGCTCCTCCCTGCAACGACGCACAGTTACCGCACGCTGCACACCGCGCCACGCCACAGCCGCAGCCGCACGCCACTCACCGAGACACGGGCACAAGGCGGCGCACGCGCACGTGCCCGCTTGCAGAGATCTGCTCACACAGCTCACTCAGCTCCGCTTCGCTCGGCTCCCGGATCGGGTCTGTGATCTGCAAACACATTGATCTCCACTAATAACTTTCATGCGGAAAACCGACCTTTTGGTTTTGGTTGCGGCGTCGCGTCGGTAGGTTGTAGCTTCGGGAATGTTGTAGCTTCCCGTTAGTGAAAGGATTTTCGGAATCCGATCAGTAGTTCTGAAGATTACCCCTACATTCAAACTTACAAACAAATTGAACCTTTTATTAACCTATTAGTTTAGATGAGCATGATTTAAGAAAACGAAAATGTTAACAGTCACATGAAAGTTTGCCTGCGCGAAGTGTATCGTGCAGCGTGCTCCAAGCCTCCAAGGAGGAAAGCTATATATCGGAACACTTAACGCTGCATGGCGTGTTTCATACGAAATGCGTTCAGTGCGGAATACGATTAGAGGCACGGACAGGCACATAAGAGTTTAATATGGGATGTAGGTAACAAAAGTAAAGTATTTACGACATATATGTTTCTTCCACTTTTGACATTTTACTTCCAATTGACAGGTGTGGTCACTGGTCCCTCATGAAAGTTAAGTGGGTTCGCTATTAAATAGACATGTAATGTACAATAGTTAGGGTCGTTGCGCACTATGCGGCTACGAGCGGCGCGAGTTCCCTTAGTTGCAGTGTTAGTGAGTCTGGTTAGTGGCGATGTGTTTGGTGGGCACCTCGATGGCGAAGGGGCGGCCGTCGCCCAGGCAACGCACGTCCACGTCCTCGCGCCCCGCCGACATGAACTTGAGCCGGTGCTCCGCGTCCTCCACGCCCATCCTGCAACACGCGGCACGTCACCACACACTCACAGCGTACTGCGTACTGTGTACTGTGCTGTACTGTCACACTCACCCGAACAGCGCCGCGATGGGCAGGCAGATGAGCTCCTGCACGGACGAGTGCATCATGCGCACGCCGTTCACCAACCACGGCGTCTGCGGCAGCGCGCGGCTCAGCTTCACGTACCTGCCGACAGAGCCGCGCTGCTTACTGACACCTCACACACACACACACAGACACGCTGCCAGTACCTGCCGCCGAGGTAGAGCGGCGCGTGGGTGCACACGACGCTGACGCACGACACGCGCTGGTACACGGGCGGCGCGGCGGGCAGGCCGGCCGCGCGCAACGTCGCCAGCGTGGCGCCCGCCAGCGCCTGCTCCACGGAGCGACGCGTGAACTCCACGCCGAAGCGCCGGCCGGCCGCGCGCCGCGCGCTGAACAGCGCCGGAGACAGCGCCTTCAGCACCTCGAGTTCCTGCGCGTCGTCCGGGTACTCGATGTTGAGCGTGACCAGCAGCGGCGACACGGCGCCCGAGTCCAGCGCCTTGCGGCATTGGTGCGCCAGCAGCACGCCGAACGCCCACTTCCACGCCTCCTTCAGCGGCGTCAGCGACGCTGCGGATGTGTGCCCGGTACAGTACGCGCTCCCAGTGCACTACGAGCCCTGTATTATAGAATGTAGACAGCTCACCTACGTCGTATGCGGGCAGCGCGTCCTTGAGGCGCAGCGCCACGAGCCGCTCGCGCATGATGGTGGCGATGGGCGCCGACAGCGCGCACGCCATCGTCGCGCACTCGTACCTACAACAACATCTCCGTTAACGACAACGCTAACCCGAACTTTCTATAAATCTAAACTTGAACTTAACAGAGTCGGAGTCCCACAAGGAAGTATATTAGGTCCCCTTCTATTCCTACTGGGTCTCCCTTGTTTGACTGAAAGGAATTTGTCAAATTTTCACTTCCCAAAAATATTTTCGCATAATTTAATTTGCCAAATTATTACTTAGCAAAAATTCTATTCACAAATAAATCATTATATAGCAGAATCTGATAGCATAGTTTTCTTCGGAATGTCATTAGATAATCAGATTTCTAGAAATCTGCAACAAAATAAACAAGTATGTTTACGCTCTTTGGCGTCTCACACGTATATCCAGCCAAAAAACAGCTTCACAAGCTTATCACGGATACGTAGCCTCCAACCTACGATATGGTATTCTATTATGGGGTGGCTCCGTGGAATTTAATAGAGTATTCTTGGCTCAATCTCTAGTAATGTCGATTCTTTGACTTCATGCAAACCATTGTTCCAAAAGCTAAATTTACTAACAGTATTATTTGAATCCTGTAATTTCGTTTCAAAACACATCAGTATCTATAGAAATCTTTTGGTGATTATTGTATTTTGAATACCCGATATCTTACTAGTTTTCCCTTGCCGAACATAAAAACTGACCTGTACAGAATAAATTGTTACCCTATGTCAATTAAATTATTAAACAAATTACCTAGTGCACTAAAAGACCTTAGATCTTTTATTCCGGAAAAAACTGTACGCATGGTTGGTCAATTAATGTTTCTACATGACCCAGGAATACCTTAGTTATAAAAATAGAAAATTAGTGTAGCGCCTTACAATGTTCCTATCAGTGCAATAAGTTAGTATTGTACCAGCTCCTTGCAGGTTAGCTGGTACAGTATGTAGTTCAAAATGTAAATGTGTACCTAGGTATTTGATAGATACACAATTCATTATTTTATAAACTTTTATTCTAAGTTTTGCATACCAGAAATGGTTAATATGAGGAGCTTTATTGTTGTATTTTGTAATGCATTATTACCATCTGTTTACCCATTGTAACGAGTCTTTTAAGCCTGTTACATACTATTGAATTCTTTGCTTTGATTTGTAGGCTCTAATGGTGGTGTTGCCTTATGAAAATTCATTTTTTGGTTGATTTGGATTCGTGAAGTGGTCACACTGAGTTTTATTTTCGATGCTGTCAAATTGACTTTGACATCTCTTGCTTTTCGACCTACAGCCTGGAATCAATGGAGTGATTTTTGAGCGCTCCATTAAAAATCTCAAAATATAACTTGAGATGGGCGGCATCTAGTCCCTAATTATGTGGTAGCCGATTGCCCTGGTCATGATCCTAATTGGATAGCCTTTATTTTTTAAGGTAAGCGAATTCTTTGTGATTTCGGTCCGTTCCGCGTTGTCATGGCTATTTTGATAGCAGACGCTAATAGTTTCCGATATTTAATTGTTTCAGGATCTCTTATCTTCATTTGATAATTATTTGCTTGGATTAATTCATCTACTGATGACCACATTTTGATTTTTGGAAGAAACGGTGAGTTTAATTGCATATTGCTCGTAAAGATTTCTGCATCGATTTCTAAATCGATCGCCATTTTTTATCCGCTAACGATTATTCATGTTTGTTTTCAGCCACAAGGCGTTTTTTTTCCATATTACTTAAATTTTTGAACGCACGCCCCTGCCAAAATGCATATATCTTGGACCGCCGTTGGCAATCTCGGCGAATATCACCAAGATGCTCTTGGATAATCCATCAGGTTCCTAATTTAGTCGACGGAGTTTGGTATGGTTTATGATACATAACTTCAATTTATTTTAAAAAAGTGCAATAATGACAGGTCTTAGAATAACAGCGATGTCATCTTAATTTTACACATTAGAGCTGTTAGCTTTAGAATTAGAAAGGAATTTTCAAACCAGCAGCCTTCGGGTAATAAAGTCGTTCTTACTTTTCATGATTGATTTTTATTGATGCCTTCCCGCTTGAAGATTAAAAGTCTCAAGCTCCCGCAGGTAAGTCTATCCTTGGCATAGTTTTGTGTGTACTCCAGGCGCCCGAATTTTCACTTTTACTTATTTTTATTTGGAGCACACCACACAGTTTAATTTCATTCATCTCACACACTCTTTTTTTTTATTATTACAATTGTCGCTCAGCGAACAGGGACTTGAAGTAGGTTTGTCTGGTACCTATATACTGTCATTATTGCACAATTATTAAATAACTTATGAGTCTATTGTTTGCATTAGTTTGTTCTACATTGTTACTTTAATAACTTTGTGTTTATTTTAATTTTTGACTCATAAGTAGTACTTAACCTAATTTGGTGAATCTTTGTAAACAATATTTGGTGTTTACTTATTGATAATTTTGTTTATTGACCTGTTTGTTTTAATAACATGTTTTTTTCTTAGCAAAACCAACAGAAATGTATAGCATTGACCGTGTTTTGTTGTTCTCAACAGTAAAGTTATTTTAAAAACTAAGTTTAACTTTTAAAGAAAATAATTTAATCTAATTGTAAGTACAATATTGTACATTTAATTTATCTAGATTTAAGCTGCTTGTAAGTGATTATTGCACTTTTAAAACGATAAAATTAACTTAGTAATTTTTCATGGGAATACCACATTGACTTCAATACTTAACCTCAAACTTGAGAATTTATTTTCAAACTTTTAACTTTTTGAAATTTAGTTTTTGCTTTTCGTTTGCTATTCGCCTTGCTGTTTGTTAGTCATGGACAAGGGAGTTCAGTTTCCGCCGCTTCAGGATTCGGGTGATGTCGATACCTGTACTGCTGTTGATGCTGATGCTATTGAGAAAGTCCATGAGATGGTTAATGCCACAGATGTTAACAATCCCTTTGACTCAAGAATCGCTCACTCTTCTTCGGCTCTTACAGCTCAAGCGTTGCCTTCATTTAACTCCTTGAATGCGCTTGTGAATGAAAATATTCGAAAAAACTTTCCTCCTTTCACTAAATTGCCTGACTTGAAGAAAAGTAGAATAGTTTATAGCGGTAAATCTTGTGTTCGGGAATTTATTACTCAAATAGAAAAATATTTATCCATTGTCAAAAATCTCCTAGAAAGTATAAGAATTTTAGAGTTGAAAATAATACTTTATATAAATTTTGTAGAAATAAATATAATCCTCACAGTCTTTTAGACTGGAAGATTGTTATACCCAAAGAGCATATTTTAGATACTATTAGATCAAATCACGATGATGTGAATTCTGGACACTTAGGAATACATAAAACTTTAAAGAAATTAAAACAGCATTATTTTTGGAAGGGAATGTTTAATGATATTCATCAATACATTTTGTCTTGCGATACCTGTAAAGCTTATAAACATACTACATCTCCACCTTTTGGTATTATGATTAATCCTAAAAAAGTTGATCGTCCCATGCTTATGCTCTCAGTTGATATCATAGGAATTCTACCTAAAACTTATTCTGGTCATAGATACATACTTTCGGTTGTAGACGTTTTTACTAAATATTGCTGGTTCTTTCCAATGATCAATGCTACCACTAGAGTAATTTGTAAACATTTTGAAAAAGAAATATTTCTCAAATTTGGTTGTCCAAAAATAGTAGTTTGTGACAATGGAACTCAATTTACTTCAAAACATTTTGTAGATTTTTTGAAAGGTTTTAATATAACCAAAATATTTTATAATACTTTGTATACACCTCAAAATAACCCTGTTGAGAGATATAATAAAACGGTCGAAACCTGCATATCGTGTTTTGTTAAAGATGATCATAGAACTTGGTCAAGTTTTTTGCCCAATGTTCAATTAGCTTTAAATAATAGTGTAAACCTTGCTACTGAGTTTACTCCTAACTTTCTGATGTTTGGTAGGGAGCTTATTCTTGATGCGTCATTACATCACTTTAGTAGTTCTGTTGATAACTTATCTCAACTAGAAATTTCAAATAGGAATGCTTATGCAGTTTCTCTTAATTCACTTAGTGATATTTTTGTTAAAGTTCAAGCTTACTTGTTAAAGGGGTATAAGCGAAATGCCGCTTATTATAATAAAGGTCGGAAAGTCATTTCTTTTGGTGTGGGTGATATGGTGTGGAGAAGAAGTTTTGTTCAATCTCATGCTCCAGCATATTTTTCAGCTAAGCTTGCACCTAAGTTTGTAAAGTGTAAAATAACTGAAAAGGTTTCGGATAACGTTTATGTTTTGAAAGATTTAAATAAAGGTTCAGTGGGACGTTATCATGTTAAAGATATTATTAAATTTTAATTTGGTTTCCAAGTGTTAGTCTTGATTTTGATAAATTCTGTTTGAAGGTCACTTTTGACAGTGTGATGTACGTGTGGATGGATGATAGGTTATCGGTGATTTGAAAGATGTATGTTAGGTAACTTCTTATAAATTTATTGAATTTGAATTCTTAACATTCTAAAAATAAAACTTAGGCCATTTTTGTTAATTAAATACTATTTTTTTCCACACTAAATGTTTTTCACATCAGAGGATCTTATTTTATGTTTTGTTCGTTTTTGTTGGATTGTATAAGATCTTATTTTTTAAGGGTAACCTTTTACCTGTTTACATTTTATTAGGATCTTATATAACCCTACACTTCAGGTTATTTTTACCTTGAGATCAAAAACTTGAACTCAATTTCAAGTTTTTGTAATCTTTTTTTTCATAGTTTGAAATCATTCTATTTTCTCTTCGTCATAAATAGTAATCGATTTTTAAATCTATTTTGTGCTGTTCATTGACAGAATTGTTTCTCATTTTTACTAGAGTTTCATTCTCTTTAATGATCGGATTTGACTTTGTTAGTAACGCGTTCATCCTGGACTTTACTTTTTAGGGTCATTCTGTAACCTTTGTTACAAAATGCCTTATTATTTTTTGAATCTTGGTGTAACTTTTGACCTTGATTTCGACTCTTTTTTCCATTGTGCTCGGAAAGTCGGTGGTGTTGTGCCGATCACAATGTGGGATTTCGGCCCCGGCCATATTTTTTCCTTTTTCCATTGTGTTGGACATTGTTGTTCCAATCACAATGCGGGATTTTTTTTTGACTTTCGTCATTCTTTTTTCTTTGCGTTCGGAAGTTCGGTGGTGATGTGCCGATCGCATTGTGAAACTTTGGCTTTCGCCTTTTCGTTATTGAGATTTCTCATTGGAGATCTCAATGATTTTTTGTGTTTGTCTGTGTTTGGGAGATTGGTAGTGTTGAGCCAGTCACAGCAACATTCTTTTACAGCTATTGTGCTCGGGAATTCGGTGGTGATGAGCCGATCACAGTACGCTTTCCTTTGTTTCATTGCAGGTTGTGCCTGTAACAATATTTTAAATAAGGCCTTTCAGCTTTATTTAAAAAACTTGTTTGGTGTTTCAAATTTTTTTGGATTGTTGGATACGGAGTTAGTCAGTGGCAATAGAGCCTAACTGCACTCATAGAGATGGTAGAGTTGGAAGCAGTTGACATAGTAGTCAGTGGCGATAGTGCCTAACTGCACTCAAAGTTGTACTGTTCCAAGTGGTTTGAAATTTTTAGTCAGTGGCGATGGTGCCTAACTGCACTAAAAATTGTAGTTTGTATTGGTAAATTGTTCGAATTCGTTTGAAATTTGTAGTCAGTGGCTATAGTGCCTAACTGCACTGTTTTGGAGTTTAGAAGCGCTAAGAGATTTCTCTCTTCGTTTCATTTAACTAGTTTTTATAACTTATATTTTTTTTCTGTTTTTCACAGATTTCATTTTTGACTTTTTGTCATTTGCATGTTTTTACTTTTATTAAATTCTTGAGACCTTGTCGTTTGACATTTTCAGAATTCATTTACACTTTGAATCTTTTATGATTCTTTTCTTTTTTTTGGGAATTAGAAAGTTGTTAAGACTGGTCTATTGTGTTGAAGATTTCTTTCTAATAAAAGAAAGTTCCTTTCTTTTATTTTCGGGGAGGGATGTAATGTAACGAGTCTTTTAAGCCTGTTACATACTATTGAATTCTTTGCTTTGATTTGTAGGCTCTAATGGTGGTGTTGCCTTATGAAAATTCATTTTTTGGTTGATTTGGATTCGTGAAGTGGTCACACTGAGTTTTATTTTCGATGCTGTCAAATTGACTTTGACATCTCTTGCTTTTCGACCTACAGCCTGGAATCAATGGAGTGATTTTTGAGCGCTCCATTAAAAATCTCAAAATATAACTTGAGATGGGCGGCATCTAGTCCCTAATTATGTGGTAGCCGATTGCCCTGGTCATGATCCTAATTGGATAGCCTTTATTTTTTAAGGTAAGCGAATTCTTTGTGATTTCGGTCCGTTCCGCGTTGTCATGGCTATTTTGATAGCAGACGCTAATAGTTTCCGATATTTAATTGTTTCAGGATCTCTTATCTTCATTTGATAATTATTTGCTTGGATTAATTCATCTACTGATGACCACATTTTGATTTTTGGAAGAAACGGTGAGTTTAATTGCATATTGCTCGTAAAGATTTCTGCATCGATTTCTAAATCGATCGCCATTTTTTATCCGCTAACGATTATTCATGTTTGTTTTCAGCCACAAGGCGTTTTTTTTCCATATTACTTAAATTTTTGAACGCACGCCCCTGCCAAAATGCATATATCTTGGACCGCCGTTGGCAATCTCGGCGAATATCACCAAGATGCTCTTGGATAATCCATCAGGTTCCTAATTTAGTCGACGGAGTTTGGTATGGTTTATGATACATAACTTCAATTTATTTTAAAAAAGTGCAATAATGACAGGTCTTAGAATAACAGCGATGTCATCTTAATTTTACACATTAGAGCTGTTAGCTTTAGAATTAGAAAGGAATTTTCAAACCAGCAGCCTTCGGGTAATAAAGTCGTTCTTACTTTTCATGATTGATTTTTATTGATGCCTTCCCGCTTGAAGATTAAAAGTCTCAAGCTCCCGCAGGTAAGTCTATCCTTGGCATAGTTTTGTGTGTACTCCAGGCGCCCGAATTTTCACTTTTACTTATTTTTATTTGGAGCACACCACACAGTTTAATTTCATTCATCTCACACACTCTTTTTTTTTATTATTACACCATATTATGTGAATAAATTATTTGAGTTGATTTGATTTCAAACATAGTGACCGTTTCCTACTCTATATCATTTACAGCCAAAGTTTAGTAAGCAAGCCCCCACTAGAACTGAATGGCAACACTGGCAACACTATTAGACAGTTGTTCTTACACCTGATGTGTTATCAAACTCAGGAATTCGAAAGTAAAGGGAGTAGGACTTATCATTTCGAAATTTCGAGCTACTTTTGGATGGCTTGTACCTATCTTCGTTGATGGACTTAGAGGGTAGACCCCCGCATGCTTGTCGCTCACAATTAAGCACAGTCTGAAGTTGATGTGATGAAAACATTTACATGACTAACCGTTTCTTATCCAGCATTTCTTTGACCAAGTTCCAACATTGCGGCCAGTTGTTTTCCTGCAGCACTCCAAGGCAGCTCACGCACACATCGTCCACTTTCATCCTCTTGGCAAGGGGCTCACTACACACAGAGTCTTCTGTCTCATGTGATGTGTCCGTGGCTGGCTGCTTGCTATGGGAGGTGTTCCCTGCCTTGTGTAAGTTGTCCGCTGCATCTTCCTCAGATGTTTTACTTTTTACTGTCTCAGGATTGTCTGTTGGCTCCACTGCAGGTTCTACATTTATTTCTAAGTTGGCTTGCTCTGGCTGACTTGTTGTCTCCGCACACTATTTCAACCAATTGAAAAATCGATACATTTTATAACAGATTAACTATAATTATTGTCAGGTCAAGCCGCATTTGCCTAGGTTGGCCTATGGATGGGTGACCGCCACTTACATACCAATGATTTCACCGTGTCTTACAAAGCACATTAAGAGCTCGTTCCCACTTGTCGGGTGTCGGATCTATTAATCGAAGGTTCCAGTGGCAGAGCATTTTATGTGAAGCTATTCACACCTATCGGGAACCGATTTTGTGTTGGCTCCGTCACTTCTCAATTCTGTTATTAAGTTCTGAAATGTTCCCAAACTAAATGTTTCCCTCAGGATTGGGTACACCTAACATTTTCTTTCCTTGGCTGTCTTTCCTCGTTTTCTTCTTAAATAATAATATATCACAGCTTCGACTGTGGCCAACAACCGTTTATTAATCGTGTGTGTTAACAAAGGTGCGGACATCCAATTAATATACGGATCCGACACCCCACAAGTGGGAATGAGCTGTAAGCTGTAACAGGTAGTCTGTGGTCCGAGAGTGTGACAAACAGTCTTACCAAGGGGTCTCATATTACCCAGTACTGAGTTGTGGTTAGATAGGCAGTTGCTCCATACGAAATACTGGTATTCAGCTGTATCTGGTTAGACTGGTAACTGACTCCCAACATAGTTGGTAAAAGGCTACGGCAGATGATGAAGTAAATGTATTGTAAGATAGTTAAATAAAGGCTATGAACAAATAAATAACATTCAAATAATTAATATTGGCGAAAAAACAGTTTAAATTAGGCAGGGTAGGAAATACAAATTGGGAAAAAAAGGTACCTATTTCTCATTTCAATTGTATGTGAAACAGAAGCAATGAACTTAATTCTACAAAGTAGGTACTGTCTGTCTGTCAAGTTTTGAGATAAAAGGGGGTTCAAATTTTAAAGGATAAGACCATTATTATTAAGACTTTCTTTGACCATATTTGCCGGTCTTTGTTTTCATTTATTAATAATATTATTTTATATTGTTCTTAAAAGCAAACCTATGAACTTTTAATTTCAAGATAACAAAATTATCAAGACTTTTTAAAGCATCAACATTAGTTTTCTCTAGAACTAATTAATTAATAATTTTCGTCATAAAGTTTCGAGGTTATGACACCTTAATTTTGAGTAATAGCTGGTATGAAAGTACTAGACTAATAGCTACCTGAGAGAAGTAAAATGTGTTGGCTGCTCTGTTTAGTAAATATAAAGTAATCTTAGAGTATGGACAACTTACAATTTTATTAACGAACTCTTTGGGATTGTCGTAAGCTGACGGAGTCTTCAGCCCTAAGTACCGAATACAGCAAGCGTCACAGCAGCCTAGCTCCTTACAGAGCTTTATGATACCCTTTTGATTCATTTTTAACCATTTATCTGATTTATCAGAAGAAAGTAAGCATGTGGTGCAACTAAAAACGTAAACAAATACGAAACTGTACGTTGATACGTTCCTTTTTACGAACATGGCAAACTGGCAAACCACATATTTAATGTCAAACTTGGAATTTTTTTAACATCAAATAGCCTATTAAAATGATCTATTGATCTAATTTCGTATCAGCAATTACTGATATGAAAACTAAAATAGTACCTAAATAGTATTAACTATTAATATTTATGGTCAATAATTGACGACACGTCTTTGTTCAACACATTTTCTTAATTCGTCCATGACACCACATGACACAGAACAAAATAAAATAATCCAAAACAAAACGATTCAAGTTTGACGTTTTGGCAGTAGTATGGCGATTCTATCTCTATTCTACCAAGAATAGACAAAGCTTTTTCCATACAATTTGACATTAAATTTTGCTACAATCTGTCATTTTGTCGATTCTTACGTCGACAAAACCCGTTTCTACGGTGGCATGCTAGGCGGGCTGGTATTGCAATGGCAAGAACTCTATTTTTTGAGCTCGCATTTTTCTCTCTGGCATTCTACATTCTTTTTACCCGACTACGGCTAAGCCAAAAGTAAGGGTAATGATTTTAGTCTACTGTATGTATGTAGGTACTTACAGTGTAGTGTATGTAGATAAGTGTATGTTCGTATGTTCCACCATAGCGCCTAAACTACTGAACAGATTTTAATAAATGAGGTGTAGATTCGTGAGAATAGCCGGGGTAACTTAAGCTATAATAATTATAAATTTTATCTTTTTCTGATTCAAGTTGCTTAGTGATCACCATAGGTTCTGACTTGGCCATAATAGCAGTTTATAGACCTTATGCATTTAGAGACCCATCCAACTTTATACAATCCCTAGACAGAGTACTTAGCGAACTTAAATTCTATAAAATATTTTCCTGGTGGGGGATATTAATATAGATATTGGTCAAAATAATGAATCAACTTAAACCTTGGATTATCTAGACCTTTTGTTGCACCATGTATTATATCCAGGGCATACCCTCCCAACACACGGGTCTACATGTTTGGATCACGTTAACATTACGACCTCTGTGCCTACGAAGGTTTTGGTATTGGAGACTACTATCACAGACCACTTTGCAGTTCTGGTGGCTATATCAATGAAAAAATCCATTGCTGCTCAGCGCTCTTTTATTACCTATTGATGAAGGCAACTTAAAAGTTGACATGGAAAAATTGAATTTTGATCACGTTTTAACAGCGCAGGATCCCAATACTGCTACTGCATTGTTAATTGAGCCTATTAATTTAACTTTATCTGCCAATACCTCCACTATCGCACTATCACATAGACGTAGGCCTATTAAATCACCCCGGGTTTACTTAAATATATGCGGCATAGAGATAATCTTAATAAGTCTTATATATCTTCTTCTTAAAGCTGTTCGTTAGTCTCGCTAAAACTCGAGAACGGCTGGACCGATTTGGCTAATTATAGTGTTGAATTATTCATGGAAGTCCAGGGAAGGTTTAAAAGGTGAGAAAGTGGTAGGTAGGTAGGCAGGGTAGTTGGTAGAGTAGTAGGTAGGGTAGTAAGTAGGATAGTAGAGTAGGTAGGGTAGTCGGTAGAGTAGTAGGTAGGGTAGTAAGTAGGTAGGGTAGTAGGTAGGTCGGGTAGTAGGTAGGTAGGGTAGTAGGTAGGTAGGATAGTAGGTAGGTAGGGTAGTAGGTAGGTAGGTAGGTAGGGTAGTAGGTAGGTAGGTAGGGTAGTAGGTAGGTAGGGTAGTAGGTAGGTAGGGTAGTAGGTAGGTAGGTAGGGTAGTAGGTAGGTAGGGTAGTAGGTACGTAGAGTAGTAGGTAGGTAGGGTAGTAGGTAGGTAGGGTAGTAGGTAGGTAGGGTAGTAGGTAGGTAGGGTAGTAGGTAGGTAGGGTAGTAGTTAGGTAGGGTAGTAGGTAGGTAGGGTAGTAGGTAGGTAGGGTAGTAGGTAGGTAGGTAGAGTAGTAGGTAGGTAGGGTAGGAGGTAGTAGGTAGGTAGGTAGTTGTTACACAGGCAGGTAGTAGGTAGGAAAAAGGGCATTGCAACGCATGCCGGGAACAGCTAGTTATTCATAAAAATCCCAAAAATTATGTCATCAATGTCTCTTAAAGACGGTAATAGTATAATAACTACTGCATCTCTCGTTTGCGAAAGGCCAAAAAGGATTATGAAAGAGACGAATTTGAAAAAGCAGGCAAAAACTCCAAACGGTTATGGAAGGTCATTAAATCTTTTGCAAACTCAAATAAATCAAGGTTTTTAATAAGGTAGACGTAGTGTACATCTACCTTATTAAAAACCAATCTGGATAAAAAAGACGCGATCAGCTAGCGGAAAAGATTATAATACTCCCTGTTCCGAAAAGGAGGAGGTTATCAATTCGTCTGTATGTTTTAAGCTATTGCATAGCTTCTATCGCGGGCCTTGAGCGTGGGGACCGAATCCAGAAATTCCGTAACGAAAAAAACCTAAATAACTAACTTTTTGAAATATCACGCTTGTCTCTTTAGTTCAGCAACCCGCCTTTAGGTGGCATTGGTTGTATAGGAAAACTACCGTAATCAGCTGTTTGTAAGAAAGTATATAGGTGTATAGGTATTTATCATCTATGTACAACAGTGAATATCTGTACTCGTATAATTTGTGTACAAAGTGTTTTAAATATGAACAAACAAAGTGCATTTATTAATATCAAAGAAAAAAAACAAAAGAAAAAAATACTGCATAAATAAAATAAATAAATAATTATAATTGCATAAGTTGATAAAAAATGCTATGCAATAGCTTTACCGCGGCAGTCTCCCGTGCCACACGTCTTTTTTTCTTTTTTTGTATGTTTGTTATCGCATATCTCCGTCATTAATGAACCAATTTTTAAAATTCTTTTTGTGTTCGAAAAGGTATACTTTCGAGGTGATCCCATTGTCACCAAATTAGGATCTGATGATGGGATCCCAGGGAAACCCAGGGCAACCCTCAAATTTTATAGGCACATATGATGTTATTCATACATTTTCTAAAGCTGTTTAAGTATTTGCGTCTGACCATCATAATATCATGTGAATTCGCTGATGATAATGGAAGGTTCAACTCCTCAACGGTTAGGAGTTGAAAGAAAATTTCTTCTTATTTATACTCACTTAGGGAGCAAATTGTATTCTTTCAGGGTATTAGGTTGACCCGAGGTGGTCCCATTGTCACCAAGTCAGGATCTGATGATGGGATCCCAGGGAAATCGAGGGCAACCCTCAAACTTTATAGGCACTTATGACGTTTTCCATATATTTTCTAAACCTGTTCAAGTATTTGTGTGGTCATCACAATATCATGTGGATTCACTGATGATGATGGAAGGTACAACTCCTTAACGGTTAGGAGTTGATAGAAAATTCTTTCAGAACTATACGTACTTATAAAGTGATAGTTGTATTCTTTCAGGGTATTAGGTTGCCCTGATGATAGAAGGTAAAACTCATTAACCGACTTTAAAAAAAGAGGTTCTCAATCTTTTCTTTATGTATTTTCACCGATTACTCGAAGGCGCCTGAACCGATATTAAAAAATATTTTTTTGTTGAAAAGAAGATATCCCAAGGGTACCATGATAAGAAAATCAGGATCTGATGATGGCATCCCAGAGAAATCGAGGGCAACCCTCAAATTGTATAGGCATATATCACGTGTTTCGTGCTTTTTCTAAAGTTTTTTAAGTACATATTTGCATCTAGCAGTCATCACTTCATGTTGATGAGTTGATGATGGAAGGTATAACTCCTCAACGTTTAGGAGTTGGAGCATAATTCTTTAGTAAAATATTATGGGGACGTATACAGGGTGGTGCCGACAATACGACAATAAATGAAACCACTGGTAGTCCTAGTCCATAGTAACATTATTAAACTATCAAAAAAGTTTTAACACCAAAATTAAAAAATTGGAAAAAAAAACAATAAAACTAAGTAGCATAAAACTGTTAACGAAATACATTACAATTTACAAACAAATATTGGTTTACTAACCTTAGAAATAATTTGCACCGATTAACGAGTGGAAATAAAATGTAACAAAAGAATTTGGCAAAAGACATTTAGGTAGGTTATTGTCGTATCGTCGGCACCACGAAGGTGTTAGGATTTATTTGTTAGTAAAAATGTTCCTATGAACTAGAACTACCAGTGGTTCATGGTTGATTATTGTCGTATTGTCGGAACCACCCTGTATGTCGGTGACATTTTGTTTGATTTCGTTTTTTTTTGCCACCGACTTCAGCAGCTGATTTTTCTTGTGAAGTTTATTTTTCCCTTTTTTGTGTTTTTCGTTTTTGTGTTTTTCAAGTCGGTTTTTTTTTGCAAAAAAGTTTTTTTATTTTACAAGTTTTAGTTGTAATATCCTATACAAATATTTACCATACATTTAACATTCAACCAAGAACCCTAACCCTTAACCTTCAAGATTCCCTTATTATTGCTTTCAACTCCTAACCGTTTAGGAGTAGTACCTTCCATAATTAGCTCACCTAGATAACCTGAAAGAATACGACCATATACGTCCCCATAATATTTTACTAAAGAATTATGCTCCAACTCCTAAACGTTGAGGAGTTATACCTTCCATCATCAACTCATCAACATGAAGTGATGACTGCTAGATGCAAATACTTAAAAAACTTTAGAAAAAGCACGAAACACGTGATACATGCCTATACAATTTGAGAGTTGGCCTCAATTTCTCTGGGATGCCATCATCAGATCCTGATTTTCTTATCATGGTACGGTCAGCAGCAGAAGGAGCTTAACATTTCGGAATTTTAATTATTTGATGTACAGGACTCCAGTTATTATTTTTAATGTTTCAGAAGATTATTCTTTAAAATATTCCTTACTCTTTATTAACTTGTTAGTAACGAGTATTAACTAAAAAGATTTTATTAAGGTGAATCATACAGGCTGCTCCCAGCCATTTTCCCGCTAGATGGCGTTGAAGTCAACATTTTTAGTTTATTTGTGTTTTTGTGTAATTGGAAAACTATTAAGTCGTAGGAGTAGCAATTGCGGTTATCGGACATTACGTCTTATCGAACTGGGTCACATCATTGTCATAATATCCACCTAATTCGACACAAAGGTGTAATTTAAAATCTGCCATTGAATATAGCGTCGTTTACACATACAGACGTAGACGTGAGCGAGTACATTTACGAAGATTGAACACTAGATGGCGTGAATGAAAAAAAATGTTTTTTATTTTTCTTTATGGGTAGATTGGGTTCGCAGAACTACAGAACGCCACCTGCTACGGTTTATCATCATCAGCCTATAATGTTCCCACTGCTGGGACACGGCCACCACGCGGGCCCAGTGGGGTAGATGTCACGTCTTCTAATTTTTGGTTCTAGGACATCTCACCATGATTTGCTTCATATTTATTGAGAGCATGTGGTGATGCAATACATTCCACAAAGTAATGCGCCTGTCTGGATTTGAACCCACGACTTACTGTTCGTGAGTCGGTATATTTTATTATGTACGATTGTTAAAAAATAAAAGGTATATTTGTTGGTGTAAACTATTTAATTTTGGGAAATAAATTATGCCAACAATAATTACAATAAAACGCAGTTTTATTTTACTCAAAAAAATCTAAATCAAAACTCATTTATTCAAACTAGGCTGATAATCAGCACTTTTCGAACGTCAAAATTTACTTTACTTTACTTATTTACAAGTGACAGTCCCCCAAAACGCCCACCCTTCGACACTTCCTAGTGTTTTTGCTGGAAAGAAGAAGTGGCGGAACAAACTCTCCAGCAACACATCTGTCTGTTTGGTTAGAAGAACCAGACTCGATACAATACTATGGTGTAAGTTAATATTACGATTGACTACAATCAATAATAAAAGGTATATAAAAATAAAACATAAAAAAGACATAACATATTATCAGTAAACTAATTTAGGAGAAAGAACATAAATTACAAACATTGTCTTGTGTTCAACTCAACGACCAGCTATTCTTATCATTTTAGTAGTTGTTAATGGAATAGTAAGCTTTTGAACAAACTACATTAGGTACACTATTGATTTTTTTATCAAACCAGAAGAATTTGAAGTAACATAATTAAATGCTGATACATGCATAATCACTCAAAACTAATAACACTTATGATTAGTAACAGTACCAATTATTACAATAATTATACATTTCATAACACGTAAGAAACTATAATTCCTAGACAAGAGCTACAAATCTAAAACGATTTATTATGAGATAATAACAAGGAAGGTGAAAAAAATATTTCCTAATTTGGAAGCACTCAACAAAAGCATATAATAAAACGAAAATATAAAGCTCTTTATATGAAGTAAGTGTTTAGTATTATCATACTAATTTATATATCTATATCTACACATCAATCTGTTCCTTTCTCACTCACACTCGTCTCTCTCGGTGACTGTCATTCGTGTCACACGCGCTCTGTATATTATAATTCAAAAGCTGTGGTTTTACTAAGTAAATACGGTTGTGCAGTGCTTATATATGTTTAACAATAAACAGTTCGTGTTGGTGCATATTAGTTTTTCAATTAAGAACCCTCAGACATCAAGAATCTTCAACATAAAATTGGTCCTTCGTTCGCCATTTTTTGCGTGGTTCGCGGACGTGATCACGTGGCTTGCGCCAAACCGGCAGGAAGTCATCGACAAGATCGACGAAAGTCGCCTAGCTTCGGGTCCCATCGTGCCACCTCGTGCCTCTTCGGCATACATCGCCAGCGCCACTTACGAAGATTTAAGTACTGTTTTACCGACAGGGCCGGAGAGAAGCAGCCAATAGGCAATCGACATTTTTAAGTTGTCGATAAAACAGACATACATACATGGATTCAACCAATCCCGCTGCTATAACTAATCTGTGGAGTGTTTCCGAGTGTTTTGCTACTTTTTCCGGAAATAAAGTTCGACCGACGCCTACGTCGTAAAACGTGAAACGTGAATCGAGTAACAATTACAACAGTATTTACAAGAAACATCTTTTCAGCATTACAGCTCACAAGCATCTTACAAAGTTACAATAAATTGTACATATATTTTATAATCTCGTGGTTCCATACAACACAAGATGGAAGAAATAGAAAACTTGCGCACGACCCGTGCCGCCATAAGAGGTAAAATTACAAGAATTACCAACTACGTGCAGAACTACGATCCTGCAAGATCTACTAAACGCGACCTACAGGTCAGATCAGAGGAATTAAATAAACTAATGGATCGATACGACGAAATCCAAATCAATATTGAGAGGTTGGACTTGCCCGACCGGCAACAAGTCAACGAACAGGATCGGGAGACAACCGAAGCGAAATATTATGCTACTAAAGCACAAATTGCGTCATTTACTGGAGGCTCGCAACAAACTATGGAGCAATCCCATTTAAATTCTACGACATTACATGATTGCACGACAAGGAAGCCACGTGTCAAGCTGCCATTATTGGAACTTCCAAAGTTCGACGGTGATATCCGCGAGTGGCCTGCATTCAAGAATATATTCTACGCCTCTGTTGACAGTGTGGACCTTCCGACAGTGAACAAGCTTCAATATCTGAAGTCAGCCCTATCAGGAGAAGCGGCTGGGCTTATTACCTCACTTCTCATAACTGAGGAAAACTACAGTAAAGCATTAAATATACTAGCTAAAAGGTATGAGAACCAAACTATGATTGTTAATTTTCATTTAAAGGCTATTACTAATTACAATGTTGTTAATAAACATAACTTAAAAGAGTTTCTAGTAACTTTACAGCAAAGTCTAGATTCCCTTAAGGCTATTAAGCTGCCTGTAGACAGTTGGGATGACCTATTAGTATTCCTAATATCACATAAACTGGACAACTCGCTGAGAGCAGCATGGGAACTAAACAGAAAAGAAAGTACTCTCGCTACATTATCTGAGTTACTAGATTTCTTAAACTTAAGGCGATCAGCATTTGAATTACTCAATGACAAGCCTTCGGATAGGAATACTGTTAAAACTACACATGTGTCGTCAACCTCGAGATCTCAAATAAATTGTTTACTATGTCAACAAAAACATGACTTGCACAAGTGTCCTAATTATATAGAACTGAGTGTACCTGAGCGTATTAACTTAATTAAGTCTAAAACTTTGTGTTTTAACTGTTTACAGCCTTACCATGCAAAACATAAGTGTTCAAAACTGAAGTGTTTGTCCTGCCATCGCAAACATCATACAAGTATACATATGGATCGTTCTAGCCAAGTAAGTCCCGCCACAGCAGATGTCAAGCTACCTGATACTATTGCCTCACTGAACTCTTGCGTGCAACAGCACAATACTACAAATCCAAATGTCCAATGCGAAACAAACTCTCAAACTAACCCATCAGCGGTTCTTGTCTCAAACACTCAACATCATGTTACCTTGCTATCAACAGCTATCATAAAAATACGGGATGCTATGGGAAACTGGGTAAACGCACGAGCACTATTAGACTCGGGCAGTGAAGTTAGTGTTATTACACACAGGCTTGCAGGCGTTTTAAAGCTTCCATACAGCTACCATGCATGCACAATTAAAGGAGTAGGAAACAAAGACAGCCTTGCACAATTAAGCATAAATGCTAATATATCTTCTCGATACAATGATTATAACTCTAATCTAACATTTGTAGTAATGAACAACATTACAGTGCCACTACCGCATACTTACATACCTACACACAACTGGAACATACCTCCCAAGCTTACATGCAAACTAGCTGACCCCACATTCTTTATACCTAGCACTATAGACATACTCATAGGGGCAGAGCTTTTCTATTCACTCTTGCTAACAGACCGCATAAAGTTAGGTCACAACCTACCGGTCATGATTGATACAGTATTTGGTTGGATTGTATCAGGCGCACTCACAAGTGACACCTCTTTACAGACAAGCAGTCCTGACCCTCACATTAGCATGTATGTATCTTTATTGTCAACAGATCAGCTTCTACAACGCTTCTGGGAACAAGAGGAAATCACACCTCAAAAATTAATATCTCCTCAAGATAAATATTGTGAAACATTATATGAATCTACAACAATACAAGATCACCAGGGTAAATACACAGTTAATCTACCCCTACACACAGACAAGCTACTAGATTTAGGTAACTCATTTAATACTGCTTACCGATGCTTATTACAATTAGAGTCTAGATTTCAAAGAGATCCTGCATTATTCACTCAATATAAAGAATTTATCAATGAGTATATTGCATTGGGTCATGCATATTATGTAAAGGAATTCTCACCTACACAAAACAATACATATTACTTACCTCACTTACCTGTCATAAAATCTGAAAGTAGGTCAACTAAGTTGAGAGTTGTTTTTAATGCTAGTTCCAAAACATCAACAGGCACATCCTTGAATGATATTCTACATGAAGGTCCAAACATTTACAATGACTTACTTAACATAATTTTGAAATTCAGATTATACAAATATGCCATTTCTTGTGATATAGTTAAAATGTTCAGAGGTATATTTGTGAATCCAGAGCAAAGATCATATCAAAGGATTTTATGGAGAGAATCTAAATCTGATCCACTCAAATGCATAGAATTAGCAACAGTTACATACGGCACTAAGTGTGCACCTTATCTTGCATGCCGCACTATGTTAGATTTAGCTTACAAAAATAAAGAAACTCATGGTCTAGCTGCAGAATGCATAGAAACTTGCAGTTATATGGACGACTATCTATCTGGTCAACAGACCATTGAACAGTGTACTGAACTCTGTTTACAATTAAAAGATCTGCTTAATAAAGCCGGGTTCAAGTTGCACAAATGGACTTCAAACAATACTCATATTTTAGCACAAATTGCAAGTCCAACTATGGACACATATAGTGAACATAATTCACAAAATAATTCTAGTTTTCAAAACAATTCCTATGATTTTAACAAGCCAGACTCCGTTAAGACGTTGGGTTTGATGTGGCAGCCTACACATGACATACTCCATACTCACATACCTGAAATCACAAGCATTTGTAAAACTAAAAGATCTATATTATCACAGATAGCACAGATGTTTGATCCAATAGGTATCTTAGCGCCTACAGTAATTATTCCCAAAGTTTTAATGCAAGACATCTGGAAAGAAAAGATTGACTGGGATAGTCCCATACCTAACCATTTACAAGATCATTGGCAACAGTTTATTGATCAATTAAATTACTTAAAGTCAATTAAGATTCCAAGATGGTATTTTACTGATATACCTATTGATATAATCCTAATTGGGTTTTGTGATGCAGCTAAGAAAGCCTATGGTGCTTGCTTATATTTGAAAGCAAATTATCCTAATAAAGAATCTACTTGCGTCTTGATCATGGCCAAGTCTAGAGTAGCTCCTATTAAAAGACAACAGTCAATTCCAAGACTTGAGCTATGTGGGACATTATTGTTATCACAAATATATGATAGGTTTATTAACACTACAAAAAATAATATAAAAATTGATCATAAATTTCTATTTACAGACTCATCCATTGTTCTAAGCTGGATTAAATCCCCTTACAAACATAAACATGACACTTATGTCTCTCATCGTATAATGCAGGTTATCGATTTAACTGCCACGGATGATTGGTATTATATAAATACCAAACAAAATCCAGCAGATTTAATAACTAGAGGGGTTATGCCCAAACAATTGTCCACTTGTGAGTTATGGTGGCAAGGCCCTACCTGGATTAAACAGGATAAATCTACATGGCCTATTTCAGTGCCCCAAGTAGTTACTTCTCAAGTAATAACTCCTGTCCACAACACATGTACACAACTATACCATACATCCACAGATACATTTAATAAAATTTCTATAAATTATGAATATTTTTATGACTTGTTTCTTAAAGTTTCTAACTTCACAAAGTTAACAAGAATTATTGCATTCATGTTTAGATTCTTAAATAAACTAAAAAACAAGGGTCAAAACTATTCCCCTTATTTAACAGTAGAAGAACTCAACAGAGCTACGAATTTCATTGTTCAAATAACACAACTTAAATCATTTTCAAGAGAATATTTAGAATTATCATCACTCAGTCAATCAAATAATGCAGACTTGCCTAAACGAAAACTATATACATTTCAATCCAGTCCTATAAGGAAACTAAATCCCTTCCTAGATCAAGACCAGCTCATCAGAGTTGGAGGTCGTATCCAGCATTCAGACATATCCTATAGTCAAGCTCACCCCATTATACTACCCGCTAAAGATTACATAACATCATTAATTGTTCAACATTATCACCAAAAATTGCTACACTCTGGAATACAAAACACTTTATATAATATTAGATTAAAATACTGGATTATGCATGGTAGGAATGAAGTCAAAAAGATTATTCATTCTTGTGTTAAGTGCATCAGATTTAGAGCACAAACCTGTGGCCAGCAAATGGCTAGTCTCCCTTCTCCCCGAGTAACCCTAACAAGAGCGTTCCTTCATGTAGGCATTGATTTCAGTGGTGCAATGGCTATCCGGAGTTCAATGACTCGAAACTGTAAATACACAAAGGGATACATATGTCTATTTGTATGTATGGCGACTCGAGCTATACACTTAGAGCTTGTTACTGATTTGAGTTCCCAGGCATTTATTTGTGCTTTGAAAAGGTTTGTATCTCGAAGAGGTACTCCAACATGTTTGTATACTGATAATGCTACTAATTTTAGAGGTTCTAAAACTGAACTACATGAGCTTTATAAAATGTTTAAGTCAGATAAGTCATACAGCCAAATAATTGATTTTTGCACTTGTAATTCTATTGACTATAAATTTACAATACCTCTTGCCAGTCATATGGGTGGTATTTATGAAGCTGGAATAAAGTCAGTAAAGTCTTTACTTAAAAGACATTTAGTTTCTACTAAATTAACTTACGAATTATTATATACTACTTTAGTCCAAATAGAGGGCATATTAAACTCAAGACCGTTATGTACAATTGCTGATGTTCCAGATGATGTTATCTGTTTAACTCCAGCCCATTTTATTATAGGAGCTTCTATAACAGACATCCCAGAGCCTAGTGTGTTAGATTTAAATGAATCTAGATTAAGTATATTCCAAAAAATTATGTTAATAAAACAAAGATTTTGGAAACAATTTTATTTTACATATATTTCTGAGTTACAAAATAGAAATAAGTGGTTAGACATTAAGAAAAACTTAAGAATAGGAGACATTGTAATAATTAAAGATGAATGTACACCTCCTGCCTTGTGGCCTTTAGGCAAAGTTATATCAACTAATGTAAATAAAAATGACAAATTGATAAGATCTGTAACCATTCATACATCTAAGGGTGATTATACTAGGCCCATACATAAGTTGATTTTGTTACAACAGTGTAACAACAGTAGCTAGTTTAAGAATTTTTACTGTATAAGATTTGTTTGTACTTATATTTTAAGTATAGTGAAATGGAACCTGTAACTTAATGGATAACTTAGCTTAACATAATTAATTAATAACTTACCTTAAATTGTGAAATTATTTACCTGTTCTCTAAATTAACTTGCATTGCCAGCATTGTCATCCTATCAAGTAGTGCAGCTTTGTTAAAAGAAGGCGTGAGAATGTTTAGTATTATCATACTAATTTATATATCTATATCTACACATCAATCTGTTCCTTTCTCACTCACACTCGTCTCTCTCGGTGACTGTCATTCGTGTCACACGCGCTCTGTATATTATAATTCAAAAGCTGTGGTTTTACTAAGTAAATACGGTTGTGCAGTGCTTATATATGTTTAACAATAAACAGTTCGTGTTGGTGCATATTAGTTTTTCAATTAAGAACCCTCAGACATCAAGAATCTTCAACAGTAAGTATACCTAAGAAGTATTATTTCACCTTTTGATACAAAATAAAAAGAAATATACAATGATAATGTAGATTCTAAACAAACTACTACCATAATACAATTAGAACAAAAATCATTTGATTTGTTGATTTCGCCCTCTGCCTTGAAACTTTCTTTGAACCAACTGCTACACTGCTGCTGCAACAAAGAAAACATACTTAGCATATAATTCTTACTTTTTGACCAATATTATTTACCATTCACTTCAAAATATTATTTACCGTCAATCTCCAAAGCTGCTCTGAAATAAAACTTTACTTCTCTTATTTGCTTGAATTTCTAACTGATGTTGATGTTGCAGAAGGATTTGAAGCCTTCAAAGCAATTTTTTCATTGGCTGCATAAATGAGAGCCCACACTTCTGGAGCAGTATTTTTCAAACTTTCTACGAGATCTTCTTCCTTCTTTTCAGTTCCATCTGTCTATGTTTTATTTACATTGCAGTAATAATCTTTGGCTTCAAAATATTTCGCGAAGAAAGAAGGAGCTTAGTGTTGGCCAAGATCTAAAAAGAACAAAATATAAATACAGAATAATATGCTTCACTGATCCTGGGATGACTTACAAATTTGATTTATTCATTTACCTTGTAGAGTGCACTGGTATAGTTTTTGATTACGTCATTCTTGCATTAATTTTTGTTTATGATGTTCCCATATGACACTTTCTCTATCAATTTTGCAAACACAGAGGAGTCTCCGTCACCAATAAAACTGAAATAGCGAAGTTGATGTATTTCTTCACTCTTTTGAAAGCCTTCCACAATAATTTCCAATTCCATTGCTGTAGATGGTCCAGTAAAATTTTTGCAGCAATTATGTGCTTTCATATCCATGTTTCTCCTCCCATAATATTGACATGTATAACAATATTTGTTTCTAACACCAAGAAGCAGGCCTGGAAATGAAAAGCAACACTTGTAAATAATGCACATAATAACATACATAAACTCACGCCCTTTTCCCATGGGGGTAGGCAGAAACCACAGAACGCCACTTCCTACGATCCTTACATACTCCTTTTGCCTCGTCCACATTCATACATCTGGTCATACACGCACGCCGGTTACGAGTACTACGCACCTGTCCTTTCAGAAGAACGGCACCAATATGATCAGTGTATGTCTTTCTAGGGCGTCCCCTCCCGGCATTACCACTCACATAATAAAAAAGTCATAGAGAACCAAATTTGTTTTTAGTAAAATATTAACTTACCATACCAGATGACGAGTCAAAGTTATGCCCGTATGACCTTTTTGAATAGCAATTGATCTTTCTTGTTCACCAGCAATTTTAATTTCCTCTGTCATATGTTCTAACCACACACTGCCTTATTTTCTTTCAACTCGACGAAATTTATTGGCTGACATTGTTGGAATATCCATAAGACTTGTTATGTGAGCTGCTTGAGTGTAAAAGCTACCAGAAGTCACAGTTGCCCACAAAAATGCAGTTTTTATTTTATTACTGCTACCAATGTTTCCTTCCACGCTCGATCACAGCACTTGAAAATTAATTCACTTCGAAATCCATCATGTCTTTCACTAACAAATTCAATTTGTGAAGATTCACACATATTTCAATGTCTTTCCAGAAGAAATGCCCACTCTATTACATGCTTCAAGTCCACTATGCGATACCCAGATATCTCAGATAAGCCTTTATTTGGACCAGCTTCCACAATCAATTGAAAATGATCGCAAGTGCAGGAGAAGTGCAGACGGATTTTCCTTCAACTCTCAATGTCAATTGGGTTGCGTTCAAAAGATGTACTATAGTCGGGATGGGTCAGTTCTTAAAATAAAGCCTTGTTCACGGTTTAAACTTTAATTAAAACTCAGGAATAAACACATTACACAAATTAAAACTCTGCCATCTCAAAAGTATCTCTCTTACCCAGTGCCAACATTATAATTCAAAACAACATTATCATAAGAACTTAAAACTATAACGCTACGAAAGCCAATCAGCGGCCGAGTAGCGGCGCGACGACAGATCAGTGATTGGTCGGCGCGACGCGCGGGAGCAAACATGCTAGCGCGTTGGTGAATATCTTTGAGGCGGCTGTCCTCTATTGGCCCTCTTACGGCCAGGGAAATGGGAGCGTTCGGAAACGTTTTCCGCTATAGTACGTAATAAAATTTTACTTATCTTTATATTTCAATGTTACCTTTAGATTCCTCGTAGAACTGGTCAACGAATAAGAAAAAAAAACAGATTATAATAACTTGTTCAAAATAAAGCACGGAACAGAAAAAAAACAGATTGTAACTGAATTATATTTGTTTCTGAACGCACCATAACAAATTTCGACGTGAAAAAGCTTAGTAGGTATCTACTACAAAATAAAACAAACTATATAGATTTAAATATGTGTGTCTGTTTGAAACTGTTTGCAAAATGCGTAAAAGGTGACGTAATCCGGCAAAACCATATTTTGCAAATGTTTGCAAGTTTCATTTTATGATCACCTACTTTGGTAGTTTACCGATTTAAAATAATTTTATTTATTGTTGACCAAAAACATATTATTCAAATAATACTAAGAAACACTGACTTTGTACTCATCACTGACACGTATGACGTAGGTAATTAGTATTGTGACGAGATTTCATAAAAATCACGGGCCAACTTGATGTTTCTAATACCACCGAAAATAGAATTGTGTTTTTAGAATATTTAACTATTATACCTACGATAAATTAGAATTACAATAATACAGTATAATAGATAATATGAATCAAATGTATACTGAAGAAATATTGCAATTAAATCAATGAAAATGCATAGCATACAAAATAATAAGTACGCAAGAACTTCCGCGCGCAAATCATATAGCGCGGGACAACCGAGCTAGGAATGTATTTTCTAAGTTTCTAACAGTCAAACAAGTGAACGAAGTTTGGCAACGCTTTTTTTTCGTCCACATATTGCATGTAGGTCAAGGTTACGAAGAACGGCATCGTTGCATAAAACCTTCCTACGACTACTGGTATTTATGTTGCCATACAACAATAAAATTGTTTACATTAAAAAAAAAACATAACATTGATGTCATCAGTTTTATGTTATTTTATATTGTTATTTTTTTGAACGGTTGGAAAGGAAATAATTAAAACTAATTATTGATTTAACAGAATTATTATAAGATCGTCTGCACCTGCACGCCATCTAGCGTGCCATAGTCTAAACAAGTTTACTTGTCATTATTTGTCAAAAGTCACGCACACTACTAAAGAAGTGTCAAATTTTGCCGGGATTTCACTATTGTTTTTCTCGCTAAATAATGTAAGATAATGCCCAAAAAGGTCGATTGCGGACACTTTCCATTGTTGAGAAGTGATAAAATGATAAATTTTAAAGAAAAAGTCTCTGTGTGTCGTGTAAAGGTGTATTTCAAATATGTATGGAGGGTCGGTTGACACATCCACCTTAAGGCCGTTGCGTTGCTAAAATCCCAAAAACGACGTATGTTTAAAGAAATTTGTTGAGGAATCCTTCCGTACGATTTCCATATAAAAAATATATGTTATACTTAAACTCATCACAAATAATTCGTATTGTTTAAAATTTTAATAAACCTTCACATTATTTAATAAAAAATCGTAGTATGTCTTAACCTAAATCGAATTTTGTCTCTGTAACGGCTGAATAGTTCGGTATGAATTTTATACCCAAAAATACGTAGTGATGTATTTATCAATCCGTATTGTTTATTTTCTCTGATTTGTAATAATTTTTTAAAATAATAAATTAATTCCCGACATTTTGAGGCAAATGCGGCGCGAGACCCGTCGCGCATACTCGGAACGCGCTGCGCCAGTGTCTCGATGACTGTTGTCACGGGTGGACTGCACGCATGTCATTACTTCACAAATAAAATTCAAAAGTTCACGTTTTTAATGTTTTCTGAATTAAAACATATTGTAAATTGTATAGTTATCAATATTTCGTAAAATAAGAACAGAAAATAAGTTTGTAAATATATTTAAAGTAGTTTGTAATTTCGTTTTGTTGTTTGCACCTATCATAGACTAAGCTGACTATGCCTAATAAACGTATTAAACGTTAAGTGACGCGTGGCCGAGCTCTCCAAAACTATTTGAAGAGAACTATTAGAAGAGACAAAGATATTTTGGTATTTAAATATATCCATGATATTATTTTAATTTTGGACTGCTTCGTTGGTCTAGTGGTCGTAAGCACGATGCTGAGCATGAGGTCCTGAGTTCGATTCCCGGGTCGGGCAGTGTTATTGGGTTTTTCCATCAGGAAATTATAAGTAACAGCCACGGAGTCTGGATTTGTGCCCGGTTGATGGCAATAGGCTCGCCCCTATTATATGGGACTTAAACATAACTGGCGAAATGTGGGTGTACTATTAGGTACACCTCTGCCTAACCCTTCGGGGATTACAGGCGTTGTATGGTCCCTTGCTGGACCATATATTACTTTTAGATGATGGTTGAATTAAATGAAAGAAAGTAAAGTACTGAAACACTACTGTATTGTCCGAAAGGTGTTAAAAGTAAAATGAGCTTAATGGACTGATGGTGTGGAAATGAAATGAGTGACGACGCCCTTGTTGGCTGTAACGAGAACGCGCAGCTTGGTTGAAAGCGCAACGCGAACTGAACTAAGTATAATGAGTTGAAATGAGCGTGGCGTAAACTGCTGAATTGCAGATTGTGCGGTTGCACCGTACAGGCGTGATGTTATGTTATCTAACTATTTTGTCTTGAGATTTTCGTTTGATGGAAGATGGAGATCTAGATGACTGATGATGTATCGTACCTAATGATGGTCTCTCATACTACATGATACATTTTGAAGGTCTGATGAAGACCAGGTAACTGCTAATTGGTTCTCAGTGACGGATATAGCTAGAATGACCTAGCTTTCAAATTTTATCGATCTGAGCACGGATGCTACTACATGATACATTTTGAAGGTCTGAAGATGATCACCTAAGTGCTTATCGGTTTTCAGTGACGGATGTAGTTAGAATGACCTAGCTTTCAGATTTTATCTTATTGAGCACGGATGCTACTATATGATATATTTTGAAGGTCTGATGATAACCAGGTAAGTGCTTATCGGTTCACAGTGACGGATATAGCTAAAATGACCACCATCAGGTAAATGGCATCATCAGTCTCCAAGGCCTCTTCGAGCTCTTTCGAATGAGTCGTGTGTGGACACGACGGTTCTACGTGGTGCCGTCAATGAGATCCTACCTATACCCACCTTCGGAGTCCACCATTAGGTACGAGACATCATCAGTCATCCAGATCTTCATCTTCCATCAAACGAAATTCTCAAGACAAAATAATTAAAACGATAAAACAATTAACACCATTAAAACAATAACATACATTACATAACATCACGCCTGTAATCCCCAAAGGGTTAGGCAGAGGTGTGTACCTAATAGTAGGCGTGATGTTATGTTATGTATGTTATTATTTTAATGATTTTAATTGTTTTATCGCTTTTAGCGATAAAGCAATTGTAGCAAAGAACAATTGTAGTCGTTTTTGTAGCACGGATGCTACTACATTTTGAAGGTCTGATGATAACCAGCTAAGTGCTTATCGGTTCTCAGTGACGAACGTAGTTAGCATGGCCTAGCTTTAAAATTTTATCGATCTGAGCACGGATGCTACTACATAATACATTTTGAAGGTCTGATGATGACCAGCTAAGTGCCAATTGGTTCTCAGTGACGGATAAAGCTAGAATGACCTAGCTTTCAAATTTTATCGATCTGAGCGCGGATGCTACTACATGATACGTTTTGAAGGTCTGATGATGATCAGCTAAGTGCTTATCGGTTCTCAGTGACGGATACAGTTATGATGCCACAGCTTTCTGCTTTTATCTTATTGAGCACGGATGCTACTACATGATACATTTTGAAGGTCTGATCATGACCAGCTAAGTGCTAATTGGTTCTCAGTGATGGATATAGCTAGAATGATCTAGCTTTCAAATTTTATCGATCTGAGCACGGATGCTACTACATGATACATTTTGAAGGTCTGATGATGACCAACTAAGTGCTAATTGGTTCTCAGTAACGGATATAGCTAGAATGACCCAGCTTTAAATTTTTTTCGATCTGAGCACGGATGCTACTACATGATACATTTTGAAGGTCTGATGATGATCAGCTAAGTGCTTATCGGTTCTCAGTGACGGATGTAGTTAGAATGACTTAGCTTTCAGATTTTATCTTATTGAGCACGGATGCTACTACATGATACATTTTGAAGGTCTGATGATGATCAGCTAAGTGCTTATCGGTTCTCAGTGACGGATGTAGATAGAATGACTTAGCTTTCAGATATTATCTTATTGAGCACGGATGCTACTACATGATACATTTTGAAGGTCTGATGAGTATCAGCTAAGTGCTTATCGGTTCTCAGTGACGGATGTAGATAGAATGACTTAGCTTTCAGATTTTATCTTATTGAGCACGGATGCTACTACATGATACATTTTGAAGGTCTGATGATGATCAGCTAAGTGCTTATCGGTTCTCAGTGACGGATGTAGATAGAATGACTTAGCTTTCAGATTTTATCTTATTGAGCACGGATGCTACTACATGATACATTTTGAAGGTCTGATGAGTATCAGCTAAGTGCTTATCGGTTCTCAGTGACGGATGTAGATAGAATGACTTAGCTTTCAGATTTTATCTTATTGAGCACGGATGCTACTACATGATACATTTTGAAGGTCTGATGATGATCAGCTAAGTGCTTATCGGTTCTCAGTGACGGATGTAGTTAGAATGACCTAGTTTTCAGATTTTATCTTATTGAGCACGGATGCTACTACATGATACATTTTAAAGGTCTGATGATGACCAGCTAAGTGCTTATCGGTTCACAGTTACGGATATAGCTAGAATTACCACCATCAGGTAAATGGCACCATCAGTCTCCAAGGCCTCTTCGAGCTCTTTCAAATGAGTCCACACACGATGGTTCTACTCAGTGCCGTCAATGAGATCCTATACCCGCCTTCGGAGTTTACCATCAGGTACGAGACATCAACAGTCATCCAGATCTTCATCTTCCATCGAACAAAATTCTCAAGACAAAATAATTAAAAGCGAAAAAACAATTAACACCATTAAAATAAAAACTTACATTACATAACATCACGCCTGTAATCCCCGAAGGGTTAGGCAGAGGTGTACCTAATAGTAGGCGTGATGTTATGTTATGTATTTTATTATTTTAATGGTGTTGAGACCTCGAGGACGCCTTGGAGACTGATAATGTCATTTACCTGATAGTGGACTCTAAAGGTAAGTAAAGGATCTCATTGACGGCACTGCGTAGAATCGTCGTGTTTGGACTCATTTGAAAGAGCTCGAGGAGGCCTTAGAGACTGATGATGCCATTTACTTGACGGTGGACTTCGAAGGTGGGTACAGGATCTCATTGACAGCGCTGCGTAGAACCATCGTGTTTGGACTCATTTGAAAGAGCTCGAGGAGGCCTTGGAGACTGATGATACTAGCTACCTGATGGTAGACTCCGAAGGTAAGTATATGATCTCATTGATGGCACCACGTAGAACCGTCGTGTGTGGACTCATTTGAAAGAGCTCGAAGAGGCCTTGGAGACTGATGGTGCCATTTACCTGATGGTGGTCATTCTAGCTATATCCGTCACTGTGAACCGATAAGCACTTAGCTGGTCATCATCAGACCTTCAAAATGTATCATGTAGTAGCATCCGTGCTCAATAAGATAAAATCTGAAAGCTAGGTCATTCTAGCTATATCCGTCACTGAGAACCAATTAGCACTTAGCTGGTCATCATCAGACCTTTAGAATGTATTATGTAGTAGCATCCGTGCTCAGATCGATAAAATTTTAAAGTTACGTCATGCTTACTACGTTCGTCACTGAGAACCGATAAGCACTTAGCTGGTTATCATCAGACCTTCAAAATGTATCATGCAGTAGCATCCGTGCTACAAGAACGACTACAATTGTTTTTTGCTACAATTGTTTTATCGCTAAAAGCGATAAAACAATTAAAATCATTAAAATAATAACATACATATGACATAACATCACGCCTACTATTAGGTACACCTCTGCCTAACCCTTTGGGGATTACAGGCGCGATATTATGTAATGTATGTTATTGTTTTAATGGTGTTAATTGTTTTATCGTTTTAATTATTTTGTCTTGAGAATTTAGTTTGATGGAAGATGGAGATCTGGATTACTGATGATGTCTCGTACCTAATGGTGGACTCCGAAGGTGGGTATAAGATCTCATTGACAGCACCGAGTAGAACCATCGTGTTTGGACTCATTTGAAAGAGCTCGAGGAGGCCTTGGAGACTGATGATACTAGCTACCTGATGGTAGACTCCGAAGGTAAGTATATGATCTCATTGATGGCACCACGTAGAACCGTCGTGTGTGGACTCATTTGAAAGAGCTCGAAGAGGCCTTGGAGACTGATGGTGCCATTTACCTGATGGTGGTCATTCTAGCTATATCCGTCACTGTGAACCGATAAGCACTTAGCTGGTCATCATCAGACCTTCAAAATGTATCATGTAGTAGCATCCGTGCTCAATAAGATAAAATCTGAAAGCTAGGTCATTCTAGCTATATCCGTCACTGAGAACCAATTAGCACTTAGCTGGTCATCATTAGACCTTCAAAATGTATCATGTAGTAGCATCCGTGCTCAGACAGATAAAATTTGAAAGCTAGGTTATTCTAACTACATCCGTCACTGAGAACCGATAAGCACTTAGCTGGTCATCATCAGACCTTCAAAATGTATCATGTAGTAGCATCCGTGCTCAGATAGATAAAATTTGAAAGCTAGGTCATTCTAACTACATCAGTCACTGAGAACCGATAAGCATGTAGGTGGTCATCGTCAGACCTTCAAAATGTATCATGTAGTAGCATTCGTGCTCAGTTAGCTGAAAGCTGGAGCATTCTGACTATTTCCGTGACTGAGAAGCGATAAGCAGTTACCTGGTCTTTATCAGACCTTAAGAATGTATCGTAGGAGTACCTGTGCTCAGTGAAATAACTAATGAAAGCTAGGTTATTACTTCATTAGTCAAAGTGTATAATTTATTATTAAATATTTTATTCATACATTATTACTCCAAGAGAAACAAAATATGTTAGGCAAATACTATGACCACTCTGCGAAACATTTCTGTTCTTTGGTACGTTTTTCTGTAGTACAGTCGTTTGCCGGTAGGGGCCGAAAAATAAACAAAAGCCAGTACAGAGGTCAAATCGTCAAAGTCATCCACTGCTGCGATCCCCTTAAGCTGTTTCAGAGCCATCCTAATCGCGAGGAGCGCGGAGGTCGTTCTTCAAGGATTTGGAGATCTGGCTATTGAGCTGCCGGTATTTCCACGCCTCGTCTGGAGACTGCAGAATCATCTCACGCCGCTCCTTCATGAGCTTGAGAGTGTGATCTGAGAGTTTATTTGATCTTATTTGCACGACGTATCTTAAAAAATTTAGACCCCGTCGTATGGACAGTTTCCACAAACCCGTCGTTGTAATCGTCCACTGAGCTTCCTAGGCATTCGAAGCGATTCTGGAGTTCAAGCTGAAAGCTCTCGGGGTTTCGGATTTGGATCTGTCCTGGACGGAGCGTGGACTTCATCAGTCGTGATCTTTCAAGCATGATGTTGATGTTCAATGTGCCTCTTACCATGCGGTGATCGCTTCCGGTTTTCATCGAATTGATCACGGAGACATCATTGAACATTTGCTTGTTGGTAGACGTCATGACGAAGTCGATCTGATTTTTAGTCGCACCTTCGGGGCTCTGCCAGGTTCACTTCCTGTGATCACGTTTTTTGAAGAAGGAGTTCATCATAAAGAGGCCTTCTTTCTCCATAAAACTAGCCAGTTGGCGACCCTGGTGGTTCTGATGAACCCCAAATTGCCCCACTTGCAGCTCATCCTCGCTTCGTTTGCCCAGTTTCGCGTTGGACTTCAACCCCATGACAACGGTGAGGTAAGTTATGAAACCATGCATGGCTTTAGAAATATCCTCATACATGGTTTCCACTTCATCGTCGGGGTGTGCCGATGTCAGAGCGTAGACCTGTATGACCTTCAGCGAATATCTTGAAGATATTCTGAGTATAAGGTACGCCACCCTGTTCGACACCCTCTCGATCTTCACCACGTTATTCACGAGGGACTTATGGACGATAAACCCAACACCACCCTGTGACTGTGACTGCCGGGCGCCCTCTCGGAAATAGAGCAGGTTGCCGGATTTCAGAATTATCGTGTCCTCCCTCTCTCTTCGGACTTCAGATAATCTGTGGGATTATCTGAAGTCCTAGTCGATACTCCATCACAGGCTGCATAATTCTTCCTCGAGTTCCGCTAACTTCTCGTCGGCCCGGAGTGTGCGCGTGTTAAATGTTGCCAGGTCCAGTCGTAGGTGTGTTTGGTAGCCGGATCCCATCTGGGGATTCTTAGCACCCCTTGCCACGCCGTTGCCTCGACCGCTACCGTAGTCGAGGGTAGACGGGCTGCCGGGTACTAGGGACCTGTTTTGTATTGCGCTCATTTTTAAGGGAGGGCTTTGACGTAATCGCCACGCTTGGCAGGCGAGTTGGCGATCGCAGTATGGTTGTTATCAAGGCACAGAGAACGCTGCTGCCCATTCTCTGGTAAGTCCCTTAGTCGCCTCTTACGACACCCACGGGAAGATATGGGATGGTGCTATTCTATACGTCCGACACCATACGGAACATGGTGCATTATAAAATATCAATTTTGATGTGATTTTGCAATTTTGATGTGGTTTTGCAATTTCGGTGTAAGATTGGCAATTTCGGTGTAAAATTTTCAATATCGGTGGGTTGGTAATTTCGGTGGCCGTCATATTTTCAAAACAACTACAGTTATTTATTTCCTATTAAAATAATTAGAATACTAATGCGTTTTAGAATAAAACACGTTTATTTTTTTATCCAAAAACCTACAAATAAAAAATACCACCGAAATTAGCAAAAAGTTGTGTCTGCGTGAAATGACCCCACGACCCCTTGCGTGTATCTAAATGTATACACACAAAACAGAAGCATCATTCAGCCTCTTCAGCATCATCATCGGCCTATAATGTTCCCACTGGAGCGGCTCCGGCCTCCTCTCTAGGAGAGGGATGGGCTATAATCCAACAAGCCAGCCAAGTGCGGGTTGGTAGATTCAGGATTCAGCTTCTTAATTATGTCTATTTATGGCTTTTGGATAGCTCATTCACCACAGAACTGATCTTGAGAATTAATAAAACATTTCTTTGTAAATAGAGAATGGTGGATTTTCATTCTATGTTTTACTTCCTTAGATAATACTTTTTATGTCTCTTATGTACGTATCTTCTCTTTCTTTCTCTGGGTGTAGATCCACACTAAGTATTTCAAGAAACTTGATTATATAAGCACATGGCCTCGGAATTGTGAAGTGCCACCTCGAGACCCAGCTGCCGGATCCTCTCCACGACTATCGCAACCTCGTGTGTCATATTGTCGGCCGCCGCCTCATGCGACCCCCTCTGTGCCAGCACAAGCGTATCATCAGCGTAGCATACTACCACAATATAAATATGGATACTACGCTGACACCGCAACCGCACCTCAATTCACTTTCATTTAATTCTTGATCTGCATTTTCAACTTCTAAACTGATAACGGGTGGATATTACATCAGAAACTGTCATGTAATGTCTTATGCCGACGATACTACCTTAACGTTTTACGGTAACTCATGGGACGAAACTCTTGTTGCGGCTCAAGAAGGCTTTAATATGGTAACTCGTTGGCTTGCTCTCAACAAACTGACCTTAAATGCCAACAAAACAAAATATATAGAGTTTTCAATCCATAATGTAGCATCCTATGCTCATGATTTCAACCTATATGCACACACATGTAATTCTGTAACCACAAACTGTACTATATGCCCAACGATATCAAAGGCAGAATCAATGAAATACCTAGGCATTATAATCGATAAAAACTTAACCTTCAAACACCATATCTCTCATCTGGTCCAGAGAACAAGAAAACTCGTTCATATTTTTAAAAATCTGAGGCATGTCGCGGACTGGAAACTGGTTAAAGCTGTGTATGAATCCCTTTGCCAATCAATCCTATCGTATGGTATTTCTACTTGGGGCGGCTCGTACAAAACAAATATGCTCACCGTTGAAAGAGCTCAACGACTTCTCCTAAAAGTTGCTCTCTTCAAACCACGTTTATACGCCACAAAAACCCTTTACAGGGATGCAAATGTATTGACAATTAGACAGCTTTATGTACTACAAACAGTTTTAAGAAAACATTCCACTATAGACTTATCTACTGTTAAACAAAAGGTTAATTCTAGACGACACTATGAAGTCTGTGAAACAACTCCAGTAAGAACATCTTTTGCACAAAAATTCTACAATTGCAGAGCAAGCACACTTTATAACAAAATTAACAAAATTCTTTCAATTGTTAATCTGTCCAGGGTAGACTGTAAAAAGAAGCTCACACAGTGGCTTCTAGGACTTGATTATGAAGAAACGGAAAATATACTTACCATCTTATCGTAGTCTAGCGTTTTTTACAACCCTTCACGCACACACACAACACCACACAACACCACACCACATCACACACACAACATCACACCACACACAACACCACACCACACTACACACACAACACCTTCTATATCACACACACTACTTAACAAACACAAACATATTTTATTTTGTTTTTGTTTAATTGAAACTTGTTTTTTATTTTATTTTTTTCTTTAACTTAAAATAGTCCTACATGTCCTACGTTTTACAATTGTGAAAATTAAAATCTCGGCGTCGGGGGCCAGGATTCCATAGCACAGGGTATCCTAGTTTGGATTCCTGACTCCCACAAACCTTGGTACCTCCAATATTTATAACACCTTTATATTGTAATTGTACTTTGTGGGAGAAAAAAATAAATTATTATTATTTTCGGAATGTGTTTTTTCTTCTCAGCTCTTAGACTGGATTTTTACTACATTTACGGGTCGAAACCAAAGCAATTGTAGCGTGTGGTGTGTGTGTGTGTGTATGTGTGTGTGTGTGTGTTGCGTGTGAGATTTTTATGTGTTGTGATGAGGTCCTACTTCATTCTCTTCTATCTGCATAAACTTTCTAACTATTCTGCATGTGTTTAAAATCGCAGCTTTTTGTAGTGTAATGTAGAGGGTTTCTTTAAGGTCTAATAATTTTAAGCTATGGAGAAGATGATTCGGGATTATTATTATTATTTTGGCATACATTTAATGTTCTCGGCTTATAATTTTAGCCGGGGAGAGCTGATAACACGGGCCTAAGCCATGAGATTATCAGTTGAAATAGGTGACGTTCGGTTAAACGCAGGAAATTGCATGGAAGATGGTATCGTGTTTGAGTGTTGATGAAGGTTTTCTGATTCACATTGCAAAAACTTTCTGACGAGTCTGCATGTGTTTAGTATCACTGCCTTTTGTAGCAGATGGTAGGTATTTGGGGGTAAGTTAAGAGAACTAAGGGATTGGTGAAGTTGTTTCGGAATTACTCCTGTTGACGACAAAACTATTGGTACTATTGTAACTTTTTTCAGATGCCAAAGTCTGGTAATTTCATCTTTTAGTTCGATGTATTTGGTTAGTTTTTCTGCTATTGTGGTTTGCAAATTATGGGTATTTGGTACAGCAATATCAATTAAGTATGCAGTTTTGTTTATCTTGTTTATAAGTGTAATATCTGGTCTATTGAAGTGAACTGTTCTGTCGGTAAAGATGCCGCGATCAAAATATAGTGTTGTTGAATCATTTTCTAATCTAATCTCTGGATTGTATTTGTAGTATGGTACAACGGAGTCTATGAGTTTATACTGATGAGCTAATTTCTGGTGTATGACGTTGGCTACTTGGTCATGTCTGTGTTTGTAATCTGTTTGGGCTATTGATTTGCACGCGCCTGTGATATGTTGAATTGTCTCAGGGGACCTATTGCATCTTCTACATGTGTCATTATTTAAATTCTTTATAATGTATTTTCTATAATTTTTGGTTTCAATTACCTGGTCCTGTATAGCAAGCATGAAACCTTCAGTCTCTGGGAAGAGTTCACCTCGACTTAACCACTCGTTCGACGCTTCTTTGTCGACATTTATGTGGCATAAGTCTTGGCGGTGTCTTCCATGTAGAGACTTCTGGGTCCATTCTAGGATCTTAGTTCTTTCGTTGGTAATTTTTTCATTTTTCTGTTCAGTCTTATCTTTTAGATTTAGGGGTGTTAAATGTTGGTCGTTTTGAGTAACAACTTCGTGAATTACAGAGGTTTCACTTTTTGAAAAAAAGAATTGTCTGAGTGCTTTTATCTGTCTGTTGTGCAGGTTAAGAATGTCAATTAGACCTCTGCCTCCCTCTTTCCGCGGCAGTATTAATCTCTGTATACAGGATCGTGGATGGTGTTTCCGGAATTTGGTCATAGTGGTGTTAATTTTCCGTTGAAGGTTTTTGAGATCGGTTTTGGTCCAATTGATTATCCCGAAAGAATATGTAAGAACCGGTACAGCAAAGGTGTTTATTGCTTTAATTGTATTTCGGGAATATAATTGTGTTTTCAGAATTGTGTTTAGTCTGTGTTGAAATTGTTGTGTTAATTTTTGTTTAGTTTCTTTATAGTGAATCTGTCGTGATTGTGCGTACCCTAAGTATTTATAACTATCTTGCTCACCTAATGGTTGTATCTGTTCTCTAGTTCCTAAAGTGTATTCGTGTTGGTAATTCTGTCCTGCTTTAATTGAATTTATTTTACATTTATCTATGCCGAATTCCATTTTAATATCATTTGAAAATTGTTCTGTTAAGTTTGCTAATTCGTGAAGCTGACCCTCAGTTTTTGCGTAAAGCTTAATATCATCCATATATAGCAAATGATTTAAATCTATTGTTTGTGCATGTCCTTCAGTAGTTGTGTATTTTAATGGGAATCCTAATGTTGAAGCGTTTAATATATTAGACAGGGGGTTAAGGGCAAGACAAAACCACAGAGGGCTTAGCGCGTCTCCCTGAAAGATCCCTCTCTGAATTTGTATTGGACTAGTATCTACTGTTTCATTGGGAGAACTTAGTCTAAGCACAGTTGTCCAGGTGGTCATCATGGCCTTTAGAAATGCTACTATTGTCGGGTGTATTTTGTATATTTCTAATATTTTCACAAGCCACGAATGGGGAACAGAGTCGTAGGCTTTTTTATAGTATTATATATATATTATTATATTATTATTATTATTATTATTTTCTAATGACTGTTTCAGTTTAGGGGCAAATTTACTGTCTTCACCCATATTTAATAAGGTGACCTCCCTATAAGTATTATTTCAACTAAATGTTGTTCTACAACTAACAACAACAACATTAATAACCATGTAAGCTCCTGCAGAACTTCCCTTGGAGGTTATAATAGAACAGTCAACCGTGTGTGCCCGCCCCCACAGGACGACCCTTTACGGCTGCTTAGTTCACGACACCGCCGTTTTACCCCCGCAGGATTTCCCCCAGGCCAGGCAAGTCGTTCGTAATGTATCCATTTTGGGCTTCATAGTTCCGTTGCAAGATCCAACAGAGGGGTCTCAGGTCATGCTAGCATCCAATAAAGGAAAACATTTTAAACTCTCTGTACTCCGATGTAGTGCCCACGTGGAAGGCATGCAGTTAGTTGCAAACACGTGCAAAGCGCAAGGCATAAAAATCATACATAAGTCATAAGTCATAAGTCATTTATTTCGGAACAATATACATTGTGTAGAAATTTGTAAAATTAAAATTTGAAATAAAACAGTAAGTGCTGTTAAAACATTACAATCATTAACATGTCTAAACAAGATAACACAAAACCAATAATATTTTTTTATATAACAATAACAGACTAATTCATAACAATAATACATTCCGCTTAAAATCAATAATAATACAAAAAGAAAACAATTGCCACAAAAAAAAAAAAAGGAAAAACGAAAATCTAATTGTTGTCATTTACATAATATGTCATTTCATTTTTTTGGGAATAATCAATAAAAATAAATGTCAAATAAAAATTCATACAAATTGTTACAAAAAAAGTCCGTATAAAAATAATAATAATGTCATCTCAACGTAAAATACAGTAGGAAAAAAAAAAAAAAAAGAAAAAATAGCATTTCAACGATAAGATTTGTAATTACTAGAAAAATAGGAATGTCATTTAATATATGAGTAACACAAATACATATAAAAAATCTAATATTAATGTTACGGCTATTTCTTATCATTTAGGTACTCATCGATACTGTAGTAGCCCTTCCTCAATAAATATGTCTTTAGTTTGTTTTTAAATACGTATGTGCTATTTATGCCTTTAAGTTCTAGGGGAAGGTTGTTATATAGTAATACTGATTGGTACCTAGGACTGTGATGGACCACATTCATTTTCGGTTGGATTGAGTTTGGAAAGTCTTTCCTACGTGTATTAACTCTAACTTGTCGTTGGTCATAAGTTTCAAATTTGTGCAAGTTTTTAACAAAGCTGGTTAGCAGCACCAGTATATAAAGGCATGGCACTGTCAAAATATTAAGTGAAATGAAGTGATCCCTGCACGAATCCGTCTGTTTTAAGCGGAGCATTGTCCTTAAGGCTCTTTTTTGAATCACAAATGCCGAGTGAATATTGTACTTATAGCTGTTGCCCCAAAACTCAATACTGTATCTAAGCTTAGACTCAACCAAGGCAAAGTATACCATTTTAAGCTGGGCCAAAGTCAGTTCTTCCCTGAGGCTCCTGATTGCATAGCATGCTGAGCTGACAGACTTCGTAACAGACGAAGTCTCAACCTTCCAGTTCAACAATGAATCAATGTGAACACCGAGGAATTTTACATAGTCAACCACTTCAACTTTATTGCCACATGACAAAACCTCAAGACTTGCGTTATTACGAACGTTTGACCTGAATAGTACACATTTTGTTTTATTAACATTGAGCTTAAGATTGTTAGTACCAAACCAGTGTTCAAAAGCTTTTAACAAGTTATTAATTTTAAATTCTAAATTATTCAAGTTATTTGCAGACACTATTGCGTTAGTATCATCTGCAAAAATAACGAGCCTTGTGTCTGCGATACGTTTTTTTATGTACTCAATTAAATCATTCAGGAATAAGATGAAGAAAATTGGCCCTAGAACGGATCCCTGAGGGACACCTCGATATACCGTCATTAGATTGGAGTTCAGAATTTTTTGTTCTTCTAATCTCTACAAATTGACGTCTATTATACAAATAAGATTGAAATAGCTTCAGAACATTCTCCCTTATGCCATAATGTTCCAACTTAGCCAGCAAAATCTTATGGTCCACCGTGTCAAAGGCAGAGCTGAGATCCAGAAATACACCTGCCACCTTATGTTTTTCATTGAGATTGCAAATAACCTCATCGACTAATGCCTCAACAGCATCGGCAGTTCCCAAAAATCTTTGATAGCCAAATTGTTGTTCATTTAAAATGCTATGTATTCGTAAGTGTTTCATAAGCCTATCCTTCATTATCTTTTCAAAAATCTTTGATAGTACAGGCAGTAGGGAAATCGGCCTGTAGTTGCCAGGATCCGTTTTTGAACCCTTCTTAAAAATTGGAATTACTCGTGCAATTTTAAACTGATCAGGGAACAGGCCTTCGTCAATACAATTATTATAAAGTGATGCAAGTGGAGTTGCCAATATGTCAATATTATTTTTAATTACAGTCAAGGGAATGTCGTCATAGCCTGTAGCCGATTTATTGACCAATACAATGTTAAATACAATGTTTTCGATGTAGCGATTATTGCCACATAACAGAGCTTTAGGCTTTTGATTCAAATTCTTTAGCAGTAGGCAAAAACGAATCAAGGCACAAGGTAAGCCATTCTGTTTCCTTAACCCTAAAACACTCGAATTAGAGCTACCTAATAATAATTAATAATTTAATTAATAATAATATAATTTAATGCACTTTTCGCAATCTCTTTGATTTCTGCAGTAGCGTCGAATTTGATTTTTTATATTTTTACGTTAAAATGAGGCATAGAAACCTAAAAGAAATCAGTTCAGAGACAGATGACAGGAGACGGTTGCGTTCGGAAATAAACTTTTTTATTTAAACTTCTAGGTGATGTCGGAGAGTAAACCCCGAGACTACACTAGTTATCCTAATCATCGAGGACAATACAACAACAAGTATAATAAGGGTGGGTTGCACCATATTACTATAACGATAACCAAACCGTAACAAGCCATCAAATTATGCTTTTGTTATGGTTTTATGGCTTGTTACGGTTTGGTTATCGTTATAGTAATATGGTGCAACCCACCCTAAGAGTTTACAAAGTGAGTAATGAATGAGTAGGTACTTACTTACTTATTGCTAATAATTCCAATTAAAATGATTTTATTCAGCTTCGACTAAACACTGTGTAGTCGACGGCGACGCGGCGACGTAATGTTCCACTGTGTATACTCGTATATCAGCAACCAGCATATTGACCGTTTGCTTGTTTGTTTAGTAATAGACGAGCACGTACCGAGGCGGCGCGCGGCGATGGTTTTCCCAGCGCTTGCCAGTTACATAGCGTGTCAAGGTGATGATGATTAGACGTGCTCATGCCGTCATGCCGCCATGCCGTCATGTCGCCGAGCACGTTAGCACCGCCGAGGCGCCGACGCCGACGGCGACGAGCGTGCGAACTTCACTTGTTCACCGACAACTACACGGTAGTGTGCTTTACCATTCATATCATTCATGGCTCATTACGAATTTACGACATACTCGTAGCAATGCAACGAATACAACAGAAACTGTGACGGGCGGCTGCGGCTGCTGCACTCGCTGCTTACAACTAGCTGTTCTGTTTCACACATGTTTGTAGTTTGTAGTACCTAACACAAACAAATTTGGGGTAAGGTCAGGATCAGGAGAATGATACTTTGACACACAGTCCCACAGCGCAACGCAATACTTAGTTCATGAATCTTCAAAATTCTCATAATGCTTTGATTTATCATTACGAAACGAACCCGTAATGATCGGTAGTTACACAACGCAAATACTTTAATCTTTTTGAAGAATTTACGCTAATTAGATTGGTTTCAATATTGCTGATTAAGATTACCTACCTACAGTTTTACTGATTACGGAACGTACCTACATTACTATTTGCCTGCATAACCTTGCAAGGCAACGAACAATTTTCTTGTAGCTCTGTGCTAGGCTGCTGGGGTGGGGCTGTGTGCTCTGTGTGTGTGAGCCAACTCATCACTGATGACTTAAGAGTAGAGGAAGAAGACCAAAGAAATTATGAATGGACTTAGTAAACTTTCCTCACGCTATTTTCCCCATTCCTTCGCATCAGATGACCATACCATGACAATCGAAGCGAGAGCTACTAAAGCAAGTAGGTATACATTAACTATCGACGACGTAGGATTCACTTATTGGTCTAATAATTGAAAGCGCAATATAACTAGATAGGTATATAATAAACAGTGGTTTTCCTTGATGATCATTTGCATGAAATTAGCACAATATTCTAAACGACTATGAGTGAGGCATTCCGACATGACTATAATCTAATCAAGTTAAAAACATTATCAGATATTGATTGTTCAAAGATGGTGTGTGCCAATTTATTAACTTTGGAAGTATCATTTCAATTCCATACCTTTTTTATAATTTTCGCGGCACGGTTAACGCAGTGGCTGAGCGATTAGACTGCTGCGCGGCGTGTCGCGGGTTCGATCCCCACACGGAACAAATATTTGTATGGCCTCCTACGTATAGTTCCGGGTCTGGGATTTGTGTACCTATGTGAGTTTAAATGTATGTAAACGCACCCACGAGACAGAAGAAATTCCTAGTGTGGGGCAAAGTTTTATAAAAAAAAAACATCTTAATGATACGAGTAAATGATAATTTAATCGTAATGCTAACTCGCCGGCACCGGATTCAACAACCTGGGATTAGGTCTGGGACGTACCCGCGTTCACAGACAGGTGACGTTGTCAAGACTATCGTACGCCCGGTTTCCACCAAAGCGGAGTGGAGCGGAGACGAGAGATGTGCGGAAATAAGCCAATCACATTAGTTAACATTTACATCTCGTCCTGTGATTGGTCGAATTTGGCACATCTCCTCTCCACTCTGTTCGTCTCCACTTAGGTGTATACCAGGCCTTACACAGCCTCCTTTCATGCTACGCTATGCTGAATGCAAGGAATTTATATTTCTAACAAGACAGTATGATTTGGACAGTAGTATTCATTTGTTCAATTCTTCGTATTCGTACCAAATATAAAATTTAATATAGAAGATACTGCTAGAATACATTTAAACCACCTTTTTATAGTCGTTTAAACAGCTGTCAGCTGTGTGTGTGGAGGACAACAAACGGATACAAACATTATGGAAGCAGTCTCAGCAGAAGCAGCCTCCTTCTACTCCTTACGAGAATTTCGCAGGAGATGTTGCGTTGATGTTGATTCATTTCTATACACGAGAGATCATGCCGCAATCGAAACAATTGGATTTTTCGAAAAAAATATCTCAAACTAGGTGGTTTTCGCTGAGACAGAAGCTTGTATTGAAGAGTTTGACCAATTTAAATTTTTAGCGAAAGATCTTTGGAGAAAGTGACCTCGAAGGATATTACGTTTTAAACTAAATAAAACCTTGCGTTCATTTATAATCATAAGTTCATAACACCCAGTACCTATTTTTTGATCAACCCTCGTAGTCGTATAGGTACAAGCCAGTGGCGTCGATGGCACCGCTAGCGAACCGTGTCGCGTTGCGAGCGGTGCGATGCGGCCGGCGCTGGAACTGGGGCATGTGTTGGAACTCGGGTTGGAAGGACGACTCACGAGCACGGTCACGACTCACGCTTGCACTGTCGTACAGAACTAGGGCGTTGACATGCCACAAGCAGCTTTAGTTAGATACTACCACACAAAGCGCGCATGCCTAGCACTGCCAGAGAATATTTATTATAAGCCCCGTATCCGGCCCGTCGGGGCTGGGGGTGCCCGTCGGGGCTGCGGGTTGTTCGCAAGAGATACCGCGGCCTCGGCATGAAGGGCTAAGAAGGAACATGGGTGGTTTTTAGTCAGTAGAAGTCTGACACTCCATCCGCTCTGCCCAAGAGCGGGAGGGGTTATTTGATGATTTTCCACCCACATACAAAAAAAAAAGCCCCGTATCCACCAAAGCGGAGACGAGCAGAGCGGAGAGGAGATGTGCCAAATTCGACCAATCACAGGAAGGGCGACAGACCAGATGTTTAACTAATGTGATTGGCCAATTTCCGCACCTCTATTCTCGTCTCCGCTCCTCTCTGCTTTGTTGGAAACCGGGCCTTACACTTGTTGCAAGGGCTGCGCGCTCTTCACAGCATTCCAATTACCGTGCCCTATACAGGATCTGCAGAAGAGGATCGAAAATTTGACGCAGCCCCGAGCTCTCGATCGACTCAAGGTCAGACTTCAGACTGAGTCATAAAAATTACTTCAAAACCTCACCTCCGATCAAACCTTTGACAGTGCCAGTGAGCAAGTCATCTTCCCAATTATGCATGGTCTACTAGGTATTCATTCAAACGCGTCTACTTAGATAATGACAGAAAAACCCTATAATACTTTTCCGTATAACACAGCACAGTTCCCATAAGTAACCTTAGTAACGACCGCGACAGTGCGCAATGCAAAGTATTGTGGAGGTGCGACATTTCCGACATGTATGTCTACTCCGCAGTTGCCACATGTGACCTGTGTCGCGGGCGGCGTGGGAACCGAGAGCGGCAACTGAAATTATGTGAAAATATTGCATTCCTGCGTCCGCGACTGACTAGTAGACGGCGGCGTGGGCCTGATACTATGATCCAGCACTCTTTGTATATAACCCTGATGAAATAGTGTCATCTTATGTGCCACGTGGAGTCGTGGCACTGATGCTGCGCGACCTTGGCGCCGCTCGCCGCGTGATGCGCCGCTAGCTGAGGTCGCCCGTGTGACACCGTGCACCGCGGCACCGGCACCAGTGCGCCATCCACAGATCACGCCGCGCCGCATTGTGCGCCACACAATGTCGCTCACAGCGAGGTTACTGCTTCACCTCACCCGCTTGTCATTTGTTTACGACAACTACCTATTCATTACAACAACAATGCTTCGTTACGTATTGTCTGTTTCTAAGGATAATGTTATTTATTGTTTTCTATTTCCGTCTATTTTACCATACCTACTACAAGCAGGCTGTATAGTAGGTACTATACACCAGGAAAACACCGGTATACGCGTGTTTCTTGGATTTTCAAAAGCTTTTGACACAGTCCTATAAAATATGATATAGGACAAACTAGGCAGGGCGGTACCGGTTGGTTGAAGTCATATCACTGTTGCAAGACTAGTATCACCGTCAGCGGAACCAGGTGAGATGGGATGATGCTTTGTAAGAGCTATATGGCATAGAGTGCGGGGTTAGGCAGGGTGATCTAACCTCTCCTTTTTTATTTAACCTGTAAATAAATGACCTTATCTGTGAGCTCAGCAGCACTCATATCGGTTGACATATTAACAGTGTATGCGTCAATAACATTAGTTACGCGGACTATATGGTGCTGCTAGGACCATCAGTGGGTGATTCGTGGTAATTTATGAGACTTATGCTGTGGAACATGAACTGGCGTATAATGTACGCGCTGCTGATTGGGTCGCACACACCTTGACTTGTTAGCTGAATGAACTATGCTATACAAAAAAATTTGCTGGGTTTTTTTTTTTTTTTTTGGGGTCAAAAATCACATTTTAGGGTTAAACTCAAAGTAGCACTCTTAAAACATTGTGCTAGTGGATGCTTTGATTAGTAAACGGGTTATGGAGGTAATTTAAGTAAAGTAATAACCTGAAAAACTAGTGTTTACAAAAACAGCTGTGAAAAATTTGGAACTTTGACCTCCAATATCTCCGTAAATAGGAGGTTCCCAGGTATAGAACAAATGCCCTTCGTTTGCGTTAAGGGTACTTTTACACCCTATACATATAGATCTTTGGCAGTCGTTACAGGTAGTCAGTGACCTGAAATTCTGACATCCAGTTTTACCAAAGAGTATCGTATAACCTAGTAGGTTTTAACTGGGTTGTGGAGGTCAGATAGGCAGTCGCTCCATGTAAAATACTGGTATTCAGCTGCATCCGGTTAGACTGGAAGCCGACCCATACATAGTTGGGAAAAGGCTAGGCAGATGATGATGATGATTTTGTTACTCTGTTGCTTTATTTATGGATTGTACATAAACGAAATAAACGTTTTATTATCATTATCAAAATGTAGGTGAAACGCAACAAACGAAGTATTTCTGAAGCCAAGCAGCAGCGAGTCTAGTGTGAGGGAGGCTGCTGATGCCATGATGCTACATTTCATAATTTGGTTCCTGTTGCCACCACTCATCTGTGAGATGTGAGTGTGACGTCACTGTTGACGTCTTGTTGTGTTGGTATCATCTGTTGTCCATGTGATGATATCAGATAGATTACTGACTTATTATAAGTGACGCAGAGTTTACACAGATTTAGTACGCATTGCATTGCACCCCAGATAGCGGCGCCCGCGTCGCTGAACGTCGAGATGAAGTCATCGTGAGTCACGCTCGCGAGGCGGAGGCCGGTGACGCGAGCCTGTTGTACGCGTTCCTACAGCACTCCTGGCAGACAGACACACTGATTGCCAGCTTCAACACTAGGAAGTTAGGTGCCTTGACAAAGTCATTGCTCAGATAGGCTATAACTTCTTAACATCTTAGGTGATGTTATAATGGTGCTGCTACCGTTTCTGAGTAACTCCTAGCGTGCACAACCAGCACAACGCATGTGTCAGAGATATCGGTTGTTCGGTCAGTATTGCGCCGAGTGTCGTAACTTACTCGGCATAACAACACAATCCATTTTTCCCGGTTCGGACATCCAGATTTCTATCCTTAATTTGATTTATGACTGCAATCAATGAACCGCAATACGTCGGTAATAAACAGGTTGCTCAACCCTATTGTAAGCAGTGCGGAGGGTAATGCTGAGTGTTATTCACGAAGTTGTTCAGACAGCTCGTTTATATTATAGATACCTAGGTAGATGCGCTTGTTTCAGATTCAATTTGCGACTTTCGCCTCAACATGTAACCTTTTACTTCTCTTATTCATTCATTCATTAATATTCGGAATAATTCTCAAACGCTCAAGGTCATCCGGCCCAGTCACAATTCTAATTAGAAGTAGGTACCTACCTACATTATGAATGATAACAGATAAGATAACTCTAATGTATTTTTGTCCACAATAACCACAAATGAGTACTTCACCAGGTCCCTACGAACGACTTCAACAATTCCATAGTAATGCGGAAGAACTGCCGCTGAGATAGGTACAAACAATAGCTACGATACGCGCATTCACGTTCAGTTGTTCCCATGGAGACGGAGTATGGACCGACACGCCATGATGTACACCTATCTACACGTAGGACACACGACAATGAAGGGCACATACCTACTTGCTTATTCGTAAGTTCCCAGAATTGTCACTGGCAGTGAGATAACATGCAATTGTGTTAAGTAATTATTGTTGACAAGAGAATGATCATGAAAACTGGCGTACCACTCGTAATTTTTTTCGAAATAGCGTGCGTCGCAATAACGTCATTCGGAATTTTCATATCACTTGACCGTAGTTATAAGTACTCGTATTATTCTTCACAGTAGGTAAGTTACATAAATGAATACGTTGGCTATGGCAGGTACACAAATCTCATTTCATATAGAGAAACAACAAAGCATAGCCTGCCTACAGGCTACGGCAAGTTCTGTTCACTGCTGAGCAGAGCAGAGGCCGTTGCGTTGGAAGGCCTCCTGCTAGGTGGACCGCGGTTGCGGCGACCCGCAGGATGCGAGACGCACGGGACCGGTTAATGTGGCGACTCCTGGGGGAGGCCTATGTCCAGCAGTGGACGTCTTTTGGCTGAAATGATGATGATGAGGTCGCTGCTCTAGGAGCATCATCAACGACTAGCTAACAACACCGGACAAGCAGTTTACGTGACAATATAACATGACCAACTAAACAAACGTAGTTCATCATCACAGTTATAGACGCACGTTACGTTTAGACAAGTTAGGTACAAGCCGTACAAGTTGAGTCGCTCTCCTTGTCAATGACTTGACATAGCGTGTGTTATTTGCACAGTTGCGAGCCAGTACTGAGAACAGTACAGCATTGTAAGTAGCACGAGTGAGATACGGGCCGTAATCTGCCTCGCGACAACCTGATAACTGGCACCATCGGTGACAAACTCCCAACCGAACGTTCACATCGGCAGGTGTCATAATTATTGTCTTTCGATATACAAGGGTATAAATAAACCTATTAGATTGTGGTGATGGCACTAATGTGTAGCAATGAGTCTAGGACACAAGGTGACCTCGTTACTTTTGGGCCCGCTAGCACACACAAACACAGATACAGTTATTTTATCGTGTGGTTATCCTGGTGTCGGAGTTTTAATGCCGCCGATGGGCCTGTGCCTTGCCTTTACATGCCGTCGACAAATATCTCTCAGGCATCCACACGATATGTTCCTTCACCTATGAGTTGGCAGTCCGGTCACACGCACACCACTAGGCTAGCACTACTTCAGTTACAGATACAAACACTGAACGATCCGCATTCGCTGGCTGCGCCGCGCTGAGCTGGCGCGTCTTTTGGGTCATGTTAGTGTTGACAAATCGTTATTGGTTTTCAATACATTTTATTGGCAATAGAATTAAACAATATTCACATCGAGTACGTGAGTAACTCTAGCTACACATTTAGATAATCAATTAATAAAAATCAAAATTATTTGAATTCGTAAAATAAATTACACACAGTGTTTCATTCCTATGTACTATAAAACGTATGTAAGTATAGCGGCTAGGTAATATATATATACAACAACACTTTATTCAATTCAATGGCAATTTCTATAGAACGCTATAAATTATATTACATAATTTACGTGGTAAATAAAATTTACATTAATTGTACAACACGGGGGTGGCGGCGCGCGATCAACCTGCGCTCGCGCTGCCTCCAGTCCCTCCGATGTCATTGTTCCTGTTCCAACAGCGCCGAGCGCGCGGGCTGGCAACAGCGCCGCGCGGAGCGGCAGCCGCGCCCGCGCACCACAACACGGCAACACGGCTCGCCGCCGCACTACACACACAAATCACAGTTTCTTGACGATGTCAAACTTGGACTTGAGGTCCATCGGCACTTTCTTGGGGTCAATCTTCTTCTTGGCGGCGAGGTGCGCGCGCATCTCGGCTGCCGACATGCGCAGGTTGAGTCGCGGAGGCTCGGGCGGCGGGCTGTCGGCGGCGCGCGAGTCGGGCGCATCCACGGGCGCGGGCACGAGCGCCTCCAGGTCGGGCACCGGGTCGCCCGGCGCCGGCGCCGCCACCAGCAACTCAGCGTCGTCCGACCGCTCCTTGATGCGCGCCACCACCTGCTTGTGGTTCTCGCCCGCGATGCTGTGCCCGTTCACCTCCAGGATGCGGTCGCCGCGCTTCAGGCCCGCCGTCTCGGCCGGCGAGCCATCGTCCACCTTGCCGATGTACTGGCCCGGCTTGCCTTTCTCGGCGTGCAGGTTGAACCCGTAGCCGTCGAAGTCTGGCGTCTTCCGCACGTGGCAGAGCCGCGGCTCTGTGGCCGCCGACCCGTTCGCGGACATGTTTCGCAGCTCGAGTGACGCGCGCTCTGCGTCGCGCTCGGGTAGAGACTAGAGACTGCGGCCCGCGCCCGCGCGCCGCCCGCGCTGCCTGCGCGAAGCCTCCGCCGCCTGTCCCCGCGCCCGCACACCTCCCCCGCACCCCGCGCACCTCCCCCGCACCCCGCGCACCTGCCCTGAGGTTCGCCTCAGGTGTGACGGAGGAGTGGGGGGGGCGGGGTGCGCTTCGCCTCGCTCTCCAGTACACACCGAATCGCCGCTGAGGCGCCAAGTATCGCCGCGAGTGAAACGCACGAGCTGACGTTCCAAGCTGGTGTTATTTGTTCCCGAGTGCTACAGTCCGGGGTGAGTACAGCGTAGCTGCGCGGTGACCGAGCGAGGTTGGCGGGGTGGGGTGCGAGGGTGCGCGGCCTCCCGGAGGCGACACGTCACACCCGGCGCCCGCGCATGCCGCTCGGGATCGAGGCCGCGCCGCTTTCCCGCAGAGACGTCGCTGTGTGTGTCATGTGCCGCTGCTGGTATACCGTACGAGTCCGTACCTCACTTGTACCGTGATTCGAGACAGGCTTTCGGTGTTCCTCGTCTTATGCGTTTGTCAGTCGAATAGCTTCCGATTGGACACGAGTGCGTTTGTCGGTCGCGACGTGGACGAAGATCGTGGCGGTTCATGTGTAACAAACCGGTGCTGTATCACCTCAATTAGCTTTCAAAGAGTCAACATAACAAAGCAACAAGAAGAAGGTAACGTAAGGAGAACTATGCGAACGGTTGTTGTGCGCTGTGGCGGGTATGTCCGATAGATGGCGGTGCACGGGAGCATCTGCCGGTGCGCGGTCGTTGCTCCGCGGACCCTCGGCCGGCGCACGCAGCACTGATAACGGCTGGCAGTGAGCTCCGCTGCACGCTGGACTCGTGGACTCGTGGACTGGTGGAGTAGTGGAGCACGAGAGCTGTGCGCCAACACGGAAGCGACGAGGACGTGTCCAGTGTACGGAGCCAGTCGCTGTACAGTTAGCTGCCAGTATGGAGTTCCTGTACGTGTGCGCACTACACATTACATTAGCGCGCAACATTCATAACTACATTCGGTAACTCATCATCGTTAAACCCACGACAGTGCTGCTTCAACTGCGGTCCGTCCAAACTGTGGCACTCTCTCTTATAGGATAAATATTTAGTTTGGTCGTTACAAAACATATTATCGGATTGTGTGTAGTCATGGCAGTATAAGTGACCCAGTTGCAGTTCTGATAAGATATACTCACACACATATATACGTAAGTCCCATAAGAATGCTGCTCTCCCGAAAACGTAGTATTCACATAAATATACTTATCAGTTAAGATTAGGCATCATAACAATGTGACCCGCGGTGCTGTACATACGAGTACAATGTACCAATAGAAGCCATCTTATTAAAAGGTATCAAACAGAACTTCGAGTCACGGTAAAGACAGCTGGTATATGTAGCGTAGCATCATTGAAGTGAAATGATCACCTCGTTTCCCATAAATTATGTTTTTAGGGTTCCGTACCTCAAAAGGTAAAAACGGAACCCTTATAGGATCACTTTGTTGTCCGTCTGTCTGTCTGTCTGTCTGTCTGTCTGTCTGTCAAGACCTTTTTTCTCAGGAACGCGTGGAGGTATCAAGCTGAAATTCATATCAAATACTCAAGTCTATGGTCTCTTGGAGCTGTGAAAAAATCAAACTTCTAAGTCAACGCGATCAAAAGATACTCCCGTTTATGCCGCAAATTTTCGACACTCGCAAGGGAATCAAAACCTACAGGGTACTTCCCGTGAACTCAGAATCTTGAAATTTGGTATGAAGCAACGTCTTATAGCAGAGATATAGGAAAAATTGCGAAAAGTATACATTTTTAGTTATATCATATAATAAAAATATTTTTAATAATTTTAAACTTACTACCCCTTTCCTCATGAACGCGTAGTGGTATTATATTGAAATTCATATCAAATACTCAAATCTATAATACCTTTAAGCTGTAACAAAATCAAACTTCTATGTCAACGCAATCAAAAGAAACAGGAATTAAAACCGCATATTTTGAAACTCGCCACTACTCGCAAGGGAATCAAAACCTACAGGGTACTTCCCGTGAACTCAGAATCTTGAAATTTGGTACGAAGCAACGTCTTATAACACAGATAAAGGAAAAATTGCGAAAAGCATAAATTTTTAGTTACATCATATAATAAAAATATTTTTAATAATTTTAATTTTACCTTAAAGAGATGAAGATTTTTCCGAACATACATAATGTTTTCATATATGTATTGACAAGGTACCGTCAGCTTTCCACATTGTTATGTTATGGATTTCATTTAGCAATAAAAATACCATAACTTTTACTTATATACCTACAGGTTTGTACGGAACCCTCGGTGCGCGAGTCTGACTCGCACTTGGCCGGTTTTTTATTTTTTATAACGTTGTCCCACACTAGGAATTTCTCCTGTATCGTGGGTGCGTTCACATACATTTAAAGTCGCATACACGAATACCCAGACCCGAAACAACTATCGTTCTGTAGACCATACAAATATTTGTTACGTGCGGGGATCGAACCCGCGACATTCAGCGCAGCAGTCCAGTCGCTGAGCCACTGCACCAACCGTGCCGTTTTATTGCTGAATAAATCTGTGAGTGATGTACTCGTACAATGTACAGCACACAGCATGCAGGATACGCCACGACAGGTGACGTTGCTTAGAACACTATTGTCAGGGTGGCCACAAAGATAGGTAAGAGTCCGCTTGCTCAACTATTACAGCGACTAATTTCCAGGCTTTGAAGGTTTGATTCACGATCGAGATTCGAAAAACAATGAAGCAGCTGTCTGAATACATTGCATACTTTTGTGTAAGCACATAATGCACAAGTTTCATTATACCGTTTATTCGATACGTTATCAGTTATCACTGCACGAATGTGTAATGGCGCATTAATCAAATGTTCCCGCGAATCCGGTTGATATCATACATGCAGTCGATCGTTCCATACAAAAAAGAATGTCAACACCTCGACATTGGCAAACCTTGCCTGTCTGCTTGATCTTGCCCAAGTTATATTATTTTCTTACACAGAGAAGAATGAATGAAGAAGAATCTACAGTAGTCTATTCTGAAACACGGTAAAGACTCATGACCTCAGTGTTGACCTGAGAACAGAGATGAGGCCGACGACGAGCGACGCTGCAACGAGCTAAGCCTATTTCGTGTCGGGATACTCATGAATGGAGACAGGCACGGACTCCCAGTTCTTGGCTGTGCGCATAACAAAAGATGTGGCAAAGCGCTTTGTGCGAATGTGTGAATTATCGACAAGCTGTAGTTGTCATAGATAACGGTGAAGGAAAACATCGCGAGGAAACCGGCGTTTCCTAGAACCAAAAATTCAGAGCCATGTGACATCTACCAACCCACACGGTCCCTCTCATAGAGAGGAGGCCTGTGTCCCAGCAGTGGGAACATTTATATGCTGGTGAGTTGGTGACGATGATGGGTGATAACCCGTAGTACGTCTGGACTCCCGATAGCAGAAGGGAGACGGAGGAATGAGCTCGTGGAGCTCTTGGGCACTCGTCGAAGTACAATCAGTATAAGACCGACAAGCATGCAAGTTGGCGGTAGTTCGGTCCGTATCGTTTGTGAATCCAGAAAGTTGAACAAGAATTGTCGGAGGGAGCTAGGTGAGGCCGCGAGTGGCGCGTGCGCAGCATACCGACCACCGACTGTATTGTAATGATGTCACTTGATGAGAGCTCGCTCGTATCGCCGGCATAGTGATGTATAGTTAGCCACTGCCGCCATGCCGCGCCCGCCACTCGGCGCACCTTCCCAATTATCAACTTTCACTTTAATATTTGTAGGCGAGAGTGTAAATATTGGAAAGACAGTAGATGGGTGATTTTCAAAATTTTTGTACAGTTACAAAAACGAAACAAAAATGAATATCGTTACAAAATTGACCAACGTTACAAAAAAATAACAAAAAGGAAATATTAGGGCAATTTCACAACATTATTAAAACAATGAAATCAGAGCTTAATTATTTATTAATAACATAAGCAGTCTCTTGAATTACAAAATCAGTCTCAGAATAAATTGTGCATTCCGTTTGATCATTAAATATTAATGTTTAGCCTACAGAAAACAAACCATTGGTGATGGAACTTACGGTTAATAATATTAGTAATTACTTTTAATACGTCATTACAAAAATAATAGTAAAGTTAATTATTATTTATCAGATTTTTTTATTAACAATGAACTAGTAATAAACCAATTAAAAAATACTCGTAGTATCTATACGTCACTTATATTTTTTTAGCAAGGAAACTGTAATATCTTTAAGGGTAAATAAAGTAAGTTTTAAACTTTAGAAAACATCATGTAAACTAACAAATAAGGAATCGTAGGAACTGATTACCAGTTTAAACAGTAACAGTAACAGTAGTTCTCAGGCATAAAGTAGACTTTGGCTTCAATTAAAAAATAATATTATAAACTGGAATCTCTCGTAACATAAAAAAATATAAGTCCTCTCTTAATTTCAGAAAATAATAATAAAAATAATCATTGATATAAAAAATATTAGGTAATAAAGTTTTATTTCAACATGTGATTAAAAAATATTCGAATTCGAATCATCGTCACTTTCACTAAGACTAAAAAAATGTATTCTACCACGGTTAATATTATCCATTTCTTGTGATTTAGAGGAACATGGGTCTTTTTCTAGCTTCGTGTTTGGGGTAGAAGTAGAGCCAAACAGTTCTGGAAGAAAAGAAAAGTTATTCATGGAAATATGTTCTATTGCTGATACAGAAATCCAGAAAAAAAAAAATTGCGCACTAGTTAAAACATTACACTGTATGTACGAAGTATAATTGAAAAATTAATTCCATTATGAAATCGGGTTTACTTCATATTTGTTACATCCTTTTTGTTACGCAACAAAATTATGTAACAAATCGTTACGAAAATGAAAATCAACGGTTTGTTGAATAACGACCTTCAACATTTGAAGGTTAAAAATAATGTTATAGGACTTGTCTATCTCGTTAATCAAATGGAATCAATGTTACTCTTTGAATTTACGCAAAAATAGTAAAACAGAGACTTACCGTTGTTTTTATAGCTGATCAACTAAAATGAAAACTTTAATGTGGAAAAAACACTACACCGCAAGAAACATACTTTTCACAACAATGGCACCTGCAGGTGAAATGGCGGAGTAATATTTTGCTGTCATCTGATTGGATGTCTTTGAGAAAAAAGTGTTGCCAGTAAAGAATCTCAAATATCTTCTAATATTTGTGTTACAATAATGATCAACAAAATGTAATAAAATGTAAGATACATTTTAAAAGGCTTATATTATAATTATTACATTAAGTTTTTTACTTAATTTTTTAATAATTTACATAGTAATTACCCATTAAGATATTGCGCAAAGAGAACTTATAATAAAGTGAGTATTTTAATCTTGATGCTGGTTTTTGTAACACGCTTTCGCTTAGAGACACGAGGTAGATGTATGGAAATACTATGATACTAAGAGCATAAATGTCATATATTTCAGACAACTTATTTTTTATTTAACTGAAATTTTGAGATCCTTCTCAATAAACTTTTATTTAATGATAAAAAAAATAATTTGACCGTTTAATATGTTATGCCTAGACAATATTCCGCGGGACGTTTTCACGTCCCAAAATGTACATAAATTTTGAAAATCACCCAGATACGGAAATAGAAAAAGCGGTGACCGAGCAAACCAGTATAAGGACAACTAATTAGGAACATAGGAGTAAGCCGGTACTTGAATTTGTTGACCGCGCAATGTATGCGGCTGTCATAATGAATACTTTACAAATAACCCTTTCCTTGCAGTCGCCTAAAAACATCTAGTTTTCAGATCTAGATGTTTTTGTAAAGTTGCCTACTAAAGACTAAAAAATCATAAAAATATTAATTTCGAAAAGATAAACGAACCAACGAACGAACAAATGCGAAGAATATCTTGAAATGCAAACACGGAAGAAAACATCTCATAACAACCACAATTCAGATGTAAAATTTGACCTAAGTCAACAAACCTTGCACGTATATCATACTTTAACTTGCAAAAACAAAGGCAGGATGATCCTACTTCTTTGTCGTGTCGATGTTATTCAATATTATCTCATTCAATTAGCTTCGACCAGAACCGTGCGTGGTGTTGACAGTGGCTTCGTACCTTAAAGTGCAGGTGGAGTTGCACAAAGTGCAGGACAGGAGGTGACCAGGGATGGTGATGAGGCTCTGCAGTCGCATCGTGCTTCATCGGTATGGAACATGTTGTACCTGTAGCGACCTACCTGACCTTACAATCAGATTACATCTGGCTAGACATGGCAGTAGATGGCCGGTTCAGTGACGTTTCACTCAGGATATTTATCATACACATCCTGAGCGACTGACTTCATATTTTTAACAAGTTTGGCTAGCAACCTTTTTACGCAGACTTTTACTTTTTACTTGGAGGAGGGTGATAACTCGATTAGGACAACGCCGGTTATTTGGGTAGCTTCGTTAATATTATATCTCAGTGGACTAGGACGCAATGTCCATCGCTTTCATAGGATTTTTCTTCGAGACGGTTTATTGGTAGCTAAATAAGTGACGCGGACAAGGTCTGCAGCAGATAGTAACATGCTAACATGTCATATGGTCGAGTGTCGGCAGCCGCTGAGTGGTACAATACGGTCAGTCAAGGCAGACCGCTACTCACCTTCTAAAGGTATGTTAGTTGATGATCTACATTCATTGCACAATGTACTCCGCGCTAAGGCTGACCTCCACTTGCTTTGACCAAGTGATCAAGTGACTCTGCTTACCTGCTGCATTCATTGCTTACGATTTATCTAAGAGTCTGTTCATATGATATTGTTCTCTTTATCAATTAGGTAATTACATGGATACATACTCATGGTATCTGATAGAAAGGCCACATGCCCTGCGTCGCTGACGAGTGCCAGATGTATTTGTGATGGACTCTACTACACACAACCGAACACGTACTCGACGAACATATTCCATCATTACTTAACTTAGCATCTCTTAACAAAATATAGTGCGTGCTGATTATGGCATAAATAGGTCGCCATAGTGCATCGCCAAAGTTACTAGTGGCTGCATAGTATTGTGTGTCGTAACGTGACGACGTACTCTGTGTGTGTGTGTGTTGCGAATGTAGCTGATGATTCAATAACGACACGCACTCCACGGCGGCCGGTGTAGTGTAATGAGTGATTAGGCGACATTCCAGCGCGGGCTCAGGCGGGAGGGAGGGAGGGGTGTGGTGGCAATCGGAACCAACATGATCGATGTACGTGTCCACCCCGACGATCCTCACCTAGGACCGCGGTCGAGGTGAACATCTAGATGATGTTGTAGGGCTCCCGGACGGTTAACTCAGAGGAATACCTCTGAGTATAATATGGAGCACATCGATGATATTGAGCGCTGCACACGACGGCATCCAGCAGTCTTTGGCTGGCTTGTGCTACTGAGTAGCAACCTTTGTGATGACTCGTTGATGACGTTGTTCTGGAAGATATCCTCAAGTAGTTATTTACGTCAGCCGGCAGACGGTCCGTGACGCGGGGACACTCGGGCGCACCCAGACACCAGCCACCAGTCACCCAGTGTGATACAAATATAATAGCAATTATTTATAAGACAGCCACTACGACTAGAATATTTGATTACGTATATAAAAAAACATTCGATTACGTAAACCCTGAGGTATGCGAAGAGCGCGGCGCGCCGGTACCGGTATATGTGGTACGAGTACGTACCTACCGCGGCAGGTATGTGGTGTGTTGGGGCCGGCCGGGGGCGGGCTGGGGGGGGGGGGGGGTACACTATGCACTACCGCCGACGCTGAGTTCTCGCTCGAGCGTGAGAGATGAATGAAACGCGACGTATCGGAACACTTACATTATAGCCATTAATTAATGTTCCATGACATTTCATCGAAAGTTCACGGTGCGGTCGGCATCTTGACCCACAAGGATTTTATAACCGAGGTCCACCTCTCCCAACTGCGTGCTACCAAAAAAGATTGGTCGTTAAATAAGGAACAAGTAGAATTACCTCAGCATCAGCTATGCTTTCGAGTAGACAAATCGGGAACGATAATCAAGAGTCAAGACGTTATGGTTGAAAACACTACATATGTCGAACTGAGAGTATACCTGGCTGTCCCTCAGACACGCTCAGACGTGATGATAATCTGCATGCGAACACAGTGATGACTGTGATGAGTCAGCCGCTCGCCGGTGCCCGGTAGCACTCTCTAATGTATGTGTGGAACTTTCACGACGGCTTGCAGTAAACAACTGAACACGCTCAGCCAACAGCAAACCCGCGGCCCTAAGTGCCTCTGCCTCTGCTAATGCTGATCTGACGCTCACAGCTCCGAGAACTAGCTAGACTCCTATTACTGTGTGGTATTAGGAGCGCTCGTGGCTTAATAATAACTGCCATTCGGGTCGATCTTAAGGTTAAGTTGCGCTTGCCTAGGCTGGTCTGTGGATGGGTGACCGCCCATTACAGTTCCGAGTTTTCTCCGTGCCTCAGAAACCTAATATTAACTAGGTCGTGGAAGTCAGATAGGCAGGCGCTCCATGTATAATACAGGTATTCAGCTGCATTCGGTTAGACTGGAAGCCGACCCCTACATAGTTGGGAAAAGGATAGGCAGATGATTAGTCCAACCCGTGACCTTAGCACAAAATGAGGAGCATATCATCTTGATTGGCAAACATATGTAGAAGTAACACGAATACTATTGGTCTCAAAGTGGCACTACACTTGGCAGAGCTGGCCAAATATTCGTCATAAATCAAAGGGAAACATATCGCAATGTGTGTTTGTTACGGACATTTTGTATTTAACAAATAACGTGAAAATTGCTTCGAGAACCCTCTCGAGGGTTTAAGTTTTTTTGTTTAAGCCCCTCCAACCCTCTTCGCCGGTCTCTCCGGTAACGTACACTCATAAATAGTGAACGTAGCGTGTTGACATGCGCACCGTGTCGCGGGGATACGGGGGAGACTCGCACGACTCTCAGCGGGTGTAGGCAGAGGTGTAGATGCGCATGTTTGAGAGCCACGTAGTGGGAGGCGAGTCTTCAGAGCCAGGCAGTTACAGGCAGGCGTACTAAGTTGTTATCATCCACTGCTGGAGCCTGTGAGCCACGCTTCCTTACCCACACATGTGGAGTAGGACGATGTTATAGTGACACACACACAGACACACGCAAGCGCATTACTTACGTACTCGTATTGCACGAAACTTTCCTACAATCCAGCTGTTATCGCCGCGCCGATACATATTCTGAGCTATCGGCAACGTTCAGTAAAGTCCCACTTAGCTAGTGATTATATAGCCCTACAATATTAAAGTAATTATATCGTTTATAATTATAAGTATACCGCATTGATCTGGTCACTGGTGGTCACAGAAAGTACTATCGAGTGCGTCTCCTGTGGTTCCTCAGGGCAGTCAGTGTTATTATTAGAGCCTGTTTTCAATTGGAATTCATCAGAATCAGCTTTTGAGATAATTTAGCCTCTGATGATTTGATGAAGTACGAGGAGAGTGTTTAGCGTGTCGGTGAGGTGGCGTGACGTGTGGTGTCGTGAGTCACACTCCGGCTGCGCGCGCGCATCTCATTAGTGTCGCTTGTAACTGTGGATAGTATTACAGAACGCACGGCTAGCATAACATAGCGCTATCTCGAGTGCATCGTCACGATATCGATATCGCAGCCACTCGACATGCTATACACTGGCTAGAACATAGGACGTCAGCTACCCAGCGCGGGTCCAGCGAGCTGAGGCCGCGCTCCCGGTCCCGGTCCCTGCAACTCAAAGTGCACGCGTTGATGTCTTTAGTACGAGCGCGCTCGTATAAAGACATCAACGCGTGCACTTTGCTCCCTGTTATTTGTTTTGTGTTTTTACCCGAATACGGCGAAGCCAAAAGGAAGGATAATGATTTTGGCAGTCTATGTATGTATGTTGTATGTATGTATGATTATATGTTCCACCATAGCGCCTAAACTACTGCACGGATTTAAATAAATGAGGTGTCAATAGATTCGTAAGAACAGCGCGGGTGACATGACGGAATTTAAATGTCAGATTCTAACCTCGAAAAAAGTTTTATTGAGATAATCATAACATGTTTGGTATCAAATGAAAGGTCTTGGCACTACAAACACAGCCAGACATTACAAATATGTTATTATATTATAGTTTTAATAACATAAATATGTTTAGAATGCGGCCAAACAGTTCTCGCGGTCTAGTCAGTGTTATTTACTCGTATTATGTTACAAGCTACTCTTTCCATACGGATGGGAGGACTCGGCGTCCGCAAAATATCCAGTTTAAGTTTACCGGCTTTCATATCCTCGGTCCACGGCACTGAGAAGTTAATCAGGAATATCCTGGCTTCCACACTGATTAATTTTGATGTGCCGTGCTTCTCTGAGGCTATCGAGGCTTGGAAACTCGCTTGCCCAAACACTGAAGCACCCGACCATCCGTTTTCCCAGAGACGGTGGGATGAGCCGCTTTGCAGAGTAGTTCAGAACAATTTATTGAACACGTCTGCTACTACTGCTGAGCGTGCGCGCCTGCTGGCTGTGGGTGAATGGGAGTCGGGTCTTTGGCTTCACACACTGCCGTCGTCGAGCATAGGCACTTTGTTCGACGACACGACCTTCCACCTCGCTGCTTCTTTGCGCCTTGGTGCCGCCTGCTGTTCTCCTTATCGCTGCAAATGTGGTGAAGCTGTCAACAGCCTCGATCACCACGGCCTGTCATGCATCCGTAGTGCTGGCCGTTTTGCACGGTACGCGAACTTAAACGACATCATCCGACGTGCTCTTGTCGCCGTCGACGTACCAGCTGTTTTAGAACCCAATGGCTTGGCACGCGACGATGGCAAAAGACCGGACGGCATGTCTTTATTTCCTTGGAAGATGGGTAGGCCTTTAGTGTGGGACGCAACATGTGTCGATACTCTTGCGCCATCACATCTTCCAAGTTCATCGTGCTGCGCAGGTGGTGCCGCTGCGGCTGCAGAGAACCTCAAACGGCGTAAATATGGAAGCTATATTTTCGACCCGTTTGACAGCGATGGATATGGGTCTCTCTCTCTATAGTGCGAGGGCGCAACACCAGCGGGATATGAAGTGAAGGATATGAACTACGCCGCACGTTGCGAAGGGGCTCAGTTAAGAGTGTAGTGTGGGCACGTTATGGATGCGTGTCGCGTGTCGAGGGTCCACTCTCGCTCGGAGAAATCGTCCTCTCGGAGGCCGCAGGCGTGCGCGACATAATGTTTACCCTCCTCACGGACATAGCGGAGAAAACTAATACTTGCGTCCGAGCGCAGGCGCACATTCTTCTACAATTTGACACAATTCGAAGAGTGAATCTACGAGTATAATCCTAAACCCCGTATGACGGACATTTTGGCGTATTGTGTTGCTTCATGTGCTGGTGCATTAATTGCGGGCTAACGTTCATCATGTCGCGACTTGGCACCACTTTACAAGAAAGTTACAAAGTTGTTTTTTTCGCCAAGTGATTGGTAATAACTAATAACACGTTGTTCTTTTGTCCACGTGCAGGTTTATCTAGAGAGTGTGCGGCAGCGAGTGGATCCGGAGCGAGTCTGGGCGTGATGTGCGGGTTCGAGTGAGCGGCGCGCGACACAGGCATGGGCACGCGCGGCGGCGGCACGACGCGCTCGGCGCAGCGCGCGCTCGACGAGTTCGACGAGCTGGCGGGGCTGCGGGGCGGCGGGGGCGGCGGGGGCGGGGGTGGGGGGGATGGGGAGCAACGCAGTGTGTACGTGCTGGAGCACCTGGCCACGTTCACGGTGACGCGTGAGACCGGCATCGTGTACCCTGCCGATGGCATGCGCCGCCTGCTACAGCTGGAGAAAACCAACGGTCAGTAGTGCACACATCGGCTCACGAGCGATCATTACTGAGCTACACACCTGTAAATCATTCTCAGATGCTGAACACCAGTCCTGGGTTCGATTTCAAATATAAATAATGGTTAGCATGATAAATTATAACAGAGACTGAGTTTGTGCTAGTTTATAGCAATAAGCTAAAAAATCTTGTACCTATGTGGAATATGGTGTACTAAAGAGGAGGGTCACCGTGACGTCGTTAACAGTCATTGTTTTAATGTCACTCCTATGTGGGGAAGGGAGGGAGCTATAGAGAACGCTTAGCGACATCTCTGTCGCAGTCTGTAGGTAATAAGATTATAACGACGATACTGCTTTAAGACCTAACCCAACCCGTATTGTTATAGTTTTGTTGAACCGCCGCGTTGGCCTCGTGGTCGCAAGCGCGACTGTTGCGCGTGATGTCCAGGGTTCGGTACAGAAGCCGTTTGTCTAAGAAGCAACTGATTTTGTTTCATTGTTCGCAGGAATATGGAGCCAAAAGATGCAACTGTGCCTGGAGGGGCAGTGGGTGCTGGTCATGGACTACGAGACAGGGGTATGTTGCGTCTCTCTCTAATATTATAACGTAACAGCTGTTTATTGAATTATGTCCCTGTGGGGGGCACACCGGCACACATGGTGACTGGTAACCTAGAATAGTGACAGAAACTTAAACACGTGCGTGTACTCATGATAAAATCAGCTGTTCAGTACATTTTAACCTTTTGTTTGTGCGAACATAGATGTACTGAACAGCTGAATTTTTTAATGAGTCATCATGATTTCAATCAAATATTTATGTATCGGTTACTAATTACCAGTCACCCTATACAGTGGCCACGTTGTGCCGAGTTCGTGTTTGAGGAGTAGGTCTGTGATGTAATGCGTTATCTGTCCGCAGTCAATAATGGAGCGCTTCCCGGCGTCGTGGGTGCATTCGCCGACAGCTTTCACGTCGCCCGAGCCGGCCGAGCTGTACAACAACGTGCTGGCCTTCGTGGTGGGCGCCGCGGCAGAGGGCGACGGCGCGGGGGGCGCAGGCGCGGGCTCCGTGCGCAGCGCGGGGGGCCTCTCCAGTGCAGGGGGCGGCGCGGGGGGCGGGGCGCCGCGCAGGGAGCTGCACATCTTCCAGTGCCACGACGTCAGCGCGCAGGCGCTCGTGGAGGAGCTCAACGTGCTCAAGTGAGGACACTTCTCGTTATTGTATCCACCGTTCTTTTCACACAGGGGATCCGCGTCTAAATTAACAACTACAGAACAGAACAGTGTACAGTCAGTTCTGGAACGATTATCTTTAGGCTAGTTAGCTAAAGTCCCCCTATGATCGGAGACACACACGATCTTTTGATAACATACACATTGTGAACTTCTCTAACCGCTCACTTGTTGTTCACAATCGTCTCCGGACCCAGCACGAGGGGTCAACACAAAACTTCCGTGGCCCACCTTCGTCTGAGTCCTGTGTCTCTGTGGCTGGCCTGCTATGATGACCTTCGATGCCACGTCACACACATTGTTGTGACACGTGTGCTTGTCACGACACATATTCTCAAACATAAAGGCATCTGCCGCGTCGCGATAACTGCTTTATCAGCGGATGCGGTATCTGGAGAGCGGTCCATGTTATCAGCGCGTATCTTTCGTGCAAGCGCGGCTCAGTGTGGCTCGGTTCTCGGATGATCTACATCAAGCACAAGATCGCGTTGCCCGCGGCCGCCTACTCCTGGTACTGCCCCTCACTACTTACATACATGTCGCTCGGCTGCACCTAGCCGTAGCCTGGCGAGTAGGAGAGGCCTTCACAACTGGATTAAGATAGTGATAAGATTGTGGTGCAAAGTTCAGTGTATCGCTCCTTTTGTTTGGTGCTCTGAAATATATTGAATCTCTTCCCCTGAGTGACAGGCCAAGCTGTGCTGTAGAGTTTAGCAGTTCCACTATCAGATCAAGTAGAACAAAAAGAATCGATGCACGATCTTACTGCCGCACTCAGAAAGCTTTAATGATTACTTAGGCCATCACTTAGTAAAAAAGGTTTTGACAGTTTTGTCATATAAAAGTATGTCAAACCTTTACTAAGTGACGGTTTAAGTAATCATTAAATATCTCTGAGTACCGCAGTTAGTCAATAAGTTTTGTGTTAAGAGCGACTGATGTATCTCTCGCAGAGAACTAATCTGTTCGGTTTACTACAACAACGATGACCTGAAAGATAAACTAATGTGCCGAGTGTGATGTTCAAAGTTCCTGGTAGTACATTCTTAGCAAGAATTGAAAACCCCATTAATCAATTTACCGTTTGGATGTGCAGTTCAACTGAAGTGTGCTAAAATATGAACCATAATTTGATTGTTATTTTTGTAGGTTTTTTTATGCTACCTTAGTGTAAATGGCTATGCGACTTGATTTCCTTCAAATTTAGCACGTCCATGTAAAATATCAGCAGGCCAAGCATTTGAGTGTCAACATTTTAACACGTTTGTGTCTGTGTGTGCAGGGGAGTGAGCGGAGGTGGCGCGGGCGACGGAGGGCGCGACTTCATCATCGAGAGGGAGCGAGAGCGCGAGAGGGAGAATGAAGCCGAGCGGCCGCGCAGGCAGGTATGTACACCCAGTACCTACACCAAGAGACGCGGCACTTCATGCGCCCTGACACCGAACCCAGCTGCCAGGCTTTCAACTGTGTTGGCAAAGTGGTCCAGTCCAGCAATAGCTTGATCTGTCGTGCAAAACCAATGGTCAGCAAACAACACTAGTCGTAAGACTTCTAGACCGCGAACGGTTCCAAGAAGTCTGTAGCCTAGTGACACGATTAGGGAATGCCTACTATGAATCACCGCTGTAATAAATCATACAATTATCGTGGTTTATACATGAAAATCCCCACATTGTTATTCCACAAGTAATGTTTATTAGCTCACTAAGCTAGTATTTCCACATAAAACTGTTAATAACGAGCACATTACCAGCGGTTTCGTAATAACGCAGTCATTATTGATTAGTTCATATATTTTATTGATCAGCTCTGTAATGGCAAGTGATTGCACTTTCCTAGTTTAATGTCCGATAATGGCATTCCATTCTCATAATGCAATACGGAGCTAAAGACAGTGAACAAAGAAAGTAATGATATTATGTAAATGTGATCATTATAATTATGCGCAGTCAAGTGCCGGGTGGTATGTTCAGGAATGTCATTTCAAACTAGTCGGCCAGGCTCGACAACACGAACGTGTTGGCGGCTGAAAGGACAGTTCATAATATAAAAGAATAAGAAATATAATAACGACATGTCCATTTCATAAATATTTACACGTAGCGCAAATAGCGCCAGAGAATGGCCGCAAAAAGTTCCCCAGTCCCCTACTCATTGCGCGGCCTTGCGCGACGGGCCCAGGAGTGAGTGGTAACTGGTGACACACAGGCTGGCAGTTTTGGGACAACGTTGTAAATAGACGATGCGTCATCGGAGAACAATGTCAGTTCTAGAAATATGTGCGATTGTATCTACGACGTATCGCGTTATCGTCGCTATCATATCGATCGGCGGTGGCGATAGCGAGAGCCTCGCTTGCATCACAAGCGGCGCGCAGCGGCAGCTCGTGGAAACCGTAACGAATCTATGGAAGTAACCTGCGATCTTACTGCTGCCGGGGACCTAGAGTAGGCCCCAGAGGAACGCCAATCGAACTTTAAAACAGCTTTTCACCTCATTATCATTTACACTGAAATCGGGATATTTACTCTGTGTATAGTGCTACAATAGCGCCGAAATATCGGAAACTCAAAACAACCGGTAAACATGGTACGAGTAAATGTCCTATGAAAAATAATATAGAGTGTAAAAGTACCCTTAACGCAAAGGAAGGGCACTTGTTCTCCCCACCACTGCGATCATCTTTTTGTTCTAGACCATACCTGGGAACCCCTAGTTACGGAGATATTGGGGGTCAAAGTTCGAAATTTTTCACAGGTGTGTTTGTAAATACTAGTTTTTCATTTTATAACTTTACATAAATTAGCTCCATGACTCGTTTTCTATCCAAAGCATCCACTAGCACGATGTTTTAAGAGTGCTACATTGAGTTTTAGCGTAAAAAGTGATTTTAAACCCCAAAAAAAAAGTCGTATCCCAGCAAACATTTTTGCGTAGGGTAACTTAGTTTGATGTACAGAATGCTTGGTTGACGGCTGTGTGATGGGTTGATTTACACCCTGTATGTTAATGATATGTTAGTGACCAAGTCAGTTTAAAAATTTAAGTCTGGGAAAGATTTTAGTTTATGAGACAAAAAAATAAATTGATTAAATGGTAGATCATCATTATCAGCCATAAGACGTCCACTACGACGACAAAGGCCTCCCCCATAGAACGTCATAAAGAAGGGCAGCCTGCTGTTCGCATCCACCGGTTGCCCGCGACTCTCACGATGTCGTCGGTGCACCTGTGCGGAAGTGGTAGAAGGAGAAAAAGCGATGGTCAAGTCTCTGGATTGATCTCAACATCACGAGCAGAGGCAACGGCAGGATAATTCCAAGGGAGGGAGGAGACCGAGTGCGTAACAAATTCTGTCGTCAGACCCAAATCTATAATATGTCGTCGGGGACAGGGCGATACGTCTCGTCTCGTCTCTACGTACTAAACTAACCATTTGACAGTTAATCGATGGACACTATGATAGCTACTGACATTTAAAAAGATACGCAATAGCCCTGCTGGGGGTCAGAGAAGTAGTTCTAGTTGCTACATAGTTGTATGTAAAATGCTGGTATTCAGCTGTAACCGGTAAGACTGTACTTAGGTACAGTCTGACTCCAACATAGTTGGAAAAAGGCTGAGCACATGATTATGTATTTTTAAAAGTCTTTAACCATCGACTGGCAAAGCAGTTCAGAAACCCAACGAGACTCCTTGCATCCGAATCTGACACCTGAGCATAGGCTTACTTTAAAGACATGCGGTTGAGAGCACTGCCTTCTCAGTGGCGACTCACGGAAGAAAGTAATCTGAACACGGAAGAAAGTAAATGAACAAGAATGCGTCATGCGAACATGAATATGCAATCATGGACATATTTGCAGTTGAATCATACGCATAATTGTTATGTTATCTTATCGTGGAGTACTATCTATCAGATACAGAACTTGAAAACAAGCTCCACGATTATTGCCCTGAACGACAATAGAAATATTTACTTCAATATCAAAGGTCAAAGGTAGCATTTTGATGCTGAATACTCAATGGTAGGTAACTGATCCGCACTAGCTCGGCGGCGCAGCGCTTGAATGCGCGAGTTGACGTGGCGACGAGCTGTTGTGAACTTGTTGTGCTGAAGTGGTATGAATGGCATTAGTGGTTGGTGTTGTGTTTGGAGGAGCTCGGCGCCGATTAGCTCTTGTCAGCGCGTTATCAGCGCGATAAGCGCACGGTGCGGCTCCGCACCTCTCACTCGGCGCAGAGCGGCTGCGGCAGCGACATGGCGCGCCTCTACAACACCTACACGGAGAAGCAATGGGAGGCCGTGCTCAGCGTGAGTGACCGCTGTACTCATCTGCCTCCTGCTATCTGTGTGTGCAACAGTCCTCGAGGCCACAAACGAGAGGATGCTGAGGCATCGATATAGTGATAAACCCCTTTCTAACCCGCTCGTGTGTGTTTACAGCAAATGTCAGCACAGCTGGGGCGCGGCGAGCGCGGTGGCTCTGGCGGTGACCGCGACGACGCCTCGTCCACCGGCTCCGAGCGGCTCTACGAGCAGGACATCGCCATCCTCAACCGCTGCTTCGACGACATCGAGAAGTTCATCGCGCGGCTGCAGCACGCGGCCGCGGCACAGCGCGAGTTGGAGCGGCGCCGGCGATCGCGGGGTGGCCGCAGGGGACCAGGTACCTCACCAACTTATCTAACGTTAACTGTAGCATGCATTAATACCAGTGAACCAACACTGACACGCGTGTACCACGCCCGCAGGCAGCGGCGGCGCGAACGCGGGTGAGGGCATGCTGGCGCTGCGCACGCGGCCGCCGCCCGAGCGCGACTTCGTGGACGTGCTGCAGAAGTTCAAGCTGTCGTTCAACCTGCTGGCGCGGCTGCGCGCGCACATCCACGACCCCAACGCGCCCGAGCTGGTGCACTTCCTGTTCACGCCGCTGGCGCTGATCGTGGACGCGGCGCAGGACGCGGCGGACGGACGCCTGCCGTCGCGCGTGGTGCAGCCGCTGCTGACGCGCGACGCGCTCAACCTGCTGGCCAACTGCGTCACCAGCAAGGAGACCGAGCTGTGGCACTCGCTGGGCGACGCCTGGCTCATACCAAGGTACCCACTATGAGCTCTCCCCATCACTTTCCTCTGCCTGTTGATTTTCTGGCGAACACCCATAGCGTATCTAAACCAGCTAGTCAGTGTTTCAAAATAATATTAGTGGGAGCCCGCGGTTGGTAAAATATCCAATAAAAGTGAATGTTAGTTTATCACCATATCGCGGCGTATCTGTATTCCGAATAACGCGGGGCAGTAATCCTTGGCCATCGCGTGTTATTAGCGCGGTAGATAATCCACGCTGTATTAAATTCCGTGGTTGACCGTTGATAAACAGGTACCATCGGATACGTAATATTAAGCAGCAGATAACCTTATCAACTATATTTAAATTATTTTGATATTATGTAAATTATACATGTGTATGAAGGCTTCATTTGAATGACTGTGGCTCTATTCATACACAGCACTTGTGAGACTTGCGTAACAAAAATTCTATCCTGGCTTGATCGTACAGATGCAGTAGCGCTAGTGGAATAGTAAACAAATCACTAACTGAAAACAAGTAGTAATTCGTATCTTATCTTTTATTACAAGGAAAACTTAAGTCTAATACTTTGGAATTCGGAATAATATTAGTAGACGCTGACGTCATGACTTTGAGGACCTGTGTGTGATGTACACTATGTACAGTCCCGACACTAGATTAACTATCGCTTTTTTTCAACATTTCGCCGGGCTTTTTTACATTACCTCATAATTTCGACTAGAGCACTAATTTCGTTCCAGAACAGATTCTCATCAGAGCTACCATTTCAAAAGTAAAAAGCGTTTTATAAACACTATAAAAATGTTTGAACGCTCATAACTAGTAAACAGTGCATCGTAGAGTTATGCTTCTCAGAACCTACTGGTTTAAATTATGATCAAAACTAATTAGGTGATGCAACAAAAGTAGTCAATTTCAACGAAACTAAAATCTTAAATTAAAAAATAATAATAATAAACAAGAGTTTAAAATGGTTCTTGGGGACCTATTGTTTAAAGTAGGTACAGTCTGTTGGAAAGAACTTGTGCAATCGCAACTTATTTTCCTGTCACTTTAGATATTACTAAAATAATTATTATTTATATAAAGTCACTAAATAAATATAGACCATAATACGCTAATGACGTACTATAAGATTCAGTGAATGGCATCAGAGTGATAATTAAATTTTTTTTTTCCCAGTGCTGGGCTAAGGCCACCCCCATTGCTTTCCAACTCTCCCGATGTTTTGCCATCTCTGGCCAATCAGTAAGCAGTTTCACCAAAGGACGTTGTACGACTGTCGCCGGTGTCACCTTATTAAAACACATACTTACTGCGTGGGAAGAGGCACAAGATGCCATAGGAATCTTCTGTGACCTCTCGAAAGCATTTGATTGCGTAAACCACGAAACCCTTCTCTTGAAACTTGAACATTACGGTTTAGGGAAACTTGCGCTCACTTTAATGAAACCGTATTTAAACGATAGACATCAACAAATAAAAATGGCGTCAATTCAATGGACTTAAGAGCAAGTATGGGTGTGCCACAGGGTTCGATATTAGGTCCTTTCCTCTTTCTGGTTTATATTAATGATCTACCCCATTTATTTAAAAACCAACTTGATATGGTATTGTTTGCCGACGATACTTCTTTAATATTTAAGGCATTTATTTGGCAAAAGAGGTTGTTCGGTGTTTTTACCGAACGCCTTAGCTTGCACTCTCGGCGTGACGTGTTCACCTAATTTCATTACTTAGTATTTTTATATGTATAGATATTTTAGTGCACTTTTGTCTACCGCGTTAGCCGGGTGTATTCAACAATATTAATTAGCCGTTTAAGAACATTTTAAGCAACATTATCATCTCATCTAACATTTTAACATTTAAGTAACATTTTGAGTGTGAGACGCGAAACATTAAATAATGTTCAACATTATAAACATTCGTTTTTACTCATCAACACCCGACACCTCGCTACGTACCCCGACAGAGGTGATAGACACAGTGGTGTCCATCACCTCTTTTGCTAAGTTTTGCTCTTTTGTCGAGGAGCCTACGCTTAAGTGAGATAGGTAGGGCGCCCTTCATAAGCGCCTTCATGGACCAGTGTTCAGTAGCTTCTCCAGGCATGTTCGATCTCCTTGCCCTGCCTATTGTTGTTAATTAATTATTAATTTATAACAAATGCTTAAAAATTGCGTGTATTCATAACACACTGTGCCGCCGGCAATGCGAGACTACAACTAGAGTGCTTGTGTCGCCAGGGAGCAATGGAAGACGACCATCCCGCCGTACCAGCCCGTGTTCATGGACGGCTGGAGCCCTGACTACCAGGTGGATGACCAGCCACTGCGCAGGTATGTTCCACTTATGTTCACGCTGCCAATATCTATTTGTTGAATGTTGCTTGTAGTCACGCACAAATGTGAATCTTACGACACTTCCAATCATAGTCATTCGAATTCTGTGTTTGGTTTTTTGTATTTTGTTTATTTGTTTAAACCACAAGTTGTTAAACCATCATTCAGATCATTTGTTCTGTCATTTTAAGTTCTAGTTTTCGCTTAAAGTGTGTCGTGTGTGTCCGTGTTGTGTACGTGTGGTGTGTGGGTCAGGTCGTCCCCGCGGCGCAGCTCGGTGGCCCCGGCCGAGCCCGCCAGCGCCGCCAGCGGCTACGAGCGCTACGAGCGCGACGAGCCCGACCTCTACGCCGAGCAGTACGCGCCCTACCCTAGGTAACACAGCATTCACTTCATCATCTAAACCTACAAGTACCGGAGCTTGCTCTTCCACTAAAAGGTTTAAGTTCCAGCTCGCACTACTCTACTTCTGTAATTTAAGCATATATTAGACTTCTACTGTGGATCACAATTTTCAACTTTAAAACCACTTGCCATAAATTAGTAAACTTGTTGAAGTGATACAGTAACGTGGCGGCGTTGTTTGCAGGAACATGCGCGGCATGGGGCGCGAGGACTCCAGCGCGGCGTCCTCGCCCGAGCGGGAGGTGTACCGCGCCGACCGGGACGATGGTACGTCACACTATCATTCACTAAAACATCCCCTTCATCTTTCTGACTCCTTGGGAGTTCAGAACTGCATATCACTTTCACGTGACTTCTAAACCCTTGTCCTTCTCAAGTCTGACCCAAAGGCTGGCTTTTTCTTTGGCCAGAGGCTAAGTGTTGCCATACAACGTGGCAACGCTGCCAGTCTCTTGGGCACTTTACCTGCTGACAGCGTTGAGGAGGAGCTTTTCGATTACTTTTTATAGTTATTAGTTTAGTTCTTCGGGAATGTTGGAGGAACGTGCAGTGAGTACAGCTTGTTTGCGTGCGGTTGCAGATGACCTGGGCGAGGCGTGGGCGCGCGGCGTGATGGCGCGCGGCGGGCGCGTCGTGCGCGTCACGTACCCGCGTACTGCCAACAACGACAAGGAGCTCACCGTCGTGCGCGGCGAGTACCTAGAGGTGCGTACTGTCACGTGGTAGACCAGTCATTGCACTAGTGAAGTGATACTAATACAGTTTTAACGTTCTATTTACTAACACAAACTAATATTAGTAGATAATAGATAATTTAGGATAAGTAATTTATCTATGGGTCTTTGTTACCTGAAAATAAATAAATTCTATTCTTTTGGCCTGCTCCGACACGTGGCTTGGTTTACAAAATAATTGTTTCAAACTTCCTTAAGATAGGTTATCTTACTCAGCATTGACTATGGCAGTACCTACGGGCAAAATAATTCGGAACAACATCATCATTCTCCTGCCCTTGAAATGTGAAATACCGGGATGATATTTTAGAGCTATTATGCGTATGATTGTAACGTTACCCCGTCTGTGAGCTAAGTTGAGCGGAGGAGCAGTAGACCAGTAGTACAGCACGCGATTGTGTGTTGTGTCAGGTGCTGGACGACTCGCGCAAGTGGTGGAAGGCGCGCAACCGGCGCGGCGTGAGCGCGCACGTGCCGCACACCATCGTGGCGCCGGCCGCCTCGCCGCCCGCCTCGCCGCACCTCTACCCCAACCCCATCTACACGCACTACCAGGTAACGTACCACCTTGCATACACCTTGCACACATACACACAAGCGGCTCCCTGGTGACCGCTGCCAGACACTAACTAGCTGACAGTGTGTTAAACGTGTAATTGTGTGTTCCAGGACGGAGCAGGCGGACGCGGCTCCGGCGGCAGCAGCCCCACGGGCCCGGCGGGTAGGGGCGCGGGCGGCCATGTACCCCACGGGGGCCAGGGGCCGGCGGGGCCGGCTGGGGGCGGGGGCCAGGGTGGCGCGGGGCCGGGGGGCGCGGGCGCCGCAGACTGGGTGCGCCGAGAGCGCCTCGGCAAGAAGGGCGAGTTCCGATACTTCTAGCGCGCACGTGACACGCACACAGTGTGTGTGTGTGCGCGCTACGTGCCCCGGCTCGCGCGCGTGTGTGTGTGCGCTTGACTCGTGTTCGTATGTGTACCAGACGCGCCGGACCGCAGCCTGGTGATGTGGTCCGGAGGCTGAGCCGCCATCGCGCCAGTGTAGCGTACTAAGCAATGTGTGTTCGTGGCGTCAGTGTGGCGTGGCGTGTGGCGTGACGTGTAGCGTGCGTGTGGCGTGCGTGTGGCGGGACGTCGCCGCCACGCATATCATACAAGTCTGATTTAAATTATTTACTTTGTAAATGTATACGTACAACAAGTTCGCAGCTCCAGTCTGTACCGAGCGTGCGACGCGCTAGTATCCAATCTATATGTATATCTTATAATTTTATAAATTATTAGATTGTGAGTAATCCCAAAATATATACAAATAATATAATATCTAAAGCTAGATACGATGTAAATGAAACAAATAATATGGGTATATTTTCATACTATTAATATATTGTGAGCGGAGCTGGCGCCCGGTAAGTAAGCGCGGGGCGCTCCGCCGTCTAGATAGTTCCATATTTGTACCTACTTTACTATTAAAATTCATTTTTTATCAAACCAGATGTTAGTATATTAGTAATCCCCTACCGTCCTGAGGAATATAATCAGTGAATTAATTATTATAAGAGCTCTTATCTTCACAATGAATATCGTAATGGAACGTACCGACACGTGTCGGCGTTGAGCTGAACGGATAACACAGACACTCGCCGGTGTGTCTTTGTTTGTGTGTGTGCTTTGCTTTCATAAATGTGGTGTTCGTGTGTGTGTGTGTAACCTGCTCATGGTAAGTGTGCTTCTTTGTTTTGTCCTATTTAGTAAATAAGAATATTATATATTTAATTAAACACTAACGCCGAATCAGAACGTGTGTCTCCTCTACTACTCCGACACCATTCATTCGCTCCGTAACATTCACTTTAGTACACTTAACTTGTGTCAATATACCTATATTGTGCCACTTAACATTACCAAACAGGCATGTTCTTATTGTGAATACTGTGCATCCTGTATACACACTCCGTTATCGTTCAAACACCCTGTATCACGCACAAGTTTACACGTAGTGGTCTGCATGTAGTAGTCTTTGTTTTGCATATTTTGAATGATGTTGGCTTGGCTGATTCGATTTCAGTTCAAAGTTTATATTTAACAATAGAAGGAAGATTCTATTATTATTAAAGGATGCACTGTTATTAAATAGAGAGAGTTGTTTTTTTTTTGTTATATAACAATGAGGGTAAGTGAAGAGCGTGTACAAGTGTTGTAACGTTGCAGAGCGTTCCGCTGGGCCCCCGGCGCCCGCGCCGCCCCCGCCCCCGCCCCCGCCGCCGCAGGGGGCCCCCTTCGCCCCTCCCGCCGCGCCCCCGCCGCCCCGCATCACCGACACGCTGAAGTGTGAGTATTTTTTGATTTAACAGCACTAATAAATAATTGACGGCTGTTCTCTGACTTACCTGACGCGACTGTCCGCAGCGAACAAGTCGCTGATGAGCGGCAGCGGCGACCTGCACGAGGAGCTGAAGCTGGTGCTGCCGGCCATACAGGCGCGCAAGAAGATGCTCGACATCAAGAAGACGCCCGACATCTTTATAGACCAGGTTCGCCCCCCCTCCCCCTCACCAACAAACATTCGAACATTACTATCAAACGCGATACAGCCGGGTTCCTCCTAACTCTACGAACGATGTGTAAGCATATAACATGCGCACAACTGCACATCAGTCATCACAAATCAATTATCTCAATGGATGTTACAAGCACGCTACAATATCCATTACTTATTGACTCTACGGTTGGTCTTTCCCGCTCTTCCTTCATTTGTTTTTCAATTTCGAATTGGCAGGCCGCTGACTCAGTTCTTAAAGTCAAATCAATTGACGGACCGGAGCCTCAGTTCTCAGGGGCAAATCAATTGGCGGGCCGATGCCTCAGTTCTCAGAGGCAAATCAATTGGTGTACCGCTGTCTCCGTTCTCAGGGGCAAATCAATTGGCGGGCCACTGTCTCAGTTCTCAGGGTCAAATCAATTGGTGGGCCGATGCGTCCGCTCCGCTGTCTCCGTTCTCAGGGGCAAATCAATTGGCGGGCCGATGCCTCAGTTCTCAGAGGCAAATCAATTGGTGTACCGCTGTCTCCGTTCTCAGGGGCAAATCAATTGGCGGGCCACTGTCTCAGTTCTCAGGGTCAAATCAATTGGTGGGCCGATGCGTCCATTATCAGGGTCAGATCAATAGGCGGGCCTTTGCCTCAGTTCTCGAGGTCAAATTAATTACACATGACTATCGTTGCAAATGCTAGGCTTTGGACCAATAATAGTACATTGGATATAAGTGCGGAAAGTTTGTTATTGCATTCGAGGCGGATTGAACACCCGAGCCACAACGCGAGTGTGTTCATGGGGTCGAGAAGAGTTATTCCGGTCGGATCCCCTGATCTGATCCCCTGTTGTTTAAAATGCAATAACAAATTCCCACGTGTATCAAACGACGTTTTTCAATACACTTTCGAAGAAATTAACTAATAACGATACTTAAGTATTTTTGTGATCAATTTTTAGGAGACTATGATTTGACAAAAAAAATAACGAAAAAAATGACGATATTAAAAAAAGAACTCTGCCGACTCTAATTATTTTTTTTTAAATTTCCTGTTTTTTTAATCGATTTGGACATAATATAAGGTATAGTATATATATGGTATATGGTATAGTATATAATTATATATATCTCTGTGGTAATTTTCTTTCCCGCCCTTGGTTGCGGAAAAATAAGATTACCGCACTCGTGCGAAATATCTTGCATTTCGAACCTAATCAATGCAATAAGAGCTTAGTTTTCGAGGAAGTGTATTGAAAATAAATATGCAACAATTTCAAGTATTTTTTATTGAACGGATTCCACTAGTAGGTAGTAGTTGGTAGGTACAGAAAGGTGACAAGATCTCGCATCATCTCGCAGAACGCATTTAGACTTCGTGTTGTCAATGTTTATTTGGCACTTGCAGAAGTCGAACCCGGAGGAGGTGGCGGAGTGGCTGGAGGCGAAGGGCTTCAGCGCGGCCACGCAGCGCGCCCTGCGCATGCCCGGCCACCAGCTGTTCGGCCTCACGCGCTCGCAGCTGGAGAAGGCGCTGGGCTCGGACGAGGGCAAGCGCCTGTACAGCCAGATCTTGGTGCAGAGGAACGTCTCGGGGGTGAGTCGCCGGCTCCACGGTGAGGCCCAGCGGAATATTACGCGCCACACTGGGATGCTGATTACGTTAATTGACCATTTAAACGAAACTTAACCTATTTAATTCCCACAGCAAGCATTTTCAGAAGGCTCCTCTCTCCCGTTATTTTACATGTTCTGTACTTCATCTTATACACTTTACTTTTTATTCGACTTCCTAAAAGGAGGAGGTTCTCAATTCATCTGTATTATTATTATTTATTTATTTTTTATCTTTACCTTATCAATTTACCGTTTTAAGTATGCAGACATTATTTTGGATTTGTTGACATCTAATCTGATACTTACTTAATCGTTTAGAGGTAAAATCTAACATTTAGCATTTACTATCGTCCTTAAATTGTGTTCGTTGCATGCATTTACGAGGCTTCACTGATCTGAACAAGTAGGTATCACATGTATAATGTGGTGACGTGGTGTTTCAGTACAAGACGACGTCAGCGTCGGAGCTGCAGAGCATCCTGCGCAAGGCGCGCGAGAAGGTGGAGGTGTCGTGAGCGCGCGCGCGCTGCAGTGGGCGCGCGACCCGCACACACGCGCGCTGCAGTGGGCACGCGGCCCGCACGCGCACGCGCCGCACGACGACGACGACGTGTCCACGTGCTGACGCGCATCACACATAGCTGTGGCACACCGTGGTGCCGACCGACTCCCCACTACTACTCTCTAGCGCGTGCAAATCTGGTGGCTTTCAAAAACTGACCAAATCATAGTAGCAATATTTAGTTATAAGAAATGTGCAATATTCCTATTACTATACTACAACGATAAAAAGAGACATTTTCATTAAATATAAGCCTTAATAGGGGTGTGAATGTAAGCACACATTTGATGTAAGCGACATTGTGTTATTATACGTTATTTTAATATTTTGTAATAATTATTTATAATGATCATTAAATATAATTTTATTTTGGTTATAACTGTGTCCCTTATTTGAATTGGCTTTTTAAAATCAGTCAGCAAAGATTTTTTACCGTTAACTGTAAAAAATCCTGAAGGGAGGCAGCAGTTCGAGGGCCCATGAATCTGGAAGTTACGACAAAGAACTAAGTGACTTAGTTATAGAGCCGCTAGATGTCGCTATTTAATATTAGTAGGCCCTGCACGGTTAAAGCACGGGGAAGACCTTATAAGTTAGTTATGGCTAAATTACGTCCATGGGTCCCCCCTATTACAGGAACTCAAGTCTGCTGGAAAGAGTCCTTAACACTCTCTTCCCAATAGTTAGGGATAGTCCCTCGCCATTATTGTCACCTGCAGACTGGTCTGATGAGTTGGGGGTGACTGAAGGCGAGCTGGATAGAGCCGTTAGACGTTTGGGGACTCGTAGCACTGCGCCGGGCCCGGATGGTATCCCTGGTCGGGCTTGGGTTCTGGCTTTGCCTGCTCTCGGGGATCGCCTAAGACGACTGTTTAACAGCTGCCTCCGTACAGGCGTATTTCCCTCGGACTGGAAGGAGGCTAGTTTGGTCCTGTTGAGGAAACAAGGCAGCAATTTGCCTGCTCGAAGAAGTTTCCAAACTATTCGAGAGAATACTTGCCGAAAGACTCGCTGGACATTTATTACATGTTGGCCCCGACCTTGCCGATTGCCAGTATGGCTTCCGGCAGCAGCGTTCTACTGTTGATGCGATCCTACGCGTCCGCTCGGTATCGGAACAGGTAATATCCCAGGGTGGGGTGGCGTTGGCGGTGAGTTTGGATATCGTCAACGCCTTTAACTCCTTGCCTTGGGAAGCGATCAGAGCGGCACTTGTACATCACAAAGTGCCGCATTATCTGCAATGAATCATCGGCGCTTACTTCCGCGATCGACTCATTCGCTACGTAGATCGGGACGGTACCGTTCATCGTAGGGAGATAACGTGTGGGGTGCCGCAGGGGTCAGTTTTAGGGCCTCCTTTATGGAACCTCGCTTACGATGTGGTCCTCCGTGTTGACCTTCCCGCTGGTGTTCATGTCATTTGCTATGCAGACGACACCTTGGTGTTAGCCTGCGGGGACACCTTCGCAGAGACCATCCAGCTTGCCGAGCTCGGATTGGACAAGGTCGTGGCGTCAATCCGCGAGTTGGGTTTAGAGATAGCGCCTCATAAAACTGAGGCACTATGGTTCCATAAACTGCCGAAAAGCAGAGACCCACCTAGTTCGGTAGTCAGAGTTGGAGATGCGCAAGTCACGGTGGGTCGAAACATTAAGTATCTCGGCTTAACCCTAGACGGTCGGTGGGGGTTCGAAGAGCACTTCGAGCGCCTAGTTCCCCGAGTCGGGAAGGCAGTGGGTGCATTGCATAGACTGTTGCCAAATCTCGGGGGGCCTCGAGAAGAAGTTCGCCGCCTTTACGCTGGGGTGGTGCGATCAATAGTTCTTTATGGGGCGCCAGTTGCCTGCAGGACTAAAGTCAACAGCTTGCAGCGTAAAATGGCTATTCGTATCGCACGAGGATACCATACTGTGTCTTTTGAGGCGGCAACACTCCTGGCACGTTTTCCTCCACTTGACATCCTGGCAGATATGGACGTGAGGGTTTATAACCGAATCCGTGCCATCCGCCAAAGTGGTGCCAAGTGGTGGGCGTGCCAGAAATTGCTGTTGTAAGGCTGAGGCGGCAGGAATGGCGACACGCGCTCGAACAGTGGCGTGAGCGGCTGCAACAGCCGCAATATTCACGTAAGCGCGTTGTCGAAGCCGTCCTGCCACACTTGGAAGCCTGGCTGCAGAGAGGGGATCGCATCTCCTACAGGCTTACTCAGGTACTGACCGGGCACGGTTGCTTTAGCGAGTACCTGAGTAGGATTCGGCGAGTTGCCATCATTGCGGAGTCGGCATGGACTCAGCACAGCACACGCTTGAAGAGTGCCCTGCGTGGGCCTCTGAATGACGAGTTCTGATAGCCAGGATCGGCCAAGATCTGTCTCTGCCCGCAGTAGTTCGAGCTATGCTGGCGGAGTCTGAGAACTGGAGGGAGGTGGCTTCTTTCTGTGAGACAGTGATGGTTCAGAAGGAGGCTGCGGAGCGCGATCGTGAGACGGCCGATCCCGCTCGGAGAAGAAGGCGTCGGGCAGGCAACCGCCTCGATGCCTAACATGCCGAAACCCCACCTGCACAATCTAAAGCTGGCGGGAAAATGGGGTCGCGGGCGTTCAGAGTGGGGACTCTGTCCGCCTACCGAGTGACCTCGGAGAAGACGGCGGCACAGAGGTCACGTGCTGCCGTGCACAATTGCAAAGCGAGGCTCAGGGGAGATAACTTTACAATCTCCCCAGGGATGTGCATAACAGGCGTTGCACAGAGGGGGCTCCGGACAGGTCTTTTAAGAGGAAACGGTGCCTCCTCCCATGTGCGGATGGTGGCCACCGGGGTGGTTTTAGTGCGGTAAAAATCCCACACTCCCCGGTCTTATCCCCAAAGGCCGGTCGCCTTTTGAAGGTTTCCCCCCGAGAACATAAAAAAAGGCCCTGCACGGTTAGTTATTGGCATTAGTAGCTCTCGGTAGATGTCCCCACTTGAGCGAATTAAAAATAGACATAGAAACAATAAAACAATATGGGTTTAAAAATAGTTATATTTTATTTAAAAAATAAAAATCTACAAACAATAACATATTCGTAACTAGCTATCTATAGTATTACTAAATATATAAAAAACAGTGGTTCCTTTACAAAGTACCGAAATAGTATAATTAGTTGTAAATATGACGACCTGTATCGTAGCTGCGCACAATTCATATAACAACGTAGGTACCTACCTACTAAATATATATTACAATGTTGAACGTTGAGAATCATTCTCGCCGGGAACAACTCGGACCGGTTATTGCACGAGCCCAGTGAATGCTCTTTCGAGATATTACTTTATTCTTATTTCCTACACACATTTGCCAGCTAATCTCACGATCAGCTAATCGCACCGGAATGCACGCTCTTATATTGTAGTAGTTCTTAATAAATAGTTATATTTAATTAGAAATATTAAAGTGTAAAGTTGTAAACTATGGGATATGCATCTTGTTGTGATCTGTAAACTAATATATTGAGCGCACGAGTGAGTATGGCACGATATGTTCACACTAGCGACCAGAGGCGATACAATTATATTGTAATCTATCCGTTCTTGGAAACAGAATAAGTTCTAGTTCTGTTCAATATTTCCTAGCTAATTTTAAAATCGATGCAGCACTGGTAATTCTTAAATGAATAAACAAAATTAGTGAACGTAGTAACTGGCAAGTAATGACAGGCCTCTGGCTCCCTACAAAACTTACATACCTATAATATCTTTCAGTCATTGTTACAGCTAACAGACGTACCTGTATGTGCTCTCTAAACTATGTCCTAACCAAACTACGGTAACATTTGTCAAACAAACGCGCATCACACAACGATCTCGACCAGCGAGCGTTACTATGTTATACTATCACTCACACCACCGGTGCTCCACCGACACACTACACCCACACCTCGCGTCGTGCTCAGCGCACACACACACACCTACACACACACACTCTAATCTCTAAAATGAGCGTAACAACATCACATAACGGTAATCAATATCATCGGTTGCGACGGCGACGTCCTGAGTATGAGTTCGGTGACATTACTACCGTGTAATGTAACGTAATGTAACGTAGCGGAGACTTACTACCAACAACCTGCCAATGTACAGTCGGGGAAATTTATTGCGTTGCAGATGACACACCGTCTACAATGTCAGCTTTAGTTAAAACATAAAGACAGAGAAAACTAAAGATTTCTTCCCTGACCATACATACGAGTGGCTCAGGTGTTTTTCTCCGTTGTATACATATGAGTGAATCTAGTATGTCATCGTGAAGTGGTCCCTAGAGCGGCTAAAGCCTGCCCTGTCGCGCGGCCAGTCGCGCGGCTATGGCGGCCGTCAGCGCTGAACCCTTGCCGCTACCGTCCTCCGCGCCCAACAGCGAGAACTGCAACACACATACAAGTATTTTAATAAAATGTAACGTCGAGGTAACAAAGTAGGTTTCACAATAGGCATCAAGTAGGTAGATCACACTTCAGTCAAAATAGAGCTTGTCGCGGTGGCTACGCTATCGCTAGTGAGCGTCGTGTAAATAGGTACTGACCTCGTGGTTGGGCGCCAGTAGCGCGATGTACTTGTGCATGAGCGCGGCGATGCGCGGATGGTGCTTGAACACGGAGCCGTCCACCGCCACCGCCACGTGCGCGCGCTCCATGCGCCGCAGCAGGGTTGAGATACCTGCCGGGACAACCCAATCAATGGAGACGTTCTAGCGCGTAAGGGTGCGTGGGTACTGTCGTGTGTATACTCACAAACGGACACGAGTTGCGCCGCCCTATTGGAGATGACGTGCGCGACGTGCTGCGCCACGAGCGCGTCGTGCGCGCCCAGCGCCGCGCCCGCGCACGCCTCGCGCAGTGCCGCCAGCGTGCGCGCTGTCTCGCCCGCACAGTTCTCTCTAAAGCAATTTAATCGTTAAGGATTACTTGTGCTTCCTAGTAACGGTGTAGATGCATAGAGTGCTCTTTAGAGGTATTCTAGAACTTCATTTGATATAATTGTACTGAAACATCGTGTAATAGCTTGCCCTCTCAGGGTAGAATGGTGACATAGTGAAGTTCACAAGATTTCGTTAGCTGTGAGGGTGACCAGACCGATCGTTGTGCTGTACGTCCAGTTCGGGACGTGTTCCTCTTGGCTGATGAAGGCGAGCTGATAAGCAAGTACTAACTCTTCGAAGAGCGAGAGATGCGCAGTCTGCAGCGCGTCGTGCGCGGGCGCAGCGGGGAACAGAGCGGCGCGCGCCAGCCCACTCAGCGCCGACGTCAGCAGCGAGCCCAGGTACTTGCCGCCGATGTACTTCTCAAACCTGCGGGTACAACAAATTCGCCACTCACTTAATAACAAATAAATAAAGTAAATAAATAAAGCATGCTTTGGCTCCACAGCCACACTGTAATTCTTCAGACGTTCATCGCTGACGATGGCATTCCTCTAATTATGGAGTTTGTGCCATAGTATAACTATTTATAGCTAGATCACAGCTGACGCATTGATGTTGTGGCTTGTAAGGTGCACACAGGTACTCACGTGAAGGAGGTGGCGAGTAGCGAGCCGGCGTCCACCTCGCGGTCGAACTCCGTCTTGAGGAAGTCGAGGCAGCCGTTGTCCCCGAAGGCGCCCCACTCCACGTCCACGCACACGTCGCGCACGCGCTCGTGCGCCGCCTCCCAGTGCGTCACGCGCGACGCGCGCTCCATGTAGCAGCCGTTCGAGCCCGTGCCCAGGATCACGCCGATCTGCACACCACACACACGTACACAATTATGTATAAGTACGTACACAGTCAGTAGTCACGATCATCATCATCAGCCTATAATGTTTCCACTATTTCCCGCTGCAGGGACTCAAGCCTCCTCTCTACGAAAGGAATGGGCTATAATTCACCACGCGTGTCCCGTGCGGGTTGGTAAATGTCACTGTATGTTTTATTTTTTTTTGTTTCTAAGACATGGTCGGTTTCCTCACGATGTTGTTGTGATGGAATAACTTACACAAAGTAATGCGCCTGCTGCCAGGGTTCGAACCCACGACTTACTGTTCGTAAGCCAGTTCGGGGCCACAACCATTGGGCCACCACTGCTCTACAGTAATAATCACATCTAAACTCTGGCCTGCTACCACGAAATGCCTAATGGAAAGCACTCCGCCCCGTCTGGAGATCAACCCTAGGCTGTACGAGCAATCCCTCCGGGTTGCTGTTTGAGAGCAGTTCTCCGTCAGATTGCGTAAAGAGTTAACTCACCCCGACGTTCTGGTGCATGTGCGCGCCGGCGACGAGCGTGCCGGTGGTGTCGTTGAGCAGCACGCGCACAGTGACGTGCAGGCGCCGCGCGCGCAGGCAACGCTCCAGCAGCGCCGCCACGTCCACGCCCTCCAGCCCCGAGCACTTGAAGCTCTTGGTCCACGTGATCAGCTCGCCCGACGAGATCGAGTGCTGCTTCATCGGGAACGAGAACGTGAAGCCTGCCGGGACAGCATAAGCAAAACTTACAATCTTGCGTATCATCATCTGCCTATCCTTTTCCCAACTATGTTGGGGTCGGCTTCCAGTCTAACCGGATGCAGCTGAATACCAGTATTTTACATGGAGCGACTGCCTATCTGACCTCCACAACCCAGTTAATACTAGGTAATACGATACTCTTTGGTAAGACTGGATGTCAGAATTTCAGGTCACTGACTACCTGTAACGACTGCCAAAGATCTATATATGGCAGCCGGGACCAACAGCTTTACGTGCTTTCCGAGGCACGGAGGTAACTCGGTATTTCGGGCGGTCACCCATCCACAGACCGACCTAGGCAAGCACAGCTTTACCTAAAGATCGACCCGAGCGGCAGTTCTTATTAAGCCACGAGCTCCTCAACAATCTTGCGTATATGGTGCCCTAATAGCGAATTTGAGATAGTAACGACTTATTTAAGAGAGAGGACATAATAATAGTCATTGAGACTATGCTAAAGTTCAAAAAGTCAAGGGGCCGAGCTTATATCAATCCTGTTGAAAGTCGTTGTAGAAACAAACACAAAACACGAAGCGATCGGGAGGGATCGGGATTGGGCTTTGTTTCTTCTAGCCTCTAGCCTAGAAGATATCATCATTATTCTCCTGTTCTTAACCTATGAGAAACAGAACAATCATAGTTAATCATATTCCTTAGCAACCTTGACAGCTGTCAAGACACGAAAATAATAGGTCCGCGTATTTAATTATTATACTTTGTTGCATTGTCCTCGATGATTAGGATTATTAATGTAGTCACGGCTTTAGTCTGTGGCGCCAACACATAAGTTTAAAGAAAAAAGTTTATCTGTGCTAGCTTCCTGTCACCGGGTTCTGTAAATATCTTCATTCGGATTTTATGTCATAATGGCGTCACTCTTTTCGATTATTTTTAGATTTCTTTTAGGTTTTTAAACTTCATTTTAAAGTTAAAATGGAAAAATAAGGTTAATATTGACAAAGTCGAGGCCAATGAAGAAATCAAAGAGATTACGAAAAGCGCATTAAACATAATTAGCTCTGATTCGAGTGTTAAGTGTTTTTATTAGTGTGTTGTTCTATGTAAGAAAACAAAATGGCTTACCTTGTGTGTGCCTTGATTCGTTTTTTGCCTACTGCTGAAGAATTGGAATCAAAAGCCTAAAGCTCTGTTGTGTGGCAATAATCGCTACATCGAAAACATGGTATGTTCTATATGCCTTGCGCTTTGCACGTGTTTGCAACTAACTGCATGCCTGCCACGTGGGCACTACATCGAAGTTCAGAGAGTACCTATTAAAATGTTTGCCTCTATTGGCTGCTAGCATGACCTGAGACCGCTCTGTTGGAGCTTGCAACGGAACTATGAAGCCCAAAATGGATACATTATGTACGACTTGCCTGGCCTGGGGACATCCTGCGGGGGTGTACATGGCCTGAAACGGCAGTGTCGTGAACTCAGCAACCCTAAAGGGGTGTCCTGGGGGGGCACACACGGTTGACTGCTATTATAACCTTCATGGATACATTATGAACGACTTGCCTGGCCTGAGGTCATCCTGCGGGGGTGTACATGGCCTGAAACGGCAGTGTCGTGAACTCAGCAACCCTAAAGGGGTGTCCTGTGGGGGCACACACGGTTGACTGTTCTATTATAACCTTCATGGGAAGTTCTGCGGGAGCTTACTTGGTTATATAAGTGTAATGTTGTTCTACAACATGCATTGTGTTTTATCCTCGAGAAGTTGATACCTATAACATTTTTAAGGAGGTTACCTTATAGAAGACAATAAAATTGTCCCTTCACAGTCATTAGAAAATATCCTCCCGTTATCGGTGAGAAGTTGAAAATGCAGATCAAGATAAATGAAAGTGAATTAAGGTGGTAAGTACCATATAAAGAATTATTATATAATCAAGTTTCTTGAAATACTTGGTGTGGATCTATACCCAGAGAAAGAAAGAGAAGATTCATATAAAAAATATTAAATAAGCAAGTAAAACCCGCCATTCTCTATTTATAAACAAATGTTTTATTAATTCTGAAGATCATACAGTGGTGAATGAGGTATCCAAAAGGCATAAATAGACATAGTTAAGAAGTTGTATCTACCAACCCACACTGGGCTGGCGTGGTGGATTCCTCGCCTAGAGAGGAGGCTTGAGTCCTTACAGTAGGAACATTACAGGCCGATGATGATGATGATGAAGAAGCTGAATGATGCTTCTGTTTTGTGTGTATACATATATATACAAGCAGGGGGACGTAGATCTCTTATTGTTGGTAACCAACAAAGACAAAAGAGTTTGTTACAATCAAAGACGGAAACATAAGATCAGCAAAATCTATAAATAAATCTGGTTAAGGATTAAATATGAGTGTACCATAAAAGTTCACTCATAGAGTGAGCACATGGGAGCCGTATGTGCTTCAACAATAAATTTTTAAACTGGCGGGGCCCTCCTCCATAAGTGCAAAGAAAGGGGGGGCTGTCATCAAAAGTACTAGTGCAGCAGACAGAATGCGGATGGCCAGGAGAAATCATTCCCTTCAGAAATAAATTCACAGGTTGGTGGACTTAAATATAATTTATGTGATTGGAAACCAATCACTCAAACAACCCAGTTATTCTTAATTGGATGGTGGTGATGGAGTTATAGGTACTCCTCTAGATGATAAATTCTATACTTGAATTTATTCAGATAGTATCTGAAATGAAGAAGTGAATTGCTTTCATAGCAATTAAAGTTTGTTACCTACCCTTTACAATAACAACTTTGTTTACCATTTTTTCCTTGTCAAAGAGACAGAAATAAATTAAACTTACTGTCTTTTATATAAAAGACATTACATTATGTTTAGTTTGGTTGGAGATAATCTTGTATACAACAGTATACCAATTTTTTACAGAATAATGGTTTTTTCTTAGCACATTGGATTGGATGCTTATTACATAATAGACATAGGCAAGGATATAGGAAGCTTTATTTTTTCAAGGCAAATGTTATGTTTTCAATATGTCTTACCTTCTGGTTTATTTTCAGCCCCATAAACATAAATTACAAAAACATTGAAACCCATTACAGGTTTCAAAGCTTCCTTAGAGACAGAGAGGCGTATAATGTTTAGAAAACATGAAATCATCAGTACCAAAGAGAAATGTGATTTCATACCTAAACAACACAGTAAACTTCTAGGTTTACTTTTTTAATACTATTCACTAAGCTTTAACATCACTGAAGAGAAATGAAATATAAGAATTTATTGATAAAAGGCTATTAGAACTTTAATATGCTTGCCCAGTTACTAACTAAAGGACTCTATTCACTAAGAAACTCAAGTGGCACAAAAACCTTGTTCTAAGTGATAACAATGATAAAATAACATCATGCCTGTAATCCCGAAGGATTAGACAGAGAGGTACCTACCTAATAGTACACCCACACTTTTGCCAGTTCGTTTTTTATGATAATTATGATATAAACACTATGTTGTATATATTGTATCATTTGCTGTGGTCCATAGACATAGCCAGTTATTTTGAGTTAATAATTAAAATACACACATATAAATATGCTTCATCTGCATGGTACGGAATATTGTGTGGCTCATAGATTGCTAACAGACTATGGACTGTAGATTCAGCTCAGTTTTTTAATACCAAAATTGAGTGCTGCCCCTTTTTTCTGGGCTAAAGTGTTCTGTCAGTCATTTATGAGATAGTGAAATTTTTTGCCAAGAATTGAAAATATAACATCAGAATCAGAATTTTTATTTGTTAAACATAGGTATGGTACATAATGGATACAGTATCATACTCATTTAAATAAGGAGCAGTTAAATAAATTTCTAAAATCCTTGGCAATAGTGTGAATCTAGGTATATATGGTTACTCGATATTACTTACATTAATACCAAAGGTAATAATATGATATCAGCATATTTTGAATGTGGAAGGGAATCTTAGGTGTTTTAAATTATAAAATATTATATCCGTATTGGTGAACTTACAATTGATTAATTGTATCATGGAATAACACTAAGTATCACAGTTATGTATCGTGGCCCCGGTATCTCCAGGGGTTGTAGCGGTGATAAGTGGTGGATGCTCCTTGCCAATACAAGGTGGCATTGGAAGGAATGGTATTTAGACCAATATCATTTATTCTATACTTTTTCCACTATTCTCTACTGGGATTGATGGCAGGAGTATTATCAGGAACATTTTTTAAGATTTTGGAATTAGTATTGAAGCTGTTGATATTATTAGGAATTCAATAACTAAAAGTACACAATACCAATGCTTGCCTCATTGCCTGCAATTGTAAAGACAAGATACTGTAATTAAAATATTATAAGCATTAGCAAACCATCACTGAAGTTATTCAGTTTTTTCGCTTTAAGGATTAATGAAGGTTTCTTCCTCTATTTTCATATTCTGTTAGTTCAGTTCTATCTCTAATTATAAGACCACATATAGGTACAGATGATAGTATCAAAATACGGTTCAGAGACTTGTCCTCCAAGATCCGGAGAATTCTTGGGAATTGGGATGTTTTTCAGTTTTTTATTTTCTCTCTACTGGATCACATTCAACAAAGTGATTTACAAATAATTACCAAAAAAGCGATAACTATATTACTGCTAGCCACAGAAAGAGTGCAAACAATACCTATCTCTATTTTATACTTATGATTAGTGATTAAACAAAATCATATTACTTTAAGGGTTGATACGCTAATTAAATTTGTGGGCCAAACGAATACCAACCTTTTATAACTGTTTCTTTCTTTAGCAATAGAATAGGAGTATGTAAACCCAGCTATAGGGGTGGTTAAATATTTAAAATTAACGCATGGCCTGTGGGACTGTACTAATTCATGAATAATATCCACAAGAGGCCTTAAAGATGTGTGAACTCAATTACAATAACGTGTTGGAAGATATGGAATTGACATTAGTACATGCTCAATAAACAGTACACCCGCCATGCAACAACATTGGCAGCCTCCAGCAGTTCAATATAGACGATATTAGACGAGCATATGTTTAAATTAATCCTACTTATAATATTATAAATGTGAAAGTTTGTGAGAATGGATGTGTGGATGTTTGTTACTCTTTCACGCATAAACGGCTGGACCGATTTGGTTGAAATTTGGTATGTAGATAGGTTATACCCTGGATTAACACATAGGATAGTTTTTATCCCGATTTTATCTTCCCATGGGATAATTTTCGAGTTGTAGCGGGCGAAGCCGCTGGCACAAGCTAGTGATTTATAACTAAAACTTTAAAATGAAACCTTTAGTGAACAATAGAAGGTTCCCTGAAGCAATTTTTTAATAACACTGGTAACGATTAAACCTGAATTGTAAAAATACTACCTTTAGGTAACTAAAGTGGCCTTAACAAAATTCTAAAAAATGACATATGACTTATAAGTTATATAATATTCATCTGAATGATTTTAGATGGATGTTAATGGATTTTATATAAATTTTTATTGATTTTGTATAAATGTTTATCGATTTTATATGAATGCTTATTGATTTTGTATAAATGTTTATTGATTTTATATAAATGTTTATTGATTTTACAACTAGTCTTTAAACATCTACATTAATAATCCTAATCATCGAGGACAATGCAACAAAGTATAATTGAATAGTCAAACGAACTTACCTGTAAGTGAAGTTCGACGGTAATTATACTTTGTTGCATTGTCCGAAGATGATTGGTCCCACCCGACCCAAAATCTCCATGCTATTTATTCATATGAGCATGAACCCTATGTTGTAAAACCAATAAATTGCTATGAACTTAATGAAGATATTTACAGAACCCGGTGACAGGAAGCTAGCACAGATAAACTTTTTTCTTTAAACTTATGTGTTGGCGCCACAGACTAAAGCCGTGACTACATTAATAATCCTAATCATCTTCGGACAATGCAACAAAGTATAATTACCGTCGAACTTCACTTACAGGTAAGTTCGTTTGACTATTCAAATATATCATATGAAAATTTATCAATTTAGTACAAAAAACTTACTTGAAGTGTAGTACGCAATGCAAATTATGTGGTCAAATGTTCGTGACAACTCATAGAAGACAATTGTGAGATTTATGACAAGAACTTAACCATCAAGTTTTACTTCACCAGGTGGGTTCCATACCCTTCGGAAAACCCAGTTTTCGTTCACTTTGAAGCAATTAATGTTTATGATTGTTGTTTATTATATTTTATTATTATTATTCGGCTTACTGTGCTTACTGAACTTAAAAAGTGACACAATGATCTGCTCTGCATGCTTTAAAGAACTGCTACCTGGTGATGCATTTCTTGAATGCGCAGTGGATGCATGTAGCAACGTTTACCATTACTTGTGCAATAACCGGCAGTTGACACTTGAGGAAAGAGCAGCTTGGGTATGCCCTGAATGTTATGCTGCAAGGAGAGGCATTTGTAACAATCAACTCCCAATGTCAATTAGTACGCCAGTAGGTATGAGAAATGTATCTGCCCGTACTAAATCGCATCCACTTCCGCTATCTCCAGGAGACTTGCCCTATCATATGGGATTAGAAATGCAGCAACTCCGTGAGCAAATAAATATCTTAACAGAACAGCTCACAGATGCCGTCGCCACTATCGGGCAGTATCAAATCGCGCTTAGTGATTGCTCTAAAAAAATTGAAACATGCAACGATAAACTTAATAAATTGGAGAGAGCACCAGTATGCAGACACTGCCTTATCATACCGCCAGGCATACCCACTCAATCGGAGACCATAAATGCTAGCGGCAGCCAACTGTACAGCGAAAAACTTAAGAAGCCCAAAAATTAAGAATTACAGCAAAAATAAAGAAATTTCTGTCCAGGTTGAAAGTGATCTACTCGTTCCGCCTGTAACTTCCTCCCCAGCCCGTACTAAACCTGTTCAAATAGCATTCCAACTTGATAAGCCAATTCCAACATCAATACCTGACGTGAATACTGCCAATGATGGTTGGACAGAGGTTCGGAAACACAAGCCTAAGCATTACTATGTTTGTGGCACCGCGAGACCTGAGGCTACCCCTCTTAAAGCTGTCGAACATCGCAAATATATTCATTTATGGAATATGATGTCTGGGGCTACTGAAATTTTCACTTATCTACAAGGTTTGTGTCCAGAGGGTAACTGCACTGTTGAAGAGCTGAAAGCTAGAGGTGAATATAAATCTTTCAAGATTGGGGTTCCTGCAGAATTCTTCCAAGAAGCCACTGCAGCGGATACATGGCCCACTAATGCCAGGGTGAAAGAATGGTTTTTTCGTAGACATACAGTCAAACCCCAAAAACCACTATCGGAATCCAGTGGTTAATAACCCGCTAATCAGCTTGGTTTATCAAAATGTTAGAGGCTTGAACACTAAATTGAACTTCTTTAAGCATAATCTCTTGACCCTCCACAGCGATGTCATAGCTTTAACTGAGACGTTCCTCACAAGTTCAGTCCAGGACTCTGAGGTTACGATCCACGGATGGAGTGTGTTGCGTCGAGACCGCAGCACCGGTGTTGGCGGAGGTGTTTTGCTTGCCGCGCGACCCGGTATCACTTTGACACGCTGTTGTGATTTGGAAACTCCTACCGGTAAAGACCTGTGGGCTTGTTTCACGACAGATTTTGCTGTTTTTTATGTTTGTGTTGTGTACATTCATCCAAGAGCTACTGATGAAATTTATATGCAATGGTTTCAAAAAGTGGAATCCATTGTTGACAGCTTAAAGAGTACAGTAATTATCGTTGGTGATTTAAATATTAATGCTAATCGCACATCTAAGGATATCATAAATTACTATTGTTATTTTTTAGCTGTTTGCGGCCTGACTGAGAGGAATGAGGTATTGAATGCGCATGGAGGTAAGTTGGATGTGGTGTTAGTGTCAGATAGTATCAGTTGTGTTAATGTGACTGAGAATATAGAGGGAGGTCTTGTACCACGACCAGACGCCTATCACCCACCTTTAGAAGTATGCTTTACTTCTAATTACACTGCGTGCCGACTAACCTCTGAAAAAGTAGATCCTAGTAATCTTGACTCTCAGAGGGACTGGAATTTTTCCAAAGGAAACTTTGAACATATGTACAAATTAATTTCTCAAGCATCATGGAATGAGGTGTTCCTTGCTCGTGATGTTGACACTGCCGTCGAATGTATGTACAACATTTTATATGGTATATTTGATGAATGTATACCCAAGAAAAAAAGGGCTAAGAAACCATGTAGACGCTACCCAGTTTGGTTCACGTTTGATTTAATCAGTGACATTCAACGTAAGGCTGAACTGCACCGAAAGTGGAAAGCTTCTAAAAATCATGACTTTTATAAAGAATTCTCTTTATTAAGATCTAGCATTAAAAATAGAGTATCTCTGGCCTACGATGAATACATTAAACACATTCAATTTAAACTAAGACGTGATCCTCGTGTCTTTTGGCAACACATAAATAACTTTAAAGTAAAAGGTGGCTATGAGCCCAGGCTAAAGTACAATGGAATTGAGCATGTCGGCAGAGATACAGCACAAGCCTATTCCAACTTTTTCGCAAGCGTTTTTTTGCCAAACGTTCCCCTTCTTGATTACAAAAATCAAAACAATAGTTGCCAGAAAAATCATTCAAACTTCGTGCATATTGTCAAAATAGAACTACAAGATGTTGAGTTAGCTATCAATAAACTTAAACCAAATTCTGCTGTAGGTCCAGATAACATTCCCGCTTACATCATAAAAGGTTGTAAAGAATATTTTAAAACACCTGTCCTTCACATTTTTAATTTGGCTCTTTCTACTGGGCACTATCCACGTCGTTGGAAAGTTTCGCGAGTTCAGCCTATACCAAAAACTAAGGACACTTCTCATGTAGAAAACTATCGGCCTATAGCCATTCTTTCATCACTTCCTAAATTATTTGAATCTATCTTACACAAACTAATTAGTTACCAGATCCAGCCTTTTCTTTGCGACTCTCAACATGGTTTTCGATTGAATCGATCAGTTACTACAAACCTCTTAACACTTGTAGATCTCATATCACACCACTTGGACAACGGCATACAGGTTGATGTGGTTTATTTCGACTTCAAAAAAGCTTTTGATAGCATAGACAATGATGTGTTACTGTCTAAGCTTAGTAACATTGGCTTTTCACCAAAACTTTTAAAATTTTTTGCGAGTTATATGCGTGACCGTCAGCAGTATGTTAGACATGGTTGTTTTGTTTCGGAGCCATATCACACACGATCTGGTGTGAGCCAAGGATCCATTTTGGGTCCATTATTTTTCGGAATCATGGTTAACGATCTTGAGAAAGTCCTCAAACACTCCAGGTGCTTACTGTACGCCGATGATCTGAAGTTAATTTATGGTGTTGAGGAGATGGCCGACACAGTTTCTCTTCAGGAGGATATTAACTTAGTGTTCCAATGGAGCATTGAAAACAAGCTTCTGTTTAACACGGCTAAATGCAATGTCATGTCCTATAGTCGTGCTCAACACCCTCGACTTGTACAATATTTTTTAGGTACAGAACCGATTGCCCGAGTTAATTCAGTTAAAGATCTTGGCGTTTTATTTGACCCGCGACTAACCTTCCATGATCATATGCAATCCCTCGCCACTGATTCTTATAGGAGGCTAGGTTTCACTATACGCAATGTGCGTGAATTTAACAACCCCCTGGCTATAAAATTAGTTTATATGGCCCTAGTCAGAAGTAAACTAGAGTCAGCTTCAATTATTTGGAACCCCTATGAATGTACTTACGCCTTGCTTCTGGAGAAGGTTCAAAAGTTATTCCTTAGATTTTTATTTAAGAAACTGTTTGGGTACTATCCCTTCCTGTATCCCACTAAATTTTTACTAGGAATGTTGTCATTCAACTCTCTTGAAGTCAGGCGTAATTACTTTTTACTAATGTTTGCCTGTCGTGTCCTTCGTGGTGAGTCTGATTGCCCGGAACTAGTGGCTCAGCTTTTGAGACTTTTTGTGCCACCCGTGCCCAAATACCAACTGAGACCACGTCGACACAATTTATTAGATGTTCCGTCTGCACGCACTGTTTCTCACTTTAATTCTGCTTTGGTTCGGGCTCTTGCCATGCTGAATACTCTACTGGCATCAACACCGGAATGTGATTTGTTTGCTTCTAAGTGGGTTGATTTATGTCGTGTATGTTTGAGTTTCTGTGAGAGGATGAACGAAAGATGATATTTTTTTATTTGCTATTTTTTGTTTCCTGTACAGTATCTATGTAGATATAGCTAAAGTTTAACTTAATTTTTTTTTTGTGTTTTATAGCATCGTATTGGAGGATTCTGTAATGTTGCTATAATTAATATTAAATAAATAAATAAATAGTTACCCAGCGAGAACTCCTGTTCCTCCATGCCCAGCTGCTGCAGGAAGTCCTGCACGCAATCCGCCAGGAAGTTAAACAGATCCTCGCCGGTGCCCAGCCGCAGCGCGTTACTGAAACGTACGTCATCTCACTTTATTCTCTGTTTTATTTCTATAAAATCGTGCAGCTCATGATGACAGTTAACTGTTACAGCACAAAATCTCTTCACTCTCGTCTGATTAATCTAAACGGCAACCCCGCCTCTTTGCCATAAGAAGACAACCGCGTCTAGATTAATATTGGTTGGTTGGTTATAGTTACTTGATGTGGTACTGCTTGACGTTCTCGCGCACCAGCTGGCCAGCACGCAGCTCCAGCAGCAGCACGCGGAAATTGGTGCCGCCCAGGTCCAGCGCCAGGAACACTCCCTCCTCTGCAACCACACACTCATATCATTGACGATCACAATGTACGCATACCAGGTGTTAAATAAAGCGGCTCCCTCACCGGAGCATCCGCCTGTTATGTAACAACTCAGGATTCCATATTACTATAGTAAGAAACATTTTTTCTAAAATTGTTAAAATTTGTATCGTTAAAGATTGCGCGGTTTTAATGCTCGGTTCTCCTTTTCCACTGATGTAGGTACCTAATGGGTTAACATTACCACATCAGACATATACCGATCCAATAGCTTGGCTTCCGTTCACCATGTCAGTGTGTACACTGTACACTGTGTCAGCAGCGCGCGTCGCTTATTATATTACTCACGTTCCATGATTGATGTCGATACATAAATGTTGGGAGTATTTTTGTTTAACAGGAGGACTGCCTGCGCTTTCCACTCTCCAGCGTGTGGTTCACCGACGACGTCGGGTAGACGTAGCGGTACGTCCGGCAGACGTAGCGGTACGTCCGGCAGACGTAGACATACGTACCGGTGCCGTCGGGCAGTTCGGGCACGTAGGTGTTCTCCATCTGCAGGCTGGAGGGCTGCTCCTTGAGGCCGCGCTCCAGCTCCTGCTCGAACACGTCGGCCACGCGCCGCAGAACGTCGCCGCTCAGCACCAGGTCCGCCAGCCGGGCCTCCACCTGCAATGTACACCAACAGAACTTAGAACTGGCACTCTCACGACTTCCCTCCACACCCGAACGCAGCAACAACGCTGCCTTGACGTTAAACACTATAATGGTAGACAATTTAGACAAATGATAGTCGGATTTCACCGTATAAGCTCTACTACTTACTACTGCAAGTTGTAGTATTCTATATAATAGTCCGGCGCGTGCCGTCCTTACGACTATTAAAAACAATTCCGTGTTGGAACTAGTTGAGGTGTCTCATCAATCATAATTTTATAACTTAGTACTGCGTTGAAACACAAACAACGATACAGAAGCGCTCATCGATCAACTTCGACAGTTGCACAAGTTGTAGCAAAGCGAGCGATGGAGCGGTGTGAGCGAAACATTAACGTAACTTCGAAATATTGTTCACAAACTTTTTTGTTAATTTGTTTAAACTTTCACGTGTTGTTTCAATGCCAAAAAGAAGTATGAAAACAAACATACAAAAAAAAACATACAGACGAATTGAGAACCTCTTCCTTTTTGGAAGTCTGCTATAATAATGAATAATAAACGACCACACACGTAGGTAGATCCTTCTTCTTTGAGCGCCTTTGTGATCTGATTCGTTTTAGTTGTTTGGATAAATCTGTACAGTCTACAGATTTTACAAGACTGAAAACTTCTGCTACATGATGTAGGTACTGATATCTACTATCTATAGTATCCACAGACCGCAGATAAAACGCGGAGGGTCATTGCCGCGGCATTCGGTAACTTTATTAAACATTATCTGACAGACACGATTAGGGCAATCATTAAATCGCACCACATGTGTGTCGCTGTCGCACGAACCGTGTGGTGTCGCGACACTGATAGCGACGTCGCAGATAACGCAGCTTATATGCGATATAACTGAAGAATTTCAGATTGTTTTATACCTTGATCGTATCGCACGAACAGGCTGCCACCGGACATCATCATTCATCCCGCGCTGGTCCCAATTAACGTAACTAACGGTCAACATCAAATTTTGACAAAACTTGCTCCATAAAATTGTACCTTTGATTTAAGACATCTAAGATCTTCCAACGTTGTGGTATGCAAATAAAGATATGAATATGACCTTTTCAGCACCTATATCTGATCCAATCAAATTAATAGTGCTGGAAGTTAGGTGCACCACAGACGGCGCTGCCTGTGGTGGCGTATTTCGCCGATAACCTGCAACTATCAAGTCCCCGCTCCCCGCACTACCACGCGATGGACCCCGAGCTGTGACTGCACGCCTGACAAACCAGTTACGTCAAACATACACATCACTTTCTCAGCGAGTACCTCGGTAGCCCGGTAGCTCTACCCGAGGTTATGATCTGAAGACTTCGTGTTTGGGAGATGTCTGGGATACCTTGGATTACTATGAAGTCATGGGTATCTGATTTAATGTAAAACCTATAATGATTCTTCTTCTATCTATCAAAAATATTCGAAACAACTTCGCAATATTCCGATGATAAACTATTATTAGGTATTTAATGAAGGAACTTAAATATTTGCTACTGTATATTGCGTTAATTCGCAAGTTATCAGATAAAGGCCTCCTCACATTTACGACCCGCCGCCGATTGCTTTATGATCCGGCCGTGGGTATATCCTCCTTTTGGTAATTCTTATGGATTCTCCTGATATTTGGAGATTTTCGCAGGTTCTTAATAAAACATGTTTTCGTTTCAATCTTTTTATTGGATCTAACTAACCACAGAACATAAATTTACATAGCTGTCAAAATGTGCATGTCAAAATCTGTGTGCGTTCATATTATCAAAATTACACAATATCTATAACACACTCCCGGGACAGAATAAAAGGTAAAAGGTACATGCTTCGTTTACAAAGTTTAGTTATTACTTACTATAAGATTACAGTCATGTAACATCATCAACATAAGTAGGTAGGTACTGACTTTAGTTTTACAAAAATACAATTACTGATAGTTTAGTTAATAACACAAAAAAGAGTCAGTCCTAGAGATCAAAATATACTGTAACAATCAATCGACAATTTTACATATAATAATCGGTACACAACACACCAGAGAGCATCATACCATTCAGAATAAAGCCCTGTAAAAAATTAATAAAGTTATTCCATAAATCTAAGTGGTAGTTTTATTGTGCGTCCTAACCTAGTTTTTGCACCTAGAGGCACAGGTGTAATTGAGCTCTGAGAATTACCTGGGTGCTCCGTTGAATGGTGTGGTTGAGCAGTGCTGGATGAAGGGATGCTGTCTAGCCAGTCTCCTGAGATAGAGAGTTCCAGAGGGTATAATCTTTGGTAGGGTCTTACCTTTACTCCTGTGGCGGTGTGAACTCTTGCAACTCGTGTGAAACCATCCTTTCCTGTGTAAGTCTCCTGGATTATACCTAGAGGCCAGTATAGTCTCTTCCCTTCTGTCTCTATTAAAACTAATTCGCCTACTTTAGGTTCTTTTCTATCCTGTTTTCCCTTGCTTATAAGTAGAGATAAGTACTCACTTTTAAATCTTGTTCTAAATTGTTGTCTTAGTTGTTGTAGGTAACGATAACGAAGCTGTATGTTTTTCTCATCCACCTGGTCAAGATCAGGTGTCTCTCCAGTAGGTAAGTTCTGTAAAAACAATAACGGTGTCAGTGGTTTAACATCTCCCATTTCCACATATGTAAGGGGTCTGCTGTTAATCACTATTTCGCAGTCACATAAAATAGTCGAAAGTTCTATCCAATCCACTGATGCTTTGCCTAGAATTCTGCGCAGCATTTCTTTTACTACTCGAATCAACCGCTCCCACCATCCTCCCCACCACGGAGCTGCTGGCACGGAGAACTTCCATATGATCTTATAAGAGTTGGTGGCTTCTTCAACTTCCTGCCAGTTTACTTCTTGAAGCAGGTTAACAGCACCAACAAAATTTGTTCCATTATCTGTATAAATAGTTCTCGGTCGGCCACGCCTTGCTATAAAACGCCTTAGAGCCATGAGAAAGGCATTTGTTGACAATGATTCTACAAGTTCCAGATGTACTGCTCTATAAACAGCACAGGTAAAAAGAACGATCCAACATTTTGAATTATTTTTTAGGAATAATGGCCCTGCCAGATCTATACCGGTCACTTCAAAAACTGCTGTCGTTTTGATACGGTCTGCGGGTAGAGGTGGTTCAGGAACTACATAATGTTTAGCTTTGTCTTTCTTACAGGTAATACATTTTGACACTGTATTCTTTACTAGCTTTCGAACACCAGTAATCCAAAATGAATTCCTTAATGCAGTTATCAAGGTCTGTGTCCCCGCGTGATTCATCTTTCTATGTGTTTCTTGAACCATTCTCTGTACTATCTCGTTATTTCCTGGTAGTAAAATTGGGTGTATGAAATCTTTTTCTTCTCCACTGTATTCTAGTCTAGTTTTCACTTTTATCATTCCCTCTGCTTCTGTAGTTATAAGCTTCTTATCTATATTATTTTTGTCTGTATAGCTTTCTTTTTGTATTAATTTAAATAATGTTTCTTCAGCATGCTTGTATTCTTCAAAACCTATATATTTAGAGTTTATATCATATATTTTCCTAGTTCTAGGACATAATCTTAGTATTCTAGCAACAAGCCTTATTATCTTGCTATATTGACTGAAATACAATAAGCTACTGCTGAAGTTGTCCGTAGTTATCTCCACATTGACTGCTATGCTTTTATTCTGTTCACCACTAATGATTTCTTCGTATTTTCTATTACTATTACTGATGATAGACTTTGGCCAGTTTTCTGTTTTCAGGTACAACCATTGAGGACCTGTCCACCATTGTGAATCCAGTAGAGTCTTAGGGTTGCAGCCGCGTGAAGGTAAGTCTGCAGGATTATGAATACCTGGTAAGTGGTTCCAGTCATTTCTATCTGTGTTAGCGCAGATTTCTTTTACCCTGTTTGTTACAAATGCTTTCCAGGTATCTTGTCTCTGTATCCACGCCAGCACTACCGCCGAGTCCGTCCAACAATACACTTTGTAGTTCTTGCTTGCCGCCAGCAGACCTGATGTCATGACTTCTCTGTATAATCTAGAAGCTATGAGTGCCCCCATTAGCTCCAGTCTTGGTAGCGTCATCTGCCTTTTGATGGGCGCAACTCTACTTTTAGCTATAATAAGTCGTACAGTTACCTGTTCTCCATGTTCTGTTCGTAGAAATACACATCCTGAATATGCATCTTTGCTAGCATCACAGAATACATGCACTGTTGTTTTGCAGTCGTCTAGTGGAAATTCTGTAAGGCGCCTTGGTATTGCACACTCTTGAAGACAATTGATGGTACATATCCAATCCTTATATTCTTTCTCTAATTGCTCAGGAATCGTTTCATCCCATCCTGTCTTTAATAACCATGCTTTCTGTATGATAAGCTTTGGTATTAGTGTAACTGGACACAGGAAACCTATGGGATCGAATATCTGCTGTGCAATTGATAGTAGATCTCTCTTTGTAATCTTTTCAGGTACCGTTTTCATGTTTAAATTGCAACACAAGTAATCTCTTTTTCTGTCCCACTGTACTCCTAATACTGAGAGTGGTTCTTCCTCTTGCATTGAATTCATCATCCATCCTCTTAAATCAAATTTGCCTTTATTCATAAGTTCTGTAGCTTCTTTAATAAATTTCTTGACCTCTGGTTTTGTGTCAAAGCTGGTTACACAGTTATCCACATAGAAGCATGCTTTTAGTCTTGCAGCTGTTTCTGGGTACTTGTGAGTATGCTGTTCCAGATGATGGTCAATTGTTTTTGCCAGAAGGAAGGGACTGCATGCAACACCAAATGGTACTCGGGCATGTTGATATGTAAGTACTTCGTCTTTTGCCTTGGGGTCATTCCACCATAATAATTTCAAGTACTTACGATCCTCTGGTGCCACTGAAATCTGTAGGAATGCCTTTCTTATGTCTGATATAACTCCATAGGTACCAACTCTGAACATCATTATAAGTTTCGGGATAACTTCTATAAGGTTTTCGCCTTTCTGAATGCACATGTTCAGTGACAATCCATTCTTGTCTTTGGAAGAAGCATCGAAGACCGGTCTTATTTTTGTGGTTGTACTTTCCAGCTTAATTACCGCATGATGAGGTAAGTAATGTCCATCATAACAATTATCTTCCTTTACTCTTTCTATGATGCCTTCTTTTTCCCATTCTTTAAATATTTCGTGGTAGTTTTCAAGCTTTCCTGTAGTAGATAATTTCTTTGTCGTGCTGTCCAAACGTCTTCTTGCCGCTTCGCAGTTAGATTTTATTTCTGGGTATCCATTCTTCCACAGCAATGGCACTTCATATCGTCCGCTATCATTTACTGAAATTTCCAAAATAGTATCATTTACTTCCCCATTACAAGGCTCTTTGATACCCAACATTTCAATATTCCACAAAAACTCTAATGAATTATCCATTTCCGGTATAGCTGTCACAAAGTTTGTATGGACCACATTATTACATACTCCATGAGAAGAATCAATAGGCCCTTGTAGTGTCCACCCAAGCTTTGTTTTAACAGCCACAAGTTTTTCTGTAACATGCACGAGGTTGTTATCTAAGATGGAGCCTAGGCAGTCTGAACCTATGAGTAAGTCTATGTCCTTTATAGCGGCCACACTATTTTCAGCATCTGTTAAACGGATCTGGTGTTTTTGTAGATTCTTTATTAGGTTTGAATCTTGAACCTTAGGCAAATTGCCGCAAAGTATATCTTGTTCAAGTCCTTTCATTGTAGTAATGTATGTGTCATCAAGGTTACTTACTTGAAATTCAAATACTCTATGTGTTTGTGTAGCCTTCTTGACCCCACCGAATAGTGAGTGGCTAAGGCTCTCACTTCCTGTTACCTTTAATCCCAGTTCTTGAGCTAGTGCAGTCCTCACGTATGTGCGCTGTGAGCCGGAGTCAAGCAGCGCTCTCACTTTCTTTTTGTGATTACCACCTGTAACTTTAACAATCAAAGTTTGTAACAAGGTTGTTGTATTATTACTAGAAAAGTTGTTGACTGTCTCTGTCTTGGGTTGGACTGTGTCTGTCTTGGGTTGGTCATGAAGTGTGGGGCACAAGATCATTAAATGTCGTTTACTACAACACATACATTTCACAAAAACTTTGCAATGTTTGGCGAGGTGTCCTCTTTTTAAGCATACATAACACCCCCCTTTCTTCTTAATTGCATCTTTCTTTTCTTCTAGAGTAAAAGTATTAGCTTTTCCACATTCAAAGGTATTGTGAGACTTTTCACAGAAATAACAATGTTCCTTACCCTCTTTTCCAGGTTGACTAACAATGGACTTCTCCTTTACCTGCTGTTTTGTCTCCGCCACCAAGCATGCTGCTGTTGGAGCTGTCGCTTTAGAACTAAGTAAAAAATCAGTTTTAGCTATTTGCACTCTCCTTTCAGCCTCAACTTCTGTCTGCAAAAAATTCAAAAGATTATTGAGTCTTGATTTCTCCCCTTTGTAAGGAACTTTACTCCACAATAGTAATGTGCTCTCTGGTAATGCCGATTCTATCATTGGAAGCAAAATACACTCATATTTTTCTTTAACAATGCCTAATGAGTCTAATATTTGCAAATTTGTAACAATCCTATCATATAGAACGTCCAGTAACAGTTGATCTTTGCAGTTCACTAGCTTCAGCAGCTCCCGTACATATATTTCAATAAGTGTTTCATCCTTCGCAAATCGTTCTTTCAGTGTCTGGATAACTTTTGGATAATTTTCTTCTGTGGGCGGATAACTTTCTACCAAGATTCTTGCTTTGCTGTCCTGGGTCATTGCTTGAGTTAGGTATTGAAATTTGGTTTCAGCATCCATGTCTTTCTCTTCGTGTATTTTTTTGAATTGACCCCAAAATGCCAGCCACGACTTGGGGTTGTCATCAAATTTCCGAATTTCCAATTTGGGTAAGTTGAGATTATGTTTTTTAATACCAGTCTCCTGTTTTAAAGAATCAGCCGATCTATTCATTTCTCGTAGCCGTGCCTTTACTTTCAGCCACTTGCGTCGTAATAAGTCGCATTCGTCACATTCTTTTTCATAACCTTGTTGATCAAATGTTTGGGAGCTTAACAACTCATCTTGAATAGACTTGTCTAATAATGCTAGCTTCTCCATCTTTTCGGTTAAAAATTCTAGGTCTATATGTGATACTGCAGCTGCCTCGTGGCGATTAAAGACACGCCGTAATTGTTCGCGTTCACGCTTCAATTTCTCGAGATCCATCTTTTAAAATTGTTTTTCTTAATCTCACGGTCGCCACTTTTTGGTAATTCTTATGGATTCTCCTGATATTTGGAGATTTTCGCAGGTTCTTAATAAAACATGTTTTCGTTTCAATCTTTTTATTGGATCCATGGTGTCATAACCATGGTGTCATAACTTAGAAGAACCTGATAGAATCGTCAAAAAGTTTCTTTGCACAGATCAATAGATGGCGCTACTTAAACATTAAAATATAAATATTTTTATTACACTGGTATTACTGGTTTTTTTTTGTTATGGCTACAACACACTATCGTTGTCATGTGTTTATTTCTTTTCACGCAGATGACGCAGACACGTATTTCCATTATCTTTGGCAGAAAAAAAAACTTCTCAAAGAAAAGCAGACAAAAAAAAATACTTTTAAATTTTGTAGTTAATTTACAAAAAATTGATAATAAAATAACTACTAATAACAGAAAATGTTAATTATTTATTGAAATAAATTTCAGTTACAGTGATTCATCTGGGAATGGAACGTGTTATTGACATTGACATTTGACTGTTTGTTTTCCAATCCGTATTTACTTTTGAGGTGAATGGATTCTTTAAATTCTTTTCTTATGTTTTGTAAATTTTTATCCGGCTATACCGCTATCATCGACTGACCTATGGCTAACAATTTGGACTCACTGTTTTGCTTTGTGAATTGAATTGTCGACCATGCCTATGAAAAGATGTTGTGCCTGCAGCAAAACACGTAAGTGCATTTAATATTACAACCAATATAATAAGATTAGTTAATTTTGGTCTTCTAAGTACATAATAAAATGACTGGATGATAAATTAAAAATATTTGTTACAGGTAAATTGAAGAGGACTACTTTGTATAATCGTGAGGTGGTTGCATTGAAATATAAAATCTTCAAAGTCGAAAGTGACAATGGCAGAAAAGTAAAAAATAAAACAGATTTTTGTATTATCTATTTCGTTTTATTTAATTTACAATCACAATGCCATTTTTTTTTAAATCGTACAAGTACTAAAAGTGCCTAGTGCGAAAGTACCTTGCACAAAGCACCAGATGGCGCCACACGCCATACATTCCGCAAAATGACATGAGTGACGACTCTATACCCTATATACAAATGTACTCTGTGGTCATAACTTAGAAGAACCTGATAGAATCGTCAAAAAGTTTCTTTGCACAGATCAATAGATGGCGCTACTTAAACATTAAAATATAAATATTTTTATTACACTGGTATTACTGGTTTTTTTTTTGTTATGGCTACAACACACTATCGTTGTCATGTGTTTATTTCTTTTCACGCAGATGACGCAGACACGTATTTCCATTATCTTTGGCAGAAAAAAAAACTTCTCAAAGAAAAGCAGACAAAAAAAAAATACTTTTAAATTTTGTAGTTAATTTACAAAAAATTGATAATAAAATAACTACTAATAACAGAAAATGTTAATTATTTATTGAAATAAATTTCAGTTACAGTGATTCATCTGGGAATGGAACGTGTTATTGACATTGACATTTGAGTGTTTGTTTTCCAATCCGTATTTACTTTTGAGGTGAATGGATTCTTTAAATTCTTTTCTTATGTTTTGTAAATTTTTATCCAGCTATACCGCTATCATCGACTGACCTGTGGCTAACAATTTGGACTCACTGTTTTGCTTTGTGAATTGAATTGTCGACCATGCCTATGAAAAGATGTTGTGCCTGCAGCAAAACACGTAAGTGCATTTAATATTACAACCAATATATTATGATTAGTTAATTTTGGTCTTCTAAGTACATAATAAAATGACTGGATGATAAATTAAAAATATTTGTTACAGGTAAATTGAAGAGGACTACTTTGTATAATCGTGAGGTGGTTGCATTGAATAAGGAAATATAAAATCTTCAAAGTCGAAAGTGACAATGGCAGAAAAGTAAAAAATAAAACAGATTTTTGTATTATCTATTTCGTTTTATTTAATTTACAATCACAATGCCATTTTTTTAAAAATCGTACAAGTACTAAAAGTGCCTAGTGCGAAAGTACCTTGCACAAAGCACCAGATGGCGCCACACGCCATACATTCCGCAAAATGACATGAGTGACGACTCTATACCCTATATACAAATGTACTCTGTGATTGGATCTAACTAACCACAGAACATAAATTTACATAGCTGTCAAAATGTGCATGTCAAAATCTGTGTGCGTTCATATTATCAAAATTACACAATATCTATAACACCTCCAATAAACATAAAACAATTGTCGTGTTATCTAAAATCTTTAACTTTCAGCATTACTTTAGTGTACCGAACTCAATATATGGGCACGGGTGTATTTTACATGCGTTCCTTAAAATGAAGCACATTCATCATCTTTCTGCCATTATCCCATTCTATTTGGGGTCGGCGTAACACGTTTTCTTCTTCCATTCTTCCCCGTTACACGTCAAGGTGGCATTTATTCCTTTCTCATTCATATCATTCCTCACACAATCCATCCATCTTTTCTTTGGTCTTCCTCTCCCTCTCCATCCATCAATATTTATATCCATCACTATTTCAGTCACATGCGTTTCATCCCTCCTCATTACATGTCATGGTCCCATTTAAAATTTAAATTTAAAATGAAGCTCATTGATCTTGTTTATTTAATTGATATAAGCTCCATGACTGCTGTGAATGCTGTGATGAGCAAAATTAACTTAGCACAATCTGAGAATGAAACCCAGTACATAGGTACTGGAGAATACGGTAAGTGTTGATGATCGTGTTGGCTTCCGATATAGTTCCATGAGTGTACGTGTGTGCGCTTCAGTCTTTCCGCTACCGAACAGTTCACGCGCTGTACAGTGCATAGAGCCACAGGGGCACTGGCAATGTGACAATTGTATAATTAATTATATTGCGCCTATAAACCATTCTGTTTGCAAGAGGTTTTGTACATTTATTGTCAGCTCAGATACCGTATCTCACGTATTATGTTATTATAACAATTCTAAGCACGTTTGCAAACCCCGTTGTTTCAGGTGTCACTGTCAATATTTCGCTGTTCGCGAGTAGTTTTCTGCTATAAAAGTTGCCACTTCATTTTCCCGATCAAATCTTTACTATCGACTTGCACGAGCATTTATTAAATAATACCACATATCTATATCTATATCTTGTACGCTCACCATTTCTATTCATTCATGCGAGCCGAACTGCCGACTGTGCCGAGAAACACAATGTCCGCGTCACTTTGATTGTCAATGTTTACATTCTTTAAAGAAGGGATTTTTATAAAAAAAAAAGCGCGCGTCTCTCTGCACACCCTCTGCGGAACATACGGTTTTCTTTTGGTATTTTGGTTACCAATATCTTATCTAGCTTAGAATTAGATTGTCAAAGAAATCATTTATTCACGGAACTGCTTGACATATAAATAGATTGTTATATTAATTATTAATCTTCTATTTTATGACTGAGATAACATTACACGGGCACGTCAACGTGAAAGTTATCTCTCGGTGTATGAAAACAAAAGATTGTAGAATAAATAGTGAGTGACATGTACAGTAGCATAGCACAAAGTAACGAGTTATCATGTGTGGAGATGCGCGCGCGCAGATGACGATGCAGCACGCAGCACACAGCGCGCACTTCACTAAATTGCTACTGATTGCTTTAATTGTCGCGCCGAGAGTGGTCCCCGCACTCCCCGCCAACGAACAGCTTCATCATTTGAACATTTTATATTAATGAAACTCATGTTGCAAGACACACTTTCAGTAATGAAGTCCGCAAGCTAAGCACGGTAGATACGGTACATTGTATAGGGTTAGGGTTCACTGGAAGCTTTCCCCGCGAGGACGTGGGATATCCCATGCACCGCACACACGGCACGTACTACCGTTAAGAGGAGTGCTATATCCCAGCCCAGTGTTCACTTCACGTGCGTCTATCGCAATCCGTAGAAGTGTAAGAATACCACTGCCAGCAATATACAGGGTGGTGCCGACAATACAACAATAAATGAAACCACTGGTAGTTCTAGTCCATAGTAACATTATTAAACTATCAAAAAAGTTTTAACACCAAAATAAAAAAATTGAAAAAAACAAAACAATAAAACTAAGTAGCATAAAACTGTTAACGAAATACATTACAATTTATAAACAAATATTGGTTTACTAACCTTAGGAATAATTTGCACCGATTAACGAGTGGAAATAAAATGTAACAAAAGAATTTGGCAAAGACATTTAGGTAGTTTGTTGTCGTATCGTCGGCACCACGAAGGTGTTAGGATTTATTTGATAGTTTAAAAATGTTCCTATGAACTAGAACTACCAGTGGTTTCATTTATTGTCGTATCGTCGGAACCACCCTGTATATCATGGTTCCAGTTCAGAAAGCCATGGAGTCCGCCGGCGCGCGGGTCTCTTCGATTCCGCTGCGGCCGCGGCAGGTCGTCACTTCAAATTAAAAAAATATTACAGCAGGCTATGGGGTCCGCCAGCGACTAGTTAACAATACCTTGAGCACGGCGTGGGATCCGCTGTGACCCCCTTAATTGAAACGGATTTTTGTACGACTGGCCTGCTAATAAGGAAAAATTATGTCTGTAGGTACTTATGTTTTGAGGGCGGCCGGCGAGACCCACGGGCCGGCTGTTAATGTTTCTTTAAAATAAAACTGGCCCTTTGCTGCGCACTCGAAAACTTGAGGCCTGCCAGCGTATCCCACGGCACGCGGCAGTGAGAGTGTTAATATATTTATATATAAGCCACCGAGCATCAGCCAACCGTTGCCAACTTGCAACTTGCGAAGGACTGCGGCACAATAATATGGTATCATTTAAGCTGATATTTAACTAAATTGCCGGCCTGATTATCTGCCTCGCTGGTTACAATAACTAGTGCAAGCACAAATACTGATGATTCTGGATTCGATTCCAAGGCCAGGGTATAGGTGCTGTAATTGCGTTTTCCTTTCAAGAGATTCTCTCCAACCGCTCTGTTCTCCAACTACAGAGTTAATGACAAGCAGCTCGTCCTCTATGGCGTGACAATCAAAGTTTCTGGCGAAAAAAAAATATATGGGCTATGAATGAGTAACCCATTTATAAGTCAGTGAAATTATAAGCGTTTTAATAGCATTAAAAAAAACTGATATTATTTAATTTAGTAAAATCTTCTACTCAATTCTGTCGTGTTTGTCGTTTGATGAACTTTGTAGATCTGTACTAGGTAAATAAAACAGTTTGTATGAATGTATTGCGATGACAGCTAATGGCTGTGTAATATCGGCTGCTGCGCAATAATCTTGTTGATCGTGAATAAAAACGTGTGTCAACAAGATCAGCGTCAACTCTGAACTCGCTGCCTATCAGCGATTGATAGCTTTAGTACTGGCCACATATACATAATTATGCGTCCTCTGTGAACACACTTCGAATCACGGTGACTTTTGACTCATTGTTAATTCAAATATTTGTCGACAACCTGTCTAACATAACGTGCACGCATACTCGTATAAATCACCCATCAGTCACGTTCATATTATGTTCGAGTACTGAACCAAAATAATTGACCATTGAGACTAGGCTGACACAGAACAACTAATGTAATGGAAACCAATTCATCATCATCATTTCAGCCAAAAGACGTCCACAGCTGGACATAGGCCTCCACAGGTGTCGCCACATTGACCGGTCCCGTGCGTCTCGAGTCCAGTGGGGCTCTACAACCTTAACCAGGTCGTCGGTCCACCTAGTGGGAGGCCTTCCAACACATCGTCTTCCGGTTCGCGGTCCCCACTCCAGAACTTCCTGGCCCCATCGGCCATCCGTTCTGCGAGCAATGTGCCCTGCCCACTGCCACTTAAGTTTGGCAATTCTTCGGGCTAAGGTAACCAATTGAGACGAAATTATTTGCACATATAGCATAATCAGCTTGTGATGACTACTGGGCTGGGTCTCGAAGTTGCTAAAGACAATCCGTAATGATGCGAGCGTTACCTTTTGTGCGCGTAGCTTGTCGTCGAGCCTTAGGGAGGTGGGCAGGAACTGCTGCGCCCAGGGGCGTGAGTCGTGGTGGCCGTTGGTGGCGTTGGTGCGGTCCTCCGTGCGATGCCCGTTCACGCGCCCGTTCAGCGCGCGCTTAGTCTCCACCGCCGCTGACATCGTGGCTATCTCTGGTTTATGTTAGGGGATCTGCGGACAATAACATACAAATATATGACAATTAAGAAATTTTGAAAAAATATTAAAAATCAACAAAATTGGTTTAAATCACAACAGATGAACCGACAAGTTCGAGATGCATTATTATTTGTCATTAACAATTTACATCAAATCGTTCCTTGATAAATTACACTATATCAAATAATCGATCTGCAATATGTCATAAAAGAAACATTCCAACAGTAGCTGTAGGTAATCCACGGGGTGTTTGTTACAATCATGCATACGTTGCGCGATAATAATCGTTTATCGAAACAAATAAAACTTTATTTCACACTAATTGTCCATCAAAGTAAGCTGATAACCTGTCGCTAGACCTTGACTTCGAGCAAAACCAGAAAATGAAGTACTGCTGAGTGCTGACCCCAGATTCGCGAACTTTTCCATCCATGAATCAGATAACGTAATAAACGTTGTTCGACTACTGAACTTCGAGTGATTGATGTGTCTTATATATACATACTTAGCACTAATAATCAAATTGTCATTATAAGTTTTAGAGGGCAAACAGTCTGTTAATTGAGAGTAAATAATGGATAAGGATCGAAAAGAACGTAAGTCGACATTTGCATGTTTCATGTATTTATTGACCGGGGCCTAACTGCCACCTAATTAATTAAACTCGCATCTTCACCCAAGTTTACGTCACAATAATGAAGCTCTTGAGTGCGAAGTCTCATGTCGATACCAGATACGTTGACTCTTGCGACTCGAGATGAATTGCCCACGAGTGTTTGCTGTGAGCACAGAACAGATAAAACCTCTTTTATCTGTTCTGTCATCTGTGGCTGCGAGGCTCGGAATCTCTGCCTACCCACTAGCTCAACTTACACGATTGAGTACGCCTATAGAAATATTTTTCTCGTATTGTCCCTATATGTAAATATACATATTACGGCTAACTCGACTCTCTGTCCCTCTATTCTGTCCTTTGACAATTAGGGAAGGGACAGTTGTTTCGACAGTAGTATTACTTCGCCATCTTCGCTTTGGTTTGCCTCGGTCTGTGCCCCAGTGTCGCAGTGTTTAATGGTCGGTGATTATTTAACCCAAAGCTCTTCAGACTTGTGGCATACGATTCTGTCCACACACATTCACGTTATGCCAATGAGCACAGTTTTGATAGTAGTAGTGAGCAGTGAGGGGAGCACCGCACACAATTTATCGACATCCGTGTAATTGTGCTCAAGTTGCTATCCCACACGTTGATACACTGTACCTGTATCAATATAACAGCCATGAGATGTTATTATGGCACAAGTGCCACATTCCATGTTCTTAAAGAGGCAGAGGAAGTGAACGCCGTCGAATGTCGGAAGTACCCGCCACACTTCCGTCGAGGAGTGGCTGGGTGGCTGCACGGTGTACGGAAAATGGATCTCATGTCGATTTCAGCCTGCAGTACCTATTCGTTCAAACCACGTATGTATCGTATTTTAAACATAAGTGCAGTACACAAAGAAGTGGTGGAAGTGGAATCGCCACAATGTTAGGGTACATACGTCTACAGTATAGATGCAGTTTTGTTTCAGACCAAGACTTGAATAAATAGCCATAGCGTTGATCTCGCCCTTTATTCACAAATAAATCGAAATCAAATCGAAGGGTTTAGGCCAGTATTCACAAACAATCGAATCGAACTTGACACTTTTTCGAGAATCAGATTTTTAGAGATTCGATCGACATGGTAGTAGATAAACACGCGTGGTGAAAAGTTTTATGTAGCCAATAAATTATATTTAATGAGTATTTCTATAAGTTTTACTATACATTGTATTGAATATCCGTCGAGTAACTAAACAATTAAAAACAATTTAAAAATGGATACGCAACGACTCTTGTTTATAGTATAGTACAAAATGGTGTCCTTATTCTGATTCGATTACACTTCCGATTCCGATAGCAAATGTCCGCTCTTGGGCAGAGCGAAAGGGAGTGTCAGACTTCTACTGACTAAAAACCACCCATGTTCCTTCTTAGCCCATACGCGGCCCGACATAAATGTCGAGGCCGCGGTATCTCTTGCGAACAACCCGCAGCACCGACGGGATCCGCAGCCCCGACGGGACCCGCAGCCCTGACGGGGATAGCAAATAACTGTCGGCAGGATTGATAATCTTCTTCGATTTTGTGAATAGCGATTTTCGATAGTACGATCGATCGATTGGATACGACTGACAATCGAATGGTTGTGAATAGCTATGCAGAGCTGCTGTATAGGGCAGTTAGTAACAGGAGCGCCTGACGGGGGAGAGAGGGCTAGTTAGTGAACAGGGCATAGACGAAAACAAAAACCAATCGTGGCCCCTTCGCAGTTTAGGTATACTATTATGAAAATTAAAATTATTTATCCACTAATTATATTAATATGTATATCGTGCGCTACTATCGCAACCGGCTCGTATCTGGCGGCAACCGGTTGGGATTAAACAAACGTCGCGATACCATTCACGATTACCACCAATCATAGAAGAATCATATTAATCATGTGTTCTCATGGAAGAATCATATTAATCATGTGTCTGACAAACTAAGATCGGTTCTAGTAAAATTCCACCACCTTAGTTATATTCTGGATAGGGCAACTTTGTATACAGTCTACTATGCGCTGGTGGACTCTTTAATCTCGTATGGACTGGCATGTTATGGACGTAGTTTTAAAAGCTATTTAGATAAAATAAAAATATTACAAATAAGATTTATGAAATTATTAGTCGATACAAAAACGAAAAAGTTGTGTAAAATTAGTGATTACGAAGAATTATTTTTGAAATGTAAAATGCTGCCAGTCCATGACAAAGTAACATTGTTAATAGCATTAGAAGAATATTGTAGTGATCAATTTAAAGTCAAACAAGTGTCTAATAGTAATAGGTCTCGTAGAAGAGGTATTGTAGAATTAAAAGTACCCACTTTTAATAATTACTTTGGGCAAAGATGTAAAAAATATTTAGTACCACGTATTTTCAACAGCTTACCATTTGAAACTGATGTAACAAAGAGAACATTTAAAAACAAAGTTCAATCATATCTTTTGTCTAACTTTAGTGAAAACCTCAGCAATTATTTTGTAATTTAAAATAAAATATTAACATGTTTGTTTTGTAAAAGTATTTTGCAGTGATTTGGTTGTCAGTTATGTAGGTATAGGTCAGATTATTTTTATAATTTTAGTATGTTAATGGAAAAGTGAACGTCCATACGATAATATTGAGAGTATTGTGGGAGCTACGTCTGCCAACAAACTGCTCTGTAGTTTGGCAGAAGTAAAATGTACTGAACTTGACTTGATGTTCCAAATAAACACTTTTTAATTTTTTTTTTTTTTTCATTTTTTTCATACATAAATATGCATTTGCACTTTCCTTAACCTTTCATTCGAGTATGGATCTTATGCAGTTGAAATAAGAGACTTATAAAGTTTTTTTTTTAATATTTTAAAATGAAAGTTTTTTTTTAAAAAAAAACATTGCCCCACACTAGGATTTTTTTTCCTGTATCGTGGGTGCGTTCACAAATTAAACTGATATACACAAATACACCCAGACCCGAGGCCGAAACAACTATTTGTAGGCGATACAAATATTTGTTCCGTGCGGGGATCGAACCCGCGACACGCAGCGCAGCAGTCCAATCTCTCAACCACTGCGCCAACCGTGCCGTCTAGTTGGTAGGATTGTGTGCGAAATTCCAGAATGCGCAATGCGTGCGATTAGTGCGATATGATGGGCCGCGAGGTTTATCGCCGCGATGCGATAGACGCACAGTCGCACGGTGGCGATTGCGGCGGATTACAACATTTGTGACTGGAGTTGAGATAAATATTTGTATTTGTTTAATTTACACTTTAGTGTATTATTATGATATTAGATTGTCGTGCTCTATTCAGTGTCTCTGTCTAGTAAGTTCTAGTACTCAGCAGTTGCTAGTAACAATAAGGATAGACGTAATTCTTACCTTATGAGAGTCACTAATTTCATTGAAATCTTTTGCAGCACTCTCTCTTACTTTTCTCTTTAAAAGAAACGTTGCCTCACACTAGGAATTTCTCCTGTATCGTGGGTGCGTTCACGAACGTTTAAACTCACATACATACACAAATACCCAGCAGACTCGGAACAACTATCTGTAGGCCATACAAATATTTGTTCCGTGCGGGGATCGAACCCGCGACACGTAGTGCAGCAATCAAAAGAACACACAGACAGAAGCACTGCTTCAGTCGAAAGAATATCTTTATGTAGGAACAAGAGTTAGGGTGTCGACGTAGTCTTAACACCTCGATCTGAATCTGGGCAAGCAATAGATAAGCATGGCGTTTCACTGTCTTCTCAGCAGAAAGCCACCGTCCAGAGCATACAGCACAGAGATGTAAGGAAGGACTGGCTGCCCGTCGCCCGGGCGGCGCGGCCATGACGCTGCGGCGCGCCCACCGCCCCCGAGACGCGTGCAAACACGTTGGCGCCAACGTTACACACACTCGCCAACCCACGCCAACACTTTACTCACAGCGCGAAACATCCAATGTTTGTGACAAATGTTGGACGCCAACACCGGCCAACACGCTTCTCGCGTACTAAAGGTAAACATACAAATTCAATGTTTGCTAAACGCACTGGCGCTCGCTCCAGTCTGGGCCGGTCATATGGCGTAAGATTTATAGATAGCTGAAGATACGATTGTGTGGGTATCTGATTGTTTTCTATACAAAACAGCTTTGTCATTTGCTACGCTTAAAACAATACCTTGTCTTACCCCGTGGAATGTTGGCTGAACTAAAAGCGACAGCTCGTGAGGTAAATATATTTTTAACTTGTCCCCATTCGCTGCAGTTACGTGGATACGACGGGACGAGGATAAATTAATATAAAAATTGGTTGCCTGTAAAGTCGGTATACGGGCGAAAGTTTTACGTGACAACGAAAATAGAAGCGCAAGACATGAACCGGTGTGTATGCCTATCTCTCTCACTCTCTCTCTCTCGCTCTGGACGCGTGCCTCTCACTCGCTCTCATTGTGAGCGCATAACGTGAGCGGAGCGTAACGCAGTTTCTTGAAGTGTCACCCGGCAAACCAATTTATAAGACGTTGTCACGTCAAAAGACGTACCTAATATTTCATAATTCCAATAGGTACCCTCAAAGTATCACAGTTCCTGCAAACTTGGCCTTGGGAGTGTGATGTTGGCAACACAATGCAAACGTTTGGAGAGGCATGTATCAATACGTTAAAAGTATTTATTACGACGTAAGTATCGCACAATTCGCACATGCCGCGGCGACATTTAAATTGTAAGAGTTCGTAGTCGTGAGTCCACAATTTTTTAAAAACAACTCCTTGATTTTTTTTTTAAATTGAAATGAAATCACAATAAGACATTAGTTTTTTTTATTATTATTATTATTATTATTTCAGCCATAAGACGTCCACTGCTGGACATAGGCCTCCCCCAGGAGGGGGGATTTGCCATAATCGCTACGCTTGGCAGGCGGGTTGGCGATCGCAGCATAGTTGTTACAAAGGCACAGAGAACGCTGCTGCCCATTCTCTAGTAAGTCCCTTAGTCGCCTCTGACGACACCCACGGGAAGATATGGGATGGTGCTATTCTTTACGTCCGACACCATACGGAACAGTGTAATATGTTACTTATGTCCATATGTTATTTTTTTTTAATCAGGTGAAAATGCTGCTATGATTTAAAAACGCGTTTTCATTAAAATAGCTAAGTGAGTCACACTGCCGCACTCAGAGTGCTCTAATGCCAACTTAAGCCGTCCATTAGTGACGATTTAAAAATATTCACACTCAGAGTGAGCTAATGATTCATTAGTAGGCCTAATGAACCACTAAATTTAACTGGCGCTCTACCCTTACTTAGCTTCCTAATGAACGATTAGTTTGACGTTTGATGAATTTTGACAGATCAATTCGAAGGGTTTGGAGGTTATTTGTGTAGTTATTTACAAGGATTTCAAATTCTTCTTCTTCTTATCGTGTGGGCAGTAAGGTCTAACGACCCCACACACCCTAGTGTCCAAGTTCTAAACCGCCTCAAGGACCTCTGTCATGGTTTGACGACCGCCATTTGTCGGGCGGACCACCGACTTATTACGTGCCTTCCGAAGCACGGAATCATCTTTTTTTATCAGAGAATCAGGTGATTCAAGCCAGCAATGTCCTAGCCAAACTTTAAGCAGCTTTACAAAGTAAACCAGCAACGTTCTAGCCAAACTGGAAGCAACTTTACGAAGTATGAAATTTTGAGAAAATGTACTGATTATGAAGAGTTTGTTGATTTTGTGTACTTTCAATTTAACATTACAAGTGTTAGGTGCCTATGTCAATAGCAAATATGTCTGATCTCGTAAAATTTATCTTTTAGATTTTCTGGTAGATTTTGTTTATTATCCCCAAAGGTATAGGAGAAGTGGGGCCAAGAAAAGTATAACAGAAGCCAAATTAAAACCAGCAAGACTGTGGAAACATGTTTTGGTATTTGGAATTGATGATTTCCTTGTCTTCATGTGGGAATGGGTATCAAACTGGATACAGTTGTGGCTGTCATATGTGCATGTGCAATACTGCATAACATGGCGTTATTGGTAGAAGATTTGGTGCCAATGAACTGGGATAGCATTGATATTCAAAATGATAATGTTGTATCTAATGGTGAAAACTCCAACAGCAATGGTTTTATGGTGCAACAATCTTTGGTGGATAGGTTTCTCTCTTAATATTAATTCTTGAATGAATAAAATCCATAAAGTAATCAAATAATAATCCTTTTATTCAATACATAAAAAGAGTTAATCAGTAAGAAGGACTTGTTTTGTAATAAATTTCTTCAGTTTCTCTAATTCTATTTTAGTTTTTTTCTAATAAACATTTGTTCCTCTCTTCTTCTTCCTCTAACAATGCTGCTTTTTTTCTTATCTGTTCGATTTACTGTAAAGAAAAAGTATAATATAAGTTACATACATAAACTCACGCCCTTTTCCCATGGGGATAGGCAGAAACCACAAAACACCACTTGCTATGATCCTTACATACTCCTTTTGCCTTGTCCACATTCATACATCTGGTCATAAACGCACGCCGGTAAAGAGCCGATTAATATAAGTTAATCTGGCTATAAACGGTTCTTAACCATTACATTACATTTGACGGCACGGTTGGCGCAGTGGCTCAAGTGATTGACTGCAGCTCTGCGTGTCGCGGGTTCAATCCCAGCACAGAACAAATATCTTGTATGGCCTACAGCTACCTGTACAAATATTTGTACTGTGCGTTTTCTGGTCTGGGTATTTGTGTGTTTGACTTAATATGTTTGTGAACGCACCCACGATACAAGAAAAATTCCTAGTACGATCTACTTTTTTTTTTAAAGAAAAAAGATTGATAGTTGAAAGCCATAGTTTGTACCTTTTCAGTATTTGCATTTCCATCTTTTTCTTATTTTCTAAATTCCTTATTCTCATCACAGCCTCCCGACGAATAATCAGTACTCGGTAGGTCTACACTTCTTGATCTGTGGTTTTGATCACTGCTGCATTTTTCTTATCACTGTTATCTAAAATGTAAATAAAGATATTTAGTATGAAGATAAGATGGATGGAGTGTGTGAGGAATGATATAAAGGAAAAAGGATTATATGATAGTGTGACGACTGGCAGGGCAGTATGGAAAAAAAGACGTGTTGCGCCGACAACAAATAACATGGCATAAGGGCAGGAAGATGATGATGATGAGTGTAAAGCGAATTAAACAATGTTGTATTGTAACACAAATTTTATGTTGCGTTTTTGGGTACTTACATTAAAGAGAGAGCTTGCAGGCTTCTTATTTGTACAGCGTGCAGCGCGGGCTCCATCTTCCTTACGAACTAATACACGGCCATCACGGACCCAGACATAATTGTAGTTCTTCTCACGAGCCATTTTCCTAGCATCTGCATGTATGGCTTTAACTAATCAGAGGTGAAAGGTGCTCTGAGACGAAGACAGGTTATTTGGCGCCTCCGAAGCCCAAGTGGCTTGAAATAAGTTTATCGGACACATGAGCACGTTATGTTATAGCTGTAATTAAACTTTATAACACGAAAGATTATTTCTTGTCGGGTGAAACACAAATAATCAACCAAACAAAATTGACATTGAAATGACACTTGGACATTTTTTATTAGTGACAGTTAGCAATAAGTGATACCAAAGAAAAAATTAGTCCGGTTGCTTTATTTTATTTATATGAAAATGGCTGTTTGGCTTTGTCTTTTGTTGAAAACGATCGGTAAAAGAACTTATTTTAATTTATGTTGCTTATTTATATGCTTTCAATGTGTTTAAATAAACATTTTTTTATTTAATAATAACACATTTTCAAGTGTGGTTACACCAACTGTGTATCGATGTGCTTTTCGATAGAATGATTTGACGATACTCCGCCCTACGGATACTAACAGTTGTCATTAGCTGGTGAACCACTAATTTTTCTTTCTGGGTAGTATCGTTCATTAACGAATCTAGTGAGAATTAGATAAGGACTCATTAGAACTAATTTAATGAAGCTCTCTGAGTGCGGCAGAGTCACATTATGTTAAGCGGACAATAACATTAAGTTAGTGCACAGACAGACCTCAGGTAGTACATACAATCAGGCTGTACGTTACCTATTTAAATAAGCTATTATTAGTGTTGATATAAATGTAACACAGGCACCTCTAAGTAATTGTATCTACACACACGTAGGTACATTATGTAAGCAGTAAGCGACTACACACGAAGTGTTTGTAATTGATGTGACGATTGGTGCCGCTGGCTTACTGAATGAAGGACTCTCTTTTCATTTTAATCTGGAGTAAATAAATATTTAGTCTTTGAGTGCTCGCTAGAAAGTATCCAAGCGAGTACCTACCTAAGTAAATGCTTCGTGCTTCAGTAGTTTGTCACCAAAACGATCCATCTGTCATTAATGATAAATCAGTGTTGGTACAACCAGTACAACGCTGACCTTGCGTCGCGCGTCGGTAGGTAAACATACATATACACGAGGTAGGTACAACATTTTATAAATGTGTCCATCATTTTATCATTTATTCACGAATCAAATAATTACTATATAGCCGCGTTTATCTGCCGGCGCGTGGTGTGTGTGCCACTCAACAAAGTGGCCATCAATGAAGGCCTTTTTATTTGAACTTCTAATGTCATTGTTTCTGTAGGGTTCAACTAAGACATGGGTCTCACTGGGGCGTATCGCCCGCGCGTTGTTACGTAATATTCGGATAGTTATTATGTCGATATCGCGCGGTTGTATCGCGCGGTCGCGGGTTATCGCGCGACCCTACCGATAACCGCTACACCGCGCACCGTTCCGAATGCAGTATCCGACAAAATATTACTCGAATACAAGGATTTGTATCATGATTGACGCTGTTGTTGAACGCTGGTAGATCGTGGTGGTAGTGTGATAGGAGCTCCGTCCTTCACCATATCTTTTGCAGCGAACGCTCGATAATTACAAGGAAGGCCTTGGATTAAGAACATAGTAGGAAGATAGCGATTAGCAAACCGATAGCTATAAAGACAAAAATATGTTATGAATGTTTTGTAATAACCTCTTAGTAGAGCTTTTTGGATATCAGCAGTTTTTGAGATAATCGCAAAGAAATCTTAGAAGCTCAGGTTAGTTCCGCCAAAAATATAGAATAAGAAGGAGGTTAACGTTTTTAGTGGATTTCTAGTATTCCAAATAAATAATGAGTAACATTATTAATATTTATAAGTTATATATTTCGATATTTTCAATAGAGTGACAGACACAAATTAAAACAAAATTCAAATTAAAACTAAATCAAAAGACCTATCAAACATTATGAAGAAGGTTAGTTACAGCTACCAAATAGTTCCAACACTTCCCCTACTTCTGAATAGATAATAGACCATTATAATTAATATTAAATTAATCCTAATTCTTTTGTTAAACACAGATGTCTTTGCTTCGGTAGAAACTTAGTTAAGACATCTGCCTTCATTTCATTTGTGGGAACATATTTTATATTGATAATACCACTAGCTACAGTATCCCTTATAAAATGATGTCTTACATCAATGTGCTTTGTTCGCGAGTGATGAATGTTATTTTTAGTAAGCATTTGAGCTCCCTGATTATCACTGTAAATACAGACACCATTGTCAAAACCTAACACTTCCATTAATAAGTTTTTGAGATAAATAGATTCTTTAGAAGCATCACTAATTGCCATATATTCGGCTTCAGTTGTTGACAAGGCGACCGTTCGCTGTTTACGAGATTCCCACGAAATAGGTCCATTTAAATAAAATACATATCCAGTGTAAGATCTTCTGTCTATCTGACACGCACCATAATCTGCATCAGTATATCCCGTAAGTGCAAGTGTATTTTTCTTCTGGAATTGAAGTTTAAGATGCATTGTCCCTTTTAAGTATCGTAGAACTCTTTTTGCTGCATTCCAGTGAATTGTTCCAAAGTTACTGTTAAACTGACTTAACACACTTACAGAATGTGTAATGTCTGGCCTTGTTCCGACAGACAAATACATTAAAGATCCAATCAGTCTCTGATAAGGCAAATGTTGAGCTGCCTCTTTCTCTTCATTTGAAGGATTTACTAATTTCAGATTTGAATCAGCAGGAGTACTAGCAGGTTTTGCATCAGTCATAGCAAAATGATCTAGTACCCTTTTAATATATTCTTCTTGATCAATAGTTATTCTATTTTCCTCTTTAATTATCCTCATTCCTAAGAAATGTTTCAATTTTCCCAAATCCTTGATCTTAAAGAAATTTTGAATATTCTTTTTAAAGTTTTCTTTCATGTCAGCACTATTGCTAAGAATGCATAGATCATCAACAAAGATTGCGACAATTAATTTGCAAGTTCCTTTGTCTTTATAATAGAGGCAATGATCATGTTCAGACCTTTTCATTCCTAGTTGCATCATTGCTTCGTTAAGTTTGACATTCCACTGTCTAGGCGCTTGTTTCAGACCGTAAAGTGCTTTCTTTAACTGGCATACCTTCCCCTTGTTGCATTCTTTGGTGAAACCCTCAGGTTGTTCCATAAATATTTCTTCATTTAGATCTCCGTTAAGGAAGGCGGTTTCAACATCCATTTGATCCATTGAAATGTTCCATTGGGCTGCAAAAGCAAGTAATAATCTGACTGTTGAAAGACGTGCTACAGGTGCGAATGTTTCATCATAATCTATGCCGTAGGTTTGTGTAAAACCTTTGGCTACTAATCGCGCCTTGTATCGTACGTTTTCTCCGTTTCCATTTTTCTTGATCTTGAATACCCATTTACAACGAACTATTTTCCTATCTTTTGGTCTATCTACAAGAATCCAAGTTTCGTTATTCATAAGTGAGTCATATTCGCTTTGAAGAGCTTCATTCCATTTATTTTTATCATCACAACTCATAGCTTCCTTATAGGTTGAAGGAATTTCATCTTCTGCAGCTTTATATAGAACTGTATCTTCTGACCACTTTTTATTTATTCTGTTTCTCAAAGGATATCTTCTATCAGGTTGAGAAACTTGATTGTTTGTATCATCTGGAATCTCTGCTATACTGTCATGAAATTCTTCTTCAGTGTTTTCATTTTCAGGTACATTGAGTTCTGTTTCCTGTACTAAAGGTTCAGAAAAAATTTTGATAACTTGAGTTTCCTGGATTACAGGTTCAGTAAGATTTTTGTTGACTTTTCCTTGAGTTGATATATTTTCTGAATTTTCTTGAAATATAATAGGAACAGATTCTGATAGTTGAGTTCCAACTTTATCAACCATATTGTTTTTTTTAGTTGACTTTGATTTATATAGAAAGTCATTTTCGAAAAATTTGGCATCTCTCGTTTTGATTATAATTTTTGGATGTTCAGGATCAACTACTCTGTATCCTTTCGTTTCGGTGCAATAACCTACAAATATGCACAGTTTGGCCTTAAAATCAAATTTCTTTCGAAGATTTTTAGGTATGTGAGCATATACTTTACATCCAAAAATACGAAGATGTGAAAGATTTACTTTTCTTCCAGTCCACATTTCTTCAGGAGTTTTTCCTCTAATAGCCTTTGTCGGTGAGCGATTTTTCAAGTAAGTCGCTGTATTGACGGCTTCTCCCCAGTAAGTCTTAGGTAAGCTAGATTCTGATAGCATAGATCTTGCTTTCTCAACTAAAGTTCTATTGACCCGTTCAGCTAAACCGTTTTGTTCTGGATTGTAAGGTACTGTTGTCTGGTGAACTATACCGGACTGTTTTAATATTTCTTTCATTTCTGAATTCAAATATTCAGTACCGTTGTCAGAACGTAGAACTTTGATCTTTTTATCAGTTTGGGTCTCGACTAAGTTTTTAAATTCGCAAAATTTTTCAACAACTTCCTTTTTTTGTTTCATTAGATAAGTAAATGTTTTTCTAGAAAAATCGTCTGTGAAAGTTACGAAATATGAAGCACCTCCCAAAGATTGGGTACTCATAGGTCCGCAAACATCACTATGAATAATTTCCAGTAGATTTGACGATTTTGAATCAGACATTTTAAAAGGTTGCTTTGAAAGTTTACCTTCCACGCAAGCAATGCAATTATCTTTAATAGATCCATCAGGTTTTGGATACTTAACACCAAGAGCTAAGTGAAGTCTTAGTAATTCCATGGATCTGAAGTTCAGATGACCAAGGCGTTTATGCCATAAATAAGCTGAGTTATCTGTAACTTCTGTTAAATTCACCTGATCAATAGATAAATCAAGTTTGTACATACCGTTGACGTTTGAGGCTGTTCTTATAACTTTTCCAAATACCTTACAAGTTTGACCATCAATAATTTTACCTCCAGATTTCGAAAAAAGTACGACATTTCCTTTGTTTACCAATGAGCTAACTGAAAGCAGGTTCGTTGACAGGTTCGGAACATGCAAAACATCGGTAATATTGGAAGTGTTTTGTTTTACAGTACCAATGGCATCTGAAAGAATTATTTGATCATTAGCTATTCTAATACGCTTTTGGATAGGTTTAGTATCATGTAGCCAATCACGTCTATTAGTCATGTGACTCGTAGCCCCGGAATCTATGAGCCAGTCATCACTCTTTACAGTATACGCCTTATCAAAACTAGGTTTACAAACAAAAGAGTTTACAAAAGTTTCACAAGTTTCAGAATTATCAAAATAAGTATTACTTACTGACTGATCATCAACCATAAGTGTTACCTCAGAAATATTGGCCTTTTCCTTTTGGGATTTGGCTTTGAGTATTCTGCAATTTGCTTTTATATGACCAGGTTTACGACAGTAATTGCAAAATATGTTCTTAGTGTCTCTATTTAACTTTTTGTGTAACATCACCAAAGCACTATCTTCACGCGTGTCACTACAAGCAGCTAGATCACGGCTGTCTTCTTTCAGGAGTGCAGCAATGACATTATCTGAAGTCAGTTCAGAGCCGGAATGTTCCAATGCCATGACAAGTGGCTTAAATTTCTCTGGTAGACCACATAGCAGTATAATTGCGAGAAACGAATCATCTACTTTTTGATTAATCTGTTGTAACTGTTGATGTGTTGACATAATCTCATTTACATAGCTTTCCATGTTGTCAGTATATCGAGAATTCATTAGTTTTTTCATTAATGTGAGCTTTCTTACAAGTCCGCTGTCTGCGTATGATTTTTTTAAGTTATTCCACGCTTCAAATGCAGATTTAGATCCCATTATTTTTGAGAAGACTCTCTCATGACAACACAAGCCAATTTTAGAGCGAGCTCTGTCATCACGACGAAGCGTTTCTTGTGAACTATTATCTAAAGGTGGATGCTTCACACAATCCCAAAGTCCACAATCAATCAACATCATCTCCATTGAAAATGCCCATGTTGTGTAGTTCGAACGTCCTTCTAATTTATTAAATGATGGAGTACTTACAGTCTGTGTATTTGCAATATGGGGTACTACACTAGTATCACTTCCATTCTTATTGGAAAGAAATTTTGAACAAGAATCTTCCATTTTTTTATGTTCGAAGTACGTACGAAAAATAAATCACAAAATTTAGAATCATTGAGGTATTACGTACTAGAGAAGCTATTTCAAACAAAATAATGTGCGCGCACTTGATGACAGCGGGGCAGGCGGGGGGTGTCATGTTCTCATAGATTACTATCAATGCGTGCAGATGCGACATAATGTTATTATTCTGCCTACTTGATATTGTACGTGTGTACTTACTCAGAAAATAAATAAAATATACTTAAACTGTAACAATATTGTAATTTCCTTAAATAATTTATTTTGTGTTAGTTTCTGCAGTTTGTTATAGTAATCCACAGTTGGATCAGTTTCACCTTCGTGATGCAATCTAATTTTTGTGAGCTATCTAATTCGAGGTAAAATAATAATAAATTAATGGCTCGAATTAAATGGATTCTGTGATTGAATGTTGATGGCTGATTCAGTAAATTATGTTTATTCCAATTTTGCAAATACTTCTTTCCTAATTAAATGCTTTAGGGTGTTTACGGACGTATAATTAAAATCATATTTCGAGGCAAGACTTCCACCACTTTGCCGTATTAAGTTACGTATGATAGATGTGTGATTTGGAAGTTTATAGTATAGTCAAACTATCAATGCAATCTTCACATTTCAACTTTTTTGTTAATTGTCTTGATACATATGTAAATATTATACAACCTACTATCAATTTTGACTCACATGTAGAGGATTCGTGGTCAAGCATAGAATACGTCGATAGTGTCTGGTCTGTGCATGCAAATGTTTTATTCTTTGACATTCACGTAAAAAATGGCCGCCGCGATGACACATTGCAATTCAAAAAATATAATTAAATTATGTGTGTTTTAAAGATAATAAGTTATAATAGCTGGTGAAAAGCCACTCCTTGACTTTTACTTATATTTTTTAAATTATTTCTACAGTATCTAAATGCACACGAAGGCATATTTTAGACAAGAAAACTACACTCAAATGTGTCACGTCGCAGCAACCGCTCGGCATAGACTAAATGAACTGGAGTCTACTAGCTCTACCGTGTGTTACAAAAAATCGAGTTGAGGTGTCTCCTCTAGTACGTAGTACATTATACCTCAATGTTTAGAATTCTAGAATTCTGGGCCCATAACCAGAAGGAGGTTAACGTTTTTAGTGGATTTCTAGTATTCCAAATAAATAATGAGTAACATTATTAATATTTATAAGTTATATATTTCGATATTTTCAATAGAGTGACAGACACAAATTAAAACAAAATTCAAATTAAAACTAAATCAAAAGACCTATCAAACATTATGAAGAAGGTTAGTTACAGCTACCAAATAGTTCCAACAGAATAGAATAGAATATAATACATTTATTTTCAGGTAACAAAGACCCATAGACAAATACCTGAAAAAAACATGAACGAACTACTACGCACTTGAGTTAACAAGTACCTAAACCTAATCAGTCGTTGTTGTTGACTACGTTGGATTCGTTGATGACTTGAGTCACGTGGAAACTACGAGATGAACAAAAAACGCGCGGAACATTGTCATCATCACAAATAATCAATCTCGAAACACTGTACACATTAAACACAAGGCATAGTATTGAAGCAGAACTACTACTACTGCCATGACTACTCATAACGTACCTAGGTATTAATGACATTGGTAATGTAGAAAACAAACACAGTCATAGAATCAAGAAGCAGTGGCGAACTTTGGCACGTAATGATTCTGATAAATTCTAATAAATAAATAAATATTAAGGTTACCTTTATTACGATCGCCAAGTTGAAATAAATAAGCAACATACTCTCACATGTGTAACATAAATTAACCTAGAAAAAACTGATTGTAGTTAATAAAAATATAAAGTAACGTGGTAGATACACAATTCTGAGAAGTCAGTTTCAATGAAGTTTATATCGAATTTTGTAACGTAGTTTAATTGAAGATGTCACAGATAAGATCGGGCACACAGCACCAAGGGTGGATCCAGGGGGGGGGGGGCACGGGGGCACGTGCTCCCCCCTCCAGATGGTTATGGAGTTTCCATCACAGTACATACTTATTAGCTAAATCGGATTATCAGAGTAATATACCAGAAAAAAAAAATAGGATATTTTTCTAGGCTTTTTGGAAAAAAACTACATGTGCCCCCCCCCCCCCGAAAAGAAATCTTGGATCCGCCCCTGCACAGCACACAATGCAGCTGTCAGTGTTTAATGGTTTCCGCCGCGGATGCGATGGAAAACGACGCGCGACGCAACAGGGGCAGATCGATGCAGTTGATTCAATTAAAAATCCATTCATTCCCATTGTACGACACGACTTGTACTTGCATATTCAATCAGTCTTATTGTATACACTTCTATACGCTAATAATACACACTGAAGTTACATTTTGACACATCAATGTACTAGATTGAACCGATCAATCATTCTACAGTTTGTAAATAACAAGTGCAATAACAAGGTAATTCATTATGCTGCTCTTTTATTTGTGTTTCTGAATGAAATAAAAATTCATTCAAACAGATATGATATGCATGACTAATTAGTAGTTCCTAGTTAGGATTGCAGTCCACTGAGGCGTATCAATACTTTCGCACGCAGGTGATCAATTGAGCGTTCACGAACGTAAGCTTGGTAACAATTGTAACAGGTGATAATAATTGTGACGCGTCAGTGGACGCTACAGGCTATTGTTATGGAAATGCGGACATGTAAACACGGTGTCTTAACCGTGAGTTATGTGGTACCTACGTGTTTTATGCGTTACGGTACTTAACGGAAGATCAACAATCAATCACAGCACTCACAGTGCTTGCTTTTAGCCGACTTCACAAAAAAAGGAGGTCTCAATTCGGTTGTATGTTTTAAAATGTTTGTTAGGTACCTCAGAACTCTGACATTTATAAACCGAGTAGATTTTAGTTTTTTAAACAAAACGTTGTCGGTGACAAGCTACTGGTTTTTAAGAAATTATATACCTACCTAATAACATTTGGATGACTATTTAGTAAGAAAGAAACTAGCAACCTTCACATTAAACGATGAGAAAACAACGAAGATGACCAAAGTACCAGATCTTACAGCCTACTTGAAATCTGGAGCTACTAATAGCTGAAGCTGAAGCCATTGAGACTAATTGCAAGTGTAAATATTCCAGCTACTACCGAACTGTAAGTACGGACAGAGTCCACCCAAAACCAGTGTTTCGATAAGTAATCATTTAATGAACAGTTAGATGAGGCTTCACAAGTTCACATCCTATACAATATCCGCGAGCACTCGGTACTATCTGACGTACAATTATCTGATAACATCACGAGCCCTCTGGATGCTGCTCGCACTGCTGAAACACTGAATTGGGTAGTCTAGACTGGTGACATGGATGATAATCCTGATAATGAGCAGGAACATCGGCAGCTACTCATGGCTCATGCACAGTCTACGAAGAGTCAAAACATCCACAGTTGACACAAGGCGCCTATGACGAATTGACGATGTCCAATACAAACCGTAGATTGGACCTATGTATATCTCTGATGTAGAAATTTATTAGAAAATTAATGATCACGCAGACTGGCGCGATTGACCGCGTGTTCGAGCCGTGTCACTGCACCAATTGGGCTGGACATTGGACGTCGCTAACTGAACCAAATCTCAATGAACGTGATGCAGAGAAGCCACAAAGAAACAAATTGCTCCCAATATAGACATCACAAGAGAGAATGACCTGCTCCGCATGTACCCACGGTCTACAAATTAAATGACAATTTGACTATTCTATACATAGATGTCAAATCTTAGAATATTTTATGGATTATAAGATTCCACCGATATTGGGTTACAGAGGTCAGATAGACATTTGGTTGGACTAAAAAGGAGGATCATTAGAAAGACGTCTGATGGTCTGATGGTGTGCACAACTAGCCAATGCAGCTCATTTACTTGCTAGTGTAGAATTAATTGAAAAACCACTTGTCATTCCCACACAAGTATTAGCGTCGTTTTCTCAACGGATTTTTCTTAAGAGACAAATGATGCTCCAGAGGGCATTCAAGCTGATTGACTGATGGAATAAATGGCTCTGCAAGCTGGAGCTACCTGTGGACTGTGCCTTACGAAACATTTGAAACTTTTATTTGCGATGACTTTACTCAATGACCCAGCACAGGCGGCAGGTCATGTTTATTGAGAACCCCCCCTCCCTCCTCACCCCCCGTTGCCAAGCACTGCTCACCCACTCACACCAGTCTGCGATAAGGGCGCGATTATATGCCGATACGAGCTGTCCAAATAATTTATCATCAATAATGATGACACATCAAATGTACAACGTCGGCGGGTGGCGTCTGCCCAGTGCCCAGCCTGACCCAGCGGGGAGCATTACATCGATTTGTCTACGAATATTTATTTAAAATAATATAACTACGGTTATAAATAAATGTTCTGCATTCTATGATTTGATTCCCTGTATGACGCGATGGAATGTTGCAATAAGTTCAAGCAAGTGGTCGCTGGTCAGTTGGTGGCCCTCAATCAAATCTAAGAACCGAGAGAGAACAACAGCGCCAACTGATTTATTGGCTTAAATGGCTAATTTGCGAGGACGACAGATTCCAGACTGTGAGAACAATCGCGAACGCACCGGACTAGTTGAGCAGAGCGATCGTATCGCGCCTAAGGGTACAAGTGGAGCGATCAGCTGAATGATAATGTGAATGATGGGGGATACTTTAATCATGCATAATATGTTACCAGGTGCAGGAGTTTGGAAGTTGGCGTATGATATCACCGTGCCTTGCACGAAGGCATAGGTCCTGAGCCTGATCTCTCGTCGGTCGGATCGCCGCCGTCTCATCGGACTATGAGAGTGAGGGAAGAGAGAGTGCAGAAGGGATGGGAGGGCTAATCTGCGCTGAGATTGACCGCCGTGACCGATAACGTTCTGGACTATTATTTCGCCTATCGGCAGGCGCAGGAGACCAGCTCTATTACATGCGGTGACAAACTCATCGCTAAAAGTACATTGTTATGAGTCTGCAACTGATTGACAAAGTTGCATTGTTGCATTATTCCGAGTTTGACGCAACGAACCTTAGAACTTCATTGCATATCTAGGTAAACACGAGCTGAGACGCCGCCGGCGCACGCGCAACCTGCTAGTTAATGAACTTGGACAGCGCGGCCTTGCTGACGTCGCGTCAGTCAATACTGATTACTACGTGTGTCGTGAGGAGTGAGGACTGCTAGTGCAAGCGACTGCTCCGCTTACTTACACACCCAGACCCTTATTACGATGAGACTGATGGTTTATTTTTAAATTATTTAACTAGTTTTGCATATAATACTAAGTAATGACAAATGAAAACGTAATCTCCCGGCATTAATTTATCAAGATAACATGGAATTAGATAATATAGCTACTTAGTTAACATTAGAAACCAAATATAATATATAAAAAATATATAATTGTAATCAAACCGAAATTGCAAAGGTTTGGCTTAAAAATACGTCAGCAGAACCAACAAATGCTACTTGTCCGTGACTGTTGTCACTGAGAGTATAGTAGAATGAAGTACCTACTGAATATATAATTGAGCATGACAAGTGGGTCTCTAATTATTCAAGTGGTCGATGATTACCGCCGCGCGCCGGCGAGCATCCATCGAGCAAGCGAGCATCCATCGAGCAAGCGAGCATCCATCGAGCAAGCGAGCAGACGAGCAACGAATCAAAGAACAAGCAAGCCTTCAAATTGCTGTTGTAATAGCTGACGCACGACACAAGTAGTCACAACACTCCGAAACAGCAGCACTGGGTTTACTTAACTAATTAGTAATTAGTTACACTTGAACAAACTAGATACTGATTACTGATTTATCTAGTTTATTCAAGTTGTTTTTGTACTTAACTTACTTAATGATTTCTCACTGGTTTGATATACTCATATTATAGCCATGGTGTTGTACAATGTCATATTTAAGCCTTCTACTTGTTCGAGTATAATAAATTCTAGTCGCGTCGTTTTCTTCCATTCTCTTCTGTAATCCGTCACGCTATCATTTACTCTTTCATATCATTTCTCACACAATTCATCCATCGTTTCCTTGGTCGTGCTCTGCCTCTCCATCCATCACCATTTAAATTCATCACTCTTTCAGTCACATGCAATGCGTCCTTCCTCATCACATGTCCGTACCAAGACAATCGATGCCCTTTCAGCTTTTCTGTAACTGGCACTACTTTTAAACTTTCTGTACAATACACATCCACTAGCTTTGATTCGTCTTCACGAATCGCGATAGTTTGACCGAGCCTCTATCAACCGATGTTTAATTAACTAGTATTGCTGCTAAAATACTTGTCTTGAGGGAATCAGTGGCCAATGCGGTCAAGTGGTCGTTCTAGTTATTCTGTTCTGGCCCTACAGGACATTCCTGTAGCACCAGAACAGAATAACTAGAAATGGTTGATGAATGAGCACCCCCATTAGTTATTTGCTCGTATCTTACGTTTCTACTTTCATTCTAACACGAACCATTAAATTCTGATGGATGAGCCTAGAGGGCCATCTGTCACGCCCTGTCCGCTTGTACTTACTGCTGGTTGCTAAATTAACATTAGATTTTTCTACCCGAAAGTATAACAGGTGCCTGATTGATAGAGAATTGTGCTCTCTAAGCACCGTTACAGCAGCATACTGAGATAGTGGCCTTTTGGCCTCGTAAGGGATTAATTTAAATTTAATGTACTTATTTGTAAGTGTTTCTCTTATGTTTATTATTCTTATGAGCTCTTTTTTCAATTTGTTTTAAACCAACCAACATTATTTAGGAGCAGGTCTGCAGTCAAGGATACTCCGCGTCACGGTTCTGTGGTGTTGTTGTGATACAAATGCTTCATCAAGTAATCATAACACCATCGTGGCCGTTTAGTTCCGCCGGCCGGAGCAAACGATCGTTACAACCTGCCACCATTAAATTTCCATTGTTCATTGGTCTAGCTGATGAGGTATGAGGTAAATATAGTACCTACGGGATACGACAACTATTTCAAACCATAACTTATTCAGTATCTTCATCTTTGAATTGTGTTCCTCAATCTGCTGGATCGTCATCGAGCTTTAATTTCAAATATTTTTTTGGAATTGGCGCAGTAGTGTTCTTCTTCTTGCATGCATTAAATCTCTCTTTCTCGCTTGCTTGGGGTTGAACCCCTCCCAGTAAACAATCTAATCAAAGTTACCTCAGTAAAGGAACCTCAGTCTGTCGTATTGTATGCAACTGGGCACGTCTCGTAGGTCCCCCGAGACTTCGAGACGCGATAATGACGTGCGAACGTCTATTGTCTGCAGCAATCTGTCCACTCGCTGACCTGTGTCCTCGTCTGTCTGCGTTGTGTCTTAAATGAATATTTAGTGCAGGACGCGCCCGTCCACCCGTCCTGTCCCGAACAGGTCCCAGTTGGAGCTGCAGTTACGATCTCCGGTTATTTATAGGTTGTTACCCAATCGCCTCTCCATTGTGATGGGAATTATTCAATGCAATAAACTTCGCTATCATTCAATTTCAGACATTAGTATAACGGCCGCGGACGTCATGGAGTTGGAAAAACGAAATAACTTTTGTGATGCAGTCAGTTCTAAAGCATACTACTAGGTTACTGCTCAATCCTCCCCATTGAGCAGTAACCTACCTAGCTTGACTCTTAACATCGACTTTCGGGTAAATCTGAAATTCTGATGCACACATCAACCCATCACAAAAACAATATATACCAATTTAAAGACCGTCATCGGTCAGTAAACGCAACCACGACACGCGCTTTTCCAGCGTCTATTGTAAAACACAAGTAAAAATAAAATAGATGTCGATAGACGAAAATAGATCAACACAGCAAAAATACCGGAGAAGAATATACTGCTAAAGTCAAGAGAATTTCATAACACATAAATATAATCTTCGAAACTTCTGATGTTCGCTAAATTGTAAGCCATTATTATCTGCGAGTTCAAGTGCAAGTATGAATGATTTGGGTAAACAAAGCGGTCAGCGGAACGCCAGCGCGTCGCGAAACGCCGGCGTTAAATTATTTTGTATCTATTTACGCAATCAGCCAGTGAGCGCGTACTCGTATCGCGCGAATTCCTTCAGATAAACTTGATTATAGAACGCACTACGTTTTAATGTCGTTGCTAAAAAGAGTCGTGTGAAAAACTTCGGTGAAAATGAAAAAAATATGAGTACTTATGGAGGCAAATCACTAACGTCAGTCGTTGTACGTCACGTCAGCCGTAATGTGTACGGAAATTAGGGTGTGTTTGCGCAGGAGTTGGATTGTACATCCGAGGAAGGAAGTTTACGGCATTGTACGGAGCTTGAAATTATCCTATTAGAAGAATTATTCAGCTTTCTTGGACTAGAACTTTATAGCATTTCCGGCTCTACATCTTGCGTCACAAACATAAGTAATTATGTTTGTGGCAATGGCTGTGTGTAGATAAATGTGTTTCTGCGATGTTTTCAGCGGACTTCAGTGTTTTGGTTTAGATAACACTATCTGTTGACGACTCGCGGGTTCTTTCTCCGGCGAGGTCGCCGGGGGGTCACGGCGGGGTCGCATGGGGCCCCACGTTTTAACTCTGATTGAGACGTCCGTCATATACGCAGATAATATCAATTTGCTGCGTATTTGTACGTAATAATGAATATTCTAGTCGGAGGCGTGTCAGCACATTTTTGTCAATAGTTCGTGTTTGCTGGAAGTTGCCTCGGTAATATTAATAAGTTCTTTGCTAATTAATAGAAGTGATTCGGTAGCGACGCGACGCTGATTCGCCACCAGGGAGTATTAATTAAATGCTAATAGTCCGCGATAGATATGCGATGCTGAAGTAGGTTTTGTCAAAACATTTTAATAGTAAACGTTTGTATGTTCTGCGCGTTGTTTTGATAGCGCTTACAAAAAATTTCATTGAAGAATTAAATCGAAAATGATTAAATATTTTTATAGAAAATTCCAACCAGAAGAAAATAGTTTGAGAGTAAATGTTTTCGTTTTCATGTTATGTTAGGAAATAAGGGCGTGTTCATAATTATAGTGTTATCCTAGGATAAGTCACATAATTATAGTGATATCCTAGGATAAGTCACATAATTCTTCATTGATATTGTTATCCTGTTTTCAGGACTTCAGTGTCTGTCAAAACGAGTGTTTCCTGAAATTAGGCGCATGTTAGAGTATCGTAGTAAATAGAGATACTCACATGTGGGTCCGGAGACGACGTGCGAACACCGGCGTCGAAATAGCGCCAAGGTCGATTGATATTATCGTAGAAAAATACGATGTCGCGAACGTACGGCTTGGACAACGCTCACAGGGCTACTAATACAGACGGGTGTTCCGGGCCGCGCTCGCTCGCACACTGCCGCCTATCAGCCGCCTACCATCGACAACACTGGCCACCAACTCGCGACTCAATGAAGAAGACACCTCACACCTTACAACACTTCAGCAAGCCAGGTCTTTCCTCCGCGGCCGGGTAAACGAGGCGCCTCCACACTAGCACACTACCTGCCGGACCGGCTCCCAAGCTCGGCTCGCACTTGTTAGTTGTTGGTGTTTACGATCAGTTTTTTAGACAGGTGCCATTGATGCAACAAGTTATTACAAACAAACTTTAAAGGTAAAGCGGACTCGCCTAATGCGGAATCTTGTCGTAAGTTCATAACTATACGTCTAGTAAAACATTACTTTGGGACGACGAAATGCAACAAGTCGCCTTACACATAACACATATAAAGTGGACAGAGCAAGCATTGCTACTTGTCCTTCGTCATCACGCTAGCATAGATTCCAGGATGCTACTGAGCAATTCCTTTTAGAAAAACCTCAATTTTTCCCTATGAATGGAAATCGAACCCAGCCCCTTATGTTCAAAAAACCAGAACAACGATTTCAACAGTGAAAATTAAGAAAATGCTGAATAGTTATGATCGTTATCTAACATGCATGTTTTGCAAGAAGTGAGAGTGTCCGCACGGGGCACGAGGGGCACGAGGCTTGGGTAAAGTCCAGACTCTAGCCTCAAGTTCACGGCGGGTTCATCAACATTATCTTTATATGAGATGAGATTTTTATAATATTGTAAAGAAACGGGATTTTCGTCCTCCTGAATGAAATTGGTATCAATCACGTGCCTCCCACTGACAACAGGCTAGGGCAACTTTATTACCTCACACAAGAAACTTTGACAACAATAAATATCTGTTCAGGCGCAGAAGTAGCTTACACGTTACCTACTGCTGTAAAGAAACGGATCTATACTTGACTGTACCAAGTGTCCATTTAAACAATTATGTTGTGGTGTACCAGGAGCTCGTGGCTTAATAAGAACTGCCACTCGGGTCGATCTTTTGGTAAAGCTGTGCTTGCGTAGGTCGGTCTGTGCAGGGGCGGATCCAGGATCTTTTTCTGGGGGGGCACGTAGTCTAGTCAAAAAGAGCTTTTTGGTTATTTTTTTTTTTAATTCAGGCATCTACTGAAGAGATGAAAGGACAATAATCTGCGGTCAAAAATGTTTTATCGCGATTTTTCTTATTATTAATTTCAACGGGAATATCAAATAAATCTATACTAATATTATAAAGAAGTAAAGTTTGTGTGTTTGTATATTTGTTAAATTGTAAGGGGTAATCTCGGGATCTATTGAACCGATTTTAAAACTTCTTTCACCGCTGGGAAGCTACACTATCCGCGGGTGATATAAGCTACTTTTTATCCCTGTATTCCCACGGGAACGGGAACTACGCGGGTGAAACCGCGTGACGTCCGCTAGTTATAATATAACACAACATCACACAACACATAACACCACGCCTGTAATCCCCGAAGGGTTAGGCAGAGGTGTACCTAATAGTACACCCACATTTCGCCAAATGCCAAAATAAATTATAAATAATTGTAATCAAGTAATTAGCGCACTTGCAATTTTCATGTTCAAAAGATTCTTAATTAACGAATGCATAATTCATGGAAAAATCGGGATAAAAATTGTTTGACCGCGGATTATTGTGTTCATTCATCTATCCAGTAGAATCCTGATTTTTTTCAATTCATAACTTTCATATTGAAGCAGTTAAATAGAATTTATAATTCCTGAAAAGTCGAGAGTGAGCGAAACACGCAAGCCAGCCCAGACCAGAGTCCCCGTTTTCAGCCGTACTTTCAACCTTCTGGGAACGTTAAAAAAATCGGTTATACAGTGTTCTACAGTTTCACTTTTTTTTCATGGGATATTATAATTATATTACCTCCTCTTTTAGAATCTTTTTTCCAATTCGTAAAATGTCAAACTGTTATAGACACATTTGCAAAAAACCAAACACCATTTTTTTTTAGTAAGTAATTGTTTATAACTTTTGTAAGCGGATCTTGAATTTTTTCAAAAAATACCTTTTCCGAATGCCATTCCGAATCGAAAGACACTTCGTTCATATTTTTCGGAGGAGGAGAACAAAAAAATCTGTGTGTGTTCTTTCTGTTATTTTATACATCATTTTTATTTTAACAACTCGGGTAATTTGATTTGCCTGTGAGTATTGTAATGGAAAGTCGTCCATAACCGTCGGGGGGGGGGGGCACGTGCCCCCGTGCCCCCCCCCCCCTGGATCCGCCCTTGGGTCTGTGGATGGGTGACCGCCCGACATACCGAGTTTCCTCCGTGCCTCGGAAAGCACGTTAAGCTGTTGGTCCCGGCTGACATAATATATTATATAGATCTTTGGCAGTCGTTACAGGTATTCAGTGACCTGAAATTCTGACATCCAGTCTTACCAAAGAGTATCGTATTACCTAGTATTAACTGGGTTGTGGAGGTCAGATAGGCAGTCGCTCCATGTAAAATACTGGTATTCAGCTGCATTCGGTTAGACTGGAAACCGACCCCAACATAGTTGGGAAAGGCGAGGCAGATGATGATGTCGTGGTGTACCGGCTCGGTAGGTACATTATGTTCTTCTTTATCTGCAAGTTTCAATCAACGAACACAATATTTTCCTGTTCTGGCAACATTGGAGCATAAAAACATACTTTACTTACAAAAACTGGCCCCGAACTTGGTGATAACTGATAACAGTAATGTTGTTATTGAGATGCGATCGGTTGGTGTCGAAGCGCCGCCCGGCAATTAATTATACTCGCGAATATAATAAAATATAATGATATAATGATGTGGACACGGTTCAGATAACCGTCTCATTATTGATACACATACTGTTGACTAATTGCGCGACCACGTTTAGGAATTACCTACTTATTAGGGGTAGGGAGCGAGAGATTCTTTAAAGTGAAGGAATTTGGGAGCGAAGAAGTTAATTAAATCCAATTATTTTACTTCGTGGTGATCTTCAAATAATTATTATTGACATAGGTAGTAATTCCCTTACGACGTATTAACACCGCGATTTTAGATTAAAGAAAATGAATATTTTTTAAAGATTGCAACATTTGCATCGTCCTATCCCGTTTTGGCATATGAAACGTCACTTTTCTTTTTCGCGCGTTAATGACACCGCAAGAAAAAAGTTCTTTCTCGTCAAATTATTCGCTTAAAAATAAGTTTACGTTATATTCTACCGAAATAACAAAATACTGAGTGACAAGAAGTGTAATAAGTGCAGCGTTAGTGAAAATCGTGAACCTGAGACGCAGAAATCTGAGCAAATACCTACAGACAACGCTCGCGCAGCCGACCACAGCAGTGAACTTGGATGTAACTCTTGTAGTCCTACCATTAGGCGTAAGAATGCCTGGCTATAACTGACCTCCGGATAAGTGATATCTACAGTGCTTATTCAAGCGATACGATGGTCATTAACACTGTAAACCACATGTGTGCTGTAAGCTTCTTAAAGTTTTTTCCAGTGGGTGCGCGACACCCCAGTAACATATATTTCCTATGTACTAGCTGGAACTTGAACTATCAGTGCGTGACACGAGATGTCCTTGGCAAAGTCATTGGACAATGCTAACACTGAATATAACTATACTGGGTATAGCAGGTGAGTTACATTTCCATGTAAGCATATACCCTATGTTATTAACTGCATAGCAAACTAGCAGTGTGTGGCACGAGATGTCCTTAGCAAAGTCATTGGACAATGCTAACACTGAAAATACCTATATGCTGCATAGCAGGTGAGTTACATTTCCGTGTAAATTTTAAGCATATACCCTGAGTTATTAGCTGCATGGCAAACTGTCAGTGCGTGACACGAGATGTCCTTAGCAAAGTCATTGGACAATGCTAACACTGAAAATACTTACAATCGGCATAGCCGGTGAGATCCATCTCCATGTGATGTTTGTATGTTTTGAGTCATCATCATTCTCTTGCCCTTAACCCAATTCATTTGAGGTTGGCTCAGCATGTCATCTTCTATACTTCTCTGATTACTTGAATGATTCCAACGGAATAATTACAAAAACATATATCCCATGTTACTAGCTGCATAGCAAACTATCAGTGCGTGACACAAGATGCCCTTAGCAAAGTCATTGGACAATGCTAACACTAAAAATACCTAAAATAGACATCACAGGTGAACCTACTCTACTATGAACTTTGGTCAGCTAAATTTATAAATGCTTTTTAATCTATGAGCATGATGGTTGCGAGACAACCTTGCTTATCCAATGTGCATTATAGTCTTGCTAATACATATACTCTTGCAGTGAATGGGGACCCTACTTTGCCACCTGGTTTCCTATCAGCAAGTAAAAGTTACTTGGCTGCCTTATTTGTATTCTGCTGGCTGACACACATTTGTCATGATTGCACATGCTTTAGTATGAGATACTCTCAGCATGTTATGGCCACATTAAGTGAAATCTTTTCATAGCTTCTTCATCGAGTATGATATTATGGAAGCATCATTGGTTATAAATCAAAGTTACATAATCATGCACGTAACCAACCAAATGCAAAACTGGCGAAATATGGGTGTCTGACTGACCCTTCGGGGGTTGCAGGCGTGATGTTATGTTATGTTATGCAAACAATGTTTAATGTATAACCGTTTATTTTCTGAATAAATTAAATAAAACATGGTGGTAAATGCACTGTAATGTCCCAATACTCAAAAACTATTAGTATTGAGAGGGAAAAGGTTTATAGACTGACAAAATTTCGAGGTCTTAACAGCCTGCCAATGTACAGATGACCTTATCAACCAAACACTTTTTAGTTCCAAATAAATTATTTCCACTCCAAGACCTCAACCCCTCTTAGGAAAAGATAATAGTACCATTATATTGTAAGGCCCAATCTAAAATAACAACCCTAATAGTAACTCGTCGCTATACCTAGCAATCTATGGCTTCAATATTAAATTAATCATGTTGTAATTTAAAACGTTGATAATTTATTTATGCCTAAGAGTATTTTCAGAGAAAATCACTGAAACCATACCTAATAATAAAAGATAACTTTTTTTTTTTTTTTTTTTTTTTTTTTTTGTGGGACAAGCCCGCCACACTATTCCCAAACCACTGTAACTCCTGTTAGCCAGAATCAACAGTGGCGACCACAAGAAAAGCGCCGAGACAATGAAGCTCGACGAAGTCCCAGGGAAACGATTTAACTGTCTTGGATCCCGCAACGAAATTAATCAGAAAAGAATAGCGGAGGAGTAGGAAAAACATAATTTCCACTTCCCTCCATATCAGCAGGAGACAGAACAGAACAAGGCCAATAGGCATACAGGGACGTATACAACTGGGATAGGCCCAATTGCCTAGCACCACGGATATTATTGTCATTAATATTACTGGGTCCTAAGTTGTGAGCTGTTATATTTGATTCCAATAATAGGTATGACAAAAATGCTTGAACGCACGGAAATTTGTTCTAGTTTCTACAAGGTCCGTATAGTAAATAACTCCGGATGTAACCCGTACACTATTTAACATAATATTACGTTCATTCTGCCAAAGACTACACTCCCATAAAATGTGATGTGCAGATTGTTCAAATTCGCAGTCAGATGTAGAACATTGACAAAAAGGTGAGTCAACAAGCTTGAAGGAAAACAATTTACTCTTAAAGTTACCATGACCTGTGAGAAATTGGGCAACACAGTGATCCACCTCCAGCCATGTCCTGGCCAGCCGCTCACGAACGGATGGAAAGAACTGATGGAGGTGTCGGCCTTTGATGGAATTATCCCACCTACATTGCCATTCGGACAAAAGTTCCTCCCAGACGTCAGCTTGTGGCTTAAGTAATCTAGCTATTTTAGCACGGTCGCGTTGCGTTAAAAAGTCTGCGTCTGCGGTCTCTCGTGCGCAGTAGTACATTGAAGCACGACGCTGCACTTCAAGATCGACTGGAAGTACCCCTGCCAGTACCGGTAAGGCTTCAGTACTAACCGTCCTATATGCTTTACACAAGAAAATTAAGGCCAACCGCTGGCTTTGAAGCAATTTACGTCGTACCGCTCCTATGGAGGCCCTATCGGCCCAAACTGGTGCCCCGTAGCACATACACCCCAAGTAAGTAGCCCCATAGATCGTCTTTAGAGTTAAAAATGACAAACCCCACGTAGATTTGGATATTCTCGTTAAGGCATAAAAGTTTTTTTTAGCTTTTTCACCGACGGTTTTTATGTGTTCAATAAATGAAAAATTCCTCTCCAAGACAAACCCAAGGTAGCACACGGACTCCTTCTTTTTCACGGGGACGTTATTAAATTTAATACTAGGCCATGATTTAAGATTACCTTTTAAAAGAAGTTGATAAGTTTTGTGTGGTGCAAAGGTCAGACGGTTACGATCGCCCCACTGGGATATTAATTTTAGGCAAGTATCTGCCAAATTTTCGAGTCCAGCCCGAGTACTTGACTGAATGAGCAGCAGGCCGTCGTCCGCGTAACCGGTTAATGAACACCCGCATGGAAGTGGAATCGCGAGGAAGTCATCGAAGCCTACGTTCCATACATACGGACCCATAACCGAACCCTGAGGACATCCCATGGTAAGGGACTTTGACATAGAATGATGTCCGAGTTTTAGTTTCGCGGAACCATTTAAGAAGTACGAGTAAACAAGATTGTATATGTTTTTAGGGCAACCACGAATTTTTAGTTTAAGGAGTAGCATCGGCCACCATGCGTTATCAAAAGCCCCAGAAATATCTAGAAATATCCCAACTACATACTTATGTTCGGATGTATTGACAATTTTCCTGACAGAAAGTGCCGCATCTACGGTAGATTTTCCCACGGTAAAACCGAATTGGTTGTTGTGAAATTTCGGTCCGTCTGGTAGTAAACGTGGAACGATAAGACGCTCCAGGAGTTTCCCCAAAGATGGTAGTAGTGTTATAGGGCGGTAAGACTTAGGGTCGTCCGGTGGCTTGTCGCCACTTTTCGGAATTATTCGTATAAAGCCGCGTCGCCATATACGAGGAAAAACGCCTTCTGCAATACAACGGTTGTAAACACTTAAAATTGCGTCGGCCGCTGTTTTACATGCTTCTATTATCATCCGATTAGATATTTTATCTTCACCTGACGATTTGTTAAGTGGAAGTTTCCTGACAACTTTCATGAATTCGTCAATGGATGGAAGGTCTGACGCTGGTGATTCAGGTGGAACAGCCGCCCACGCCCTGATCTGCTGATGGTAGGCATTGTCATTATTAGGCAAATCATCAGGTATCAAAGTATTTAATAGAACTTCGGTTGTCTCCTCAATACCGGTGGTGTGTTTGTTGTTTACTTTAATGTTTTCGACGAACGCAAGATCAACTGATCGATTTGCTTTGAACTCGTGATACAAAGGAGACCACGGACCTTCTTTATCTAATTTTTCTACTATTTTCCGCAGTAAATTACCTTTAGATTTTTCTACCGATGCTCTGTAGCGGGATTTGGCAACTCTAAACGCATTTAAAGCAGAGGTGAGTGGGTCTCCGGTGACCTTTCGCTTTTTAAGCTTATTTAAATTTCTACGCGCACGGCGATAACTTTTACGTTGTTCGTTTAAGTAGTCACACCACCAATCACATCTACGGATATTGGTCATAGATCCGCGACCAATGGCGATGTCAGCACAGTAAGTGAAGGCGTCTGACATAATTTCAGCACTTTCTTCAGCTGACAGCCCGTCTCGAGTGAAGTCTTTGGTGTTTGACGCAAAAAGCAAGCTAAAGAATTCCCAATTCGCGCCTTTACTTTTATACCTAAAGTTACCAATGATATGTGACGGACCTTGAGTAAACGTCGGAACAAATTCGTACACGATAAGCCGATGATCGCTACATGACGCATCCGGTAGGACACGCCACCTATCCAAACGAACGTCTGCACTAGAAAGTGTGACGTCAATACAAGATTCGCCCATTTGGCTGCAAAAGGTAGGTGGTGCATCTGGGGTATTATGAATCGATAGGTTCATTTCAGCAATGAAATCTTCAACAGCAGAACGTCGGTCGGAATCCGTAGGCCGAACCTTGCCATACCACAGAGACGAGGATGCGTTAACATCCGCGCCAACGATAACTTTACAGCCCGCGAGTGACCGCAAGACATGACGGAGGTTATGTATGTGAGGACCAACAGGGTCTGAATATTGAAAGTAACAGCTCACAACGTAAACTTTATAGAAAGCCGAGGAGACTTCCGCAACGGCACAGTGCGGCGTCATGAGGTTACGCAAAGACGTTACTGTAAAGTTAGAAGAACGCGCCACGTAAATTCCGGCTCGTGATTTTGAATCCAGCTGAACTACTTTATGACGTAAGCGCGCGTTTTGATATTGTTCTTGCACAAGCACTATGTCTAAGCTGTAATCGATAATTAATTTGTCCAGTTCAGAAGTCGCTACTCTGTCGTTGTGGAGATTTAATTGTCCTATGTTTAAACTATCCATTGTTTTAGTAGTTTGTGTTGAGGATTAACTGTTCGAGCTTAACTTTGTAGGTTGTACACTCTGGTGACCCACAACGATGGTCAAATGGTTTTTTAAAACGTTTACAGGCCACGCAAGTTGGTATAAAATTTAAATTGTCCTTATGCGGGCAGTTGTTTGTTTCATGTGCTTCGGAGCAATTTGCACAGGTAGGTGACTTGTTAACGCAGTATTTCTTAACGTGACCGAACTGTTGACAATGTAGACAACGGACTATATCAACGTCGTCATTGAACCGACAAGTCGCCCAATCAATAAATATTTTTTCCTTAGTGGACACCAAATGTTTACGCACGGTGGACTCGATTTCAATACCTATCCACTTGCGACCGTTATCTAAAGAACGCCGACGATAAATTTTAGTGGATTTAATAAAATCATCCTCTTTTATTGGCAGCTCGTCTTGAATATTCTGACGGTATAGCGCGTGCAAAAAAGCATTGTCTTCCATTGAGGATGGCACGTCCTTAACTAGTATACGAGGCTGTCGGCCTTTTGGTTTTTCAAGTCGCAAGCCGGCGGACCTAATAGCGTCGACCGATTGCAACTTCTTAATTTGGCTGTCATTAGCGACACGTAATACGACGCCAGATTTTGCGGTTTTTTTAACGCCTACAATTTGAAACCCGTCGTCACTGGGCTTGATCACCTTCATGAGTGCTTGCTTAGTAGCAGAGGAGGATGAGTAATCGGCTAATCGCTCAGCGGTGGGGTAAGCCACGACACAGGGTACGGGTGCGCGCGAGTCGACAACCGGCGCAGGTTTAGTTTTAGGTAGTCGAAGTTTTAAGGAATCCGCATACGAAACTTTGTTACAGTTACTTGTATTGATATTATTATTTGATTTCATTTTATCTAATTCGCGTTCCGTATTGGCTAATTTCGTTTCATTGGAGGATGATTTTATGGCTAACAAAGAAACGATTGATGTTATGCGCTGAGTCATGTCCATGATGGCTGATTTATTTGCAACATTAATGCGGGAACCTTGGTCATTAACAAGTTCGTTAATTTTTGTTAAATATGCAGACGCCTGAGAAACTAAATCGTAATAGTCGTCATGGCTCACAGTTGGACTGGCACTTAATAACGGCGAAGACTTTTCAATGGAATTGGATGTTTGAAGCCGTTTTGATCTATCGTCGGGCGAAATGTACGTCGGAGACATTTCACTGAACAAACGTTTCGAATTACCGGGTGTGGGTGTTTTATTATTCCGGCGCATTGTTTCTTTCCCGCGGTCCGGGGGTTCGTCGTTTGTGGTCAACATATTATAAATTACGGAATTCAAACCAAAACGTAATTAGATCGTAAACAGTAAAAGAAATACCAGACGACAAATTTATGACAAAGTACCCACACACCCAAAAATATAAATGTACTCACCGAATGTTAACGAAATTAACTTATTACCAATAAAACCGACGATAAAATGCTAGAAAAACTTACTACACGAGCACTCAACACTAAATCACAGAATTGGAAATCAATCACGAGCCGCAATTCGAACGCGAAACACGACAATCGTAATTAAAAAGCAGCAGCGAAAAAAGTTCAAACCGCTCGCACGGAACGCCCGGAGGGAAGATAACTTGTTATGTCTGATCAATTCATCATAGAAACGCAAAACAATCATGTATTGTAGTAAGCATGTAACCTGCATTAAATAATATTTAATACCCGAGGAGATGGGCAGACCTAAATTACAACAAAGTAAAGAAGAATTTTAATTTATCTGGGCACGAGATGTACACACTTGATAGTACAAGTAAGTACTATAATGATATAATGGAAAACAAGGGGGGGGGGGGTGCATGGGAGTGCTAACATGAAGGGATTGTGGGTTAGGATATCAAGACATCAGGATATAATTATATGTTTCACGTAACAAAATTTCTGGAGCTTTTATTGATAAGAATATTATGTCAGAGAACTCAAATAGACAATGTGTGGGAGAAACTTAGTAAGTTTTCCTATATTGTTTATAATTATGCTGATTAAGATTATAAATAAAACCGCACTGCTGGTGGCTTACCACGGTTTGGTTGTCTTTACTCTGCAGTATAAACTTATATTTTAGGGTAATACTTTTATAAGTATTATTAAGAGAAGTAAATCATGAGCCTGATTGGAGCTCATTCAAAATAAAATTCACAAAATCATGCAAGCGGAATTTTCTTAAATACCAACAGTAGACATTGTATATATTTTATGAATAATGTATTTTTGCCAAAAACAATATGCATCTATATAAATCTGTCAAAAGCCTATGTTGCTCAGATAAACTTCACACATAGCTGCGTGCATCACAAAAGTGTATATTTTTGCAATCACCCAGATTGTACACTAAAATATCTACGCAAATTAAAGACAGTAAAAGCCTCAATGAATTTAAAAAAAAAAAAAAAAAAAAAAAACAGACTCTCACCATTATTGATAGACAAAGTGAAAACTGTTACAGTATTGACATTTAATTTGCCAAGTTGTTGGTCATCTGCCTCGTTGAGCTATGGTTTGCAAGCGCCGCTGAGAATGAGGTTCTGGGTTCTATTCGTGGATCATGCAAAGTGTTATTCCATCAGGAATTTCTCAGTAGCAGCCACAGAGTATGGATTTGTGCTCAGATAATGACAATAGGCTCGCCCCTGTTACATGAATGTGATGTTATGTATACTTATGTGTCTATTTACATTAACATTTTTACTTACATCGTCAAAACTTTGACATTTGATGCATGTAATTTTAATTTTTAGTGAACCAGATTCTATTGTTATGTTTTTATTTTACGTTTTTGAAGCAATTTAATTTTATGTACCTAATTGTAGAAACTTTATGTGTGCCCAATAACATAGATAGTTTCTGAATTTTATATATTATACCACCTACTATTTACTTATGATCACAAAATTAATGAATTTGAATTCCGATGGTATATATCAAAAGTGTCCAATCTCATTTCAGGGTGAAGATATTTGTTGTTCTGCAAGCTCTAATTTTTACCCATTGGAGTAATAAAACAGTTCGTTAAGAATATCAACCACTAATATTAAGTTTCTTATATTTCAAGTGAAACTGGTTTTTTGAACTCCATATCTAACTTCATACAGTACAACACAAACAGCAGATCAAATCAGAGCTGACATCAGACATATTGTTGATCTATAATTATTATTTTATTATAGTTATCAATTCAACATGCACTATATCCTTAAGGTTATAATACTAAAGCTCTATTATACCTAAAGTAAGGAAGTCATAAGTACCTAGGCGTTTTATTACCAAAGAGTGATATAGTAGGCCTATAATGGTAACCATTGTTACTGCTTGTACTATACAGGTTTTAACAGAGCATTTTGGTTCTATAAGATTAAATAGAATTTATTTTTTATAGTTTAGCTCTTAGAACACTCACAGGACCATACGAATCATTAAAGTGTTGCATAGTAAAAATTGGAGCTACTTAGTAATAAAGACGACTTTTATTTATCTATTATGCACTAATAATGCGTCAAAATAAGTTTTGCAGCTCAAGTACTATAACAGTATCGAAAATACTATTCAAGGATCAATCTGCACTGTACCTTACACAACCACTACGTAACCTTTTAACTTCTTAAAAGTTCTCTCAACGTCGCTATAACGAACAGAACTAGCCCCGTTCTGTAAAAGTCATAACAACTCTTCTAGAGTACTAAATAGGGCTCCTGGTGCAGCTGCTACATAACTTAATAGCTCTGTACGTGAGTTTGTGTTACTGCTACGAGACAAGAGGTGATCTAATTCGTTTTCGGTGAAAACATGGCTGCTATTTTCTGCCATGATAGCACATTGGCAACACGGTAGGAGCCAATGCGTACTATAGCAGCCATAGTCGGGACAAGTACTTATTGTATTAATTTAAATTTAATTAAAACATAAAAAAACATGAAGGCGCATTGTCAAATTTAAAATCAGCGTAATGATTTAATTGATACAATTTTTTTTTTTCGCAAGTGCAAGTTACGGCAGAGTAACGGTCCATGAAAGTTTCGTGTTTTATCTTTTTACCCGACTGCAAGGGAAGGGTAACGTTTTTTCAAAACAAATGTTACGTTTAGCAACAATGGAAAATGACTAAAGCATATGTTACCGATATTATTTGTTTTCTTGGGGAACACTCACGACAAGTGTGATAAAACACATCACTGGAATTGTTTACAGTGCAAAATACAAACATGTTTTGGTTGCTTTTATAGTGCAAATTTGCCACCATGAGAGCCTTTATATAATGTTTATACAATAAATCAGGTACATAAATTGGGGCCTAATTAGGGATTTGTAAACGTTTACATAGTAGTAGTTAGTACACTCTAATACATTATCAGGACTTTTATAGTACCAAATTTCGTTACTTGGGTAATGTTCACAAATTGACATCCAGAATTATTTGTGTTTTAATTACTTATTAAATTATTGCAGCAAACTCTAAACATCTACCTATGTCAATAATAATTATTTGAAGATCACCACGAAGTAAAATTGGGAATCAAACGAGCTTACCTGTTAAGCGAAGTCTTGATTCTAATTTTATGAGTGGTGATCTGAAAAATAATTATTACCCACCCACCACTAGCTAACAACCCCAAAGCTGCAATAATTAGTCTACCTAATTCAATGCTAACCTTTCAGGAAATCAAAATGAATGTAGGCATTTGGAACTACTCTGTATGGGAAACAGAGTTTGTTCCTAATGTTATGATCTCTAAAATAAGTGACGTTTCATATGCCAAAACGGGATAGGACGATGCAAATGTTGCAATCTTTAAAAAAATTGGTTGCCTGTAAAGTCGGTATACGGGCGAAAGTTTTACGTGACAACGAAAATAGAAGCGCAAGACATGAACCGGTGTGTATGCCTATCTCTCTCACTCTCTCTCTCTCGCTCTGGACGCGTGCCTCTCACTCGCTCTCATTGTGAGCGCATAACGTGAGCGGAGCGTAACGCAGTTTCTTGAAGTGTCACCCGGCAAACCAATTTATAAGACGTTGTCACGTCAAAAATATTCATTTTCTTTAATCTAAAATCGCGGTGTTAATACGTCGTAAGGGAATTACTACCTATGTCAATAATAATTATTTTTCAGATCACCACTCATAAAATTAGAATCAAGACTTCGCTTAACAGGTAAGCTCGTTTGATTCCCAATTTTATTATTCACTCCTACAAGGAGTTTAGCATATTGTTGGCAGAACGGATGGCTGATGAGATCGCAAGTTTCACGATCGAAATGTTGCGACCAAAACTCAGTTACGTGGGGGCAAGGTCTATGTCCAGCAGTGGACCTCCCACAGTCGGTTAAATGATGATGATGTATAAATTCTAAACATAAGTGGTCATCAGGTACATGAGGTACATCTCTGACCATGGCTACATGTTAGTTAGCGTGTTTGCTTGCACTATGTTTGACTCGAATCCGAGTAATGAAGGTTTGAAGTTGTAGCGGCAATACAAAACGGCGACGAGTTCAAAAAGTACTACAGCGCCATCTATGACAGAAATGAATAACTACCATCAATCAAAATTATAAATCACTCTTAGTTATCCGCGATATAAGATTGAGAGACATAGAAAAATCTGCCAACAACTGTGGGACATAGTAGCCCACCAGACAACAAAAAACCCGAACCTCAAATGGGCTTCCAACTTTTGTGCTTTTCAGATTTTTCAGTCAGGTTTCCAATTCAAATTCATTGGTTGCGCACTCAGAATCTCAGATCAGATTTTCATCTCGGAAAGTGAAACTCATATACTTTTAGTTCTTGATGATGAACACAAGTGTGCTCCACAGTGCTCCCTCAGTCCCTACCTAGAGATGGATCTTTCACATGGCCCGTTTCAAAAGCTGAGCTTATATTATTCTAATCGCTTCAATTAGTATATCATCTTATCGCAGACCTTCGACACAGAGTCATCACAAGTCACAACAGTTGTGATTTATTACCCGCCTATTTATTGTAAATTAACAATATATTCAAATAAGGCCGACTTTTACGTTATTTTTGCCATTTACAATGAACCCTCAACATAATTAAATCGCTCTTAGTTACTTTCAAAGTTAAACAGAAAATATTTTTAATAATTCATTATTTTCCTTCCCTTGAGACCAAACTTACTAAGTTACGTGAGACAATTTTGGCGATTTTTTGACCCCTCCTCCCCCTGGATGAGATGTCATCAGAGTTGATGTGATCCCTCCCCCCCCCCCCCCGTTGAGATTTATCAAAATGCGTATTTAAGAGATTTATTTAAAACTAGCTGTGCCCGCGACTTCGTTCGCGTGCTTGTCGGAAACTAAAATGCGTCGCTTAGATAAAAGTACATTTAATCATTGCCCTGCGTTAACTTACTGACGCTGTAGAAAATAAGAAGAGAGTAATGCAAAGTACTGACTATGTCTCATACTAAAGTTTAGATGGATGGGTGTTTGTTAATCAACCACGTCAGAACGGCCGAACGGATCTTGAAGAAATTTGAAACAGGTACATTATAGTCGACAGGCAGACAGATTGTCGTTGGCGCGTTCGTATTCCACGCGCGCCTCAAAGATATGTCAGCAACAATTAAGGGGCCCCAAAGGGACGTCTGCCGGGGCTGAGGGTTGTCCGCAAGAGATACCATGGCCCCGAAACACAAAGGGCTAAGAAGGAACGTGGGTGGTTTTTAGTCAGTAGAAGTCTGACACTTTCTTCCGCTCCGCCCAGAGCGGGATGAGTCATTTGATAATTTACGAACCACAAAAAAGGGGGGATTAGAGGGTGTTTCGAGAGGGTACCTGTACCGAATCTGGGACATCGAATCTGAAATGGCCGCCACCTCCTTCTGCGAAGCAGTAATGCTAGCGAAAGAGGTGGCGGAACGTGAGAGGGAGACCACCTCTCGTCCCAGCCGCCGCAGGAGACGCTCCGGGCATCGGGGGCCACGTGATGGCTTCCGGCCACCGTAGGCGCGGGCCTGTGAACGGTGAGTAACGGGCTAGTTAATCGTTCGTCCGTCCTATGACGATGGAGGCGCGTTCGTGTTCCACGCGCGTCTCAAAGAGATGTCAGCAACATTGAAGGGGCCCCCAAGGACCGACGCCCGTTGGGGCTGCGGGTTGTTCGAAAGAGATACCGCGGCCTCGACACATAGGGCTAACAACACACCACATCTATATGACGACATGGTTGGCGCAATGGCTGGACGATTAACAGTAGCACTGCGTGTCGCAGGTTCGATTCCCACACGTTACAAAAAAAATATGTCTTGGGTTTTATCTAATTTTAATTTAGTTTAAAAAAAAATAGTATTTTATGCTGTGTAATTGGTAATTTTGTATTTGTTGACTATTCACGAAACATAATGTGTGTATGTTTACTATCACCGGGGTTCAGAAAATGACATAAAATGAATAACGCCATCTGTCGAAGACGAAGATAAACTGCCAAAAAAGAGCGATCAAACACTATAAGGTTTAGGCTATGTAGATTTTGAAAGCAGCGTCATTTAGACTTATATCTACGTACCTTTTGCTATCATAACTTTTTTAAAGTTATCTTGTGAAGGCATTTAGTAATAAGTACCATATTCGTTCAATAGATGTCGTTGCTTGTCTCATTCTTGACCATAATGATAAGTTCTTCTTGAAAACTATAAATGCATATATCTTTTGATAGAGAGCACCGATTACGATGAAACAAAGACTAAGTAATAGCCCAAGTTACGCACAATATTTATGTATAAAAGTTACCTACATTCGTTTCGTAAATTTGACGTGATGCTTAGTCATCGAAACAGACAAACAGATAAACAGACAAAAATTCCAAAAATGCTGGAAATGTGTTCTGTTGGTTATACTTTAATACCCTGACAATTTTTTTTTTAAATATTTTCGATGTACAAAAACGATTTCTCTACAGATTTATTATATGTATAGATACAACATTTTTGGGGTACTTATTTGAATATCGAAGATTAAAATACCTACGCTTAAAATATCGATGTTCAAAACATCGAAAATTTATATATCGATTGTATCAAAATGTCGAAAATTGTTACTACGCTTAAAACATCGAAAATTAAAATTCCGAATGATTAAAATTTCGAATGATTCAAAATATCGAATGACATTATGCCAGTTAAGTTCATAATATCTACGTTCAAAATACCTACTAGTTAAAATACCGAAAAAAAGTTACACAGGGTGTAAATCAACCCATCACACAGCCGTTAACCAAGCATTCTGTACATCAAACTAAGTACCCCTACGCAAAAATTTTTGCTGGGAAACGTTATTTTTTTTTTGGGGAGAAATTTGTAACTTTGACCCCCAATATCTCCGTAACTAGGGGGTTCCCAGGTATGGTCTAGAACAAAAAAATGATCGCAGTGGTTATATTGTACATTTGCGTACAAATGTGTTTTATTTTGGGTTTTTATTATGTAAAAATAATTAAAGTACCTACATTACATGAGGTTTTCCTTGTTTTTTTTTGTAACCCACCTAGTAACTGATTACCATCTAGCAAACAAGCTTGCAGCAATCATGCAACATGCAAGCAAGCATGGTTTCTGTCACGGCTCCGGCGCTGCAGGGCTCCGGCAGTCCCACGCGAGCTTAACGTCGCAGATGATCTAAACGCTCACCACCGCAGCTTCGGCGGCGGGCGTTAATACCACCTGCTCCTCAGCTCGCGGGCTGCCGCGCCCCTCCGCGCCTACGCGATTCTAAATTACACTCTAGGGGTAGGGCATACAAGACTACGTAGAGTCGATTTTGCAGCGATACGTTTCTGTCACTAACTTTAGTAGCATAACATATTGACTTTCAAAAATATATTTTAATTTCAAGACCTAAATAATACCTTCACGATTGACCTATGCTTGTACACTGGACACTGAATTTCATGGATAAAATTGGTCGAAATTGTTCCAAAACCGAATTAGGGTACCCCGAATTTACGTAGTCTTTTGGCTGTTACCCCTAGAGTGTATATAAAAATCCGCAGGCGCGAAGGGAGGGCAACCCCCGCTCGCTGTAACAAAGCATAGGCACCCGTGGGAGCCGTAGCGGCTGAGGCTGGTCGCCGGAGGCGACCAGCAAGCCGAAGCTGCGGAGGTGAACATGGGTGCCTATCCTTTGTTACGCAAGGGCGAAGGGGTTGCACTTCCCGTAGCGCCGGAGACGTTGCAGAAGCAACTTTTTTCCACTCATACTACTTACATCAAAAATTAATATTCGATGTTCAAATAATATATGTACCCATCGATATTTAGGACGTTCGATAGTTTGTACTTCGATATTTAGGACATTCGATAATCTGTATTTCGATGTAACTTTTGTAGATATTTAGATTTTAGTTGTATTGGACGTAGGTTATTTAACCATTCGATAATATAAACTTTCGATATTTTATGTTTCGGTTTTATGGTCGTTCGATATTTCCATTTTCGATGTTTTGAACATCGATATTTTAAGCGTAGGTATTTTAATCTTCGATATTCAAATACGTACCCCATTTTTGTTCAATTGTTTTCGTTTTTTTCTTCCATTCTCCTTTATCCACCGTCGCACTATCATTTGCTCCTTTTTTCGTGCTTGTGTTAGGATAAATGGGGCAGTGGCAGTGACAGTGACAGTGGTTTAGCATCTCAAGAGGTGTTAGGCAGGGCTGTGAAACGTCTCCTTGGCTGTTCAACCTATACATGGATAGTTGTCAGACAGATTTGAAAGAGAATGAGTGTGGATTGAGGATGAATGAGTTGCCTGTCAAATGCTTTCTATACGCAGATGATCAAGTTCTTCTAGCATCGCCATGGGAAAAGGGCGTAAGTTTATGTATGTGTGTATCACTCCTCACACATTCATCCATCGTTTCCTTGGTCTTCCTCTCCCTCTCCATTCAACCATCATCCAACATTTATACCGATGAACAATGTCTATGCGTAGGGTAGGGGGGGTTTCAGAACGATGCACTGAACACGTGCTAGTCGTTTGAACACCGCTGCGACAAAGGCCTGTGGGCAAAATCCACCACACGGGGGATAATGCAAGTTTCAATGTTTAAAAATATTGAGTGCTATTGCATTTAATAATAATCGTCCAAGCGAGCCTGAGTACAAAATTTACTATTGATAGAACAAAACAAACAACAAACAAACAGAACAAATTTCCGTGCGTTCAAGCATTTTTGTCATACCTATTATTGGAATCAAATATAAATAACTGCTCACAACTTAGGACCCAGTAATATTTATGACAAAAATATCCGTGGTGCTAGGCAACTGGGCTTATCCCAGTTGTATACGTCCCTGTGTACCTATTGGCCTTGTTATGTTCTGTCTCCAGCTGATATGGAGGGAAGTGGAAATTATGTTTTTGTGTTTTATTTTAATTGTGTTTGTTTTTTTGTTTTTTATGTGTTTTGCTTTTGTTTTTTTTTTGTTTTTCTACTCCTCCGCTATTCTTTTCTGATTAATTTCGTTGCGGGATCCAAGACAGTTAAGTCGTTTCTCTGGGACATCGTCGGGCTTCATTGTCTCGGCGCTTTTCTTGTGGTCGCCACTGTTGATTCTGGCTTACAGGAGTTACAGTGATTTGGGAATAGTGTGGCGGGTTTGTCCCAATTTGTTTTTTTGTACTATTGATTTAGCACTAGGATTAAGGTGTCTTATCCAGCATAGTTATTAAATCAATCGGCTATCAGTCGTGAGTCCGGCAGATAATTAATCTGCTGATTAAGACCATTACTCGTATGATACCGACTCACGTCAATGGCGTTATGGTCTCAAGGGAAGGTAAATAATGAATTATTAAAAATATTTTCTGTTCAACTTCGAAAGTAACTCAGACCGATTTAATAGGGTAGTTAACAAAAAAAAATCTAATTAGTCCGTCAGATAGATTTCCAAAAAATATTGGACACATATTTTTTCTTTTTTCACGTAAACAAAAAATGAAGACGATACAGTGCTTTGAAAAGTGCTCGTGTGACGTCATATTCTAAGACATTAGTATGACATTTTTCACCGGTGAGTGACGTCACAACCCCCCACTCAAATTAATTAGAATCATATTTTTTTTAGTCAGGCAACATCCCTATTGTAGATGGACTCAAAGAATCCATCATGTCCAGCTTTTAATCGACGAGTGACTAGACAATATTTGGATGCAGCAGAATAACAGTATTTTACAGGAGCGACTGCCTACCTTTCTTTTTCTTTTTGAGGGTACGACCAAATGATTTCTCCCGCTCTGGGCGGCGACTATAAACCACCCCTGTTCCTTCTTAGCCCTGTGTCCGGGGCCGCGGTATCTCTTCCGAACAACCCGCAGCCCCGGGCGACTGCCTATCTGACCTCCACACACCAGTAACTGGATCACACCTATGACCTGGTAAGACTGCTCCATAGGGTTCAGAGTAGAGCACATCGTGTGTCGTATGTCTACGAAAAGTAATTGGAAATCATGTATTGAGTGTTTCAACTCATAACTTTATTGTCAACGAAATTACTTGATAGGTTCTAGCAGAATGAACTATGTATATTTCGTGGTGCACAGAACACAAAATGTAAGTTCATAACGTTATCGCTGTTAGATCTTCTAATCAAGGAAGGGTGTTAAATGAAAATGCCATTAGTGAATAAGTCCGTGTTATCAGTAGGAATCATATCAGTCATTAGTTAGCGCTGTTCGCTAAGCTCTCACAAACAGTGGCAGCTCATACACTCGTGTACTATCTACACAATAACACAACACAGTGGAATTGTTATTTATTACATTATTGTATTCGACAAATATTTCCATTCACTTCCATTCATTGCCGAACGTATTAGGTATTAAATGATAACAGTTAAGTTGGACAACACTCAACTCTGCCAATGAATATAAATGAAATAAGTACAAACAACAAAACTGTTAGTGGTAGCAAGTGACAGCCTTTACAAGTAGTTGCTGTATTCTATACCTGCAGAGTTGCACACTGAGATATTGTGTTCACTGTACAGATTACAACCAATCAAGCTATACAAAACCAGTTTATGCGGAACTCTCACTGTACAAGAAATGTATAGTTTGTTGTGCCGCCCTGTGTACATCGACCATCAGTAAAATAATGTCACTTGCTATTTCAATAAAACTTAATAAAATCATTAACTTAACAATACAATGCAGTTTATTATGGTATTTACTTTGAAGTTTTTACAAAAATATAACGTCGTATGTTATAATTAAGTTAATTGCAATTTTTTGCTATTCATTAGTCACTGTGTGTAGAGACACGCTTACGCTTACGTATATCTTAATTTAATATTAATTTATTGTAGTTACTTTACAATGGAACCCGATTTGGGAAAGATCTCCGCTCACACACACACTGTTAATTTACTAAAAGTAGTATTTTTTTTTTCTGAAAGTCTGACAACCAGTCTTACCAAAGGGTATCGTATTACTCAGTATTAACTGGGTTGTGGAGGTCAGATAGGCAGTCGCTCCATGTAAAATACTGGTTTTCAGCAGCATCCGGTTAGACTGGAAGCCGACCCCAACACAGTTGGGAAAAGGCTAGGCAGATGATGAGTATTTTTTTTTTTCATAATTACTTATTTGAAGTCTCATAATTCTAGAAATTAAATTAGTAGTGAAACTTTGCCGCGAGAGGGCGCTCAGTGTTTGTTACTTGACAAGGTCATCGAATGAGAAGCGACCGGCGACACAATACACTTACATAACATTTATAGAGCACACTTAGCTTCGTCGCACTTCATCCAAAAAGAAACCTTATTCGTATATTGTTAATGTGCATATTTCTACAAGCTATTGTGTTCACGCGTATCTCGTGTGAAGGAAGTTCATGACAGGCGCCATCTACGCGGAACTAATTTGTCTGTTCTCATCCTCTTAGTATCGACAAACTGTCTGTGGTACTCGTAGTTATTACGATATTATAATATTTAACTTGACTTACTCTAGCAAACAGAGATGTGGTGTTGGCGGGATGTTTCCCACGCTACACGCTACGGGTGTTGTCTCCAACACACAACTTACATATTATCACATGGTGAGGCACTTGTCGCTACATACTATGTTTGTTTTCACTTATTATTAACATTCCACTACACGGGGAGGTGACTGCTGACGGGTCTCATTACATTATCGCTGCAAACAGTAGTCAAATGCCCATTTAGTAGTTCGATACATCCGACACGACCAAATACATATTGTTTTATTCTTATTTGTAACTTTATACGATGATCCGTTAAAAATCTTTAAAACATTTTTTCTTAAATGTATAATAATATCGACAATGTGGTGCCTAAGTGCAAACACTGACTGTTCTTCTTGCGATTCTTCATGGATGGGTGGAGGAAGGGGTCTGTCAGTCTCTTACTGACAAAAAAACCACTGACGATATCCATTGACTACCCTCCGCCAGCGTGCATTTGTGCCTTCGTCGCGCTCCCCGCCCAGAAACTTTGTAACATTCGTCCGTACCCACCCATCATAACCGATTACTCTGTTTAGCAAAATTAAACTTGATTATATAATTAATAAAATCATTATAACCCCTATAAAATAGTTGTCGGATGTATCAACAGCAGATATAGTACATTATTGCACGTAACGCTACTACGCTAGGTAACCGGTAGGTACGTATCTAACTGACTTACGATATACTTACACCGAACACGACTTAATATTAGTGAGGACTGGACTTAATACTTTATAAACTTAAAATACTAATAAATACAATTCAAATTTTGTGCGTTAACATTTACAGGCAGTCACGAATTCATATAAACAATTCGAATACTTAAAATAAACATCAACAGCGGTTTGTGCACCATGTTGCTACCTGTGCCAGCTCTCCCTTGTTCAATGAATACTGAACATATACAAATATAGCGGATCTTGTTATCAGAAAAGTAATGTAGTTTTATTATAAAGTTCCAAGAGCAAGCATATTATTATCAGACCTACAATGTGTTTGTACAGATCTAAATCAGGGTAGGTATAAACGTTTTTTTGTTATTATTCCGTGTCACTCTTTACATTATCTCATGGACACATCTTCTAGAAACTACGGAGTCTCGAGTGAGCTTCGTTGACGTGATAACAAATGAACACCCGGGTTCTGGAACGAAACTTATCAAACGATAACGCCCGTTTGACAATTATTCGCTAAATTATTTATTTTTGTGCTAACTTTCGTTTCAGAAGCTGTGCGTAAGACTCCGGAACTTTTCATTTAAGAGTTTGACATTCAGTAGTAATGTGTGAGAATATTTTTTTTCAACACACTTGCTCATAAAGTGGCTCTAATTTCACCGCAATTAGGCATGTAATGACACCTGTAATGAAACTGTGAATTTTTCATTACCATTATTCACAAGTGAGTTATAGGGTTTTTTTTAATTTTTTGGTTGAGTTGCTTTGTTCTTAAAAAAGTTTCGATACTAAAAAGATTGTGTTCAATACTACATTATTCCCTTATAATATTACCTATTCCTTGCTCATTTCATGCAACTTCGAATTTAAATAGATAATTTTAACTTGTATACCTTTTTAATAAATAAAACTTTTGTTTTCTCTGTAATAAAAAAAAATTGAATTCCCCATTTTGTACGTGACTGCAACACTATCCGCGAAAAGCCAAAAAAAAAAACTTAATCCTTTAGTCTATAGCCGATCGCCATTGTTAGATGCGCGCGCAGGAAAACTTATTATTTTAATAAATAAAACTTTTGTTTTCTCTGTAATAAAAAAAACTTTGAAATTCTCATTTTGTACGTGGCTGAAACGCTATCCGCAAAAAGCAAAAAAAGAAACCTCATCCTTTTAGTCTATGGCCGATCGCCATTGCTAAACTTTTACTTACTCTATGGCCATTGCTAAATGCGCGCGCAGGAAAACTGATTAATTTTTCCCGCCATGGCGAAATTTTTTTCACAACTCATTTTAACTGTTGAAAATGATTTTTTTGTGTTATTTTCTTCACAAGTATGTTGAAAAACATCGTATGATACACGTGTGTATTGATGATTACCGTCCTCGGCTCTCTTAAGACCCTCACCTAAAGGCTCGGGTCTCAATGGCGCCTCAGCGGTAATCACCAACGTTACACACTTATACCATAATGTACTATTATATTTTTGTGAGAGGTCATGGGTAGTCCCCCGATATGTCAGTGTTATGAATACATTAATTTGATTACGCTCGATATTACATACTCACATATTACATTTGCCATATTTTGATCGTTTCGTTTGTGATAACAGAAATTATCCCACGTTTACTTAGTGAACATAAAATGTTGAATTAAAAATAAAATATGTGTAATATAATATGTGGGTACCAATCGAAATATTTTTCAGTACTTGATAGTTTTTTCAATACACTTCCTCGAAAACTAGCTCTTATTGGCACTACGATTAGGTTCGAAATGCAAAATATTTCGCACGCGTGCGGTAATCTTATTTTTCCGCAACCAAGGGCGGGAAAGAAAATTACCACAGATAACTATACCTTATATGTCCAAATCGATTAAAACAAGAAATTTAAAAAAAAATCACCACCGACTATAGAGTCGGCAATGTTTTTTTTAATTTCGTCATTTTGATTTGCGTCTTTACAGCATAAATATTTTTGAATATTACATTGAGTTTGTAAAAAGAACACTTTATAATATAAACATGATTATTTTAAACAATTATTTACTTTCATGAACAAGTAAACATTTATTTGTGTTCTTAATTAAAAAATTATTTGAATTTTATGTTTTTCCTATGAGGCTGTTTAGCGGCTTCATACCTTTGCTTTGCAATCTGGCGAAATCAAACCGCGGAAAAAAAGCAAATGAAATCATAGTCTCCTGAAAATTGATGACAAAAATACTTAAGTATCGTTATTAGTTAATTTCTTCGAAAGTATTGCAAAACGTCGTTTGATACACGTGGGAATTTGTTATTGCATTTCTCGACCCATGAACACCCTCACCATACGGCTCGGGTGTTCAATCCGCCTCGAATGCAATAACGTACATTCCGCACTTGTTTCAAAATGTACTATTGTGTGTTGTTTCAAAATTGTATGTGCGAAGTTCCTTCCATCGAAACATTTTGTACGGTCACGGAAACTTGATGGTGGCCTCAGTGGCCTGACTGGCCTGAAACCCTGGTTGGTTTATAACTAAATAAAACTCTACTTTTTAAGAATGATTAGGGTTGCCAAGTTAGCCTGATAGCTGCAGCTGATGTTCAAGTTATCAGTAATTCGTTGAAGAACAAAACTGATTCATTCATGAGTCTACCGTGGACTAAAGATGTGGTGTTGTTCCACAAACGATGGGGCACTCAATATCGTGACCTGCGTGTCTTTGTTTGTTCATTATAGGAACTGATGCCACTGAAGGCGCCAAACTAGTGGCTCAGTTCTAGGCTGACACAATTTAGATTACAATCGACACGCTAAGAAGAAGTAGAAGAACAACTAACATTATATCACATGAAGCTCCGCGATGTCTCACTGTGTGTGTACATAGTAGTTCAGTCATTTGGTTCGAAAAATGGAGACTGCCTGCCTGGAAAGTTTTCCGGGAGTTTTGCAAAAGGTTATTTTAAAGATTTTGAAGTACGTACTCTTTTCGAATTTGAATCTTTGCCGCTCGCCCCGCCAATAGCAGTTCTTTGACGATGTCTCCGTTCCGACTCATTATACAATAAATCATGTTAAACAAAATTAAAATATAAAAAAATCTTACAACTTATGTCCTGACTGTTATTTTCGTTAAATCAATAGTTTCAGCATACGGGCACCGCAAAGTGTAATTAGCCATTTGTAAAACTCCCGGAAAACTTTCAGGTAAAACTACCAAATGCCTGTACTATAGCTAGCTGCCGGATGTATCCATAATAAGTACTATACATAGGACACGTTACTACACATTAGTTAATACTATACAAGTAGTATGATGTACGTTATCATACGTATCAGTCTGTGAGCGCTACTCTCCCGGCGCAGAGACCTGCAACCTGCAACAAACAGAAGATTTGTAACGATTAGAGCAGATCACTGCGTGTACCAGTCACTGGGCATCCAAGTGACCTACTAGCTATCAACATAATTTGGGAACGTGGGGCAATAATAACCTTCCGCCACAGTGTGAATGCGGTGCTCCCGACCACAGTATACACCACTGTCTGCAGTGTCCCTACGCCTAAACTTTATGAACCTAAAGAACGCCAAAGACGCCGCGATTAACGTGGCCGCATACTGGCTACAAGTTAATAACTACCATCAATATGAAAGAAGAAGAACATGGGGTCTAAAATAGCGGCTTTAGCAAATCACAATGGAATAATAATATATTATGAATTACATGACAATTCGTAAAATGGTCGGTGGCAATTCATAATTTTAACGTAATTCACAATTATTATTATCCTTGTGTGATTCTGATAAGGCGCCACTTTAGATGAGACTGGCACAAGAACGTGGCGATTGGCACCAGAACAGAGAGCCCTATATCTTGCAGTGGGTGAATTCGGGCTGTGGAGGATGATGATAATGGCCATTTTAGACCCCTGTGGATCCAAAATGGCCGAGGTGTACTTTACACAATTCGCTAGTTTTAAGTCCAGCTAACAATAGGGAGCGACGACGACACTAGATCGCTAAACGAAACTATCATCTGGATGAGAAAGTTGGACGTCCTGTAAGACCCAAACGAAGGTGGCGAAATGAATGAGATCGCTTTATGACAGACTAGTCCAGGGCAGCACCAGCAGGTACCGCGAGGAGAGGGCAGTTCGGAGGGAGGCTGAACCATCTTAAAGTTCAAGTGAATTGATATTAACACTAACATTCGTATCTATAAATAAGTCAAGTATTTACTTAAGTAAAAGTAATTATTTAAGGTACAATTTTAATTGCTTGAGGTTTGCTTTCTTTGTCAGTTCTTATTCGTTTAAATTCCAAAAAAAAATATGTTTTTATAAGTAATGAATTACCCTAGCTCAATTAATTACTTTAACTTACGAGTAACTATAAATACATTAGGTATAAAGACAAAGGTTTAAGAGTTACTTAGCAATAAATTATTTTAAAAAATGCAAAATTGAATGAATGAATTGAATGAGTGAATAACTACGGAACGATTTGCTTAATGTTCCTTAAAAATAAACAATTTTATAATATTTATTATAAATAGAATATAATTCATTTATTTTCAGGTAACAAAGACCCATAGACAAATACCTTAACCTACACAAAAAAAAACAGTATTGATGAGAATAAATAGTTGAAGCGACATTTTTCCAAACCGCCCAATATGTTATCAATGTAAACACGGCGTGTTCGTGAAAGGTCGCGCCGCCGACACCGCCTCCACTCCACAACAACACAAACAAACGCAACTTGATTGACGCACGCTATAGCGCTGTCGACAACGATAACATGCTCGTATTCACTATGCTATTTACATCCACGACCACGAGTGTTGACCAATATTTACGCTTGATACGCAACAAACGATTCCTCAAAAATAACAACACGCGAGTTATATCTAAGGCCTATCGTCCAACGCAACCACTGCTTAAAATAACTAGTTTCAAATATCAATGAGTAGTTACAATGTCATAGCACTTATAACGGATGTAAAAACACCCTTAATGTAACCGAAAAGCATTTGTTCCTCTCACTGCGTTCATTCTTCCTGACATTGCGATCATTTCTTTGTATTGTTAAATTGGTCAGTCCCAATTTTGTACACAATGATTTTTAAAAACATGTTTTAATATTCAAACATATACACACACACACGCATATTGCTGCACATTTACACATATACATATTGTTTCATTTTTAGGAGGAGCTCGTGGCTTAGTAAGAACTGCCACTCGGGTCGATCTTTAGGTAAAGCTGTGCTTGCCTAGGTCGGTCTGTGGATGGGTGACCGCCCGACATACCGAGTTTCCTCCGTGCCTCGGAAAGCACGTAAAGCTGTTGGTCCCGGCTGCCATATATAGATCTTTGGCAGTCGCTACAGGTAGTCAGTGACCTGAAATTCTGACATCCAGTCTTACCAAAGAGTATCGTATTACCTAGTATTAACTGGGTTGTGGAGGTCAGATAGGCGGTCGCTCCATGTAAAATACTGGTACTCAGCTGCATCCAGTTAGACTGGAAGCCGACCCCAACAAAGTTGGGAAAAGGCTAGGTAGATGATGATATTGTTTCATTTTTAGGGTTCCGTAGTCAACTAGGAACCCTTATAGTTTCGCCATGTCTGTCTGTCTGTCTGTCCGTCCTCGCTTAATCTCTGTGACCGTTAGCACTAGAAAGCTGAAATTTGGGACCAATATGTGTATCAATCACGCCGACAAAGTGCTAAAATAAAAATTAAAAAAAAATGTTTTATTAGGGTAGCCCCCCTATATGTAAAGTGGGAAGTGTTTTTTTTTTTAATTTTAACCCTAATGTGTGATATATTGTTGGAAAGGTATTTAAAAATGAATAGGGGTTTACTAAAATCATTTTTTGATAATGTCAATAATTTCGGAAATAATCGCTCCAAAAGTAAAAAACAAAGCGTCCCCCCCCCCTCTAACTTTTGAACCATAAGTTTAGAAAATACGAAAAAAATCTGAAAAGTAGAACTTTATAAGGACTTTCTAGGAAAATTATTTTGAACTTGGATGGAAACAACAGATGGAAACTGCAGTTAACCAATATAATTTGGTCCCTGAATCGTATGAGCGCCTATACAATCCAGAGGTCAAGTTTCATTTGCCCGTATTTTTTTTTTAACTTCGTTTACATAATATTTTATTATCTACGGAACCCTACACTGAGCGTGGCCCGACACGCTCTTGGCCGGTTTTAATTTTGACATTGATTTTAATTTTGTTTTTGAGTCCGATTTTAATTTTAATACTGTTTATGATTTTGAGTAATAATTTTGTTGTCCATTGTGTGCTGTTAATTTTATTAAGTATGGATCCTGATATCCGAAATAAAGAAATCTTATTATTATTGTTACTAATAATCATGTCTTTACTTTAAAAGCCTCCATGCCCCTGTTATATTGCGATACAATACATTCATCAGCACAATTTCGTAGCAAATACTTGAACGGGTGAAATGGTTCTACATTAGAAATACGAGTAGATGACTTCATCACACGTTCGTGTTTCTGAAGCGCATACTTTTCCTTGGCAGTCTTTACTTCGTGCAATTTATGTTTTTCTTGGTTTGGTCATATAATGAGGAGGGATGAAACGCATGTGACTAAACAAGTGATGGATATTAATGTTGATGGATGGAGAGGGATAGGAAAGCCAAAGAAAAATGGATGGATTGTGTGAGGAATGAGTTGAAAGAGAAAGGAGTACAGATACATGAGAATGGAAGAAGAAAACGGGTTGCGTCGACCCCAAACAGAATGGGTCAAGGGCAGGAAGATGATGAGTAGGTGCAATGAATTGGCGCTAGATGCAGGATAGTTACCTGTGTGGTGTGTGGTGCGGCGCTATATGCAGGTGGTCTTGAGGTGCATGGACAGCAGCCCCTTGGCCACGAAGCCGCGCCCGCACAGCGCGCACACGTACGGCCGCGCGCCCGAGTGGTACCTGCGCCAGATATAATACATACTTCATTACGTACACTCATGAGCACTTACTTATATAACAAGTTGTCAACACATAGCAGAATACGAGTACAAACGCCATTAACTCGTAGAATATGAATATAGACGTCTGGTGTTGTGCTGGATTTTCCGATTAAACTCGTTTCGGTATGAGGTCGGATACAAGACCTTTTTTTACTTCATAAACTGGATACAAATAAAGATGCTGGGCCTGATAACAACCCAAGTAACACATCAAAGCACTATAACGGCCGGCTTACAGCATTTCGGTATCATTTTAGCATTTTGAGTTGGTTATATATTAGCATTACAAACGTATTGGGCTACTGTTATGCTTATTTGGGCACAAATTATACGGCTTTATGCCATAAATAGGTTCACAAGTAGTTATTTAATAGCATTACAGGCGCATTATATTAGCATTATTGTGACCAATAAAGTTGCCAATCGCACTAAAAAAGCATAATTACGGTCAATGAAGTTGCCAATCGCATTACAAAAGCATTAGACTAGCATTAGATTGTACTAAAAGAATGATTGTGGCTTTTTAATTGTTCACAGTTAGAACTTAAATAAACCCTACACCATTGCAAAAACATCTCTAATCCTATGGCACAAATGTTATAATACAATTAACGTTGTAATATAAGTACTATGTCCAGCAATATAATATGGACGGAGACCGTCAAAACTTAATGAACGAAAACATACTTTTTTGTATCAAAAAACAATATATATATTACTGGATGACTTTATGACTGTTTTGTTATTTCATGCCATCAAATATTAAACGCAATGTAGTTTACTGTAAATGTCTACATGAGTTTAATTGAAAATGTTCACGCGAATTCGATATTTTGTATTTTTGATGTAAAAATTGATATATAGATATGTACGAAATAACCAAAACAATTGTGTATTCCTAGTCTAGAACGAATCTTGCATAATTAACATAATAGTATTGGCTGGGCAGTATTTAATTAAGTTATATAATTATGTCTAAGGTCTATTGCTATTATAAATAGGTCCATTAGATTATATTTTTTGGTTATAAAATGTTTACAAAATGGTGTCGGTCTACAGTAGCCCGGTGAACCTTTAGAAAGGCTAATTAATGCCGCCAGCATTATAAATACTCACATGTGAACAATTATTAAGCTAGAGGCCGGAGAAAAGACTTTTGGTGAACCATCGTAGTGCCATTGTCTATAAAGTAGTTTTCTATGAGTTCACTAGCATGCCAGTAGGCTTGATGTAGACTGAATAAGTGCAATGGCACTTATGGCAAAATTACGTCCAAGTAATGACTTGAACGTAATTTTGGGAATCCTTGAGCAAAACAATAAAACCCATAAAAACTAAATAAAATTAAATAGCGATACATGACGATAATTGTCAAACCAATTTATTTTTTAATTTAGCTTCTTAAGGTTTATTTAAAAATTAATAACCTGACAAAGAAATTGTTGATTACCCTTTAAATCTATATAAATAAAAAGCTTAAGTACATACTTAAAATAAAAAAAATATTTGTACGTATGTAATAGTGGTATGAAATATAATTAGTATTCATGATAATGTAAACATATTAATTTACATCTTGTTTTGTTGATTATAATAAAATGTGTTTCTCCCCAATATGGCCGACAAATGGAATAACGAATACAGTAAAGTGAATGTATATATTGCTTTACGCATCACAATAACTCACGTATATTTTATTAAAGAGCTGTTAGCCGGACAAAATAGCTCAAAGCTGTTTTATAGATTTACGGTGCATTATAATGGTACAAGTATATGCTATTAAACAGCAATAGGCATTATCTTACGGACCAAAATGCTATTGTAAACCCTAAGGCACTAAAAACAGCTGAAAGCTGTATACTTGATTAACGTGGCATTTTAATAGTTCACGTTTATGCTATTAAACATCATGAAGCATTTGTTTTACTACTTAAGATGCTATTGTTGATTCAAATGCACTGAAAACAGCTAAAAGCTGTACAGCTGCATTGTGGTTTGCTGCAGTAAAACTAAAGGCTTTACAAAAGCATTTTGACATACCAGTGTCCAACCGCTATACAGTGTAAAGCATTAAAACGGTTTTGAAATGCCAATATAAAATCTTAAGATATTCGGTGAACTTTTATAAGAGTATACACGGACCTTAAGCTCTTCATAAGTATAATGGTTGTTTTTTAAAATGCTTCGTGTTACTTGGGATATCATCTAAAATTCTAATTAAATGCGCGTCTTCCATTGCCCTATCCTATATTTATTTTTCCAAGTCTTTGACTCAAGGCGTTGCCCTAAAGTATGGAAATCTGCTTTTATTTCACCAGTACATAAGGAGTCTAATACTAAGATTACTAATTATAGGCCTATATCCAAGCTGTGCATTACAGCTAAAATATTTGAGAGGATTGTCTAGAACCAGTTATAACCTGGCCTGTTAGCTCATTCAGCTAGTTTCAGCACGAAATGAAAGGACGGTACACAGTATTTTACAGATACTATGGACAATGGTAATCAGGCCGATCTGGTTTATACAGATTATAGGAAAGCATTTGATCAGATCGACCACGATACCCTAATAAAGAAGCTAAGCTACATGGGCATTCGTGGGATCCTCCTGAGATGGTTCTCTTCTTACATTGACAACAGGTCACAGGCAGTAGTACTCAATAATATGTTTAGGTTGGTAAACATGCCCAGCAGGGTGCCTCAGGGCAATGTGAACGACATCAAAACTATTACGTTTTGCCGATAACATGAAAATCTTTGCAATATTTCAACGTTCGAAGATAGACTAGCACTTCAGGCTGATCTCAACACATCCAAGTGTTCGGTGATCACCTACACTAGACAACGTGTAGTCCTCGCTACTACTTATACTTTGGCGGGCCAGATCTTGCCAAGGTGCAGTGCTATTCGTGACTTGGGCGTCCATCGAAACAGTAAGTTAGTTTTTGACACACACATTGATGCAATTGTCAAAAAAGCTTCTAAACTACTTGCGTTTATAATACGTCTCGCAGGTGTTTTATAGACGCTAAAACACAAAAAAAAATGCGCTTTTGTAAGAGGTCAGCTTGAGTATGCGTCTCAGATAATTATGGAATCCACGTTATCATAAATACATTGTAACATGTCCACAGTTGCAAATCATTGTGGGCAAAGAGTTTTAGGCCCTCCAAATAAGGAAGTTGGGATATAACGTGACTACCTCTCGAGGAAACTACTACCTAAGGAAACGCCTACATTCACAGATATTGTTTGGATTGCAGGTTTGCTCGGACTTCAACTAACTTGTTAGCAGATGGTAGAGCCTCCTTTATCGAGAACATTACGTATTTTGCTTTTTCTACGTTAAGAGTAAGTAACATTGTCACATTACATCGTCATCATACATAAAGTGAATGCGTGAATGCACTGCTCTGTGCCGCGTTGTCGTGTCTCTTACCGCTCGTGTATGACCAGTGTGGATCTCTGGCTGAACGCCTTCCCGCAGTGCGAGCACACGTGCGGCTTCTCTCCGGAGTGGACTCGCTCGTGTAGCGTCAGGTTACATTTCTTCACAAAGCCTTTACCACATGTTCTGAAATCAAATAGAATTGAGTTATTAAACATATCAAAGGAAAAAAATAATACAAATCAAGGACGTCTGCAATATTTTAGAATTCAATTAAGCGTTTGACACTGTTTCAGTATTCGATTTTAGGAAAATTAATAGCAAAATTAACTGTAAAAATGTTTTTTCAATAGAATTAAAAGAAAATTAGTGAAAATCGCTGCACAATTGATTGACATTCAATTAGGTAGTAGAAAGAATGTTAAGGGGTTGCCCAGGGCACCACTTTCGGTTCAACTCTACAGCCGCCAGGAATGTCTAGGTCGGGTGGAGTCAACTTACTTGCAGACGTTGGGCTTGTAGCCCGTGTGGATGCGGATGTGGAACTTGAGGTGCTCGCGCGATGACAGCGCCTTGCCACACACGTTGCACAGGAAGTTGCGCTCGCCCGAATGTGCGCGCAGGTGACGCCGCAGCGAGTTGATGTGCGCGAAGTGCCGCGCGCACACGCCGCAGCGCAGCGCCAGCGCGCGCCCCGCCGCCTCCGGGTGCGCGCGCGTGCGGTGCGACAGCAGGTAGCTGCGGGTACACGATACACTAGCGCTCTAACAATGTCACTAACAGCGAGTTGATGTGCGCGAAGTGCCGCGCGCACACGCCGCAGCGCAGCGCCAGCGCGCGCCCCGCCGCCTCCGGGTGCGCGCGCGTGCGGTGCGACAGCAGGTAGCTGCGGGTACACGATACACTAGCGCTCTAACAATGTCACTAACAGCGAGTTGATGTGCGCGAAGTGCCGCGCGCACACGCCGCAGCGCAGCGCCAGCGCGCGCCCCGCCGCCTCCGGGTGCGCGCGCGTGCGGTGCGACAGCAGGTAGCTGCGGGTACACGATACACTAGCGCTCTAACAATGTCACTAACAGCGAGTTGATGTGCGCGAAGTGCCGCGCGCACACGCCGCAGCGCAGCGCCAGCGCGCGCCCCGCCGCCTCCGGGTGCGCGCGCGTGCGGTGCGACAGCAGGTAGCTGCGGGTACACGATACACTAGCGCTCTAACAATGTCACTAACAGCGAGTTGATGTGCGCGAAGTGCCGCGCGCACACGCCGCAGCGCAGCGCCAGCGCGCGCCCCGCCGCCTCCGGGTGCGCGCGCGTGCGGTGCGACAGCAGGTAGCTGCGGGTACACGATACACTAGCGCTCTAACAATGTCACTAACAGCGAGTTGATGTGCGCGAAGTGCCGCGCGCACACGCCGCAGCGCAGCGCCAGCGCGCGCCCCGCCGCCTCCGGGTGCGCGCGCGTGCGGTGCGACAGCAGGTAGCTGCGGGTACACGATACACTAGCGCTCTAACAATGTCACTAACAGCGAGTTGATGTGCGCGAAGTGCCACGCGCACCGGTTGTCTTGATGCGAGGGAATGAGAAAATGAGATGACAAAAGCAAAAAATTATGGATGCATTGAGTGGAAAGTGATAATTATGGCCAGAAAAGGTGTGACAACTAAAGTAAAAACCAATAGATTCTTAATAAATTGACACAAGAACAGGAAAATGTTGATAATCTAATTCAAAATTGGGCCCGAGACCAAAATCTAGCTAAGTCTAATAATATTAGTGAAATTTCTTAGAATTTCGATGTAAGTATTGCTCACCGCATATAGACGAAGGCTTCTGGACACAGGTCGCACACGAAGCGCTTGTTGACGGGCTCAGCTGACGCGCCCGCGTCGTAGTTGTGCGTCAGCCCTACAAAGTTTACACAAGCGAACATCAGCACGGTTTCTAGAGGTCGGTCTGCCACGTCTAATCTAATTATTTGCAATGAATTCCTGTCGGAGTCTATGTGACATCGGTCCCAGGTCGATGTTATTTATAGCGATTACAGTAAATGGTTTGACAGAATAGATCATGTAATTTTAATACGTAAACTTATATCGATGGCCGTATTACGGGTAACTTGGCTCATGTCATACGTTGAGGGTAGATGCCAGACCGTGGTGCTGAATGGTTACTAGTCTAGAGCTATGCGTCTTCCCTCGGGAGTTCCCCAGGGATCGTTATTAGGGTTGTTCTTGTTCAATATATTTATCAACTATGTTATTTCCTATTTTCATCATTGTAAAAACTTTTTTGCAAAAAAATAAACCGACTATGATATATTGTATTGACATTTGGGGACGTGTAATAATTTGTCTCATTTTATTTAAACAGCATTTAAAAAAAAAAAATAATTACAAAAATTAAAAACACGCCTGCCATGACAAAAGTAAACTAAATAAAAAATAAAAAACAAGTCAAACGAATTCAGTGATGAATGGGAGCAAGGTCCCGTAAATGTATTCGAAAATGGAAAACTAAAAACTTTTATTGCAGTCGGGGGACAGATCGGTGGAACAATTCTTTACAGGTCCCCCGACTGCAATATAAGTTTTAGTTTTCAGTTTTCCATTTTCGAATACATTTACGGGACCTTGCTCCCATTCATCACTGAATTCGTTTGACTTGTTTTTTATTTTTTATTTAGTTTACTTTTGTCATGGCAGGCGTGTTTTTAATTTTTTTTAATTATTTATTTTTTATTTCATATCTTTTAGGGATAATATATCGGTATTTTGACCTATAACCAATCATTTAAGCCATAAGACGTCCACTGCTGGACATAGGCCTCCCCCAGAAGGGGGGATTTGCCATAATTTGTAAACAATTTACGCTGAATTTAATATATACATGCTATTTACATACAATGATAAGAACTATGAATATTTTGTTAACATTCTAAGAAATTCAAGTGTAGTGCCAAACAGTTTTAAGTGTAGTAGGTACCAAAAAACTTTTACAGATCCCTTGGTGCGTGGGTTCAACTCGCACTTGGCCGGTTTTTTTTTAAACTATTGTTTTATAACACATGTAATGCTTTATTTCATTTGTGTTAGTAATGAGTTTTAAGTTCAATCTCGCAGTCAGATTTTTCCATACCAAAATCTACCCTGACCTTCTTTTTCTACCTTTTAAGGGGTGATTTTGACTATGATTGCAAATATGTATTATTATTTCCTTAAATTGATATTTTTGCCATGTTTCAAGTAAATTGATTCACGCATACCTACTGACTTTTCATACAAACTTAAAAACCATTTAGGTGCCGTCGTAGATGGATTTGGGAGTTGTAACCTAGCCAGTTTTATTTCTTTCATTACCGAGAATCTATTGATATGTAGTTTATTCGTATCGAATCCCGGGTTTAAAATGTCACCATTTCATTTGTTGAGTAGTATTACTAGTAAACAATAGGTATTGAATACTACTGTGGTATATTTTTGTAATCTACTTAATAAGTTCTAGACGATGATTATATTTTTAATTAAAATTTCAATAAAAACAAATTAAAAGTTCTTTTTATTTCTAAACCATGGCCACTCTATTACGTTTTTTGATAATTTATCTAGCCTATGTTACCCGGGGTGACGCAATGAATCTAACGATACCACATACATCAAAATCGGTTCAGGCGTTTAGAAGTTATGGTGGAATAAAGAAACTCACAAACAAACATACATACATACATACATGAACGTTAAAAACATAACACTTTTTTTTTTGGGGCAGTCGTGTAAAAAATGTTTTGATGATTGGATTATTTGTTGGCGTAAGTGTTTCGTTTCTGAAGTAGCATACTTTGAAGGTGATAAAATAAATTTGGATGAATAATAAATATTTTGTGTATTATTGATCTTTTTCCGTTACTTTCTTGACAGAGCAGTATCTACCAAATATTTTAAACGAAGCAAAAGGCTTCATACTAGGCCTTTGTAATAAAAATTGTAAAAACATTTAGTGATGTCGCTGAGCCTGTTGCTGTATTTTGTTCGTTTCTGCGTAAACCTCGATGGTTGCACATAGCAACGACAAGGACCAATTATAGACAAAACTCGTACATGATTAGAACGAGCCGCGTGTACAATGCGACTTGCCAGGAGGTTGAGATCGATATTTTTAATATAAGTGAGTCTAAATTGAAGAAGAAAGTAATCACTTCTTCGACAACAATTTGTATTCTTTTTCTTTAATGTTTTTGTGTGTAAGTACTAATCCTTAAACTGTCTTTTAGTTTTTCTTTATTTTAACACTTTTATAGATAAAATATGTGATAAGTGATAACCAGTAATTGGCCAAATTGTTGTTATTAATTAAACCATTGTATCTGTCTAGCTGTAAGTTTTTGACGGTTTAAAAATGTTGGTTACCTTGCATATTGATCATAATGCGATTTGCGAATATAATGATGATACATTGAATATATTACGATTATTAAAATTTATTAATTTAAGGAGTAATTATTTAATTTAAGGATACATCGAAGGAACCATCATTATATTCGTGCTTGACTATAAAAGTCATTAAATTTAACAGCGGGTCCAGTTGACCAATTCAAAAATAGTTTTGGTCGATTGGACCCGCGGGTCCCATTTGAGTGGGATCAATTTACCAAAGAGCCTACACTTTGATCAACTTACGATGTAAACACAAAACACAGCTTCTATTTGCAAAAATCAAGAAAGAAATTGGCAGTTACACACTGAGAAACATTTTAATGTTTTCAGAAAACATTTAATTAATGATCAGGAAACTATTCTTAGAAAGAAATTAGCATACTTTTTACAAATTACGACCATTATGTGATGTTGCCAGATTATGTTAATACAATAAGTATTTTCGTGACAATGTTGCAATAATTGAAATTACTGGACAGCTATGAAATATAAAATAGTAATGAAAATAATATGTAACAATGATTATTACTTGAGAAAAATTCTATTAATTAAATTAGTGAGGTAAATTATTATTTAACATCTTTCTAAAATTTTAATAGTAAAAAAAGGTTATAGTGAGTCAATCTCATAAGATAGACATAATAATATGCGGTCGCGGACTATTTTTTAGAACAATTAAAGAGAAACAATTCCATCATACATAATATTTGCGTAACTTAAACCGTTTACGCAGCGCACGCAACGGAAGCTCTCAAAAAGGAATCATTTTTTTCCGTTTTAGAAACATTTTTCATTTATGCCCCGCTCGTATTTGTTGTAGCGTGATGTTATGTAGCCTATAGGCTATTATTTATAACCTTCGTCGATAAATGGACTATTCAACATAAAAATATTTTTACTATTCCAACCAGTCGTTCCTGAGATTAGCGCGTTCAAACAAACAAACTCCTCAGCTTTATAATATTAGTATAGATTTGTGCAAAGACATAAGAAGTGTTTGTTCGTTTCTTTCTTTGTTACATACATACATAAACTCACGCCCTTTTCTCTTGGGGGTAGACAGAAACTACAGAACGCCACCTGCTACGATCCTTACATACTCCTTTTACCTCGTCCACATTCATACATCATGCACACGTCATGTTGTTTGTTATTAGTTAGTAAATGTCAAGTGGGTGGTTCGTTAGTGTGCGTACCGTGTTTGAGTATCTGGTGAGGGTCGCGGAAGGTCTTCTCGCAGAGCGCGCAGCGGTAGGGGCGCCGGTCGCGCTCCCAGTGCCGCGTCCAGTGCCCCACCCACTCGCTCTGTTCCACCACCTGCCGACATCATCACACTAACTGCCGACTGACTCACCTACTTACCACATTTCTCATTCTCAGAGCACAAGTGCTACAAAAATTGCCCTACCAACTAAGCTCCAATATGTCAGTGTTCATTTTAACAATAATGCTTTCCTAATAAAAAGTTTATATCCTCTAGAATAAAAGCAGGATCTACCAAAAAATATAAAAGTGCGTAAATCGTGTAATACTCAAACAGACAATACATTTCATAGAAGTTTGATCCCTTCCCCCCTCCTCCCCCCCCCTCGCTAAAACACTACGTGAAGTGAAGGCGGGCTGCGGGTTGTTCGCAAGAGATACCGCAGCCTCGACATGAAGGGCTTAGAAGGAACATGGGTGGTTTTTAGTCAGTAGAAGTCTGACACTTTTCGCTCTGCCCAAGATCGGGAGTGGTTATTTGATGATTTTCCACCCACCAAAAAAAAAAAGTGAAGGTTGGGTGTGTTGGGAACTATTTGGGATTTTCAGCGTAATAGGGATGACGACTGACTAAAAAAATATGATTCTGTTTCGTCCGTCAGATTATCGAAAAATATTGGATACGTGTTTTATGTTTTATCAAATTAATAAAAAATTACGAAGATAAAACGCATCAAAGATCATGAGTGGGGGCTTGTGACGTCACTTTTAGGTAAAATAAAGTATTGAAACGTGACGTCACACGCATTTTCGAAGCACTGTATCATCTTCATTTTTTGTATACGTGAAAAAAGAAAGAAATGTGTCCAATATTTTTTGGAAATCTATCTGACGGACTAATTAGTTTTTTTTGTCGTCTACCCTATTGTACGTAATAAATGTTTGGTGTAGTAGCACGTAACTGCACGTACCTTCCGACACCTCATGCAGCGCAGAGGCAGCTGGTCGGGCGGCGGCGGCGCGGCCGGCGGCTCGCCCGGCGCGCTGTCCGCCGCGTGCTGTCTGTGGGACCAGACACACTTCACCATTACATCACATACCCACAACCATACATATCAAACGTTTCATCATCATCATATCAACCCGGAATCACCCACTGCTGAGTATAGGCCTCCCCTTTTTCTGGCACACTTCCCGGTTCTGAGTATATCTTTTCCACGTTTTATCAAACATTTACTTGTCATAAAAAAATTGTTAGGTTAACATGTGCCCCGTCGGGGCTGCGGGTGTTCGCAAGAGATACCGCAGCCTCGACATGAAGGGCTAAGAAGGAACATGGGTGGTTTTTAGTCAGTAGAAGTCTGACACTCCCTTTCGCTCTGCCCAAGAGCGGGAGGGGTTATTTGATGATTTTCCACTCACCATAAAAAAAAAAGGTTAACATGTGTTGCAAGTGTGTGTATGTCAATAAGGAGGACATCAGACATACCCCTTTTACTTATTCCACATTCATACTTTGGTTTATTTATAAATTTAGCATCATTCAGTTTCAGCTTATCTGGTCTTCTTTTGGTCAGTCGCATAATTTGCCTCAGGTTTATCACAGCTCATATTAATATGTTACTAAGCTGTGATGACTTTTTAGGGTTCCGTAGTCAACTAGGAACCCTTATAGTTTCGCCATGTCTGTCTGTCTGTCTGTCTGTCCGTCCTCGCTTAATCTCTGTGACCGTTAGCACTAGAAAGCTGAAATTTGGGACCAATATGTGTATCAATCACGCCGACAAAGTGCTAAAATAAAAATTGGAAAAAAATGTTTTATTAGGGTAGCCCCCCTATATGTAAAGTGGGAAGTGTTTTTTTTTTTAATTTTAACCCTAATGTGTGATATATTGTTGGAAAGGTATTTAAAAATGAATAGGGGTTTACTAAAATCATTTTTTGATAATGTCAATAATTTCGGAAATAATCGCTCCAAAAGTAAAAAACAAAGCGTCCCCCCCCCTCTAACTTTTGAACCATAAGTTTAGAAAATACGAAAAAAATATGAAAAGTAGAACTTTATAAGGACTTTCTAGGAAAATTATTTTGAACTTGGATGGAAACAACAGATGGAAACTGCAGTTAACCAATATAATTTGGTCCCTGAATCGTATGAGCGCCTATACAATCCAGAGGTCAAGTTTCATTTGCCCGTATTTTTTTTTTAACTTCGTTTACATAATATTTTATTATCTACGGAACCCTACACTGAGCGTGGCCCGACACGCTCTTGGCCGGTTTTTTGTATATCTATGAGTCAAGTACCAGATAACAAGATACTCTTAACATTTCGAATTTCCTTTAAAAAATTGTCACAGCACATAAAATAATATGTTTTTTAAAATAATACCCCACTCAACTTATCCTTGCTTTATAAATGAAAAAAAAACCCCATAAGTGCTCTATGAAAATAAGTGGCTAATGAAGGCTTTTAACTCAAACCATTGACAGACACAACAATCTTTAAAATAGATTATAAATCTCAAATCTGCAATTTCTAAGTTACAACAGGTTTTTTTAGAGATCACTCTATCTTCAGTTGAAAGAAAGGTCCATAGCTGAACATGTGCCTTTGAATTAGAAAATATAACTATCTATTTTAGAGTAGCAGTATGTGGTGCTACCTGTAATGCTGAAGTGCCTCAGTCCTGCTAAAGCACTGACTGAAACAGATGCAGCAGTTGAACAGGTCTATGTCCTTCAGCTGCGGAGGCTTCTCCTCCATCAGCTCCTCCTTGATGCTCTCCAGCCCCACCACACCATCCTCTCCATCCATCACTGAGATTGCTGCATCAGGCAGACAGTTCATCAGCTCCCCCCACTCCTTTATATTATTAGCCTTTTTTGTTCTAGCTTTTTTTTCAGTAACTGACCCATTGATAGACTTTTTACCCTTTTTCTTCTTTAAACTTATTAATGATATATCATCACTGCCTGAGGAGCCATTGTCAAAGTGATCAGAGTCCATATGGAAGTAGTCTTCTTCTTTTTTGATGGGTGAGTATGGTTTAGGTTCCTCTTTAACTTGAACTGTGATATTGCAGTCATAGGGTGCATCCTGACTTTCTGTCTGCGTGCTTCTCTCACAGTGTGCAGCATGGACGTGGGAGACGGGTGGAGGCGAGGTGCTGTTCTTGACGAGCGTGAGGTCCACCAACCCATCAACACAGGTCCCAGACGGCAAGAATAAACTGCGTAACCTGAAATCAGTTTGACAAACATTAAGTTAAACAAAATAGACAGCTACTACTACAATGTTGCCTGTAAATGAGCCATAACACTAGTCTTTGCTATGATTTATTGTTTGTTTGTTTTGAAAAATAACTTAAACAATTCATTTACTTTGGCATTCAATTGAACTAAATAATTGAAGCTATTAAAGAAAGTTGTGGAGTGAATTCATTAACTGTTAAATTATAACATTGCTATTCTTTGAAATAACACTGAATTAATGAAATAAATTAAGATAATGTCACCGGTTCCTGCAACAACTGATGATAATCGGACGTTTTGAACACAAAACTCACCTATTTTGAACTTCAATAGTTTCATTGCAAAACTGATAGAAGTCGTTCACTTTGCAACTACACTTGTCACACACCTTCCGAGGGAGCTGGTCGTTCTTGAAAACCTATCAATAAACACCATTAATAACGTATAATATATAGGTTAAAATATCACATGAAAAACGTAAGGACACATCTGCCAATATTACCTTTATCGGCAGATATAGCGACAATTTGAGATACAACGCATTTTCTTCATCAAATATATCATTGTTGACAAACTTTGTTGAACAACATAATCGACAGATTTCATCCATTATTATTTAAAAAAATAAATAAACGATCCGTCCGTGGTGTTTATTCCGCAGGAAAGTGACAGATAGCGGCCATTTGTCAAATATTGACCTTACCAAAGTGTGGGTTGCCAATGAATATAAGGCGGAATAGAGTATTGTGCGAGACCTAAAATATAAAATATATTTTGTATAGATATGTTTTCAAGTGAGCAGGGGTGGGCGGAGGCGGAGTTGGAGGATGTGAGGCGCTGCGCCAAACTTTTGATTAATGAACACAATGTTTGTAAAGTTAACTTACTTCAGTTAAATTGCTAATATTCACAACATTGAGAACTTTCGTAATGTTCCGTTAACTTTCTATTAAGAATTCTCGATGTTACTGAAGATTTATTGATTGAAATATTTTTTTATGTAATTCCTAACCCTTTTAGACATTCTTTTATTGATTTAAGTATAATCTCAACGCCTGTAAAATTAGAAAATTGCATTTCAAGACCGAGCAGATTCAGATCAAAAGAAAAATCGTAAATTTATTTTATTCAAGCTTATAATTACTGATTCTCATAGAGCCCCTTCAATAAATAGAAGTGTTTTTCTCTAAGCAACAGACTAATAAACTGGACATTTAACTCCAACCTATGCTAAACTACACACTGTTTTTTTTTTATTTTTAACTATTCCTTCATTTTAATTTTGGACTGCCGTTTAATGTGATTGACATTGTCAGTTTATTCTATATAATTAGACCAACATTTACCAGTATTTATTAATAAAAAAAAATAGATAACCCGTTGACATAGAGACGGTAGGTGAGTAGGTATAATACCAACTCCAGAAATAGTATGGTTGATGATGTGGAAGTGGATCTTTATTACCCAGTAACACGTTTGTCAACAAGTTTGAATGATGACTAATGCACGCCCGACACCTAGGACACGTGACCGCTCTGTAGCTGCAAGGTCTGAAGGATTCGAGTGAGTGATATTATACAACATCACCTAAACTAAGCGTTGTTCTCTCAAAGAAAGGACAATGCAGGCTGGTTCGGCAGTCGTAAGTTTCGTAATTTATGAAGTAATTACGTTAGAATGAGCGCGGCATAACTTCCTGAAGCGAGTAGTTTTCGCGCGATAGCTCGCGATAAAAGCGTTGACTGCCACTTATCTTTATCTTTATCGTGCGCCTTCAGCAAATAAAGTATAAAAACGAGATAAAGTCGAGGTACCAATGTGGCTGAAGTGACGTTGCATACGTTTATATGTTCTCTCGATGCATAATGTCTTCTTACTTGAGCAGGGCACCAACAGCAGGGACAAAATTAACGTCACCAGCGCTGTAACAGGTCGTGAACACATATGAGAGACGTCTGTAAGACGGCTAAAATAGGTGGTGACAAAACAGAACGTTAGTGTTGTAGTAATAGACATCTCGTTTACTCAGTAAATAGACAGGACGTCGAATCGAGGATTGAAAATATAGCATTCTGTAGACTTCTATTTCAGACTATTTCTATCTTTGCCTTTTAATATGGCCGGGTCTTCTACTCCGGGATCCAGGAGGACTTATTCATGGCCTGCAGGAAAAAAAACACAGTGAACAATAAAAACCCAGTAAAGTGATATCATCAGTACCGGGAATAATCTATATATTTTTATCTTCATCAACATGTTTGATTAGTTCAGAAGCTACCTACTACAAGTACTTAATCAAAATAATTAGGCCGACCTTTAGCAACTGAACGTTGAAATAATTACCTACTTCCGACTTGACACGTTTTGTTTGTTAATAAAAATTATCCTGTTAAACAATAAAATATTCTCAACACGTGGATTTTATTATTAAATAAATATGTATTTTAAATGATTTCTTGCAGGTCAATCTATGAAGCCGAGGATTTAACTCTAATTATAAAGACCACGAGCACATTCTTTTTGATAGCCTGATTTGTCCCGATCATAAGCAAAGGCCTCCCCTATTCCTTTCACTTCTGTCGGTATAGTGTGTGTTTATTCTCGTCAATTATTGAGGAACCCGTCCAATCATATCGAGTCTGTCGAGACTCGAGACTCTGTCTATCTGTCTCAAGGCTCTGCTCCTGTCTCGTCATGTCAAGGCCCATAGCTTCACTGCCTTCACTGGTATCCTGCAGACGTAACCTGCCCACCCTTTTAACTGTTGTGAAGGGTATGTGTTAGGTATATAGAGGTATATAGCCATTGGCGGTAGTGAGCACTTGCTATCTAGTGACTATAGTTTTATTAATTCTATTCAAAGCAACTGTTAGACGTTGCTGATACCTCATGCACCTATGTAGGTAAGTAAGTAACAGTTCTAAATGAACGGGAAAACCTCAGCAGACACTTGTGTTACAATAACATGACCAAGGTGGAACCTTGACAGCCGTAGTACAATACTCGACACGTAATAACACTTCGCTTGCCTATTTTTAGCATTGATAAAGGATATTAAGATAACAATACTTATTGCTTGGATGTATGTAATTGGTTCATGGAATCAGCTGGCAGGCTGATGGAGGATGTCCATTAAACTCACTATTATGTTGACTGGTTTCGTTGTTTCGATAAATGAATAGTTTCGTTTCTTAGACTATCTTCAGCCGATAACCTTTCTTCTACTATACCTGGCCGTGTGAAGATATCGTCTCTCGGGTACACCTCATACACTTCCACTATCCACTCTATCCAGGTTCTTTCACACATACATAATACATAACGTCCCACCTGTGTTCCCAGAAAGATTAGGCAGAGGTACACCTAATACTACTTCCACATTTCGCCAGTTATGCTAAGTTCCATAATATAGAAGGCGAGCTTGTTGCCATAATTTGTGGGAAAACATTTTGCCCGACCCGGGTATCTAACCCAAGACCTCATGCTTAGCAGACGCACTTGCGACCACAAGCTGTTTCCCAAAACCTTCACTACGTAAGATGACGCCAGCAAATATTTAGCCGTCCTGTGAGAACATCACAGGATATTGTAGTTGAATATTGGAGACAATTAGGAATGTGAGTAAATACGTGACTATGAACTTCTACTTATTACACTTATTATATTTAACATATTTGATTACATGGTGTAGATTACTCCAATCTTAATTAAATTAGATAAGATTTAAATAAATACATACTTGGTATTGCAGTACCTACAATAGTATTAAAATGTAGTAAACTATACATTTACCTGAGTTTATAAAAAGTGTTGGATAACTGCACCAAAAAACTAATTTAGAGAAAGTTTATCTGGAACCTGTGTCATGATAAGGAAAAATAGGTTCAGGTGTGGCTGTTATCAGATATGTGGCGGGGCCGATGCGCACACGATACGCGCACTCGCACCCAAATGTATAGCGTGTGATGTGGCCAGGTACGCACTACGCAAATACACAAGAATCGTCAGCTTGCAAACCTTCAGGATTTGTTACTGTTTCTACCCTGACAGGTAGACATGGTAGGGCTAAGCAAGGAAAACCTGTTCAGGTGGAGAATCAAAGATGACTTTGCCCTTTTTTTTTTTTTTTTTTTGGGGGTTGGGAAATCATCAAATAACCCCTCCCGCTCTTGGGCAGAGCGAAAGGGAGTGTCAGACTTCTACTGATTAAAAACCACCCATGTTCCTTCTTCGCCCTTCATGTCGAGGCCGCAGTATCCCTTGCGAACAACCCGCAGCCTCGACAACCCGCAGCCTCAACAACCCGCAGCCCCCAAGATGACTCTGCCCTGGAGTGTAAATGTGGTGTTGCCCCACAAACTATGGGGCACCTGACATCGTGTCCTGCTTGTCCTGTTATTTACACATCACAGGAGCTGATGGAGGCTACTGAAAGTACCATAGTCATCGCGTTTTAGACCGACTCAATTTTAATTGTCAACGACACGCTGACATAATTACGCTAAACTCCTTTGACTTCTACCTTTAGCACCAGCAGATTTATTCTTATTAGAAGCCTCCATGCAGAACATGAACTGCTCAGCTACCGTCTTGTGATGCTACTACTGTCAGACTACTAGTGAATGGTAGGTAGTGTAGGTACCTCATATCAGTGCTATGATCCAAAGAGAAAAACAATTGATTAAATTGATATATATAATTCCACCGCAAGTCATAGATCTCTAACCTCCAACCCATGTCTTTTAACTTTGTAACTTTTAATTTATTAAACTGACAGATTCTTTTAACTTCCACCGTCGACGGCATACAGACTGTAACGAGATAGTTTTGGACAGAAGTCAGACTGCCTATAATAGTTACTTAAAAGTTAATGGACCGACGTTCTCACAGATCAGCAAAAGACAACATTAGAAGATCTGTAGTAGTAACTTTGCAAGCACCATTTAAAGTCAGCTCTCCTTACATGACTTTAGGATTGAATGTGATAACTTGAAGATTTAAGTTTGCGATTGCTGGAGCTGTGTTGTGTAAGTAATCAATGGTCACACAAAGAAGAAGACTTCGAACTTGTCAAATTGAAGCCGTGGTTTACGTCAATAATTTGGAAGGTGATGATCTAGATGTCTCGATTCTTGACCTGACATCTAACTGTTGACGCGCGCGTTGTGCAGCGCTTTGACTGGCCTTGACTTTTAGTTTTTGAATGACCTGTTACACCTAGGAATGTATTGTTTCTGATGTATGCCTACAGGTAGGGCGATTCTCATCAACTGGCACATCTGCTGTAGCCACTAGTCTGTTGACACATCATTCTGATTGTGGTTGCTAAGTTGAGGTGGAACAAAAATCACACGATGGGAGTTGTCTTTCTATAAATACTAATGTTATGGAAATATAATCGTGGTCACGTGTGCGCGGAGAGGTCGTCTCATTGTGTCGTCACGGTCGCGAAGGATGTGAGACCTGCATGCGCTTGCGCCGCGCCACTTACACTATTCAGCATTGTTTTGTTGCTCATACTTATTCATAATACTTCGTAATTTTAGATTTTATATGAATTGAGTTATTCTTTTATTTCAGAAGTACGAAACAAAAAAATCTGTAATCTTACATCTAATAAGTAGTAGTCCATAAGCCAGTTCCTGCCGTGGAGTCCTCCACAGCACAGTTGTCCCTTTGAACAACAAAGGCAGATTTTGACAGATTGTCGAAGAACTTTTCAACAAAAGTTTGTGAAGCCAGAATGTCTACATTACATCCGATCATAATCTAATATCTGAAAATGTCTGCAACCTTGAAACATTTGGTAAACACGAGATGAAAATCGATACGACAAACTTGAGAGTGAACTTTGCAATCGAGTAAAGCGGGCGGCACACACGTTGTGAACTCTGGCTTAACTTTAACCCACATAACAAAGTTCAATGTAAACACAATACGACAGAAGTTTCCGAAGTTCCAGTTCACGGCCGCCGCCGCCAGGGCGCGCCCCACCACCCTCCGGGGCCAACCCCACCCCCGCTCGCGAGGTAACGCTGGCCGCGGCGCTCCCGGCCGCCTAGCCAGCCACCCGCCCGTGGGTAGGGCGCGGGCGGCTCGCAATATTCATACTGCTCGCGATTTTATTTCTTATTTTGTATAGGTTTGATTCATCGGCTGCACTCGGACAGTGCATCGATTGATTTTACCTCGTAACATAGTTGTTTTGTTTATGTTTTATGATGAATGGGGTCGTACGTTTGTGTGTCGCGCTCTCGCTCTAGGGGTGTGGGCAGACTTGTAAGCTGTTACCGAAATAGCTTAATGCAGTAGTTACTGAATATAGAAGTGGGAATATTTATTTGTAGACCCAGACTGTAGTGTATGTATTTTAAGGTATTTTCACCCAGCTTTATGTTTTTTTAGGATTCGATGAATAGTCTGACCTCTTAATCATACTTGTGATCTATGAGTACTATATTCACAAGGAAGGGGACCGCAAGGGCCAACCCCCGTCGGGGCTGCGGGTTGTTCGAAAGAGATACCGCGGCCTCGGACACAAAGGCTTACGAAGGAACACGGGTGGTTTTAGTCAGTGGAAGGGAGTGTCAGACTCTTCCTTCCAGTCCGCCCAGAGCGGGAGGAGTCATTTGATGATTTCTAAACCTCCAAAAAAAAGATCTTCTATATTACAGGGTACCAAAGACCACCAACCGAGATGATGCCGGGTGTTCTGAGCTGAGTTTATCTTCAAAGAAAAACAGTTAATGTTGAAAATTCACGTATATTAAATACCCATTATGATGAGCGCAGAGTCGCCGACACTTTGTTGATATATGTTGGTGCAAGCATGTGGAGCTAGAACGTTGTAAATAGTAAAACCAGCATGCTTGAGAGATATTTCTCGACGGCAAGCAAATGTGGCAGAAAAGCTCTGACACCAGGTTAAAATAACACACGATAAAGAAGACGAACAACCATATGTTTACTGTGTTAGGATTACGCCACCCATGCGACTGTGGGTTTATTGAGAAATCCTTATCTTACACTAAGTGTTTACCTGTTTACAGTTTATCAGTTCACACTGAAAGGTGGTACCTACTCAAGAATTTGGTTTTCAATAATAATTTCCTCGAACTAGTGCCAATAGAAGTCCAAACAACTACTAGAATAGAGAGCATCACACTTTGCACACGTAGACCTCCGATATGTAGACCTTATCAGATATTGATAAACCTTTTTAGTCATCGCTTCGCTGAAACTTTTTGTAAAGAGGTTTTAAGTATTTCGTGGAAGTCAATGACATTCAATTTATTTGAGATACCTCAAAAACGATGTGGAAAACAATTAAATTTATTCTTTGCAATCAATTAAAACATACCCAAAACCTTATTTTGATGTTTTTTTGCACTCTTCTAGCTTAAAATTCCAATTTAAAAATATTAATTTACCCTCATGGGAGTAACCAATAAGTGCAAAGTCCGTTTCAACCAGCTGGAACTCGCAATCGCAGCCGCGTGCTCTCCAACAGTAGCTTCTCTGTTTTAGCCGCCCGCGCCTTTCCTTGCTGCTGCATAAACTGGTATTTGACACGGCTTTCAGTTATGAAGTCGAAAACAGGTGAAACTAACTAGCTGAGTCACCTGTATCAAGGATAATTGTGAAACATCAAGTCCTAATCACAAAGTCGTGCGTATTGGGCGCCGGCGTGGTAATCTAGAAGCTGATAACTTCAATAAACCAGCACTTTGGATGACCTCGGATATGTTGATAGTGTACCTACGTTTAAGGCTATGGATTAGAGGGGTTAGGTTTCATTTAGGAGTGTCGTTTGATCATCCTCCTGCCCATGATGTCTAAATTTCGGTTATTTGTTTTTCATTGAATTGGTATTTAATAATCGCTTTCGCAGCCAGCCAGCCATTAAAATTTGTAGTAGAATAGGTACCTACTACAGCTTATGCGGCAGATTCAGTGGTGATCCCCAAACGTTTGTCTGTATTTGGGAATCGGAAAGAAATATAATTGGGAATCAAACGAGCTTACCTGTTAAGCGAAGTCTTGATTCTAATTTTATGAGTGGTGATCTGAAAAATAATTATTATTGACATAGGTAGTAATTCCCTTACGACGTATTAACACCGCGAATTTTAGATTAAAGAAAATGAATATTTTTTAAAGATTGCAACATTTGCATCGTCCTTTCCCGTTTTGACATAATTATGAAACGTCACTTATTTTAGAGATCATAACATTAGGAACAAACTCTGTTTCCTATACAGAGTAGTTCCAAATGCCTACATTGATTTTGATTTCCTGAAAGGTTAACATTGAATTAGGTAGATTAATTATTGCAGCTTTGGGGTTGTTAGCTAGTGGTGGGTGGGTAATAATTATTTTTCAGATCACCACTCATAAAATTAGAATCAAGACTTCGCTTAACAGGTAAGCTCGTTTGATTCCCAATTTTATTTCGTGGTGATCTTCAAATAATTATTATTGACATAGGTAGATGTTTAGAGTTTGCTGCAATAATTCAATAAGTAATTAAAACACAAATAATTCTGGATGTCAATTTGTGAACATTACCCAAGTAACGAAATTTGGTACTATAAAAGTCCTGATAATGTATTAGAGTGTACTAACTACTACTATGAAAAAAACGTTTACAAAACCCTAAATAAACATTACATAAAGGGTCTCATGGTGACAAATTTGCACTATAAAAGCAACCAAAACATGTTTGTATTTTGCACTGTAAACAATTCCAGTGATGTGTTTTATCACACTTGTCGTGAGTGTTCCCCAAGAAAACAAATAATATCGGTAACATATGCTTTAGTCATTTTCCATTGCTGCTAAACGTAACATTTGTATTGAAAAACCCTTCCCTTGCAGTCGGGTAAAAGGATAAAACACAAAACATTCATGGACCGTTACTCTGCCGTAACTTGCACTTGCGAAAAAAAATTGTATCAATTAAATCATTACGCTGATTTCAAATTTGACAATGCGCCTTCATATTTTTTTTTTTATGTTTTAATTAAATTTAAATTAATACAATAAGTACTTGTCCCGACTATGCAGGCTGCTATTACACATTGGCTCCTGCCGTGTTGTCAATGTGCTATCATGGCAGAAAATGGCAGCCATATTTTCACCAAAAACGAATTAGATCATCTCTTGGCTCGTAGCAGTAACACAAACTCACGTATAGAGCTATTAAGTTATGTAGCAGCTGCACCAGGGGTCCTATTTAGTACTCTAGAAGAGTTGTTATGACTTTTACAGAACTAGCCCCATAGCGACGTTGAGAGAACTTTTAAGAAGTTAAAAGTTTACGTAGTGGTTGTGTAAGGTACAGTGCAGATTGATCCTTGAATAGTATTTTCGATACTGTTACAGTACTTGAACTGTAAAACTTATTTTTACGCATTATTAGTGCATAATAGATAAATAAAAGTGTTTGTTAGGTCGTCTTTAGTACTAAGTAGCACCAAATGACCATTTTTTTTTTTTTTTTTTTTTTTTTTTTTTACTATGCAACACTTTAACGATTCGTATGGTCTAGTAAGCGTTCTAAGAGGTAAACTATAAAAATTAAATTCTATTTAATCTTATAGAACCAAAATGCTCTGTTAAAAACCTTTATAGTACAAGCAGTAACAATGGTTACCATTATAGGCCTACTATATCACTCTTTGGTGATAAAACGCCTAGGTACTTATGACTTCCTTACTTTAGGTACAATAGAGCTTTAGTATTATAACCTTAAGGATATAGTGCATGTTGAATTGATAACTATAATAAAATAATAATTATAGATTGTTATATGTCTGATGTCAGCTCTGATTTGATCTGCTGTTTGTGTTGTACTGTATGAAGTTAGATATGGAGTTCAAAAAACCAGTTTCACTTGAAATATAAGAAACTTTAAAATATTTGTGGTTGATATTCCTAACAACTGTTTTGTTACTCCAATGGGTAAAAATTAGAGCTTGCAGAATAACAAATATCTTTGTTTTAAAATTTGCTCTATATTATCACCCTGAATCTATCGGAATTCAAATTCATTAATTTTGTGATCATAAGTAAATAGTAGGTGGTATAATATATAAAATATATTCCATCGGAATTCAAATTCATTAATTTTGTGATCATAAGTAAATAATATCTATGTTATTGGGCACACATAAAGTTTCTCCAATTAGGTACATAAAATTAAATTGCTTCAAAAAAGTAAAATAAAAACATTACAATAGAATCTGGTTCACTAAAAATTAAAATTACATGCATCAAATGTCAAAGTTTTGACGATGTAAGTAAAAATGTTAATGTAAATAGACACATAAGTATACATAACATCACATTCATCATCATCATGTTTAAGTCCCATGTAACAGGGGCGAGCCTATTGTCATTAACTGAGCACAAATCCATACTCTGTGGCTGCTACTGAGAAATTCCTGATGGAATAACACTTTGCATGATCCACGAATAGAACCCAGAACCTCATTCTCAGCGGTGCTTGCAAACCATAGCTCAACGAGGCAGATGACCAACAACTTGGCAAATTAAATGTCAATACTGTAACAGTTTTCACTTTGTCTATCAATAATGGTAAGAATCTGTTTTTTAAATTCATTGAGGCTTTTACTGTCTTTAATTTGCGTATATATTTTAGTGTACAATCTGCACCCAGATTGTCATCATTGCAAAAATATACACTTTTGTGATGCATGCAGCAATGTGTGAAGTTTATCTGAGCAACATAGGCTTTCGACAGATTTATATAAATGCATATTGTTTTTAGCAAAAATACATGATTCATAAATATACAGTGTCTACTGTCGGTATTTTAAAAATTATGCTTGCATGATTTTGTGAATTTTATTTTGAATGAGCTCCAATCAGGCTCATGATTTACTTATCTTAATAATACTTATAAAAGTATTACCCCAAAATATAAGTCTATACTGCAGAGTAAAGACAACCAAACCGTGGTAAGCTACCAGCAGTGCGGTTTTATTTATAATCTTAATCAGCATAATATTATAAAGAATATAGGAAAACTTACTGAGTTTCCCCCACACATTGTCTATTAGAGTTCTCTGACATAATATCCTTATCAATAAAAGCTCCAGCAATTTTGTTACGTAAAACATATGGCACCTGATGTCTTGATGTTCTAACCACAATCCCTCCATGTTAGCACTCCCATGCACCCTCCCCCCCTTGTTTTCAATTATATCACTTTAGTACTTACTTGTACTATCAAGTGTGTACATTTTGTGCCCAGATAAAAAATTAACATTCTTCTTTACTATGCTGTAATTTAGGTCTGCCCATCTCCTCAGGAATTAAATATTATTTAATGCAGGTTACATGCTTACCGCATACAATACTTGAGTGTTATCTATGAATATCTAGCGTATCTATGATAAATTCATCAGACATAACAAGTTATCTGTTATTATTAAGTATGGTTTAAGTGATTTTCTCTGAAAATACTCTTAGGCAGAAATAAATTACAACATGATTAATTTAATATTGAAGCCATAGATTGCTAGGTATAGCAACGAGTTACTATTAGGGTTGTTATTTTACATTGGGCCTTACAATATAATGGTACTATTATCTTTTCCTAAGAGGGGGTCGGGTCTCGGAGTGGAAATAATTTGATTTGGAACTAAAAAGGGTTTGGTTGATAAGGTCATCTGTACATTGACAGGCTGTTAAGACCTCGAAATTTTGTCAGTCTATAAACCTTTTCCCTCTCAATACTAATAGTTTTTATGTATTGGGACATTACAGTGCATTTACCACCATGTTTTATTTAATTTATTCAGAAAATAAACAGTTATACAAACATTGTTTGCATAACATAACATTACGCCTGTAATCCTCGAACGGTTAGGCAGAGGTGTCAGACACCCACATTTCGCCAGTTTTGCATTTGGTTGGTTACATGCATAATTATGTAACTTTGATTTATAACCAATGATGCTTCCATAATATCATACTCGATGAAGAAGCTATGAAAAGATTTCACTTAATGTGGCCATAACATGCAGAGAATATCTCATACTAAAGCATGTGCAATCATGACAAATGTGTGTCAGCCAGTAGAATACAAATAAGGCAGCCAAGTAACCGCCCCTAAGACGACCCACTGACCTAACTTTTACTTGCTGATAGGAAACCAGGTGGCAAAGTATGGTCCCCATTCACTGCAAGAGTATATGCATTAGCAAGACTATATTGCACATTGGATAAGCAAGGTTGTCTCGCAACCATCATGCTCATAGGTTAAAAAGCATATTTATAAATTTAGCTGACCGAAGTTCATAGTAGAATAGGGTTCCCCTGTGATGTCTATTCTAGGTATTAAGTGTTAGCATTGTCCAATGACTTTGCTAAGGACATCTTGTGTCACGCACTGATAGTTTGCTATGTGGTTAGTAACGTTGGATATATGTTTTCATGCAAAGCATATTTCTGGATGGTAGTTTTTCCGTTGGAATCATTCAAGTAATAGAGAAATATAAAAGATGACATGCTGCGCCAACCTCAAATGAATTGGGATAAGGGCAAGAGAATGATGATGACTCAAAGCACACAAACATCACATGGAGATGGAACTCCGAAAACCGGCTATGCCGATTGTAGGTATTTTCAGTGTTAGCATTGTCCAATGACTTTGCTAAGGGCATCTCGTGCCACGCACTGATAGTTTGGTAAGCTGCTAATAACTCAGGGTATATGCTTAAAATTTATACGGAAATGTAACTCACCTGATATGCAGAGTATAGGTATTTTCAGTGTTAGCATTGTCCAATGACTTTGCTAAGGACATCTCGTGCCACACACTGATAGTTTGCTATGCAGTTAATAACATAGGGTATATGCTTACATGGAAATGTAGCTCACCTGCTATACCCAGTATAGTTATTTTCAGTGTAAGCATAGTCCAATGACTTTGCTAAGGACATCTCGTGTCACGCACTGATAGTTCAAATTCCAGCTAGTACATAGGAAATATATGTTACTGGGGTGTCGCGCACCCACTGGAAAAAGCTTTAAGAAGCTTACAGCACACATGTGGTTTACAGTGTTAATGACCATCGTATCGCTTGAATAAGCACTGTAGATATCACGTATCCGGTCACGTATAGGTCAGTTATAGCCAGGCATTCTTACTCCTAATGGTTACATCCAAGTTCACCGCTGTGGTCGGCTGCGCGAGCGTTGTCTGTAGGTATTTGCTCAGATTTCTGCGTCTCAGGTTTACGATTTTCACTAATGCTGCACATATTACACTTTTTGTCACTCACTATTTTGTTATTTCGGTAGAATATAACGTAAACTTATTTTTAAGCGAATAATTTGACGAGAAAGAACTTTTTCTTGCGGTGTCGTTAACGCGCGAAAAAGAAAAGTGACGTTTCATAATTATGTCAAAACGGGAAAGGACGATGCAAATGTTGCAATCTTTAAAAAATATTCATTTTCTTTAATCTAAAATTCGCGGTGTTAATACGTCGTAAGGGAATTACTACCTATGTCAATAATAATTATTTGAAGATCACCACGAAATAAAATACATAGTTTTTGTGTAAATACTGATGTATGAAGCCTAGCGTGATTATTGTAATTGTTGAAATTATTTAGTGTTGACTTATATCAGCCACCAACATACAACATTGAGGGCGAGCCTATCGCTGTTATCAGGCACTACTTCCATCCCGGCCTATATCTAATTGAGATTTTTTTTCCCACAGGAAAATCCAAATAAGTACACCTATTATTTGTTTAACTTGGAAAGAAACGTTGACCAATATAACTACATACATAGTTGGTTAGCAACGAGGTGAACGAGTCTCACTTACTCATTCATTTACTGAAGAAGGATTTATAACTCTGCATATAAAATGACAATAATGTTTAGTTGTGTACTCGTACAGGTGTATGATATGCTCCAGAAAGCACACACCTTATGTCTTATCAAATGACACCGTTTGATATGCGCCTTTACCTCCTTATCTATCGTGTCGAAATTCTTCCACGTATCACGTATCCTAGTTTAAGGTTCGTATCAACCGTGTTGTATTTTCGCATTTAATAATACTTTCCAAAAGTCACGCTAAATTCACCAAATGGGCCCTAGTAGCGACACAAGTTTTTAGTTGTTTTGGCCTTTGTAGGTCTGGTGTTTTGATTCATCTGCATGTGTGTGTGATGTTTTGGCGCAAGCATCGAAATACTGTTCGTCAACATGAATATCTTTGGAAAGAAAAGTTGCATTAACTCTCATCTCCTCTAGCGTCACCAATAGACTTCGCCTCTCTCTCTCTCTCTAAGAACTATGAGAATGAAATGAAATTATCGGCCAGCAGCAGCTAGATAATAATTATAATGTAATAAAGGAGTATCTGAACTGCAAACAAGAGAGCTAGTCTCGGAGGTGGTGTCGTCGTCAGCAGATAGGCTCCGGTCGCCAGGCGCGCGGGTGCGTGGGGCGACGGCGCAGCGCCCGCGCCGCCAGCGCCCCTTATCACCGATACCTTGCCGATTGGCTGAGTGGAGTGTTTGCGCGCCTGATACGGCTGACGGGGGCCAATCGATTCCCCGTTCCGTCGAATCTTATCACGATCATGGTGGACGTTTGTGCCTCGTGTCAGTACACCGATATCATATCTGAAGATATCGACGAAAGTATAAATATGGGCCCATCGATCGATCGGGTCTCTATCGGAGTGTGAGCTGTGATTACGATTGACTGTGCAGACGACTGCGCGTGTGGTTCTTGTGCTGGAGCCCATAACCACCGAACACGGGACTCGGGACTCTTCGCCGGTGCTCGGGTGACGGTGTCGTTCCATTTGTTGGATCCTGGTGATACTCAACCTTTTATTTTATCTTGTACTCGTGCCTCGATAGCAACTGTCGACGTGGCAGCCGCACTTGATCTACCTACCTATTGCGATGTTTATCGTTCCATCACTGCCCGTGCTTACCCCGTGGTCGTTCATTGTGCCGACAGTTTAGCGGTTGAATTAGTGTCACTGTTAAAACAAAACGACAACGATTACGTAATAACATATGGTGGTCCAATGGCACATGTGTGGGCTCGCTCCGTGTGATTTGCCGCTCGGAGTATGTACAAATTATCTTCTTAATGTGGCCATAATTAACTTGCGGCTACATTCGCTACACAGCTATGCAGGGTCGCTGACGCGACAGGGAAAAGCGTAGCTCTTATCAGAAAACATTAGCCGCACCTTTTCGAGCGGTGATAGCGAGCCGCCCGGCTCCATATCGAGTGCGCGCGCTACGATTGTCACACTGAACAAACACGCACCAGACAACATTCATGTCGTATAAATATTAATTTTGTTTTTCAGAGTTCACTGGACAGCGCCACGTGCTAGGCCTCACGTCTGAGTTGGACAGGGGATCTTGACAGTTTGAGCCATGTGCTGCCAGATCTATCTTTCCAGCTCACGCGTGAAGCCGCCTCGTCTCGTCACCGATGTCATCGCATCGGCCATTCTGGAAGATAACTGCTGCTGCAACAACACAACTAATCGACGCGTGAAGGATCAAGTGGAGGTGTGATCTCTTCACTTTTTATGCTTAAAGTGAGATTCAACTCCTCCAACTTAATTCCGAAACGCTTTTTCTACTCAAACGATACAAGATCTACTGTTTTGGATGATAAACGAATAACTATTTTTCTGTGTATGTACTACCATTTATTTATTACATCATAATATATTAAGGAGTCTAAGTAGGTATAGTTTATTTTATGCTTTTGTTATGTACAGATTCTATGATTATGTTACTTGTTATGTACTCCTGAGATTTGTAAATAGTTTAATTATATTATTATAAATAAATATTTAAAAAACATTAATTCTTTGTTGTAATTTAAAATCTCAAACCTAGGTCCTACACTTCTATCAACCTCTGTAGTTTACTATTTCAAATAGTGGCGCCACTGTACGCGAAACGCGAGCATTATGGGAGACCCAACGCTACGCGACTAGAGTGAAGTGCGCAGCAAATCACTAGAAAAAAAATCACAACACCCAAAACAAAAAATGGGCAAAAAAATGTTGGTAACACCGGTGCGCTAAAAAAGCTTGCAAACTTCACGCACCTAACCTGCGCTGGACATCGACTCGTCCGTATCTCTAAACTCTGGGAAAATGTATATTGATTTTTCAAAGAAAAGTCAACCGATGTAACAAAACACCGTTCGCGGAGTGTTTATACGCGTATAGAAGTGCCGTGGTCGATGTGCTGTGTCGTCAAGATGATGCGACGGTGTTCGTCGTCGCGTTCCGAGTGATATCGGAGAGTGTTGCGTCGCTCGGCCGACGGCCCGGAGCCCGGCCGCGGCCAGGGCCTGGGCGCGCCATGGACGCCGGCGCTGCTGACCCGCTGCGAGTGGCTAGGCCGTGAGTATCGTGTCTCGTCGCCCGCACCCATCGCCTGCAGCGTGCCGTGCTCGTTCCGCCCGCGTTCTTACGTCGTGGATATTTCGGTCCCCGCGAGCCCATCCGAGGTTGCGAAACGGCCCGTCCGCGCTCGTTTCTCGCTCGCGCCGAGCGGACATTCTCTCGCTCGTGCGGTCGCGGCGTCACGGCCTCCGCGTTGCGCCATTTCGAAACGGTCGCATCGTCCGCTCGCGCTAGTGCTCGCGAGCCGAGGCGAGGACACCGCGCCAGGCTGATAGCGATCGAGTAGCGAGCGCGGCGGCCGAGCGTGACCGCTCCGCCCGCTCAGCCCCAGAGCCTCCCATATGAATGACTCGGCCAGCCGGGATCGTAAATCAGAATCGTGTTTACAGTTTTTGCGGGGCGCACGAAACCTGTCGCGCCGCCCCCAAGACAAAGGGCGGCGCGAGAGGCGCTCGGCCTCGCTGCGGCCCGACCGTGGCGCTCACCAAACGCCAGAGTGAATTATGGCTAGGTGCATATAACCCGTGCACTACACACTACACATACCTAACATACGCGCCTACCTACCTATAGCTATATGCAGTGAAGGCTGCGAGTACGTACCTACCTACTCAAACAAAGCATTTTGCCCACAAATCCATACTGCTAGCCTCGCACGGCCAGCGTTCGCGTTCTTTGTGAAATTTCGTGCGGCTCCGCGGCGGGTGATGTCATGTGTGTTTGTCGTCTTTGCTAACATCTGGCTGATTGTCAATTGTTCGTTTTAGTGTGCATTTTGAGGTTAGCTCGTGATTGTGCCTTTGAGAGGTCCTGGAGTGGCGCTCGGCCCCCAGCGGCGCAGCCCGACGCGCGGAGCACTGGAGTGCAGTGTGTGTGTGTGTGTGTGTGTGCAGAGTTTCACGGTGCCAGTGAGAGTGAGCCACTGTGGCCGGCTGCTTGATAAGTTGTCTCAGCTATTAAATGCAGCAATCTGTGTTGTTGGCTCATTAAACAGTTTCAATTAGTGTTTGATGTGATTGTGACAGTGAGTGTGTGGGGACGTGCCGGCTGGGTGTGCAGTTCACGTGAACACCGCTGGCCCCGTGCTCAGGTGATACTTGTGGCTGCGAGTGTGTGTTGGCATTGTGCTCAGTAGCTACCTACTCTCAGGTCATTTACCTGCTTAGCAAACTATTAACAAACTGGTAGGAGTGATAAAACTAGAAGGACTACAGGTTTTCAAGTGACTGAGTTACATCATGCTCATGATTGCACACAAAGTGGTTTTATCTCTGCATTCTTTGTTGAACAGTGTTCAAACTGGATAGTAGTATCTGCCACTGCCAGGCTAGTTTTTAAATTATTTGAATTTGCCTTAAATGTTAATGGTTCCTGTGGCACAACACTTTGCATATTTAACACATTTAGAACATGTTTGTTTTCCAGTCACAAGCTCAATCTATTAAATGAACAATTCTAACATCACTGTCTGCTCACTAATACTCACTAAGAGTACAGGAAAAATGTGCTCTGTTTATATATAAACAAATAATCTGTGAGTAAGTCATAACTTGCCAACATAAATGTGTATTAGGAGCATTTGATTTATAGTTATTATGAATTAATTGAATGATGTAATAAACATCAATCTGGAGTTAATTTTGATTTACAATTTGTAGAAGTCAGCTGATAAATGAAGCATAAATTGACAATATAAACAAACATAATGGTGGTGTCCATTAATCTTGATGATGAGCAGTGATTCAGTCTGATGAAGCACACATTGAACAATGCTAATGTGCAGTCATTGATATTTAGAAAGATATACTGTGTGTCATGTTGTGATGCTGTGTCTGAGTGATTGTGAGTGGCTCTCCTCACACACCAGCCCCGTGTTCCGTGTACCTAGTGCGGGGTAAGTTAGTTGACAACTTATTATTATATTCCCACTGAGTATTTGTTGACTCACAGCCCATTAAACTTACTATACATTACACATTAGCTTATCTCAAATATTGACATAATATTTTAATAAGATTTCACTGTATTTACAGATGATTAGCTACATAATGCATGTGTAAACTATTGGCTCACATTACTCAGCACAAACTGATAGCACTTACAATAAAGTTGTCAGTGCTCTTTGTGTGTTGTGTAGCACCTAAACAAAAACAATAGTTTCATTTTCAATATAGTACTAGAGGTAGGCAGAGCCCAATGTACTACAACCAGATTTATACAAGTTTTATCTTTTGCTCATTCTAGTTAGTGTTTGCTCTAGGTGTTCATCAGGTTTATCAAAAGTTTATGTTATTGAACATGTATAAATAGTTTAGTGCTAATAACCATTGAGGAGTTCCCTCAAGTGTCGTCATGTCAGCCATGAAAATGTATCTATTGTCACCAGAACTAAAGCTGTGTGCAAAATTTCAACTCAATCAGTTGGGGGGAACTGGTTTGAAATTCAGTTACAAGATTTGACCAATACATACTTAACTAGATAAAAAACTTTGGAAAACATAATAGGTGCTAATTGGCCAGAAAAAGCACTATAGTCAATAAGCTTTAGAACCTGTTGCCAAGTGTAGTAGTCACAGGCAGGCTATGACACACACGCCTCTTGTGGAGGTACAAGCGCTATAAATATAGCTCAGCAAGTATACCTACACAGTGGACACTTGTGCATGAGGACAAAATGTTTCACCACTTGATAAGTCAACCTCAAAACAATATTTAGAATGGTTTTCCTTCACTAATTGTTACCATGTTCAGGAACTAAAGTTTTCTCTTCATTTATTGTCTATATGAAAAATAATTACCATAGTCTAATACTATTATTTAGTAATATTAGTATTCTATTCACACAACTACTCATACCAGCACATATTATCATCCTATAGCAGCAATACATTAAATCAAACAAGTAAGTTACTGTAGAGGTGCATTTCAGTATATTTTACAAGTTAGTTTGAAACTAAAATGCAACACTAACTTCAATAGTCTAGGTGCAGTTAGTGCCAAAACTTGGGGTTATGTAAGAGAAATAAGTAAAATGAAATTGCTTAAAACTGTGGTCAGTTATGTAACTAGTTATGAACTCTCACCTGGTTTCACTCACAAGTTAGCACACTGGCTAGTTTCATTATTTTGTTGTACACTGCCAACACTAGGAATTTAGAGAGGTATGCCTACACCATAATTTACCTGAAGCCATAAGGAAACTATGTCATTCATTGATGGTTCAATGAAGTAAGATTTGTTTTGGTTATTCAATCTATCAAGTCAGCTAATTGAAGCCTACAGGTGCTAGAGTAAGGACATAGGCCGCTATCAATTGCTCCTGGTTACTAGGGGATATTCCCATAGCAGTATTTATTTTATGCTGAGAGGAGATTGCCCACCCTTCCATATCAACACACACAATAATATTTAAAAGAAAATGTATTTGAATATTATTCTGCACATTTATGTGTAGGTATTAAGATGTAACTCATTGTCTCGTTATGACTAAAATGTGGGAATAAAAATAAGAAAAACCTAATTAGAATGCTCAGTTATACATATACATATATGTACATTTCCCATGTCATGAAGTCATGGCTTTTTAAAGCATATGAAAGGCAACAGTACTTATGCATGGGCATCTGCACACTTCACTTTCAACTCAGCACATCACCAATATGATGTTTCTTCTGAAGGAACAGTTTGTTTGATCAGAGCAGTTTATATTGAAACTGTATGTTAAACAGTGGACATTTAAAGACATATTTTGTGTCATATTTTGCATCTCATCTCATCATCAAACTAGTCCACTGAACTATTGTATATTTAATTTTTCTGCACTAAGTCAGATCACTAACATTCTGGAGTGTTTGCCCACCTTGGACCTCAAGGCGTTATAAGAAACAACAAGCAATGTTTCGATGTTGCTTGTCAGTTAAAATCTTTGCAAATGGGACTTCTGAAACACAAAAAAGTACAAAGTAATTGCCAACTCTTTGTAAACTGGCACAGTTAAACTCTGTCCCCTGGGAAATTATTATAATGTACAAAAAGTCACAGCGTACATAATATAGTAATTATATTTAATTATATTCCAAGATCATAATAATTCGCTGTTGATAGCGCTGAAGATTGTGACTAGTCGATCGACGAGCGAACGAGAGGAAATCCTGAGATAAGCTGCCATAGTGGCGGTGCGCTTATCTGATAACAAAAACAAAATACAATCCAAACTCGTGTTCGGGCATTTGTGCTGGGCATGTTTACAATTTGTTGGTGTGTATGCTAGCTTATCTAATTGGGAGTTGAACAAAGACCTCGCACTGCTTCGCCTTGACCGACATGTGGCTTGATACTTGACCAGGATGTCGCGGAGGTGTTCCTCCTCAGCACGACACACGATTATGCTCACAGACGAGTAACACGCTGGAAGCTAAACAATCCTATTGCAAGCGGTTCACCTGCACACGGCTCCCCTGTTATTCGTAGTTTTGGGAACTATTCATTTGGTAAACGTTCTCAAGTGAATAGAAAACTCAAAACAGCTTTCTTTCAACTCGGTGTCCATAGGTTTTGTATCACCATGTTTTAAATTATCCCGATTTTCCAAGAGCTAGTAACTCGTCAACCCGCTCCCCGCTAATCATCGCGGAATGCAAATGTTATGCAATCAGTGTTCAAAGAAGTCATTGAGTTCTACTATTGTTTAACTATTGCCTGTACCGAGCTCTTCGGATGTTATACCTAGCCTGCGACGCCCTAGACACAAAACCCAAGATGCAATCGAAACAATAGCTGACTGACAATAGCTACATTGATACCAAAACGTTTGGCCAGCCCTTGTGTTCGAAAATATTCGTTGATTCATCTACCCAAAATGTGTTTGCCTGCGATACGAGAGTGCCACAATGCCAAAATAAATTACCTGGAATTAGAAATACGCACGCAGTTAGCAATAGTGCTGTATAACGTAAAGTTGAGTGTCACGGCGTTGGAAACATCGCGGCGTCGTCAAGGCTCCAAGCAATCATCTCGGATGACTTGGAGAGCTAAAGTCATCAGTGACGTCACACGCTGCACACGCCTGCACCGCGCTGAACGCTGACCATACACTAACGCCATCTGTGTATAAACTGCGAAAAACATGCAGCTAAAATCATTGGAAGCGATTGTCCTGGAATATTAAGCCATGACCTGGTAGAATGTTTCTTCATTAGGAATTTCTTTTCTGAATTTCAAAGTGCGAATTTTGGACTTGTACCCGATTAAATACGATAGGCCCTATTGCTGTGAACCTCCCTACATAGGACTTAACTTACCGCTTGCCCACCCTTCGGGAAATACAAACCTAATGTTATGTTATAAAGCCAAGTTTCGTTCGTAAATATTAGTGAAATAGTAGCGTTGCCCAACAAAGAGCTGGCAAGCGTAGAGCTGCTCATGCAGACACGTCGATGTGGGAGCGCCCTCCACGCCGCACGTCTCGCAGACGCACTGGCCATTCCGTGCACCTGCGCTTTGTGCGGACAGCCTTTACGGCAACTGCACATACCTACAATACGTATAGTCTACCTAACATCACCCAGCCGGCTCGGGGTAATGTGTTTCGAGATCCAAATTCATGAGAGAACACCTTTCCTAATAAACCCCCAGATCTTTTGTTCGATGCGAAAACGCAGTATGAATTATCTATAATGCTAAATTAATTCCTCAGATGTTGGTCAATGATAAAATCACCCTATATTTGAGACTTTACGAGGGTAACGAGAATGTGTAAAATGCTCAACCATTCTTACATTACTGTAACGAACATCAATTTGAACTTCCTCAAAATAGACTAACAGGAAATCTTGGGCGTGGAAACTACACGAAACGGCAGAAATACGGAAAGCCCGCACTCACACAGTTGCTCAGCTAAGCACAAAATGGACGTAGCAACACGAAATGAGATCCCGAAGTAACGGGACGCCGTCAAATCCGCATGGCAGTGTGATTGCATTTCACAATGACCTAGAAGAAGACACAGAATTACCTAAGTTCAACTAAACGTGGATTCTTGAAAAGTATTGCGACAGCGCTGAGCAGGGGAACAATGCCCCATAGTGTACGTAATGTCACAACATGCTGATTGTGTGTGTACCTACCTCCTCTCAGTATGCAGCTTGAAGGCAGCCAGTACTGATTTATGACACCTTACCTGGCATCCATTGTGAGTTACGCGAGCTAGCTTCAATACTAATTAATTTTAGAAAAGCTAGTTGTTTAACCTAAGTAATGAGAGAATGTAAGTAAATGCGTTTTTAGGATTCCGTAGCCGAATGGCAAACAACGGAACCCTTATAGATTCGTCATGTCTGTCTGTCTGTCCGTCCGTATGTCACAGCCACTTTATTCGGAAACTATTAAGACTACACAGTTAAAACTTGATACGTAGATGTATTCTGTGACCCGCTTTACGATTTTCATACAAAAATAAAACATTAAGGGGGGGTCTCCCCATACATGGAACTGAAACTAAAAAAAGATTTTTTCATCAAACATATACGTGTGGAGGTGTCTATAGACAGGTCTTAAAAAATGACATTGAGGTTCCTAAAACCATTTTATCTCAAAGTCAATCGTTTGAAAGATATACACTTCCAAAGTGATAAAATGTGTGTGTGTCCCATCTAACTTTTAAACAAAGAGAGTGAGAAATCTAAAAAAAATAAATGCTGTAAGATCACAATAAAAACTTTCAACCAGAATTGGTTTCAACAATTATTTAGTAAATAGTTTTTGAGATAATAGCACATTTAAAAAACCGCAAATATAACTTTGTAATTCATACAAACACTATAAAAAACAAACTTATCACAAAATTTGTTTTTCTGTTGCCGCTTTAACAAGAAATAATACAAATTAAAGGGGGCTTCCCTACTACGATGGTACGGAACCCTTCATGTTCAAGTCCGACTTGCACTTGGCCAGTTTTTAATTCAAGCTTGTCCCACAAGCTATCGGTTTGCCAGACGTCATTATTTTATATGACATGGTTCCTGTTCTTGCGTACCAGCTAGGTGCTCCACGAGCGCTTCATGCTGGTTCTACCCGGCCATAATTTATCATCAGCCTATAATGTTCCCATTGCAGGGACTAAGGCCTCCTCTCTAGGAGAGGGATGGGCTCTATAATCCACCACGCGGACCCAGTGCGGGTTGGTAGATGTCACATGTCTTCGAATTTTTTGGTTCTAAGATATGCCGGTTTCCTCACGATGTTTTCCTTCACCGTTTTGAGAGCAGTGGTGATGAAATAAATTACACAAAGTAATGCGCCTGACTGGGTTCGAACCCACGACTCACTGTTCGTAAGTCAGGGCCGCTACCACTGAGCCACCACCGCTCTTCTACCACTGAGCCACCATAGAGCGGCCATAATAATTATTATTATTTATTTAAGCGTTTTATTTCCCAAAGATTACATTTCAATTCATTCATTACATAGTATCTTAATTCAAATATTCACTTGTTTCTTAAAACTAATAAATTTATTCGCAATAATTTAACGTACATTTTAACAGTAATAAATGATTATAACAAAATACATTTTCAAACAAAATAAATAAATTCAATCAAAACAAACAAATTCAATGAAAATAAATAAATCCAACCAAGACAAATAAATACAATCAAAATAAACAAATTCAATCAAAATAAATAAAATCAATCAAAATAAATATATTCAAACAAAATAAATCAATTCAATCAAAATAAATAATTTCAATAAAAATAAATAAATTAAAATCCGGCCATAGCCCATAATTGAATAGTCAAACGAACTTACCTGTAAGTGAAGTTCGACGGTAATTATACTTTGTTGCATTGTCCGAAGATGATTAAGATTACTAATGTAGTCACGGCTTTAGTCTGTGGCGCCAACACATAAGTTTAAAGAAAAAAGTTTATCTGTGCTAGCCTCCTGTCACCGGCTTCTGTAAATATCTTCATTAAGTTCATAGCAATTTATTGGTTTTACAACATAGGGTTCATGCTCATATGAATAAATAGCATGGAGATTCTGGGTCGGGTGGGACCAATCATCTTCGGACAATGCAACAAAGTATAATTACCGTCGAACTTCACTTACAGGTAAGTTCGTTTGACTATTCAATTATACTTTGTTGCATTGTCCTCGATGATTAAGATTACTAATGTAGATGTTTAAAGACTAGTTGTAAAATCAATAAACATTTATATAAAATCAATAAACATTTATACAAAATCAATAAGCATTCATATAAAATCGATAAACATTTATACAAAATCAATAAAAATTTATATAAAATCCATTAACATTCATCTAAAATCATTCAGATGAATATTATATAACTTATAAGTCATATGTCATTTTTTAGAATTTTGTTAAGGCCACTTTAGTTACCTAAAGGTAGTATTTTTACAATTCAGGTTTAATCGTTACCAGTGTTATTAAAAAATTGCTTCAGGGAACCTTCTATTGTTCACTAAAGGTTTCATTTTAAAGTTTTAGTTATAAATCACTAGCTTGTGCCAGCGGCTTCGCCCGCTACAACTCGAAAATTATCCCACGGAAAGATAAAATCGGGATAAAAACTATCCTATGTGTTAATCCAGGGTATAATCTATCTACATACCAAATTTCAACCAAATCGGTCCAGCCGTTTATGCGTGAAAGAGTAACAAACATCCACACATCCATTCTCACAAACTTTCACATTTATAATATTATATTAAGTAGGATTAATTTAAACATTTGCTCGTCTAATATCGTCTATATTGAACTGCTGGAGGCTGCCAATGTTGTTGCATGGCGGGTGTACTGTTTATTGAGCATGTACTAATGTCAATTCCATATCTTCCAACACGTTATTGTAATTGAGTTCACACATCTTTAAGGCCTCTTGTGGATATTATTCATGAATTAGTACAGTCCCACAGGCCATGCGTTAATTTTAAATATTTAACCACCCCTATAGCTGGGTTTACATACTCCTATTCTATTGCTAAAGAAAGAAACAGTTATAAAAGGTTGGTATTCGTTTGGCCCACAAATTTAATTAGCGTATCAACCCTTAAAGTAATACGATTTTGTTTAATCACTATATCATAAGTATAAAATAGAGATAGGTATTGTTTGCACTCTTTCTGTGGCTAGCAGTAATATAGTTATCGCTTTTTTGGTAATTATTTGTAAATCACTTTGTTGAATGTGATCCAGTAGAGAGAAAATGAAAAACATCCCAATTCCCAAGAATTCTCCGGATCTTGGAGGACAAGTCTCTGAACCGTATTTTGATACTATCATCTGTACCTATATGTGGTCTTATAATTAGAGATAGAACTGAACTAACAGAATATGAAAATAGAGGAAGAAACCTTCATTAATCCTTAAAGCGAAAAAACTGAATAACTTCAGTGATGGTTTGCTAATGCTTATAATATTTTAATTACAGTATCTTGTCTTTACAATTGCAGGCAATGAGGCAAGCATTGGTATTGTGTACTTTTAGTTATTGAATTCCTAATAATATCAACAGCTTCAATACTAATTCCAAAATCTTAAAAAATGTTCCTGATAATACTCCTGCCATCAATCCCAGTAGAGAATAGTGGAAAAAGTATAGAATAAATGATATTGGTCTAAATACCATTCCTTCCAATGCCACCTTGTATTGGCAAGGAGCATCCACCACTTATCACCGCTACAACCCCTGGAGATACTGGGGCCACGATACATAATTGTGATACTTAGTGTTATTCCATGATACAATTAATCAATTGTAAGTTCACCAATACGGATATAATATTTTAATAATTTAAAACACCTAAGATTCCCTTCCTCATTCAAAATATGCTGATATCATATTATTACCTTTGGTATTAATGTAAGTAATATCGAGTAACCATATATACCTAGATTCACACTATTGCCAAGGATTTTAGAAATTTATTTAACTGCTCCTTATTTAAATGAGTATGATACTGTATCCATTATGTACCATACCTATGTTTAACAAATAAAAATTCTGATTCTGATGTTATATTTTCAATTCTTGGCAAAAAATTTCACTATCTCATAAATGACTGACAGAACACTTTAGCCCAGAAAAAAGGGGCAGCACTCAATTTTGGTATTAAAAAACTGAGCTGAATCTACAGTCCATAGTCTATTAGCAATCTATGAGCCACACAATATTCCGTACCATGCAGATGAAGCATATTTATATGTGTGTATTTTAATTATTAACTCAAAATAACTGGCTATGTCTATGGACCACAGCAAATCATAATTATCATAAAAAACGAACTGGCAAAAGTGTGGGTGTACTATTAGGTAGGTACCTCTCTGTCTAATCCTTCGGGATTACAGGCATGATGTTATTTTATCATTGTTATCACTTAGAACAAGGTTTTTGTGCCACTTGAGTTTCTTAGTGAATAGAGTCCTTTAGTTAATAACTGGGCAAGCATATTAAAGTTCTAATAGCCTTTTATCAATAAATTCTTATATTTCATTTCTCTTCAGTGATGTTGAAGCTTAGTGAATAGTATTAAAAAAGTAAACCTAGAAGTTTACTGTGTTGTTTAGGTATGAAATCACATTTCTCTTTGGTACTGATGATTTCATGTTTTCTAAACATTATACAGCCTCTCTGTCTCTAAGGAAGCCTTGAAACCTGTAATGGGTTTCAATGTTTTTGTAATTTATGTTTATGGGGCTGAAAATAAACCAGAAGGTAAGACATATTGAAAACATAACATTTGCCTTGAAAAAATAAAGCTTCCTATATCCTTGCCTATGTCTATCATGTAATAAGCATCCAATCCAATGTGCTAAGAAAAAACCATTATTCTGTAAAAAATTGGTATACTGTTGTATACAAGATTATCTTCAACCAAACTAAACATAATGTAATGTCTTTTATATAAAAGACAGTAAGTTTAATTTATTTCTGTCTCTTTGACAAGGAAAAAATGGTAAACAAAATTGTTATTGTAAAGGGTAGGTAACAAACTTTCATTACTATGAAGGCAATTCACTTCTTCATTTCAGATACTATCTGAATAAATTCAAGTATAGAATTTATCATCTAGAGGAGTACCTATAACTCCATCACCACCATCCAATTAAGAATAACTGGGTTGTTTGAGTGATTGGTTTCCAATCACATAAATTATATTTAAGTCCACCAACCTGTGAATTTATTTCTGAAGGGAATGATTTCTCCTGGCCATCCGCATTCTGTCTGCTGCACTTGTACTTTTGATGACAGCCGCTTCCTTTGCGAATGGAGGAGGGCCCCGCCAGTTTCAAAATTTATTGTTGAAGCACATACGGCTCCCATGTGCTCACTCTATGAGTGAACTTTTATGGTACACTCATATTTAATCCTTAACCAGATTTATTTATAGATTTTGCTGATCTTATGTTTCCGTCTTTGATTGTAACAAACTCTTTTGTCTTTGTTGGTTACCAACAATAAGAGATCTACGTTCCCCTGCTTGTATATATATGTATACACACAAAACAGAAGCATCATTCAGCTTCTTCATCATCATCATCGGCCTGTAATGTTCCTACTGTAAGGACTCAAGCCTCCTCTCTAGGCGAGGAATCCACCACGCCAGCCCAGTGTGGATTGGTAGATACAACTTCTTAACTATGTCTATTTATGCCTTTTGGATACCTCATTCACCACTGTATGATCTTCAGAATTAATAAAACATTTGTTTATAAAAAGAGAGTGGCGGGTTTTCAATTTGTGTTTTACTTGCTTATTTAATATTTTTTATATGAATCTTCTCTTTCTTTCTCTGGGTATAGATCCACACCAAGTATTTCAAGAAACTTGATTATATAATAATTCTTTATATGGTACTTACCACCTTAATTCACTTTCATTTATCTTGATCTGCATTTTCAAACTTCTCAACCGATAACGGGAGGATATTTTCTAATGACTGTGAAGGGACAATTTTATTGTCTTCTATAAGGTAACCTCCTTAAAAATGTTATAGGTATCAACTTCTCGAGGATAAAACACAATGCATGTTGTAGAACAACATTACACTTCTATAACCAAGTAAGCTCCCGCAGAACTTCCCATGAAGGTTATAATAGAACAGTCAACCGTGTGTGCCCCCACAGGACACCCCTTTAGGGTTGCTGAGTTCACGACACTGCCGTTTCAGGCCATGTACACCCCCGCAGGATGACCTCAGGCCAGGCAAGTCGTTCATAATGTATCCATGAAGGTTATAATAGCAGTCAACCGTGTGTGCCCCCCCAGGACACCCCTTTAGGGTTGCTGAGTTCACGACACTGCCGTTTCAGGCCATGTACACCCCCGCAGGATGTCCCCAGGCCAGGCAAGTCGTACATAATGTATCCATTTTGGGCTTCATAGTTCCGTTGCAAGCTCCAAAAGAGCGGTCTCAGGTCATGCTAGCAGCCAATAAAGGCAAACATTTTAATAGGTACTCTCTGAACTTCGATGTAGTGCCCACGTGGCAGGCATGCAGTTAGTTGCAAACACGTGCAAAGCGCAAGGCATATAAAACATACCATGTTTTCGATGTAGCGATTATTGCCACACAACAGAGCTTTAGGCTTTTGATTCCAATTCTTCAGCAGTAGGCAAAAAACGAATCAAGGCACACACAAGGTAAGCCATTTTGTTTTCTTACATAGATAAAACACTCGAATCAGAGCAAATTATGTTTAATGCGCTTTTCGTAATCTCTTTGATTTCTTCACTGGCCTCAACTTTGTCAATATTAACCTTATTTTTCCATTTTAACTTTAAAATGAAGTTTAAAAACCTAAAAGAAATCTAAAAATAATCGAAAAGAGTGACGCCATTAAGACATAAAATCCGAATGAAGATATTTACAGAAGCCGGTGACAGGAGGCTAGCACAGATAAACTTTTTTCTTTAAACTTATGTGTTGGCGCCACAGACTAAAGCCGTGACTACATTAGTAATCTTAATCATCGAGGACAATGCAACAAAGTATAATATCTCTTTTATTCATCTTCTTTTTTTCTCATTTTGTATTGCAATCGTGGCACAGTGTGACATCCCTTGTACCCTTCCATGTTGTAATCATAATGAGGATTACATCGGGTCGTCATCATGAGTAGTAGTAATAAGTGAACACTGTATGGTCCGTTGCGTCAAATTGAGTTTGTCGTGACGTAGTGTGCACGTTACGTGACCAATCTGTATAAAAAAATCTCATGTTGATACCACTTCCTATGATTAGCCCCTAAGTAAGACTTGACGTGTACTAACACTGAGTATGAATAACACCAGCCTACGGCAGTAAGGCATCACTTTTTAAAATTAAATCTAGGTACTTTCTGCGTTGTGTGCCAACTTTATCTGATTTTCACAGAAATATACTACTATTTTCTTTTAATCTGTTGTTTATCCAATCAAATATTTAATATGTTTATTTGTTCACACAGTCTATAAAATATGGTGTTACAAGCTTAAATACATACTTACCTATTTCTGAATCACTTTTCTTTGCCTGCAGTAGTAAATGGTTAAAAGCCATTGTTCACAGCCATGGTTTACAGTGCCAAAACTACCTTCCAAATAAAAGTAAGGATACTGCTTGTCCACAGCGCACACAATTCTGAATAGAGCCCCCATGCTTGGGAAGAGCTCCCTGGGCGATGGCATCGCGCTCTATAACGTCTATTCATACCCAGCCGCGGTGGCCGCCCGTCGAATCCCTTTCGCCTTGCTGTTCGAACTTGCCCGTCTCTCAAAATTGTGTCTCGAAACGCAATTACCTAAGCGTTTACACGTGGCCCGTGGTAGCTACAGATTAAAAAAAACGCACAACACCGCTGCGCATTCTCCGCGCTAATTCGTATTAGACATTGGCCCATGACCTCTGACTAGGGTTGCTAGGCAAACATGCTAATTGAAATCGTTTGCCACGACACACGACTTTAAAACGTAACAGTAGGGAAAGAAGAGGAATTCGAATACCTAAAATTAGTTGCACCATAAAAAATCGGTTAGATACCCAAATACGGTGTTTTATGCGAGTTTTTATATATTTTTTGCGCTGTTTAGGCCATTGACCTTTGTGGTAGCTCAGTTATTGATTGAGAAAACCTAGGACCGTATTCCAAGGCGCAAAGTCGTGTCGTTTTCAGACAGACGAATACACTTAACAGACAGTATTCTAGCCAGAAAACCTGTGACCTCGATCCTTTTTGGAGCGGAAAGAGAATTTTGCGTGTTTGTCCAAATGGTATTAGTATTATAATACTTACTCTGAATACGAGAGAGCTGGTAAAGCGATCAACGAGAAAAATATTCCAGCATCGCAAAAAAAGTGTACAAAGTCCAATGTTGGGCTTCGTTTGGCTAATGAAGTATGCTCAATAGCTACCTAACTGCCTGCAAGCCATGAGACAACAAGGAAAGAGCCGCGCCGCACTAATGCCAGCCCTACCCTTGACACTTGACATTACTCTATCAAGCACGATTGTGCCAAACATGTAATACGCGCAACTCAACTTATAAAAACTTTTTCCGCTGTGAACGGAAACCGTACAGCCACGCAAATTTATTCGTCCGTACTAAGATCTCGTAGGTAGACGGATACCTACACGGCTACACATAGTACGCACCGACTTGAAGACTTGTTACTTCGGCGGTTCGGCCACCTGATGTACTTCAAGTGTATACGTTTACGTATAGTTACCGCCAAGTGCAAGTGTTTATAACTTGCTAATGAACTCAAAACCAGTTTTTGAGGCAAAGCTGAGGCTGGCAATCTGTCTTCTTAGCTAACTGCAGTCCAAGGCTGGATACGTGCCGTTCTAAAGGGGGATCTATCTCCGACATGTGACATACTTACCACGGAATATCTCAACAATTTACTATTTGTATTAACCCAAAAGTGAAATGACATTGAAAGCAGCTGTTTTACTTTAGGAAGTATGTGTTCACTGTACTGTAATAAATTGCGACAAGTTTACTCACACTCCAAACATTGTACACATTCGCGACTGTGTTTAAAAACTTGAAAATACGATAAATAATGACAACGAAAACTTTGTACTGAATGAATTACTAGCACATTACCAACAATGTGATATTATTATAGTAAGTCTTCGATTAGTAAGGAAATCCTCGCTATACCTCATGTTCTCGAAGTTGGGAACGTGACCAAGTTTTTGTTTACCCGTTTAAAGGCTTCTAATGGTAACACAAAAAGTATGAGTTGCGCAACAGATTCGCTTTGAAATGCGTCAACAAAGGACATTGTATCAAAATTATGTTCAAAAAGAAGTCCATCAAAAACTTTGCGGAGCTTTTCAATAATAACAATCGGCTCCCCTGCTCCCAGAGAAACCTTAAAACTACAAAATGTTGAATAACACGATTTATTCGTAGCTACGTAATCGCAGCGCTCCTCGGGCCTCGTCGACTACTAGTCATTTATAAGTAAGGGGGACAGGACAGCGTTTATCACATACAATATTCAGCAGTGAGGTACAAAGATACTGAGTACTTAATAAGTGTGTGCCGTCAGATCGGGCGACCGCCATCGATCCGAACCATAGCAACGGCGGTGTCGAAACAAGACACATTGCCTCTCCCAGCCGCCTCGCCGCCGCGGAGCTCCGGGCTCCGGCCAGAGTGCTCACTACTCACTGCTCCATGCTCCTACTTACATAACTACTATTTGCAAAAACTCATTTACGAAAAGCAGTATCGTTTCGAACACTTGCCTAATTAACTATTCACAGATACGTACGCTCTTCGCAAGTGTTGCTAACCTACCCGGCTTTTGGAGTTTTTTTAATCCGATAAGTGTCACGCTTAGGTGTACGATCGTGGGATCATTCCTTTATGTGCAGCTGGGGCTGAGGGCTGAATTCATGAACTCTTTCGGTTATATCGATTTGGAGTAGCTTCACCTCCTTTTGAAATGGTAATATAATTAATAAACTTGTATCAATTTGACACAATAAGTTGAAATGACGTTCTGAAAGCGACACGAATGATGCTGCTTAGCAGGCGTTGTTTGAGTGGTTTCATAACTCAGAGCTAAGTACGGGCGCAATAAATGAAGCCCTGGGACATAGGTCGGTCGGGCTCACTCCCACATAGTGTGCGAGTACGTACAGCTGTACGTATACACAGTGTATACGCGGTACTATAGGTAGGTGTGTCGGTTGGCGTGATGCGGCCGGGTTCGTTTTTACGGGCGGCCGGTCACCTCCCGGTGTCTCCCTGTCACTTGTAGGACGAAACCTTTATCATAGCATCGACCGACACCACTCAATGACATCCAAGTCTACACGGTACACGCACTCTACAACTACACGATGGACACCTCAGCTAAGCCTATTTGCACGGTGGTTAAACATACATTTTCGTTTTACCTTATTTGTCGGCATATCATTTTGTGCGAGAGCCGACATCGAACATGTGCATACGAATTCTTGACGAACTAAAGAGGTTAACGGTACCTAGGCACTAGGCAGGCATAACGTTAACTTTACTTCGCAGCAACCGTTTAGAAAAATCGCTAAATTGTGGAATCTCTGCGAACGAGGCGACTGAGTTGTATGAAATGCGAGTGTAGATGTGACAACAGCGCACAGCACACACGTACTGTGTGTATCTACAGGAGGAAGTGTCCTCCCTCGCTGACGATGACGTGTCCGCACTCCGCACAGAACTGCGTTGCAATTTAATTGTACACCATTTCTACTTCTAAATACAACGTTTTCAAAGCGGGTCAATAAGAGTTTGGAAATGAGGCTCAAGTTGGCGTGGTCTCCTATTAGTAGTGTGCAGAAACCAGCGCAGGGGGAGCTGCTAGCAACGGGCGTCGAGATAAAGAGCTCGTTCGTCAAGCGCCGACGACTCGTAGGATATATCTATACGTAGCTGTATATAGCAGTATACACTATACAGTGTAGTGTAGGTATAGCATGTTCTATAAGTAATGTTGTAGGAGTGGAGCGTGGAGCGAGTACAGCGCGCCTTCCAGTTATCACAACGCGCAACGTGCGGCGAACTGTTTAATCATCGAGTCAATATCTGCGGCGTTATCTGCTCAGAAGTGGGTCGTTGCTCTTCTGTGCGAGTGCTGCACTGTACCACCACCCCGTACCCCGCACCCACGTCACGTACACACACACACTATAGGTGACTGACTGTAGCTCCGAGCGAGCCAGGCAGTTTACTTGAAACAACAAGTCTCACACGTTACACAACGCATTGTATCTTGACCTTGGAGGTCAAAGCATATTGAAATGAGGTATTTAAAACCTAAAAGAAGTATTCTTTAAGATTTCCAAATGTGGCGAAACTTGGAATTGTATGGAGGTAAAGATCTGGCAACCATTGCGTTGTCTTGCCCGAACTGAACCCCGGAGTAGCCGCCTAGGTAAACTGTAAGAGAGCATTGACATAGTATGCAACTAAATAACAGTCATTTGCCCTCCATAAAGATTGTAAGAGTGCACAAGCTGCAACAAAGAATCCACAGATAACTGCGAAACGTTTGCGCTCATATCGTTACAATACAAGTAACTTATTACTAAATAGAGCGATGTCTGTTGCTCCCACGTCCCGCCATCCCACTATTCCTCAGCGGATCACACGCATCCCCAACACCGGGCTGCGGTATTCGAAGCGCTCGTATTGCGCTCAAAATGTATAAATACATTACAAACGCACCCCACCTGCCGCCACATTCTCAGATTCCACCCCTCAGCCCCTGCGCCCTGCGCCCCTGTGCCGTGTGCCACGCAGCACCGCCAACACAACACACAACACGAGACGGCCCGCACCCGCTCCCGACAACCACAACATTTTATACGTATCTACATGTACACGAGACACGAGTACACGCCACGACCGCTCGTATCGCCATAAATACACTTTTAATAACATTATTATCCAACAAATTAGCATTAACGTCTGAGCATTTAAATAAACAATTCATTTTAGTTAATAGTTCATAAATAGTTACATAACGGCATACTAATATCGACTACTATGTGTTTACTACATCAATTCCAATAGCAAGTAAGTAGCTAGTAGTAGGGGAGTCGGTAATAATTCAAGAGAACACTTTTATGAATGGAGCTCGTTGAGCGCCGTTTATGTTTATTACATGTGGCATAATGTCCGATGCGAGTCGCGAACTCGCAACTGCACTCGTGTGATCAGCTGATCTAAATATTCCATTTGGAGTTTGTGTCGTACGCTGGCTCCGCACGGTCAACTTTGCTCTGACAGTCTGACACCTCGCTGGTTCAACCACCTACACTTGTCTTCAATCGATCGCTAGTGTATATTACAAAGCTTTATTCCACGTTGATATAATGGCCGGTCGCTCGCAGTGTGCCCCAGCACTGCTCACTGGCAGGAATTTGCGTGAGAGTGATGTGAAAAATGTGCGTGACGAAAGACGTTAGGCCGCCACTGGCTGTCCACGACGTACATTTATCAAAGGAACGATGATCCGTCGCCACAAATCAGCCAGACAACACGATCAGTGCTTTGGTACTCTTTCAAACTAAATGTTTTTATGGCGAGCTATTCGTACCGACTCCGTAACTGCACCCACGATGCTGGAGAAATTCTAGTGTAGCCTAAAAAATGTTACGAACACCTCCGAAGAGCTCCGAGCTTTCGTCGGCTCAAGATACTTTAGTCCGTTTCTTGTAATAAACTCGATCCGAATCAAATGATGGTTTAATAAGTGCTCGTTGCGGTAATAAAAGTAAAATAAGGTATTTGTTTAACGAACATAATGGCGGGTAATTTGTTTAAGATTAATTTTATGTTATAGCATGTAATCCGTGTTAAGACGTGTTCGAAACTGCGGCACGCTGCTCATTATACGAGTTTATGGCCTAACGAGGATTTGTGGGTTGATGTTTAAAAAGAAATTAATAAACTACCGTTTTATATTACTCCACAATAATGATACTAATCCAACTCAGTCTGTAGAATCCGCAATTACCGACTAGCTGTACACGCACCTCTTTTACCTGCCTTGGTCCCCTGTTACCTGGGGTCGGCGCAAAATGAAAGCACTCTTCCATACGCTCCCTTTGCGTTCATATCAACATTTGTGTGTCGACAGACATATCCGGATATTCTTGCAACATAACTATTCAAAATTGAATGCGTTGCCTTTTGTTGTTTACTAGTGTGTGGAAGTTCAGGGCTCGGTAAGAACGTAACAGTAACCGTGACGTGTGTTTGTTCCAGGGAGGAGGGCGAAGAGAAGCCGAAGCCGACGGAGAACCAAGACGACGGGTACGAGACGTCTAACAGCGGCGAGGCGGCGCGCCGCAAGCCCTCGAGCGCGGAGGGCTCGCCCGCGCCGCCGCCGGAGCCCTCACCGCCGCCCGACGCGCCCTACGAGCCACTCATGAGGCACTACGAGCCCGAGCCGGAGCCCTACCGGCACTTCGAGCCGCCCGCGCCGCCGCCGCCGCAGCCCGAACCGCAGTACCAGCACTTCCCGTTCCCCAAGTACGGCGGCGACCCGTACGCGTTCAAGCGCGAGCCCGAGGTGCCCTACGACATGAGCCAGCACCACGGCTACGCGCAGGCAGTGAAGCGCGACGAGGAGCTGTACAACGGCATCAAGCGCGAGTGCGAGGACCCCTACTCGTTCGTGGAGGAGGACGCCATGTGCGCCATGCTGGGCCAGCCGGCGCACCACGTGCCGCCCCATCTGCAGCACCACGACCACCACGCGCATATGATGCACCCGCAGCAGATGATGCTCAACCAGCCCAAGAAGAGGGGCCGCAAGAAAAAGATTAAGGACGAGAACGGGTCAGTACTACCTCCCCATTACATACATTCACACAATACAACAACTGGATCCACTCTTCAGCGTCAATTCACGTAAGGACTACGAACTTGTCGCTGTCATTGTGTTCAAGTAAGCAGTCAAATGTTTTACTGGCCCCCTTCTGGGAACGTGTTCATTACTTTTCATAATGTCTCTTATCCACAACAGGTCTCTGAATTGACGCTGGAAACTGTGCTTTAATAATTAAATGATAATCTTAAGAAACTAAATGAACTTAAAGAAAATTACGCCTATATCGCTAATCAATGTTTAGGGCTTATCGATACTAATGACCGTTAATGAAGCGCATAAGATTGTGGTATAACAGCGGCCGTTCGAGTGAGGGTACAAGCATGGCGGCATGGCGGTGTGGCGGCGTGTCATGGCGCTGCAGCATGGTGACACAATTAGTGCGGCGGCCGCTGACCCCGCCCGAATTAGCGATCCGCGCGCGCGACCCACTTGCCCACGGAACCCACCGAGCCCCCGTGTCCGCACCAACACCTTGATAATGTGTTTAGTATTTCCGCGCGGCTATATTCGGGATCCTCTCGTAATTGCGTTCTGGAGGTCAGAAACGTTGGTTGGGACTGAATCAGTCGCATCCGATTAGATTGCTTCCCCCGACGCGGTTGCCGAGAGATTCTGACGTTTTTAAGCAAACATTGGAAGACCACGTTCATTAGTGGGATGGTTTTAGAAACATACGATTGTAAGCTCGGTTTGTTCCGCCGCACATTAGTGCCGCGGATGAATGAGGCCAAAACTGCTATCAAACGAAATTAAAGAAAATTTCTTGCTGAGCTACTGATGCAAATGACAAGTAGAGCCGTGCGGTGTGCGTGTATGTGATAGCGGCTTCAACACAGCAGCTAATGATCGTTTGATGTTGTTGCGCGCGCCGCCCCGCGCCTGCGCACACGCCGCCATAGTGTTTACGTCGCGGGGGTATTTTGGTACCGGAACCGATGCCGCACTATCGCTAGCCAAAAATCCGAGCGAAATAATCAGATCAAGGTAGAATCGCTGAAACGGAAAGCTGATGATTTTCACTTTCTATCACAATCTATTTGTTTAGGGCCGCCAGACGTGGAAACCGATTGTGCACGGTCGCGCCGGCTTCGACCGCCGCCCGCTGACCATGCACAACCATGCATAAATGTTGTAGCATGAAGTAAACTAATAAACTGTATCGCTAGCCGTAATAAGCGTAACCACCACGCTACGTATAACACTTTCCAAAATTAACAATTTTGGGTCACCCAGCCGACCAGCAGCTGAACACTGGAACCGTGGAAACGATTACTGGGTCAAACGTATAACGTTTAGCGAATATTCTAAACATAGTTCTGGCGATTGCGCCGGCGCTGCACTACAGCCTCTAGAAAGTAAAATGCATTAGAAAAACGAAAGAAAAACGTCAGTGAGGCAGACGGAGTGTGACAATACTTTCTCGGCAACGAATGCAAATGTGCTGCACGCCTTTATATGCACTTTGTTGTCGCACAATGCCGTCTGGCGGTGGTTGCGGCTAAGCGGCAAAGCTACCGTGACCACATGTCGCGAACCTCACGAGTTCGCGTCTGCTGTCCGCGTCCGTTATCTCATGAAAAGAACACCTGCGTCTTCGCCAATTTGAAATGTAGTGATATTAACATTGTTGGACACATTATTATACATTGGAGAAGAATAATTAGAAAGTAAAGAATAAGCTAGCCATCCCTTATTTAATAGGGGTCGTAGTGGTTGTGATAAAAAGGGCTCTGTCGGGCTAAATCTTGGTTACACAAGAATCGGAAAGTAGTGTTCCATTTTGTTCTTCGCTACTCAGCTGCTATAGGAACGACTAGTGTGGTAGGATTGTAAGTATTCTTCTTAGGGAATCGATGGCAAAAATATGAAACTCGATTGGCCCAATATATTATAGTACGCGGACACCGCTTGGTCGTCAATTAATTAAATGACGGCACGGTTGGCGCAGTGGCTAACCGATTAGACTGCTGCGCAGGTTCGATCCCCGTACGGAACAAATTATGGCCTGCAGATAGTTGTTTCGGGTTATTTGTGTATGTGACTTTATATGTTTGTGAACGCACCCACGATACAGGAGAAAATCCTAGGGTGGGGCAACGTTTTTATAAAATAAAATAAAAATATTGCTTTCGGGCGCACCATGCCGCCACATGAAGTGTGCATGTAATCACATAACTGCACATTTATGGTGTCGTAATAATTTCTAAAGAAAACTCGCCACCAATGAAAGCTGCACTCGCCACTCGACGGATTTCATTATTGTATAATGGATATCTATTAAATTTATACGCCGAGCTGCCTCATTAGCTCGACAATTGGAAAAGCTCTCCTCATTCAATGAGAGATTAGCTTTCATGTTGGTGTCTCGCGTCCACTGCCCAGTGCCCATGGCTGACTGCTGCATCACGGCTGATCATGGACAGTCAAAGAAGCATCAAAGATAATGTACACAATATTTTGTGATACCTAACACTTGCCTTCCTTTTGTTTGGGTATCATTTAAGCTATCACCAATTTAATTAGTTTTGTGTTTCTTAAATAATAGGGTTTGTCCTCAAAATAGTAGATCTGTCACCAAAATGTAGTCACCAAACAATGCAAAATCAGTTCCACAATAAATCACCTAAAATCCTGAGATATAAGGTCTAGTACCAAATAAATGTTTTTGTATGTATTATAATAGGTGTGTCCTAATAAGTATTTAAGCAAACTAATTTAAAGAGATCACCAATAAATCTTGTACTCCATGACGCGCGCTCGCTTCGCTCGCATATTAAATAACACTAATATCTTCTGTCCCCGAAGTGCCGGGCCTCCGCCGGCCTCCTTCGTCGGCCTACGGCCCGGTGCCCATGCCGCCCTGAAACACGTTGATAAAAAGGAGTCGCAGTCAGGGATCGATAATCGATTTATTTGGTGACAGATCTACCATTCTGAGCACAGAGCTATTATTTAAGTAACAAAACTGTTATTATAAGAACGAAGTTTATATTCATGTAATGCAATATAATTTTATTGGTTATCGATCTCTTATTTTACACATATATTAACATTAATTTGATAATTCATACCTGCACGCGTAGTATGGCGATTCTATCTCTATTCTACCAAGAATAGACAAAGCTTTTTCCATACAATTTGACATTAAATTTTGCTACAATCTGTCATTTTGTCGATTCTTCCGTCGACAAAACCCGTTTCTACGGTGGCATGCTAGGCGGGCTGGGAACAATTTTTGTTTATCTGAGAACGAAAATATTTCGTGGCGATAGATCTATTTATTAGGTGATACAACTTGATGACAAATATAAATTTTGGTGATAGAAAATATAGTTCCCCTTTTGTTTTGTATTACCCAGTATTAACTCTTCTTTCTTTTTAAAAAAACGTCGCCCCACACTAGGATTTTTTCCTGTGTCGTGACTCGTGGGTGCGTTTACAAACATTTAAACTCACATACACAAACACACCCAGACCCGAAACAACTATCTGTAGGCCATACAAATATTTGTTCCGTGCGGGGATCGAACCCGCGACAATCCAATCGCTCAGCCACAGCGCCAACCGTGCCGTCGTGAGTGTCGTGTGGTTAACTAACTGGGTTGTGGATGTCAGACAGGCAGTCGCTTTCAGCTGTATCCGGTTATCCGGTTGGGCAAATGCTAGGCAGATGATGATTTTGTAATACCTAACATGATTTAAAAGAATATCCATGGAGTTATCGGGCGACTAGTTTCAACTTTCGAACTTATTCCTATAAAGTTCAAAACTGCTTGTAAATGGTTTCATTATGTTATCTTAGAGAATAATAAAATATTTATGACAGACTAGTAAACTCGATTTATAAAGAAAGTGTGCAGTGGTTGCAATGGCGACTGACGAGCATGAGTTCCTGGGTTCGATTCCCGGGTCGAACAAATACTTATTGGTTTTTTTTCGTCAGTAATTTCTTGCCAGTACTAACGAAGTCAGATTGTGCTCGGTTGATAGCATTAGGCTCGCTCCTTATTACATGGTACTCAAGCATAACTGGCGAAATGTAGGTGTACTATTAGGTCTTCCTCTGCCTAAACCTTCGGCGATTGACAGGCGTGATGTTATGTAATGTGTCGCCTTTATTGTCTACACCTAATCCACTAGTTAGAAGTTACTAAGGGCGGACGGTTTGTATAAAAACATTGCTGCTAATTCTGAGCCTTGTTTGAATCAATTATTTTGATCTTTACACTTCTTTTTTAGGGTTCCGTAGCCGAATGGCAAAAACGAAACCCTTATAGATTCATCATGTCTGTCTGTCTGTCCGTCCGTATATCACAGCCACTTTATTCGGAAACTATTAAGACTAGACAGCTGAAACTTGATAGGTAGATGCATTCTGTAAACCGCATTTCTTTTTGTTATGTTACATAGTAGCTTTTGAAGTGTTATTTTGTCAACAACACGTAAATAATGTAGTTCCAAGTATACAAGCACACGTGACGTGCAAGTGAGTAAGCTCAAGGTTATAATGAGAGTAATGCTTAACATTGCAAGCCCTCCTAGCGGAGCCAACTACATGATGTGGTAAGTTGCTACATTCACAACTTTTAACACACTCTGTTGAAATTTTCATAATTTCTGTGTTGCGACATTGCGATAGGTTGCGAGGTAGGGAGCTATGTTCAGCAAGGGGCGTGAAACATTTTTCTGGAACTTTAATAGGCTTTTTCTATAATCCAGCGATTATTTTTTGTTTACTTTACAATACTCTTAACAATTATAAGGTTTTACTAATCTGTCCGGTATACGCAGACACCCAAACAAGCAACTGCTTCTCAATAGTAAATAATAAAAAGCTCGTGTTCGAACGGCCACTTTTTAATGCGATTTGAAACGCTCGGCCTGGTGCTGAGAGTTGACATTCCAACAGATCGCACCCCAGCGTACTGTGGAACGTGGTCACACAGACAACTGTACGCCAGGGTTAGGCCACAGTATAAATATGGACAGTAGCGAAACTAAGCCTAGTTGATGCGATAACTACCTACGCTCCATTGAAGCCATAGGGTTGTCCCTTTTATGCACGGTTGCTGAAGTCCCTAGATAACTTCTCAACATAACATTTTTATTCTGTCAACATAACATTTGTACCTTCCACAATCAGCTCACCTAGATAACCTGAAAGAATACAACCCCATAAGATTTTATTTAAGAATTATCCTCCAACTCCTAACCGTTAAGGAGTTATTCCTTCCATCATCAGCTCATCAACATGAGGTAATGACTGCCAGATGTAAATACTTAAATAGCATTACAAAAAATACGAAACACGTAATACGTGCCTATAAAATTTGATGGTTGCCCTCGATTTCGTTAAGATTCCATCATCAGATCCAGACATGGTAACAGTGGGACCATCTCGGGAGTATACTTTTTCGATTAAATTTTTTTTTTTTCAATTCGGTTCATAAATGAGGGAGTTATGCGGAAACAAATATGATACAAAAACAAAACCAAACCGACGAATTCAGAACCTCCCTCTTTTTGGAAGTCGATTAAAAATACTTTCTTCTGCTGATGAAGCCGAGTTGACACAGCCGTATACCGCGCAATACGTTCGTTGCATTTAAAAAAATATCAGGAGATATGAACTTATACGTGACCAACTGACCACTCGTCTCGGCGCGGCACGCACAACTGAGCGCACTGCGAAGACTTGCCAAGTGCCCCGTCGATGCGCATGTTTGTGTGAGTGTGCGGTTTCGAGCGTTTGTAGGTAGTTTCCGTACTGTCCATATTTATATTGTGGTTAGGCCCTGTTTGCACCAAAACGGAGACGAGTCAACCAACCACAGAACGATAGCAGCGATGTGGACTTCATACAATGTGATTGGTCGGTTCCAACTCGTCTCCGTTTTGGTGGAAACCGGGCATAACACTTGAACCATGAAAATATCAGACGACTTAATATCAGAGGACTTAAAATGTCAAATATGTTGCCATGGACGTGGCAAATATTTTAATGATTTGGAAGTTTTTTGGAGGGTGAGAAATCATCAAATTACTCCTCCTGCTCTGGTTGGAGCGGAAGGGAGTGTCAGACTTGTACTGACTAAAAACCACCCATGTTCCTTCTTAGCCCTTTGCGTCCGGGGCGGCGGTATCTCTAATCTATATCGCGGTAATCCGCAGCCGGTTTTCGCAGGCCTCAAGATAAAACAGAAGTGCCTACAAATATGTTTATTGTAAGAAAATATAACAGCAATGTATTTGTGAATGTGCCGGCAGTATGGAGATCAAGCAGGAGGGCATGGAGGGCACGCTGGTCCCACGCGTGGTCAAGGAGCGCAAGAAGCACGACCGGTTCAACGGCATGAGCGAGGAGGAGGTGTCCCGCCGCACGCTGCCCGACCATCTCGCAGAGAACCTCGACATCATCATTGTGAGTATGATCAACGTTCACTCACGCTATTTATTACTAGGTTTTTGTAACTCTTTAAAGGTCTTAATAAGGGCACGTCTTTAAAAACACAAAAAGGCTTTGTAAACAGACCCCTCACGAAACCGTCAACCGAGCATTGTGTATGTACATCAAAGTGTATGCAGGGTGTAAACGTACCCTTCACAAATTATTGCTGAGAAACGACTTTTTTGGAGTGAAAAATCACGTTTTACCGTAAAACTCAATGTAGCACACTCAAAACATTGTGCTAATGGATGCCTTGAATAGTAAATGGGCCATGGAGGCAATTAAAGTAAAATTACTACCTAAAAACCTGATATTTAAATAAAACTTATGAAAAATTTAGAATTTTGGCCTCCAATATCTCCGTAACTAGAAGGTTCTCAGGTATGGTCCAGACCAAAAAAAAAAATCGCAAAGACGGGGAGAAGAAGGCTTCTTTAAGTGTACTTTTACACCGTTTATTGCTGGGAAACGATAACGTTTCTGTAGAACTCAATGTAAAGCTTTTTGTGCTGATGGATGCATTGAATAGAACGAAGTCAAACTATTCTTAAGAAACTTGTAAATAAGTATGTAGTTGGATCTTTGACCTTCAATATCTCCGTAACTAGAAGGTTCCCAGGTAAAGTGCAAAACAAAAAAGAACTCAATGACGGGGAGAATAAATACTCTTCGGCTTCTTGTAGGGTCTTTTTACACCCATTATGTGATACAGGACTCATGTCCTTCTGTGTGCCGTATTAACGACCTCGTAGAGTAGTGTTGTTACTGAATTAGCAAGAGTTTATTTAGTGACCCGACGCGACGGTTTCTGAAGGTATTTTAATCTAGTCTAACCAAAACGTTCGGGCCATTAAAGTTTGAAGACAATTCAGAAACAAACATGATACGATCCTTAGATAGGTACTCCTTTGGCTACGTCCTCGTTCATACACTCACGTGCTTACACAATATAGAGGTACAATAAGAAGGCATTCTTTTGCAACTCCACTTTGAACCGCCTTAAAGATTGAATACGAATTTAGTGCAGATTAAAAGGTGAAACTCCACTCTTTTTAGTTGCAAGCAAACTTCCTGTTAGCAAAAGTGTCAACATGAACATATAAAATTGAGTTTTGTTATTCTGGTCAACCAATCAGGATACTCTCGTGGAATATCTTCGCATATCGACCATATGCGAGGTTAAGCTGTGTTTACCTGGAGATGGGTGACTGCTATTCTCACATTAGAACTGGGAATCGTCTTAACTCACTCACAAATGATGGACATGATGATTAGTAGCAACTCCTGCAAGCTGGTTGGTTGCACATATCCACATAGGCGACGGATTAGGAACCTGTTGGCAATACTAATTACAAATGACGAGAGTTCGTGACCCCTCGCCCGTGTTTATGCTAATTCTTACATACGTGTTTTACTGATTTGATGGAGCATTTAAATTATTCTGTCCAGCTGGTAACGACTTATTGTTATTCAACCCTTTTACATCATCATTTGCCTGCCTTTTCTCTATCTATGTTGGGGTCGGCTTCCAGTGTAACTGGATGCAGCTTACCAGTATTTTACATCATACACATACGTATTAATGACTTATCTTACAAAATTATGTACGATGCAGTCTGAAATGAAGTTTTATTTATTAATTTATATAACAATGGGTTGTTTAATAATTAAATAAATAAAACTTCATTTGCTTTGTTTTTTTTTTTGTTTTTTTTTTGTTTTGGCTAATACGATATCCCTTGGTGTCTGGTTGTCAGACTTTCGAGCCATTGCCTACATGTAAGGGCTGAAAGATCTACCAACTGGGACTAAAGGCTTCACGTGCTTTCCGAACCACAGACACTCGTCCACGGACCAACCCCAACCTTGGCAAGCGCGGCTTAACCTCATGCTGGAGGGGAGCGGCTGTTACTATTTAGCCACCAGTTCTTACACACCCTTTACATAACCCTGCCTGCCCTTTTATAGAAATTAACACCAATAAAAAATCTAGAGATTACAAGTTGAAAATCGTGAATCATATTTATTTTAATTTTATTTTGAAATTGCTTACTTTGTAACAGGTTTGTTAGCGACGCGCTCATGTTATGTTCATAGTTTAGTTTGTAAGTAATTATAACATAATTAGAAGTATGCATACTTATGTATGTGTATATGACTTACATTTGTAAGTATAGATGTATGGGCCGCTGGACCCCCACCTAAGACGAGACGACGAAGACGACAGTTGAGTCCGTGCGAGCACTGCAAGCGGGTGCGCTTGTATGTGATTTATCGTTTGTTTGTTTTTCAATATATATCCGTGTCTTTCCCAAAAATACAAGTTTTTTAAGCTACAATATCGTTTATCTTCGCCGATTACCACCCATAACATCTACAAGGTTCAACTACTCAAGTATAACAGAACAAATAGTAGTATGATAGTGCAGTTTAAAACTACACTACGTATGTGTGCCATGATATTAAAACTATAGCACATTTACTTCACTGCGTTAACACTTATAAAATAAAAACCTAATGCCTATTTAGGCGCGTTCGTTTTTTAACGTGTTTTTGTTTGAATTTGTCGACTGACTACAGTAAAATAGTTTTTGCTACTCTCTACATTTAAAGTACCTACTAGCTGTAACACCTAGATAGATAACATACACACTTACACAGCAATTACAAGAAATAAAATAAAAAACTGGATCAACGGCAGTTTTCATAAAAGATAATCCACCAATATGCACTGACCCGTGTGGTGAATTTCGTACCAGTCCCTCTCGTAGAAAGGTCTGTGTCCCAGATGTGGGAACATTATGATTTCCTTATCGCAATAGGGTAGTTGATAAAAAATGTAATTAGTCCATCAGATAGATTTCCAAAAAATATTGGACACATATTTTTTCTTTTTTCGCATATACAAAAAATGAAGACGATACAGTGTTTCGAAAACTGGTGTGACGTCATATTGCAGTACATTTTCACCAGCCAGTGACGTCAAAAGCCCCCACTCATGATCTTTGACGCATTTTATCTTCGTCAATTTTTATTAATTTGATAAAACAAAAAACACGTATCCAATATTTTTCGATAATCTAACTGACGGACCAAACAGATTTGATTTTGACGTGACAACGTCTTATAAATTGGTTTGCCGGGTGACACTTCAAGAAACTGCGTTACGCTCCGCTCACGTTATGCGCTCACAATGAGAGCGAGTGAGAGGCACGCGTCCAGAGCGAGAGAGAGAGAGTGAGAGAGATAGGCATACACACCGGTTCATGTCTTGCGCTTCTATTTTCGTTGTCACGTAAAACTTTCGCCCGTATACCGACTTTACAGGCAACCAATTTTTTTTTTTGTCATGATACTTGAGGTCATCATCAGTCACAAGTATCTGACAAGATTCCAACCAATGAGACACAGCCGTTCTTCTACGTAAGCCTTTACGTGACGCGACGTCACGTGTTACCAGCGATTGCACCTCCCACTGTGCTACATTACGTCACATAACGCCCGTACTCCCCGCAGGGACCGGCGGAGGTATATAGTGCACCCACATACGCGGCACTCGTGTGGAAGTCCCATGTAATAGGGCGCGAGTGTATCGTCATCAAACGGACACAATTCCGACATAAAGCTCAAAAACACTTTACGCAACGTGTACAGTCAACCACACGTCCAAGTGACATTGACAGCACGGTTATTTTATTACTTACTAGCTGAAGCCCGCGGCTTCACCAGCGTGGATGTCGGTCAAATTATATACTAAAACCTTCCTCTTGAATCGCTCTATCTATTAAAAAAAATCGCTTCAAAATCTGTTGCGTAGTTTTAAAGATTTAAGCATACATAGGGACGGACAGACAGCGACTTTGTTTTATACTTTGTAGTGATAATGAAGAAAACTTACAGCTAGGATACAGGTAGTTTACAGTTAGTGTAAGAAGGCCAATTACTCTTAATTTTGCCCATCAGTTCGGATCAGTCGGTTGCACCATTAGCCAGATTGAACAGAAATATCACGTCGGCAATTTTTCTCCGCTCAACTAGGGGAAGAATATGGAACTTATGTCGCACTTCCTGCTTGGTACCTCTACAAAAACGCACGTTGTTTCTATGTGATCAACCAAAACAACAATTTTAGTCAATAGAACACAATTCGGTACTGGACAAAAATATGTAATTAGTTCATCAGATAGATTTCCAAAAAATATTGGACATATTTTTTTCTTTTATCACGTAAACCAAAAATTATGACGACGCTTCGAAAACTCGTATGACGTCACATTTCAGTACATTTTTTTATTGAAAAGTAACGTCACAAGCCCGACGCGTTTTATTTTCGTAATTTTTTATTAATTTGGTCAAACACGGACGGACTAAACAGAATCATATTTGTTTTAGTTAGAAAAGTACATAATTGTGTCTGTCACAGACATTATAACTTGTAATAATAAGATGTACGTAGAGATAACAAAAGTGTTTGTGGTACAGATCGGCATCAACCCCGGGCTGTTCGCGGCGTACAAGGGGCACCACTACGCGGGCCCCGGCAACCACTTCTGGAAGTGCCTGTACCTGTCCGGCCTCACCAGGGAACAGATGAGCGCCGACGAGGACTATAAGGTATGTACTCTGATATAATATCATATGATCAACACCCACACGGCACACCTCACATAAACACCACCTTCATGTTTATTAAATATTTATTAATAAGTAACAATGTTCGAAGCCTTTTGCTAAGATAAATTGTATACTGTATTACAAGACATGTAATAGGTTCACCAACAGCTTCTGGTAAAAGTTTCTATAATTAGTCTTGGACTTACACAGTCGCCATTACTGGCCAACAAGTATTCTCAAAAATAAGTAATAACATAAAAACTTATTTTTTGCAATGAAATGAAATACAACTCCTTACATTTGAGAATTTACTTCACCTTACGAAATATAAAATTATTAAAAAATGATAGTGCTATTATTTTACTTTGTAATTGCCGACTAAATTAAAAAAAGATATATTTTTAAATTTTAGTCGTGTTTTTTAATAAGATGACAGAACTTCTCAAATGCGATATCTACGAAGTCCCGCTATCTTATTTAATTTGACTATATTTAACGCAACCATGCCAAAATAACATCACAATGGCAGACATAACACGTTAGACAACCACTTATTTAACAGTCAGCTGAGGGTGGCGCACAGAGAATAAGGCAAAACTAGTTTGAACCAGGGGAAAGTAAATACAATACTTCTAAAGGAAACAGAACCCTTATAGAATCTTTGGTCAGGGGCTGTTGGTATTTAAATCGCCATCCACAATGAATAGATCAATGATTGTTATTATAACAAAGAAGAACCGAGAAGGGTCATAGCTAATATTTCCAGAGATAATCTGCAAAAAACTCCCGTTAGGTCTGCACGAGTGCATTCGCACTGCACAGCGTGGTTCTCATACACTTTCTAGTTTTCTATTACGAAGACATTTTGTGCCAAATTCACTAGCGATAGGCGAAGTGTTATTTCTTAATCTATTTATAGTCGTTCAACACATTCAACGATAGTTGTCAATTTTTTGCAATTTAGAATAGAATTGAACCAAGGTAAATGCACTTTGTGACTGAGCTGTTAGTTCGTTTGTGTCGCAGTTTTTTTAAGTTCCCTCGTAGGTAACTGTCGACCACACCGTGTTAACTGTACAGCTAAGTGCCTATCGCTCTAAAATGTGATAGACTCAGTAAATTTAAGAATATACTCAAGTCATTTATTTCATTTCGCAACAACATTTCACGAATGAAAAAAAAATCGGATTGACTGGGAGAAGAAACGTAACCTCATTAAGGATCTACATACTCATTATTTTACTACGATACTAACCATACGTTACTACTAGTACACTCGTCTACAAACAATAATACGCCGCAATGAGTACGCATCACTATTAAGTTCTATTTACCTACCTACGGCGTCGCTTGAATACTAATCAAAGCATGATTATAGATTTTGGATGGCTCAAAGCATAATTATTTAAATTCAATTTGATTATATTCAGCTGACCTTCTAAGCCTTGCGGTTCCGCAAATGTAGGCGCAACTATCTTCTCTTGAAAAAGGCGTTACACTTTAAAAATACCTCCTACCTAAATCTAAGTTTAAAAAGCGTAAAATAAAACTTTAATATATAAAATAAAAGAAAATAAAAGTTTGAATAGGTAAAAAGTAATCAATAATTTGACAACATACAAGATAATATATTTATTTAAATTAAAACTTTGTCGTGTCAATACCAAACTACATACCTACTTACATATAATATCCCTGCACCTACTCGGATTATCAACGTATACATAATGTACTTAAATATGTAGTGGTTTCTGAGCAACCCATCTTGCTTCTAGCTGCTGAACTTCGGCATTGGCTTCACGAACATGGTGGCGCGGCCGACCAAGGGCAGCGCCGACCTGACGCGGCGCGAGATCAAGGAGGGCTCCGCGATACTGCTGGAGAAGCTGCAGAGCTTCCGGCCCAAGGTGGCCGTGTTCAACGGGAAGCTCATCTACGAGGTCTTCTCGGGGAAGAAGGACTTCTGCTTCGGGAAACAGCCCGACACTATAGCTGGGACTAATACTGTGAGTGTGGCATGTTCACGTTGAATTTTATTTATTTTAACACAATTTTTTTTTAAATAATCTTTAGGAAAAAAAAAAACAATTCAAAATATTAAAAAAAATTGTAGCCCGGAATCGGAAGCTCCAGAGAAAGACTTTTTATTATTATGAGATGGTAAATAGGCCCGATTTAATACTCCATGTATTGTTTATTGCTTTTTACAATGTGCACAAAAATAATAGGTTAACAAACCAAGATCATTGTGCATTAGTCAAGAACAGCGAGTAGGAGATTGGTAACTCTCTAGAGACAAAACTAAAATGTCTCGTGTGGCTATTAGTATACGCACACTCTTCAAATCGGAACATTGCAGCACTGTTTCGTAGCAGAAATATCGGATAATATTGTGTTGAGGTATGAAGAAATGACTGTAGAATCTTTATCCCTCATAGAAAAGGGAGTATCCTCCTACTAGACGGGTGCTATGTCTGGTCACCCTTTCTTTGGACTATACACATTGTTTGGTCTGTGACTCTTCGTGGTGGGAACTCCCAAACTTCACCTAACTCAAGAGACTTATGAACCTCTGTTGAGCCCATCGACGATATTAACCATTCCCCCCTCGGCAGTACATGTGGGTGATGCCGTCCTCGTCCGCGCGCTGCGCACAGCTGCCGCGCGCGGCCGACAAGGTTCCGTTCTACGCGGCGCTGAAGAAGTTCCGCGACTACCTCAACGGCCTGGTGCCGCACGTGGACGAGAGCGAGCTCGTGTTCCCCGACAACACCAGTCGCCGGCCGCAGGAGGAGATGGAGATACGGCGGTATGTACCACTAGAACCTTCTCTACCAGACCGGGGGATATCTACATAACAAACTAGAAAACTCGTGCCCATGGCAATAAAGTTGCATCTGCACATGTACATAAGCTTAAAATATTAGATAAATTAACGAATAAGCCTGCCACGAAATAAACTAGTTCGTTTTACGCTCCTCAAAACGGATAGTATACACTCGTTTGGATTGACACATTCAACTCGGAAGTATTTGTTGAACAGTGAAGCCGACCCGAAGCAACTAAAAGCTGAGTATGATGATGATACAAAGTGTACATTCCTCAAATAATCTCAACCGGCCGCTGGTGCCACTCAACAGTAACAGTCACGGTGGTACGGTCTCTCGCCTGCTTTGTGTTCCATGTTCAATGTGGAACCAGTAGTGCTCGGGTCGCGCCGAGATATAATCGTTTGAAGTACCTCAATTACTTCATAGATAGGCAGAAACAGTATTTACAGGACGAACAAAACAGGAAAACGTTGAATACTCAATAGTTAAGGAAATGAGTGGTTCAGTGGTACTGAGCTGGTACTCAGCTGAACTGTATATTAGGGTTTTAATCATTGCAGACCGTAATGTAGATTAAAGTACGCTGCAATTCCTTAACACATGAACGAGGTGAAACCTAGAGTTTGTCAGTTTTTATGTAGGCGTGGTCGCGTGTGCAGCATGCAGCTATGTTCTAAATGAATGTATCTGTATGGATGACTTCGGTTTGAGATCATTTCACTTTCGTTACTGTTACCCTGACTGTGGCTACTAGAAACAACCGTAGGAACTCTTTGAAGGCAGAATACTGAAGTATTAGAGTGTGTGACAATGAAGCGATTCAACGAAAACATAAACAACTTATTTTATGCCGATTAAAATCAATGTTTTGTTCTAATAAAGCTATATAGCTAGGGATTTTTTAAACACTGCTTGCTGTTCTGAGGTGAAATAGCGTAGCCCTAGAGAGCAGTGGCGTCAACAATGCTCGGCTGTATGTAGTGGCCCTGCTGTGGGCAATGATGTATAGTTGGCGTTCGAACCGCCCCGTTGCTGTGTTAGCGAAGCAGTAGCATGGCGGTTAGCAGTTAGCGCCTAGTGTACGATAACATTGTATCTGTGTCCTTTCCTACATACGTCATGTTCACTACCCACTCTGTATGTCACGTCAGTTACTTATGTGTTTTTCTCGTTAGTGTGATAGATTTGTCACCAAACTGGCTCACGAGCTATTCCAGGTCTTTCACTTTTGTGGTTTTCAATCTTGAACATATTAAATAACAACTCCTAAAGAAACTCATCATGTTAATGCATCAAGTATCAAATTTGTTTAGCATTGTAACTAATTCTATAAAAGAGACCAAATTATTAAATAACAAACAAAAATGTCATAACAGTAGAAAAATAGAATAACAAAATTTTGCGTTTCCTTTGTCCCGTAACAACACGCTGGCCTCTTCCCGATTGTTAAAGATTTTTAGTTTTTGTACTGATTGAACTTAGCCCATTTATTTCAAATTGTTCGATTGTTTCAGCCAAGCCAGCAGGTAATATAACTCGCTGCCATAAACATAATTTTGATTAGTTCACAAACAAAACATTCAATTCCAAACAGACTATTTTATTTGACATCAATTATTTTAAGTTTGAGCCTCTCCGGCGACTAGTGAGTAGGTCGTAGGTACTATTAGGAGTAGACAAGGTCCGTGTGACGCAGACCTTGCTGAGCTATGGAAGCGCGTACTAGTGCTATTGGCGTAGGCATTGATGTCAATGTGTAGACGAGGGTTGAGTCGGACCTGCACGCTTTGTATGTTGTGTAGGCGATCGTCGCACGCGCTGTGGCACGGCTAACAGCGCTGCACACCGTAGTTGTTAGTCGCAGGGCTTCAGTCGTTAGTGTCGCTCCGTCCGCTGTAGTGCCGCCGCTAGCCGTGCCATGGCAGCCAGCGCGCACGGCACCACGACCGCCATTGTCTGCTGCTGCCGTGCGTGCTGCGCGTGCAGCTTGTGTGTCCGCTGCTGTAGCCAGGCGCCGTCCGGACGTGTCGGTCTCATTCAACCTTCCTAAGCTCTACCTCTCTGGGATTAAGTTTGGTGACAAATATATTTACACACTTTTAGTTCCAATTCTAGCCCTTATCGGTGGCCGATTATATACTATTTGAGCGCCATGTCAGGGCTTCTCGTTGAGACGTCGGTCAGTAGTACGGGGCGGGTGAGAGTAGGGCGGTAGGTGCTTGGCCGGCCGGGTCGGGCCGGGCCGGGCCGCGCCGGGCAGACGAGTGACGCCGCACGTTGCAGACTGACGATGGAGCCGGAGCCGGGCGACACCATCATCTTGGAGGACGGCACGGAGGTGCCACTCAAGAAGAAGCGCGGCCGACCCAAGAAGGTGAAGCTGGAGAACGGAGAGGTGGCGCCGCCCGCGCCGCGCCAGCCGCGCCAGCCGCGACAGCCGCCCGCGCTCGACGCCACGGACCAGCCGCCCAAGAAGAAGAGGGGCCGGCCCAAGAAGATCCGCCCCGAGGAGCAACAGTTCCTGCTGCAGCACCAGCAGCATCAGCAACAGCAACAAGTGAGAACGACACACATCATTCACCAACACGAGTCACCAGTTACAAAGGGTGTCCTTCGATACTATTACAAATAGATGGCGAACGACACATTCCCACATTTTTTCAAGTCATTTGTTTCAGCCGAAACTAGCACTGTTAAATATTATAAACTTACACTCGTTCACTAATTAGTAAGATCAATCATAAGAAGCAAACATCAGTTAGAAACATAATGCGTTACCCCGCTAGCAGACAGTAGCGATGGTGCAGCAGAGCAGCGGTCTGTCGTCGCTGCAGCCCATCCACGCGCCGCACGCGCTGCACGAGGCGGGCTACCTGGCGCCGGCCGAGTTCCCGCCGCAGCTGCCGTCGCCCGCCGAGCTGCTGTACCCGCACCAGCAGCACCAGCAGCTCACCAATGACTCCGGGAACTACTTCCAGCAGCAACCGCCCAACTCAGGTATGTACCGGATCCTGACAGTCACTAGCAGAAACTTTTGTGTTTTTGTCGCATCAAATTAAATAAACTGTCGTGTATAAAAACTAGGCGCTTGAAACAATTGTAAATATCCTTCTGTGAGGTACTCGTTTAAAAAATAACTTGGTTTGCATCTTTATCAAATATGTTTTTTATCAAATAAAATTTAAAATTTTATGCACGGCAGTTTATACTTTTTGACAAATTTGTTTAAGAAACATTCATTCGTTCATGAGTTATCGAAAAGTATCAGTATAACATCCTGAACGGTGAAAGTCTTTCACAATGAGTAGTTTATAGTGGGGAAGTGGAAAATTTCGATAGTTCGATGTACATAATGCTGCGGTCGCCTGCTTCGTGAAAGGATCCTTTTTCACCCTGTATACATAGTCAGGGTAACAGTTAGGTAGATGATGAATAGGGTATATCAATACTGTTAAAAATTAACGAAAATGTTATGTTATTTCAAAGAACTAACAGAAATAATACGATGTGTTAAAAAAAAGTAATAAACCGATCAAAAAATGGAGTAGCTACAAGCTTTAGAAGTTTTTGGTGCGGGGCACTTTCTATCTTTGTCGCGCAAAACCACAGAACAGAAAAAACAGGTAGAAGTGCTAAGTAAGCATGGCACGGCTGTCATAAGTGCTCTCTGTGTCGCCTACTCTCAGATTTTCGATACCAGTCGTGTTTTGTTCTTTTTTGTTCTCGAAAGTTCCATGCTACTCAATTAGTGATGTGGTTAAGATCAGTTGCAGATTTGATCGATAGATGTCGATAAAATAATACAATGTTATACTTACTGTTTAACATTTCATGATACAAAGATCCTAACATTCGTACACAAAATTTATTTTGAAACGTGTACCTGTGTAACATTAAAGTTACATTACAGATGTTTTGTAGCTAATATAGAATCAAACTTTTACATAATAACTTTCACAGAGCGGAAAGAACAGTAGAAGTGCAAAGTAGGCGTGGCACGCCTGCGATAACTGCGCAGTGTGTCGCGTACTCTCAGATTTTCGATACCAGACAATACCAGTCGTGTTTTGACATTGCTTCGAGTCGCTAGTCTCCCGATTTTTTTTTTTTGCAATAATATGCCGTATTGTTACATTGCCCGAATATTAACTAAGAAAAATAAACTGTGACGTCTGTGTTGACGGCATTAGTGACACATCATTTTCAGCCCTTCCACAAGTTTATAATAGCAAGAGATCGAGGTGGCTTATTGTATCCTTCGCCAGATGTGGTGAAGATATGTCAAACGGCTGAAACATTTAAAAAAAATGTTGATATTGGAATTTTTAGAAAAGAAGTGGCCCTAACCACAATCATGCGCAAGTTTGTAGGGACCCTTTTGTTCAACAATATTGCCTCCCATCAATTAGGCGAATTTCCTGCATCCAATCACGTCACTGATTTGATGAAGGCCATTGTTGAAAAATATATAAATGAAAATATATAAAAACTGACGTTTCGAAAGGCGTACTTTTAATTTCAATAAATGATGTGCAACAAGTTTTATATAACTTAAAAATTGGTTGCCTGTAAAGTCGGTATACGGGCGAAAGTTATACGTGACAACGAAAATAGAAGCGCAAGACATGAACCGGTGTGTATGCCTATCTCTCTCACTCTCTCTCTCTCGCTCTGGACGCGTGCCTCTCACTCGCTCTCATTGTGAGCGCATAACGTGAGCGGAGCGTAACGCAGTTTCTTGAAGTGTCACCCGGCAAACCAATTTATAAGACGTTGTCACGTCAAAATGTGCTTGTTACTTTAGTAGTATTTATTTGTTTGGGTTTGTTTAATAAATAGTTTTATTTAAGCAATAAAATACTGTATTTTATTTTGTTGTATTATTGTCTATTTACATTTATTATTAGGTATAATATTTGTTCATAATATTACAAACTTTTTTTTCAAAATAAATTTGGTATCTATCGATATCGATGATATAGATAAAAGCTCATTGTGTCACTTCCTTGACCGAGTAGCAAAAAATATAGACCAAGGACGCGAAGATAATCCTTATCGCTGTAGTCATTAAGTTCATAATTGCTTCCACTGAAAATACTGCCATCTATGGGTGAGTAGCGGAATTTACTTGGCAATTGTTTCTAGTTTGATTGCCGATTACAAAACGATGTATATTATTTCTGCCTAAAGCAATAAGAAACCTATACTAACAGCAGGAAGGTATATTTTAAAATGTAGAATCTGTGAGTTATGCTAGTTGTGATTGGAATTTAAACGACCAATCAAACGAATTGTTTATATGTAGTGCAGTGTATGATTGATGGTTTGATTGTGTTAGTTTGGCGACACTGGTTCCGATACAAATTTCGTCGCTTAGCATTTCTACCTGTTTTTTCTGTTCTGTGCGCAAAACGGCCATTTGTACTATGTAACTATGGCGGTATGCAAGTATGACGTCACTTGTTCATAGCGCTGTCTTCGTCTAGCAAGTCATTTTATATCGGTTAACACTAAGCCATTTTTCAGATATTACACTACTTTTTTTTACTTTTGTCTATTTTTTTATTTACTGTTTCCAAATCATTAGTAAAAAAAGAATAACCATATACCCTACTGTAATTGTCGTCTGTCGGCAGGCATGGAGCCGGCGCTGGAGGTGGGCGGCGCGCTGGGCGGGCTGGCGCGCGGCTACGCCTCGCCCGGCGGCTACGCGGCGTCCCCGCGCGGCGTGTACGCGTCGCCACGCTCGCAGGGCTACTCGCCGTCGCCCGCGCGGCGCGCCAACACGCCGCAGCCCATGGTACGTAGCGCACACACTCGAGCGACTTGTACTATTCATAACTAGGGGTTTCGTTAAATATTCGACATTACACTTAGATTGAGTTTAGACTTCGATAGGCATTCGAAGTCTGTTAAGGTCCCGTGCACCAAATCAACTTATTTTGAACAATTTTGATTATTAAGTGTTGGAAATTCAAGAACGATTTAAACCTTCTTTTTGATTACTATAAGAGTCGAATTCTTTTTCTAGGTAAAAGCATAATTTTTTAAAAAAAATAATGGTCGAGTGATGTTTGACTTCGTTGAACAAGAAACTGATATCGTGATGGCATTTGATGTTCAGAATCTTTCTACTTTCAAATGAGTTGAAAACATTTTTGACTTCAATTCGTAATAAAGTAGATTTTTTTTATTAAAATGTAATTTTTGTAATACGTCTAGACAAATAAGTCGTTTTTCTAAACTTTAGAAATATTTTACAGAAAATTATACATTAATCTAATTTTATTTTATAAATAAGAAATAAGTTAATTTCGTAAATGAAACGCAAAGTTGAGTCGACCACGCAAACCCGACCGCGTCACACACTCGGCTAGAGCTGTGGCAGCGCCCGCGCCACGTGTAGCGCCGCCACAGGTACAGCGCAGGACTTCACCCGTGTGGGCGTGGCTCGGTGTTATCGCCGCACACAAACATAGCTTCGCAACCGATTTTTCTAAACTTTGCTGACTCATTTTTTGTGCATGGCCTCTTAAGTGCCGCTAGTTGATTTACACAATATCAAAATAATAGCGGCAGTGAACGAATACAAGGATTCCTTTCCCTTCTTCAAGGAATATCGCTGCAGCATACAAAGTGTCCGATACATCTATTTGATATAGTATTCAACATCACAGGAACAGAACATGCTGCATCAGTTCCCAGGCAGCCCGGCAGCGTTCTCCGCGCCCTCCCCGCCGCGCGCCGGCTCGGGCGGCGGCTACGGCTCGCCCGCGCCCCGCGCCGCGCCCTTCTCCGGCCGCTCGCCGCTCTACGCGCACAGCCCGGCGTCCTACCAGCACCAGCAGGCACAGGTACTGTACCCGCCGCGCGCCGGCTCGGGCGGCGGCTACGGCTCGCCCGCGCCCCGCGCCGCGCCCTTCTCCGGCCGCTCGCCGCTCTACGCGCACAGCCCGGCGTCCTACCAGCACCAGCAGGCACAGGTACTGTACCCGCCGCGCGCCGGCTCGGGCGGCGGCTACGGCTCGCCCGCGCCCCGCGCCGCGCCCTTCTCCGGCCGCTCGCCGCTCTACGCGCACAGCCCGGCGTCCTACCAGCACCAGCAGGCACAGGTACTGTACCCGCCGCGCGCCGGCTCGGGCGGCGGCTACGGCTCGCCCGCGCCCCGCGCCGCGCCCTTCTCCGGCCGCTCGCCGCTCTACGCGCACAGCCCGGCGTCCTACCAGCACCAGCAGGCACAGGTACTGTACCCGCCGCGCGCCGGCTCGGGCGGCGGCTACGGCTCGCCCGCGCCCCGCGCCGCGCCCTTCTCCGGCCGCTCGCCGCTCTACGCGCACAGCCCGGCGTCCTACCAGCACCAGCAGGCACAGGTACTGTACCCGCCGCGCGCCGGCTCGGGCGGCGGCTACGGCTCGCCCGCGCCCCGCGCCGCGCCCTTCTCCGGCCGCTCGCCGCTCTACGCGCACAGCCCGGCGTCCTACCAGCACCAGCAGGCACAGGTACTGTACCCGCCGCGCGCCGGCTCGGGCGGCGGCTACGGCTCGCCCGCGCCCCGCGCCGCGCCCTTCTCCGGCCGCTCGCCGCTCTACGCGCACAGCCCGGCGTCCTACCAGCACCAGCAGGCACAGGTACTGTACCCGCCGCGCGCCGGCTCGGGCGGCGGCTACGGGTAATCTATATAAATAAAGAGAAAAAAACCATTACAGAAAGCAGCATCAAAGGCAGTCGAACCGTTCAAGAGATACACAGAAAAATATTAACTGCAGCGCCCTCTAGCGGATGAACACCATAACACCTAAATTAACCGCGAAGATTTGTTTGCGCACAAACAAACAACCTCTCACCCTAAACGCATATACCTTCTCCGCTCCGTCGTCGTGGGTAATAAATGATATGCATTAATCGACAATAGACCCGCATGGTGAATAAGAGAGCCATTTCTCTAAGGTGTCCCAACACTGGGAATATTGTAGACTCGTAATGCTTACGTAATAACCTGTTGCCGTTGTTTCCCCAGCAGAGCCCGGCCCCGCAGGCGCGCTTCTCGCAGTCGCCGCACCCGCACCATCCGCATCCGTTCTCACACTCACCGGCGCCACAGGTATGTACTCTACTATCCATATTATTACGACTATTACGATTACGATTTTTTATTTACGACTCATTTAAAACCTACTTTTTTAACATTATCGTATACTTTTTTCTAAAAATGCATAATAAGCATCGTCCATCTATCTATCCATCAATAAATAAAGAAATTGACAAGGCATTGAAATTATACACATAAACATACATAAACTCACGCCCTTTTCCCATGGCGGTAGGCAGAAACCCACACGGAACGGGACCGAAACGGACGGACGGGACTGAAATTATAATAATCTTTTAAAATAGTTACTTGAGATTCGCGGCGACACACATAAATGACTGTGGCAGCTTCAAGCATAGCTTTGTAATGTTGGGAAATTAGCTAAAATAAGTGAAATGCGATGTTTCTACGTCTTTTAACTGTCTCATCTTTCTAATACATGGACGCTACTGAAAGTGCTCTACTCGTCGCCAAAGGAGTTTGAACTTTTGTGTATGGAAGCTGGCATATCGACCCACCGCCATTTTGATTTATTTCAGAAATCGCGGCCCACAATGAAATTTATATGTACTCGTATTGGTAGAGAACACCTAGGACCTAGCTAGACGAACAAAAAATGACATGTAACATGGTACCCCAAAGTGTCATGTTATCGAGATATTTGAAGGTGAACATATGAGTACAATGACCACATAAAAAATATCAAATTGTACATACGCAAAACGGAACGTAATGCCAAAATTTCGCGCCACGAGACTAGCTCGCTCTAACACCATACAAAAGAAGAGTTAAAAGTAGTGCCTACACGGTCAGTGACCCAGTGGTCACGTGGGCAGAGTTAGCCCTTTCTCTTTCACACTCACTGGCTTCCGTATTTGGCTTTGGACTTCTCTGTCTGTCGTATGAAATTCAAGAAAAGTTTGATAGGATCTACTTATTTGCCAATTTCTGTAGAATTGAATGGCTTTTTTGGTGTAAGTTTGAGAGAGAATGTCTTCGCGGCAAATATGCGCCAGACCTGCGTAACCGCATACCGCGAATTTAATAGAATGTAGGTAAAAGGTTTTCAAATTAGTCCATTTTTTCGAGATATTTGTTTTTTTTTTGGTACTACAATTTTAAACGCCCATCGTAGCACCATGCTTATCAGAACCTAAATGGTGTATAATTATGGGCCACATAATGGTGTATATTTAACCAGATACTGCAATAAAATGGGGAATGAAAAAAAAAAAATAGTTGTCAGTTGTTTAATTGGCCTTTGCCTCCGTTTTTTCTGCGGGCCCGCCACTGATGTAATTTATTTGACTTTGTGTAATTTATTTCATCACCGCTGCTCGCAAAATGGTGAAGGAAAATATCGTGAGGAAACCGGCATGTTTTAGAACCAAAACTTCGAAGACATGTGACATCTACCAACCCGCACTGGGCCCGCGTGGTGGATTATAGCCCACAATGACGAAGCGTCAAATATACGAAAAGGGAAACCGAAGAAAAAAAGTTGTTTTTTTTTACGATTTAATTTAGTTTTTTTTCTGTTTGTTTTAACCTCATTTTCGATATCAGCGACTCCTAAAACCACGAAATTGACACCCATGACGAAAAATCTGAAAAATTTCGTCGGTACCATGTTTGAATTTTAATTTTTGACCGTTCAGGAGTTCCGTAATCAGCTCATCTAGATAACCTGAAAGAAAACAACTGTATATACGTCCCCATAATATTTTATTTAAGAGTTATTTCCTGCTCCTAACCGTTAAGGAGTTATACCTTCCATCATCAGCTCATCAACATGAAGTGATTACTGCCAGCGGCGAATACTTGAATAACTTTATAAAAAACACGTAATATGTGCCAATAAAATTTGAGGGTTGCCTTCGATTTCTCTGAGATTCCATCATCAGATCCTGATATGGGGGCAATGGGATCACCTCGGGAGTATGTGCATGTATGCTTTCGAATAAAAAATAAATGTTGAACATCGGTACATTAATGTCGAAGTCGTAACTCGATAATATTTGGCTTACCAAGTTTCCTTCTAAACGGTTATGCGAGCGGCGGTCACGTGAGCGCGACTAGAATTTACTTTTTATTTACGAATTTAGTTCTGAAGTCTGACATCCGAGCACCGGCTTATTTGACGCTGTCTGTTGCTTTCTTTGTTGACATGAAAAACATTTTTGTAATGTTTTTATCCACAGATCTGTTATAAAATAGACACTACGTAGAGTGTAATTTTCCCGAAAGGAAGCCGGTGGTAATCGGGTTATAGGCACGCTACGTCACTGAGCCCATCTTCTCTTCTAAGAGAGGAGGCCTGTGTCCCTGCAGCGCCAATGATGATGATGATGATATTTAGTATCGTGACATGTCCGCAGTCTGTCGGGCGGCCGTTCTCGCGCTCGCCGGCGCCGGTGGTGGGCGGCACGACGCCGTTCCCGGCCGCGTCGCCCGCCGCGCTGCACAGCTACACGCCGTCGCCCGCGCACACGCCCTACTCGCAGCACTCCTCGCCCGCGCCCTACTCCGACACGCACCACTTCCAGCCGCAGGTACGCACGATATCCACGTAGGGCGAAATACCACTTACACAAGGATACTAAAATTATCAGACAGTTCATGTTAAAATAACCACTCTAATTATGGCATTTTGCATTCAAGCATTGGTCATTTATGGTTAGAAGGTAAGAGCCTTATGTGTGAAATAGTGTGTTATAAAGTTATAACGTGTGTGTGTGTGCAGGGCGGCAACAGTACGTCGGGCTCGGGCAGCGGCTCGGGCTTCGGCGGCGAGCTGTCGCACGACATCGGCGCCGCCATCTCGTCGCCCGCGCCCGTGTCGCCCGCCATGCTGGAGTTCGAGCCGCCGCGCGACCGGCCCGACGAGCCCGAGCGCGACTCGCCCATGGGCAGCACCGACATGCATCCCGGCTCCAACTCCAACTCCTCGCTCTCCGACTACAACAAGGTAGGTCACCGATTCGATTGAAAACATAGCTGTAAACTGTCTAAAAATTACGTAGGGGATATTTAATCAATTGCATCTCTAAATTATAAACAAGACTTTTTTTTCCAAAATCAGCGCCTCCAATGGTCCACTCGCTATAGCATGGTGCAGCCCTCGTATTTACGAATGCTTCGATTTGATAACTCGGATATCTATCTTTTTTAACCGAGTACAAAAAGGAGGTTCACAATTCGTCGGATACTTTTTTATGATTGTTTCCTGATTAGTCGAAAATGGCTGGACCGGTTTTGAAGTCATTTGAGTATTTTTTGGAATCTCAAGAGTACTTTCTCGGGAGTCTCATTTCAATTTGGTGAAGATCTGATGAAGAAATTCGAAGATAGGCAACGGAACTCCTCAATAAATGATAGTAAATGGACTGGGATTTCAGAGTTCAACAAAAAAATAAAACACTAAACATACATGACTTTCAAAATCTAATCGACGCCTTTGTGAATACTGGGTCTGGTGATGCATATTTACCTAAAGTTTGTGTGTCCCGTAGTAACGGGTAATTCAAGGCCGTCTTCATTCAGTTCCCGGCCGTCAGTTGAATGGCACGCGCGCATATCGTCGTCTTGACATTAGTACAAAACGAGTTGCCAAAACTACGCTGGCGCGGTCGGCCTCGCTATACGATTTTTTTCATTGAAGCTTAAGTGTGAGTTGTGGTGTTCCACAGACGTCAGCGGGCAGCGAGATGTCCCCGGCGGGAGTGGGCGCCACGTTCGGCGGAGCGCTGTACGAGGGCGAGCAGCGGCTGCAGTACTCGCACCTGCACCACTCGCACAGCCCCGCCGACCACGACAAGCAGGAGCACTACTACCGGCAGGACCAGGGTATGTTACCGTCCCGGCGGTGCGCTGTACGACTGCAGTACTCGCACCTGCACCACTCGCACAGCCCCGCCGACCACGACAAGCAGGAGCACTACTACCGGCAGGACCAGGGTATGTTACCGTCCCGGCGGTGCGCTGTACGACTGCAGTACTCGCACCTGCACCACTCGCACAGCCCCGCCGACCACGACAAGCAGGAGCACTACTACCGGCAGGACCAGGGTATGTTACCGTCCCGGCGGTGCGCTGTACGACTGCAGTACTCGCACCTGCACCACTCGCACAGCCCCGCCGACCACGACAAGCAGGAGCACTACTACCGGCAGGACCAGGGTATGTTACCGTCCCGGCGGTGCGCTGTACGACTGCAGTACTCGCACCTGCACCACTCGCACAGCCCCGCCGACCACGACAAGCAGGAGCACTACTACCGGCAGGACCAGGGTATGTTACCGTCCCGGCGGTGCGCTGTACGACTGCAGTACTCGCACCTGCACCACTCGCACAGCCCCGCCGACCACGACAAGCAGGAGCACTACTACCGGCAGGACCAGGGTATGTTACCGTCCCGGCGGTGCGCTGTACGACTGCAGTACTCGCACCTGCACCACTCGCACAGCCCCGCCGACCACGACAAGCAGGAGCACTACTACCGGCAGGACCAGGGTATGTTACCGTCCCGGCGGTGCGCTGTACGACTGCAGTACTCGCACCTGCACCACTCGCACAGCCCCGCCGACCACGACAAGCAGGAGCACTACTACCGGCAGGACCAGGGTATGTTACCGTCCCGGCGGTGCGCTGTACGACTGCAGTACTCGCACCTGCACCACTCGCACAGCCCCGCCGACCACGACAAGCAGGAGCACTACTACCGGCAGGACCAGGGTATGTTACCGTCCCGGCGGTGCGCTGTACGACTGCAGTACTCGCACCTGCACCACTCGCACAGCCCCGCCGACCACGACAAGCAGGAGCACTACTACCGGCAGGACCAGGGTATGTTACCGTCCCGGCGGTGCGCTGTACGACTGCAGTACTCGCACCTGCACCACTCGCACAGCCCCGCCGACCACGACAAGCAGGAGCACTACTACCGGCAGGACCAGGGTATGTTACCGTCCCGGCGGTGCGCTGTACGACTGCAGTACTCGCACCTGCACCACTCGCACAGCCCCGCCGACCACGACAAGCAGGAGCACTACTACCGGCAGGACCAGGGTATGTTACCGTCCCGGCGGTGCGCTGTACGACTGCAGTACTCGCACCTGCACCACTCGCACAGCCCCGCCGACCACGACAAGCAGGAGCACTACTACCGGCAGGACCAGGGTATGTTACCGTCCCGGCGGTGCGCTGTACGACTGCAGTACTCGCACCTGCACCACTCGCACAGCCCCGCCGACCACGACAAGCAGGAGCACTACTACCGGCAGGACCAGGGTATGTTACCGTCCCGGCGGTGCGCTGTACGACTGCAGTACTCGCACCTGCACCACTCGCACAGCCCCGCCGACCACGACAAGCAGGAGCACTACTACCGGCAGGACCAGGGTATGTTACCGTCCCGGCGGTGCGCTGTACGACTGCAGTACTCGCACCTGCACCACTCGCACAGCCCCGCCGACCACGACAAGCAGGAGCACTACTACCGGCAGGACCAGGGTATGTTACCGTCCCGGCGGTGCGCTGTACGACTGCAGTACTCGCACCTGCACCACTCGCACAGCCCCGCCGACCACGACAAGCAGGAGCACTACTACCGGCAGGACCAGGGTATGTTACCGTCCCGGCGGTGCGCTGTACGACTGCAGTACTCGCACCTGCACCACTCGCACAGCCCCGCCGACCACGACAAGCAGGAGCACTACTACCGGCAGGACCAGGGTATGTTACCGTCCCGGCGGTGCGCTGTACGACTGCAGTACTCGCACCTGCACCACTCGCACAGCCCCGCCGACCACGACAAGCAGGAGCACTACTACCGGCAGGACCAGGGTATGTTACCGTCCCGGCGGTGCGCTGTACGACTGCAGTACTCGCACCTGCACCACTCGCACAGCCCCGCCGACCACGACAAGCAGGAGCACTACTACCGGCAGGACCAGGGTATGTTACCGTCCCGGCGGTGCGCTGTACGACTGCAGTACTCGCACCTGCACCACTCGCACAGCCCCGCCGACCACGACAAGCAGGAGCACTACTACCGGCAGGACCAGGGTATGTTACCGTCCCGGCGGTGCGCTGTACGACTGCAGTACTCGCACCTGCACCACTCGCACAGCCCCGCCGACCACGACAAGCAGGAGCACTACTACCGGCAGGACCAGGGTATGTTACCGTCCCGGCGGTGCGCTGTACGACTGCAGTACTCGCACCTGCACCACTCGCACAGCCCCGCCGACCACGACAAGCAGGAGCACTACTACCGGCAGGACCAGGGTATGTTACCGTCCCGGCGGTGCGCTGTACGACTGCAGTACTCGCACCTGCACCACTCGCACAGCCCCGCCGACCACGACAAGCAGGAGCACTACTACCGGCAGGACCAGGGTATGTTACCGTCCCGGCGGTGCGCTGTACGACTGCAGTACTCGCACCTGCACCACTCGCACAGCCCCGCCGACCACGACAAGCAGGAGCACTACTACCGGCAGGACCAGGGTATGTTACCGTCCCGGCGGTGCGCTGTACGACTGCAGTACTCGCACCTGCACCACTCGCACAGCCCCGCCGACCACGACAAGCAGGAGCACTACTACCGGCAGGACCAGGGTATGTTACCGTCCCGGCGGTGCGCTGTACGACTGCAGTACTCGCACCTGCACCACTCGCACAGCCCCGCCGACCACGACAAGCAGGAGCACTACTACCGGCAGGACCAGGGTATGTTACCGTCCCGGCGGTGCGCTGTACGACTGCAGTACTCGCACCTGCACCACTCGCACAGCCCCGCCGACCACGACAAGCAGGAGCACTACTACCGGCAGGACCAGGGTATGTTACCGTCCCGGCGGTGCGCTGTACGACTGCAGTACTCGCACCTGCACCACTCGCACAGCCCCGCCGACCACGACAAGCAGGAGCACTACTACCGGCAGGACCAGGGTATGTTACCGTCCCGGCGGTGCGCTGTACGACTGCAGTACTCGCACCTGCACCACTCGCACAGCCCCGCCGACCACGACAAGCAGGAGCACTACTACCGGCAGGACCAGGGTATGTTACCGTCCCGGCGGTGCGCTGTACGACTGCAGTACTCGCACCTGCACCACTCGCACAGCCCCGCCGACCACGACAAGCAGGAGCACTACTACCGGCAGGACCAGGGTATGTTACCGTCCCGGCGGTGCGCTGTACGACTGCAGTACTCGCACCTGCACCACTCGCACAGCCCCGCCGACCACGACAAGCAGGAGCACTACTACCGGCAGGACCAGGGTATGTTACCGTCCCGGCGGTGCGCTGTACGACTGCAGTACTCGCACCTGCACCACTCGCACAGCCCCGCCGACCACGACAAGCAGGAGCACTACTACCGGCAGGACCAGGGTATGTTACCGTCCCGGCGGTGCGCTGTACGACTGCAGTACTCGCACCTGCACCACTCGCACAGCCCCGCCGACCACGACAAGCAGGAGCACTACTACCGGCAGGACCAGGGTATGTTACCGTCCCGGCGGTGCGCTGTACGACTGCAGTACTCGCACCTGCACCACTCGCACAGCCCCGCCGACCACGACAAGCAGGAGCACTACTACCGGCAGGACCAGGGTATGTTACCGTCCCGGCGGTGCGCTGTACGACTGCAGTACTCGCACCTGCACCACTCGCACAGCCCCGCCGACCACGACAAGCAGGAGCACTACTACCGGCAGGACCACGGTATGTTACCGTCCCGCAAGAACCTGCACCACTTTTAGAATCAAGGCTGGGGTCTAAAACTCTTACAAACTTCTTACGTTCTACGCAAGCCATCCAGCACAAACCGACAATTGTGAGAAACTGAATATCGACGTTGAAGTTCTGTCACATATGTCAGTTTTGTCTGGTTTAATATTTTGATGTCGTTTGAGAGAATCTAAATACTCGTTGTTTCAGTCAAACACATTAACAAGCAACGTCTCTATCTAATCTGTAATGAACACTAATTATGAATGGTATTGTAGCATTACATGGAATAATATCTATCCCTTCTTTTGGGCTTCACCACAGTAAAATATAGTTTTTTCAATCTCCTGTAAAGGTACTATTTTAACTGACGTGATGTTAGAACTTCAACGACAATATGGGAAATAAAGCACCCTTGAGCTGCCGACTACGTCAAATCTCCTACGGCTATATTTGAGCTCAGTGTCGGTATCAGCGACCTCAACCACGACGACAATGCACAACCATCACGTGACATTGCTATTTGTGATTCCAGGCGCTGGCGTCGGAGACAGTCCCAGATTAGACCAGTTACATCAGCATCCCTCGTCCATGTATCCTAGCAATTTTAATAGGTAAGTTGCACTTGGCTTTATTCGATGTTTTATTATTTTTCTTGTTTAGATTGAAGTTTGAGTTTTAAAAATATTGGACACGTATTTTTTCTTTTTTCACGTAAACAAACAATGAAGACGATACAGTCCTTTGAAAACTCGTGTGACGTCATATTCTAAGACATTAGTATGACATTTTTTACCGGTGAGTGACGTCACGGCCAAATCGAATTATCAAATCGTTTTATTTTCGTCAATTTTTATTGATTTGATAAAACAAAAAATACGTATCCAATATTTTTCGATAATCTAACAGACGGACTAATTAGAATCATATTTTTTAGTCAGTAAACATCCCTATTATTATACACGTAGATGGCGTCACTTGTCTATCAGAATAGCTGTCGTCAATGTTATTGATCCGCTCATCATAGTGCTCTAGATAAATATAGGTAACTAGATGGCGTTGTATGTTTTTTACACTGCTTATAATAGGCATATCTTTCCTTCTAAAATAACAAGTTTCTAAGTTACCGTAGAACAGAAATATATACCTATACCATTTGAAATACGTTTCCTTTTTAGCTTAAACTGATAATAAATCTAGTTTCACAAGGGGCTTCTTCGTAACACAGACAGTCCTTAGTTTATTTGTGGAGGTCGCCGGCCTAGCTCGGATTAATTACTGTGTATATATGCTTGAGCACAATGTTTTCAACATGATCTACATTAACAAACAAATTACTGTTATTGTAGTCGAAGCCTCGACAAAAAGTCAAGTCCCGGGATACACGAAGCCAGTTTTTCAAACCAGCATAGCTATTCACAAACAATCGAATCGAAACCGAGTCGACCTTGACACTTTATCGAGTATTAGATTTCCGGATCTAACGATTGGCAAATGCTATTCACTGATTCGATCGACATTGTAGTACATAAACACTCGTGGCGAAAAATTTTATGTAGCCAATAAATTATCTTTAATGAGTATTTCTATAAGTTTTACTGTAGATTGTACTGAATGAATACCCGTCGAGTAACATTTTTTTTTTTTAATTTACTTCTTTATTGCAATCTATCAATCTTGCAAATATTCAGCAATATGTGTACGATGCTATTTAATTATAAGGCTTGCACGAAAACCGTCCAGTGACTGCTCCGTTTTTTCTTGTGCCTCTCAAAGAAAGTCTTGTGGATTCTTTCTTTTGAATCTGCGAGTAACTGTTTGGGTGTTCATTAAATTGGTAGCCAGTATATTTGGATGATTATTGATTCGCTTCTTGTACACTTTTTGTCCTTTCTGAGATTTCTTCTATAACACTTTTGACGCAGAGGTCGTGATGGAGTCTAGTGTTTGAGACATACTATGATGCGTTTGTTATTATTCTTAGTATCTTTGACTGGAATATCTGTATTATTTCTATATTTGAATTTGCTGCTGTTCCCCAGCGTTGTAGGCCATATGGGTTTAATTATGCACTTAAAAAGCAATAGTTTGTTTTGAAGTGAGAGTCGTGATTTTTAATTTAGGAGCCAGTACATAGTCCGCAACTGTTGGCCCATAGCTAATCGCTTTGTGAAAATATGATTCTTCCATGTTAGACGTCTCATCATCTGCCTAGCCTTTTCCCAACTATAATATGTTGGGGTCGGCTTCCAGTCTAACCGGTTGCAGCTGAATACCAGTATTTTACATGGAGCGACTGCCTTTCTGCCCTCCACAACCCAGTTAATACTAGGTAATACGATACTCTTTGGTAAGCCTGGATGTCAGAATTTCAGGTCACTGACTACCTGTAACGACTGCTAAAGATCTAAATATGGCAGCCGGGACCAACAGCTTAACGTGCTTTCCGAGGCACGGAGGAAACTCGGTATGTCGGGCGGTCACCCATCCACGGACCGACCTAGGCAAGCACAGCTTTACCTAAAGATCGACCTGAGTGGCAGTTCTTATTAAGCCACGAGCTCCTCCATGTTAGACGTCTATCTAAGTATATTTTAAGAAACTTGGCGTGATCTTCTTGCGGTGGAGGTATGCCGTTGAGAGTGACGGGTGGACATGTCTTTTTCCTGTTTTTGAAAGTAACCTGGACAGATTTGGTTTCGTTGGCTTTGATTCGCCAGTCTGCTGTAAGCCATTTGGATACTTGATCGAGACTGTTTTGAAGTTTTTGTGCTGCAATGTCTGGTGAATTATCCATTGATAAAATTGCTGTGTCATCAGCAAATGTTCCAGTAATTACTCCATCGGTCATAGGGAGATCAGCTGTAAAAAGCAGATACAACGTGAGACCCATGACACTGCCTTGCGAAACTCCAGCTTTGATAGCATATAAAGGCGTTAACTCTTCTCCTTGTTTTACGAAAAAGTGTCTGTCGCTTAGGTATGACTTTATCAGGTTGTAGAAATTTATAGGTAGGTCTTTTTTATTTTAAAAAGAAGTCCGTCATGCCACACTCGGTCAAACGCCTGAGATATATCCAGGAACGCTGCAACACTGTATTGTTTTGATTCGAGAGCTTTGTTTATATGTTCCACTAGTCTGTGTGCTTGTTCAACAGTACCATGCTTTCGACGAAAACCAAACTGATGGTCAGGTAATAATTTGTTTGCGGCAATAATCGGGGATAATCTAAGTAAAATAACTATCTCCATGATTTTTGAGGGTATAGGTAACAGGCTATATGATTGCGCCTCAACCGGATTTTTTCCAGGCTTAGGAACCATAATAACTTGAGCGACTTTTCATGGGGGAGGGACCAGAGAAATTTAATCCTTTCCTTTGGCAGCTCCCTTAAGATTTTTCCTGTAATAAGGTCGTAACCGGGGCTTTATTTCTAAAACCTTAATTGCTGTTTTTTTAAAAATAAAGTTAAAAACAATTTAAAAAATATTTTTATTTTAAATGAATACGCAACGATTCTTGCTTATGGTATAGTACAAAATGGCATCGTAATTCTGATTGGATGGCGCTTCCGATAGCAAATAGCTGTCGGCAATGACAATCGAATCTATTACTCTGCTTCGGTTTTGTGAATAGCGATTTTCGATAGTACGATGGATCGATTGGATACGAGTACGACTGACAATCGAATGGTTGTGAATAGCTATGCAGGATAGCAAGCTAATGTCAGTAAGCTAGTATTTCTAGTTTCGTGTAGACAAAACTGTTGGAATATTTGGTTCAAAGAGCGGGAAGAGTATTAATTTTTTTTTGTAAAATAAAAATTAGAAAAAAGATGTTCATTCAAAACAAGTCTGCACAACAGAGGTTACTTATCTACAACAAAAACTAGCTTCATTTCTAGCATGTTCCAAGCCAGGGCAGTAAGTCAGGACAGTTTAGTAGAGTACCAGCTTGCTGTCCTGGCTTGAACTGGCCTCGTGTATCCTGGGCATTAGTCTGTTGGACTTGCGCCCATTTTGACGTACACACACGTACATAAGGGGATATCGCATATTCTGGTGTGTGGCGGACGTTTGCGCCATATATTGTATGTGTACTGTTGTTCCGCAGGTCTCCGCCGCCGCACGCGTTCCGTCCGCCCGAGCCGCACACGCCGCACCCGCCGCACACGCCGCACGACGCGCAGCACGGCGACCTCACGCCGCACCACCATCAACCTGGTACGTCTCACTGTGCTATACTACTGTACAGACACATCAATACACGGCAACGCGCAGCACGGCGACCTCACGCCGCACCACCATCAACCTGGTACGTCTCACTGTGCTATACTACTGTACAGACACATCAATACACGGCAACGCGCAGCACGGCGACCTCACGCCGCACCACCATCAACCTGGTACGTCTCACTGTGCTATACTACTGTACAGACACATCAATACACGGCAACGCGCAGCACGGCGACCTCACGCCGCACCACCATCAACCTGGTACGTCTCACTGTGCTATACTACTGTACAGACACATCAATACACGGCAACGCGCAGCACGGCGACCTCACGCCGCACCACCATCAACCTGGTACGTCTCACTGTGCTATACTACTGTACAGACACATCAATACACGGCAACGCGCAGCACGGCGACCTCACGCCGCACCACCATCAACCTGGTACGTCTCACTGTGCTATACTACTGTACAGACACATCAATACACGGCAACGCGCAGCACGGCGACCTCACGCCGCACCACCATCAACCTGGTACGTCTCACTGTGCTATACTACTGTACAGACACATCAATACACGGCAACGCGCAGCACGGCGACCTCACGCCGCACCACCATCAACCTGGTACGTCTCACTGTGCTATACTACTGTACAGACACATCAATACACGCCGCACCACCATCAACCTGGTACGTCTCACTGTGCTATACTACTGTACAGACACATCAATACACGCCGCACCACCATCAACCTGGTACGTCTCACTGTGCTATACTACTGTACAGACACATCAATACACGCCGCACCACCATCAACCTGGTACGTCTCACTGTGCTATACTACTGTACAGACACATCAATACACGCCGCACCACCATCAACCTGGTACGTCTCACTGTGCTATACTACTGTACAGACACATCAATACACGCCGCACCACCATCAACCTGGTACGTCTCACTGTGCTATACTACTGTACAGACACATCAATACACGCCGCACCACCATCAACCTGGTACGTCTCACTGTGCTATACTACTGTACAGACACATCAATACACGCCGCACCACCATCAACCTGGTACGTCTCACTGTGCTATACTACTGTACAGACACATCAATACACGCCGCACCACCATCAACCTGGTACGTCTCACTGTGCTATACTACTGTACAGACACATCAATACACGCCGCACCACCATCAACCTGGTACGTCTCACTGTGCTATACTACTGTACAGACACATCAATACACGCCGCACCACCATCAACCTGGTACGTCTCACTGTGCTATACTACTGTACAGACACATCAATACACGCCGCACCACCATCAACCTGGTACGTCTCACTGTGCTATACTACTGTACAGACACATCAATACACGCCGCACCACCATCAACCTGGTACGTCTCACTGTGCTATACTACTGTACAGACACATCAATACACGCCGCACCACCATCAACCTGGTACGTCTCACTGTGCTATACTACTGTACAGACACATCAATACACGGCAACGCGCAGCACGGCGACCTCACGCCGCACCACCATCAACCTGGTACGTCTCACTGTGCTATACTACTGTACAGACACATCAATACACGGCAACGCGCAGCACGGCGACCTCACGCCGCACCACCATCAACCTGGTACGTCTCACTGTGCTATACTACTGTACAGACACATCAATACACGCCGCACCACCATCAACCTGGTACGTCTCACTGTGCTATACTACTTTACAGACACATCAATAGGCGCCAAAGCGGCGAACGTTACCATCTCGGGACATTTCCGGCATTCCATCGGCACCAAGGGAAAAGGATGTAAGGATCGTAGCAGGTGGCGTTCTGTGGTTTTTGTCGACCCCCTGCAAAAAAGGCGTGGAAATAAAAAAAAATTAAATCCAACAAAAAATAACAACGTCGGTTTTCTCTTAGGTTCAAAACCATTTTAAAAGAGTAAGTAGTAAGTGTAATTTACTTATGGTTTGAGTGACAACGGTGTTTACCCTTACATTCTACAGCGCGTATCAGAAAGGGTCATATTTGTTATCCATCATTATCTCGTATTGTAGTGGGTAGAAGGAGTAGTTCGAAGCAATGTTAATATAATGTGTTGTATCAGGGTCGCCGGCGGAGTACGCGGGCGCAGTGAAGCCGAAGGCGCAGGACGTGGCGTCCAAGTCGCTGTCGGGGCTGGAGTCGCTGGTGGACCAGATCCCCAGCATCGCGGAGGGCCCGGGCGCGGCCGGAGCACCCGCACCCGCGCCCGCGCCCGAGCAGCAGCCCCCGGCCGCCGTGGCCGCGCTGCCGGACTACGCGCCCGCGCTCTACCCGCCCTACGGGGCCTACGGCGGCGCTGCCTACGGGAACAACGGGTCAGTAGCTGTCTGGCGGCTGTGTGCCGGCTAGGGCTGTTCCGATATTACAATTCCGATATTGGATCACTCAGTATCGGAATTGTAATATCGAACAATGTTTTCTATATTTTGAGTTTTAAGGCTTAAGTCTTGTGACATTGACAGTCCGTCGAAAAATTCGCATAGGTTTACAATGTTTTTTTGAATAAAGTTGTTAATGAATTGCAATTATTTTCAGTGCAACATAATATTGGTTAAATGCTTAATAACTACGTATTTTTTTAAAGTTCATAAAACTCGCTCTTGTTGCGTTAATCAGGCTTTGAAAAGAGGTCTCTCCCGCCTAACGCAAGTCCGAGTCCACTTTCAGCAGTCAGTGCGAGGCAACAGAGGCTAAATCGCAAAATCTACCGAGATGAAAAAATCGTTATATCCTTGTCTTCAATTTCATCTCATTACTTTTTTTTTTAAGTCTTTTATTTTCTTAATCTGATGACGATAATATCGTCAAAATTCTCGGCATTTGCTCTCAAAAAATTCATAGCTTTTGTTGTTAGATTTGTGTTATTATTCGATTTTATTGAAGGACCATTGTTGAATGACACGACAAAATTAAAAAAAAAACATTAAAACTACACTGAACTGCAAATTATGAGAATTTCAAAACACCCATAAAATAACAGTTTATATACAGAAACGTTTCCCATATTTTCTCAGTGACCGCCCAGCGGTCGAGGTAGACAGACGTGGGAATACTGTAAATTTTTTCCCGATCGTCATTTGTTTTGCGGGTCATAAGCCACGCCCACAATCATGTTTATCGGTCATGTTATGAATTGCAGGCTGCTCTACTTAATTATTTTACCCGACTGCAAAGAAAAAAGGGTTCCGTGTTTTTCTGATGAGTTTTGATTTTTTTACACATGCGCGAAAGAAACTAACGCAAACAAATCAAAATCAAAGATGTCGCGCACAAAACCTATTTTTGTTTTGTTTTTTTTTTTTTATAAAATAATACTCCTTTATTGACATAATAGGTTACAGAAATTTCTCGTCATGTGTGTCATTTCATGACACACATGACCTAAACAAATATGACATTAAATACAAAATCAAAGATGGCGGATACGTAAAGTAGCGAATTTTTCGACATGGATGTCATTTTGATGGTAATCGAGGGCGTTTTAAACGAATATGGGGTCAAAATCAAAGATGGCGGCTGCGAAAAGTAGCGAAGTTTTCATCATCGATGTAATTTCATGAATGTTGTATATTGCACTCAATCCTACCTGATACCGAATTCATGAAATTTCAAATGAAGTAACGAAATTCCGATATTAATGTCGGAATTCCAATATTGAGATCTAATATCGGAACTTAGTATCGGAATTGAAAGGCTTCCGATATTACATGGCGTAGTTCCGGCTGCTTTAGGACCGTGCAGTGAGTCGTGTCGCGTTGCAGGTACGGCGGGCCGTTCGTGGGCTACGGCGGCGGCTGGGGCGCGGCCGTGATGCGGCCCACGCCGGGCTACCTGTCGGAGTGGCAGTACGGCTACCCGGGCGCGGTGCCGGCGGGCTACGCGCCGTACAACGCGCCCTACTACAACGGGTACGCCGGCCCGCCGCCCGCGCACCACCAGCAGGTATACACTACACTACACTACACTACACTACACTACCACAGATGAACCTAACCAATTTATGCTTTGAAGTTCAAATACCTAAAATACAACACGACGATGCTGCATGCTTTCATCAAACATTAGCATGTCTGGCAAACTTTGACGATGAAGATACAAGTCAGATTACTACAAATATAAATGGTGGGTGATTCGGTAATCAAGGGAAATGCCATGTAGAGAAAAATACTGTTTAGATATTTCGATATAAAAGTCATTTTAGGCGAGTGGGTCTTATTTTGGACAGCACTGCACTCATATTGCGTCTCAGACCCGTAGACGGCGATTTTTGCCAAATCCGAAACTGAGGAATAGCGAAAAATGCGTCGGCCCGATTTTGATACAAAATTGAAACTACCAGTATTTTTTTTGGTTTATCCACAAGAGAACCAAGACACTGTTTTAGTTTTCTTTAATGTTGGAGCCGGGGCTCTTTTGAGCACATTTCGCCATCCTTTCTAGTTTCGGCTTTGGCCATCCCCTCCCATTAGAGCTCACAATGTTGTCTCACATTGCAGGCGCACTACCTGTCGGCGCCGCCACTGCTGGAGCTGCACAAGAGCGCGGAGCCCGCCGTGCCCGCCGTGCCCTCCGTGCCCTCCGTCGGCTTCGGGGGCTTCTGTTAGTGCGTCTGCACTGCACACACGCTCACAGCTCACTTACTGCCCGCGCGTTACACGGGACTGTCAGATACGAGCCGAGTTCAGTAGCTTAGCTGTGAGGGTGAGGAAACTGTTGACGTTGAATAGTTGCAAGTGCGCGTAACGTTACGTGTGTCGAGGTAGAGGAGGTATCGATAATTTTGTAAGCGGTCGGCGACAGTGCGCGAGTGCGCGGAGAGGAGGTCGCGGCGAGTACTTTCCTAGAGTAAGTAGCTAATTGGACTGAAGTATTGCGCTGAAGACGCGAGGAATGTTTTGTAAAGCAATCGTTAGTGATGTAATTTAATCTTTTTCAAACTGAGGAGCTTAATTTGTAGGATTTATTTGTAAATATTGTATGTATTTTTTGTTTCGGTCCATCACATGTTAGAAACATCGGGTAGGTTAGGTCGGCAGTGTCTACGCGACTTGCGGCCGCGGCGGGGAGTGCGACTCGTACTTAATGTATTCGGAATGTCTGTGATCTTCAGTGATGTCTAACTAATAATTATGGCCATTTTTATTGCCATACTGAAAAATAACTAGTGTTCGGAATTAGCGGCCGAGTGCGCTCGTAATACGAAGTCTTGCCAATGATGTGTTTCGCGTTCTAGTCACTTACTAATTCGTGTCGGCTAGTCAAATTGTGAATGTACCCCTCGCCGCACCCCCCGCCCCGCCCCGCCCCATTCATTTGTTATCTAAGTCACAACAACGGCCTATGAGATATATTATTATGTATACTTTTATTTAGAGTTTACTTTACTTACTGTCGCATGGACGACGCTATTTATAATTCAACTTTAGCATTTGATAACTATATTTTTACAGTCGCAGGAGGCGGCCATTTTATTGTAAGCGGTCGATGACCTTTACCAGTGCACAAACACGCCCAGTGCGGTGCGTGACGTCACGCCGAGTGCATTTTACACAACGTTACCCGAACAGTTACATTAGTTTCGGATCGCTAGTGAATAGCATAATTTTACATAATATTGTAACCTATATTTTATTATACACGCGCCATTTTATTGTAAGGCTCCGGCGCGAGACTAGCCGACACCTGCTGATGTGTATGTGGGACATGTTACCAGCTGGCGGCTAGTGCTGACTAGTCTGGCGCCATCTTGTTGTACCGTATGACTGGTTATACCCTCTCTAGGTTTAATTTAACGTTAACACGATGCATAATGTTTACGTAGGGTGCTGATGGGTTCGATAGTTTCCTTATACAAGCGCGACGCACCTGTACTTGTTGCGAGTTGCGAGTCGCGGGTCTTTATACTATGTTGTTGAAGTTTTATTTCATTTTGATGGTGTATTAGGTATCGGGTCGTGTAAAGAGTATGTTACTGCATAGGTCGGTAACAAGTCCACGCGTGCGCTGTATACAAGCGTGCGGCGCGGGCGGTGTACATAACGGATACATCGGGGAGTAAAACAATCTTGTACAAAAAATCTTAAATTAGTAAAAGTCTTTTCTTTGCACAAAATGATAAAAGTCTTAAATATAAGCTAAAAACGAAATAACATACGTAATAAAGACATATACGTTAATGATAGGTTTACTCGGAAGAATTTATATGATAGTTAGAGGAGGGATTGTCGCCGGAGATGTCTCGTGATCGTCGGATCGTGCTCAATGTGTTGCGTGCGCGCATAGTGCCGCGGCTACAGCTCCCACACACACACACACAGCGACCTAACTACTACTCTAAACTAGACGGCTCTCTCTAGCCACACACACTTACACACAATAAATACTTACAGAAGACAGGCTCCATACAACGACCGAACTCGTTCGCACGTACGCTCGCAGTCGTACGGACGCATACGTAGGAGTGCGTGCGCGTTCGCTCGTTGCGTATAGCTCGGCACGTGTCTGTTGTCAGCTCGCCGGTGCTGCGAGAGTGTCGTCACTATGTAACATGATCTCCAATATCGTTCTGGTCTGGCTAGGATTAGGTTTATGTACGAGTACGTACCGCAGCACTATTGCAATGCGTCTTTTTATTATTTTTTTCGTAATTCAAAAAGGGAAACATGATAATTTAATAAAAAAGAAATCAACAGGGTATTTAAGATTGCTTAAGATATATTATTTTATATTTATTGTGACTTATTGACGATGCGCGCTTGCGGCGCCATTGTGCTTAGTGTTACTGATGTTTGGTTATTTAGTTTTGTTGTCGCCGCGAGACGGCGTCACCCAACCCGGGGACACTCATACAATCATACAACACGTGCTACTACATCTATCAAACAACACCATACAAATTAAATGACGTCAAAATATTCTGAATTTGTTGTTGATTAGTAACTTGGGTGTCTGTAACTCGAATATCACAAACTTACAAATGTTAACTCAAGAGAAAATAACGGTTCATGGTGACCATAACGTTATAACAACATAGCCACGTGTCCCGGGTTGGCGCGCGGTGAGCGACAACTGTTCTCTTAACAACGCCTTGTACATAATCAGTGCTTTATTACGCTTTTTTGATATTATATTTTTTTTATTTAAAAATAAATATTACAATAATACTATTTCTATATTTTTGCTTTTATTTTGTACATTAACGAGGTGGTGATTCTGTATGTGATTTAAACGTTTTTGTTCGCGTGCCGTTTGTGAGCACTCTTGATGGTAATGCCGCGGTATCGCTGTATATCGCGTGTGTATCTGCGCATTACCTTCACGATTGCTGCTCGATCGGATGTTCTTGTGATAATGTCGGCCGCGCCACGACTGTCAACCTCAGATTAGGTCGGTTTGTGTCGTGAACTGTACATCGGGCACAGGTTGCCGTTCGCAAGCTGTGCGCCAATTTTCCCGTTCACGAGTTCTTTTGAATACCATACACTACGAGCTGTGATCTGTTACGAGCGATATTATTGTACTTAAATAAATCATTTTTTATAAATCATCAATCTTTTATACTTTTTAGAAAATGATTTTAGCAAAGAGTTTTTGATAGTCGTGGTGCGTCCGCTGAGAACGAAATAAAGGCCTACACACGTAGCCACACTGTCACTGCTCTGTGTCGCAGTCGAGCGATGTGAGAGCACCGCCCGTCATCTGTAACGTCACTAACGTTGCTCGCAGACGGTCCGTGTAACACACACTCACTGGAAACTAAAATAAAACGATCAGATATACTTATCAACGCGTAAAGTCATCAAGTTCGTTTTCTTGTCTTCTGAGATGAGTGTGTTGTGTCTGGCGAATGTATCGCTCGGTGTACGAAGACCGTCTGCGCTGAACGTTAGCTGTATTTCTAAGTTTTCATCTCTCGAATAAGACTTATCGGCCAATATTCCTTCCTGCAACAGAGTGCAATGTCGGGAGATTAGTGTTCTGTCTCGTAATTATCTCTATTGTTATTATTATATTTTATTATTAAACATTGTAGTTACGTCGTGTATAATAGTGTCGTTAAGGGCCGCTTGCACTTAACCGTTCGGCAAACACGAGTGACTTTCGACTTTCCTATCAGGTGCATAAAGATTAGATTTGTACGATAGAATAGAGGCGAGCGGGGAGGTCGGTCGTGCTGGACTAAACTGTAGTTTATTATAAGTCTCTATCAACGAGTTAGTGTTAGTGTTGTACACAAGACATGGGCGGCGCGCACTACGCACAGTACGCACCACGCAGTACGCAGCAGCGCGGGCGCAGTGACGTCACACGCACGCGCCGCCCGCGCTGCCCGAGACCAGTGTATGCATTGAGTCGCTCAACTATTTGTACAATATGTATATTTTTGTAAAATTCACTCTATCTCGAGGCAATATTATGAAATTTTGAAATATTATCTATAATATTAATACTAGTACAATTGTTATAGATTCATTGGTTCAGTTTTCGTTCGCCCATTATTATGGTATCATAAAATTCATGTGAGCGTACCATCCAAGTCGACGCCAAGATTACATGACTTGAGTTTTTCGGTCTAACTAGGAATCATTTTATAGGGAAATCCGAAGCATTTAAATGTAGCGTGGATCTGTAAGTCAAGTCGTGTGATGCTTAGCGGCGACTATAGTTGCACGACTCACGAGCTCGCACTGCTGTCCACTTGTAGCCCCGTCTGTACACGAGTGCACCACACTTGTCAGGACATTTGTGATGAAGCTGGCTTCGTTACGAACTTGATATATGAAACAACTCGATGAAGTGTTGAGCTGTTGCATGTTGACATATTCGCAAGTGTGGTGCAGACGCGACTATCAGATTCGTTAGAGTTGTATGATAATGCGCCCCGGCGCCGCTTGGTTGTGAATTAGTATCGCTTATGGCCCCCAGTCCGTCGCCGTGACGTCGCGTTCATCCGTGTTGCTTCACTCAGTATTGTCGTGCCAAAACATACGTAAATGCAGGAGTAACAAAGCAATATCGTAACTTTATAGTCTCGAATGAAAGCAATAATATCTGGTCGAGTGAGCGCTCCACACTGTGTACTTCGCCTCTCTATTGTGTTAGCTCGGAATAGTTTGTCGCGTCACAAGTTGCGTTATTGCGTACACATAGCATTTATATTGGCGCCCACCCCCTGCGCCACGCCACCGCACTATTTTAATGAATTTTTATTTATTTAGGCTGACTTGATTGTACTTACATGTTTTAAATAAGGAGATACTTGATGATGGCGCCTGTGACTATTACAGGCGTCACTCTTATTTACATAATTACGATGTACTTAACAACCCATGTTGCGGGGCGCGGGGGGGGTGATGGGGTCCCGCGCCACACGGAAGGCGGAGTTCTTATCCTAGCTCAATTTTATTAATATTACTATATTATACTTGCTTGTTATTCATCGTTGAAATATAGTTATTTTGAACCTTGGCTGCCTCATGGCTCCATTAAAATAAACCGTTGAACGTTATAAGTACATAGAAGTAAAGTTTATCGCATATCATAGTGCTCTCGTAATCTTAGTGCGAAGACAGCCAAGGGTTAATTCCAGAAGCCTGCATTACTCAAACAACTCGCATTTGATTACGGTGCTTGTTATCATAGTAGTGGGCGGCGCGGCGCGGCAACTACACGTTGTATATCAGTACACCGACACACCAGTGCCCTGCGTGTTACGGATATAGCTAGCATGGCCGTGTGCGTAGTCGTGCGGGCGACAGTTGCCGCGGTACGGGAGCGAGGTTCAGTTGCCATTCGTTCGTCAATTATATAAGATGGTGAGAGGCCGCGCCGCGCCCCCACGGTTCGCATTATAAAGTACAATTTACCTTAACCTGTATTGTATTAACTACGAATGTCTAAGTATGGTGAGTGGTGAGCGATGTCGCATGTTCTCATCTGATCGTGATTGGTTCGTGTGTCCGTTTATAATATTTACGCTAGCGGTAACACTTAAAGTTGATATGTTTGTACAGTTTTTAACGATAAAACTACTTCTCGTAGTGACTAAGCAAGAAATATTTTTAGTATAATAAGATCTAATCGAATTACATCATAGTGTATCATAATAAACTATTCGAGGTCGATTTGTCAAAATTTCGTTTAACTTTGTACGATCCTTCAGAATATTTGGTTTCAATTAAATTATAAATGTCTCTCATCTGAAACTGACTCCGTGAAATGTATTTAGTAATTAAACAGGAAGAATTTTAAATATTGAAATACAACATTAATAATAAATAAGTAATGTATTATAAATAGATATAAGGTAAAAAGTTATTATTAACATTGTATGGAAAAATTGTGACAAAAATTATAGTCATTTGTAATATTACAGTGTTGTTTCATTGTTGCCTTGTAAACTTCAGTGGCCCCTTAACCCCTAAGCAGAAGGAACGCAGATAACTTACGAGAGCAGAACGCGCTGGCCTAGAGCCCTACAGTTGCCAGTATTGGCCAGTAAAAGTCCCGTCAATCAATCTTGCAGTTTCCGAGATGTACCGGAACAAACCGACAGTCAAAGTCTAAAATTTAAACGGTTTTAGGGTTCCGTTCCTCAAAAGGAAAATTATAGGTTCACTTTGTTGCCCGTCTGTCTGTCAAGACCCTTTTTCTCAGGAAGGTGTGGAGGTATCAAGCTGAAATTCATATGAAATACTCAGGTCTACAGGTAGTAACTGTCTCTTCATCATCATCAGTACTATAATGTTCCCACTGCAGGGACTTAGGGCTCCGCTGTAGGAGAGGGATGGGCTATATCAGCACGGCACGCGTGGTATCCACCACGCGGGTTGGTAGATGTCACATATCTTCGAATATTTTGATTCTAAGACATTTTGTTTTTTTTGTTTTAGACATTTTCGTTTCCTCACGACGTTTTCCTTCACCGTTTTGAGACTGTCCCTTGGAGCTGTGAAAAATCAAACTTCTAAGCCAACGCAATCAAAAGATACCTACAGCCGTCTATGCTGGGTACGAAGCAACGTCTTATGTATAGCACAGATAAAGGAAAAATTGCGAAAAGCGTACATTTTTAGTTAGGTGTACATCTGTTCTAGACCATACGACCCCCAATATGGGGGTCAAAGTTCCAAATTTTTCACAGCTGTTTTTGTAAATACTAGTATTTCAGGTTTACTTAAATTACCTCCATGACCCGTTTACTATCCAAAGCATCCACTAGCTTTGAGTTTTACCGTAAAATGTGATTTTTGACCCAAAAAAAATAGAAAAAATTCATTTCCCAGCAAAAATTTTTGCGTAGGGGTACTTAGTTTGATGTACAGAATGCTTGGTTGACGGATGCGTGAAAGGTTCGTTTACACCCTGTATATCTCTAGAAATGAAAAAGTTATGAGACTTGAAAGACTTGCATTGAGTTATAGTGACGTCACTTTACATGACTACGTTATTTTTAAACAAGCGCCCCTTTCGTAGCCTACAATGAGGGGGGGGGGGGGTTACATGACCTTAGCCAAGGATTTTTTGTTACATGAATCCGAATGAAAACGAGAAAAAATATATTGGATGTAAGTAATGTCTGCAGGGAAAATCGTAATAACAGAGCGCCATCTACGTTGCTTTGTTATAAATATGGAGCACAGTAGTGACATCTACAATCTATAATAGTCATTTTTATATCGGAATTGAGTGTGACTACTTTGACTCGCATAGGATTTACATTTATTTCGCTACAGGGGCAGGGCTTTTATAATCACCTACAGAGCACGGCCTCAGCCACTGATGGTGCGGTAAGGCGATTACATAAGTTACAAAAAATTACTGCAGTCAATAAATAAATAAATGCAGTGAAAAAAATAACACAATATAATTTTTTTTTATGTAACTACTTTTCGAATTTCCATTTTTAACATTAAACATAGCTCACAATTTTTTTCTCGATGTGTGAGAATGTTACGAATTAACCGTAGTATCCCACATTTGACACAGAATGTCAGTACCATAGACTAAAATCTAGACGGCAAGATTAAGTGTCAAGAGTGAAAAGGGTTATTTTAGTGTCCTGACTGCAAGTTCACCTTTTCGTTGAATTCAAAACGATGAGATTGACAATCTTGAATAAAGCTGTCCTTTTAATATTAAAACCGGTTCATTTTTTGTTTTAAAGTAAAATATTTAGTGGAAAAAAAACTAAAAGTATTTATTTTTTTGTCTTGTTGTATTCGACACCCTAAAGAACTTAATTTTGATGGCTTCGAAACCATAGACTAGTTTGTGCTGTCCGAGAGTCTCCGAAAAGATCGGTGGATCGCCTGTAGATTTCGGTGTGGATTGCGATGTCGGATATTGGCAGCGGTGACGAAGGGATTTCTAGTCAGAGTACGTATTTATTTACAATGGTGTAGCGTCTGGGTTATCTCGCGTTTCGCGCCGCGTCCGTTAACCGTCACTGACGTCGTCTCCGACCGTCCTATCGTTCAAAAGTAAATATTTCATTGTTCCCGTTTCAAAATGGCGAATTTGGGTCTATAATATCTCGGATGCTGAAGCTTCCGAGGGATCTTCGCGCGGGACGGTCCCTGGGCTAGCGGGTGGCGGCGCGCCGGCCCGCCCGGGACCGGCTCCGGCCGACCGCCGGCGGAGGTTGACGACCTATCGATTTTTTTGTCTGCGACCTCTCGTCGTCGGGCGGACCGGTGTCGGCGGCCGAGGTGGCTGAGACGCTCCGGGCTCGGCGGAGGCGGGCTGGTGTCGGGAGCCGAGCGTCGCTGCGCCGCATCCCGCCGCCTGTGTGTCGCGCGCGTCGTCAGCTGAGCGGCGCGCCACCATGGCAGGTCAGTGGCCGAGCCTCCCCTGGCCCTCGCCTCCCATGCTTACCCACTGACCTCGCTAATCTTATTACCCCGGGTGTGATGAGCCGCAGTCCGCAGATGCGGCACAGGCCGAGCCCCTTGTTGGCAAGTTCTTTGTTCTCGTGGTCGGTGCTACCGCGGTGGTGATGAGTGATCCGGTCGCGGGCGCCAGTGTTTCGTTGTGCAATAGTGAAAGTGTGCTACCTGTGCCCTGTGAACTGTCTGCAGACACCCACATACAAGAACAAAGAGTTGAGTTTACATCTGGTTGGATTGAGCTTCTGAACAAAGGGATCTGTTGTGTTTATCATCTGCAAGAGAATTCTAGTATTGATTGAGTGTGTGATGTGATGAATTTGTCATCTGATTAACATGAAACACCCCAGGAAGTTGCTGAAGTTTTGACAGGAGTAGCGGTGAGGTCTCTGTGTGTTGTGAATGAGTGCTCTCTGGAAATGTCCTACAGAGCACAATCATTATGCATGGAATATTCTCTCATCACCATCATCATGATTTATCAATGAAGCATTGATTACTTAGTATTGCATGATATTTTGCTTATTATTGAAGAGACAACTAGTCATGGCTTGTTATAGTAGGACAAGACCCTACAACCCAATCCTGCACCCTTCCATTGTCCCTAGAACTAGATTGTATTACATATTGTGCAACATCATATTAAGCCAATTGCTAGCATAAATCAAATTACATCTGTGAATGTGATCCATTCAGTCTGTTGTAGGAGGCAAAATGTACTTAATTTTTCTGTTCATGATACAGACTTGGACTGGTCCATATGCCACAAGACTATTTCCAAATATACTTATTACGATAAAGAGATCTGTAAGTATGTTGTATGAATGTAAAGTAAATGTACCATTGTGTAACTTGCCCACTAAGCACTGAGTTGTCTCATTACAATATAATCAGCTTTATAATATAATATATCCTATGATTGCCAGATTCCGATAAGATTGCTGATTGAAACAATTTATCAATCAATTGTGTGTTTTGTAATAATAAAAAAAAGAGTGTGTGAGATGAGATGAATGAAATTAAACTGTGTGGTGTGCTCCAAATAAAAATAAGTAAAAGTGAAAATTCGGGCGCCTGGAGTACACACAAAACTATGCCAAGGATAGACTTACCTGCGGGAGCTTGAGACTTTTAATCTTCAAGCGGGAAGGTATCAATAAAAATCGATCATGAAAAGTAAGAACGACTTTATTACCCGAAGGCTGCTGGTTTGAAAATTCCTTTCTAATTCTAAAGCTAACAGCTCTAATGTGTAAAATTAAGAGAAAATTGTTGTTATTATAAGACCTGTCATTATTGCACTTTTTTAAAATAAATTGAAGTTATGTATCATAAACCATACCAAACTCCGTCGACTAAATTAGGAACCTGATGGATTATCCAAGAGCATCTTGGTGATATTCGCCGAGATTGCCAACGGCGGTCCAAGATATATGCATTTTGGTAGGGGCGTGCGTTCAAAAATTTAAGTAATATGGAAAAAAAAACGCCTTGTGGCTGAAAACAAACATGAATAATCGTTAGCGGATAAAAAATGGCGATTGATTTAGAAATCGATGCACAAATCGTTACGAGCAATATACTTAACTCACCGTTTCTTCCAAAAATCAAAATGTGGTCATCAGTAGATGAATTAATCCAAGCAAATAATTATCAAATGAAGATAAAAGATCCTGAAACAATTAAATATCGGAAACTATTAGCGTCTGCTATCAAAATAGCCATGACAACGCGGAACGGACCGAAATCACAAAGAATTCGCTTACCTTAAAAAATAAAGGCTATCCAATTAGGATCATGACAAGGGCAATCGGCTACCACATAATTAGGGACTAGATGCCGCCCATCTCAAGTTATATTTTGAGATTTTATTGGAGCGCTCAAAAATCACTCCATTGATTCCAGGCTGTAGGTCGAAAAGCAAGAAATGTCAAAGTCAATTTGACAGCATCGAAAATAAAAATCAGTGTGACCACTTCACGAATCCAAGTCAACAAAAAAATGAATTTTCATAAGGCAACACCAACCAGAGCCTACAAATCAAAGCAAAGAATTCAATAGTATGTAACAGGCTTAAAAGACTCGTTACATTACATCCCTCCCCGAAAATAAAAGAAAGGAACTTTCTTTTATTAGAAAGAAATCTTCAACACAATAGACCAGTCTTAACAACTTTCTAATTCCCAAAAAAAGAAAAGAATCATAAAAGATTCAAAGTGTAAATGAATTCTGAAAATGTCAAACGACAAGGTCTCAAGAATTTAATAAAAGTAAAAACATGCAAATGACAAAAAGTCAAAAATGAAATATGTGAAAAACAGAAAAAATTATAAGTTATAAAAACTTGTTAAATGAAACGAAGAGAGAAATCTCTTAGCGCTTCTAAACTAAAAAACAGTGCAGTTAGGCACCATCGCCACTGACTACAAATTTCAAACGAATTCGAACAATTTACCAATACAAACTACAATTTTTAGTGCAGTTAGGCACCATCGCCACTGACTAAAAATTTCAAACCACTTGGAACAGTACAACTTTGAGTGCAGTTAGGCACTATCGCCACTGACTACTATGTCAACTGCTTCCAACTCTACCATCTCTATGAGTGCAGTTAGGCTCTATTGCCACTGACTAACTCCGTATCCAACAATCCAAAAAAATTTTAAACACCAAACAAGTTTTTTAAATAAAGCTGAAAGACCTTATTTAAAATATTGTTACAGGCACAACCTGCAACGAAACAAAGGAAAGCGTACTGTGATCGGCTCATCACCACCGAATTCCCGAGCACAATAGCTGTAAAAGAATGTTGCTGTGACTGGCTCAACACTACCAATCTCCCAAACACAGACAAACACAAAAAATCATTGAGATCTCCAATGAGAAATCTCAATAACGAAAAGGCGAAAGCCAAGGTTTCACAATGCGATCGGCACATCACCACCGAACTTCCGAACGCAAAGAAAAAGAATGACGAAAGTCAAAAAAAAATTCCGCATTGTGATTGGAACAACAATGTCCAACACAATGGAAAAAGGAAAAAATATGGCCGGGGCCGAAATCCCACATTGTGATCGGCACAACACCACCGACTTTCCGAGCACAATGGAAAAAAGAGTCGAAATCAAGGTCAAAAGTTACACCAAGATTCAAAAAATAATAAGGCATTTTGTAACAAAGGTTACAGAATGACCCTAAAAAGTAAAGTCCAGGATGAACGCGTTACTAACAAAGTCAAATCCGATCATTAAAGAGAATGAAACTCTAGTAAAAATGAGAAACAATTCTGTCAATGAACAGCACAAAATAGATTTAAAAATCGATTACTATTTATGACGAAGAGAAAATAGAATGATTTCAAACTATGAAAAAAAAGATTACAAAAACTTGAAATTGAGTTCAAGTTTTTGATCTCAAGGTAAAAATAACCTGAAGTGTAGGGTTACATAAGATCCTAATAAAATGTAAACATGTAAAAGGTTACCCTTAAAAAATAAGATCTTATACAATCCAACAAAAAACGAACTAAACATAAAATAAGATCCTCCGGTGTGAAAAACATTTAATGTGGAAAAAAATTGTATTTAATTAACAAAAATGGCCTAAGTTTTATTTTTAGAATGTTAAGAATTCAAATTCAATAAATTTATAAGAAGTTACCTAACATACATCTTTCAAACCACCGATAACCTATCATCCATCCCCTCGTACATCACACTGTCAAAAGCGGCTTTCAAACAGAATTTATCAAAAATCAAGACTAACACTTGGAAACCAAATTAAAATTTAATAATATCTTTAACATGATAACGTCCCACTGAACCTTTATTTATATCTTTCAAAACATAAACGTTATCCGAAACCTTTTCAGTTATTTTACACTTTACAAACTTAGGTGCAAGCTTAGCTGAAAAATATGCAGGAGCATGAGATTGAACAAAACTTCTTCTCCACACCATATCACCCACACCAAAAGAAATGACTTTCCGACCTTTATTATAATAAGCGGCATTTCGCTTATACCCCTTTAACAAGTAAGCTTGAACTTTAACAAAAATATCACTAAGTGAATTAAGAGAAACTGCATAAGCATTCCTATTTGAAATTTCTAGTTGAGATAAGTTATCAACAGAACTACTAAAGTGATGTAATGACGCATCAAGAATAAGCTCCCTACCAAACATCAGAAAGTTAGGAGTTAACTCAGTAGCAAGGTTTACACTATTATTTAAAGCTAATTGAACATTGGGCAAAAAACTTGACCAAGTTCTATGATCATCTTTAACAAAACACGATATGCAGGTTTCGACCGTTTTATTATATCTCTCAACAGGGTTATTTTGAGGTGTATACAAAGTATTATAAAATATTTTGGTTATATTAAAACCTTTCAAAAAATCTACAAAATGTTTTGAAGTAAATTGAGTTCCATTGTCACAAACTACTATTTGTGGACAACCAAATTTGAGAAATATTTCTTTTTCAAAATGTTTACAAATTACTCTAGTGGTAGCATTGATCATTGGAAAGAACCAGCAAAATTTAGTAAAAACGTCTACAACCGAAAGTATGTATCTATGACCAGAATAAGTTTTAGGTAGAATTCCTATGATATCAACTGAGAGCATAAGCATGGGACGATCAACTTTTTTAGGATTAATCATAATACCAAAAGGTGGAGATGTAGTATGTTTATAAGCTTTACAGGTATCGCAAGACAAAATGTATTGATGAATATCATTAAACATTCCCTTCCAAAAATAATGCTGTTTTAATTTCTTTAAAGTTTTATGTATTCCTATGAAAAATTACTAAGTTAATTTTATCGTTTTAAAAGTGCAATAATCACTTACAAGCAGCTTAAATCTAGATAAATTAAATGTACAATATTGTACTTACAATTAGATTAAATTATTTTCTTTAAAAGTTAAACTTAGTTTTTAAAATAACTTTACTGTTGAGAACAACAAAACACGGTCAATGCTATACATTTCTGTTGGTTTTGCTAAGAAAAAAACATGTTATTAAAACAAACAGGTCAATAAACAAAATTATCAATAAGTAAACACCAAATATTGTTTACAAAGATTCACCAAATTAAGTTAAGTACTACTTATGAGTCAAAAATTAAAATAAACACAAAGTTATTGAAGTAACAATGTAGAACAAACTAATGCAAACAATAGACTCATAAGTTATTTAATAATTGTGCAATAATGACAGTATATAGGTACCAGACAAACCTACTTCAAGTCCCTGTTCGCTGAGCGACAATTGTAATAATAAAAAAAAAGAGTGTGTGAGATGAGATGAATGAAATTAAACTGTGTGGTGTGCTCCAAATAAAAATAAGTAAAAGTGAAAATTCGGGCGCCTGGAGTACACACAAAACTATGCCAAGGATAGACTTACCTGCGGGAGCTTGAGACTTTTAATCTTCAAGCGGGAAGGTATCAATAAAAATCGATCATGAAAAGTAAGAACGACTTTATTACCCGAAGGCTGCTGGTTTGAAAATTCCTTTCTAATTCTAAAGCTAACAGCTCTAATGTGTAAAATTAAGAGAAAATTGTTGTTATTATAAGACCTGTCATTATTGCACTTTTTTAAAATAAATTGAAGTTATGTATCATAAACCATACCAAACTCCGTCGACTAAATTAGGAACCTGATGGATTATCCAAGAGCATCTTGGTGATATTCGCCGAGATTGCCAACGGCGGTCCAAGATATATGCATTTTGGTAGGGGCGTGCGTTCAAAAATTTAAGTAATATGGAAAAAAAAACGCCTTGTGGCTGAAAACAAACATGAATAATCGTTAGCGGATAAAAAATGGCGATTGATTTAGAAATCGATGCACAAATCGTTACGAGCAATATACTTAACTCACCGTTTCTTCCAAAAATCAAAATGTGGTCATCAGTAGATGAATTAATCCAAGCAAATAATTATCAAATGAAGATAAAAGATCCTGAAACAATTAAATATCGGAAACTATTAGCGTCTGCTATCAAAATAGCCATGACAACGCGGAACGGACCGAAATCACAAAGAATTCGCTTACCTTAAAAAATAAAGGCTATCCAATTAGGATCATGACAAGGGCAATCGGCTACCACATAATTAGGGACTAGATGCCGCCCATCTCAAGTTATATTTTGAGATTTTATTGGAGCGCTCAAAAATCACTCCATTGATTCCAGGCTGTAGGTCGAAAAGCAAGAAATGTCAAAGTCAATTTGACAGCATCGAAAATAAAAATCAGTGTGACCACTTCACGAATCCAAGTCAACAAAAAAATGAATTTTCATAAGGCAACACCAACCAGAGCCTACAAATCAAAGCAAAGAATTCAATAGTATGTAACAGGCTTAAAAGACTCGTTACAGTTTGTTGTCCAAACACATCTTGTTATTTGAATTTTAATTTCTTATACAAACAAACTTGGTAACCTGTTCTTACAGTAAGAACTAAAATGTTCATATTTCATTCTTTAATTACAATGATTGCATGTTGCACTTTTTTATCAGTTTGCAGTGAAAATGGCCCGGCTACGGGTGCACGCAGAGGGAACTTTACAGGTTCATACATGAGTGCATTCATGCAGTAATAAACTTCATGAGTTCACTTAATGCAACCTTTGGTACAGTTCAGCTATAACTATTTTGTACTGAATGTACTGTGGTTATAAAACTAATGTTTATGTTCCATATCAATTGTTGAGGTTATTCTAACTGGAAAATATGACTATGTTGGGCATTGCAGGCTTATCAATAAGGTGGTACTATGGCCATTACATTCAGTACTGAAGTTGATTTTAATATTATTTGCACAACAGGCTGTAATTTCTTTGCCAATTTGTTGCATTTCATCAAGGCGAGTAACTTAGAAATCTCTTTATTTTCTGTTTAACATTGTTTCATTGTTGTTACGGTGCTATTTATCCATCTTACCTATCTTTGGATTGTGCGTGAGCACTTCAGTCTATGCAGGGTTTCTTAGCAGTTTCATTGAACCGAGTAGATCATTCAGAGCCATATTAGATCAATAGAGATAAGATATAATTATAATAACATAAAAGTAATTAAATAGATTGACTTCAGAAAGTGTAAGGCATGTTGGGAATCCATTTAAAAATGGCGCTGTAAGTTTACATTGGAAATTGGCATGCTTTCAATTTCTTTTTGACATGCATTCGCTTCAAATATGCCTCCTATAATAAAAATATCCCTTGTATTTACGTAATTATGACATTTTTACTGATCGAGTAATAATTTGTCAAACAATGGTCATCAACTCGTCATAGCCTCTGGCTCATAAATGGCAGAAGGGGCTGCCATGGTAATTGTGATAAAGTTCATAGATACTTTTTATTTGAGCTTGTTTCATTTTAGCCTATTCCGCTGCTGATCTGAAACCCCTCCTAAGATTCCTCATGCAGAGAATTCATTTATATGTTTTCGATCCTGCATACAACTCAAAAAATTTGCTAACATCTTCCATTGCCTCTGTTTTTACTTTGTCTTAGTCCTTTTGCCAAGCATGGCGATTATGGCAACCCTGAGCTGCTAATTACTAGATCCAAGCATAGAGGATTGCAATATTCTTGACGCTAATTTTAAAATTGGTTGTGGTACCTATCACTGAAGACAGACAAGGTACAAAATGCGATTACTTTTCTTAAGAATGAACTTTGTTGATGATATGAAATAGGTAACCATAATAAAAATATTAATCATCTTGTTTGACAACAACCGAGGACTAGTTTCGTACTGATCAACTTACATAAATACATAAGAATTAGTTATACACATTAGTTGAGCAAATTATATGCGATCTTCTTTTGTTTAACTAAACAAATTAATTGGAAATCGTATGTATTTAGGAAATAGTTTTCCTCATCGGCAAGTTAATATTGATTACGGCCAGAGGTTTTTCACTTTACGAAAGTTCCTTTGTCTTGTTCCGGGTTCCGACTGTTCTAAGACATCCTGTTTCATTAGAACCGGTTTGACAGTCCAGCATTAAACAAACGCAAACCCAGTCTCGACGCAAGTCATATTTGCGAAGGATTCTCCAAAGTGTAGTTTGATAGAACAAGTTATATATCAAAGGGGTTATTATATTCAGTTGAGTCTCGGGTCCGAGTTGAGAACCGCGAGCGGCGTTGCTAAGGTGTAATCTAATATATTAGACCGAAGAAAGTTTTTATGTAATAACTGCCGTGCTTTCCAGACAGGCGTCGTACTTTGAATTTAGAATCATTTTAAAATAAGGCGATATATAAGGCTGATGGCATTAGAATGGCGTATGATGCAGGTGAACCACTCGTGTCCAGAGTCTCGCCAGACGTTGCCAACATACGCGACGTGATTACGTCAGTGGGCTCTCAATCAACTTAATAATTTGGACAAGAGAGGCTTTTGTCTCAGACAGGCTCCATTTTTTTCTAATCTACAAATCTATCAATGTTGCAATCGCTCGCAAAAGAATCATTGCGAAATGAGCGCGAAATTAATTAATGAAGTAAATGACCGTACAACAATTAGATGAATTTCAAGTTAACGTTTCATAGTTGTGGCTAATAACGTGACTGTCGTTTCGTTTCTTCATTCATTATTACCAACCGTGCTGCGGCTGTGGATTTTTTTTTTAAATGAAAAACAGAGGTTTCACTTTTTTGCCCGTCTGGCTTATGTCTGCAACAATATCGTCTGCTGCCAATGACCCTCCTTGAACTACTTACATAACTACTCTAAGTGTCTCTTGGCACACACTCTTACACCTTATTGGTTGTTAAGTTAGTGATAGACACCCTAGATCGGGCCCCGCTGTGCCGCTCGAATTGTTTAACCGACTTTTAAAATGGAAGTTATCTTTTTATTAGAGATTTTACGACTTCACAATTAATTGTCTGGTGATTTGATAGGTTTTTTTATAGTGCGCGTACGTTGCCGTCGCGTCGGAACACTACGCCGCTGTTTGGTATGATTCAGGTCATGCGCAACGCTTACAAGTAGATTGGCAAAAAATGTGTGAAGAAATGACGCCTGGTGTGAATATGGCGGTGCTACGTAAGGAGGTTATTAATATGCGCCACCTGAATGAGACGCGCGAATTATTGGTACTCGTATATTAGCAACAAAGGATTAGATTTAAAGATAAAAAGTGTATTAGCGTGAACACTATCGCGGCGGTTCACTCTCAGTTTTACGACGCTGATGGCCTAGATTTTAGATTCTCAATTCTTTCGAACATATCTAAGTTTAGCCGTCATATCATGCCAGAATGTGGGCCGAGCATGTAATGATAAAGTCGCTTCCTTGTGCTCAGCGGACAGGATTCGCGTGTTCGCACAACGTCACGAGCTTCACAAAAGATCTCTTTCACAGCTAACACGCAGTTGGACACAAAGCACTGAATCTATTATGGCTTTTCGAATTTGCGATCACAAGGCTTGTTTAAATACTCCACGCTGAAAGAGGATTAAGTCGTTGTAGTACCTGAGAGGGCTTGAGTTTGCACAAACGAGCCTAACATAATATGATAGAAGCGTCTGCCGTAGCCTCAAAGATCTCTTTGACCTTGGTAGTCTCACAGTTTCGCGTTAAGTATATTTTGAGTAAAAAACTAAAGCTTGCCGGATTGGTAGGACGGACGTTAAACTTGATGAATGTGCTGCCATGCCACGATGATTTTACATACAGATTTATAATTTGCCGGGTTTTACGATACGAAGAGGTCGTAAATGGTTTAATCCACTATAAGTACTGTGAGAATGGTCGTTATCGTTATAATTATGGTTAAAGCAACGTGTACCGATGTTGTCTGCACACGCAATAAGTTTGGCACTCTGAAATAACGTGAAATAGATTATTTAGGCTTTCTGAATCCTGACATGTTCCTGTGAATTATGACTAGAGTGACTGATGGAGCTGATTTGGTTTGATGGATACTGGACCCGTGTCACCCCAGTTCTTTATAGCCGCATAATGTGATAAATTGAATATGGTACAAACTTCTTCGTTATTTGGCATAAAATACACTTGCTTTGCAAAGAAGTGAGCGCCAAGAGCCAAAGCAAAGAAACGCGTTTGTTCGTTATGGTACCACAACTGCCACAACTAATTAGAATATTAAATTGCTCAAAAGAGAAATGGATTTAAAGCCTTAAATGGCGATCATTCACTCATGAGATTGTCTTGCATGATTTGTGCAAGTTTCTAGTCTTTTTGTCCTGTTACGATATGTGCAGATATTAGATTTATATTTTGTAGTCTATTCACTGCCAGTAACTGAAGATCAATCATGTCCCATCTTTCACCTCTGGCCATTTGAGTCATTATGTAGCCCAAATGGGATCGTCGTCAGTTCGTCAGTTGCCTGCAGCGCCTACATCGGCTCGTTATGTTGGTGTACAGCACGCAGACGCAGTCTTCATTGATCGTTTCCATTGCATCGCTCAAGGTTACACGTTCACCTCAGCTCAGTTTCGCTTCCACATATTGCAGTTTTAGTATCTTTAGTACGATTCCTTAGTATTCCTAGGCTGTGGTTGCATTTAATTTCGCACATTAATACTTCGGTTGCTAATCAGTGCATAGTTAGCAGTTGCCGGTCGACTGCGGCTTGGCTAAGTTGGTTGCGGTGTGTGTGTGTGTGTCGGTAACTCGGTAACACTACACGACCGACCTCTGACCAGTCGCCTGTGACTCGCCGATACCACAGATACTTGAGCTTTCTATACGCACACGGCTGCGCTCTGATCGAAGTAGCTCATTCTTCAGGCCAGGAACTAGTATTTCCTAGCATTTCGTGTTAACGAACTTTTTGTATGTGTGCCAGCGGTCACCAAACGTTCATATTAAGTCCTTTATCTTAAATGGATGCAATCTTTCTAGATATCAGCTAAAATATTTTGTATTTGCTACCTATGCCATGTAGGTACGAACAATCCAAAATGTCAACTGGCTGTTGCGAAATTATAGCGATTGGTCGCATTTGTCCTACTTTTATGTATCCGCCACAGTCTGTGATGATCTCATAGTTCTAAAGCCTACTTCTATTGTATGACATAAGTATGGCCTGGCGGCTAGCACACACGTGATATTTGGGTAACTGGTGATCTCTGCTACGATGAGTATCGCCGACATTCGGTGATCGGATACTAAAACAATCATATATATGAGCTCCGGACGTATTTCGTAGCAAATTTCTAACCGCGTTACGGATCTTTTGTCTAGGTCGCTTCCCGGACACGTTTTTACAGATGTCCGGGTGTTCATTTGTCAGTCTTGGAAGTGGGACTCATGTCGGACGTTGTCGTCTAGTTATTTTGCCAAGTACGACGATCGAAGCCTGCCAAAATAAAAGTACTGGTTAAGTAGACACAGGCTATGTTGTGTGTGGCACAGGTTATGTTGGTTGTTCTTAGTTTTGTATCTTAGATAAATGGATCCATTTCACATGGGCTGAAAAATGAATTAAGAATCTTGCACTTGCTAAGCTTCAGTCCACGATAGATGACCAAGGTTTTGATCCACCTTCATCATGGGAATCTAGTCATGCATTGAGCAATTAATGTAGCGGTTCGATTAGCATACTCGCTTAGGGCGAAATAAATTAAGAAAATTTATGCGCGATTGAGGCATACATGTACCGTTTGTAATTCATATGCGACCGCGTTACTGTGCGACAGAGCCGGGATACACTTTTTGTTATTAAATGTCATCCTTAATTTATTTCGAACACGCCACAATTCGTTCACATATTTTTTGCAGAACCATTGCCTGCATTATTTTCATGAGGGTAGTCATAAATATGTCACGCATGTCTATCCTCATCCCAATCTCGTGAAAGCAATCGTTCGCACTTAACACCTACTGGGAAATTAATCAACACGCTTTTGTCTATGTGTAAAGACCTCTTTTGTTAATTTCCTGTGGCAGGTCTTTATATGTAGATTGAATCCCTTGCTATCTTAATCAAATTAAGGTGTAGTACATTTAACCTTTTTCGTACAGGATCTTTTCTTAGAAGAGCTTCAAATCGCGCTAGTTGTATGTTCTAATACTCATTGATAAGGTTTCATTTGATTGGTGGTTTCAGACAATACGTTGGATATTTCTGTAATATTTTTCTTCCTATTACTAATCTGAGATATCTGGGCTTCAGTAAATCAAGAACGAACTGGCTCTTTGTGTTCATTGATGCTAAATATCCAACTAGTGTATTTTCGCTATAATAGCTGCGCGACTATACGCAATTCATCAAGTTCTCTTGCTCGCGTGCACTACAGAATTTGTAGTTTTCTCAAATTTTCCCGTCAGTTTGACTGATAGGTACACGCTTAATAGGCGTTGCATTAGTCCACACGAAAATTACAAATAAATAACGTTAAGATGTGTGGTATTGCAAGAATTGCATGCATTTGTCAGTAATTCTTTAATCATTCAATTATATGTATGTACAAACATACAATTGATTGTTTCGGTTTATCTGTCGTCTCATTCGTTGTCTTCTTATTTAATCAAAGTTTAAGTCCATCGATTATTGCCTATATTATCTGAATCATTTATTAATTGGGGAAAGTCATGTACCAGATAACGGCTGTCACTTTTGCTTTCTTGATTAGAGGAAATAATGTTTCTAAAAAAAACCCAACTACCCAACCGAGTACCGAATTACGTAGACTGATTAGCACACACATAACTATGCAAAGCCGACGCATACCGGAGGATGTTTCGGACAACACCTGCAATTATTATATCAGCCAATGGAGCGTTTGTAATTAAATGCAGCGAGTTGCGTGCTCTGAGCTCCGGACCTGCAGACCTGCAGCGCCGGTAATTGCCTCACGAATTTATTACAACATACCTCGTCCTAGTTTGCTGACCCCTCCTGAAATTCACAATTTGCTGAAACGGTCTCTAACTGAATTTTGATTTGATGCATGGTCAAGCACAAAGGTTCACCGGTTACCGCTTTGTTGATTCTTCGTTGGAAGTTGCGTAAATATGCTTTGGTTCAGGCCGAAGGGTAACGAAGTATGAAACCATGTTTCCAAAGCTTTGTTTAAGACAAAGGAGCTACAAAGACTTTCTGGTTCTTCGATAATCAAAGTTCATCTATTATTTTTCTAAATATTTATCGTTTATGGTGAAACAAAATTAAGGTGTAATGTCTCACTTGTAATTATGATTTTGGTCCTAGTTGCTTAATAATAACATTTCTAAGTTGCCTGCTTGTCTTCTGTCCTGATATATAGTAATTTGGCCTGAGTTTCTCAATAAATAGCTTGCCATTCCACCCCACATGTCCTGTTCTACACGCCTCGCATAGTAACATGATGATGTTGTGCAGAATTTTGTAAATTTCGCTAATAAAGAGATTGGAAACATATGCGTTTAATTTATTCGACCCTATGGTAATGGTATGGGTAGGTCACCGGGCGGCGGCGGCGACCAAGGCGACAGACACCACGTTTGGCAATTGCCTTACGTAAGACAACGACTGACGGACGTCACTGGTCAGTGCTCGTACTGTAGACATGTCTAGCTCCTACTATGACACCCGGTTTCCACCAAAGCGGAGAGGAGCGGAGACGAGAAATGTCCGGAAATCGCCAATCACATTAGTTAAAATTTACATTTGGTCTTTCGCCTGTCCTGTGATTGGTCGAATTTGGCACATATCTCCGCTCTGCTCGTCTCCGCTTTGGTGGAAACCGGGCCCGAGGTGTTGTCAATTTCAAGAGCTGTTTTGGAAAAATAAAAACTTCACCTTAAACAGAACCTGCACCACTGTTATTGAATCGCATTCAATTGATCTGTAATATTTCTGTTCATGTTGTCTTATTGAAACCTGAAGACGTCCCGAATTTTAGTTACTTAATAAAGAACTAAATTAAGTACGTACCTAATGTTTCATGTTATATTACGTTTATTAATGTGTCTTTTCAATGTGTTGCAGAATATCATGGGCAAAGTATGGACGCTGGCGGAAATAATTTTGACTCCGGTAAGTTCAATAACCTTTTGTACCACATAATAAATGTTACCAGAAGGTTCAATCCTAAGACAAAGCCTGTGACACATTTCAATTGGGTTCTTGGATACATTATGTTCCTAAGAGGCTTTTTGAAATTGAAGCTGAAATTGATATTCATTGAATCGATATTGCCCAAGGCATTAAGTCCGCCTTTGTACGATTTTTGTGCATAAAGTTCTAATAAATAAATGAATAAAATAAATATTCCAGCTTCATCAACATCATGTAAAATACCATGTTTTTTGAAATAAAAGACACACAGCTTGTCTAAGGATCTACACTGCTTCATGAATCTTTTGGCTCTTGAATTAATTCAAAAGGAAAGATATCCATGGACTTTTTTGCCCATTCTTCGCGATAGAGATCTACACTTTGAAATGGGCATTTGCAGCTGTACTTTCACAAGTTATTATGCTTCGTGACTCTTATTTGTTATATAAAACAGGGCCTTTAGTCTAATTGAAAGCAATACTAAGATTTATCAGTATCCTACTGATAAAAGCAAGATGGCGGCGTTATGGCTTCGCGCCAAAAGATTCATGACAAGTGTGTTTTATCGGAGCTCTTTTTACGGATTGGGCCTTCTGTATACTAGCTGTACCACAACGCGTAATATCTTTCATGATAACAGCCTGACAGTTTCAGGCCGATTTAAAGTAATGACCGCCGCCCCGACAGATGTGTTGACTAATTAAATGAGCTATTTTAATACCAAACATACTTCTTGTGTGATTAGGATTAACCGTTTAACTTTGTTTGATTGATCGAATGATATGTATAACGTTTTAATTTTGACGTTTTGTAGTAGGTACTTGTTTTCTTCATACACTAATTGTCAGATCACTTCAGTTAAAATAGAATGCACGACGTAACAGTGGTGAGAATTATTGGGTAACCTTTATGAGGGAAGGTTGTAGACGGTGCGGGGTAGGGGCTGAGGCGCGGAGGGTATAGAGGTCGCAGGGCGGCCGAGGGAAGGGGGAGGGTCTACAACAACTCAGCCGTGAGGAAAAGGGACGTTTCCGCCGGAAATTGTCTAATGATATTTTTACCAAATTAGATGCTAAATACATGAACCCGATAAACAACCCGATGATATATGATGATGTTCCTGTTGAACGTCCGCTAACATTGCTTGAATGTCTTATGATCCACCGGGTGCTCATAAGGACGCTCGAGGACTTAAGTAGCAGAAATTAAATTATCGTTTTGAAATGGCCGCGTTTTTTATTTGATCTGATTACTTTTAGACATTTATTTGATTCAAGTGTCAGAAATACTTTTACCTATACCTAGTGTATCCATAATTTTACGGTTCTGTAGTAAACTTCCAAAATGTATGCAAACAAGACAGTTCGTAGTGCCCCTCATCAAGTAAGGGCTAACACAAATGAGCACGTCCCACGTCTAGACAGGCACAAAGCCATGGCTAGTGCTGTCCTGAAGGCGGCGGATCTGCGAGGGCCATAAATCACGCGGTTGCTAGGCAACCAACCGGCCGCTTGCTTCGAAGGTTGCCGAAGGGTAGACGGACGCCCACTGCCGGTCTGCCGCGCGTCACAATACTCTTCATTAATTAATCTACTATTTATTGTCTTCTGGACACCTGGGAAGGGTAGTCTCGACTGGGGCTGGGATTTGACCAATCGATTTTTCGCATAAAGCCTTCAAACGCTTTTGGGCTCTCTTTTATAACCTAACCTAACCTAACGATTTCATAAATTATTTTGACAGCTCTTATTTAAACTCGAGGTAATTGTGTTAGTCAACAAAACATAATTAACTCCAAACTCAAATAACTTAAGACTGGTCTCAATCTGTTGCTATTAGAAATTGTTCTTTTGATAATATTGGAAAAGGCAAAGTTCCAATTTTTTCGTTTGAAGAACTTTAATTAGAGTATTATATGCAAATAGCTATAACGTGTAAGGCGCTCCTTGAATACGGGGAAGGACCATTCCGGACATTGTAGCCGAAATATTCAGTTTCAAACCATGTCAATAGCAAACTTTTCGAAAGAGACTCGGTTAAAAACAAGCTTAGAGCTGTCCAAACAATGATCTCCGCGCTAGTCCACTGCGGGAGGACAAAGGCCTCTCCGCTGTTGCACCATAACACTGACCTCATACTTCCGCACCCTGTTAACCTAGTTTTTTTCCTAATTTTAGAATTACCAGTTAAAAACGAAGTATGCATCCGCAGCTACACTTAAACTAAAAGTACCAACAAATTAAAGAAAAGAAAATGAAAAAATAAAAAAAAAGAATGTTAAATAAAGACATTGAAAGACGATTATCAAACAAGTGAAATGGTACGTTATCATCCGAGCCACGCCCTCAGCGATGCCATTACCGTCTGGCTAGCAGCTACTAGTACTCAGCACAACTAAATAATTAGTGCCGAAAGGCGGGGCGTTATCGACAGCGGTGCAGCCGTCCGGAACGCGTTGCGTGCATCCGAATCGATCACACGTCGATTTCTAACGGACTAAGTGCCTTTGTTACGATAACTTGAACTCCGTTCAGCCCCGAACTGTTCAGTATAAAGTCTCTTTGAAGCTTTGCTCGCTTGAGTCGTTGCAGATAGGACGGTCATGCGCTCTGCGTTCTAGTTCTTTCTTTGTCATGGCCCTGCTTGTTTCTGGATATTATTTGAACGATTGATTACCACTTGTCTGCAACGGTTTGGTTTTCTCTTTATATCAAAATTAACGAACTTATTTGCTACGTAATGCCGATATTTGATTGGATATTACATTTCGACGTACATTTTTAATTTCGGTTAAGCGGCTTAAATTGATGTAATTATACCGTTTCCTAAAGAATGATAATGTAGCTAGAGAAGGATGTTTCTGTTTAATTGCCAGTTCTTGTTTATTATGAAAACATATTGAATTTTCGTATCTTCTCCAGTAAACGTTCTATATTATGATCTTATCTATCGTTGAAGCATGTCTGGCAGATCTAGAGAGACGGCATATGACGTCATACACTTTCCTACCTATATGGCTGCCTACAGCTAGACTGTCAGATGAAGTAGGTAGTCAATTGATTTAGGGAAGGGTGAGCATGTGGAGATATAACGTCTTTGAGAGGGTTTATCCCTTTCGCTGTTGGATTTAAGGAGATCGATTGTAAACAGACGGCCATTATTATTAAATAACGCAATATTACGGCTGTGTTCCCTGAAGGGGGTTGTACATGTTTAAGTCTCAAGTCATCATTATGCACAGGCCGACTTCACCCACTGCTGGGTAGACCCAGCCAAATATACCTATAGGCCTCTCTTTGGTTGTCCCAAGCTCTACGTTCTTGTGCCTTCCTCATCCAGGATATTCCATGTGGCAACAATACTAATGACCGCTAATAGACTACCGACGCAGGCCATTGCAAATACTTTAGATCTGTTAAATAAAAGTGTCCTTATTACTAGCTAAATATGCCTCTCCTGTCTGAAAGGGCGCGATGTAAAGTTATGTATGCCTCTGAACCGTGTGCCTCTGGTATGTGCAGGTCAGCAGCCACAGGAGCAGGAGTTGGCGACGAAAATGCTGCAGATCCAGTCCAAACGATTCTACCTTGACGTGAAGCAGAACCGGCGCGGACGGTTCATCAAGGTCGCAGAGGTGAGCGTACGTCATCAATCTCATCTCTAATAGATGTTCCACGTTGTCGTAGAATGTTGTACACACCTGTATACGAGCATGGCTAGTTTGGTGTATTATACATTTGTCAAATTGTCAGTGGATATAAGACAAAATGGATGACTTAGTCCCGACTATGATCAGTGATCACACGCCAAAAGGAGCGTAGTAACGTAGTGAATATGGATGGGTAGCCGGGAAAAGTTCATCAGGAAAAGAGGTGATACTTAAGCGTTGCTGCATGCATGTTATGTTATAGCGTGTTGAGTTCAAATACGTATGGACAACTCCATGTTGTAGTCACTGTTAAATTACGAAAATATCCTTGACTGCTACACAATAAAGGTCAACCTAGCATGCGGTTGTCTGTGGTCGTGTTCTAGTTGTAGTCTATTGTATTGTACAGTCACTAGCAATAATATGTAGACACTTGGTAAAAACACGAATTTCTCCTGAAACAATGATTGCAAGACAAATGACCTGATGATGATTTCCTTTACTCCTAGTTTTAGTTTATTTTAATTTTTGTTAAATAATTCAGTTTTTACTTTCAAATCTGTTTTTTTTGCCATAATTGTTTTCTAACACACTTTTTAGTAAAAGGTTTTTGTATCATAGTGACAGCAGAACACTGACTCCTAAGTCACAGGATCTCCTAGTTTGGGAGTCAGGGTTACTCTATCTGTATGACCTTTAATTCACTGAAATTCATGTGACCTAGTTTTTAAGCAATGTTAAAGGTTTTTGTTTATATAAAGATTTTTATTATTATTATTATTACCTACTTTACGATAATGTAGGCCAAAATTGCTTCTAAACGTCGCTAAGTGTACCTATACATATTTTGTGCTACTGACTGTACAAGCACTCGTAATAGACTAAGTGTAAGTCTTGTATTTATTAGTCATGTCTGCATAGGCGAGTGTCTAAGGAAACCAATATTTCATGTCATACTAAATAAGTTAAATATCTTACGAGACTTCAGTTCTAAAAAATAGCAGGTGTGCAGAAAATATACAACACATCTAACCTTGAACAAATCGAAACTTAACAAAGTAAGTTGCTTCATACAAATTGTTTGTAAAGGCGTGTTTATTTAAAACTTGGGGGGATACTAACAATAGTCTAACTGCCAACCCTCGTGAAGTTGTGACTGATGACGTAACGCGCGTAATGGCTCTAATGATTGTGACACAATACCTGGCGAGGAAAAAACTTGCCATAAGTTCCCCTCGACCTTTGTCGCCCACAGACGTTAGCTATGTCTGTTGGAGAAACTTGTCTCACTAAACAGAACGTGCAGTAGTTCTACTACAAACGAACGTTTGGCTTTTTTTTGGGACAAACCCGCCACTCTTTTCCCAAACCACTGTACCTCCTGTGCGCCAGAATCAACAGTGGCGACCACCAGAAAAGCGCCGAGACAATGAAGCTCGACGAAGTCCCAGAGAAACGATTTAACTGTCTTGGATCCCGCAACGAAATTAATCAGAAGAGAATAGCGGAGGAGTAGGAAAAATACATAATTTCCACTTTTTATTTTATTTGAACGTTTGGCTTAGGACCACTATATTATTATCATGTACCTAGCTTTCAGTCTTACCGAATACAACTGTATACTGGACTTCCACAAACTTCTTTAGTGGGTAGCATAATCTTCTTTACATACGTAGTGTAATAGAAAGTTGCTCCCGCTGTTTGTACGCTTAGATCTTTTAAACTGCGCAACGGATTTTAATGCAGTTTTCAGCAATAGATAGAGATATTGAAAAGGAAGGTTTGTATCTACATTTTATTCGGGCGGGTCGCTAGTACTAAATAAAACCCTCTGAAATCTGAGGTCGGCTGTATTCCTCAAACTAGCGGCCAGAGTGTGGAATAAATTTAAAAGAAAAAAAAAAGACGTGTGGCACTGGAGACTGCCGCGGTAAAGCTATTGCATAGCATTTTTTATCAACTTATGCAATTATAATTATTTATTTATTTTATTAATGCAGTATTTTTTTTTCTTTGATATTAATTCAAGTTACACTTTGAGCGTGGTGACCGATAAAAAAACATTTTTTTCTTTTATTAAATAAATGAGATGTTAATATTGTTCACCGCTGTGCCGGTCGGAGTGGGGGGTGTTAGGTTTTTTTCGTTACGGAATTTCTGGATTCGGTCCCCACGCTTAAGGCCCGCGATAGAAGCTATGCAATGCAATAGCTTAACAAGCACTTTTTATATTAAACAAAACTTGAAAGCAGGCGAGGCCCATTCTATTTTTAAAATTTTATTTTCAAATAAAGCCCGCCTGTTTCCAAGTTTTGTTTAATTTAAAAAATGATTGTTTTTTGCTTTTCAGTATTTTCGGTCGGGTTTTTTAGTGTTTTAACTATTTATAAGTAGATTGCGTACGCCCAATTGAGCGACAAAATAGGAATCGGCTTCCTAGAAAACACTCGGAATCGAGACACAAACAGGTGCTTATGACGTGCTTCCTAGAATGTTCTAGACAGGCAACGTAACACTATTTACTTGTGTTATGGTTATATCATCATCTCATGGATTTCCTGCCCTCGTCCTATTCTTCTTGGGGTCGGAGCAAAGGTTCTTCCATTCTCCTCTGCTGTCGGACGTCACGGCATCACTCCTTTCTCTTTTATATCATTTCTCACGCATCCATCTAAATTTTCTTTGGTCTCGTTCTACTTCTCTATCCAGATCCACCGACTGGTTAAATTATAAAGGGTCTGAATCGAATGATGGGACGTTTTGGAGTGAACCTTCTGTAGCGAATTTGTTTCTTGCAAATCGCTAAGGGGGTTCTAAAATGAGATGGTTTTCAATCTATAAATAGTTGTCTAGCTGATGATAAAACACTAGTCAACAGTGATTTTGAAGCTCTTGATAATTATAATGGTTTTAGGTTCGTCTAGTACCCAAGAAGAAGAATAATGAAAAACACAGTTTTTGGATGTAACTGATGTAAGCTCTGTTTTAGGGTTCTGTAGCCAAATGCCAAAAAACGGAACCTTTGTAGATTCGTCATGTCTGCCCGTCTGTCTGTCGGTCTGTCCGTCCGCCCGTATGTCACAGCCACTTTATCCCGACCGAAACTATTAGCACTACACAATTATAACTTGGTAGGTATAGAGATGTATTCTGTGAACCAAAAGGCGCGTTCGAGAAAGGAGTTGCTACCAGAATCACACGTTCGGAACCTAGTTAGAAAACATTCTGGTAGATTGCGATTGCACGGAACATTGGCCATAATATTATTCTTTTCATATTTTTTTTTATTAGCCGATTCTGTCCCACTGGTGGGCTAATCGTCATTCCTTTCATTCTTTCCAACTCTCGGCGTTTTACCTTCTCTGGCCAATCAGTCGGGAAGGAGTACAAATCGTCATGATAGCGTTTCTTGGGCCTTTTAATTATTACACGCTTTTATTGTAATTTTGAATAGCTTGAAATTCACTTGCTGTTGCTGGTGATTAATGTTTACATAGAGATATTTATTTATTTACGTGTTGCGTAAGCGCGGCTATGTACACGATAACGATTTACATAATAGATATCAACAGCTGACGATGATACGCTGATAACGAGTTTGTTCCAAAATGCTTTAATTATAACACTCTGTTATCATATCAATTAGGCTTATCAATCTTATGCTTGATAAATGCCCCTCCCAAAATATTTGGTTGCTAACAGGATACTGAATTTACTTTTTTCCCCTGTAAAGAACAACTCTGGGTGGCTTTTAAATTTGATGCGGCTAATTCTGAAGCTTTAGCTTAAATACTTGTACTGATTAGCTAAACATGATTATGATGATACCTGAAAATTTGGACCTTTACGTGAAAAAAGAAAAAATACGACGTGTCCAATATTTTTTGGGAATCTATCTGACGGACTAATTAGATTTTTTTAGTCAACTACCCTAGTAGCTACAGACTAGTTGGGCGCTTTGGGTAGCGTCCATCAGTTCCTACAGTAAAAGTTAAAATCTGCAATTCAATTTATTAGCCGAACTGAAAAGAAGTGTCTTCTGTAAATATATTATTATATAGAATTGAAAGAAAAAGAAAGAAAAGCGGTGTCTTATCTTTTCAAGCGAGTTTATTTCGGACGACTGAATCACTGATTCATGCTCTAGATTTCCTGAAAATTAAAAGATTGATGTTATTATTCCACTTAACGACTTTTCTTTTTTATCCGACTGCGGCGAAGCCAAAAAAAGGTTATGATTTTCATATCCTGAAAACCTTGTTTCAGACATAGGGAAGTAAACACGGCGAATATACCATAGTTTGCTGCTGCTTCTTATAAACAACAACATTAGGGAGTTTTGTCTTTGATCACAGTAGGCGCGTTCATCATCATCATTATCATCTTCATCCTGCCCTTATCATGGGACATCTATTTGTGGTCGGCGCAACACTTTTTCTTTTTCCATTCTTCCCTGTTAGACATCACGGTGGCATTTACTCCGCGTTGTGCTCCTCAATATTCTTCCAAAAGTGATAAAAATATGGTTTGACCTATTTTTTTTATAGAACCAAAAGATTGTACATATTTGCCGTACATCTAATATTATATTTACGAGCGGTCTAGTTCTTGGCGCCTGAGAACCGACAAGCAGCATTCAATTTATTATTGATTCCGCGTGCCTCCCCTACATTTGTCGACGCCGCCGTGTAGTTTGCAGCCAATACCAATGTTTGCTGCACATTTTGTGACTTGGCACCAACACCAACTTGGAAACCAACTTGGAAACTGATATAAGTTTTCAGGATTTATTTTATCTAAGCGACCTCGCTGGCGAAATTTTGATTTGCCATATCACTACATAGTATAAAACAAAGTCGCTTTCTCTGTCCCTATATCCCTATGTATGCTTAAATCTTTAAATCACTACATAGTATAAAACAAAGTCGCTTTCTCTGTCCCTATATCCCTATGTATGCTTAAATCTTTAAAACTACGCAACGGATTTTGATGCGGTTTTTTTAATAGATAGAGTGGTTCAAGAGGTAGGTTTTAGTATATAATTTGATCGACATCCACGCGGGTGAAGCCGCGGGCATCAGCTAGTTAGAAGATAAAGTTTACCTCTTAAATTGGGTACTTGACTATTTTTTTTTATTAGTGATTTGGAAACAGTAAATAAAAAGATAGGCAAAATTAAAAAATAAAACTAGTGTAATATCTTAAAAAAATGGCTTAGTGTTAACCGATTTAAAATGACTTGCTAGACAAAGACAGCGCTATGAAGAAGTGACGTCATTTTTTCATTCCGCCATAGCTATGTAGTACAAATGGTCGTTTCGCGCTATAAGGATAGAAAGTGCCCCCACCAAATACTTGTAAACCGTAGCTTCCCTATTGTTTAATCGATTTTATTACTTTTTTTACACATCGTATTAGTTCTGTTATTTATTTAAAATAAGTAACATAAAGTTAACATTTTCGTAAGTTTTTAACAGTAGTCAACTATCCAATTAGACGCAGCGCAATGTAGGTCAGGTACAGTTGGCGGCACTAATTTTTGACCATAATTCACCATACAAGCAAAATGTAGGGGTGTGTAAGGTGTTAAGAAAAGAAACGTTTTATTCTAAAAATGTATTTAACTGAGAGGTAATAGAGGTAACAAACTAATGTCCTGCACGCGTAGTATGGCGATTCTATCTCTATTCTACCAAGAATAGACAAAGCTTTTTCCATACAATTTGACATAAAATTTTGCTACAATCTGTCATTTTGTCGATTCTTCCGTCGACAAAACCCGTTTCTACGGTGACATGCTAGGCGGGCTGGGGGGGGGAGGGAGGGTTAGTGTTAAAGCGGCTATTGTATTTCCCCTGATAGTTTCTACTTCCACGTTACAAAAGCGATACGATAGAACAAAAACGACTGATTCTGTTATTTAAATTATGTTTCGCTCACTTGAGCTTCGTAGCGGTACATGCATGATTACTTTGATGTTAATTGTTACTTAAATTTAAGCAGCGTGTATAAGTAAAGAGAAGAGGTTGGAGAACAGAAGACAAACTTGTATTTAAAAACCTTTCATTTTAAGTTAATATATTGTTTTCTTTATTTTTATAAATAAATATAAAAAATAAAGAGATCAAGTTTATTGTGTACATGATAAACATACATGATACATAAATATATTATATATTTATTATATAAATTTATTTATGTACGTATACCAACCTTTCATTTTCAGTTCTATATCTCATATCTGCGAAAATCGATGTCAAAAATATTTGAAATATAATAGTTCGATATTATATAGATCTATTTAAGTCGCAAGTAAATAGGCTTTGAGTCAGCACGTTAAAAAAAAGATATAATTATAAATCTGGATAACTTCCAACCCTGGCAAATATTAATGCAAAGGTGTCTAAAAATACGAGAATAGTCCATCTTGTTTCCAGCTTAAGAAATATGATTAGTTCATAAATTCATAATACAATAATTCAAATATTAGCAAAGAATCCCTCGAATAAAGCGACAAATAAGTGTTTTATCGGCGTAAAACAGTTAAACCCATAAGAAGAATCCTCATGTTAGTGATAATCCCCCAGATCGGTGCAGACGGTCGTCGCAGCCAGATCTTCCTGGCGATGTCGACGGCGGCCGAGTTCCGCGACCACCTGTCCAGCTTCAGCGACTTCTACTCGTCGCTGGGGCCGCCCAACCCCGACAACGTGCCTGACGATGGCAAGCTCAAGTCAGAGATGATGCTCAAGGTGAGACACGCAATAATACCCTGTTCTATAAGGGGAAAAGGGATTGCAACACTCCATAGATGACCAGAAGATCCGCGTGATATATGAGCAGCGGTGGCACAGTGGTGGCGGACCCGACTTCCGAACAGTAAGTCGTGGGTTCGAACCCAGGCAGGCCGCATTACTTTGTTTGTGTAATTTATTTCATCACAACTGCTCTCAAAACGGTGAAGGAAAACATCGTGAACCAAAAAATTCAAAGACTTGAGACATCTGCCAACCCGCACTGGGATCGCGTGGTGGATTATAGCCCATTTGCTCTCATAGATAGGCTGATGATAGATGACCAGAAGATCCAGGACTCAGCGCCAGGATCGAAGATACCTTCTCTACAGCGGCCTGGCATTTAATGATATACCGAGGTACAGAAAGGGTGGACTCGAAGTGCCAAGTTACCAAAAACATGTTCTTGAATACTTTTAACCACAGCATATTCCGAGCATATTTGGACTGGCAATGTAATGTGAGTTACTCCCAAAAGTAGTGTCTGTTAACGCTGAAATTTCAAGTTGGCAATGTTTGTTTAGCTGAGCGAATGAGCTTTATGCGAACACTATCCTTGTAACTGAATACAATTTGTAATTTCATTATTTTCTGAACGTTACCTGTGTGATGTGTCCATACACTGCTGGTAAGGTGTAGGTAGTGAAAGAAACACGATACAATTTTAAGTTAGACGTCAACAGTATACGAGGGATATATTGAAGGACCGACCGATTCTCGTCCCAAATATGAAAAAAAACTATAAACTTAATTTGTGACGTAATTGTGTCATGGCCCCGCACGCTCTTCAGATCTCGCTTTATTAGATGTTTCTTTTTTGCCATTGTCCTACGCCAGTTTTAAAATATGAAGATTAAATGGATTATAATACCTAAAACTCATTGATCCGTTCACATTTTCTGTGATAAACGCAAGGGGGAGACTTTTCCGAAGTATTAATACAGTTATTTTTTTCATATTTTTGTTAGTATCATGTAAGCATAACAGGTTTCAATATGTCCCTCGGTCAAACTAATATATTGTATTGTGATCCAGTTCTGTTGTGACGTAGCGCGCGTCTAGCGTGACTGACTGAAGGTCTACCATGAGGTCGATACCGGTGCTCATTACCGTTTCATTAAGTTTCCACCGATGCATTTCAGTTAGTGTTCCTATAAAGCCTAACTTAATATTTATGTCAGCCATAGGTACATGGTGACTTCTTTCGAGCACGCAAAATGCTACATTAACACTGCCCCTTTGCAAATTGTACGGAACACTCCAGTTTCTAATTAAATGCTGCATTTAACTTTCTACAGAGAAACGGACGTGTACGCATCTATATACAAAACTGGATTTTTTCTATCTAAAAACGCCGAATTGAGCTGAATGAGTTCGGTCCATAAGGGTCAGTTTCCACCAAGCGGTGCACTTTTTATGCCATTTGAATAAACGACTGTATAGCAGTATTAAACTGGACGCTTGCGCAACTTCGAGCCCAAGCAAGGAGACCTTTAAGATCTGCGTCGAATTTTATATTTAAAGACGATAGTGATACGGTCCTTTATTCAGTGACATCAAAATAATGACCCTTTTTTTTGGATAATGGGAAATCATCAAACGACTCCTCCCGCTCTGGGTGGAACGGAAGGGAGTGTCAGACTTCTACTGACTAAAAACCACCCATGTTCCTTCTTAGCCCTTTGTGTCGAGGTCGCGGTATCTCTTTCAAACAACCCGCAGCCAAACAGTGACCTATGGAACAGCAAAGTGTGAAGGTATGACTAAGTCCCCGTTGACTGTCCACACAGGACAACCGACGATACTACCTGGACTTGAAGGAGAACTCGCGCGGGCGGTTCCTGCGCGTGTCGCAGACCATCACACGCGGCGGCCCGCGCTCTCAGGTGGCGCTGCCGGCGCAGGGCATGATCGAGTTCCGCGACGCGCTCACCGACCTGCTCGACGACTTCGGCACTGATGATGGAGGGTACGTATGGCCTGGAGACCTGCTGCTACCACACCTAGTAGCAGAACCCTGTACTTTGTGTATTTCACGTGTAAACCCGGGAAGATCACTTTAAGGATGACTGAGGAGTTCATTTAACTTTTCACTTTATATTTATTTAATTTTTTTGTTCTGTGGTCTGCGCTTCTCTTTGGTCTGTAGATTCCGTAGTGCCTCTTTAGGCCAGTTCTATAGATTACGTTTTAGGTCTTAGAATTTTATTACACTGTTTCGGAAATGAAAGTGACGTTGTTGAACTCCTTAGACATAGTGGCAGTATTTTTTAACCGACTTCAAAAAAGGAGGAGGTTATACATATGTTCGTGTGTATGTTTTTTTTTTTTTTTTTTAAATTACGTGACACCCAGAACCCAATGAATTGAATTAAATCTATTGCGGCGGAAAACCTGTTCATCTCCACAAATAAAAATTTAAAAATAATATATTTTCTAATGCATAGATCAGCACAAAATAACCTTTTTTTTTTTGGGGGGTTGGGAAATCATCAAATAACCCCTCCCGCTCTGGGCAGAGCGAAAGGGAGTGTCAGACTTCTACCGACTAAAAACCACCCATGTTCCTTCTTAGCCATTTGTGTCGAGGTATCTCTTTCGAACAACCCGCAGCCCCGACGGACACAAAACAACCCTTAGTATCTTATTAGTTAAACATAAACGTTTTTATATAAATAAAAAAATAAAACTAAAGTTAATTTAACTCGATATCACAAGATCCATATAGGCACATTCATAATTATTGACGTTCACAATATTGATTAACAATTTACGTTAGTATTTAAAGTTAAAGGTAGGATGCTTCAAAACTATTGCAACTGACTGTCCAGTCTGTTATTAAACATCTCTAGAGTGCTGTTACGGCTAGTGCGGTCTCTGCTCTGTGCAATTTTTCTTTGCAATATTTGTTAAATCGCGAAAGAAGAAAAATAAGCAGGTCGTTAGCATGGCGACGATTAAACAAATAGGTCGGCGCTGTACTTATCCACCAGCCGCTAGGACAAGTATATTGCGAACCAGTTCCTCTTTTATTGCTAACGTAGGATTAACACTGTTTATTAAACGCTTGTTTATGTATCTGGTACCTTTTACATAATATTATAAACAATTAAACCAATAAGCACGACAAGATTTTGACACATCAGCGGGGTGACGCGAATTGTTATGAAATTCAAGAATTTTCTTCAACTTTCAGCACTATATTTTAAATTGAAAATATGTTACGGCAGCTGTTTTATACGATATGTTTGTGGTTAATATATCCAATAACGTGTTGAGATTCGTAAAACGGCGTCAGTATATTGTTAATAATGTGTAAAGTACATATTATTATTACGACACACTTCCAAAACATAACTAACTTAGAGGCACTGGAAATAATGTACACACGACGATTCATTAAGGTATACTTTCCCAGTATAATAGAGACTCGCTTTGTAAAGCTTTTTCGTATAATGAGAGATCCGCATATAGTGGTTTTGTATAGCTTGACTGGTCGTGTGTACATAGACAAGTTAAGTTTATCGTTTTCCACAAAAATTACGAAAGATAACATTCTGCGTATATATTTTTGCCATTATCTCGACAAATATTACTAACAACTATGTTGCAACACATTACTTAGTGCTGACCGTAAATTCAACTTTCATTATTACGATTAAAAAGTTGCATTCAGCTTCGATACTCGCAATGAAAACAAGAAAAATGAAGATGTAAACAGGCACGATTGGCGTCAAACTTCGACTTGAGATATCAAAATACATCAATATCACTGCTTATTTAAATTAGACTTGATGAATTCGTCACATAATTAAATTACGAGTTAATCATACTCATTAAAGAGCAAGGAAATCCGAAATCTATTTTTTTTTATGATTTTTCGCCGTTAAAATGATGACGATTGTATTTACGGAGTTGGATATTTACAAGGGTAAATTAAGAAACTTGCGTGCTAAATACAGAAGTTTTGTATCCAACTTTCTAAATACGCATACTCATAGTATTTGGAAATCAAAATATTAAATATTTTCATAAATAATGGGGATGACCTATGCCTTAAATGTTGGCCCTTTCGGTTAACAATGCTTGTGAGTCCTCAGGAACATTTGAAACTGTTCATATCAAAAGTGATAAAAATTGTGTCTAAGTTTTCCTCAGTCACCTCTCACCTCAACCGGGCTTAGAAATAAATTGTAGCTAGTAGTTTATAGGTCCATATAGGCTCATAATACAAAAGTTCACTGCTGTAATGCAAACAAATGAGTATCCCTTAAGGAAACATTGCCTTTTTTTTTTGGGGGTGGGAAATCATCAAATAACCCCTCCCGCTCTTGGGCAGAGCGAAAGGGAGTGTCAGACTTCTACTGACTAAAAACCACCCATGTTCCTTCTTAGCCCTTCATGTCGCGGTATCTGCGAACAACCCGCAGCCCCGACGGGCAGGAAACATTGCCCTGAAATCATCATAATTGCAACTATCTCCTTCTTTTCTTTGTTACAAAACTCTTGCGTTTAAAAACAAAACAAACGTTAGTGCATGTGAACACAACATTAGAACAATATCTCGAAGGTTGCAGTTATTATTTATTCTTGAAGTATAAAGTATAATTAGATTACCCTCCTCACCGGCGCCGCGGCGGCAATAGGCCTCGTATCGATCGCACTGTAAAGCGATACCCGATACTTACCGCCGATGCACCTATTAACTATTAACTATGCATGCGGCTATTAGGTCGCTTCTTTGTACCTAAGCTAAATATAGGGTCGATGGGAAACGCCATATTGTGGTGAATAATATCGCGGCGCCATGCCATGGACAGCTCGACACTTTAATGATACGATATAGATGTTACATTGTGGATTTTTTTTCTATTCGGCTACTATTATACCTACTCATAAGGGATATTTAGAAACCTGAAAGTCAAACAATCAGTTTTTTCAAGAGGTTGAGGTGGTCAGATAGGCTTTCCGTAAAATATTGGTATTCTGCTGGTTCCGGAGCCCGACATATTTAGGAAAAGGCTAGGCATGTGATTAGTAACAGTATTATGGAGGTTGTACGGAGACGCCCGGCGTGTACAGTTGTGATATTGAATGTTTATCTGGTACAGATTAGAGGCTGACCTTAATTTTGTCAAATCAGTTTATTGAAGGGCAAATAAAAAAGCACGTGTAAAATTGGTCGTGATAAGACATTTCGCACTGAATTACAACTAAATGAATTCTACAAATTACTCCAATACAGGGTGCAGCGCAGGAACTACCTGTATATAAACAACATCTAATGAAATCTAATATTTTAATTACTTTTGTTTTAAATACTCGTAAATTTAAGTTTTGTTTTAATTAATTCTTGGAAACGATATTTTGTAGGTGGTCTTTGTTCTTGTCAATAGATTGGGAATGTCGAAATTAGGAGTTTCAGTCTAGTCTAGCACGACTCCCTCGATGTTGCCAATAGTAGCACGAATGTTGTTGTTTAGCTCATCCATGGGTTTAAGACATTCAAGATCACCCCTCGAAGAGATAGCACGTTGTAGGAAGTACCGTGTGAGTGAAGGAAGTTCTCGCGCCGCATCCTGTACGATTATTTGAGAGTAGTACTACTTTACAACCAAGGGTGACATACCGAATATACATTTTTAAATCAATCATTAAAAAAAAAACTGCTATTCCATACATGTTGTTAACCGTGTTGGTGCTGATTTAAAAGAAAATTACCGTTGAACATGTTCTATGGCGGGGAGACCCCCGGTCTAGAGGTTTTAGTACGTGTATCGTGTAGTCTATGAATATAAAAAATAACAGCTGTATACTGTCCTACTTTAGGCATAAGTACTTATATATTTATCACATCTAAAACTTATGGAAAAATATTAAAATTATGCTGATAATCAGGTCTTTTTGAAAGTCAAAGTTTACAAGAGACAGTAACCCCAAAACGCTCACTTCGCCACTTCCTTTAACTGGGAAGACGAAGTGGCTGAACAAACTCTCAGGCAAACCTCCCTAGGTGTAAAATCTACGTACGTAATATAAAAAGGTTGTATATCCGCAAATACTAGTAAGACAGGTAGCACGTTATCGCTCGTTTGATTAACAGCGACCTACATCCTCGCCGACGAACTGATTACATCAATCACTAATGGAACTGTTCCCTCCACGCGTTGATTATTATCACTTGTGTCTTTATCGAGGGTTACTTTGTTTCATGTGTAATTGACAAGCCTATAACCTGTGGTAATACAGTAGTGACAGATCTAACCATCCGGATTCGCAGTTTCCCGTTAGTATATTCTTTTTTGTTATTCTCAATTATTTGGAAAATTGTTTGCAGGAAAATGCTAATTCCGACGGGTAGTTGTCATTGGACCTTAAAACATATCCCACAAGGAAAAGGTCCCTTATAAACCTCGAAAGGCCGTACGTAGGCTGTGATTAAAATATTTCGATAGAATGTTCCGGAACTTAGAACCGATCGAGCCCAGCTTCAGTCCAAAGCGGCGGCTATCATGTTTTTAAGACGAACTATTCTCTCTTGTTCTCTGATTATTGAATTGACGCTAACAATATAATTGTATAATTTGTTTTATTTTCCACCAGCTTTATGTTTTTAACGGGGACTTTTCTTTTTTCTGATTCTTGCCACTGCCGCCGTTAGCGAACACCTGCCTGAGGCTTGGTTTGAACCGGAACGGTATGATTTTCATTATTAGGGAATGGTGCCGTATTATTTGTTGTTGTCGACTCTGTATACACACGTTTGATGCTTAAAGTATTAGATTGAGACGTAGGTCGGCAAGATAGTGTTCTAGCGTGCATGCTGGATGTATGTATGTACACCGCCAGGTGACGGCAGTACGAGACGCTCTAGACGTGGCTTGTGTTGCAGGTTCAAGGGCGAGCTGCCGGAGGGGCGGCATCTGCGCGTGGACAACAAGAACTTCTACTTCGACATCGGCCAGAACAACCGCGGCATCTACATGAAAGTCAGCGAGGTGACCGCTCTCTGTAGTTACTGTGGCACACGCCGTGTTGTGATCACGTAGTGCTCAGCCATAGTTGATCTTGGGTTTCTCAAGGAATCGGTGACTTCTTGAATTTTGAAATACTTTTAGGTTAGCACTGAAATTAGAAAGAAATCCACCGTCTGTATGTAGCCGTATAGCCGCAAATAACATTACGGTGTCAAAAGTCACGCAGCTTGCGGCGTCATTATGTCGATACCGCTTTCTTAGGATACCCCCAAGCCTTCTGTGTTCGTCGTAAACAATGTAAATAACAATTATAATTACAAACAAACAAACAACAAATTCGAATCAAGATCAGTCAGATTTCTTTTTCTAAATACATTTTAAAGTTATCACCATTCTGCCAGTTCTTTAGAAAGTTTTGTTTTTCATATTCTTAATATTGTAATGTCACCTGAATCTGATTTCAAAAATGGTTATTAATTAATTTGAACCAGACTTGCAGAATCAAGCAAATGGTTTGCTTGATTCTGCAAGAGCCACTAAATATTCAATTTAGGGGCCGGCGGCAACCTGGCGAATCACTGTCAAAAGAATATCATTTATATTGCACATGTGGAATTAAATTTAAAAAGGAATAAACTTAACCGTGTGCCTTTGTCCGGTTTGGTGGTCTCACAGACAAGGGTCAAGTTTGTATTCTTTTGTTAGTGAACCCCGCCAGGTGTGCGCCGGCCCTAACAAATAAAACCAGTTTTAATTTTCCCCCAAAGCAATCAGGACGCTGGAACGAAGTTAGTACTACATTAACAAGTATTGACAGACGTTTGTTACTGAAGGTCAATCATATGGTAAATTAAATAATTTCCAGGTGAAAAGTAACTTCCGCACGGCTATCACTGTCCCGGAGAAGTGCTGGACGCGGTTCCGGGACATCCTGGCAGACTACTGCGACAAGATGTGCCGCGCGCACCAGCCTTCAGACTCGCTTCAGGTATGTGTTGTCCACACACCTACTCGGCATTCATGCCGCCTTGGTACTTTGTCAGTCCCCTTACAATCATTTTTCGTCTGAAAACAGCAACCCTATTGTAACATGAATAAATATCACTTTGATTTAGTCAACCTTGTCAGTGCCTGCAACCTTATTACGAAGAAAGTAAGATCACTATGTTTATAATTTTAGTGCTAAATCAGAGGTAGGGGAGACCGGGGCCACAATTAACAAAATATACATTTTTAGTTGTAGATAAGAAATTATTCAAGATTTAGACTTGATTTTTAGCATACATGATGCTTAATCATTCAGGTATTATGTACTTATCTCAAAACAAACATAATAAAAACGATGCCGCAGGTAGAACGCTTTTTCTTAAAAATGGCAGCTGTTAATTGTTACCTCACGTTTGGGGTTAGAATTAACAGGTGTGGGGCAGGTATTAACAGAAGGGGTAAAAATTAACAAATGTTATGCTGACTGATATAACGAAAAATAAATATATGTACGACTTAATTTTTTTATTAATGAAAGTGAAATTAAAACAGCCTTGTATGACACAGGTTTTCTTATAAACTAATGATAACAAAATTACAAAGTATCTTAACATAACGAAAACTCAAAATATGTTAAATTATTTCAATATTTTACAGTTTTTTTTTTCTGAATCACTATCAATCAGTCTAAAAGTGGTAAATATATGTTAAAGTTAAGTTTAAATATAAAATTTAAACTTAACTAGACAAATTACTTAAACAACATCATACGATGAGGTAGAAAACGGCACATTTTTTATCTTAAAAGTCTTTTATAAACATTTTCTATTAACTTAATTAGTATCGTCTTTAGACCTAAACAACGTATAAAAAATGTCCTTTAATACAAAATCAACAATAAAATATTAAGGATTAGGAAATATTTTAAATACCTACGAACTAAAAGAATATCTATTCGAATTCATCATCTGAATTACAATTCAGACAACAGAATGATGTGATTTCAACTTTGATACATTCTGCTTGGGCCCAGTCCTTGCAAGCGATACATTGAATCCATTCACCACCTGATTTATATCTTCATTATAAGAGGTACCGCAAATAATACAAAAATAGTCATCGTCATCGTAAGAGCTATTGCTTTAATTTATTATCCTTATCTTCACTTTTCCTACTTCTTCTTTCCTTTAGCATTTCCCTTAGCCTTTCCTTTACCTTTTCCCTTATCTTTTTTGTTCTCTTTGTTCTGGTTTTTTGTTGTCATTTTTCTATTTTTGATTTCTCTAATATTATGTTCTTCTTCTAGAGATTTTTTTTCCGGAGTGTCAGTGAGAATGGCAGACTTTTTTGCGCGTTTTCTATTAGACGAAACTCGTGGTGGAGCTTCTGGCAGAGGTCTTATGCTTTCAACTGCAAAATCACTGGCACCTTTTACCTGACGGTCCAACTACTGGTTCATTAGACATTTGCGATATCACTTCTGTCACTCTTATATCTAAATTAGGCACATCGTCTAAAACTTCAGTTCTTCAATCATTACCCGCCATCTCATTAGTTTTCCATGATTCAATGTTGTAAAAACAAATACTCTGCTATGATTGCTTCTTGTTCAGCATTGAAGACCAACAACTAGCCCGCATATCTGGGGTAGGTATTAACGCGTTAATACCTGCCCCCTCAATGTGTTAATTGTAGCCCCAAAGGTACATATAAATTATTAAATAACGTAAGAAAATATTGGTCAATAGTTATGTCAAATATGAAACATAGTATTGTTAAGTACAAAATATGCTACTAGGAAAACAAAAAACATAATCATAACACTTTATAATTCTTGCGCTAATCAAAAAATGGTGAACTATGAAATGTTCGTTAAGTACTTAAAAATATCGACCGGCACACAAATCACCCAAATGACGCGCGGAGCACATCAGGACGATACTGTGCCATGCGGCGTGATCTAAATGACAAGTCAAGACACTTACTGGAGGAATAGTATATATAGTTTTAGAGAAATTTGCCTGTTAATACCTACCTCTGTTAATTATAGCCCCGGTCTCCCCTATAATAACTGTGAGAGTATTTAACTGGCGGCTTGTACGACAACGTTGTGTCGCCAGTGAGCCAACCTGTCTAATGTCGAACAAACCTGTTCGAGTTTTATGTGACCCTGGTACTTGGCTAACTGAACTGAAGGGAAGTCCAGCGTGTATCGTATTGTTCTGCGATTTGTAAAGAAACAAGACTTCTATACAATGAGGTGGTTACTGTTCATAAAGTACATGTATTTATAAACGTGTTATGTTGATATTTTCAAAAAACACATACCCAATATTTTTCGAAAATCTAACTGCTGGACATTTTTTTCTAGTTAGGAAAGTAGCCAGTTGTTTATTTATGTAAGTAGGGAGTAGGCTAAGATGTGAGGAGACGGTCCCTGAGTTGTGTTTGTGGCGCACAGGGCGGGGCCAGCGCGGGGCTGGCGGGCTACGCGGGCGCCGCGCCCGCACCGGGCGACCAGCCCGCGCCCAGAGCCTCCAATATAGTACGTACACACACACACACACACTAACACAGATCATACATTGCTCACTAACACATTACTCAATTCAAATTCTGAATCGATGTATCGAGCTTTAGCACTGTTCTCGAACATCGTGTATGCCTTTAGATATTATGCTGTAACGCCACTCTAAACGTACAGTACTGAGCTGCTGGTAAATACGACACTACATGTCTTTTTACACGACTGCCTAAAAAAAAAGAGTGTTATGTTTTTAAGACATTGACAGGCCGTCGAATTATTATACTTATTTATGAATCGCAATTTTTTTAGTGCAACAATATTGGTTAAGTATATGCTTAATGACTACGTATTTTTTTGAGTTAATAAAATAAAAATTCACTCTTGTTGCGTAAATCGGTAGTTGAAAAGATGTCTCTCGCACCCAACGCGAGTCCAAGTTCTGTTTCAGCAAAAAAATTTCGTCATGGGAGTCCATGATTGGACACGAGACGGCTTTAGCCATAAGACTCGATGTGCCATATTAATGCCCCCGTATATAACGGTCCTTAGTTTTGTAACAAGCTAATACATTGTCCCTGATAACGTTGCAGGGAGGTGGATCTTGAATCTGTGTAGTGCTTCTATTTCTACTGCGAATAGTCTGCTTCATTTCTATACTCTATGCTGGAAATGATCATTGTATAAACAGCTATCAGGGAATCACTCGGTTTAAACATCGTTTTGAACCCATAATGTGCTAACATTTTCCTTCCTCTTGTTAGTTGCTTTGAAAATCAGCACAGGAAATTCACTTGACGAAAATGTCAGACACACACAGTTTAAACAACTGCTTAAAAATGATTTGTTGAACATTGTACGGTGAATTTTCTGTGCGATTTATCTTGCGATACACTTTCAAACTGTCAGCATTGAGTAACGAATGTATCGCGTATTTCAGGACACATTCACGGGCAGCGCGCCGAACCGGATTTGATGCGAGTACGCTCGAGCCCGGTACTGAGCTGGGCCGGTCCGCTCCGCTCGGCTCGCTCCGCTCCGCTCGGCACGCGCGGCCAGCTCGCGGCACATCACGCCGGCCCCCGGGCTGTTCGCACGTACCACATCCCACGAAAACTGATGCTTTATTATTATGTGTATATAGTATTTTATATGATTATTATGTAGTATGTTATATATTTGGCGCTACGACGACCCACCCGGGCTGGCCGGTAGCGCAGCCCGGCCGTGGCGCGAGCGCTCCGCTCCGCTCTCACATGGTACTAATAATGTTTGCACTTTGACAATTTTATTTCTTGTTGATCATTATTACGTGATAGGTTACGTTGTGCGCACTCCGCTCGCTGCAGGCGCAGTGCGCACGCCTCGCACTTTACATAATACACTTGTTCGTGGCCTTTTAAATCTAAATTATTACTTGTACCGCTACTCCGAGAGGGCGTTATATTATTTTCTCTGGAAAAATAACTAACTTTAGACGGCTTTAAGCTTTATTTTTAAATTATCACTTTACTTTTTCTCTTTTTGGTAAAATTTGTGTAAATAGTTTTCGGCACATGATATCGAGAATATGAAATGGAACGAATGATGATACACTATAACGAGATGGAGTTGTTATTCCAGAATTTAAGTCATATTATTTTTTGTTACATTGTATGATATTAAACAGCCAGCTGACATCTATATGTCGATTTGTTTGGTATTATTCGTTGAATAGGGCTTGCTCGTAATGTAACAACATAATAAAATTTCGATATAAAAACTTTGAATTGCCCTCTTAGCTAGTTTGTAGGTGTATGTGTTTTTTTTTTAATATGGATTATTTAATTATAGTGTTTTTTGTCTGTTTACACTGAGATACGTCAGGCACGGGTGTGTGCGGATGTAACAATAAGGCACCGGGTGTTTACAGGGCTCGCGTGAGGCCGGTGTGTCGCCGGTGTACTCGAATCATTAGATTAATGACGCACTGCTGTGATATTCATAGGCGTACGATCCGACGGATTTAAAATGTTATTACGTATGAGATGGGCGCGGCCGCGGACATGTCCGAGTTATTTGGTAGAATTGGATTCGAATCTAAATTGTAAAAACATTGGCTTCGATTCGACATTTTTGGTGTCAAAATTATTAATTGGCGAATTATGAATTTTAGGTCGGTTTCGTCACTTGCTAGTGTGTGTTTGGTATTCATTTGATAAATTAATCAATTATATAGCAGTCTGCGGGACATTCTGACTTCTCATAGGAAAACTCCACCAACAATTTATCAGCCAGAGACGAAACAGAGCCTAACTTGTAAAAAATTTATACAATTCGATTGGAACTTTAAAAGTATTCTAAAATTGTATGTTTCGGCAAAAATTCGCTCAAAATTGTAGTTGTTTAGCACTGCCATTAACAAAAGACACGTATTTGAGTACGTATCCGCCTATGTGCCGCGGCCGCGTGCATGGGTAGGTTAAGTTTGGTTATGTAAGCACCCTGTGTTGCGACACACCCGACCACTGCACGCGCACAACTGTCACATGCGGGTAAGTCAATGGAGACACCATCGTACTGCGCCGCGACACTCGGGTGTCCAATGGCTGAAGCTTCTCTTCTCGCACGCATTGTTTGTGGGTGCGCTCGTACTACATGCGTGTGAGCACTCCATTCTCTTACCTCTCACGTAAGTGTGTGGGCGCGGTCGGGTCACGTGTGCGAGAGTGCGTGTGTATATATGTATGTAAGTATGTATACGAGTGCGCGGGACGCAGTAGTATAGGTCAGCACTACACCAGGCGTCGGCGGTGCCTTCAAACTTACTTTACTAATGTATTTTTGCATTTTTTTTTGTTTTTTCATTATTATCATTTTTTATTATGACTACATCACTCCGGAAGTATCACCCTTTATTGGTAGCTTTTAGGTGTATCGTAACGCGGTCGCATCATCCGCTGTACATTTATATTTAAACACTGTTTTGTACATATTCAGTATGAAATACTGGATTTCTTATGTTGTTAATTAATTATGGACTTAAATGAGTAACAATCGCATGTTGGCGTTTCGATGTATCTCCTAATGTGAATAATGCAATAAAATGATCGTTGTGTATCCATGGCCTGATATCATTTGTTATTTTATATGAAGTTGTTTTGAGAACTTTGTATGTGTGTGTATTGTATTAATTTGTGTGTTCAGTGGTTGATACTGGCGGAACAAACTTGTAATGTAACATGTTACTATGTCATCACTTGTGAACATAATTCTTGGCTAGTATATCTGGTTGGAAGTTGGACGTGCATTGACAAGCAACCCGAGCCGGGATCATTTGATTAAGGTACGTTGCACAGATTGTTTGATTCCATCATGAATTGATATCTCCTGGGAGGGTTACAGTGAACGCGCGTCCAGCAATAGCCTGCTCATATGAAGTGCAACTATATTGTACTTAGGTTTGTTACACACTATTGTGTGCTGCGCTACATGTCAGCCGCCACATTTGATTTAATCGTTGTTTTATATTTTGTGCCCTCAACTCTCGCTCAGTTCTCAACTTTCTAAGATTTCGTGTGAAACGAATATAAGTATACATTTAAAATTTTCTGTGGAATAGTTATTAAATTAATTGACTGCGAAATTATTATAGAATGGACTGCGAGATCTATTGTAAAATTAATATTGTATCTTTCGGTATGCGATTACTTGAGAAAATTGTAAATATGTTTCATTGTGTAACGTTGTGGTCGGCGTTATGCTGTATCGCAACGATAGGGTAGCGGTCACCGACAGCTTGCCGCTCGTTACGTTACGTTATTTCCTGGAATTATGAAGTAATACACAAGTATGTGGTTAGTGCAGAGTGAGGCGCGGTGGCGACCTCACTCACCAATTAGAGTATCACCGTGTAAGGATACATAGACTTAGCCCGCGCTGCGCCGACCGGCCGGCGCGTCCTGGTAGCTTAAGTTACACTACATTTTCCTCCGGAGACCATTCTATCTCTATAGAGTGACATAAGTTGCTGACGTCCGATAATATGTTACATATAGAAAAAAAGATAAAAATACCTATATAAAAAAATCATTTCTCTTTACGAATAAAAATATAGAAATATATAGGTAGCGGGGGAGTCGCGTGGTTGTCGCCGTAACGTAAGTTAGGATAGCTTGCGTCGTCCGTGCGGGCCGCGGTAGCGTTGGGGCGGCTTGTGGCTTCATTTTAATACAAAACTATGGTACAAAATTTAATTTTAGTTCCATAGACGTTTAAGATCTACAGAGTTTATATTTAGACTTGAAATAAAAGAGGTTATATTCGTCCGGTCATCGACCGGCCTGGCACTCGGTCAATAAAATATAAATAAATTAATGCTATATGTATAATGAGATGTATAACGTACGGTATAATAGTTATATGTCGGAGCTAGTTATCGCGCGGGAGATGGCAGTCGTGTACCGTCCACTGCGCACGCGCATACTGCACAGATGTAGCCATGTAGCGTGTAGCCGCTGTGACATCGCGCCTGCACAGCCGTGCAGTGCCGTGTAGCCGCAGTGACACCGCGCCTGCACAGCCGTGCAGTGCCGTGTAGCCGCAGTGACACCGCGCCTGCACAGCCGTGCAGTGCCGTGTAGCCGCAGTGACACCGCGCCTGCACAGCCGTGCAGTGCCGTGTAGCCGCAGTGACACCGCGCCTGCACAGCCGTGCAGTGCCGTGTAGCCGCAGTGACACCGCGCCTGCACAGCCGTGCAGTGCCGTGTAGCCGCAGTGACACCGCGCCTGCACAGCCGTGCAGTGCCGTGTAGCCGCAGTGACACCGCGCCCGCACAGCCGTGTGGTATCCTGCAGCCCCCCCCTCCCGCCGCGCCCGTACCCGATCCGCCCTTCACCCCCGCTTGCCAGTTACTCTTGTTAAGTTAGGTTTATGATGGCAACTGTGGCATACGTTCGTGATTGTCGCCAGTTTCGGTCTGCCTGTGACCACCTCCAACTATCCTCTTGTGACTTTCGCTTTAGAGCAGTGTGTGAGCTTCCTCTGTCCATTCTTGCCGTGTTCATGCATGAGTTGAGTATGATCTGTAAGGTCAGGTGGTCGGCCAGCCGAACTGATCTCGGTCATGTCTGGTGAATGTGTCTTCTGAGTCGTTGACTGACCTGACTCTTCAACACTTCGGTTTTGACTTCAGCGTGATGAGGTTTGGTTAGACAGCGATCTCATCGTGTCGCATCTCAGCCCGGGATGAACCAGGAGACATCTCGCTCTGGCTGATGATCAGACCATATACAGTTCAAATTGTTGAAATTCCTCTGTAATGTAACACCACGGATGTTGTAGTTCCCGACGAGCGAACGTATGTCGTTTGTGCAGCGCTGTGTTTTGTCCGAGTGCGGTCTGATGCAGATATGCCTGGTGGTGATAGTCAATTATTATAATATTCATTATTCGCGACGCACCGCCGCTGCCACAATCACCCCTAACTACCCCTCAACTAATAGAACATACCTCCGTTAGATCATAAACGAAAAAGTTTCAATGGTAACGAAAGATTAGAAGAAATCGTCCGATGTTTAGCGCGATAGAAGAGTTTATCCGAGTCGTGTGGCAGCGGCGACGCAGCCCCACGCGCCCCCCCGTTTCTAAGTGTTAAATAGGTCACTATAGTTACGAATCGAATCAACTGCTAAACTAAAAACTAAAAAAAAACAGAGTTATAATAGTACGTTAGTTTTAATTGTATTTCTGATATTAATTGATGTTTTGCTAAAAGATAATTTATCTGTACGTTACGTCTGATGTCGCATGTCATAGTTGAACTGCGACAGTTACACTGACACCATTCATTGTTTTACTGTCCCCGCATAGCCAGCAGGCATCGCAACGATGCACGCGCGAGCGCTCGCCAGAAAACGTAAAATGTTATCTCGATATTGTAAGTAGCTCAGTAGTCCACTTTTAGTTTTCTGGTCAGCCTCCGCCACACCTATTAACCGCCAATGTACAAAATATAAACTTGTGAAAAATCATTTTATAATTACATGTAAGCAATACCACAGTACCTGAGATTGAAATAAAGAAAATTATTAAAAATGTAATAGTACGAAAATAGCGGATGGACACAATACAAGACAAGTACTCGGCGGTTTTCGAAGAGCTGTAACAAAACAGGATAGGTTTGCAACTCCATATTGTGGATTTAGTTAGGTCTGTGTTTTATTTAGGTGCGGTCGATCGTCTGCGAGCTACGGTAGCTAGGTTCGATATGTCACGTTCGTTTGCGGCGCTTGCGAGAGTGGGCCAGCAGTCGGTTCAGTCGGAGTCAGCTCGGGAAGTGGAGACACTGCGGGCACTCACCAGCACACCTGCCCCGGTTAGTGTAAACGGTTGAAGGGATCACATGCGAGGTGATAGGAGTTGTTTATAGGCGTAGGGAGTATCGCGGCCTGGCGCGCGTGTGGAGCGCTCTGTCGCGTGCTGCGAACATCGTGCGGCGGCTCATGTTGGTGACGTGAGCGGTCCACACGCGGCCAGTGCTTAGGACGTGCCATAACACGTTTGCGTCATCCGGCATTCGGTGCCGCGCGGCGCCTGCCCGGTGCCGCGCGGTTTCATCACATGTATGTATTAGGGTACCCTTTGTATTTACGTCCATGAGGAGGAAGGAGACGGCTTCAGTTTCACGTCATTGTCAACATAGATCGATGACTAAGTTTGTTTAATTTTCTGTTCTTGTACGTAAGTTTGACCCGAGCGCGTTTGCGGGCTGGCGGTCCCTGTGGGAGGCTGCCGGCCGGTCTGCGCGCTCGGATGGTATGATAAGTGCTAAAGTTTCGTTCGACGGTATTAGTGAAAGTTTCGCTCGCACTGGTTGCCGTCGTCGCGTCGTGGCGCCGAACGCGTGCGCTCGCGCTCGCTCGCGGTGCAGAGCGAACGCGCGGTGGCGCGGGACTTGGCCGCGAGCCACGTCACGATAATATCATGAGAGTCAGGGGGAGTTATATAAAATGATACTGCCAATCGATTGTAGTTTATATTTAATAATGGTAAATGATTTGTAGACTTAAAAAAATAACAATTTCGAGATATTGTGTCCTAAATATGTATGTATAGTATCGATACATTTGGTGGCTCGGTGTTGTTCAAATATTCACTCGTCTATTCCGGTCGTCGGCCGCTGCTTGTCGTGGTTCAGTTCGGTTCGTGCCTTCGCGTGAAACGTGCGCGTGTTCACGTCGCGTCGCTGCAATAGCTCCGGGAGTTACAGATACGTCTCACTCGTGAGTGTTTGAACAGTGTCGGCCACCAGCTAATGTTTTCCTTAGGGAGAGGACGATGGATACAAACTGTGTTCTGTAGAGTACCGATCGACAGGGCGTTGTCTAGATAGGATTGCCGGGAGCGCGCGCGGCGCCGGGCCGTGCGCCGGGGACCGCGCGCGACACCTTAATAAACGTGGACTGCGTTCGCGAATGAAGCTAAGATGTAAAAAAAAATAGATTGCAATATAAATGTGGTTGTTAGGTATAATGGTGACGGCATATTGGGTGTTGTGTATGGAGAAGGAATGTGACTAGGTGGAGTGATATTGAGGAGGGGTTTGATAAGACGCGTCTAGGACGGTCAAAGTTTTAATTATTTGCGTGTTCGTATTCATTTCTAAAATTTTTAAAAAGTATCCAACTTACATGGATTTTGAACTCAGATTTCTAAATAAAGTCACCCAATATGCAATGGATTAGTTGGTAATGTCGATATCGTAATGTTCGGAACTCTGGGACTGACATGGCTCATGTGATGAGGATAAATTTTTTTTGAATATTTTTTTGTCAAAATTGTCAAAATTTCTCAATTCGTGTAAGACACGGCTCGCTAGTATGAGACTGGTTCGGTGTGACGGTCGCCGGGCGCGCCCTCTGTCGGCTGCCCGCTACGGCGACGACGCAAGCGATGACACGGAGCCGCGCGCCCGGCGACTCAGGCGCACAAGTCAACTCGCTTACAACTGCTATTGAATTATTTAGAGTAAGGAAACATCAGTGCAGAGCAGATCGATCACATCAGATATAAGGACAGCATCAGCAGCAGTTGTAGGCGGCACTTGTGCGCCAGTGAGATTTTGTATCCAAAGATTGTAGTGTGATGTATAACTTCCTATAGGTTTATTATTATACTAGTATTTTATATACTTGTTTTTTTTCTATTGTTTGACACGAAGCGATGTAAACGTGATGTTGGGAACATTGACAGATCTCCCGATCGAATTTTAATGTGTAAATTTGCTTGTAAAGTTTTGTAAGTCAGTTAACTGGAGATCAGCCGCCGGTAACGGTCTGTTTTAGAATTAAATCCAAAATTCGATGGATTAGTAGCAGTGTCTGTAACATTTTTTTTTTGTATGTATAATATATATTTTATGAAGGAAAGAAATGGAACTCCGCGTTACGGCTGTAAATGAAAGTTTTGTAATAACAAACTTGCCAAGCAATGTACAGCTCAGTGTCGTAGCGCGGAGAGTTGATTATCGTATGTGTGAGGATGGCAGTTAAACTGCAGCTAGATGGTGCTTGTGTGTACTTACGATGGATATAATTTTTTTCTATTTTACTACTGAAATTATCGCCTATTTATTTTGTATAAGTGCAAGTGAAATTGTTATATTTTTAATCAAAATTAATTTGGTCAAACTGTCCATGTCTTAGTTCTTGTAAGCGCAACACGTTCATATTTGTAATAATGTCACTGGGCGCCATCTATCGGCCGCCACCGAGTACTAATAAGTAGCGGTTAGTTGTGTGGACGTGTTGCGTACGACCGAGCCGTCGTGACGTGAGTGGCGAGACGCGCGGCGGCGCGGCGTCGTGTCGCACAGACGTGCGGCCGCGCGGCGCCGCGCCGTCGTGCCAGGAGGATCGCTCGACATACACAAGGCGGAATATTGGTGCGCGACTGCGACGCGCGGTGTGCCGTAGGAAAGTTTTACGATAAATGGTGAAAAAAATAAAGAAATTACAAAAAATAAACGTTTATTATTTGGTAATCTCTATAATAATAATATTTTTTTTTCTAATCTCTCAAGAAACTGTACTTTTAACGTTGTGTGAATGTAAGGTTACGTCTGTGGTGCATTCCCCACTGTTGAAATCAGCCAATATATTTTCATTTAGAAAAATAGTTTTTCAAATCGATTCATAAATGACGGAGGTATGAGGTAATACTCAAAACAAAAAATAAAAACATACGTAAAGTCTAATTGAATTTCCTCCTTTTTTTTAGTCGGTTAAAAACATTGGGAAAAGCACAAGAGTGTCCACTGTGCTTTGTACTGCGTTTCACAGACTTGGAGAGAAGAAGGCCTATGGTAGTGTGGGCAGGGCAGAGTTGTTATCGAATCTTATAACGTATCGACTATTTAGTTAGGTGCTTGGTACGAGGCACTGAAATCTATGTTCAAGAATCTAGAATCCTGCTGCGGGTTGGTTGCAAGAGATACCGGAACACACAGTGTAGCACTGTTAAAACATTGGGCTAGAGTGGATGCTTTGAATAGTAAACGGATCATGGAGGTAATTTAAGTAAAGTTGTAACCTGAAAAACTAATACATATTTACAAAAACAGCTGTGAAAAATTTGGAACTTTGACCCCTATAATTTCTCCGTAAGTAGGAGGTTCCCAGGTATGGTCTAGAACAAAAAAATGATCGCAGTGGTGGGGAGAACAAGTGCCCTTTTTTTTTTTTTTGGGGGTGGGAAATCATCAAATAACCCCTCCCGCTCTTGGGCAGAGCGAAAGGGAGTGTCAGACTTCTACTGACTAAAAACCACCCATGTTCCTTCTTCGCCCTTCATGTCGAGGCCGCGGTATCCCTTGCGAACAACCCGCAGCCTCGACAGGCGTCGGCCCTTGCGGGCCCCTTCCATGTTGCTGACATCTCTTTGAGGCGCGCGTGGAACACGAACGCGCCGTCGACACGGCCTGTCGTCGTCATAAGACGGACGGACGGCGAGCTTACCCATCACTCACCGTCCACAGGCCCGCGTCTACGGTGGCCGGAAGCCATCACGTGGCCCCCGACGCCCGGAGCGCCTCCCGCGGCGGCTGGGACGAGAGGTTCTCTCCCTCTCACGTTCCGCCACCTCCTTCGCTAGCATCACTGCTTCGCAGAAGGAGGCGACGGCGTCCCATTCCTCCTCGGCCCGGACCATGGCTTGCACCAGGGCTGGACGCGAGAGGTCGCCGCCGCCGATCGCCGCTACGAGAACACGGCGGGGCTCCGCCCAAGCGGAACACACCTCCACAGTGTGCTCCACCGTGTCCTCCGGCCGATCCTCGCAATGGTGGCATCCGGGCGTTTCCTCCCGCCTAATTCGGTGCAGGTACCTCCCGAAACAACCGTGTCCGGTGAGTACCTGCGTCAGACGGAAGGTGAGGGCGCCGTGGCGCCTCTCCAGCCACTCCTCAAAGAGGGGACTTACCGCCACTATCGTGGCGTGCCCTAGAACAAGTGCCCTTCGTTTGCGTTAAGGGTACTTTTACACCCTATACAGAATAGTGCCGATAATACGACAATAAATGAAACAACTGGTAGTTCTAGTTCATAGGAACATTTTTAAACTATCAAATAAATCCTAACACCGTCGTGGTGCCGACGATACGACAATAACCTACTATATCTTTGCCAAATTCGTTTGTAACATTTTATTTCCACACGTTAATCGGTGCAAATTATTCCTAAGGTTAGTAAACCAATATTTGTTTGTTAATTGTAATATATTTCGTTTACAGTTTTATGCTACTTAGTTTTATTGTTTTTTTTATTATTTTGGTGTTAAGATTTATTTGATAGTTTATTATTGTTCCTATGAACTAGAACTACCAGTGGTTTCATTTATTGTCGTATAGTCGGCACCACGCTGTAGGTATATGTAATTGAGTGTTATAACCACTGCAGAACAACTTGCAAACGATATCTAGTTGCTAGCCTGGAGACAATAATTATTATTATGTACTTAGCTTAATCGAGAGCAGACAGGCGAGGTGTAGGTATCCATAACTCCTACCCTAAGAGCGAAATTATCGGAAGGTTCGATTTGAGAGTCATACCGATAATTTTACCAAAAACCGATAATTTTACCGATAATTTTTAAAACTGACATGGTCACTTATTTCACTAACATTATTATTGACACTTGAAACGGGACATTTACCATGTTCACTATTTATTTCGAGTTTCCGATATTTTGACCCTGTTGTAAGCACCATGATCACGAATAAAGTAATAATGTTATTGCGGATAGATGTGTATAAGCGGACAAACCCTCTTGTTCGTTTTCGGCACCACTACCACTGTCCCTCACAACTCGATTCTGTTCCCGATACACGAAACTCACTGTGTCCACTCGCGAACTCTAGGGCCCCTTTGCAGTCTGCACATGTGTTAGTTCAGCATGTAAATGTTCCTCGTCACAGATCGTGTGCACGGTTGGTGAGTGAAGTCACGACAGAGTTCAGCGGTCTGGGATGGTGATGGGAATCAAGATCCGTATGAGTCAATTTCCTATAATCTGAGTGGCTTAAGAGAACGGTCAGTACGAACCCCTATCTCTACGTCCAAGAATGGAATTGTCCTCTCATTTTCCATCTCGCATGTATACTTACATGGTTAGATAAAGTTAAGATGTGCTATGTACTGAAGAACGGATATACAGGGAAGCCCGTACAACCTAAATAGAAATCTGTTCCTAAGCGCCGGAAGTGCGACGTTGAAAGGCAGACTGCATTGACAGTTGAGGTTACGAACATTCTTCGGAAATACACCGTAAAGACGAGCTTAATGTTGATGCGACAAGGTAGCCCGCGAAATTCTAATTTTCTTACGTTTTGTCGTGTCAAGTGTCAAGTCGTATGTTAAATTAAATCGTTCGCCCATGGACAACTTTTCGCTGGAAAAGCCCTGTGTTTACAGTGGGTTGTACTTGCGCCAAGTCGTATATATCGGTTAGACGAAACGTACGGTGACTTGTCGCATATCGTAAAATCGTAACACATTAGGGCAGTGAAAAATAACGACACTCAAAAATCGGACATAGGTCAACATCTTCTGGAATCAGGATCGAACATAGAGAGTTACCTATATTAGCGCTCTGTCATCTCGAAAGAACACCACTACACACCTAGACTGGTTAGAGAAACTATTGAAATTTCCACTTATAGGAACTTTAACAGGAAGGATGGGTTTAAATTGTTGAGAGCCTGGAATCCAGTGGTTCAACTGTGTAAAACCCAAAAAAGTGCCGTAAAAAGTTCGCGAGTGGACACAGTGAGTTTCGGAACAAAATCGAGTTGTGAGGGACAGTACCTAGTAGTGGTGCCGAGCGTCAAAGGGTAGACCGTTTGTTTGCCCATAAAAAAATCCACCCGCAATAACATTAGTTTATCCGTGATTAACTCGAAATAAATAAAATCAAGCTCTTACTCAAAGTTTTAGGTATTTGGTTACGTTCAACACCTTTTATTACAATTTTAAACTGGCCCATCGCAGAGCACGCACAGTGTTGTCCGTAAGCGTTATGAATTAATTATATAACATAACATCTTTATTTATTTTACATAATTATGATATAATACAACTTGTGTTAATCAATCCATAGAACTTTACATAGTACCTTTATCTGAATCGTAATGTGATGCGCAGAACAGAACAGGTACTGCCTAATTCAGACAAACCTGCAATGATGTCGCAGTAACATAATTATATTAGACACTTAGGCAGGCAGACACTCTCAGTGATTTACTGATTAAGTGATTACATCTTCATTGAATTCATACAAATAGAATGTGACAAGGGCAGGAAGATGATGATGATGATGAATTGATACAAATAACAAAGGCGCACTAGAGATAACCTCCCATCATGGAAGTAGATAATACGAGCCTACATGAGTACATCGTCTATCTGTCGGCGAATCGCTTTGAAGACGCGATCAGATCTCGATTGCTGGGAATGCGAGGGGTGTGAGGTGTGGTGAGGGATGCGACTGAGGGAGGTGGGGATGGGGGCAGGCCGTCAGCAAGACGGAGATACCACGATACCGCGCAATCGAACATACCGCTGTAACACGGCAGCTGCGAAATGGACACTCGCGGTCTGCGATTATGTTTTAGAGTGGAGTTATACGGAGGCTTAGTTCTAACTACTGCTAGTACTACTATTGTCGGTTAGTAGCATTTATTTAGTGAACAAATGAGTGAAAGCTGTGACCGCATACAGTATGTCTGTAAGTAGGTAGCTCTTGCCAACTTAGATAGGGACAGGGGCGTCTTTCAACAGACACAAAAAAACAGCCACATTATTTACATCACGCTTAGGTACCAAGCAGGCTGGTGACAGCAATGTAATTCTTCTAATTATCATGAACAAAGAGGAAGAACAGCACAGGAAGAATAAATCATTGAATAACCGAAATCCCTTACAAGTAACAAGGATCACGCGCCCCATCCGACGCAGCCCACTTACTCTGCCGGTGCCGTGAGGGTCGGCGCGAGTGGCATCGAGAGGGCTTTGATCTCCACCATCGACTTCTGCTTATTTGCTTATTAAAGGATTTACTTAATTGAATCCTCCTCTGTGGACAGGAAGCCATTATTTTTATTTTATTGCCACGACGAGTGCCACGCAAATTGAAAGAGAACCGCCGTCAAACGGTGTTGTCACCCTTCTTCTATCTATACCGTAGAGTGCGGGAGTTCTTTGTGAGTACGTGTGGGGCTTTCTTTTAATTACTCACATATCTCAAGAGCTGGGTTTACGTTCAGAAGGATTTTTGAGAATATTTCGAGATTCTCTGAAAGTTATTGTACATATCAAGGTTGGTGTCTGCCACTCCACATCCAGGGCACGTATATTACGTTCGCTGCAATGCTTATACGAGTATTTACGTGTGATTGATCTGCTTCAGTAAGTATGTAAGTATTATTTCACCATAAACAAAGAAACACGAACACATTAATTTCCATAAAACATGACGCATGACATTAACATCACGCCTGTAATTCTAGAAGGGTTACAAAAGTGTACCTATTAGTATAATTATCCACATTTTGCCAGATAAGTATAAGTCGCATGTAATAAGGGGCGAGCGTACAAAAAGTCTACAAATAACAGCATAAATGTAGGTACCTATATACTTTCTTGGTAGTCCGGTAATAAAAGTAACTACAATGAGGCGAATCTAGGGGAAGGGAACTTAAACATCCTCCATGTTTAAGTTTTGCTAATCTAGCAACACCATGTGTGACACATATTCACTCCATATGCCACCTAAGTATCTGGTGCCCCCCCCCTCTTGTCAAAAGCACTAGCACTCCATGCCACCTTCCTAAAGTACTTCCGTTTACCTCACAAACTTCCTGTTAAATAATGCATTACATTATAAAGCGAGCATGGCAGGAACACCGCGGCTCTCGGCTTCGCTTTGACATGCAAACGATGGAGGACGGGTAGGTCGGGCTGATTTATTACTATAACTATAAGTTATAACTAGCTGTTACCCGCGACTTCGTTCTCGTGGAAATTTTGATATTACGTGTGAGAGTGCCTCAATGATTAGTGGTCGCAAGTGTTCAGCATGAGGTTCTCCCGAGGTTTCGCTTTCCGGGATGAACAATGGTTTGTTCCATCAGGAAATGATGAATGTTATGTTATGTGTGAGAATTGATGGGATTAAAATGTGATAATGTGAGGGATGACTACAACAAGCCTCCTTTTGGGCGCTGTAATTCTGTGCGGTAGAGGTTCGAATAGTATATTATGCAACTAGTGAATAAAGGACGGATTTAAAGCGAGGGCCGTAGATGAGTCACGAGCAAGTGAAGGATTCTAATTCAACTGTTAGAATCCTGAACGACGGGAGTGATTCATGGCCCTCGATATAAATTCTTACTTTATTCAGGAGTTGCATACTATACTTTATATCATGACTACGAGAAAAGACATAATTTAAGCGAAAATAGAAATTTAATCAAGAAATAAGAATTGTTACATTAATTGAAATGAACATTAAATTTAGAGCAATGACTGAAATTAAGCGTAATTTTCTTATTATTATCATTAGGGTGGTCAACTTGTGAAACAATATTTATTTTTCTATAAAGGCAGCAAAGAACACAAAACAGTTTTTAATCTAATGCCAAACTCCTTGTCGCAAATATCGACCAATCAAATCTCGAGAATTTATTTGCACCAAAGAGTTTTGAATTTCGAATCTTAGCGCAAGGAGTTTGTGTAAGCATTGAAATAGAGACCGGATATATTTTTGTGTTCCAAATTCAAACACCAAAATAGTGAATAAAAACAAAACAGTGAATAAAAGGCCTTTTTATTCACTGTTTTGCGTGAATAAAATAAGCTTTTTAGAGTAGGTATGGTATAAACAAAATTAAATGGCGTTGAAGCAACGATACTATGGCACTATACTTACTTTTTTTTGCAAACTAATTATAAAATATAGATAAGTTAGGTGCTTTGAATTCCTTAAGTAAAGGTTGCAGCGGTAGATGTGCAGGTATTGTAAACTTTACGATACCTATATCAAGCGAAGAACCTATACCGCTGGATCTAGGTTAGATTGATAATAAAACTTTGAAAGACCGTCACTAATGCCGAAGGTAAATCCCAACAGGTGCATATATCTGCGTTCTTATCAAAATATAACAACGCTGTAAACTGAAGAAAAAGTGTTTTCCTGTGAAATAAGTCGACATAGTTATCGCTTCATCCCGTAAAAATGTAGGTGCACTTGTGTCAAGGTATGCCAATGTAATATACCGTTCACCTACGTATTTTGCCGTGTACACAACTCGACACAACTACACATACATGTGAGAGGATTGCTCTCGACTCCCGGAGAGTGATCGATTCATACTTGCATACACAGGCAAGTGCACCTGCATCGATACTGCGAGCTCAAAGGACGAGTGCGCGGTTCATAAATATTCGCTTTACTTTATCTGCGCAGCGTGGATTCACCTGTGCTTTTTATTCAGGAGCTTGTTGCTTACATATAGATTAAAGAATTGGTCGCGTGATTTCTTGAAAAATATTGAATATCGACATTACATTCGGTAAAGTCAAACTGATGCGGACATATTGCGTGGCATCGGACATTGACAGTCAGTACCGGTCGTAACCTGGAAAGGTATCTAATTGTAAAAGCATCAGGTCATACAAGAAGCTGTAATGTGTCTATAATATAGAAATCGGGCTTTTTTTCATTGCCATAATTTGCAATTGGGTTTGGTACAACAAACGTAAGTAAATAACAGAAAACGGGAGCAAAATCTCGTAATTAACTTAGTTATAACTTCGATTGAATTCTACTGAAGTCGTGAAAAATCAAAGACAATCATGCCTCTGTATGAATCACTTTACGTACAAACGCGCTGTTTATTCATATGTTCACGACTCAAGCCCGAGGGGAGCAAGCACACTCGAAGGCCCTCGTTACCAGCCACTCGCTTTGACATCGGACTATTTTTATATCGGGCACTGACAGAAATGCCGTAGAATCAAAGCTCTGCCTACCTCCCCTTCAGTAAGGGTTGGGGTGAACATATTTGTGTAATTATTCTGATTGATGTTTAAGAAAATATAATGGTTGTAAGAAGACAAACTGTTTGAAGTGGGCATCTGAATTATTTAGCGAGGTCTTGATGGAGGAAAGTCATATCAATTTGACGATAATGATCATTTAATAATTCAGGTTCCTTGTTTATTATATTATGGTCCATTGATAACTCGCAGCTTTTTTTTTAGACAGCCGTCTTCAAGCACCCTCTGTGGGTCCGGTTTATCCTAGAAACGTGACCCACCCAGTCCCGTCGTAACCAAGGCCGGCCCAAAGAAACGCTGGCAGAACGACCTGGACTCATTCTTAACAGATTGGACGGAGAAGGCAATTTGTAAACAAACTTTGAAAGCCATGGGAGAGCCTTTGCCCAGCAGTGGGACAGCGTGGGCTTCCAAACGACTGTAATTAAGTATTTTAGTTGCATTCTTTTTTTTTGTGACGTAAATTACGGTAAGTTCATACGCATTTAGTTTTATATAAAAGTTTTGACACTTTACGTCTCCGTTAGACGTAAACCAGATCTTTTATATAGGTAATATCACAACGTACGATTACTACACTATAGGTACCAATGCCATACGAAAAGTACCCGTGGTGTACAAATAGATTCGTTATATCGCACTTTTGTAGCCAACAGTAAAGTGATGTAGCACTTTCGTAGCCAACAACAAGAATTGTATTTATTTTGTGTGACTACAGTACAAAACATTTAATGTTTTAATTGTGTTTCTAATATGGGTTATGTTACCTGAAATAAATGTTTTTTTTACAGTGATGTAGCACTTTCGCTGCCAACACTAAAGTGATGTAGCACTTTCGACGGTAGCAATACGAGCGAAGCGCTACGAGCGTAGCGCCACGCTCGTAGCGCTCCGTAACCGCAACTTGACCACCTGATCCCGAGTGGCGAGTCTGTTATTATCATCAATTGTATTATTGCTACGCTTTTCAAGCTTCAAATATAGTCCCCGTAACCAGTTTTGGCCAATCTCAGCGGAGACTAGCAGTTAACCCAGGAAATGATAAACCTATAGAATACAAGTGTGTGCGCAATGCAAACACATGTGCACTCAAGCGTGGTCGTGTGTCTAGCTTTCACTAAACTTAATAACTGTATACATCCTTTTGTAGATTTATCATCTTCCTGCCCTTATCCCATTCTATTTGGGGTCGGCGCAACACGTTTTCTTCTTCCATTCTTCCCTGTTACACGTCAAGGTGGCATTTATTCCTTTCTCATTCATATTATTCCTCACATTATCCATCCATCTTTTTTTTTGGCCTTCCTCTCCCTCTCTATCCTTTTGTCGATTATGGGTTTTATATAACGCACTCAATGAATATTTTTTATACATATATTTTTAAACTTCATCCCTCACTAGGAGTTTCTCCAGTATTACTAACATTTAAACTCACATACACAAACAGCTAGACCCGGATCAATTATCTATTGACCAATATGTACCTATTTTTTCCGTGAGGAGGATCGAACTCACACACGCCAACTTGCAAGTGTAAAAAAAAAGACAATCAAACTTAAACCATGTCATACGAACTGTAAGTCAGAAATTCCTTTGTGACATCGTAATTGAATTAATCTAAGCTATCTCTGACCACATCGCCTACTCTGTGCTCAGCGCACAAAGTGCGACTGGCAAGCGTCGAGCAAACATCCGCGAGACTAACCTAATGAGAGCGAACGAGACACACATAGCTACAGCCCGCGAGACAGACAGAGACCACTGTAGGTGGCTGTCGAAAGCGCAATACCTACTATACAAAGGGGAAGTGAGACAGTGATATGTGTTTCGTGTAGATTGGAAAGAGAAGGGTATAGGTGCTCAGTGTTGCTTGGTTAGTGAATAATTTAGTCGCGACCGCCCTTTCGCGTTCCGCTAAAGCCTTCGTAAGTTCGTACACATCGATTTCGAAACAAGTTTGCTCTTTATGTAGCCGTTATGTGCCGTATATAAGCGATGTGTATGGAGTACATAAGTGTAGCTATTGTATTTATACAGTAAATATGGATGGATGTAGGATGGAGTTCTCAGCAAGTATAGGTACCTACCTGGAAATTGTATTTTAGTTTGTTCGTCGTTGCTGTGAGTTAAGCTGTATTTCCGTACCACAGCTTTATATTTGTTCGAGTGAGTAAGGGATCTCTTCTCCAAGACTTTGTAGTATAATTGGTTGAAGGCTTCATTTCTATATCCATAGATATATGATAGCTGTATGACTACCTAAACTGACATTATATAATAAATATAGTAACCGTGGAGTATAATATGTAAACACTTGCTTGTGGCTTTAAAATCAATCAAAATCCAAGTATTTAATTCTAGTAAGCCAGTGACAGGTACTTTTGAATTGTCGAAACATACAAAAAAAGGTTACAGTCCCAATCACAAGGTATAATAACTGTGAATGTACTGTAGTTGCCCATTCCAAAGCGTAGATCTGTCTGGAGAAGAACGGGCAAGAAATTCCGTGGACACTCTTTGAAATCAGAATATTATAATTGTTATTTCCTTGGTTCTTTAACCTTCTATCTCATCATGTCATTATCGACCCACCTCTTGACAAGTATTTTTTTTTTTTTTTTTTACTTTTTATTGTTTTTATTTACGGGTAAACATTCTTAAAAATGGAATTAATGTTATAAAAACACCAAGCGTTCTCGCTAAGTAAACCAAAGTTACATTCATATTGGTAGAGTTTGAAAATTTGTAACTCTGAAACTAACAATTTTCTGAAGAAGGGTACGTAATACGTATTCCTCGATTCCAACCACCATCAATGAACAAGGTCCCAGGTTCGATTCCCGAACTCCCAAACCGATTACTGCGTGTAAATATTGACGTCGCAGCTGTTGACACGAGGTTGGGGTGCTGCCCACCCTCGGGCGTTATGTCAGGATTGATACTAAGTCATTATTTGAGTTTTAATTTGAGGGCAATAATTTTAAACGGTTGAGGAAGAATAAATCTGAATAAGTTCAACCATAATAATAAATGGACTTAAAGTACAGTTTAGTTCATCAATGTTTAATATAATTTCAGTAGTCTCAGGTCTTTATAGATATTTGGGACTGCTTTTGACTGATTTCTTTGAAATTGAACTTTTATAAAAAAGTTCATTTTCAACCGACTTCCGAAAAGGAGGAGGTTATCAATTCGTCTGTATGTTTTCGTCGTCTTGTGAGTTTTATTTTTCACTTTTTTGTGTTTTTCGTTTTTGTGTTTTTAATTTTTGTTTTTCGTTTTTTTTTTCATTTTTGTTTTTCGTTTTTTTTTTCTTTTTTGTGTTTTTCGTTTTTGTGTTTTTCATTTTTGTGTTTTTCACTTTTTTGTGTTTTTGAAGTCGGGTCTTTTTTTGCAAAAAAAAAAAAATTATTTGCAAAGTATTTTTTATTTTTTTATTGGAACAAGCCCGCCACACTATTCCCAAACCTCTGTAACTCCTGTAAGCCAGAATCAACAGTGGCGACCACAAGAAAAGCGCCGAGACAATGAAGTTCGACGAAGTCCCAGAGAAACGATTTAACTGTATTGGATCCCGCAACGAAATTAAGCAGAAAATAATAGCGGAGGAGTAGGAAAAACATAATTTCCACTTCCATTTGCAAAGTGTTTTAATTCTCACAACATTGACCGGTTTCGTGCGTCTCCCATTTAGCAGAACCCCGCAACCAGGTCATCGGTCCAACTAGTGGGAGGCCTTCCACTGCAACGTCTTCCAGTTCGCGGTCGCCACTCCATAACTTTCCGGCCCCATCGGCCATCCGTTCTGCGAGCAATATGCCCTGTCCACTGCCATTAGTGGCAGTTTGGCAGTTTTTCAGGCTACGTCAGCTGTACTGCCGTCATAATAAAGAAGGCCGTAACTGACAATTTTGTCAAAAATGAGTTATAAACATATTCGGAATCAGCAAAGAAAATGCTATCTTATGGTCTTACACACAAAGCTGTAACTCGTTTTAGATCAGAGTTATCATAAGGATTTTAGCCATAACTACAACACAAATTCTGGTTTTTGAATCTGAAAAGCCTTAATTACAAAATAAGGGCCTTTTTTGTTAATATTTTCGTATTGCTAGGTCAGGGAGGCCGTAATTACCAATTAGAGCTTTTTAACTAAGCAAAACTTTAAATTTTCTACAAAAAATAGCCCGAACTTCGCAATAAGGGCTTTCCATATAAGTATTTTGAAAGGACGAGCGCGCGGGAGTGGGCGCGGGGAGAGTATTATATTCAAAATTATATTATCAGTTGTTTTGTTTGTGATTCTATTGACATTGTGTCCGAAGATATTGTTTTTTTTAGATATTATGTATTTCTCAGTGTTTGTAAAAACTAAACTGTTTATGATGATTATTAATTGTTTTGTGTGTTATTTTATTGTCAGAAGATGTACCTATATTTATTTATGAGTATAAATAATATGTTTTTTTGTTTAGATAGATATATAATGAGAAAAATGTGATTACTATAGATGTTCCTTTAAAAATAATTTGATAATACTATTTAATAGAATTGATTGTTTAAAAGAGCTTCAAGGTAACTAGAGTTAGTTGTATGTATCTACTTGAATGTGTCTTACGTATTATTTTAAGTTTGACTGAATCCTTCAACTTATGAGACTGACTGATTTAATGAAGTACCTATTTCATTTAGTAAATATTCTTGGTTTCATTTTATAAGTCTGCTTTACAATCGACACAATCGATTCGTAACTTACGTTTACTATCAAAAAAGGGCGCAACTGCACATTTAGGGCTTTAGATGCAAGGATTTCGGCTTTAAGAAGATCGAACTCGATCTTCAGAAAGCTTATATGAAAAGCCGTAATTACATTATTTGCAATTACGCCCTTTCAGATAAGTATTTCGCAATTTATTATTATATTTTTGCTAAAACAAAAGGGAAAACATTAAATTAAATTAATACGCGTGTATAAATTAAAATAAACTAGGGTTCAAAATAACGCCTATATTTATTGACGTTTTATAAAATAAGAACCACTAACTGAAACCATTCAGTAAATCGCGGGCCTTCATTTTAGATAAAACTTTGATTATCTCGGAATCAGCGTTGACGTAATTAGGGCCTTCTTTCTAATGACGGCAGTGTAGCCTGGTGGTATTATTTTTATTTTAAATGGAAGTCAACCAAATTGAACAGCTTTAACTGTGCTGCAGGTGCTAAAAACCTCAAACGCCGCAAATACAATGACTTAATAGGTAGTTATGTGTTTGACCCGTTTTGGGTGTGTTCTACACTAGGGCCTTGGAACTCGAGTACCAAACTGCTCAGTGCTCACCCAGTGTTTCAAGACATCACCAAGCTGTTGGCCGACTTTATACGTGACCAGAGGGTTGGCCTTTTTTGTAGTTAAAGAATCTGCATTGCCATCCGAATGTGGCAATGCTGCCAGCCTTCTGCGCACTATTTTTTTACGTCCTCTTAATTTATTGCCATTTTGAATCTTGGTATTTTTATTTTGTGCTTTTTTTGTGACTAATATCATCGTATTGGATGTATGATCTGTAATATTGCTATAATTAGTGGTAAATAAATAAATAAAAAATAAAACACAATTTTATTATATTTTCAGTTTGAAAATAATGTACCTACACCTACATACAAAAAATAAATACATTATAAGCATTCAGTAAACAAGTTCTTAACAACATTTTTATTAACAGTAATCACTTGTCGAGTGGATAAGCAATTCCAACTTGACTGATTAATATACAACAGCTAACAATATTAGACGCATAGTTTCGATAAAACCCAATAACTACCGTTTAACATCCCCCTCGATGAATCATAACATTCTTGATCACAACAGGTACTCACCTACACTCAAGCATACAATACGTCCGTCCTCATCACAACTCATCACTCCATCCGGTCGGTAATGTTCGTATTAAATTAGTTTTAAGCAATATCGGCACATAATTAGTTGATCCGTGTCGTCGCCGCGCCGTACGGGTGCCGGACGCGTGCCGGACACGTGCTGGACGAGGGAGATCGGTGAGAGGTAGATGTTTATCTTTATTGAGTTCGCTTTAGTTTGTTTGTGTCGAATAAGTTAATGAGTTGTTTTGTTGGTTAGGGTAAAGGTAAAGTTGTTATGAGAAAGACAGGAATTTAAATGGTCGTGTTGTACTGCGTAGCGCCACGTAGCATTGCGTAGCGTCGATTAGTATAGCACCACTCGTACACTCGTAAACTCGTAGCACGGCGTAGTAGCTCGTAGCACGGCGTAGCTTCACGTAGCACAGCGTAGCGTCGCGTAGACCTGCATTGCATTGGAAACAAAACTTTCAAATTAATGATCTTGTTGTGCGGCGTAGTCAAGAATAGAATAAAGATATTGACGGAAAATGTTCATTTAAATTTTAACTGTGTACAATGGTATCTTGCTAATAGGTAATTCAATATACTTGCCATCGCGGTGAAAGGATTAGCCAATCAACTACAATCGGAGACAATCTGTAAATGGGGGTTCATGGACGGCGACCTAAAGTGCCTATCACCTAAACCTAAGTTTTGTGCTACACATATCCAAACTTTTTGCCATCGAGACGTTAAGAACAAGATTCATTTTCAAAAACACAAAGGGTACGATACGCGTCAGTCGATGTGAAGAGTGTGGTATGACCATAATGCCATGAAAGTTGGGTAGGCCTTCGGTGTGGGATGCAACTGGAGTCGACATCCTTGAGTCATCCCATCTTCCTAGCACGGTGATGAGCTGTGCTGGAGCGGCTGCTGCTGGTGCTGAAAACCTCAAACGGCGCAAATACAATAACTTAATTAGTAGTCATGTGTTTGAGCCGTTTGGGGTTGAAACACTTGAGTCATGATCCGAGTGTCCACCTAACACTTCAGAAAATCGCAATGCGGTTGGTCGACTCTTCACGTGACCAGAGGGCTGGCTTAGTTTTTGACCAAAGAATCAGCATTGCCATCCAACGTGAATGCTGCCAACCTTCGGGGCACTTTTCCGGTTGACAGCGATGTAGACGATTTTTTTGACGCACTGTATTAATTATTTTCTTTTTGATACTTGTACATATCTTATTTATTTTTAAAAGCTTTTATAGTAACTAACTAACCATTATTTTGATGTTACCCGTTTATGTTGTTAGTTAGTTGCAGTCTAAATCAATCAACCAATCAACTGCCCACAGTTACTGTACTCCACTAAACTCGTTGAGTAAACAATCAATTGTGATTTAGTTCGTAGGGCTGCGCGCGCATTGTCTTGAAACACACACACACACACGGGTGAACTAGCGTCTGTTTTAAAGTTGCTGCATTGTGAAAATTATCATCATTCTCTTGGCCTTTTTTCTGTTCATTCGGGGTCAGCGCAATGTCTTCTTGTTCCATACTTCTCTGTTTCTCGTCATCTCATGAGACACCTCTTTTCTTACCATATCATTCTTAACACAGTCCATCCATCGTTTCTTTGGTATTCTTTTACTCTTATACCCATCCACATTCATACGGAATTCACTCTTTTGGCTGTGAAATCACGAATTTTTCTAACGACGTATGCTTACAGATCCAAGTCTTTTTGAGAATTTGTCTATAGAGAACCTCCACTGACCCAGCTTGGCATTCAAAGCTATGCCTTAGAACACTGTGCTATCTTCCGGTTTTAACTATTCAGTCTGGATGTGAAAGTACACTATTTTCCACTTGTCTTTTGTTAGTTTTTCGTTGATAATTTATAAGTAGCAACCCTTACTCCTTTAAAACACTTTTTGTGGCAGATCGGAATGCTCTTGTGCCGCGTCGTAGTGCGTACCACTTTGTTTTGTGTTTTTAATAATTTTGTCCAACAAAGTGCGTTTTCGTTTAGTAACGGTCAGTAAATTCAGCCAGAAACTTGCCAAGATTTCTGTAGCCAATCTAATTGTGTTTTAGTTCAGTAAAAAGGAAACTTAATCGATTTTCTCTCGAAAGAAATCAAACCCGCATCTATATTTGCAAGGAGCAGACCTCCCTACACTCACGCAATTTTCACAATAACTTTGTCCCTACGCATATAAAACGTAAGCATGCGTGTGCGTGTGCGCCAGTGTGCGCGCGATGCGGGCGGCTGCATCAAATGCCGACAATTGACGAGAGATCAAGTGTGTCCTCGGTGAAGGTGCTTCTGTTGAACTGGTTACATCCTGTTTTCATGTGGTTTGATTAGATAATAGCTGTTGCTATGCAATCTTTTGTCTAGGTCGTTTTAGATTGGAGAAGGTTAGAAGGCGGTTGGTAGGTTGCCGTATGAAACGTGAACTAAACTATAACTGTAACTAACTAATGGCCAGATTCAACTAAACCCGAAATTGCTAATATTCCAATCGTAACAAGCTGTCATTCGCCTTCTGCATCCAGTCTGTCCCAGCCACCGTCTTAAGGTTATGGTCCATCTAGCTGGGTGTAAAGTTATATGTGGCGATACGCAACTCGAAGGCTCCATCGGTCGTCCTTCCTCAGACAGACACGGTCAGCTCACTTCCACGTCAGCATCATCAGACTGTCTCAATCAATCAGAAATACCAATAGGTCGGAGGATACTTATGTATTGCGTCTTATTGCTATTGCAAATGTTGATGGATTGAGAGGGAGAGGAAGGCCAAAGAAAAGATGGATGGATTGTGTGATATGAAAGAGAAAGGAGTAAATGCCCCTGTGACGTGTAACAGGGAAGAATGGAAAAAGAAAACGTGTTGCTCCGACCCCAAATAGAATGGGATAAGGGCAGAAAGATGTCTTCGTCTTCATCATCATTGATGATGAATTTGTTGTTGGTCCTTTCGTCAAAATACATAGATGTACCGCATAGTCCGCCAGTACTCACATTGTTCTGACATATTATTTTTTATTGTTGTTTGACATAGGTATTATGATAAATAAAATAAATAATATTTCAATATTGTGAAACGACTGAAAATGTTGTAATTTTATTGCAATAAATAAATTACATACTAAAATTTCTATAAACAAGTAGTTCCCTCTTAATTTAGAGTTTCCTGGTTACAAACAACCAATTTTCCGATTGATTGACTACCCCGGGCAGCGCGGGCGCAGGCGTGTGCCAGTCAATTACTTTCACTTCTCGTTAACTGTTCGTGAGAGTTTTACTCATTTTCATAAAGTGTGTTATTGCTGTGTACAAACATTGTTATGAAGTTTTAATTTGACCATCAGTCTGTGAAATGCAACATGAATGAATTTAAAATGAAATGCCTCGCCCGCGTATATGTCGGTTTTCGCGACATTTGTTTGTGTTTTGCATTTGTGAAAACAGCATGAAAATCGGTGAAGTAGTTTTTTGAGTTTATCGCGAACAGACAGACAGACAGACGCGGCGGAGGATTTTGTTTTATAATATGTAGCGATAGTGATGGAGTGATGTCGTGAGTGTGTGACTTGTGAGAGCTCTAACCATTTGCATGTTGTTTCTAACACGTTATTGAATTTTCTGTATTATGTTTGTTTAGGGGGACTATAGCTTATGAATGTTATGAATAACCAGAAGTGCATGATTTTTGGTTTAAAACGATTTATTTAAAGTGGACTGTTTAAGTTTTTAACCGACTTCAAAAAAGGAGGAGGTTATATGTTCGTGTGTATGTATTTTTTTTTTTTTTTTTTTTTTTATGTATGTTACCTGATTTCTCCTCCATTTGTGAACCGATTCTCAAAATTCTTTTTTTATTTGAAAGAGTATACTCCTGAGGTGGTCCCATTTAAATTTGGTGAAGATCTTCGGAGATATACAATAGAACTCTTCAAAAATAGACGGCAAATCTGTCGTGATTGCTGCAATCGCTTGGATGTTTATTGTTTACGCAACATCTTAACTTACCATCACGCCTGTATGCTCTGACGGGGTACGCAGATGTGTACAGGACGCCCAGATTTCGAGAGTTAGGTATGTTAAGTTCCATTTTATTGCGGATAAGCCTATTACGTGTCATGTATTGTTAACAACGTAAAATTAATGAATATCAAATATTTGTAAAGGATATTACAACTAAAAATGGAAAAATAAAAAAACTTTTTTGCAAAAAATAAAACCGACTTCAAAAACACAAAAAAGTTAAAAATAACTTTAGCTTCTGAAGTCGGTGACAAAAAAACTGAATAAAACAAACAAAAGTCACCGACTTCAGAAGCTAAAGTTATTTTTAACTTTTTTGTGTTTTTGAAGTCGGTTTTATTTTTTGCAAAAAAGTTTTTTTATTTTTCCATTTTTAGTTGTAATTCCAAAACTGAATCTATGTTATGAAATTTTGCCTTCAAAATCCCGTAAATGCTCAAACTTCTATACTTATAAACCATTTCTTGTAAACAAGCCTGTGATACTGGATTATCCTAGTACAGCATCTAACGTTATGAGTTAGTTTAAATTTAAGTTCATGTTGTTTTTGATCGTCTCGGATTCTGAACAAACATTTATTTAGTGTTATTTCCCTGTTACATTTCCGCGAAAGAAACTACATATATTTCAAGTGTACCTAGGTAGTAAAGGGTAAACCAAAAATATGAAGCTATTCACCCGAAGCGTCGTCGGCAGGATAGCGGGACATATGTGGTGGCGCCGGCGGCTGTTTGTGACCAATCGTTTAGCTAATATTTACTACACTTACTAGTTATGATGTACTTGTAATTATTGTTTGATATAGGGGGACGGAATCTGCTATCCGAGTTGCTAAGTAAAGAGTTTAAATTGCAGAGTTTAACAATACTAGCTGATGCCCGCGGCTTTGCCCGCGTCAAATTATATACTAAAACCTTCCTCGAGAACCACTCTATCCATTCGTGAAAATAGCATGAAAATCGGTTTTTGAGTTTATCGCGAACAGACAGGCAGACAGACGCGGCGCGCGGCGGAGAACTTTGTTTTATAATATGTAGTGATAGTAATGTCGCTACCTCTGATGCCCGTATCAGAGGATTCAGAGGTAGCGATGCTTGCTATCCCCGGATAGCAAGCATACTCGAGCATTGATCACCACACTTGTCCAAGACGGGTTGGCGATTTCAGACTTATATTAATAATATTAATAACAACACAAGTACAGGTTTCCGCGCGATGTTGACCTTCCCCGATGTCAGTGATGTCCTTATGATTTGGAAAACTCACTTTCGGTATTTTTTTGTGGAATGCTCGCTTCCATAACACCTATTACTTATATGGGACTAAAGTATAACGAAAACTGTGAAATATGTACCTTTGGTTCACATCTGCCTAACCCTTTTATTTTTGGCGTGTAGAAAATCATCAAATAATCCCTCCCGCTCTTGGGCAGAGCGAAAGGGAGTGTCAGACATCTATTGACTAAAAACCACCCGTGTTCCTTCTTAGCCCTTCATGTCGAGGCCGCGGTATCTCTAGCGAACAACCCGCAGCCCTGACGGGCAATCTGCCTAACCCTTCGGAGATTAAAGTGTGATGCTATTCCAGAATATTAAGGTATATATTGTAGAAGACGATTGGTCGCTTGAATATCTATGCGTTAGTTGCAACATGACAATTAGGGTGATCAGGACCAGTAGATAAAATAAGTAGTAAAAGTACCTAGTAAAACTTAAAAAAAAACTTAAAGAAATGCTTCACTTCCTTGTTGTTACAATTATATCCCCGCAGGACAGCATCTCTATCTATTCCCGAGATTATCGGCGCGTATCAAAGGAGCAGACACATCTGTTCCGTGTGTCTTTGTCATCTATGTAACATTCCTTTGGCTCTTCCTATATCCTTCGTAGTATTCTGTAACGTTATGTGTCTGTTGTACAATATAAGGTTCCGGTCCGAAGGCTTTCTTTGTTGACTAAAAGTATTGATAGTACGTAAAAGATATCATTCAAGCTACCGTCTTGGAATGTTCGTTTGCTAGTAAAATATCATCATCAGACAAAGCTTTCCTTTACGTGTGTTAGTACAATATGAAGGGATCTGTTATTGAATTTTCAAGGCAATCCATGGAACCAGAAACCCTTGCGGCTATTAAGAATCTTGAATCTAGAACAAAGATCTTTTCCTAATGTGTAAAGTTTACCGTACCGAGCGCTGGAAAACAACATTTTTCAAATTAAAAATTAAACTTTTCTTTTTCCCTTTACGAAGCCGGCAACCAAGTATTCTGTAAGTAAGTACATCAAATTAAGTAACCCTACGCAAAAAATATTCAGCAATAATTTTTGCGTAGGGTTACTTAATTTGAAAAATGTTGTTTCCTAGCGCTCGGTACGGTAAACTTAATGTAAACACTCAAAGCATTGTGCTAATGAATGCTTTGAATATGGAGGGGTCATGAGGGCAATTAAAGTAAAGTTATTACCTTAAAAACTGATAATTGTGAAATATTCGGAACTTAGTCCTCCAATATCTTCGTAACTAGAAGGTTCCCAGGTATGGTCCAGAACTAAAAAAATATCGCAATGACGGGGAGAACAAATACCTTTCGGCGGCTCCTCAACACCCTTTAGATACAGAGCTACACTAAAAAGATCGAAATTACTTATTTTGTGCAGCAGCGCAATGCGACATCCTCACTACACTTAATGTATCTGTTGTACAATACAAGTTCCGGTCTCAGAAGCTTTGTCGGCGGTAATACCCGCTAAACGGTTAAGGGGCAGTTTGGTGGAGAACGCTGAAAGGGTGGCTGTACCTACTCGCCACATCAGAGCGCTGCGTTAGTAGTTTGCTCTTTAATGTTGTGTCTTTTAGGGGTTATCCTGAAATAAACTTTTATGTAAATAGGTAATATAAACATTGTTTGTCAAAACAGTTGTCCAAAACTAGACAACCGTTATTTTTGCTTAGGTACCGCATAAACAAGCAGGGCGGACTCACAAGGTCGTCACTGGTCATCATAGCAAGATTGAGTAAATAAAACAAAAATCTAGTCTTTCTCACATTCGCCTTAACTTTACGCGAACACCTCCACAATTCATTCATCGTTAGATTTGTGCCGACACCCACAATATTGTCCGGTGTTAGGATACAATGGTCCCGCGGCAATACGACGTAATGCCGGCTTTAAGGCTTTATTAACCCACGCTTGACCGCAAACGGGTCTTAATCCTCACTGATCCGGAATTAGAGTTCCGACGAAGGATAGATGCTTCCGTGGGCACCGCACGGGCTATTGTAGGCAATATGATGCTCTGAGCTATTGTGAAGCAAGTAATTTGTGCAATAAATACGATGACTAAAAATTATGTTTTATTATTATACTAGCTGATGCCCGCGGCTTCACCCGCGTGGATGTCGGTCAAATTATATACTAAAACCTTCCTCTTGAATCACTCTATCTATTAAAAAAAACCGCTTCAAAATCCGTTGAGTAGTTTTAAAGATTTAAGCATACATAGGGATATAGGGACAGAGAAAGCGACTTTGTTTCATACTATGTAGTGATACTTTTTTTATTATTGATTGTCGAATTTAATTTAAAATTGTCGAAGGGTCACTTGTAAATAAGTAAAGTAAAGTAAATTTTGACGTTCGAAAAGTGCTGATTATCAGCCTAGTTTGAATAAATGACTTTTGATTTTTGACGTGGAATTGAAGTGTGGCTATAAGAGTAGAGAAAGACTAAAGAAAAGATGGATGTACTGTGTGAAGGATGATATGGCTAGAAAGGAGGTGACTGCTGAGATGACGAGAAATAGAGAAGTACGGAAGAAGAAGACATGCTGCGCCGAACCCAAATTAATTGGGATAAGGGCAGGAGAATGATGATGATTAAAGTGTGACATGAGTTATTTGATGTCAGCGACGGTTTTGGTGATCGTTGATAATTACCTACGTTTAAAACGGTTCGTTTTTCGTGGTGACAATTTCTTTTTGATTGCATGAATAGGGATGTTTACTGACTAAAAAAAATATGATTCTAATTAGTCCGTCTGTTAGATAATCGAAAAATATTGAACACGTACTTTTTGTTTTATCGAATCAATAAAAATTTACGAAAAGACGATAAAACGCGTCAAAGATTTGAGTGGGGGTTGTGACGTCACTCACCGGTAAAAATTGTCATAGTATGTCTTAGAATATGACGTCACACGAGTTTTCGTCTTCATTGTTTGTGAAAAAAGAAAAAATACGTGTCCAATAGTTTTTGAAAATCTATCTGACGGACTAATTAGATTTTTTTTGTTAACTAACCTATCGTAATATTTAAAGCCTTGTTTGTAACTACGGATAAATGTGTAAAGCTCATTATAGGTACTACCAGAAATCAATGAACCCCAGTTGGGTTAAATGATTTTCATCTTCAATATGCTTGGCCAACAAGCATATTGAAGATACCATAGAAAATTATAGCTAGGTACTACCTAGCTTCATGATGAAGATAAACGGTCAATCCCGGATGAAGCCTCATAGTAACTGTATCTCCATCATCAGTGTGGGCTTTTTCTAACTAGGGTCTGCTACCAATTTAAGTAGATGCTCGTTGGTCATGGGGTTGTGGGTTCGAATCCCGGATTGGGCAAAGTGTTATTGTTTTTCTATCAAGTATTTCTCAGAGTCAGGATCTGTGCCCGTTAGATGGCAATAGGCTCGCTCCCTGGTACATGAGACTTAAACATAACTATTAGGTACCTAAATCTCTGCCTTACCCTTCGAGGATTACAAGGCGTAATTAATGTTATGTGTTATGTTAAAAAGGAAACCTAAACAAAACTGCCCTAGTATAAGTTTCAATTCATTCAGATAGAAATAATATTTTATTGGTCTAGGTGATCGTGAGAAATAGTGCACATGTCGCTTTGTACAAACTGTAGTAGGTGTCGGTGGAGAATGAACTTATTCTGGTTTCCTACCTACATTTGTTGCCAAATATCGGGAGGGAAAAATAATTTCAAAATATTCGAAAAATTACGGTCGAAATAAGTGGTTCTGTCCAGTAAGTCCCGCGATCTCCTACGAGATATACCGTGTGTGACTGTGTCAGGGCTCCACATCGTGGCTACTTTGACCCATAGCTCATCGGGCGTACCTACTGCAGAGATGCCCAGCGCAGTGCCTCTTCAGCTTTAGCTTCAGTAGTCTCTGATTTAACACAAACAAAAATCACAAATACTGGAACTTCACTTTTATCAAAACTGTTTTGAAGAAACTAGGTACCTACTTCAATTAAACAAATCGAATGTTGGTCCTTTTGATAGGTACATAAGTTACATACCTATATAGTGACACTTAATAAGTCTTTGCTCTTAATTTTTTAGTCTCAAAATTGTTGACCACCAATTAAGCAGCACAACCCCAACGTAAGTATTTATTAATTACTTACACTCCTGTAAGTAATAATTAAATACTTACGTTGGGGTTTCATTTCAATAAACATTTTTTCTATAAGTTCTTTGGACCGGACTATCACCTGTCCCTTTACATTGAAACCTCAGAAATAAACACTTCTGAACAGCTAAAAGAAATAACATCAATAATTCCACAATATTACAGAATACGTCCCCTAATCTCTTCAAAATTGTACAAAATACGCGTTTTCCGACTAAAACGCTACAATGGCCGTATTCCCACCGTTTTGTACTACGCACAATACGCCGGAGGTCGCTAAGTCTATTACGTGGATGTCGCGATGGATGATAACATCCAGCGATGTTTGGACGTGGGTGGATGAGTCCGTAAAGTCTTTACACGTGTTTATTGGATGTGAATGAGAGGGAGTGGCAGATACTTAGTGAATTTGTACGTAAACAATTGATTTAAGTTCACGAATGTTGCTTTGATGGAGTGTTACGTAGGTAAGTAGGGATTATTTGAATAGCTCTGTGGTTTATGTTAAACAAACTTTACAGCAAATGTTTTGTTTTAAAATTTATTTATGTGGGATTTTTAATTGAACTAGGTACCTTAATATTTATACGATTCTATAATTAGGAACTGGGTGAATTGCCCAAGCAAAAAAATACACGGCAAACCTGAGAACGGTAGTGCAATGTGCTGATTATTAATTTTATATATTTTTTCTCAACAACGTAAGTATTTCTCTACCTTGGCAAAAAAAATCATTGGTATCTACCCTCTAATATACCCAAAAAAAAAATTACAAAGTGTTATTTTATCATCACGGTGACCTGTCCTGAACCCAATTCCGCTCATAACATACCTTCTCCTGCAAATACATTCGTAATATGGATTTAAATTGATTTTGTTATCATTAAATTATAATATATTCGATCAAATAAAACAATTTTTGTTTGTTTATCTTCTTTCTCATGGATTTGACAGGCAGTCAACTTTTGTCTGGAAAAAAGTTATCATTTCAGAGGACAGTAAGTTTTAGTAGAATAGCCACATCAACATTGCGTTGTTACGCCCCTTTCACCTTTTCTCACTCCGGATCAGTCCGGCTTAAGCTCTCGGCGCGAACGCACCGGTCCCAACGTCTTGCGGTTTCCCGCCAAAAAAGTAAGTTTATCATTTCAGTAATATGGGGACAAAAATAGTTTCATTTCGGTGGCTGTTATAACTCGTGCTAGATTTGTTTAATTTGTTTCAAAATTGTGTATTAAATTCGCAGTAAGTACTGTTTTGTTTGAGTAGTGTTCATATTTTTTAAATAATTTTTTTTCGGAGTTAAATGTAGAACTAACCTCTATTTTATCATCTCAGTGTTATCATTTCAGTGGATTCGGTGGACTGTTATACCAATTACAGTCCACCGGAATTAAAAGTATCTCCGAAATGATAAAAACATAAAGTTTTAGAGATCCTGGTGTCAAATACAAAGTCATAGTTTTGTAATGTACCTACTTTTACCTAGAGTGTCGATTAGATTATTTAGGTGTATTTGTTGTGTAATATTTGTGCTTAAGATATATAATATATACATATATCTATGTAGTTAGTTTTTGTTCTATTTAGATATGTACGTTTCTCTATTGTTGTAGTAATTTAAGAATAAAGTCATCTCAATCTCAGGTTTCTGTTATGTTTCATACGTTTATGTAAAAGGATTAAAAGTACTAAGCTATTACTACTAAGATATTTTTATAATGTTTCTTATTCATTTATTGTATTTTAAAAATATAAGAGTTGATTTAATTTTAGAAGTTTTACTGATATACCTGTAGAAACACTATTCTCCTCTCGTTACCAATTTAACTAAATTATACCTAGCATTTTTCTCTTAGTGCAATAGGTAGACATTAGGTATTACTATTAATGGCATAACTTACAAATGCAACCATCATATTAATCAGAAACTTTAAGCTTTCTAATCGCGATACGTTGATTCTTTTGAAAATATATCAAGTAAATTAGTATTAGTACATAAACAAGCAAAAATATTTATTTAAGGTTACCAGCATTTACGATAAAGTTTTCCAACATTTTCACACAACAACAACCACAAAAATTACCAAAGGTTATAAAAGTAAAGAAACTATTCATTCATATCATAATAAACATTACATTACATTAATATAATTCTTTGAGGTTATTGTAACCTCAAAGAATGATATATGTAATAATACTAACTGTAATATCTGTATATTAATGATGATATTAAAAAAACTGTGTACTGTCCTGTCTCAGTATTTATCTAAAATTTGTGGAAATCAAACCTAACAAAGTACGGAACCCTGGCTGGGGGCACGGTTGTTCTTAGCTGTATCATTTCGGTGGATTTATCATTTCGGTGGTAATTTTTATCATTTCGGTGGACACTTTTAATTTCAGTGGACTCTTAAAACTTTATCCTTAAATATTTATGTAAGTTTTGATAATATTTGATGTCCACTCACGCACAATGTTATAAAATAGACTAAAGTATTATTTGTCACTAAAAATATATAGATTGCATTGAAATAAAAAAATCCCACCGAAATGATACATAAAAATCTCTTGTTGAAATTCACCCAACTAATAAGGGTGGCACACATTTTGACGGCCGCAAGTCAATTCCTCATCTATCGGTCTACATATTATTGTTACATTTTATATGAACCATCGCACACACACTACACCTATCGCTGGCTATACTTATGCTATGCTAGCCACTAACTGTGTTCTCTTCCACTCATCTCTTTTTAATCCCCTAATGAAGTTGTTAGAATATTACTCCTGGCCAGCTTAACAACAGACGGGTTACTCTAAACTAGTTAATCCCTTGCAGTAACAGTTAATAAACAATAAACATGACGTAATGAACCGACAGCGCCAATAAACTTTATGTTAACTGCACTCCAGTGAGCAAATCATAAACAATATGAGAGCGACAATATCCCCATAGAGTAACTTACCCCTACTATATATTGCAGATGCGACACTCCGATGTTCCGGTTTTTTTTAAACCTTGTCACGATTGAATTGTATTTTATCTAAATGCTATATTTGATTGGGTTAAAAATATTCTCATCTCGATCATGCGATTATTGTATTGACGAAAATAAAATCATAGTCAAAGAGATCTTTTGGACGAAAAACGTAACCGGTCTGTTATCACTTTTTATTATTGTCCGGACAAATCACGAGAAAAATCGGAGTTTTCATTGCATTATCTCTCCTGTGAATTCGAAAGCTTTATCTTCCACGAGGCCAAGTTTTAGGACAGTTACAGACTGAAATAATATGATCCGACTTAGGTACTCTTTGTCTCTCAAAGTTTGAAATTCAAATGACTAAGTAGTACCCCAGGTAGCATTTTTACGTCATTATGTCGTCCGTTTACGGTACTGCTCGACGTAAGAGACGACATGTCGTGACGTCGGGGGGTCCCATCAGATGACGTCAATTTGTCACAGCCTCAAGACGTCAGTTTACAGACGTTACGTATACGTCATATATTAAATTAATAGGGACGTTACTGGGCCGTACAAATTAGGGCAGCCACTGACGTTGGAGTAACGTCACATACTGAATTCATAGGGACGTTACTGGGCCGTACATATTAGGGCAGCCACTAACGTTGGAGTGACGTCATATACTGAATTCATAGGGACGTTACTGGGCCGTACATACTAGGGCAGCCACTGACGTTGGAGTGACGTCATACACAGGATTCATAGTGACGTTACTAGGACGTACACATCAGGCCCCCGAGTCTGCTATTCAATAGTGTCAGAATGGTCTATCATTGATCTCATAATTGTTGATTTTGACAACACCAAACTTGTCAAAATCAACAATTATGAGATCACTGATAGACCATTCTGACACTATTGAATAGCAGACTCGGGGCCCAGGACTTACGGGGCTGCATATTAATATGTAGCATGGGTGGGTAGATAGCAGGCATCATATCTACGTACCCTGAATATAGACTCTAGGATTTTTATGGATGCAACTAAAAAAAAACACTATGTAAGTAGCATAATAATTTATATTCTTAGTTTTATAAGTACAGTCACTTATTTTATGAAAGCGTTTTTCGATAAAAACACGGCTCAAGATTGTTTACCTTATTTCTATTCCAGAAAACAATTTATACAAGTTATAATTAGGTAATTTAGTAGTTTTTATAATATCTTGTTTTAAAATGTGTGGTAAGGTTATGACTTAAAATAACATTGTTATCTCTATGCCCACTATCGGACTACTAAACAAAAAAAACACGATCATAGGCTTGGCAATTTTAGATACATAAACCCATGATTAAGAAGTAGTAGTAGCTAAAAGTGGAGGCAACACAACACAACATGCATACAACGATGAAATTTAACCTGAAATTCGGTGATGTTCGGAATTTCCAAAAAATAGCTATAACTGCTTGATGGGTATGCTTGACAATACATAGTTTGTTACCAAACTCCTGAATCTATTATTGTATTCTAATTTATCTATTTTTAATGCACATGGGGAAAATATAATATTGTCTATATTTCTCTTCATAGGTACTCGTAGTTTCAAAGTTTTTAAAGGTGTAGAGCTAAACACCTTTTTGGGTACATGAAACTTTTGCAGTTTTTCTGTTGGTACTTGGTGTTTAATTATAATTTTTTCACATACCATATGGTCGACAGCATAAAGCACCATAGCTACATGTTTACAGTGGGCAGTTATTCCACTGCCAGCCACACATTCACATGAAGTCTCTTCAATTTGGCCACTTGCATGTTATTTTACATTTACCTCAAACTGCAGTCTTTTCATAGACGCTTTGCAAAGACCCTTGATAAATGTGTGTTCATTAACTGATACCGCCCTAATCACCACCAAAAATCTTGATTCATATAATCGCTGACCATCATCTGGCTTTTCAAACCTGTAAAATTTAAAAAATGTTTTATATTGTCAAATAGATAGGTAGGAACAATCAGAAGAATACATAATCTCATCATAGGAACATACTTACTCATTGTAATACAGATGAATATGCTGCTTCGTTAAAGAGGGAAGCGTTGTGCTGCTATTGATGTTGTGATAACTCTCTGGAGGTGGAAGATCCATCTTGGTATCATCAGTCTCATGTTGCTGTGGTAACCCAAAGTTCAAATTTCGATCAAATGATTCGATTCTGTAACAGATTTAATTTCTAGGTTACGGTCGTAGCTCGTGAAACATCGAATAATAATATTGTTAAAAACTACTGTTTATGTACGTAAAAGTTAGTATAATTACTACGATAAATAAAGAACGACATGTTGCTATTCATAAAAGTGGGTTATTTGGTTATTTGCTTCTAATAGTAACAAGAAAATAGCATGTAAATACCTGTTGACCAGATCCGTTCTACGGCCTCTTGATCCTCCTCGGTTCTTCAGTTCAGTTTTTAATTGCGGTACAGTCCACGTAGAATACATTGTTCGCTAAGGGTTCGTTATAATAACAAAAAACACGCTAGTTCCTGATCTAAATAGTTTAAAAGCCGAAAAATATTTGGAGATGACAGTGCGATGTTATGAGTCAAGCGATAGCAGCGCCACCTGTTCATAGCTTTGCGATTTCTTAATGTCGTTCCATTCTACGAATAAATAATATGTATTTATTCGTAGGTTCCATTCCATTTATTGGTTTTTAAGCTTGTTTTGATATTGTTATTAATTAAAAAACCTGTAATAAATTACTTTATATCAATTTTGGAGTTACCTTAAAAGACGGAAATGTTTTTTTTTACTTTATAAATATTTTACAACATAAGATTGAAAAATTAATATCACGAAACGAAACGCGTTATTTTTTAGTCGGATGAACTCGGATGCTTTATTCGAGAAACTGTTAAATTTCAAATTTCTATGCATAAGTACCGGCCATGTACCGGCTATACAAATCCTTGTTATAATGTATTAGTATTTGCCCTTAGTATTCGCTATGATGGTGGTAGACTTCACTCATGGAATTATGTCGGTCAGATGCATTGTTCTAGCTCTTTGGGACCAGATACGTCATGCAACAGACGTCAACCGGAGGACAGATTTAGACTATTATGGGATAGACTGTAAAATGACGTCGCTAGGAGGTACCATTTATGACCTATACAGTACGTACAGTACAGTACTTTATTGGTACGTAAGTATGACGTACAATAATGACGTTACTTTACTGACCCTAAATTGACTTATGAATGTCGTCATTTTTTAGTCGCCGACGTCACCTGCTACTACACTAATATTATAAAGAGGAAAGATTTGTATTTTTGTGTGTGTGTATGTTTGTAATGAATAAACTTATAAACTACAGAACCGATTTGAAAAATTATTTCACCGTTACTTTTTATCACTGTATTCCCACGGGAACAACGCGGGTGAAATCGCGTGACGTCCGCTAGTATTATACAGGATGGTACCGACAATGCGACAATAAATGACACCACTAGTAGTTCTAGTTCATAGGAACATTTTTAAACCATCAAACAAATCCTAACACCGTCGTGGTGCCGACGATACGACAATAACCTACCTAAATGTCTTTGCCAAATTGGTTTGTTACATTTTATTTCCACACGTTAATCGGTGCAAATAATTCCTAAGGTTAGTAAACCAATATTTGTTTGTAAATTGTAATGTATTTCGTTTACAGTTCTAAGCTACTTGGTTTTATTGTTTTTTTTTCAAAAAAAATATTTTGGCGTTAAGATTTATTTGATACTTTATTAACGTTCCTATGAACTAGAACTACCAGTGGTTTCATTTATTGTCGTATTGTCGGCACCACCCTGTATAAGGAGCTGGTTTCCCCAACTAAACGTGCTTACAGTGTAGAGGCACGTGTACTGCTGTGTCGTCTTCCTCCACGCAAGGTCGGCACAGTGGGCAGGCTGTGACGTAAAAAAACAGCCGTGTCAAGTAATGGCGGCTATAACTGCGCGTATCTGCAGTTTTACCTTGGCCTGCCTGCACTCACCATGGTCTACCACTAAGAAATATCCACTCTACACTAAACTGATCTATGCCGCGCCCGCGGCAACGTCAAGAGTTCATAGATTCGTTTTCATTGTTCGAGTCCGTGAGGGGCAACAAAATACTCGCGCAATATGCTCCTCATAAGAGCCCATAGCCCGTGGGGCAATATAGCCCCGCAGCCGTCCTTCATAGCCCCGTGCTTACCGTCGGCTCGGATCAGGCTCCGTGCTTGATTGGCGGGATGCTGTTGAGACAATCTGTGTGTATCCTGATGATTTGTGAAGGGTTGAACGATGTAGCGGGCGTAGTGGCGTAGGGGTACGAATGTTATGATGTTTAGTGGGTTTGTAATTAAATTGTGTTTGTATTGTTTGTACTGTTTATGGGTTTGGAAGGTATACTAGGGAATATTCATGTAATTTTTCTTTCCTTAAATGAATGAACTACTTAATTAATATGAACTCAAAAAAATATTAAAAATTAGTTCAAGTACTGCTTGTCGCTCACAAAAAGCACAGAAAATCCGTGAGTGTCGTGGTCATGTCACGTCATTAACATAAATCTGCCTTGTTTACATCAAATATAATGATTTTACTAATTGCATTTACCTACTATGCTTTATTCAAGTAAAGATTGCAATATTAGAAATAAGTACATACACCAGAAAGTAGTGCCGGTGGCTGAAAAGTTTTGTGGTAACCGGTAGCCGGTAGCCGTGGTATGGGTATGTCATGCGGAACTCGGAAGTATGAGGAAAATGTCGTGAGAAAAGTTTTGAGTATGAAAGTGGAGGGGTATAAGAATAGAAGAAGACCAAAGCGTTTTGAGTTTGAGTTCCGTTTTACTAAAACACTCAACATAAAATAATCAAAATCAAAAGTCATTTATTCAAACTAGGCTGATAATCAGCACTTTTCGAACGTCAAAATTTACTTTACTTATTTACAAGTGACATGCAGTGCCCCAAAACGCAAAAGCAAATAAAACAATGTTCAATTAACAAACTAAAACTTTACCGCATTGATTATTGGTTTTCTTACACAAAAGAATATGCTTTTTATACGATACGCAAATTATATGCCCGTCAGCCGAACTGTCAAAATCAACTGCCAGATACCCTTCGACACTTCCTAATATTTTTGCTGCAAAGAAGAAGTGGAACAAACTCCCCAGCAACACATCTGACCACATTTTTTTTTCGTCTAATCACCACCTCGCGAGCCAAGTCAAGATACTTGATTTGCTTATCTTTCTCTGCTTTCACGAGGTTCTCGTCATGCGGGACCGTTATGTCAACAATCATTGCGCGCCGCTCTGATCGATCCACCACCACTATATCAGGCTTATTAGCTATAATAGTCCTGTCAGTGATGATGGATTGATACAGTGACATTGCCATTTTCGAGAAATGGGTCGGCAACATACTTGTAGTACGGCACTTCCGATTCCACAAGACTATATTTTAGAGCAAGTTACTGATGGATTCCTCGCTACAAGGTTGTGTCTATGCAAGTATTCTCCGTTAGCCGGACAAGAACACCCGGAGATAATGTGACGGATTGATTCGCCCGGACGGTCCGTCACAAATAGTCACAATAAGTCTCCGGTAGTTATTCGTTTAGTTAACTTTTATTATTATACTTTAAATACTATTATAATTAACATTTACTATTATAATGCCGATAGTGAAACTGCCATCCCCAAACTAGGAGCTCTGCTGATGACACAATTATTAGCGAAACCTCTTCACGCTCTGCGTGACACGCTCACATGCTAGGCGCCGCGTCGCGTAGTGTGTGGCAGTACGCCACACACTACGATAGTTTCAGAAGGTTCACTTTTACTCCTAACGAAGCCCCATCGTGATCTAGGTCAGGTACTAAATAAAAGCGTGTTGTTGGATTTTGAATTTTCAGCTCGCAAGTTTTTATTGAAACATTCATTTAATTTCAGTAATTTCTCAAACGGCGCAAATACAATGACTTAATGTTGTTGTTGAAACACTTGGCGAGTTCCCACCGATTATTGCAGGAAATCACCTAATAGTTGGTCGACTCTTCACGTGACCACGTCAAGGCACTTTTCTTATTGACAACGACTTGGACGAATATTTAATTTGATAGTCCTTCGGTACCTACCTTGCCTCTGGTCCCGAGCCGTTGCCGCCGTGCCGTGCCGCGCCGTGCTGCTAACAAGCCGTGCTGTCACTGGCGCTTGTCACGCGACGTGATATCGAGGTATTCAGGAGTTCGGGAGTATCCGTCCAGTCTAGCATATTTTTACAAGCCAACAGTTTTAGGTGCGGAAACGTTTCGAAGTCTGCTCAGACAAACTGCGAGTCTTAGTTTGATTACCAAAGTATTGAAAAGGTCTAATTGGTAGGTGGCATTTATAAGTCAATAGTTGGTGACTTAAACATCATCTACCAAGCCTTTTCCAACTATGTTGGGGTCGGCTTCCAGCCTAACCTGCAGCTGAATATTTTACAGGGAGCGACTGCCTATCTGACCTCCACAACCCAGTTAATACTGGGTAATAGTACGATACCCTTTGTTAGGACTGGTTGTCAGACTTTCAGGTCACTGGCTACCTGTAACGACTGCCAAAGATCTATATATGACAGCCGGAACCAACAGCTAACCGTGCTTTCCGAGACACGGAGGAAACTAGGTATGTATGGGGTCACCCATCCACAGACTAACCTAGGCAAGCGCGGCTTAACCTAAAGATCGGCCCGAGTGGTAGTTATTTTTAAGCCACGAGCTCTCGCGGACAGCAACAATAAGAGAACCCACAACGACCTGCACCGCAATCAACAAGCTCAAAACAATACCTACTGGCTACTAACCGACCGTTTAATTAAAACCTCTGCTCCATTGTGGCGGAAACAATATGGCGCGAACCGTTGCGCGCGCACCCGCCACGTCACTTCCGGTCGCGACAATGCGCCGGCGCACAAAAGCGCAGCGCGATATTATTTCAACTATTATTTCGTACTAAATAACACGCGATTATAAGTTGTGAGAGTCTCCGGTTACCACTGACGTTGACTTCGCGGTGATTACCGTTACGTAGCGGTTCTCAAACTTGTTGGTTTTTTACCAGTGTTTCATCCAGTATCCTGGGTAGCAGATGTAAAAGTTGGAAAACTATCTTTTTCTAAAGTAAGTGTTGCCTAATGTGCAAATCGAATCAACGTTGTGTCTGAGTCATGATCAGCTTCTGCAGTATTGTTTTTTTAACTTTACCTAACACTAGGAATATCATCTGTATTGTGGGTGCGTTTACATACACCTAGACCCGGAACAACTATCTGTAGGCTAGGCTATCTATATAAATATTAGTTCCGTGCGGGAATCGAAACCGCGACACGCAGCGCAGCACTCAATCGCTCAGCCACTCACCACCACAAATCTATGCAGTTTTTGTTGTTGCTTAAGATAGTTCTACTTATTGTTCTTCAGAGGAAGTTCAATATAACTTGACATCATATTTAATCCAGAATATACAAGAAACTTACTGGTTCTTTAACCATGCTATGTAGTAGTTCAGAAAACATCGTGAGGAAACGTCTTAGAACCAAAAAATTCGAAGACATGTGTGTTGTTCTGTTCTTCGAGGTGGCGTGTATTCGTGGTTAAGTGTTTAGAATTCATAAACTTACTGGGACGTGATATTAGGTGTTACACTTTTCTAAGTCACGTATCACACTCGACATCTACCAATACGCACTGGGCCCGCGTGGTGGATTATAGCCCATCCGTCTCCTAGAGAGGAGACTTGAGTCTCTGCAGTGGGAACATTGTAGGCTGATGATGATAGTTCAGTCCAGAGTGCACGTTCGCTAGCAGGCACTGGTTTTAGGATAGTTACTTACGGTCAGTTTACTAGTATCCTTGTTTCTCTAAAAGTACACACTGAACTGATGTCTATATTTTCTGAATTTGGAAACCTAGGATATAGATTTCTCAATCCAGTTCTAGGCTTAATAATTATATTATCATTAGACATTCATTAAGTACCTGTGTTTCTGAAATGATTTATTTTCCAATTAGAACGAGCGAAATAAAAAGGTGAGTCTCTAAACATCACGGAGAACGCAAGGAATTGTATTATTTCCTACTGACTTACTCTTCAAGTCACCACTTCATCGTCCTGCGCACGTTCTGGAACTCTACAACGATCAGTGGACAGAGGGTGTTAAAAAGTTTGAGCACCTCACTCCTAAGTTCAAGGCTGCCTATAATTTGGCACTCACACTGACCCGCCTCGCACTGTTCATTTACAATCATAATGATTGAACACCATTGTTATAGCTGTGCTTACCCCACAACTACACGACTTGAAGCGGCAGCTGCTCTGCCGGCATTTCGTACGCTAAGGATTCTGTTTGCTAAATAAATGAAAGCCAATTTGTAAAACTTTTTACCGTGTGCAGGGGCCAACTACTTCGCGAACAAAACATCGCAGACTAAACTACAATATTTAAACTATTCAAGAGTGCCGGCTGCCATATACTGTATACATCTTTGGCAATCGTTAAGTCAGTGACCTGAAAGTCTGACAACCAGTCTTACTAAAGGGTGTCGTATTACCCAGTATTAACTGGGTTGTGGAGGTCAGATCGGCAGTCGCTCTTTGTTAAATATTCAGCTTCATCCGGTTAAACTGGAAGCCGACTCCAACATAGTTGGGAAAAGGCTAGGATGATGATGATCCTAGCACATCACGTCTATGAATGTTGGCTAGCTAGAGCGCACCTTTTCCATAATCGCTGATAGGAAAGGCCCACCTCCTTTTTTTTTTTTTTTTGGGGGGTGGGAAATCATCAAATAACCCCTCCCGCTCTTGGGCAGAGCGAGAGGGAGTGTCAGACTTCTACTGACTAAAAACCACCCATGTTCCTTCTTCGCCCTTCATGTCGAGGCCTCGGTATCCCTTGCGGACATCCCGCAGCCTCGACAGGCGTCGGCCCTTGGCCCCTTCCGTGTTGCTGACATCTCTTTGAGGCGCGCGTGGAACACGAACGCGCCGTCGACACGGCCTGTTGTCGTCATAAGACGGACGGACGGCGAGCTTACCCATCACTCACCGTCCACAGGCAAGGCCCACCTCCTGACCTGCTCTTTGTGTAAGTCCACCTACACTTTAAGCAACCTTTACAAAGCCACTATCAACGAAATTGAATTTAATTAACTATGGGAATCATCGATACCAAGAACAAGAAATTTATAGATTGTCACTTTGCATACACATTCTTCTAAGCGTGTCGATGACCATTCAAATTAAGTCGGCCCAAGATTTGGCGATGAGTTTCAAGACGATGACTGATGACTACTGTGATGAGTCTCGTGAGACGAGGGTTATGTCATAATCAACTGACAACTATAAACTTATCGAAAATTGATTGGTGAAAAAGTGCTTCTATTAGTTTTTTTAAAGTTTAGAGACTGCTATCCGACGGGAGGGTGGGTGCAATCAAACATTTAGTACATTTCACAGCGCATATATTTATTTATTAATTACACTCAATATTGCATTTGGTAATTAATTAATTATCATTATTATTTCTGCTAAATAATACTATTATGTACAGGCTATGATCACTGTTATTGTAAATAATCAATAATTGTCGTTTCGGTAAGTACACAATAATCTTGAAGATTTTTAACTGTTCTTCACATTCATCTACTTATTCATTAACCAAAACTGTGAAGCTTAAATCTTAAATCTGACGTTTTGTTTACGGATACGATTATGTTGTTACCAATACTACAAAGTATTAGATGAGGGTTAAATACTCCGGGGTTTATCTATTTGTGCCCCTAAGTGAATCTTTATCGCGGATCTGTGTAACTTGATGAAATTCATGGGAACTAATTTTCTCCACAATTTTACTTAGTATTTGTATAACAACAATGAAACTTATGAAACAAATGAGCGATATTTCGAAATCACATAAATCAATAGACACATAACTTTACTTAAACTAAACTATATTATGTACAATATAAATATTTACAACGTATTTCTCTATCATCATTATTGTTACATACATAAATTCCAATTTTTCTACATTATTTACTAATTTGATTAAGTTTCACTGAATATCTTGACAGCTGATGACGTATTATTTATATTCCAAGCTTATAGAACTCCTCTATGGATGTCACACAATCGACACGTAAATAAAAGGATGGCTTAACATTAAATATTACCAGAAAACTGATCGATTGAACTTCGAGAACTATATAATTCTATTCGTTCAGAAACATTTCACAATATTACAGTTCTTTGCTACCATCAAATCCTTCATCAATTCACTCCTTGTTTTCTCCGTAACCATTAAAGTAACTAGCCCCGGGTCACAATAACTTCGAGAAGAAATTGTTGGGCGCAGTCATCCGCGAGGGATCCAGGATGCGAGGGTATGAGGAGCCCAGGAATGGCCTGAAAGCCACCCTGCTTGCGTCCTCTACAGGGCTGGAGGTCGCTTCTTGCGTGGATTCGTCTTGAGTATCCAGTGAGGAATCTCCGTTGTTGGAGCTTCCAGCTCCCAGATGCAGTTTCCTGGTATGTTTCTTGAGATCAAAGTTCCTGCAGAACCCTTTAGCGCAGATGCTGCAGGTGAAAGGTTTCCGCTCGTTGTGGGTGTGCATGTGGAAGGTCAGGTTGTAGATCTGGTGGAAAGCTTTGTTGCAGATGCTGCATTTGTACGCTTTCTCCCCGCTGTGAGTCAGTCGGTGATTCTTATAGTTGCCTTTCTGGTGGAATCCTTTACCACAAAACTCGCAGACGAAAGGTTTGTATCCGGCATGGATTCTGGCATGCGTATTTAACGTGGACGACCTGTTGAAGGCTTTGCCGCAAGTCAGACATTTGTGTGGCTTCTCAGAAGTGTGTATGATCTTGTGTCGACATAACGTAGAGGCCTGGCGGAACCCTTTGCCGCAGATCTTACAGACGAAGGGCCTGGCACCCGTGTGCACTGGCATGTGTCTGGTGAGGTTGTAGTGAGCGTTGAATACCTTGCCGCAGTCACCGCACGCAAAGCTTTTGTTCTTGGCCGGAGAAGGAGTGGGGCCGGTGGTGGATGATACGGCATGGTCTGCTGCTGGAGGTCGAGGACTTGGCGGACGTTGGACGGGTGATGTCGGTGGAGGAGGCCGAGGTAGGTGCAGCTGATGAGCATACGTTAGCGACACGAGATCAGGCCCATAGTACAGCAGAGGATAGTGAGACACGAGCTGTCTCCTCGCAGCTGGAATGTACTGCTTGAACGCTGAGTCTAGCAACTGTGCTCCATAGGACAGGAACCCAGGTGGTGGTGGCTGTGGCTCAGGGGATACAGACTTTTTCCTGTCAGGTTCCATGAGCCGTGCGATGGAGAAGTTGAGGACTGGTGCTGTGGGTGTGTCGGGGGACTTGGCTCGCTCGGGGGAAGACTCCCGGGGACCCTCGGGTCGAGCTGTCGATTGGAACGGCTGCATCTTGAGGTCTTGAATGGAGTTGTGTTAAATCTGTAACAAAAGGGACATAGTTTTAATGCAAAGGTCAAAAAGTAAGGCAATATGGCAGATGAAATATCAGAGTGCCTCCAAAATGTAGCTCTTCATAATTCAAAACGAGGCAGCAATGGTATTTACGGAATAGTAATCATAGACATGAAGCACCCAGCCGAGCCGCCCATTCTACAAATCGACCTCGATTGTCGCTTTCAGACATCAAGAAGCGTGGGTGTGTCGCACCGCCCGCGCACGCGACGTGTCGTGTCGCGGTCGCAACAAAGCGCGCGATCCACTATTGTGCTTGTTTTAAGTAAAATTGGCGCCGCGTTGGGGCGCCGCGCCTCAGTCGCTGCGACTGACGCCCTCATTCATCCACAAACCTCGGGCATTGTGCAGAAATCGCCCGCCGACAGACGACGATAGAAATTATTTTTATTATGAGAGCTTTTGAATCGTAAAATTGGAAAGGTGCTTCTGAGATTATTCCTTTTTCATTATAAGTTTTTATTCGGTGCCTGAAGGAATTGTTGAATGTGCTTCACAATTTTATTATGATGTTTATGATGATCAAATTAAGGTTTTTTTAACACTCAATCTTATTAAGTCGAGGTCCGTCCTTGGAGAACAGTGAACCTGTGAGTTATTGTGATAATATAATAAGTAGTAGAGACGGTTTCGTTTATTTTTATATGAATTGATGTTAGGTGAATTAGTATTTCAACATCTTCCCAACAAATGCTAAATAAATCGAGGCAAATTAAAACAAATCCCAAAACCATCAAACAAATAAAAAACAAGGGGAGTTTCGTACCCCTAAATGAAAGTAGCGCGGGAGGGTTATGTCACTTATATCGCGGCAATTAATACGACAATAGCTTGCTTGCACGACTAACCCGCGGAATATGCTCGTGCGGTCGCCTAGACCCCAGTGAGTGACGTGCGCCCCCCACCCCCTCCCACCGGACCCCGTGGAGTGTTTGTTTGAAGAATTAATTGACGACGAGGGCGTGCTAGATTTGAAGGAATAGTTTTTTGAATCCAGATTTTTTAGAGAACTTTAATCAAACGATAGTAGACATGACGTGGTTCATTATTCTGTCGTGTGAAGTACTTTTAGGTTTCTAGACCATTTAAATAAAATATTGGTCCTTTTGTACATAGTTATAATGAACAGGTCCGGGTTGAGAAGCTGACGGGATTAATTACATAGCTTTATGAGTCTATAACGCCATAGGCCTCTGTTCAGTGAGAGGTAGAGGACCAGCCACAACATGGTCCCAGTGCGGGTTAGTGGAAGACACAACATGTCTTTTAATTTTATTAGAATTGCCCATGACGTCCCACGGATCCTAAGGGTACGTCATAAATATTTGTATGTAACCTATGACATTCGGGAATAATCTAGCTTCCAATTTTTGACAGAATTTTCTGAATGTGATCAGTAGTTTCGAAGATCACCCCCTATACCCTACAAATAAACTAATAAACTTCATCTCTTTATTAGTATAGACTAACTTCGTCCGCTTGATTTTTTTGTAAATATTAAATGGGCCTTCTCTTGACCTGAATTTTGTCCTGAGAACAGAGATGAGGTCTACGATGGAACGAGCTGACCCAAAACAAGCCTAAACTACTCTAGACTTATTATAAAACTATTACTGCCCTAATTGAATCGGGTTTTGTTAACAATTTAAGTGTTTTAATTTTTGCACGGAACCCTATTTTTTTCTCTAAAATTAAAGTTTAAGTAACTCCTAATAACATCAGCTATCGGCCAGTAAACGTCGTGTTGAAATCGGTCCATCCGTTTCGGAGATTAGCCGAAACAAAAACCAAGAGAAATTAAATTGTTGGTACCATATATACCGTAGGTACTAGTTTTTGCCCGCGACGTCGTACGCGTGGAATATAGTCTTCCTCGATAAATGGACTATCCAACACAAAAATATATTTTCAGTTCCAACCAGCAGTTCCTGAGATTAACGCGGTCAATCAAACAAACAAATTCTTCAGCTTTATAATATTATGAGTACATTTAATATGTATACCGTAGCAAGCAGGAATACATAGAAATTAAATCTTTTGTTTGAATCGAACGCATACCTACTTCATAGTAAAATAATTACCTAAAATAATATTGTTATTGCTTACCCAACAGGAGTACAAGCGCGCACTTACCAACTGCTTCACAATTTAGTTTAAATAAATAAATAAAGCAATATTTCGCAATTGTTTTAACCGTCTCTAACGAGTTGTTTGCCCAACAATACATCGGTAGCATATTGTTTAGTGCGCCCTAACTCAGACTATTGTGGAGTTCAGCACTTGAAGCAAGAACTTTTGTCGTACTCGTACTACAAATACAGACGTACCGGTATATTGTGAGCGGTGAGTGCGTACCGCTCACACAATAATTATTTTGAAGTTTTTGTTGTTTTAACTTCGACTGGGGTTGTAGAATTGTACATGCTTGAAGGGTTAAGAAATATGGTTGTTTTGATTATAACAATACTTGGTTGCAGTAGGTTCAACACACGATTATAAAATAACATAACATTGTCGAAATAGCGAGCGTCGCAATAACGTCATTCGAATTAGCGGTTTTCGACTTAATGAGTTTTCGAACTGGCATACCACTCGTAATTTTTTTCGAAATAGCGTTCGTCTCATTAACGTCATTCGAAATTTCATATCACTCCCTTGTAAAATGGCGGTATCGAGAAAAAACGCAGCTAATAATTTCACACGAAATGCTGAACTTTTCTTTACTTCACTGTGTCAGTCATCCAAAAACACCTAAAGTCTTCAGTCCAGATGTCATCCAGATGTCAAAATGTCGATTATAGCATTTGCCGTTACGATGGCAGCATAACACCCCCACATTTCGCCAATTTCCTGAGAAATTCCTGATAGAAAAACTTTATATATATAGCTCTTTGGCCGACCCGGGAATCAAACGCAGGACCTCATGCTCAACAGTCGCACTTGCGACCACTAGAACGACGAGGCTGTCTTAAACTAATTAGGTATAAAATATTTATTACAATTAATATTGTTTCAAACCAAAGACCCACACTAGAGGGCTTAGACGAGTTGCAAATGCTAACGTGTTTCCTATTCATACAACTTTCAACATAATATGTTGTATGTTACCATCTTATCTTGTACACATATTCTTAGCAAAATAAATGATTTCTGGTTTAACATAACCTTGTTCGTACTACATAATATCCTCGAGTCAAACCCATTAATTTTTCCACCATTATTATTCGTAATATAATCTCACTTTGTCACTTTGGATGAGCCTTCAAAGTCTGATTATTGATCAATTTCTAGTAGATAGCTTTCGAAGCTCGCTTGGTAGGTAGACCACCAGCTTCCGTTCTACTCTAATCAGGAACTAATACACTTTGATAACCGTTATCTTCAATTCCTGCTGACTACAATACCTTATCAGTAATCCCCCTAATCTTCAGTTCTTAACCCTCCATCTGCTATCACCACACAAAGATATCACCATCTCTTCTGATACCCCCAAACCTTTGTCTGATATCAGTGTCAATATCATAATTACCCTTGTGGACGTGTCGGCCTATCGCTCGCCGGGATCGCATCAGATATGATACAGTCGGTGGCTCTTTAGATAATAAACTGATAAAGCACAGATCACTTGAGAGTTGTGTCAGGCGAAAGTGTGTTGTAACTTAAGGGAGTTAGGGTTTAAAATTAAATGGATGAGGGTTATTTGATGATGGCTCGGTTTAGTAAGTGAAAGCTTAACTTTAAGTAATTGATTTGAAGAGTTGGGAGATTGATCATATTCATCATAGTGCGTCTTCTGAAAGACAGAAGAGAGTTATTTATTTAAACTTCATGCACAAACGTGGTACATAGGCGGAGTTAATGCTACAAGGCATTCTCTACCAGTCAACCTTAGGGTCAAATAGGACAGCACTGTGGCAGAGTACAAATATAAATGAACTAGCTGTTCCCGGCATGCGTTGCAATGCCCTTTTTCCTACCTACTACCTGCCTGTGTACCAACTACCTACCTACCTACTACCTCCTACCCTACCTACCTACTACTCTATCTACCTACTACCCTACCTACCTACTACCCTACCTACCTACTACCCTACCTACCTACTACCCTACCTACCTACTACCCTACCTACCTACCTACTACCCTACCTACCTACCTACTACCCTACCTACCTACTACCCTACCTACCTACTACCCTACCTACCTACTACCCTACCTACCTACTACCTGACCTACCTACTACCCTACCTACTTACTACCCTACCTACTACTCTACCGACTACCCTACCTACTCTACTATCCTACTTACTACCCTACCTACTACTCTACCTACTACTCTACCTACTACTCTACCTACTACCCTGCCTACCTACCTACCACTTTCTCACCTTTTAAACCTTCCCTGGGCTGCCAGGTACTACAAATAATACAAATAATACCAGGTAATACAAATAATACTACAAATGTTTCAAAACCAAAATTAGACAAATCGGTCTAGCCGGTCTCTAGTTTTAGCGCGACTAACTAACAGCAATTAATTTTTATATTATACGCAAACACCATTTGAAAAATCGTTTTTCTATTGGGAAAGAAACAGTAATTATTTGTGATTATTGTGATAATGTCGTATGGTCTGTTTGAAGTTGTCATTCGTTGACTGAACAACTGAACGTCACTCAATTGTTTTGCCTTCCCGGAACCTCTCCACTAACACTTGAACTTTATGGGTACGGTATTAAAGCTCAAATTGATTTTACGTTTTAGTTAGAAAACGTTTGTATGGGAAAAAGAAAAGGACTGTTTTTAGGGCTTTTCCGGCCATTATTCGAATTTTTCTCGCCGTAAAAACCATCCTTGAACTTCAACGAACATTTAAAAAAAAAAATCAGCCAAATCGGTCAAGCCGTTTTCATGCCAAGTCGTGACAACGGAAAACGGGTTTCATTTTTATATATATAGAAGATTAGGAGAATACTATTTTGTTAAAATTAATCAATATACCTACATAAATGGTACATACTAATACATATACCTACCTGTTTAATTAGACAGATACCTAATTAAACAGGGTGTAAACGGGCCCATTACGAATTCGTCAACCAAGGATTCTTCTGTACATCAAATTAACCTTTGTTTATGTACGAGTACTAAGAGTAAGTCAATATTTCGATGTTTTCTCAGAAATCAACAACGCTGGTACTTAGCGTTCTTTAGTAGCTTCCTAATTTGTTGTTGCATTGTTTAGTGTGGTGTAAACGCTGGTGCAGAGTGGGTAAGTGACACTTTATGACTGTTTTAGGTCCGTGACATGTGTAACTAGGGAAAAAATACTGTCCATCGCCTACTGTTAGATAACGATCTCAAAATATTAATGATTAATAGGTCCTTTTTTTATCCTCGGGGTAGTGGGAAATCATCAAATAACCCCTCCCGCTCTTGAGCAGAGCGGAAGGGAGTGTCAGACTTCTACTGACTAAAAACCACTCATGTTCCTTCTTAGCCCTTGCGCCGAGGCCACGGTATCTCTTTCGAAAAACCCGCAGTCCCGACGGGATTAATAGGTAGGTACTTAGTCCAGCTTAGCTTTTATGTAAGTGGCCATCAACCAACAATGATAAACATCTCAATAATAGACTCTCCTCCACCGCCAGCACTTAATCTAAATCTCCGCACAGTCCTCCTCGACGTCACGCTCTGACATCTGTCAAATAAACAACTCATTACGCTCCTATTTGCGCGGGAATCGAACCCGAATCACAGCATTACTGCTCCCGACATGCGTCACCTCTAATCCCTAAATGCGTTTAATCGGTTCCTCCATCTCGTTCCAACTTAGGGCGAAGAGTACTTCTATCTCGCTCTCAATTCTATGATATTTCTATTCGACAGAAGTCATTAGTAAGCACCAGTTTATTTAGAGCTCTTGTGATTGGTTGTCGTCAAACAATTTGTGGAGAACGAGGGGTGTGTCAGGGGTCTGGCTGTGTTGGTCTGTTTATGGCTCTGTTATGGGGTGTTGTACGAATGTGGCGTGATGCGGTTGATAATTGAAATGCTATGATTGTGCGGAAATTGCTTATTTTCGTGTTAATAAAGTGTTTATTTTTCCGTTTAAGGTCGATTAGGTGCAAATGTTACTTTTGATCAGAAATGTAATCTTGTTAAACAAGTTGTTAAAGTGGTAATTATACAAATTATAGCTTATAAATAAATGTCATAAATAAATAATTGCAAGTTAAACTTGCTGACTACTTTTTAAAATCAATTGAGTAATAAACTACAATAACCAGTGTTGCCCATGCAACTCATTGTCAAATTGCAGGAAAAAGTTGTCACTTCAGCGTGTTTATAAAATATCAGCTGTATCATAATTGCTGCATAGACGTAATCTCATCCTTTCCATTCCACTGACTTAAGAAGGGAGATGAAAACAAATTGCATAAGAAACAAGTCTACCATAAACCATTTGAAATATGAAATTACTCCAAAATCTTTACAAATATCTTTAAAATGACATGACAATGACTGTCATTGCTGACGTCTGTCAAAAATTGCGCGCCGTTCACACTTGACCGGTCGCCGTAATTCAAAGTGACGAGATCCGACTAGAGTGACGAGACCCGATGATCTAGTCACGAGCGACGCGGCGACGTCGAGTGGAGGGTTAACCGCCCAGCGGATATTTTATTGAAGATTCTATTATTATGGAGGAATTATAAAAGAAAATGGTAAGTACTTTAAGTATTGCGCGAGGGAGTGGATTAGTTGACGAATATTTTTTTTGCAAAAAAAGTGTATTAAATTGCGACATAGGTAATAAGATTTTTTGCAGCTTTATTGATGAGTGCAATTTAAAACGAAAACGCGGTTGTATCTTTTGAGAGGTTGATTAGGTTTCAATAAGCTGTGAATTTTGTGAATAATAATTAAATAATCATTCACGGCATCCATCAGGGGTAGATTATCTCTCCAATGATATTGTCACGAGGCGTATTACAAATGTATTGTGTTACGATCTAAAGTTTGCATAATTTACGAATGAAAATGTCTAAGATTTTTATCTTTTTATGTTAAAGAAACCCTTTTTTGTTACATTTGTAAGTCTACAGAAATGTGCTATTTTCGTTTTATAACCAAACGAAAACTGATCAAAGGACATGTTATTTGTCTATACATAAGAAGATAGGTCTGTATTGCATTTTGATTTCTAGCTGGAGCTGTTTAAGCTTCCAGACGACTCCATCGAGCAGTTCGAAAGCTTTCCACCTGGACATGCTTTGCCGTCGTCGACTTGGAGTCTCTATATAGACTGTGCACCCAAGTCGGCCTTAGCAAAGACAATCTCTTCAGATGGGGGTTTTAAAAAAAAAAACTTTAACTTTCGGATTTTTACGTGGAGTTAGGTCTACAATTTCCGGGTCTACTACTTCTTTCTTCCTTATTGTTGAACTCGGAAAAATATAAGTATTTTAAGTATTATAAAGAAGAAAATAAAAATGATGCGAGGTTTTATGAAACATTAACATTTAATTTAACAGAAATATTTAGTTGAGAAGAATGTAAAAACTGAGAACTACCGCCATTTTTTAAAGTCGGTTAAAAGTAGATAATGACAGTATCTGAATTAAATAAAAATTATATTAAGTTTAATTTTATTTTTATCGATATAGAATTCTGCAATAAAAGGTAACAGCACAGATTTTTACGATAAAAATACAAAGGGAAAGAAAGGGACAAACATATTAGAATTGCCTAATGAAAGAAAGGGACTTTTCCAAAAGACATCAACGCGAGACTCATCTTTGTGCTCGTTCACCCAAACTACCATTTTAAATAGACCCCTGCGGTGGCTCATAATTTGATTAAAACAAAAATAATTTTCGTAATATTTACTTATTGATGAAAAGTTGTGCCATCCTTTTTGTAACTCGATGTCTTGGAATGTTTCCCACGCCACTTAACCGCGCATGAAGGCATTTTTACACGTTATAAATTGCATAAAAAATTATAACAATTGGTAATTATTTTGCGTGCACACAGGTCTAACACTTGGTCACAACTGAAACGGTTACTCATTCATACCGTAGCCTATGCATAGGCGACAAAATACTAATAGTTTTCGAGCATCGGGGCACTGTATGCGCAGTCAAGTGGCTATATAGTCTTTGGTCCACCACCATTAGTTTGGTCTTTACGTGGTTGATTTGTTCGGTTCGGATACGTTCCATCCTTCCAAGGAGTTCTACCATTTCAGACTTAAGCTGCTAGGAGAGTAGTGTCATCAGCGTAGCGAAGATTGGTTAATTTTGATTCCCCCTGTCGTCACACCACCTTCTCAGTTTTCACAGGTGCATCTGAAAATGTATTCTCCATATGCGTTAAAAAAGAATGGGGGATAAAATGCAGACTTGTCTTACGCCTTTACAAAAATTGAAGGGGTTAGAGTTGATTTGCCTTAATAAGCCTTTATTTTGGAATTAGGGCTTGTGAACTAGCTAGGGATACCAGATACGGTACCCCAAAAGTACCTTCCACAGGTTTTGCCAGACTACATAATCGAAGGCTTGATGAGAGGTGTGATCTGATGTGTTAAACTATATGACTTCTCAGGTGGCGGACAAACGTGCGGGTGAAAAATCATAGAGAGTAATAAAAGTAACATATCAGTAGTGGCCTTAAAATAGGACCTTGAGTGGCAACTTTTTTAAGTAACGTCGTGTTAAATATGCATCTTGACGTAGGTTACCTAGATACGATTCGTGGCTTCGTAGGTATAAGCAACATCCATAATATGGGTTAGTAAAAACAAAAAGATAACTTATATCCATGTCAGTAAACTTAATATACAACAAGCCTGTTGTTCAGAATGCATCTCTGAACAACATCACCTAACAAAGGAGAATCGTACCTCTCCGCAATGGTCTTCAGGATGAAGTTGGAGCTGCCCCGCACTCTGCAGACCAAAGAGGCAGATCTCTGTCTGACGATGGCGTGGAAGCCATCAACGTGTGCTTGTGAAAACATACGGGCAGCCCCATCAACATCCTGAACCCGTTATTATATTGGACCCGTAGGGCGCTGATGGCCCGCTGACTATAGTTAGTCCATAGACGGCACAGATCTCAGGTGTGTACCTATGTCGCTTGTCTCCACAGACAATGGCCCACCTTCCACTTACAATCTTTACTATCTTTAGACAAGTAAAGCTTACTTTTTTTACCCCAGCGAACTTCTTATAAATTGTACCTACTTCTTCTTTTTTCGGTATGCCTCAGATTTTGTCGGTATAAATTATTCAATAATGCATTCCAAAGTTGCATATATTGTTCGTTTGGCCAACAATACCACATTTACCCGCGCCGCCCACAATTAAACTATTACGCTAAACGTCTGCTAATCCTCGGTAATCCAACGGTCTGTGATCTGTGTCGTCCGCCTTCCGAACGGAAGCATCGCGTTTGTGTTCAACTGGCTTTGTATCAAGTGTTTGTGTCACTTTTCACGTAAAGGATATAATATGGAAGATATGCAGGAATTTGGTACAAAACCGGCCAAGTACGTGTCCGGCCAAGTGCGTGTCGGACCACCACAATGTAGGGTTCCGTAGTTACCCATCAAAATATGTGAACTTTCTAAACTGATTAACCTTCCAGCCTACCTGCCTTCCAACGATGTTTTTTTTTATTGTAATAATAAAACAAATTTACATTTGCAGTTTTAAATGTGCCCTCATATATTATGTGTATGAAAATATGTTATATAAGTACATTTTATAAGTTGTTCGACTATTACCCACTCGTTTTGTAAAGCCTACTTACTTGTGATAGTTTTCCTTTTAATTTCGTAGTACATGAACTTTTTCACACGCCCAAACACAACCGTTTAGCTGGTAGAGGTGTTAACACTTGAGTCTAATAAAAAATTGCACTTTAAAGCTTAATATTTCACGAACGAATCCCTTAATCGAAAAAGTATTCAAACAAACTCGCAATATTTTTTAGAGACCTATTCAACGACATATATTCCACACTGCGGGCTTCGCGTGAATAAAAAAACATCCCCACTTTAATGTCCACCTACTGGAGAACCCTAAAAAAAACAAAATTGTATGATAAGTACCACTTTGTTTGCGTAACTCATCTGTATATAGGTATGCATGCCAAATTACAACTTTCTAGTATTAGAGTCTTTGGGCTAGGTATAGTGCGGACAGACGGTCATGGCGAAACTATAAGGGTTCCTTGTTGACTACGGCAGAACCCTAAAACGGACAAAACGTCCTCAGTTCCGCATTCATAATGTAATGGTGATAATCCCTCCAAAGAAATTGCAAAACGAATCACAGAAGCTGTAAACAACACAACAATAACTCATTGAAACGCGGCGGGTTCCCTTGACGCTTCCGTCGGCGCAGACCGTCTGTCGCCAAGTCGCCATGTCGCCATGACACTGCTCGGACGACATACATAGAGACATGACTTTTTTTATGTATCCAGTATCTGTTGTAGCTGCCGCTAAATCATATGGTATGGATGAACGGATTTGGATAAAATATACTTCGTTACATTTGTCTTGGTGGCGCGAGAGTCACTGGCTGCATTCAAATTAAAAAACAAAGAAAAATTGTGAATTTTGGGGGCCACAACGTGGAGTTCGAATTTTTTTTCCTTCCGTTACCATCAAGTAGGGTATCAAATTAAAGGTTTTTAAATAGAGATTACAAAAATATATGTCATAAGATTTAAAAGAAAAAAAAAACAAAGTGACAAATCCTATAGAGAAGTTCTTCGAAGAATTTTACGCGACCAACGAAAGAATACATCATCTTCCTGCCCTCATCCCATGTCATTTGAGGTCGACGCAACACTTTTTTTTCTTCCATTCTGCCCTGTCAGTCGTCACGTTATCATTTATTCCTTTCTCCTTCATATCACACCTCACACACTCCATCCATATTTTCTTTGGTCTTCCTCTCCCTCTCCATCCAACCACATATAAAGTCATCACTTTTTTTATTTACATGCGATTAATCCCTCCTCATCACATGCCCATACCATGACAATCGATTCCCTTTTAACTTTTCTGTAATTGGCGCAAATAAACTTCCTCTAATATACTCGTTCCTTACTTTATTCATTCTGATCACACCACACATCCACCTCAACATTCTCATCTCCGCAACATGAAATCTTTTTTCATCCATCTTCTTCACAGCCCAACATTCCGATCCATACAGTACGACAGGCCTAATCACGGAAGCCAAAAACAAAAACAAAATAACAAAATAACTAAAAAGGTGGAAATAAAAACAAGTATTTAAAAAACTAAAAAACCCGACTGAAAAAACTGAAAAGCCAAAAATTAAAGAAAACTTGGAAGAGGCGGGGGGGGGGGGGGGTCCATTCCATTTTTATAATTTTAACATTCAAATGGACACAACGATGGACCCCGCCTGCTTCCAAATTTTGTTTAATTTAAAATGTGCTTGTTTTAAGCTTTTCAGTTGGGTTTTTAGGGTTCCGTAGTCAACTAGGAACCCTTATAGTTTCGCCATGTCTGTCTGTCTGTCTGTCTGTCTGTCCGTCCTCGCTTAATCTCTGTGACCGTTAGCACTAGAAAGCTGAAATTTGGGACCAATATGTGTATCAATCACGCCGACAAAGTGCTAAAATAAAAATTGGAAAAAAATGTTTTATTAGGGTAGCCCCCCTATATATAAAGTGGGAAGTGTTTTTTTTTTTAATTTTAACCCTAATGTGTGATATATTGTTGGAAAGGTATTTAAAAATGAATAGGGGTTTACTAAAATCATTTTTTGATAATGTCAATAATTTCGGAAATAATCGCTCCAAAAGTAAAAAACAAAGCGTCCCCCCCCCTCTAACTTTTGAACCATAAGTTTAGAAAATACGAAAAAAATCTGAAAAGTAGAACTTTGTAAGGACTTTCTAGGAAAATTATTTTGAACTTGGATGGAAACAACAGATGGAAACTGCAGTTAACCAATATAATTTGGTCCCTGAATCGTATGAGCGCCTATACAATCCAGAGGTCAAGTTTCATTTGCCCGTATTTTTTTTTTAACTTCGTTTACATAATATTTTATTATCTACGGAACCCTACACTGAGCGTGGCCCGACACGCTCTTGGCCGGTTTTTTAGGTTTTTAACTACTTTTTTTTAGGTTTAAGTGACTTCTCATGTCAAACTCAAGAATATCAGGTAAATTATGAAGTGCTCTTTCAGTTCGGGAACCAATCACGAACCTAACATGCGCGGTCATGTAAATAATTTCGCCTTCGTATGTGGTTGGCCCATTAACCCATTTAGTAATTTAATAACTATCATTATTGTTATTTGCTATAAGGAGCATAGTTGTTCATCATCAGGGGTTCTTTATTATTAAAACTAATCCAGGACTGTATGTCTGCTTCTAGTCTACCCAGAAGCAGATGGTTGTCTGACCTTCAAAACATACAGGACCTACTGCCCCTTGACAAGACAACAACAGAATTTCGGACTTCTATCTGCTAGCAATGAGCATATTGTTGTTGTAAAATAGTATTAAGTTGTTTGAAAATAAACTATTATTATTATATAGACCTAGTTCTGGTATACAATAATCATCAATGTCTACAGTATTTAATTCCTTACGAGATACCTACCGTAAAGCACACAACTACAAGATTACATCAACAAATAGCTGATAATCCTGTGTAAGCTTCAAGTTTGTCGGTGTCCGACCGTGTCCGCATTGTCCAGCCGTGTCCGCTTTGTCCAGCCGTGTCCGATGTTCCGACGGAAGTGTACCCGTTGCTGCAGTCCATTGTGGTGGTGTTTACGAGTATTACACCTTCAGTGATACGTTTGCCACTTTCGTTGGAAGGATTAACAGAAAATAATAGTTTTGGTTGAAAAAACTGTTTAGTAATGATTCACAGATCAGTGGTTGCATGTTGCGGAGATGAGATTGTTGAGGTGGATACGTATGGTGTGACCAGAATGGATAAAGTACGGAACGTGTATAATATCAGAGAAAGTTTAAAAGTTGCGCCAAATAAGCACAGAAAAGTTAAAAGGGAATCGACTGTCGGCATGGTATGGGCGTGTGATGAGGAGGGATGAATCGCATGTGAATAAAAAAGTGATGAATATAAATGTGGTTGGATGGAGAGGGAGAGGAAGACCAAAGAAAAGATGGATGGAGTGTGTGAGGAGTGATATGGAGGAAAAAGGAATAAATGATAAGGTGACGACTGACAGGGCAGAAAGGAAGAAAATAACGTGTTGCGTCGACCCCAAATGACATGGGATAAGGGCAGAAGATGATGATGAGTGGTCGCGACTTACGAGAGTGATCGTGCAGGTCTTGGGTTCGTACCCAGGCACGCATTCAAAAATTGTGTTAGAATTTACTTCATTGAAGTGCATGTTGTATGTTTCTAAGGATTATTTACTACTATCCGAGCCAACTAAGAATAGCGCTGTCAAGACGCCATTTTGTTCAGCAAAACTCGCGAATTTCATTAACAAATCGTACGATGTGCAGAAAAATCAATGAAGAAATTATACTTACTACTAGTTTAATTATTTAATGTTCACTTTTTTTATACATGAGTAGGATACGGTGCACGATTTTTTTCACTTTCAAAGTACTTGTGCACATTAAAACGATTTCTCGTGTTTAAGGATAGAGCACCGCACCTCTCTTTGAACTCAAATTGAGTTGAAACCTTATTTTTGGAATTCAAGAAATAACATTTTATAAAAATGAACATAATTATATTATAATAATTAAATCTATGATTAAAAAAACGTGACATTTCTTACTCGCATTTCTTTTTTTGGTGGCAGTACTTATCTGACAGATAAGTACTGCTACCGTGTGAAGTTGGCAGAAAGCGCGATCCTATTCTTAGTTGGTCAAAATGCATCTATCGGCAGTTTTGAATCGGCGAACACAAGTGCGTCATCAGCTACCGGTAATGCTGACCAAGCGCCGCCCGCCGTCGTCGCCCGCACCACAACACCGGTCGCGGAAACGTCACGCGTAGGTACGTCGACCCCTAAACGTGCCTATGCAGAAATTGCCACCAGCGGCAAAACTGATGCGTCGCAGTCTAAGCGACAAACCAGGAAAGGGAAAAAGCAGGCTCAACCTGCCCAGCCTGCGGTCCGTTGCTCCTTGCCAAGAACGAGCCAGGTTGATGAGGAGGGTTTCACTAAAGTGGAAAGGAAGAAGAAGAAGCCCTGCTCTCGCAACCTCTACGGTACCGCACCGAGTGGTCCTAACATGCTGCTCCGCCCTGCTGTGCCTACGACGCAGCTGTATATTTCACGTCTGCATCACTCCACGACAATTGAGGAAGTCGTGCAGTATCTGAAAGTGAAGACCAATTGGACTCTGAGGGTCGAAAGGTTGGAATCGCGCCACAACATAAACTTTAAGTCATTTGTGGTACGTGTTCCAACCCAACATCTCCAGACCTTTTTGAAGGAGGACTTTTGGCCGAAAGGTGTCGTTTTCCGGCGTTTCCGAGGACGGTTACGCGACACCTCGCAGCGAAACACGACGCCGACGTTACGTGTATAGTTAATGTTTAATATGTATTAGTTTGTTATTATTGTATTATCTAATTGTGTGTATTTTACTTATGGGCCTTAGTTGCCTGAAATAAAATGATTATTATTATTATTATTATTATTATAGTACCTTCACCCGCGTCCAATTATACTTATACGAAACCGTTTCCGGAGAACCACTCTATCTATTAGTGAAAGCAGTTTTTTAGTTTATCGCGAACATACATACAGACGCGGCGGAGGACTTTGTTTTATTACCATATACTGTTATTTATCACTATTGTATTTAGCTGTAATCCAAAGTCTTTAAATACATAAATAAATAAAAAGCGTACGTTCCAACGTATGGATAACTAACTTGTATGCACTAATGTATAATTTAGATTAATTATACTTTTGCTACGGGAACCAAGCTGTAGCCTTCTTATTTTGTTGCCGAACCTTTTAATATGCATCTCATCATCATCCATCATCACATTCATCACTTCTCTCGATACGGTGAAGGGAGCTATGAGTATGTCTTAGAACCAAAAACGCAAATTTTTGACGTGCAACTTTTTTTTTTTTTTTGTAAAACGTTGCCCCATACTAGGAATTTCTCCTGTATCGTGGGTGCGTTTACAAACATTTAAATTCACATACACAAATACCCAGACCCGGAACAACTACCTGTAGGTCGTACAAATATTTGATCCGTGCGGGGATCGAACCCGCGACACGCAGCACAGCAGTCCAATCGCTCAGCCACTGCGCCAACCGTGCCGTCAACTGAACTGGGACTGGGCAGGACATGTCTGTCGCATGCTCATTGCTCAACAAGCTGTGGCGCCAAGCGCAGGATTGGTGCCCTGAAACGGTGACACGGGGTCGCGGCTGACCACGAAAGAGATGATTCGCGGGACGAACTGGATGTCTTTCTTGAGAATTGGAAAGAAGTTGCACAGAATGGCCTTTACACAGCAGTGGGACAATATGGGCTAGCTATAGTCATCTGCCAAGCCTTTTCCCAACTATGTTGGGGTCGGCTTCCAGTCTAATCGGATGCAGCTGAATACCAGTATGTTACATGGAGCGACTGCCTATCTGACCTCCACAACCCAGTTAATACTAGGTAATACGATACCCTTTGGTAGGACTGGATGTCAGAATTTCAGGTCACTGACTACCTGTAACGACTGCCAAAGATCTATATATGGCAGCCGGGACCAACAGCTTTACGTGTTTTCCGAGGCACGGAGGAAACTCGGTATGTCGGGCGGTCACCCATCCACAGACCGACCTAGGCAAGCACAGCTTTACCTAAAGATCGACCCGAGTGGCAGTTCTTATTAAGCCACGAGCTCCTTTCATGGTCTAGCTATAGTAAATAATAATAAAATGTGACATCCACGAACACGCACTAGGCCCGTATCGACTTGGTGGATTACAGCACTAAGCAAGTCGGCACGCCCGTCTCATGGAGATTATTAGACTGGAGATTACATATTCGTAGCTATATAGATTACTGTTTATCCATCTCTACAGCGTCTTCTAGAAGCCTGCATTTCAATTAACCGCAGTAATGACATATTTCGGGTCGCGTGACGTCGACACCCTACGTGTCAACACCCGCGAGTCGAACCCGCGCCCGCGCCAATTACTACCCGCAAATATTTGAGTCACGCATACAATATATTTGTGTTTGCTAGAGAATAGATTATATGCTTCTGGTAGCGGGCTGGTCCTCAGGGACCGGGTTTTAATCTGTTAAGCTAGTAGGGAATCGTTCGATTTAAATAGTTGAGAAAGACAAGAAAGTTATTCAGTGAATCATGACATCTGCTCTCTGCAGGTCAAAAATAAAAGAGCAATAACAACTTATCTATAATCTGTAAACCTACTTAAATTGCAAATCTATATATATATAGATCTATCTAGATATGTAAATAAAGAGAAAAATCCCGACTGACTCACCAACGCCCAACCCGAACCCTTGGTCCTAAAAAGCTGAAATTTTGGCACAGAGGTTTATAATGTAGACAAGGAATAAGGAAGAATTATTTAGAAATTCAATCCCGAAGGGAGTTCAGAGGGGGGGGGGGGGGCAGATAGGCAGTCGCTCTATGTAAAATACTGTTACTCAGCTTGGGAAAAGGCTATAAGGCAGATGATGATGAATCCCTAAGGGAGTTAAAAAGGGGATGATCGTTTCTATGAAAAATCGTAATTTTTCATATTTCCGACATTCACGCGGGCGAAAACTAATTAATGTAAGAAATATTTAGAAAATATTATAAAAGCACTAAGTAAAGGGTAAACACCCTTAACAAACCTGAGAGGCACTTGTTCTTCTTTCAATAGTCATATATTTTCTTACCTGGGAAACTTCTAGCTACAAAGATATAACTTTTACACACGTTAGAAAAAGAGATTAAGAAAATTTCTACGATGTACCTACTTTAAAAACCTCCATAACCCTTGTATTATTCAATTCGTTCATCCATCACCCACACCATACCGTACCCACAATAAGTACTTGGAATAAAAACAGTTTTTAGCTATGATCTCGATTTGCCATGACCACTGTTTTATTTCAGTTTTCGTCTATATTGTTTTCGTCAAGGTGTACAAAATGAATAAACTTACAGTTCGTACTCGTTAAACCTCCCTCATTATAATCCCTGCACAACTTCATTAAACCATTGAAAGGGGTGTCATGATCTTCGCCAGATGAGCTCACCCATAGTCGCTCATTATTACAATAGCTAATCTGTCACCCTCTGCGACCCTACCACCCCTGTCACCACCTGATCAGGTGGTAACCCTCCCGGAGGGAAGAGGGCAGTTATTAGATTATACCTCACAGGCGACTGGAGGTAATGTTGTTCAGTGATTGTGACAATTTGTCGCAGGGGGCGGTAATAGCCTCGTAGGGGTGAAAAGAGATTGTTTAAAAATATTTTATTCATGCTCTCACGCGTTCGCACAAGTTGAGCTTTCACACGAATTTAAAATTAAAAGTTTTTGCTTAAGTGAGCTTCATAGGGGTGTGAATTCTGGAGTTGCTCGCGTATTGGATTTATATTATGCTCACAGAATAAAATATGGAGGATGTATATTTTTGAGAATATAATTATCCCAAAAGCATTCAAATATAAATTACGAACTATAGACAGGACACGATGAAGAAAATCATAATCCCATACTTGTTATACAAATAAATCGATCTGTCCTGCGTCATACGTGGGCAAAATGAAAATATTCTCAAAGCAGCTCTGTGAGTCATCATCATCACTCCGCTCATGCCCTTATCCCAATTTTTCGAGTTCGACGCACCATCTCTTCTTCTTCCATACTTCACATTACCAGTCATGTCAGCAGTCACCTTCTTTCTAGCCATATCACCCTTCACACAGTCCATCCATCGTGTTTTTGGTCTTTCTGTACTCTTATACCCATCTCTACATTCACACTCAACATTTTCCTCATGCCTCCGCATCACACCAGTCACCGGCGGCAGACTTCAGACTTCCTCTTTTGTACCTACTTATTCCTTATTTTATCAATTTACGTTACATCACACATCCCCCTTAGCATTCCTTCATTCGTTCCTTTTGTGGATCAACATTCTTAAAGTCTGAATTCAGTGTGGGTTTTGACAAAGCTCTATTTTCCATTTTCTCTATGTCTGGCGCTTTTTTTCCAGTAAAGGCTCGCTGTTTCGCTGTTCCAACAAGCACTTGGCTTTTTTTTAATTTTTTTGGTTGAGTTGCTATGTTCTTAAAAAAGTTTCGATACTAAAAATATTGTGTTCAATACTACAAATAAATTAATGTACCTATTGCTTGCTCTTTTCATGCAACTTCGAATTTAAATAGATAATTTCAACTTGTATATACGTTTTTAATAAATAAAACTTTTGTTTTCTCTGTAAAAAAAAAACTTTGAATTTCCCATTTTGTACGTGGCTGCAACGCTATCCGCGAAAATTAAAAAAAAACTTAATCTTTTAGTCTATAGCCGATCACCATTGTTAGATGCGCGCGCAAGAAAACTTATTAATTGAAATAGATAATTTCAACTTGTATATACGTTTTTAATAAATAAAACTTTTGTTTTCTCTGTAATAAAAAAAACTTTGAATTCCTAATTTTGTACGTGGCTAAAACGCTATGATCCGCAAAAAGCAAAAAAAGAAACCTCATTCTTTTAGTCTATGGCCAATCGCAAAAACTGATTAATTTTTCCCACCATGGCGAAATTTTTTTCACAACTCGTTTTAACTGTTGAAAATGTTTTTTTTGTGTTATTTTCTTCACAAGTGTGTTGAAAAACGTCGTATGATACACTTGTGTATTGATGATTACCGTCCTCGGCTCTCCGTTGGTGATTACCGCTGAGGCGCCATTGAGACCCTCACCTGACGGTTCGGGTCTCAATGGCGCCTCAGCGGTAATCACCAACGTTACACACTTATACCATAATGTACTATTATTAATTTTCTCTCCGCAGAGGAAGTATAAAAGTGGCGCCGGTCACAGAAAAAATTAAAGGAAGTCGTCAATCTTGGTATGATCACGTAAAGAGGAGGGATGAAACGCATGTGAATTCTTAGGTGATGGATATAAATATTGATGGATGAAGAGGGAGAGGAAGGCCAAAGAAAAGATGGATGGGTTGTGTGAGGAATGATTTGAAAGAGAAAGGAGTAAATGCCACCGTGACATCTAACAGACGAAGAAAACGTAGAGAACATAAATAAGCTGTGCAAAGGCACAAGTTTTGTTACGTTGTTTCCAAGTACTCTTTCGTTTGTAGTACAAAAATAATAATAAAATAAACAAACGAATGTTATCGATATTTTTTTAGTTTTCTTATTGTATATTTCCTATCTATTTAAAATTAATAACGTTTTAGGTGGCGTTTGATGGGGAACAATTTTGTCAAAAGCAGTAAAGTTCTGTCTGCATTAATTGTTTGTCCCCATTTAATTTCATTGCGATATGCGTCGAAATAACGTCATTCGAAATTTCATATCACTCCCATAAATCAAGATTCACTAAAGAAAGTCCTGAGCAACAACTGAGTCGTCGTCAATGCCCAGCACAAACTCTTCAACTCGTGAACTCTGCGACGTGGCCAATAATCCAGTTATTTAGGAATTCTTAAGGGATGAAACATACCTATCTAAGTCAGTAGGCATAAGATGTACGAAGATCTTCAGCCTTTTAAAGATGACAAGGTAAACAGAGATTTGTTAATTGATAACTCTACAGTTTATTCTCTATTTACTCGACTGCAAGGAAAGGGTAGTAGACAAAACTTTATTTTTCGCAGACGTAACCTAACAAGAATATCTGCGGAACTTAGCCACGACTTTACGATGTTGGTGTTTTGTTCTTGTCTACGGGCACTCTTACATTATGTCTCCTCTCACTTTGTTTAATTAACTCCTGATCCTAATGTATCTAGGTATTTAACTTATCCCATTGGAATCACTCACGGTCAGGTAAAGATTGCAAATTATTACAAAACTGACAAACCTGCAATGAATGCTGGCACTCCAAGTTCAGCAGCCAGCGCTATCCATAGCAGCCTCAGATGATGAACAGCACAAAATATACTAAACAACTGGTAACGGACAGTCCATCACTAAGTGAGCATCGGCAGACCGGTCATTGCACTGAACGAAAACCAAAAAACTGGCCAAAGATGGCGGTTGCAAATTCAAAATTGGTGTGACGTCGGAAAGGCGCGCGGCAAGTGGCCCAGCAAACACCCGCGCTGTCCCGCGCCCGCGCCCGCGCCGGCGCCACTCGCTGCCCAAAGGGCGGTCGCCCGCTTCAATAATTCAGACCAGCGACCAACGGCAACACGTCGCGCGCCTCCCTCTCAGCACGCCGCGCCCCATATCGCGCTATCCCACTCTCACTGTTGCGCATTTACTACATTTCATAGCCCCTCTCCCTCCTTCCTCTTTCTCCTACATATGCGCATCTCGCTCGCACTCATTAGGCGGGTTTGGTGTCGTGTATTATGCAGTGTTTGCGAACGTTTTATAAGGTTTGCGCAGCGATGCACAGAGTAGGGGACAAAGTAGAGACTTCAGCATGATTTATAGGTAGGCGGCAGATAGTCGTATCGGCTATTGTACTGCCGGTATTATGTAGGCCTAGGAAGATACATAATAGGTAAGTAGGATAAAGGTTGTTCGTTTTTATTTTTCAAATGGTGTTCTCCTAATTTTTTTCTGTATTCTACCACAAAGCTGTCCTATTTGACCCACAGGTTGACTGGTAAAGAATACTTTCCTTTTGGCATTAAGTCCTCCTTTGAAGGTACCAGTCTTGAAGTTTAATTAAACTATTACCTACTCTATTACTTCTATGTAGTTGTAGGTACCTATTTACACTCACATATTTAGACTTCAGACAAGTGTTTGACTGCGTGAAAGTCAATTCTCTACTCTCTTCTAGGGTTGTTTACTAATCATTTGAGCTTGCCATTAACTGTGTAACACTCAGTAATGCTTATCTTCCCTACCTAAGAAGCCACGAATCGTATCTAGGTTACCTACGTCAAGATGCACATTTAACACGACGTTAATTACAAAAGTTGCCACTCAAGGTTCCATTTTAAGGCCACTACTGTTAAGTTACTTTTATTACTCTCTATGACTTTTCACCCGCACATTTGTCCGCCACCTGAGAAGTCATATATGTAGTTTAACACACCAGATCACACCTCTCATCAAGCCTTCGATTATGTAGGTAGTCTGGCAAAACCTGTGGAAGGTACTTTTGGGGTACCGTATCTGGTATCCCTAGCTAGTTCACAAGCCCTAATTCCAAAATAAAGGCTTATTAAGGCAAACCAACTCTAAACCCTTCAATTTTTGTAAAGGCGTAAGACAAGTCTGCATTTTATCCCCCATACGCATATGGAGAATACATTTTCAGATGCACCTGTGAAAACTGAGAAGGTGGTGTGACGACAGGGGGAATCAAAATTAACCAATCTTCGCTACGCTGATGACACTACTCTCCTAGCAGCTTAAGTCTGAAATGGTAGAACTCCTTGGAAGGATGGAACGTATCCGAACAAATCAACCACGTAAAGACCAAACTAATGGTGGTGGACCAAGCACATAAATTAGTGTTTACTGGTGCTCTTAATCTCGAAACGGTTGTTCATTTCATTTACCTGGACTCTAACATATCCAACACGGGGTCTTGCGGAAAAGAAATCCGTAGACGCATAGATAGGCATGGCCAAGAATGCTATGTCTCAGCTACAATAAATATGGAGAGATCGCAACATTTCGTGAAAATCAAAGAGACATTGGTCAACACGTTGGTCTTTTTAATTTTCGGGTACGGAGCAGAAACTTGAACCTTGAGAAAGGCCGACCGAGCTTGTACCTATAGATGCCTTCGAGAGGTGGTGCTGGAGGAAGATGCTTCAGATACCCCGAACTGCATTCCGCACCAACGAGTCTATCTTACGCGAGCTCAAAATACCTAGACCAGATTCTCTACGACCTGTCTCCGTAGAATTTAGGAATTTTTGTTACTGACAACCTTCCTTTGGTTTTTTTTTTGTCTGATTCTTTAGAGTTCCAGTCAACAAGGAATATAGTTTCGCCATGTCTGTACGTCTGTATATCTGTACGCAGCTTAGCTCAAAGACTCTTAGTACTGTGAGCCGCTCTATTGATCGACTTGGCGGGGGCACTGCCGTGCCCCCGCCAAGCCCCAGATTAGGCATTAATATGTATACAGATAAGTTACGCCGACAAGGTAGTAAAATAAAATACCAAAAAGTACTTTTTGGGTACCTCCAGTAGGTAGGTACCTACCTACACGTAAAGTTGGGATATTTTTTTTCTCGCGTAGCCTTTAGTGTGGGAAGTCTTTGATAGATTTAAAAAAATATTGCTAATATGTAATTTGTTTTTCGATTAGGAGATCCGCTTGTGAAATATTAAGCTTAAAAAAAGCTTAAAGGAAAAGTACCACAGCTAAGTAGGCTTTCTTTACAAGTTCACGAGTAGGTAATAGTCGATTAACTTATTTAATGTACCTTTGGGGGGCTATTGCCCCTGTACCTCATTAGGTACAGGGTGTAAAGTTCCTCATCCCCCATAGAAAAGGGAGGATCCTCCGACCAGATGGGTGTTGTCTCTGGTGGGCTAACTGACCGACATAATAATATGTATGTCGGGATTTTCTATATAGGTACGCTAATGTCGTGGATAAAGTTGATAGCGCGATGTAGGATTAGCCAATTAGTTCGCATGTGTTGCGATAGATGTCGCGGTCGCCACATCACTCCTCTCCGAGACTGGGGGTTGATAGCAAGAGTCTTGATGCTTGCCGGGCCAGTGAAAGATTCCAGTGAGTCGGAACCGAATGCCGCATAGTTCTCAGTGAGTCGAAACTGTCTGCGGTGATGCCCCAGTGAGTCGGGGTGATGCTGTCTTGTGCACCAGTGCGTCGGAGTGATGCAGTGCTGCGTAGTGGCTGGCTGCTGCGTCGACCAGGAGAGCAGTGCGTCTCTTCTTGCAGACTGGTCGAAGTGCAGTGTGCTGTGCCAAGGTCGCTAATGAGGCTGAGGGTGATCACCAGGTATGCGCTTCCGCTGCATGCTGGTGGTCAGGATACGCGATGAAGCCGTGTGTGCGAGAGGATTGCTTCAAAAAATTTTCGAACTTTGTCAAGATCGAAGGGTAACTAGTCTACATTGACAAAAATATTAAATAAATCTCTTGGACCTGTAGAGATTTCCGTGGCCACGCAATCCTCCACGTTACGTTCGCGCGGCTAACTTAAAACCCTTGTAACTTCTTTAATTCTACTTTGTCAATTTTTTGGCTTGTTCCCTTTGATTTTGAAATATTTCGAATTAAAAATAAGCAGTTTTGTTCGTGTTTGGATCTCGTGGCGGAGCAATTCTCACGCGCCCTTGCTAACGTCGGTACTTGTTGGTCTCGGCTGTTATTTGTTAATACCTAGGTCTTTAGTCAGTGGCCTGGAAGTCTAATAACCCGGGGTTATCTAATTACAACTATGTTATGCAAGTCAGACGGGCAGAATCTCTTTTAAAGTACTGGCATTCTGCTGCATCCGGTTAGACTGGAAACCGATCCCACTACCTAGTTGAGAAAAGGGTGGGTAGATAAAGAAAGAAAGAAAGAAAGAACAAGTATTTATTGGTCTCACACAGGACAAGAAATCAATGATGATGATTTGCATTGAAAATGTCAACGATGCAGTTTTGTGACGAATGATTTACGTGAGGATGAGAAACAGAGGAATGTAAAGCGCCCTCTACTGGTCACAATTTATTACTAACATCGGAATGGAGTTACGGCCCTGAGAACCCTTCCTTGCGTCCCCAGATTTACAGCAGTTTCAACATAACCAGTGTAGATGGCGCTAAGAACAAAACTAGCTATAAGTAGATTTTAGTACTGTCTGACAGACATTGTCCTGTACAAATCAAGACAATCAGGTGATTCATGCCTGCAATGCCCTAACCAAACTGGAAACAACTTTACAAAGTATGCTTCCCGTGGGAATCGAACCCACGACCACTGGGTCACAAGGCATACACCTAAACCACTCGACCACGGAGGCAGTATTCGGGCTGATAAGAATATTTGACAGATCATAGACTTGAGTTATTTCCTAGTTATAATCTGTTGACAGATCATAGACTTGAGTAATTTCCTAGTTATAATATTATGTCATGCAAGCTCTTACTGCCGCACTCAGAGAGCTTTAATGATTACTTAGGCCATCACTTAGTAAAGGTTTTGACAGTTTTGTCATACAAAAGTATGTCAAACCTTTACTAAGTGACGGCTTAAGTACTCGTTAAATATCTCTGAGTACCGCAGTTGGTGTAGGTTAGTGTACTCATTTCTGATAGCCCTCTATTTATAGTAGTAATCATTCATGCTTAGGTAGTTTTGCCGCTGTCGAATTATTTTCCGGACCTTATTACAATTTCCCAGTTCATAAAACTAGTTGTATATATACAGGGTGTAAACGAACCCTTCACGCATCCGTCAACCAAGCATTCTGTACATCAAACTAAAAAAAAAAACTAAGTACCCCTACGCAAAAATTTTTGCTGGGAAATGACGTTTTTTTTGGGGTCAAAAATCACATTTTACGGTAAAACTCAAAGTAGCACTCTTAAAACATTGTGCTAGTGGATGCTTTGAATAGTAAACGGGTCATGGAGGTAATTTAAGTAAAGTTAAAACCTGAAATACTAGTATTTACAAAAACAGCTGTGAAAAATTTGGAACTTTGACCCCCAATATCTCCGTAACTAGGAGGTTCCCAGGTATGGTCTAGAACAAAAAAATGATCGCAGTGATGGGGAGAACAAGTGCCCTTCGTTTGCGTTAAGGGTACTTTTACACCCTATATTTGTGTATGAAAATTATTACTAAGAACTACTTTTATTATTTCTTTCTCCATGTGACTGCTACTACCAGTGAAGGAGATGTAAAAAAAAGAAGATCGTGATTTATATATTATAGAGAAACCAATGTATGCGAGGAGAAAAGAAAAAATTTTTTTTTTTCGATTGATGGGTTTTTCTGTATAGATCGACAAAGTTACTCCTTGAATCGAACATAACTGAGGTGGAGTGCAAACAATTGCGAGGTCTTTTAATTTAACTGATGGTGCTCCTGCCTGGAAAAAAATACTACGTTACTGTCGGAGCTAACATCTGACAGTTGACAGTACCTACAGTATGGTATGTTAATATAATAGGTATTGTTATACGTAAGAATAAATAAAACAACATTCAATATTTTAAACCAACTTTATTTTTAGCTAAAATATAATAATTCATACATCAAAGAAGTTCCCTAATTATACAGTAATAATACCGAGATAATACGAAAAGAAAAAATAAAAATGTATTACAATAAAATAGTAATGATAAAAATAAAAAAGTATATAAGTAGCTACCTCAAGTAATACTTTAGGACAGACTGAAAGTTCAGGGATGCTTTGTGCGGAGTTGAGCTTGGACTCTAAACTGTTTCAGATCTTAAGAAGTAAGGAACGTGGGGAAGTGGGCACTGGACGGTTGTCAGGTGGACATTAACATTTAAACAATAACGGGAACAACGAGCAAACGTTGGGGAAAACAAATCGTTGTACGAAATATAAAATGGCACTAAAATTGTTCATCTACTAACGAAATAATTTAGAAAAGTTAACAAGTACCCAAACGTATTGCTCGCTGATTCTCAGCGGGACGGGGTCTCTGTATCAGCTCATATCAATTTTAGTTCTTAATATCTTATTTGAACTTGTTTCCCGCCATCTCTTTATAAGCATTTTATTTTAATAATTCGAGCTATACAAGAGACCGCTCCACACCAAAACTTAACGTAAAACACAACGCATTCAGAACATTACAGTGAAACAAGACAGAAAACACCACGCAACGTCAACTAGAAGAGAACACCAATGATTATGTCCACAACATTGCTTACTTGTATGTCACTCTATGCTAATATGGCAAACGGTCCTTGATATGCAACGTCCGAGCGGGACAGAGCGAGACGGCGCCGCGCGTGTGGGCGAGACGGCGCCAAGCGACAGTGGACAGAACAGAAACCTACCTACAGTTACGTCTGAACGACGACGTCTTCGTTTGCCATTCCCCGTCAGCGTCACTAACACATAGCCACTTAGTATCTAATTGTTAGTAAAAATCCCTTAACGCATTCAAAATATATATATAATTAATATAGTTCATTACATAGTAGCTGATCCTAAACCGATACCATCTGTATAATGTGTATAATATCGTACAACTATTTTTTTTTTCAAATAACTCTGTGCCTAATATACATTTAAGCCGATTTTGTCGAGAAGCTCGTAAAGGGTTAAGTGTTGGACATTTTTTGTCGAGAGACAAATACTTTTTAAATCTACACACAATGGGGGAATCATGAAGCGTTTTGTACCGTAAATAAATGCGTCTTTTGCTCTTGTACTAAACTAAATGCGGGAAACTGTCGGGGATCCAAGATGGCGCCCACTTAACCTCAAACTTATTAAAGAAACGTCAAAATAATACGCCATTTCGGATTTCCCCGTTATTGCAACAGAAAGGTGTAGAACCAGTGAAGCGTACATTATCTTATGAATCCAATAATATACAATCATAGTATCTGACCGCTTACTTACTAATTATCTCTTATGACCGATTTCATACGAAATTACAACGACTACGATTTAATACATACAGTTTTTTTTTTCATTTGTCTTAAGTGTAGAAATGATTAGAAAAAGTGTAAGAGCTCTATATTTTAGAACAACGACATATTTCCTTCTACGAAAGCAAGCGAGGAGTCAAATTATATTTCGTTTTACGTATAAATTTGATATGATCATTTTTTAAAGACCTTACAATAGACTACAAATAAAATGTATGCAGTCGCGACCAATGTACGCCTGTAGTACACCACACGCCGCTTAATCCCACTTGTTCGTGAATATTATTAAAGTTTTTGACAATTCATTGACAGTTGGTGAAAACCTGAAGTCGGCAAATGAAAATACAAATCGTTTAGCCAGATTCTTGTGTTCCAATAATCTCGAAAATGTAAAAATCATCTCAAGTCGCGCAACCACCAACCAACCGTCAAATTCTTTACGCACACAAGGGTGTAAAAAGCAAGATTTTCGTGGGTATTACGTGAATTGGTCGCGACGTCCATACGAAAGTCTTGTGCCACGCGTGTTTGTGCCGAAAGCGTCGTTACAAACTACATAGTACAATAACCGACAGATGCGGTAAGAAATCAATTCCGTTTCCGAAATGTACTGAAATGTCTCGCTTTGTTTTGATATGCGATGTTTATATACACGTGTCTTGTAAATAAGGGCAGAAGTAACGTTATTCTAAGTACAGCCAGAGCCCAGCATTAGCTGACCTCTCCACTTGCTCTCTTCTTCTTTATACGAGGGGTCAGAAAATGCTGGACACACTTAGAGCAGTCTCCCTCGATACCTTACTGATTACATTATCATGTGTATGATTGTAAGGTATATAATGCAGCTGACTTTATGCGTCTTGTTCATAAACTTCATTTAATTTTCGATGTTTTGCTAAGTTGTACAAAAACAATTTAACTGAAGCAACAGGTGTAGGTTCTTCGTTTTTTTTTAAGGAATTTCTTATTATTAACATCGATATCATCTAAATAAATTAATTTTGATCTTTGTTCCTTGTTCTTCAGTAATATTGTTTTTGTCAATCATTTGTAGTTTTTCTCTATTTACGCTTTATTTTTCGTTATACATTGCCCTATTTTCAAAACATCAGTATTATCGCTTCTAAAACGCAATGAATACTCACACATATATAAAAACTAGATAGAACAAAACAAAATCTAGAAATTCACGTCTAGACTTCAATTGTGATCTTTATTTCGATTACACAAAGACAAGTGTTCTTTGCAAGCTTATTTTTTAAATTCGATAGATTTATGACACTGCTAACTTAACTCAGCATAAATTACTTTAAAGTTGATATTCGAGTAAATTACAACAAGTATACAGTTTGTTGTTTTTTTGTAAACTATATTTTATACATGTGTGAGTACAAATCATAGTTATTACGAGACTTAACTTATTAAGTTATTACACTACAAGTCGTGTATACAAACATCGCGGTGTCGCTTGTCGCGGGGCTGGGTAGGGGAGGGAGGGGGGTTGTTCACTGGGGGGGGGGGTGATTGCGCGTGCGCATTACATCGTGCTGTTGTCCCACTCCAGCTGACTGATGTTCCTGTACTTGTGCTCCTTGCTGGGCATCACTGGAACGAGAGAAACCCATTAGTAAAGAAAGAGAGAATAAGTATTTGTTGTATCACACAGGACAAAACAAATTCAAAATCAAGTCATTTATTCAAACTCGGGTTATAATCAGCACTTATCGAACGTCAAAATTTACTTTACTAATTTACAAGAGACAGTCCCCCAAAACGCCCACCCTTCGACACTTTCTAGTGTTTTAGCTGGAAAGAAGAAGTGGGGGAACGAACTCCCCAGCAATTGATAAATTCATAAGTTTGTGGATAAACAACACTAGCCTAACTTTTTCCCAACTATGTTGGTGTCGGCTTCCAGTCTAACCGGATGCAGCTGAATATCAATATTTTACATAGAGCGACTGCTGTATTTTGCATGACCTCCACAACCCAGACAATAATGAGAAATACGATACACCTAAATTCTTAAAAGAAAAAGTTATTAATATTTATGCCAGGTTTCGAACCCAGAACCGCTTGTCAGACCACGTTAGCAACATGACATAACTTGTTACAATAGTTTCCGAACGAAGTAGGCTCTGCTGTAAACTTTCAAAGTGTCACCATAAATGGATGAATTCTTCGTGATCCACCAAGATGTTGGCATGTTTTCGGTGATCGTCAGTAGAACTACATAAGCTACATAAGTAAGTGAGTGCTGCTTACCCTCGTCGTCGTCATCAGAAGAGTCGTGCTGGTCGGAGTCGGAGTCGGAGCACGACTCGGCGTCCGAGCTGTCGGCGCCCGCGTGGGTGCCGCAAGATGGCGCCGCTTGCTGGACGAACAAGTACAGGTTTAAACTCACACTAAGGATTTGTCAAATAGAAGATGCAGCTAATGTCCCATAATATTAGAGTGGTTTCACCCCACGGAACAAAAAAAACAGTGGAGTCACAAAGTAGGCGTGGCACAATTAAGTGTTGTTACGCTTACTTGGTCCTTCGAGTGCTTCGGGACGTTTGACCGAGACTATATATATTTTTTTAATGAGACAAGCCCGCCAAACTATTCCCAAACCACTGTAACTCCTGTAAGCCAGAATCAACAGTGGCGACCACAAGAAAAGCGCCGAGACAATGAAGCTCGACGAAGTCCCAAAGAAACGATTTAACTGTCTGAGAATGAGACTATTATGATGGTAAGTGATGTATTAGTTACCTCTTCCATAGGATTAACAGTGATGGTGAGCGCGGAGTCGTCCCAGGCCATCTCGGCGTCAGTGCGAGCTGCGCGCGCGACGGGCACGCGCGCCGGGCGTGCACGCGCCGCACGCGCGCGCGCCACGGCCACGCCCGCCAGCGCCACCAGCACGCCGCACGACACCACGCCTATCAGCAGCGCCACGTGGTCTACGAGGACGAGGATACAACTGGTTCATTATACGATCAAATTTTGTGGTCTTACACGAAATCAAAATAAAATCTAAATCAAGTCATTTATTCAAATTAGGCTGATAATCAGCACTTTTCGAACGTCAAATTCTACAAGAGACAGTCCCCCAAAACGCCCACCCTTCGACACTTCCTGATGTTTCAGCTGGATAGAAGAAGTGACGGAACAAACTCCCCAGCAACACATCTGTCTGTTGTGTTAGAAGAACCTGATTCTGTACAATAGTGTGTGTGTAATTTTCTACATAGACAAAACAATGAAATAAATATTAATAACAAAAAAAATATATAACAGGAAGCTAATTTTGGAGAAATAACATAAACATTAATTTAAAATGTCTGTCGACACATTGTCGGCGTCAGTGCAGAACCTTGCATAGTATGGCGAAATATTTTTTACATAATTATATATGGATGAAATGGCGGCAGGTCACGGGAATTATTTGCGACTCCCGCATTCCCCTTAAACTCAAGGGGAAGATTTATAAAACCATGGTTAGACCTGCTGTCGTGTATGGATCAGAATGTTGGGCCACAAAAGGGATAAATGAAAGGCAATTGCATGTGGCTGAGATGAGAATGCTAAGGGGGATGTGTGGTGTGACGCGAATGGATAAAATAAGGAATGAGTACATAAGAGGAAGTCTGAAAGTGGCGCCGGTAAATGAAAAGTTGTGTGGTAATCGATTGTCGTGGTATGGGCATGTGATGCGAAGGAATGAAGAAAATGTTGTGAGAAAAATGTTGAGTATGAATGTAGATGGCTATAAGAGTAGAGGAAGACCAAAGAAACGATGGATGGACTGTGTGAAGGATAATATGGCTAGAAAAGAGGTGACTGCTGAGATGACGAGAAATATTCTCTATTTCTCTGTATGGAAGAAGAAGACATGCTGCGCCGACCCCAAATGAATTGGGATAAGGGCAGGAGAATGATGATGATGATATATGGATAAATTAAGTAGCCTGTCATACATAGCGGCAAACGTTGAGACAGCTATTTAGCACGCAGGGTCAGTAAAAGAGACAAATCTAGGACCTCCGTCATACTCGTTGCTTGATATCTAAAACAGTTTTTAGTTTCTCCTGTAAAAGTGGATGTTGTGCATTTCAAGGTCCTGCACTGACGTCGACGATATTTGGATTAGGTTTGATTGCTTTTTTTGGTAAAAAAATATGTTTTAATTAGTGATAAATGAATAAATAGCGTGTATACTGACTGGTAGGCATCTGCTCTGAGTGCAGGTCGATGAGGCGCGGCGAGGGCATCTCGGCCGAGTGCGCGTCGCGCATTGCGTGCGCTGCGTACACGCGCGGGGGAGGCGCGTGCGCGTGCGCGTGGACAGACTAAGGGGGGGAAACATTCACATTAAAACATCATGTCTAGAGATAAAAAATCCAGGTAAGGTAGAGATTTCAATAAGTTCCACGTTTATTTATCGACAATGCACAGAGAACTCTGTTTTAATGTGCACACACAAAAATATGTGCATGTTGCAGCAACTTTGTTTTCAGAATTGTCAGCAACAACTCTGAATATAGTATGTGAGTGAAACATCCACCAGAAAACTCTGCGCAGTTATGTTTCCCATGAGGGGCTGGTTAACACAGTGGCCCATACTGACATATTTGATAAAACAAAATTAAGCTGTACGAGTCATATATCAGCACTTTTCCGTCACCTTGCACGAATTATTGTGTAAAGCGAGAGTACACAATCAGCGTTCATAATCAGCTGTACTCACTCATTCATGCAGTATTCATATGGCATTAGTTACCTGGTAGTTAAATACAGTCAATAAACAATCATCTTTGGATCCTATCCGTCACTTTGGATTCAAGCTAGCAATCAAAGTGTGTGCGACCCATTCAGCAGCACATACATCTTTACGGTCCTTCGAGCCGGATGAAATAAGAAAAGTCCATGAAATTCCGGTGTTCAAGTGTTTTCTGATTTCAATTGCTCAATCTGTCACAATATTGGTATGACATAATTAAACGTTGTCTAGAACAATTGATATGAGTGAAATAACGGCTAGTCCACTGACCTGCTTGTCGCGTGCGACGGCGTCCATCTTGTCAGCCATCCCGCTGGGATGCAGCTCCCGCGCCAGTCCCGCGTCTCCTGCACCCGTCATGTGTGGGTGTACCACTGTCAGCTGTACACAAATATACTGCTGGTTAACATCTCCGGGGCACAGCACCCAGCATCATCATTATCATCAGCCTGTTACCACTGCTGGGACTCAGGCCTCCTCTCTTTGAGAGGGAATGGGCTATAATCCAGCACGCAGGCCCAGTGCGGATTGGAAGATGTCACAAGTCTTCGAATTGTTGGTTCTAGGACATGCCGGTTTCCTCCCGATGTTTTCCTTCACCGTTTTTGAGTGGTGATGAAATAAATTTCACAAAGCAATGCGCGTGCCTGGGTTCGAACCCACGACTTACTGTTCGTAAGTCGGGGCCGCCACCACTTGGCACCCAGCATAAGCGACGAAAAATAATTTGTGCCGACAACCCGCCTCCAAGTTATCGCTAAACGTAGCTACAGATGACTTGGCAATTACGGGCACAGACCAGCAAAATGGAAAGTGTAAATTCAAAAAATCAAAATCAAAACTCATTTATTCAAACTAGGCTGATAATCAGCACTTTTCGAACGTCAAAATTTACTTTTCCTTTACTTATTTAAAAGTGACAGTCCCCCAAAACGCCCACCCTTCGACACTTCCTAGTGTTTTTGCTGGAAAGAAGAAGTGGCGGAACAAACTCTCCAGCAACACATCTGTTTGTTTGGTTAGAAGAACCAGACTCGATACAATAGTAAGGTGGCTCGATACAATAGTAATTAATACTCTCATTCACTCTCTCTCTCACTTCCCACAGTTAGGACTTAGAACTTCCTAAGGAAGAGACCGGCACAGAGCATGGAATCGATACACAAAGTCTAAAAAGTTTAAGTTAAAAAAAAATATAAAAAAAAGTCAAAGTCTGTGCTCTATTGTCGCAGTCACACTAAAAATGAAACGGGAATATTCATGGCGCTGGTTATTGTTTGTTTGAAACGAAAGGTAGACAAGTGAAAAAAATATCTACGGGAAAAAAATTAGGATTTAGTAATTAAGGCGCATTTATCGCATTGGGGTTACTCTGTAATGGAAGATGTAAGTTGATAAATAAATTAAGTCGAATGTGTGGCGAGTGTCAGATGAGGTTGTGTGTATTTGCGTGTGTACGTGTGTATGTGTGTCTCAGCGTGTATCTGTTTGTGTGTGTGCGTGTGTGTGTGTATGATTATATGTGCGTGTTTCTGGATGAGTGTGTGTGTATGTGTTTGTTTTTAGATATGTGTGCGTGTATAGGTGTGTGCGTGCGTGTGTGCGTACCGTCTGCACGTATTCGTTGCTGGTGAAGCGTCCGTTGAGCTCGGAGCAGGTAAGCTTGAACACGCGGTTCAGATAGTACGCCGGCTTCTTGTTGTTGTACTCGATCTCGCGGAGCACCTGCAACCGATAACAGAGTTAGTAGGCCACCAAGTTTGACACAACAATCTATTAGCATCCATCCTGAGGTGCTAGTACGCTATTCCCAATGATACTATTTATTACCCAAAAGTTGGTCATCTTTGTCTAAGAAGTGGACATTTGTTAACAGAAATATCAAAGTAATAGGATAGGATAATTATGTCCGATTTGAATGTACGAGATACCCAAATACTATTTTTTTTACAATAAAGGGTCAATAGTACATTACCATTCTCCTGTCCTTATCCCAATTTATTTGATGTTGGCGCAGTATGCCTTCTTCTTCCATACTTCTCTATTACTCGTTATTTCAGCAAGGGTCAATAGTACTGTACGTCATCGGAAAATCACAAAATCGCCTTACCGGAGATTGGAAATTAAGAGATTGCCACATTTGACAAAATCTACATAAACAGTGTAAATGATAGGCGAGATGAAATCGTGAGCTGTCTTCAAAGTTTATCAGCTCACTGGCCGACTCTGACTTGCACCACATCACGAACTATTCGAGATTAATCAACTAGCAGTAGTGCAGAGTGGCGTTATCAGGCGTTTCTGTAGCAGTTGGTCTTAATAATAACTGCTACTCGGGTCGATCTTTAGGTTAAGCCGCGCTTGCCTAGGTTGGCCTGTAGATGGGTGGCCACCCATTACACACCGAGATTTCTCCGTGCCTCGGAAAGCACGGTTAGCTGTTGGTTCCGGCTGTCATATATAGATCTTTGGCAGTCGTTACAGGTAGTCAGTGACCTGAATGTCTGACAACCAGTCTTACCAAAGGGTATCATATTAATTAGTACTAGCGGACGTCACACGGTTTCACCCGCGTAGTTACCGTTCCTGTGGGAATACAGGAGTAAAAATTAGCCTATGTCACCCGCGGATAGTGTAGCTTCCCAACTGTGAAAGAATTTTTGAAATCAGTCCAGTAGTTTCGGAGCCTATTACAAACAAACAAATCTTTCCTCTTTATAATATTAGTGTAGATTAACTGGGTTGTGGAGGTCACATAGGCAGTCGCTCCATGAAAAATATATTCAGCTGCATCGGGTTAGACTGGTAGCCGACCACAAAATAGTTGAGAAAAGGCTAGGCTAGATGATGATGATGACTGTAGCATCATGTTATTACCTTCTGATAGTTCCTCACGGTGTCAGCACCGCTAAGTATGACACCATCCCGAGTGACTGCAGCGCGGATGTCGTAGCGCAGTGGCAACTCTGCCAGCTCGCGAAGTGCCAGCGTCTCGTGGTCCGGGTTCAGTGCCGGGTACACCGACACCACGCATGAATCCAGTTTCTGACTCTCTTCTGAGGGGGGGAGAGGACTTTTAGTAACTTGTCACTGATTGATGGATAGAGAATAGGTTAGACGACCAGAGAAATCTAATTAGTCAGTCAGGTAGATTTCCAAAAAAATATTGGACACCTTTTTTTCACGTAAACAAAAAAATAAGACATTACATACAGTACTTCGAAAACTCGTGTGACGTCACATTTCAGTATTTTTTTACCATAAAGTGACATCACAAGCCCACACATCTTTGACGCGTTTTATCTTCTTCTTTCTTTTTATTAATTTGATAAAACAAAAAACACGTATTCAATATTTTTCGATTGTCTAACTGACAGACTAAACAAAATATTTTTTTTTTAGTCAGGCGACATCCCTATTTGAGATACAAGATCCCATTAAAATAGATGGACAAATTTTAACACAGAGTTCAGTACGTCTAACGAAATACAGGGTGTAAAGTAACCCATCACACAGCCGTCGTCAAAAAAATAGTCGTTTCCCAGCAAAAAAAATTACGTTGTGGTACTTAGTTTGATGTACAGAAAGCTTTGTTGACGGCTGTGTGATGGGTTGATTCACAACCTGTATATCCAAGCAAAAAAAAAAACCACTTGTATTTCGACCTAAAATGTTGGGTAACCAAAATTTTTTGTTTACTTTCGTTAGCTGATTTTTCTTCTTGTCGTATACGTTTTTCTTATTCTTTTTTACCATTGTCTTTATTTTGGTGGTCTTAATCATTTCTAAAAGACCATATATTTTAATGTGATTCTGCCCTGGAGTGTAAATGTGGTGTTGCCCCACAAACTATCGCGCATTTGATATCGTGTCCTGCTGTCATGTGACTTGCACATCACAGGAGCTGATGGAGGCTACTGAAAGTGTGAAACTCGCCAAATTTTAGGCCGACCCAATTTGAATTGCCATCGACACGCTAAAAATGAGAATGGGAGCTTATATTTAATAATCGAGTGAACTAACCAGCCATAGGATGTCCGTTCCCTCCAGCCAGCACTCGCACGGAGAGGTCAGGGAACACGGTGAGTCCGGCACGGAAGTGCGTGTAGTCCCGCGCCAGGTCCTCGGAGCCGTTCAGCAGGATGCTGGGCGTCTGCGGCGCCAGCACCATGATGTAGGACTCCGCCGGGCGGGCCTTGATCATGCGCCCGTTGTCGCAGCTGTATGTATGTGGGAATTCCTTTATTATTGTACCTTGTTATGTACGAATTGAGCTCGTGGCTTAATAACAACTGCCACTCGGGTCGATCATTAGATTAAGCCGCGCTTACCTAAGTTGGTCTGTGGATGGGTGGGGCCATATACAGATCTTTGGCGGTCATTTTAGGTTGTCAGTGACCTGAAATCTGACAACCAGTCTTACCAATTAATTGAAATGGTATCGTATTACCCAGTATTAACTAGGTTGTGGAGGTCAGATACGCAGTCGCTCCATGTAAAATACTGGTATTCAGCTGCATCCGGTTAGACTGGAAGCCAACCCCAATAGTTGGGAAATGGCTAGGCAGATGATGATGTTAAGTAAGACACAGCCTTCAGATTTCTCTCCTTCTTCAGTTTTTAAATAGATTAGCTGTCCTAAACCACTAACATGATCTGAGGTAGATTCACCAAGCAGTATGTCAGAAGGCCATGGATTATACAATAAATACATCTTTTTTTTTTGTTAGCCCGTATTGTCCCACTCCCAGGAGTGGGAATAGCACCCCTATTGCACAGACTCTTCCACTTCTTACGATGTTGTGTTTCTTTTCGCCAGTTGGTCAGAAAGCCAGGAGATTAGTTAAACAAACTTGTCAAGTATCAAAATCATTGTACATATTAATATTACAAAATTATTTAACATAATTTTATTTATCTATTTGTTTCACGTCGTTGGTATATTTAAAAACTAACCAGATTTCTACGATTTTCGATGGCAAACTAGCCGATCTGAGAAAAATATTTACAAAATATTCAAGAGAACTAAGAACCAGTAAATTAGCATAATAAGTTGTAATGAAAGGTAAATGTTAGGTATCTGCCGGGGCTGCGGGTTTTTCGAGAGATACCGCGACCCCGGAACAGAAAGGGCTAAGAAGGAATATGGGTGGTTTTTAGTCAGCAGAAGTCTGACACTTCCCTTCCACTCCTACCAGAGCAGGAGAGGTTATTTGATGATACCACCCACCAAAAAAATTAATAAATAAAGTATACGCACGTGATGGTAGTAGCGACGTGTACATTACGCCTGCCAGGCGTGGGGAATGCGCGTGCGTCTCCATACGCCACGCGCCGCAGTAACGTCTCCACGTCAGCCACGCCGTCACCTTCCACTGACACCGACTTCAGGTCTACGGGACACACAGACTCTTGTACACGACGATAAGGTTGATTTTTGCTACGCACCTTTATGAGAAATATCTCATAACAATCCACAATAAAATGTCCTTCCACACTAGTTTTTTGTGTCGTTTAAAATCAATAAAATGTCGTTGAGTGCAGTGGTCCCTATGGCCATACTCACATAGATCGGGCGCCAGGCTGAGTCCCTCCCGGCAGTGCGCCACGCACTGGAGCGCGCGCGCCGCTTGCCCCGCGCCGCGCGCCACGCCCAGCCCCGCCAGCCAGCCCTTCAGGTGGTGCTTCATGTCGTTCTCTGTGCCTGGGGACAATACCCACTTCTTAAACTATTCTTCTTCTTATCGTGGGGGCAGTAAGGTCTAACGACCCCACACACCCTAGTGTCAGAGTTTCTAAACCGCCTCAAACGCCTCTGATATGGTTTGATGACCGCTATTTGGTGGCCGGGATCACCGGTTTATACGTGCATTCCGAAGCACGGAATCATCTTTTTATCAGACAGTCAAGCATAATTCAAGCCTGCAATGTCCTAGCCAAACTGGAAACAACTTCACGAAGTATGCTTCTCCTGGGAATCGAACCCACGACCGCCTAAACCACTCGACCACGGAGGTAAAGCAGTAAGGTGTACTTTATTTACGTGTATCGTGCTGTTTTAAGATCTACACAGAAGATCGGTAAAACTTTAAATTAATTAACTGTGTCAAAAGGCTGCAGAAAAAAACAGGTACATAAACTAGACCGAATAACTGTGACTTAAGAGTTCAGTTTCGTATGCAATTGCTTGACAGTCCATTTCAAGCCCAATCTTATGGTTCCCTGGATCACTGAACCTCATGTGTCCCACAATAGTCTACATTACCTTGCCAGCAGGCTCCAATGACCAGGGTAGTATTGACTCCATGTGCGGGGTGCAGGGGCCAGTCGTCGATGACCTCGGGTCCCTTGCCGTCCACGGGCCGGTAGGGCTCGCCGTCCACGAACAGTTCCACGTTCGGGAACCGAACGTTCACCGCGTAGTGATGCCATTCGTTGTCGCAAACCTAAGAGAGAGAAAGGTTAGAATGAATCAATTTTTTTTGCAAGAAAAGCAATTCGTCTGTTTAATTAATTATCAGAATTTGTAAGTCCATTTGAGCAAATTTTACAGGAGCAAAACTTTTTTTTACAAGTATTGAGAGGTTTTTAAAATGGCGTTCTTCTATATTTAAGTTTAGAATGAGTTAAGATTGATATTTTAGTAATCTGTTAAGGAATTTTATGGCAAGGAAATAAAAAAATGGCGTTAAAACGCCCAGCTACAAGTACATTTATTTTATGAAGATACGAATTCTGATAATTAGTCCAACGATTTGGCAGTTTTAACTCAATATTAATGTGTATTGAGGAGGTTGAAGACCAGACAGAATTGCCCTCTTGGAAAGACTATTGGATTAGCTAGTCAATAGGTTGTAGCGGTCAGATAGGCAGTCGCTCTATCTTACCATAATCATAGTCATCATTTTATTGCATTTCATGTAGTTAACAAGTTGTTACAGGTCAACAGAATACAGGAGTCAATGCAGCAATGGTAGCAATTGAACGCCATTAAGTGGCACCATCTAATAATATGCTTATATTCAGCTGAATCCATTTAGACTGGAAGCCTGGCCATATTTGGGCCAAGACTCGGCCGTTGATGATGGTGATACGTACTTCCGGTAGCTTCCACCTCCACTCGGCGGGACGGAAGATGTTGAGGTCTCCCTCACCGAAGTCCCGCCGCAACAGCAGGATCAGGCGGCAGTTCCGGACGAACAGAGCGTAGTGATGGCGGTTCATTTCTGGAAGAAGGAACAATGTGTTAGTATTGGTGATTGTCGTGGTGGTCTTCAACTTCGTTTTGCAGTGGCTGCAGTTTCGCGGTATCTCTCTCGAACAGTCTCGTAACCCCGGTAATTTCAATGTTGCTGAGATCTCTTTGAGGCGCGCGTGGAACACGAACGCGCCGTCGACACGGCCTGTCGTCGTCATAAGACGGACGGACGGCGAGCTAGCCCATTACTCACCGGCCATAGGCGGTGACGGTGACGGTGTCATTACCTAACCTGTATTAACTGTATTCAGGGGCTGATGCTGCAGAGTAGTTGTGATGGCACCATTTTTTTTTGGGACAAGCCCGCCACATTATTCCCAAACCACTGCAACTCCAGTAAGCCAGAATCAACAGTGGCGACCACAAGAAAAGCGCCGACACAATGAAGCTAGACGAAGTCCCAGAGAAACGATTTAACTGTCTTGGATCCCGCAACGAAATTAATCAGAAAAGAATAGCGGAGGAGTAGGTACGCAAAAAATAATTTCCACTTCCTTCCATATCAGCAGGAGACAACAAGGCGATAATATATGCACAAAGGGACGTTCGCAACTGGGATAAGCCCAGTTGCCTAGCTACCTAGATGACAGCATGCTAGTACTCACTGTGGTCATCAGCGAGACATAGCACGTGTTCCTTGCGGTGCTTGTCTGCGTCAGGAGCCGGCGCGTGACGCATCCAGGTGCTGATGCTGAAGCTGCCCACCAGCGCGTGAGGCAGGATGGACTCTGGCACCACAGCTGCTGTCGTCTCGCCGTCGAACTCGAACATCTGCTCACCGTCGCGACCTGCAACATATTTTGACAGTTAAAATAAAATTATGATGATGAATTTAAGAAGTTTGTCCAAATGAATGGTCTTATAATAAAATAGTTGACGAAATTAGGGTAAGGGTAAATAATCTTTCATCTTAGGTATACAACTGTGATGTTCAAGTATGTTATCGCGAACAGTTTCTAAGGATAGATAGAAAGAATCCAAAACTAACCTGAATCTGGTTTCAGTGACTTAGCCCATTCGTTTCCAACTCCGGGACTTGGAAGTAGGTCGATCGTTTTCGGGTCCATTCCTGCAAATACACAGAAATATTCACGTTAGTCGTCATTCCTTCATAATTATTTTCTGTCTCCAATCAAAGAACTATATGTATCGTTAAAGAAAAAAAACATGCCTTAGATCCAAAAATTTCGTACCAATCCACACACTGCGGGTGTGTGGTTTACAGTCCATTAACCCTAAAAGAAAGGAGGCCTGTGTCCCAGCAGTGGGAATATTAGGCTGATCAAGAAGTAGTTATAGCAGCCCAAAATAAAAACAGAACAGAAATGGTTTTTTCAGGAAAGAACTTCACATTCTGCTCTGGTCTGCAAAGACAAGCTGTGATTCTAGCTCCCTTACCGCAAATAGTCCTCTGCGAGTGCAGCGAGTAGGTGTCCCTGTCGCAGCCACTGCCGGCGCGCGAGGCCTGCAGGGTCACGGCGGCCTGGATGCGGGTCACGCCGGGGCAGCGCTCGTCTGAGGAGCACGTCTCCAGGCGGGCTGCCGGGAACAGCGCCAGCGGGCCTGTGCCTGGGGCGTAGTCCACGCGCTCCGCCACACCTAGGGATGGAATAGAATATACATTTATTTGCTCAGAATGTGGGTATTTACAATGATTGTATGGTTAATTGGCCAAGATGTGGGTACTTATATAAAATCCTGCTTAGTATGTAATTATTAAAATCGTAATGTGTTGTGTGTTAAACTAGTTAAATATTAAATCGATTATTTAATGCATTGAGGCTCGATAGGCCCGGGCACTAATAACATGGGACTTAAACATAAGTGGTGAAATGCGGCTGTACTAATGTGTACACCTCTGCCGAACCCTTCGGGGATTACAGGCGTGATGTTATGCATCGAGTCATTTCTACTAACTAACAACTAAAGCGATACATATTTGTTGAAAACTTGGCTTTAGACTTGGAGGTATTTGTATAGCACACGCGTGCTTTCGCTTTCTCTCCATAATTGAAAACGACTTTTCTCAAAATCAGTCTTTCACAAAAGTAGAAATAAATTGAGTTGAAAAGCAGCAATTATTTTATTCTATTCACTCTTTCTTTTCTATAATTTCCAATGTGTTCATTGAGAGAGTTGAGCGTAAGAAAAGTTTATTCCATTTTATATTATTTTCATTTCAAGGCAAGTTTGTGAGTAAATACAAACATGGCGACAACAAGTCTTAAAGTTGTAATTAATTAATATCGCCACTTCTGCGGCTTCGTTGTTATAATAATCCCGCGCTAAGCCGGGACGCGGCAGTCCGGGACCGGGGCTGGGGGTGGGGGTGGACCCCATCAATTATTTACCGTTTACTTGTTATAGTTTGTCAGTTTGGTGTGCTTATTAAATAGTGTGGCCCACTTTTGATAACAATGGTGTTTCTCTGAACACAATGACTCACGGACTGACTCGTATGTATGTAGTTGTTCGTAGTTTGTTTGAATATAATTGGTATTGTGGTTGGGCGGAAATACACAGGGTGGAAATACCTGTGTATTTCCGCCGATGCCGGTGGAAAGGCAACTGCCGCACAAACAGTTCAGTATCCAGTATCAAAGTCAAAGTCAAAGTCAAAGCATTTATTTCAATTAAACCATTACTAGGTACTTTTGAATGTCAGAAGAACAATTCATAAAACTAAACTACGAGTGCAATACGTCATCCCGAAAGCCACCACGCCGAATCACACGCCGCCGAATGCCCGCAACAACGAACACTGCGAGCACGAAAGCACCGAACCGAACCTTCCCCAAATATACTTTTTTGACTTTACTGTGGACACTTATCGTGCACATCTTGCTACAATCGTTCTCACATAATAAACCATCTCAAGATGAATGATGTAACCAAAGTTTTGTAACAATATTATGATTTAAAAGAGTGTCCATGGAGTTTCTTGCCCTTCTTCTCATGATATCAACGCTGTGGAATGGGCAACTACAAATTACTAATGGAAAACTATGTGTGGGTACATGGGTGTGTTTGTTGATCACGTAGTAACCGCCTGTGCGTAGAATCCTTACCTTGTATGATAGAAAATAAATGTGGCAACATTTAATATAGAGGAAATTATATAATATAGAGTGTTTTTTCATATTAACAGACTCCATAAAAACGGCACCCATGCTAAAACATGTTCATTTTTATGCATAAATACTACTTACACTCAATTAAAGTATACCATTTCTTTACCACCGCAACACCTTTTCTCAGTCCGTACCATTACGAGCGAAGAATATCGCACTAGTGACCGCGAAAATAATGGAGAAGAAGAACTGGGCTCTTCTTCTCTACTACTTGAACTAACTTATTTACTAAAACAGTGTTAAGAATGATATGGCAAGAGAGGAGATGACGAGAAACAGAGAAGTATGGAAGAAGAAGACATGCTGCGCCGACCACAAATAAATTGGGATACGGGCAAGAGAATGATGATGATGATGACTTACCTTTCCAGCCTGCCTTGCAGGGTTTGTTGACCTTGATGGTGACCATGACAGGCGCTGACTGCATCATGCCGCAGTCGTACGCCACAACCGAGAGGATATGGTTGTGCGACTTCTCGTAGTCCAGCGCTTCCGTATTGCGGATTACACCTGGAGAACAGAAGAATGCGTTAACATCTAATAGGCTTTTTTTTTGGGAAAAGCCCGTCACTTTGTGTGTGTGTGTGTGAATGTGTGTGTGAACTCCTGAAAGTCACAATCAAAAGTGGCGACCACCAGAAAAGCGCCGAGTAAATGAAGTTCCAGAGAAACGATTTTACTGTCTTAGATTCCGCAACGAAGTTAATCAGAGAAGAATAGCGGAGGAGTAGGAAAAATAACATAATGTTCAGTTCCTCCCAATTCAGCTGGATCCAATAGGCTTATCAGTAATGTCTATGTTTACATAGGTACAAGAGCGTTGTTTACATTTTATTTTTAATTAATTGACATTGCGTGTTGTTTATATTTTTTATTTATTTATTGTCACACAAAAGTTAGACTAACCCCCAGCTACATGGGACTTTAACATAACTGGCGAAATGTGGGTATACTAACAGACACACCTCTGCCTAAGCTTTCGCGAATTATAGGCGTGATGTTATATTATAAAAATAAATAAACTATGGTCCCGAGTTCGAACCCCAGACACGCATCTCAAATTTTTCAGATTCATGTGCGTGTTGTATAATCGGAGATCAAACTGAGTCAAAAAAATATGATTCTAATTAGTCCGTCAGTTAGATTATCGAAAAATATTGGACACGTGTTTTTTGTTTTATCAAATTAATAAAAATTGACGAAGATAAAACGCGTCAAAGATCAAGAGTGGGGGGTTGTGACGTCATTTGTAGGTAAAAATTTACTGACATGTGACGTTTTCGAGGAGTTCACGAGTTTTCGAAGCACTGTATCGTCTTCATTTTTTGTTTATGTGAAAAAAGAAAAAATATGTGTTCAATATTTTTTGGAAATCTATCTGACGGACTAATTAGTTTTTTTTTGTCCGATCCCCTATTATAACTTGTTCGGTGTAGGAAAACATCGTGAGGAAACCAGTATGCCTGAGAGATATTACTTGACGGTATGAAAAGCCAAGTCTGATGCCCATGGACGGCAGATACTCTAGCACCAGTTTAGACTAAAGAAAGAACACCATGCTCACAAACCCACCTTCATTATCGATGGTGAAGGGCTGGCTCCTGTCGGTGAGTATCTCGTACTTGCAGACGTCCCCATAGCGCGGCGTGCAGTCTCTATCCGTGGCCTCCACCCGGAGGATCTCGTCATACACCCGGCCTTCGTCCACGGCCTTCACGTAGGCTGCCTGGCTGAACAGCGGCGCGAACTCGTTCACGTCCGTCACTGTTATGTGGACCGGCACACTGAGGGACAAACGTGGCGTTCAATAATCAAGCTTACGACGTCGCGGGGCCAGCTCGCCGTCCGTCCGTCTTAGACCCGGAGTCCACCAAAAACACGTGCCGTCGACACGGGGAGATGAGCAGAGCGGACAGGAGATGTGCCGTCTCCTCTCCGCTCCGCTCGTTTGCGCTTTGGTGGAGTCTGGGCCTTATGACGACAGGCCGTGTCGACGCAAGTTCATGTTTCAAAAACAGTAGGTATTTAGATTTTTTCTTATATTTGTTATATTTGTTATTGCGACTAAGTTAATAAAAACGTACGTGTTGGAGTACGAGCCGTCACAGCCGACGGCGGCGATGTCGAACTTGTAGTTGCGGCGCTTCTCGCAGTTGAGCGGGTAGCGCACGCGCAGCCGAGCCTCGTTCTCGTCTATTACCATTATCTGAAACAATACAAACGTTATTATTTAAAAGCAAAAGTTAGGGCCGTAGCAAATGGAGTTTTGTAGTGTGTAGGAGCCTCATGTTAAGGCGTGGGTTGGTCGTAAACGCAACTGCTGGTCATGTGGTTCTGGGTTCGATTTCTGGGTCGGGCAAAGTGTTAAATCAAGAATTTCTCAATAGCAGCAACGAAGTTTGGATATGTGCGTGGTTGATATTAATAGGCGCGCCGCTTATTACATGGGACTTAAACATAACTGGCAAAATGTGGGTGTACTATTACGCAGACCTCTGCCTAACTCTTCGGCAATAACAGACGTGATGTTATGTTATCCGTGCCCAAAAAATTCCTTACGCCCGATTATACACTAAAAGTAAAAACAAATCAAGACTCTCCCAAATAAAATAGTTGAATACAATACAATAACATGTCTATTATCAATACTCGGATCTCTCCCATCCGGTATTAGGACCGACCTATCAAGTCCAGCCGGGCGAACCAAATACAAAACTTATCCGGACGGACGAACGGACCATAATTCCCATAAAATATTTGTAGGTCCTTTAATGAAAGTGATTCCGGTCAGTAATGGACAATGTATTGTTCGGTTGCCATGGCAACGGGCCGGAGGGGTTCATGCTTTTGTGATTAATGTGGGATATAAATTATGTTTTGTTTGTGGAGTAGAATGGTGTGAATGTGGGGTTCTGAGCTACCTGTCTGAAAATGGTTACTGTACGTTAATAATTATACTTTAGCTTGTTTATGAGGATAAATAAAGCGAAATAAAGGAACTATATAAATAGACCAAGATCAAATAAACGATGGATGGATTGTATTTTAAAGAATGCATCTTCGGGGCTGCGGGTTGTTCGCAAGAGATACCGCGGCCTCGACATGAAGGGCTAAGAAGGAACATGGGTCGTTTTTAGTCAGTAGAAGTCTGATACTCCCTTTCGCTCTCCCCAGAGCGGGACTTATTTGATGATTTCCCACCCCAAAAAAAAAAGAATGCATCTTGACATTGCCAGAAACGAGGATAAATATTGAAGAAAGAAATCTTCTAAATTGAATTCAAGTAAGCGGAATAAATGAAGAGTTTATTTTACACTTCAATGTACCATATTTCACGCAAATAAAGATTGTTCTATTCTATTCAAAATGTGTGGAAAAAGAGACCCAAATAAATTAAGACAATGATCATATTGAGAGAACCGTATCCATAGTTAAGTAGAAATAAATAGGGCAAACTAGAACTAAGGGAAAAGAAAGTTAATACAATGAATCATTGAATCAAAGTGGAAATACAGCCGTACTCAGAGTGAAGGCCGACGGCGACCACTAAGTAAATTGAAAGAGGACTAAACATTGTTGGAACGAGGAATTGCTAAGTCTTTCTACCATAAAGTAGATAGGACGTCAAATTGATTTATTTATAGGAGCTCTTAAAACATCAGTTGCTTAACCCGTATGAACCAAAGATACTACATAAGAAAACGGTAATGATAATCATAAATATAATAGGGTAGTTGACTGACTAAGCAATATATGATTCTGTTTAGTCCGTCTGTTAGATTATCGAAAAATATATATAATAATAAAAATTGACGAAAATAAAACTTCTCAAAGATCATGGTCGAGGGCTTGTAACGTCACTTTTCGGTAAAAACAATTACCAAACACGACTTTTCGAAGCACTGCATCGTCTTCATTTTTTGTTTAGGTACGAGAAAAAAGAAAAGAAAATTTGGAAATCTATCTGACGGACTAACTAGATTATTTTTGTCAACTACCCTTTTGTTAAAACCATGGGGCTTTTGCAAGGACAGTGAGGGTTGTAGGCAATAACTTCGTGGATATAATACGGACTTTAGAACGAGATTAACACCTTTCCAGACATATTTCTCCGATAAAGTTCACTAATCCATCTTCACCTCACTACATGGTTTGCAGGAGCAAGATAAGTTCAATTCCTGTGTCTGCAATCGATTACCTGTCAGATTCTGAGCTGGCTCCACGCGGGGCTATACCCTGGTATATAATATACCCTGGCTAAACGTGGCCTGTGGCCGGACTAACTTGACAACTACCAGTAAATCACTGAAGTTCGAACAAGTTGCAAAGTTCGGCTTCAAAATAGATTCGGTAATGCGTTGATTTATGTCTTATTCTGACTCGAAATAAGATGCTTTTATTATGCTCTTTGGAAGCCGAATTACATCTTAAAAACCATTATGATGATTAGCATTAATTAAATTAAATTACGAGTACATTGTACTAGGTATTTTAATTTTAAGTTTGCTTGCTAAATGAAGTACGCGAAATATGCGAAACCTTTTGATTATTTTTAATTAAGACCATATTTCATACAAATAAAGAAACTTTAATCTTATCCCGGAATTTCTTGAGAAGTAAACTAATTCCTTTCGTCTATCCCTGAACTATTAGATTTTACAATTCTCATTTAATTTAACAAAGACATAAACCGAATCGTAAACTCAAACACACAGGATGCTCAAACACAGTAGTTCAACACAATAAGGTAATATCAGTGCGGTACACGACGACGTTGACATATCACTGTGTCATCTGTACGGATCTTGCACCGTGTTGACACACTGCAAACTGGTGCACTGTTTGGAGGCTGTGGGACATATTTTGTGCTTTTGTGCGTTAGGCTCGTAGGTCAAATCAATCAATTGTTTTGATCCATGTGGGAGATGTATTTGAGTCTTTTGAGAACATCTTTGGACTAGGCCCTTGTCTTTATGTCATACGTGTAATAGCGTGTATTCTTAGTTAGAAGAGCTAGTCTAAAGATTTGCCTCTTATTGAAAACGAATGGGAAAATCGCGAAGAAGCTGCAATCTTGAATCCTTATTTAGTGATTTCCTACGCTGCGCGCTGGTCTGCGCGAGCCACATTTGACCTTTCCAATAGATTGCGACTGTCCTAGTAAATGACTTACTTTTCACATATCCTCTACAAACTTACACAACGTCGAAACCTATTTCGTATACAAAATACGTAGGAGCTATTACTAGAAAATTGCATCAAAAAACGCCAACACAAACACAGACTTTGTAAGCATTTTATTGCGCTGCCTTGAAGTTGCAACAAGGAAATAAGCCAACAATGTAAAGTTACAGTTATTGGCTCTCCGAAGTTGCCACCTGGCTCGCTGCCTACCCCGGCTATCGCTGCGTCGTGAAACTTTGCAGCCACACTGCGGCGCAATCGGAAGAAACTTGGAACTTTCTCTAGCTTATAAGTCTGTTGGAATATGTGGGATGGGTTTTTGAATATTTTTTGTCTTAGTTTTTTCTAACTAGCTTTTTCACTTTAATGTATACTTGACCCCAAAACAACTTTAAAATTCAAAGGTTCACTTGCACGATATAAAACAGCAAGGTCTGTAGTTCCTTTCAAGACCAACGCTAAGATACATAGTTTCAATATTATGTTGAAGTATTTGTGAAGAAATTTTGTCAAAACTGGCAAAGCAATGTTAGTTTCTTTTTACGAAAATAATTAAAACGACAGGTCCTTCGAAACAACACCGACATGGGTAACACAAAACTAAATAAATTAACCAGTCACAATAATGAGGAATTTACTGACAAGGCTTCGTTTAATGCTTTTTACTCTAGCAACTTAGTTATAGTCAGATAAATTCAATTCAATTCATTTATTTAACTCAGACACTTAAAAAAGTACACTTAAAAATTATGTTAGTAGGCAGTTAATTTATCAAAAACACATACAGACAAATACACACTCACAATACCATAAAGATGTAATGGTCAGCCGTTAACAGTTGCCTAGTTTATCCTGTTTGCTAGGTAGACAAAAATCCTTACTTTAACCTAACTAATCACTACATAGTATAAAACAAAGTCGCTTTCTCTGTCCCTATATCCCTATGTATGCTTAAATCTTTAAAACTACGCAACGAATTTCAAAGCGGTTTTTTAATAGATAGAGTGATTCAAGAGGAAGGTTTTAGTATATAATTTGACCGACATCCACGCGGGTGAAGCCGCGGGCATCAGCTAGTAATATTATAAATGCGAAAGTCTCTCTGTCTGTCTGTCGCGCTTTCACTCCAAAACTACTGAACGGATTTAAATGAAATTTGGTACACAGATAGTCTAGAGCCTGACAAAGGACATAGGCTACTTTTATTCGGCTTTTTAACGCGGACAAGGGTTGTAAGGGGTTCTACTTCTTCTTATCGTGGGGGCAAAAAGGGTTCATCTCCCCTTTTTTTCGCTATTACTTTTTTCGGGATTACTTTTGATCGTGATAACCAGCATCCACGCGGACGTATCCGCGGGCATCAGCTAGTAAACTAAGAAAATCTAGAAATATAGTCAGCCATAAAGAATAAGAACGGCTAACAAGAACAACCCACATGCGAGCATTACACAAAACACTCCAATCCTTTTCTCAGACGTGGCGGGTGAAAAATGTGATTTTATAAATATTTAACTAGTTTTCTAAGAGAGAGGATAATATAGAAGACTAGAACAGAATGTTTGGTAGAAATTACATTGTTCTGAGTGACTGGTCTGACACCAGCTCGCCTGTATTACCAGTAAAAATGCATTTTATTTTTGGTACAGGAATGTTTTTCACTGAACTGCCTCGTTAGTAGAGTGGTAGCAAGCGCGACTGCTGAGCATGACGTCCTAGGTTCGATTCCCAGGTCGGAAAAATTATGTTTGTCTATCAGGAATTTGTCAGTAGCAGCCAAGGAGTCTTGATTTGTGCCTGGTTGATGGCAATAGACTCGCCCCCTATTACATGGGACGTAAACATGACTGTCTCAATGTGGGTGTCATATTAGATACACCTTTGCCTTGCCCTTCGGGGATTACAGGCGTGATGTTATGTTATGCGAGTTTTCCATGGTATTTGTTGTGAAGGAAACATGTTATATTTTTATCGAATTGGTACAAAAAATTGCGGACACCGGACATTGACAGATAGTGTACAAAAGTTGGAATCAGTATAAGCGGTCTGCAGCCTAGACGCTATTTTTGACCTTATAGGTTCAACCAAAACCTTAAATGTTCACATCATTTTTTTTTTTTGGTGGGTTGAAAATCATCAAATAACCCCTCCCGCTCTTGGGCAGAGCAAAAGGGAGTGTCAGACTTCTACTGACTAAAAACCACCCATATTCCTTCTTAGCCCTTGCGCCGAGGCCGCGGTATTTCTTTCGAACAACCCGCAGCCCCGACGGTTGTTCACATCCTAACCTGGCTTTCTCAAAGATATTGCGTGTATTAGCTCAATAAAATCTAGACGGATCACAGTGAACGTTTCACTTTCACCAAAAACACAAACGTTCAGAAACCGATAAACAAAGCACTTTGTTTCAAAAAGTACACTTCGCCAAATCGTTTGCTGTCGCACCTCTAAAAAACAAGCCGAGCTTTTTAAAGTTTTTAACAACGATTTGAAACTACCTGCATTGATGCAGTTTATCGCTTGCAATCCCAACTTTTTCCATTACTAGTTATCGTGTGTACGGGACAATAAAACTACGGCACACCATACCATACCATACGACGTTTATTATCAGGGACAGTTTTATAACACGTTCCTAGGGTTACCAAGTTGGCATTTCAAAAGTACTGACGAAAAGCCATTAAACTGATGAAAAGACATTATAAGAAAAAAATCCCGCCCGGTCTAGGCGGAGCGGAAGAGAGTGTCAGACTTCTACTGACTAAAAACCAGCCATGTTCCTTTTTAGCCCCTTGTGGCCGGGGCCGCGTCTTACTCCTCTCGAACCACCCACAGCCCTGGTAGGCGTCTGCTCTTGCGGGTTCCTACAATGTTGCTGACCTCTCTTTGAGGCGCGCGTGGAACACGAACGCGCAATTCTTTGCAATTTTGTTAAAGCCATGAGGCTTTACGTAACATAATTATGCCTCTATAACATGAGACTTTAATAAAATTACACCAATGAGAGTCGCAAAAAGCCGGACATATCCGTATGATAAGTATGGTAACCCTAGCCGTGTGAGTTACATAGTCACGGCGAGTTTATATCGCATAGTGTGAGTTACATTGCTGCGCGGGTACGTTGCAAATGGGGCTTGTTTACGAGCAGAACACGCAATGTTTCCGTTGATTTAGGAGCGGGTAGCGGGATGCTCGTCGCATAGTTCAGGGCTATCATTCATTGAGATGCGTTAATGAGTTTACTGCGTATCGTCGTACAAAGGTGAATGTGTGTAACTGAGTACCTTTGTTGTGCTATTACCCAGCCCTGGATAGATTAACTCTTCTACTTTGACTTTGAGGAGCTACCGAAACTGCTTAGTTCTCAAGCGTATCCTTCGGTTTATTAAAGCATTTAAGTACCTTACTTACAGTACCCGGCGATAAATATTGCATATCGACATTTGGAAATTGGTGTATTTTATACAAAGAATAAAAAGAATTATCAAAAGAAGCAAATCATAATTGTTTTAACAGCTCCTAATAGATACCGGACTGTTTGTATTTCGTGCGACAGAGATAACGCTCTACGAAGCCGAAATTAGCCGATTGTCTCTTTCCAAAGGTCGATGTGCAATATTTATCGCCGGGTACTGTACATAACCTCTACTAGCTAGAGAACCTGACATTTTTGTCGTTTGTACAATTTTCGTTTGATTAAACAATCACGTAGGGCATACACTAAAATCTTCTGTATGTTTGAATCCTTGAATTCCTCTTACGGAACTATTTCACTTTACTGCAGCACATATTTGAACGCCACAGCGCGCAGCGTGCCACTCACCGCTGACAATTATACAGATTCCCTGGCCTGGCGACCATTCCTAGTTCAGGCTAACAAGATTACTGCGATGAAAATGTATGGCGGACCATGTCCAAATAAATAATGTTTGTGTGCTTCATGATAGGAGGAAGGTGTACGGGCCACAATTTACTATTGCGACACTTTTGAAGACTAACACTTTAGGTTAGTTGTGTCAGTTCGGTTCGGTTGTTGTCATATTTAAAAGAGGACGATAAAGAGCATTCAGAAATGAGCTTTTAAACAGTTTAAATTTTACCGTACAATATAATTCCCAAGCACCTACTTGTCCCTATTGGGCTGTTGATATAACAAAATGTCAAAAAATCGAAGTCATACGAAAATATAAACCCGCACTTGGCCCGCGTAGAGTGGGGTCACCTAGGACCACCTAGCTCACAGCGTGGGACCATAAACAGCTCATATAATTATGTCTATGCTTTTTGGTTCAGGTAAATACCTCAAAAGGAGCCTCCCCATGGTGCTTGTTGTTGAGGATAAGGAATGAGCAGAGAGGTCCTCTCGCGCGGATGGCCGGCGTCACCTCCACCAGCGTCTCGTTCTCCTTGATCAGACCGTGGTAACCCTCCTCTGGCTCTGCCAGCTCCAAGTATGGAATGTCTGGAAACAAGAAAATAAAATGTTTAAAGTGTGCATTTGGTTGAAAATAAAGTTGGTGATGGAAGGTGATGAAAGCCGGCTTGAGTCTTCAGCGTGGGGTAACAGTTTTCAGGTGATGATTTTCACCAGGGACAGTATTGACAGGACATCTTAAGGCTTTAGAATGGTACAATAACCAAGACTTGCTTTTTAAGTGGGCGGCTTTTCATTACAGAATTTACAAGTATAAAATAAACCATTTTAAACACTTCAAGACTACATTTTAATAAAACCACGAGCATGATTAATAGTTCCTTGTTCCTCCACTTTACAATTTTTAATCCAAACCATGACATGTAAAACTTCGCAACGCCAAACTCGTTTCATTATCATCAAGAGGGCGCCGCCATTAAATATTCCGTAATAAAATTTAATAATTTGCTCGAAGGACCAGGGTCTCAAGCGTCGGAACAGGCCATAACCGTTAAAGAGGCTATTAGGCTCTCCGAGAGGAGGGCTATCCGCAGATTTTAATGAAATAGCCTCTGCCTCACAATCCGATGCAGTGTAAGGCCTGTAAGGACCCATTCCGGGGACACTGAAGGCCCATTTTTGGGACGATCTTGTGTAATGCTCGCTTGTGATAAGGATGGGGTCATTCAAATCCATGGTAGCGTGGTGGTACTGATAAAAAGTTTAGTTTGTTGGTCCCACACTGGGCGCCAGTAGTGAAGAGTGCGGGCATTGTGAAATGTTTACAATTTCTGTTGCTGTGTTTGCAAAGTTTAAAACAATTTGTTTTTATCGCTTCCAGCTTACACGATAAATGGGCGTGTTTAATAAGGCTAACTTGGGAAAGACAAAAGCAGAGGGTACTCAGCTCGTGAAAAAGATACTATGACAAATAGCATTTATTTTAACGTTGCCCTACTCTAGGAGCTTCTGCTGTATCGTAGGTACGTTTACAAACATTTAAACTCACATACACAAACCAAACACCTTTTGATCTGACCAATACATTTACTGTTCGTTGGGCTCATGTTGGAGCGCCATTAGAAGTCAGTAAAGCTAATGTATGTACGAACCATTTATGCAGTTTAGGATAAGGGTTTTTGGTGCAATTAAAATAACTTTCGATCTTCATCACTGCAAGTTTCCGCAGCACATGGTCTCGCTAAATAATGGTCGCTTTTTTGTAGTAACAAACATGCACGGCTGTTGGGCGACGCGTGAAAACAAACGACTTCTAAACGATGACGTGTATTATTATTGTGTGTGGTGCAAAACTTTTCGATATGATGGTCCCACGGTGGGCGCCAATTGTAGCGTATGAATGTAGTACACTTGTAATGTGTACAGTACTCTTATATAATGAGAAAAACATTCGTTCTTTACATAAACCCTCCGCTTTCAATAAAGAATGTCAGAAAAATACCCTGAATGTGAATACACACAATTTCCCAAAGTAAATACATAAAAAAGTTATTGAAAGAAATCCAAATCACACGAACAATTTATCACAAACGTTGACTTCCAACAACATCCTAACAGACGAGTAAGCCGATCATTTATTTCAATTACTCATTCACGTGAAGGGAGCATAAAAAACCCTTTTCGGCGTAGCCTGCGATCGGAAAGCCACAACCATTAATCTTAGCGCCATGTGTCAGTCAGAAAGTGTACATAATGTGACAATTACGGTCTGGATTTGAATAACAACGTCATAGCACCCCGGGAAGCGTTCACCGTAAGAACTCCAAGTATCCGATCCTGCGAGAATTGGTCATAAATGCAGATCCGCCGCAAAAGGCGATAAAATCGACGCTAAATTATTTAAAAGGCTGAAAAGTGGGTAGTATGGTTCTCGTATGGGTGCTCAGCGGTTTTGTCGGTTTGGATATTTGCAGTAAAGTGGTGAAGCTTTTTATTGTTACGCCTCGCTGTAAACTTTTATAGACTTTAAATTCAGATATTATATTTTGTCGGAAATGGAAACAACACGTATAGATTCTCTTATAAGGTTTTCTTCTTTCTTTCTTGTAGGATTTGCGAGATAAAACTCTCATATTACGACTATCCCCCCAAACCTATATGCACTGAACACCATAACCTTTCTATCTTACCGTCATCATAACACAGCCACAAAACGAAGGTCACCATTGAACTTTTTACTACCCGACCTCATGATAAGGCCCCATATTTAGACCCCTTCGACACAATGGGTTTACGACTCTAACCGGTCATTTGGCAAAACTGAGCCGAAGTTACGGACAAAAGTTGTATATTTTATGGTGTCTCGACGTGGCAGGACTCATCAGTTTCACTTAGTTGTGAACCCTAAAGTTGGGAGCTGTGGGATTTAGAGGATTATAAACTATGATCTCTGCTGGTTGGTATTCACGTGCTTTGTTCGATGACAGTTTGTGGAAAAATTATAATTTATAGTTAGTTTATCAGAGGGATGCAGAGGGATCAATAGTCCGGTTTTATTCAGTGGTCGAATTTTATATCGATTGGTTCTAACCGTAAAAGACGCAATTTAGAAATTTCTTATAGAAAGTAAATATGCGATACAAACATTTTTCCATACGAAAGCAAAGATTACAAATAGGCAGATTATGTATGTAAAATATTAATTAATGTTAACAACTTCAGCCCACACTACGATACCGATTTAGCTCGAAGTCCGTTAGGCTGTCAAAGCAAAATAAGTCTATTTTAGACACACCCACATGTACTGGTATGAAATGTCCAAAATTCAAATCCAGGGCTTAATTTAGGACTTCATTTTACTAATTGTAGATACGACTAAAGGATAATTAACCACCTCAACTTCATAATGATTCACATCCGAGCTACTGCAAAATAGAACCCAGTTTAACCACACAGTACCATTTACCCCGCCGAGAAAAACTTCACACGTAAAGTCAGTCCCAAACGCTGTTACAGTTTAAATCAAAATCCGGCAACTTCTACACTACAGCCGTAATGGTCGTGACATACATTATGCATTGGTAAGCTGCGTGTTCTTCGCTCTACGCCATGTAGTATTGATTCCAGTCCTGAAGCAAGAACTACGAAACCTCCACCTGTCTCACTCTTACACCCAAAATTTTGGCAGGAGTGACGAAGACAGGAGAGAGGTTGCACAGGTCCCATGAAACGGCAGAAAGAAACGCTGGTTACGCCGAAATTACTGTGTAAGAGCACTGTCATTGGGGTTCGAGTATTTTGCGTTACTTTGAAGTTAATCGAGTGAGTAGATAGCTACTTAAATGCGTATTGGATGTAATCTGAACGAGGAATCTCTTTTGTTCGGATTTCCGACACGCAATGTTTTTGATTTAGCCAAATTTTGTTTTGTATAAAGTCAAAGTAAATGTAAGTCGATTGATACAAGAAGTTAGCAAGATTCCTTGTAACACTTAATTTCCAGTGAATCAATTGCTGGTGGAGATTCCTCCGGGTTTCTGTAGAAGATTTATGGGAGATATTACTTCATAAATCTTACACTTCCGAAGAAAGTGCCCGAAGTGGGGTCAAGTGCTTTGTTTGGTGTGTACAAGTAGAAATATATTTATGAGTTCTTGATAAAATCTCCGAAGTTAGCAATAACTTGCTGAAAATATTTATATAATACTAGCTGTTCCCGGCATGCGTTGCAATGCCCTTTTTCCTACCTACTACCTGCCTGTGTACCAACTACCTACCTACCTACTACCTCCTACCCTACCTACCTACTACCCTACCTACCTACCTACTACCCTACCTACCTACTACCCTACCTACCTACCTACTACCCTACCTACCGACTACCCAACCTACCTACTACCCTACCTACTTACTACCCTACCTACTTACTACCCTACCTACTTACTACCCTACCTACTTACTACCCTACCTACTTACTACCCTACCTACTACTCTACCGACTACCCTACCTACTCTACTATCCTACTTACTATACTACCTACTACTCTACCTACTACCCTGCCTACCTACCTACCACTTTCTCACCTTTTAAACCTTCCCTGGACTTCCACGAATAATTCAACACTATAATTAGCCAAATCGGTCCAGCCGTTCTCGAGTTTTAATCAGACTAACGAACAACAATTCATTTTTATTTATATAGATTTCATAGAATAAAAACCTGCACAAAAACTTAAACAAATGCTATTTATTAATGATAATGACACCGATGATGAAAAAAAGTTAAAATTGATGTTAAATTATCGATAAGCTAATATCGAACATGTCGGTTGTCGTTGCAGAATCCTACCCCGCTATGCTCTCAAAAACAAGTTTAAAAAATCCTTAGAAAGTATATTACATAAGTATGTATAATATTGACTAAGGTTGTCAATTATAATTACATCCCTTTGAACTGATACAACTACTATTTACTCTTTAGAATTGATGCAATCTTCCCAACCGTAGCTATATATGCTACCGCTACAGGCTTCATCATCAAGTTGTGTTGTGTTTGCTATTATCTTAATTAATTAAATATGATTGAGATAACATAGCGCATTGAATTCTCGAGGTTCTCGAGATGAGATCTTGCCACTTAACGTAACGCATTTCAATATCATCTGTCTGATATCTGTCCTTGATAGGTGACATTGTAGCTGAAACACAATTATTGTAATTGCTACCTGAATCTGAATTTCTTCGATTGGAAGCTGTGTCAGTCCAAGTGCCAAGTCTTTTCCAAACTATGTTGAGGTCAGTTTCCACTTCAACCGTATACGTATTTAAAATCAGGTGACTGGCAATCTGATCTGCGCCCCAGTTACTGAGTATTCTATCAAAATCATTTATTCAAATTAGGTTAAGGCCCTTCACTACATCCCTTAGTTTTAGGTAAAAGAAAAAGTTCCGCAACAAACTCACCAGCAACTTGACTACGTACCATTGCAGTTATTTCTTTAGAACAAAAACTAAAAGCAACTGAGACTCAAGCAATTTCACTTACAAACTAAATAACCCTATTATCCCTCGCAACTAGAAACAGCCAATTCACGAAATCGGATTACGGGAAAAGACATTTTTAAGATTCTTAGAAGCAGAACAACACGTGTAGTACACAATTTGTAGTGGCAAGCCATTCTGAGGAACGCTGAGCTAGATAGTGATTGGCCCTTACCTCCCTGAGCTACCAGGAGAGCAGATAGAGCTCCCTGTACAGAACTCAATAAGGATGGACGTACTAACGACCAATTCACTTCACCCTCAGTTCTCTTCGCAGTGAATTTTTAAAGCGACTTCAGCTCACACGGCATTTCAAATAGCATAGACTGAATTGCTGTTCACAAAGAATTTTCCACTCTATCCCCTTTGATGCAGCGTTCCGTTTCAATTGGAGGGTATTTCGAGATTTTTAGCGTAAGATCTCGGATTGTTGTGTTGGTTATAACACGCTCGTATAAGTCTTATAGTTTATTGTTTAGACTGTGTTGTGTACGATAGCATGGGACTGGGGTTTGTTAAACATGAATCACCTATATAATAATAAATAAAGCTTCATACTAGCAGGATTAGAAAACCGCGGAAGCAAATAAAAGGAAAAATGGCAAACAGGAAGGAATAAAATGTATGAATGAATTGGCAAATTATGGCCCAACAGTCGCCTACTTCTTTAAATATTTAAATGTCTTTACCTGTTGTGTTGTTTGGAGAACAAAATAGCTTCTAGAAATGTCCACTAGGCGATAAAATACTAAACAAAAACTCATTACAAGGCTGCTGAGACTTCAAGCCGTACTTTCGACCCGCAGATTACCTCATACCCCCGCAAACTTATATTAGTTCTACTTTCTTAAAGATTACACAGTACAAGCAAAATTAATCTGAAACTGCTGGCCTAACTCTTATAGAGGACGTCGTAAACTCATGTGGTGTTAAGGACCTGGGTGTAGGAGATCTAATTACTAGCGATTAACTTAATGATGCCAGTAATTCTGTCCGACCTAACACTTAAATCTAGGTCTTATATAGGCCTTAGTTACATGTCTGTTGTGGTGTTATAGTAGTAGAGTAGACAGTTTCAACCAGTCGGGGCTGCGGGTTGTTTGATAGAGAAACCACGGCCTCGGACACAAATGGGTAAGGATCATGGGTGGTTTTTAGTCAGTAGAAGTCTGACACTCCCTACCGCTCCGCCCAGAGCGGGAGGTGTCATTTGATGATATCCCATTCTACAAAAAAGTGGAACGTTACAAGAAAGAATTCTCTCTACTATGACTAGACAAATTACAGATATAAAATGAAGAAATCGTTACTACTGAGCATGAGGTCACGGTTTCCATTCCCGGGTCGAACAAATTGTTATCGGTTTTTCCATCAGAAATGTCTTAGTAGCAGTCTGGGTTTGCACCCAGTTGATGGCAATAGGATCGCCCCCTATTACATAGTACTTAAACATAACTTGCGAAATGGGCGTGTACTAAGGTTAGGTAAGCTTAGGTTCTCATTACCCTCCTCATGCCGGAGGAGGGTAATGAGAACCTAAAGATCATGCACTGCGCCTGGTGGTATGGCATCTATATCTACCTCTTGGATCCAGTGCGAGTGACTGCAGTGGGTCGGTAGATAGGCATGGCGATCTCCTTACGAAGTTTTCGCTGTTTCGAGAGCAGAGGCAACGAAACAAAGGACAGTACACAATGATGTTTAAGGAGTAAGTAAGTAAGTATGCTAGTAAGTATATCAAGAGCTCCAGTCTTCAGGCCCGTTTGACAAACAATTCCGTCACGTTTCGGTGTAAAAAGGTTCCGTGGAGGCCGTAAAGGTGTCGCCTGACGGACAGTGTGATTTTATCGCCGCGATAATGCAGCGGGGCGCGGGGTGCGGGGTAACGCGGAGCACGTGCCCCGCTTTAAGACGGGGCGGGTTTAGACGTGACTCGTGGAGATATTGGGGGCGCAGTCCTACTGCTGGGTTAGTAGTGTTAAGGCGGTTAGTGTGTGCTTTAGAGTAGTTTTCTACTTGAGTGAGGCATTCTTGCCCGTCGGGGCTGCGGGTTGTCCGCAAGAGATACCCCCCCCTCGACATGCAGGGCTAAGAAGGAACATGGGTGGTTTTTAAGTCAGTAGAAGTCTGACACTTCGCTCTGCCCAAGAGCGGGAGGGGTTATTTGATGATTTTCCACCCGACAAAAAAAAAAAAAGTGAGGCATTTTTTGCCGCATTATTTTTTCGAACTTTTTAAAACTAATCCTCTGTCATATAATACATCTCGCTTATATTCACTAATAACCATCCCCAAATCTAGATCCCGGGCTGTTTCGTGTAAGGGTTTTGACCATTACGAATTCCTCAATTCGTAGACACCGGGTTCCTAATGGCTTTGATTGTCACTAACCATATAACAACATTGTACCTAGATGTCGAAAAAAATTATGGTTTACTAAAGCAATTAATACCGCCGCTTTCTGAACCATCAAATATACATACGTGAGAGTGTTTGCCAATATCTTGGCGATCACACCCGAACGTTTACCGACGACACAGCTAACAATACACAACTGATCCAGCACTATTTGATCGCTCGCCTCAACAAATATTAGCCCCTAGCATCGTGTGAACCCCGCGTTAACTCTCATTTGGCAAATGGCTTGAGTTCTGCCTACCCACGTACGCCTACACCTCGATCCCGAGACACTTCGGATTACTTTCAGTAATAATTCATATTCCAAGTTTTGTTCAAACTCTGCAGACACTCGTAACGTGTTTTGCTAAGAAATGCTTGTCCTATTAGATCGCGTGTGTGTGTGTGTGAACGTACTTTTGGGGACGTGCTAGTGATTTTCCTTGTACCAAGTAATGTAATCTCGGTTTTCTCATGAACATGTTTGATAACACCTGAGAAATTCGTCGGTAATAACTGGTATCTGCGAAATCGAAATGCTCATACTTTGTTTACTTCATCAAATAAAGGTCAGCACTAAACAATTAGACGAACAAACAACCTACAATAAATAAAACAGTCAACTTGTTTTGTTTTCAGAAACTGACCTTTAAAATTATAAACAAAGCACTTGACTGTAAACTCTCCTAAATGCTATTTTACCTAGAAAACACTAGAAATCTAGAATATTTACTAATAGGGTTAATATTGTCAATATGCTTTCCCCTAATAGCCACTAAAAAGAAAAAATCCTTATAAAAGATTATTCGATTTAAAACTCGTTATTGATGAAAACATTAAACTAGATATTTAGGTAGATACAGCAGGGCTTAGAAAACGCATTGATAAACTCAAGTACTCGTAGTTTATCAATGCGTTTTCTAAGCCCTGCTGTTTACATGCATAACCATAGACAGACGAAGACCACAAGATGTAAAACCGGTTGTTGGCATAAGTACATGACATGCTGCTAACATAAACGATGCAGGAAATGCTATAATTGCCACCTTTATCTCGCCATTATTGAGGAAGATCCGGGATGACTAAGCTCCTATCTTTATTAAACCACAGAACAACAGAACCAAGACACGTTCCTAATCAGCAGCGGAGACCAGGGCCCCGAGTCTGCTATTCAATAGTGTCAGAATGGTCTATCATTAAATGAGAATGAGATCAATGATAGACCATTCTGACACTATTGAATAGCAGACTCGGGGCCCAGTATCCGAATAAGAACAGAAAACATTTGACTAAATAACGAAGTTAATGTGGATATTACCTGCTTCTAAAATCCCTAAACGATTTTTAGTTCCTAAAATTGTTATGGATGATGCGATATCGTATGTTGGTTGTATGTTAAACTAAATATTCCACGACCATAACAAATATCGCTTTATAATCATTTAAATCATCAATACAACACTCTTCGTCTAAATCTAAATACATATTTGTATGGCTGAAATGCCGAATATAGTGAAACAAATTTATTATGTATTTCAAGAACTTATGTAAAAAACCTATATTCTCGCAAATAAATAATTCATTCATTCATTCATTAAATTCATTGAAAACAAGTCAATCACAAAAAACATAGAAAATTTTAATTTCGCGGTAGAGGCAAGTAGAATATTGTTCACATATTACTTACTAATAATAATAATAGCTTGAGCCAACCATCAACGTTTCAAGCCAACGACTGTCGGATCAGGTGCGCGTCATCCAGCGCAATCACATGTTGGACGACACAGCGCTTGATAGGCTGCGCTCAGAGGTACTAAACAACCGTATCATCTTGACTCCGTCACAGACCGCGGTTCCAGCATCTGTTATTGACGCGACCCCATCGCGGTCCAATACTGCTGCTGTAGAGGAAGATGATAGGGTTGCCATGGTAAGTAGCCAGTGCAACGACCGATTGAGGAGCGCACTGGAGGATGCGCTTCGTGAGTATAGATCCACCCCTACCGAACTTAGGCCCCGTTTGCCACGGTTGCCCATGCATAGGCGAAATAGGGCGTTGGTGTGTGCCCTGGACTCGCAACTCAAGAATTTATTCGAGAGTAGCGAGGACCTCGTTGATACACACTCGATCTTGTACTGTGGGGCTGTTGCGGCATGTCGATTAGCTAATGTTAAATTCCCAAATTGTGACTTAGCTAGTCGACCAAAACCAGCCGTACCAGCCTGGCAACGCAGGATCGAGCGTCGTATCGACGGGGCCAGGGTGCTCATTGGCAAACTATACTGCTTCAGGGAGGGCAATACACGACCACGTGTGATGCGTTTTGTGAGGCGGGCATTCTCGGGGACTGAAATCAGCCCTCAAGATTACATGTCCCGTGTCACGGAGCGCATCGACTTCCTGAAGCAGAAGGTTTATGCATGGGCCAGCCGTATACGGCGGTATAGGCGGCGGGTGGATCGGTACTCACAGAATCGCATGTTCCAGAGCGATGAGAGGTGGGTATACCGAGCTTGGGAGCGACCCGAGCAAAATATGACAGACGTGTGTCGCCCGGATGATGCTGCCACGAGTTCATTCTGGCGCAGCATCTGGTCGGTACCCGTCTGTCATACTGAGGCTGACTGGTTGCGTGATGTCGAGCGAGTGTGTGAACCTATTCCAGAAATGGAAGCAATATTAATAACACCTTTAGATATAGCCAGTGCAGTTCGTCCGTTACCGAACTGGAAGTCACCTGGTCCGGACGGACTGCACAATTTCTGGCTCAAATGGCTCAGCAGTTCACACACTTGCCTGGCATCTCAATTCCAGTCATCCTTAGAGTCTGCGTCATTACCACAGTTCTTAACCACAGGCGTTACCCACCTGCTCCATAAGTCAGGTAGTCCCGCGGAACCCAAAAATTATAGACCGATCACGTGTTTGTCGACGGTCTATAAACTTCTTACATCCATCTTGAGAGCGAAAATTTATTCCCACATTGAAAAAAACTCTATTATGTCGGCCTCTCAAAATGGATGTAGGAATGGGTCCCGCGGTACTAAGGAGCTACTCCTCATTGACATGGCCATTAGCCAACAGGTTCGTCGAGCCCGAAAAGATCTGTCGACATGCTGGATAGACTATAAGAAGGCCTATGACTCGGTGCCACATACATGGCTCATGAGGGTGCTGGAGTTGTACAAGATAGACGCAACTCTACGCGCCTTCCTTGAGTCGTGTATGGGGCAATGGAAGACGGTCCTTCGATATCCAGGATGTCGACAGATTCAGGGGAACGATGAACCTGTATGGATTAAACGGGGAATATTCCAGGGCGACAGTCTGAGCCCGCTTTGGTTCTGTCTAGCCCTGAATCCTCTTAGCACTTTGCTGGAGGATTCAGGTCTAGGCTACCGGTTGAGGAGAGATGGTCAGGTCATATCTCACCTTCTTTACATGGATGATCTGAAACTCTTTGCCCCCAACAAATTGCGTCTGATGGAGCTACTGAAACTAACTGAATCTTTTAGTAGCGCCATCAGGATGGAATTTGGTGTGGACAAATGTGCAGTCATGTATGTAAAGAGAGGGGAGATTATGGAATCCGAAAGTATTCAGCTATCGGATTCCATACACCTCAGATCCCTTTCCTCATCCGAAAGCTATAAATATTTGGGTATGTCGGAAGCGTTAGGTATTAACGTAGCTGACATGAAGCAATCGTTGAAGGAGCGCTTCTTCGGACGCCTAAAGAAGGTTTTAAATAGCCTTCTTTCAGGTGGCAACAAGGTGCGCGCCTTCAACGGTTGGGTCATGCCGGTTTTAATTTACTCTTTCGGCATACTCAAATGGACTCAGACTGAACTCGACGCCTTGGATAGGAGAGTCCGTACATTGCTGACCGCAAATCGGATGCATCACCCACGATCATCGGTGATGAAACTGTACATCCCGCGGAAGTGCGGGGGTCGAGGCTTTTTAAACGCGAAAACCCTCCACAACCGCGAGGTGTGCAGTCTCAGAGAATATTTTTTAAAAGCCGACGTGGGTATGCACCGAGATGTGGTCGCAGTGGACAAGGGACTCACCCCGCTGTCCATGGCTAACGAGAACTGGCGCAAACCTGTGGTGCTTACTGCTGATGACCGCAGGAAAGTATGGCAAAGCAAGGAGCTTCACGGGCGCTTCTATCGGGCACTTCACGGGCCCGATGTAGATTTTCTAGCGTCCGTGTCGTGGCTACGTTTCGGCGACCTCTTTGGGGAAACTGAAGGTTTTGTCTGTGCAATTATGGACGAAGTTATGTTGACGAACAATTACCGGAAATATATTATGAAGGATGGGACGGTTGACGTGTGTCGGGCATGCCACCGTCCGGGTGAGTCCATCAGACATATTATTTCTGGTTGTTCTCGTCTGGCTAACGGCGAGTACTTGCACAGGCACAATCAAGTAGCCAGGATTATTCACCAGCAACTTGCTTTGAAATATAAACTTGTGGAATCTGAGGTACCGTACTACAAGTATGTGCCCGACCCGGTTCTCGAAAAAGGTCATGTTACGTTGTACTGGGATCAGTCTATCATCACTGATAGGACTATTGTTGCCAATAAGCCTGACATAGTGGTGATAGACCGATCAGCGCGCCGCGTAATGATAATCGATGTCACCATTCCGCATGACGAGAACCTCGTGAAAGCTGAAAAAGAAAAACAAATAAAATATTTGGACTTAGCACACGAGGTTGTCGATATGTGGCATGTGGACTCGGCTATCATTGTGCCGATAGTCGTAACGGCCAATGGTCTTATAGCCAAGAGTCTGGACGACCACCTGTCCAAACTCTCGCTTGGCGGTTGGATCAAGAGCCTGATTCAGAAGGCAGTACTCCTCGATACGGCTCGCATTGTGAGGAGGTTCCTGTCTCTGGGGCCCTAACCACCGGTAGCTTGGACCCTGCTCCCGTCACCGGTGGACGACTATTTTTTATATTTTTAAATGTTTTTTTATAAGTTTTGTATGAAATATTTAAAAATGTAAATTATATGTAAAAAAGTAAATAAAGGACATAATAATAATAATTTTATTTAAATCGTTGTTACAGTACAGTAAATCCTTAATCTAACTTAACGTTAATAAAAAAAATGTAACAAATTATATTTTAACATGCTTAAATACAATAGAGGTCCCCAAACTAGGCTGTGCCTGTATCTTGGGGGCCGGAGTTACGTTAACTTTAAAATAATAAGTACTTATTATCTACGAACAAAACAAAATTGGTAATTAAAAGTAAGTAAAATTTAAAGTAAGAAAGTAAAGTAAAAAGTTTATTGATGATATAAAGTGAGTATTCTAGCTTGTTGTATGTTAGTGTGTATGAGTATGACTGGGTGTGTGAGTATGTGTGTGTGTATGTGTATGTGTGTGTGTGTATATGTATGTGAGTGTGTGTGTGTGTATTTTTATTTTTGGTATAATTTAGTTAACTTGAAATTTCTTCCGTCTCTTCATACGATAGGTTGGCTAACCATTTTATCAAAGTTTTTTTGCATAAAAAGTTGTTCAAGTCTTGAATGTTGCAGCTTTTACTAATTCTATTATAAATATGGATATGTGAGTAGAATGGGCATCGTCTGGCTAACAGGCTATTTGCTTCTGGTGGGGGAATGTAGAGGACGCGTTTCGAGATAATTTTTTCGTAGTCGGATCTTTTTTTTAGGGTTTTGTGAACATGTAGGGTTGCTTTTAAAATAAATAATTGCCGCACCCTTAAGACATCAAACTCCTTATAAATAAAATCTGTTGGGTAGCGAAAAGGTTTTCTTAAAGCTACTTTTATCACTGCTCTTTGAGCTCTTTCTACCTCTATAACAGTGCTTTTCCCGGCTGCACCCCAAACAGAAATCCCGTATTGAAGTACTGACTGACACAAACCGAGGTAAATTGTACGTAGAATTTTAAATGGTGTACAGTTACGTAGTTTTTTCATAACGTGTATCAGCTTCCTAACGCGACCAGAGAGCAAGTGTATGTGAGATTTGAATGAGATGTTGTCATCTAGTGTGATGCCAAGGTATTTAATTGAGGCAGTGTGATCTATGACTAGGCAAGAACAGTGTGTTAGCGGTGAAGTCTGGTAACTGCAGCATGTGTGGTATTTAAGTACAAGATGACGTGGAGGTCGAGAGGCTATTGTTTTGGAGAATGTTATGAATTTGGTTTTTTTATATTTAGAGTCAGGAGATTTGCATCAAGAGCCTTAGAGACAGTTACTAGTCCGATCTCGGCAAGGTGGTACACTTGTTCCCAAGTTTTACCGTGAAAAATTATCACTGTGTCGTCAGCATACGATATTATTTCAGCGTCGTTTAATTGTGAGTTTAAAATATCATTCATATAGAAGCTGAAGAGAGTCGGGCCGAGTGTGCTGCCCTGTGGAATTCCAAAAGCGATGGGAAGTACGTCACTTGATTGTTCATTTACTTTGACCAGCTGTTTGCGATCAGATAGGTAACCCGTAAACCATTCAAGTGCAGCCCCTCGTATACCTGCACATTCAAGTTTTCTAAGAAGAAGTTAAATTGATATTGTATCGAAGGCCTTTGCCAAATCTAAAAAAACTCCAATAGTGTGTTCTCCTTTTTGGGTGAAAGTAGCCACTAAGTTGGTCAGTAATGAGGCAGCGTCTTCAGTTGACCTTCCTCGCCTGAATCCGAACTGCCTGTCTGATATCAATTTGTATTTTTCAAAAAAGTTCTTCGAAGTCTAGGCAAATATACTGTACGTGTTCTGATCTGTGCTAATTAGTTATCTAACAGTCGAGGTACCAGTAGTTACTACAACTGTCCAACTTCCTGTAAACTGATACTGGCATACGATACAAATTGTAGTTCTGTAGCAACTAAGTATCAGAGATAACCTGTAATAGGCGTATCACGTGTATCGACTAGGCTAGTACGTATATCAAGGTAGGTTGTTACTGTGTGTTTCTGTGATGTAATCGAATTTGTTTCCTTGAAGTAAGAAGATCAATCTGCTAAATGGGAAAGGATCCATGGGATAAAGAAACTCTTTCTTATTAGGGTGGGAAGTCCTATTTAGACCTGCACTTGTATGACGCTCTGTCTAGCACAATCAGAATGATTTTAAAGGAAATTTATTGCATATGAGAATAAAACAATGAATATGATTGAACTGTCTAATATTCTAAATGGATTGTGGGTAGAAGACAACACAATTACTCTGCAGACAAAAGAAAAGCGCGCAACAGACAAAATAGAGAAGACACTACAGCAAGTTCTTTCACAAAGTAGACAATAAACAATTAAAGAAAATGAAACAACAGCAACGAACCAGATAACATTTCAGACCATAACAATATCCAACAGAAAATACTTGTTTATGAGAATAGAATAGATTTCTAACTAACAAACCAATCAGTATTTTAATCAGAAGCTGATCATAAGCAAGTCTTAGTGCATCGCAGTACTATCTTCTGCCTATCGATTCTGGTAACAAGCTCGAATGCAACTGTCAAACTATCTATCCAGTTACTAGTAAACGTTGAAGTGATTCCGTTAGTAACCGGCTAACCACGCCCACGGGGCTGTTTCTACAATATTTATAGGTTCAGCTTAAGGTTCAATCTGCAATGAGCTACAAGAAGTTGGGTTGTGATTTGTAGAAAGGGTCATCATCTGCCTAGCTTTTTCTCCAACTATGTTGGGGTTGGCTACCTACCTAATACCAGTATTTTACATGGAGCGACTGCCTATCTGACCTGTACAACATAGTTAGAACTGGGTCATACTGGTTGTCAGATTTTCAGGTCACTGATTACCTGTTACTACTAACAAAAATCTATAATGGCAGCCATGACCAACGGTTTAAAGTGGAAACGGAGAAAACTCGGTTTGTAATGGGTCCCACCCTTCCACGGACCAAGCACGGCTTAACCGATCGACCTGAGCGACAGTTGTTATTAAGCCACGAGCTCCTACTGGAAAGATTCGTAGAAAGGGTAATACCTACCTAGAAATTTAGCATAAATGCAGTATTGTCAGTTCATAATAAGTAGGTATTTCTAGTGAGCTCTTCAAAGCAGCTAAAGCGAAACAACCCTACTAATCTCTACTTATCACTACATAGTATAAAACAAAGTCGCTTTCTCTGTCCCTATATCCCTATGTATGCTTAAATCTTTAAAACTACGCAACGGATTTTGATGCGGTTTTTAATAGATAAAGTGATTCAAGAGGAAGGTTTTAGTATATAATTTGACCGATATCCAAGCGGGTGAAGCCGCGGGTATCAGGTAGTAATATTATAAAATTAAATGTGAATGTAAGTTTGTTGGTTACGCTTTCACGCGAAAACTACTTAACCGATCATCATGAAACTTTGTACACATATTCTTGGAGGTAGTAGAAGTAACATAGGACACTTTTTATGAAAAAATAAAATAAAATCCACGCGAACGAAGTCGCGGGCAACACCTAGTATTTATATAAAGAAAGGTTTTACTCAGTATCACAATAATTGGTTATTCTTTGAACTGGGGCTACTCCAGGCTAGCTTTTCTAAATTAATTTACTGAAATAGTTATACTGAAGAAGAAAACATGCTGCGCTGACCCCAAATAAATTGGGATAGTGGCAAGAGAATGAAATTATTTTAAAACATATTAGTAGTAACTAATTTTTCACCTCAGCACCTCAAACAAGCAGGTTTTGCTGCTTACAGACAGTGAGCAAAATTCGATTTTGCTGCGAGCGTGAGACAAAGTAACTTTTTAATTATTTTTTTTAATACCGAGAACTGTGCAGGTCTACTCACAAAATTCGAAAGATTTCAACTTCGTTTTGTTCTGTCACTTTCACTTTGATACGAAACAAGCGAGAGATAGAAACAAGTCGATTCGAAATTAGATTATCAAATTCCATATTTATTAAAGGCCTAAAAAAGAAACAAACAATAAAACGTTCGGATACCGATATTGTAAATCGATAACCGTAATATTGTAAATCACGTGATGAATTGAAAAATTGTAATATTTCGAATAATCGAATTATATTTTTTATATTTAAATCAAGATGAAGAATGTTGAAGAAAAAAATACGAAGTTTATCATGTAGGTATCTACTTATTTATTTATAGTTTTAACAATTTTTAATATTGAGACAGAATACCCCGACGAATACGAATTTAAAAAAAAAAGCGGGATTCAAATTTTTATTGTTTTATTCTCTGTTACGCTAGCAACAAAGTACAATAAAATTTGGATATTATAGTATAGTAATAATAAATAAATATGAGTGAGTCCAGTGACGAAGTCTGCTATTTAACACCCGAATAATTGAAGAATAATGTAAAAAATGCAGAATTAAGTTTCCTGCCTGATATCTGAAAGCATACCATGTCTTCAATGAATGGAGACTTACAAAGGGCGCAAGCAGTTTTTCGGAGACGGTGTTGCTATCATATTTTTTAGATATATCACAGACGAGACGAGGCGATCATCTACAATGTGGAGTATTTACTCAATGTTGAAAGCTACTTTAAAAACAAAACATAACGTGCATATTGAAACATACGCAAAACCAGCGCAAAACTCGTATCTTTTCTAAAAAGAATGTCAGTTGGGCATAAGGCTAATTTTATTGAATTGGTACCTCTACCTACAATGTTAATTATTTTGATTCACAATAAATAGTTATTTCAATCTATTCCTGTTTATTATTTTATCTCCTAAAGTGTTCTCGCTGCTGAAGTGAAAAGTAATGTGTGTTACACGAGAGCAAAGTTTTTTTGCATCTCGTGCCTTTGAATCCCTCGCCACACTCAGGATTCAACTTTAGAATCACTCGCTACGCTCGTGATTCAACTATAGAATCCTTCGCTTACTCGGGATTCAAATCAACACTCGCAGCAAAAACGCACTTTGCTCTCTTGTTGCACAATAGTTATTTGTGCAACAAGAGAGCAAAGTGGGTTTTTGCTGCGAGTGTTGATTTTGAATCCCGAGTAAGCGAAGGATTCTATAGTTGAATCACGAGCGTAGCGAGTGATTCTAAAGTTGAATCCTGAGTGTGGCGAGGGATTCAAAGGCACGAGATGCAAAAAAACTTTGCTCTCGTGTAACACACATAACTTTTCACTTCAGCAGCGAGAACACTCTAGGAGATAAAATAATAAACAGGAATAGATTGAAATAACTATTTATTGTGAATCAAAATAATTAACATTGTAGGTAGAGGTACCAATTCAATAAAATTAGCCTTATTAACTGACATTATTTTTAGAAAAGATATGAGTTTTGCGTATGTTTCAATATGCACGTTATGTTTTGTTTTTAAAGTAGCTTTCAACATTGAGTTAATACTCCACATTGTAGATGATCGCTTTGTCTGTGATAAATCTAAAAAATATGATAGCAACACCGTCTCCGAAAAACTGCTTGCGCCCTTTGTAAGTCACCATTCATTGAAGACATGGTATGCTTTCAGATATTTTTCGCGAGATTTTTCAGGCAGGAAACTTAATTCTGCATTTTTTACATTATTCTTCAATTCTTAAATAGCAGACTTCGTCACTGGACTCACTCATATTTATTTATTATTATTACTTTATTATCCAAATTTTATTGTACTTTGTAGGAATATAACAATAAAAATTTGAATCCCGCTGTTTTTTTTTTAAATTCGTTCTGAAACTACACTCGCGGTATTCCGTCTCAATATTAAAAATTGTTAAAACTATAAATAAATAAGTAGATACCTACATCATAAACTTCGTATATTTTTTGTTCAACATTCTTCATCTTGATTTAAATTTAAAAAATATAATTCGATTATTCGAAATATAACAATTTTTCATTTCATCACGTGATTTACAAGATTACGGTTATCGATTTACAATATCGGTATTCGAGCGTTTTATTGTTTGTTTCTTTTCTAAGCCTATAATAAATATGGAATTTAAAAATTAAATTTCAAATCGACTTGTTTCTATCTCTCGCTTTTTTCGTATCGAAGTGAAAGTGACAGAACAAAACGAAGTTGAAATCTTTCGAATTTTGTGAGTAGACCTGCACAGTTCTCGGTATTAAAAAAAAATAATTAAAAAGTTACTTTGTCTCACGCTCGCAGCAAAATCGAATTTTGCTCACTGTCTGTAAACAGCAAAACCTGCTTGTTTGAGGTGCTGAGGTGAAAATAACTATTGTCCCATCCTCCCATAATCAACAAGCAAACAAAAAGAATTCTCGATCTTCAACAAAAAGTACTAAGGCCTCATAAACCTACAGAGCTTTTTCGACATCACTTGAAACCCTTCATGTCCTCCAGATAAAAGAAAGGCGTATCCAGCCGCCATTAACATCTCAATTAAAAGTGAAGTACGGTGCGTGCAAGCTTTTTAGTTAATCACTTTTTACTAGGAGCGCTATATTTCAGCCTTGTTCACTTCGCTCTTTACGATTAAAAACAATGAGATGGATATTTGTTTTACTTTTAGTATTAGTGAGATTATTTTGTTGTGCATTATATTTTTAACATTCCATAACATTACGCCTGCAAACCGAAGGGTTAGGCACATGTGTCTACTGCGGCCTCGGACACAAACCTTTACTTTAGGCCTTTTTGTCTTTGTTTTAGTCCGTAGAAGTCTGCTGACACTCCTTTCCACTCCGCCCAGGGCGGGAGCAGTCATTTGATGATTTCCCACCCTCCCAAAAAAAAAATACAGGCTTACTCGTTTGTGTCTGGATTTATGATTGTCTTGTGGATGTTATACATTTTGTTTATGATCTTCCAGACCTTACTTGCACAATCAGCGTATATTGTTCCCACAGCTGGGACACCGGTCTGTGTAATGTGAGAAGGAATGGGACGAAATCCACCACCAAGATACAACGTGGATTTGTGGATGAATGAATTTTAGATGACTTTAATGGCTTGATCCTATGTAGCCAATTAGCCTCTCCTGTCAAGAGAGAAATTCCATTAAAAGTTATTTGTATTTGAATATGATCGTCAAACAGTAATTAATTGTGTCAACCCCAGCATGAACAATGTCATCTGTCTGACAGTGTACACTGTCGGACAGAATAATGACACAATCTGAGAGAAGTTAATATAATAACGTAATATAATATCATTTAAGTGTGTGACTAACAGCTTCAGAGGTTATAGGCGTCTTTAAATTATACAAATGTGTGCTTTATGCAGTCCAGTTTATTCGTCTCAGACCTTGCAAATTGAACTAATTGCGGAACCTACATAACAAAAAAGTAAAGTTTGGATGCAGGATGTTATCACTTAAACTAGTCATCAAATTACAATAAGTAAAAAAAAAATACTATCACCGAGTACCATAGGACATAGTGTTAAAACAAGAAACTTCTCTTAAGCGAAGTGGCTGCAGGCAAAATATGGTGTTTAAAGACAAGGAAAAAGTGAATTCATAATGAAAGAACAATTAACATAAAACACACTACCAAAACAGTTTATACACACTCAAAATAATGAACATTTCACGGAAAACCCATCTCAAAATGCAAACTTCATAAAATTAACAGCGTTCGCCGAGGGCCACATAAATAATCCAGGTTGGCACACACAGAGAGGCACGTCGTCGGCGCTGGAGGAACGTTACCCGATCAAACATTAAAGATATCGGGTATCTAGCCGCGTGAAATGTGTGCACAACGCCGCAAACCTATTGCAAATGATAACCCCCCCCCTTGTCTGCACGTCTGATCTTCGATCACTTGTTTGCGAGTTTTGAGGGTGCTACAGTTTCGTGCGCCTCAAGTGTATGTCCTCAGTATGCTGTGTTCACGGCCTCGTGCGATAAGACGAATGGCAAATGAGATGCGCGTTTTTCCCTTGTTTATTTTGCGTTATTTCGTAGTCCTAAAGAACTTCATCTAGTGTCCGGTCAGCTCTAAGTGTGCTTATTAGGCGTAGTTCACGTGCAATTTCGAGCTTTATTAACGCAATTTCGAGACGAAGGAAAAAGTAAATTGCATGTAGCGCTTAGAGCTCAAAGTTGAAAGCACTAGAAATTTTTCTAGACAACTCTACGATAAAAAGCTCGCATTTCCATTGTGATATCGTTTAGAAAGAGAATGCATTAGAGCAAGCCCTTTCGTGAGAAAAACTTCCTGAAGACATAACTGTTTTATTTCGTTGTTTTTGTCGTAGTTTTCCCGAAGTAGGAAACTAGGAGCAGTTTCGTTTAGGATGAGAGGCTTGAGTACGGGGTTTGGGAGGAGGGTACCTAATTAGGGCGTTTCTTTAGTAAAGTCTGCTTTCTCGAAGCTGAATTGTTACAGGAAACCTGAGTCTGCGGAATGGTTTTTAAACCGCACTTAATTTTTCTAATAAGCAAAGAGATTGGGCAACTACAGTACATTCACAGTTATTATGCCTTGTGACTGGGACTGTAGCTTATGTTTTTTTTGTATTTGCTTCGACAATTCAAAAGTGCCTGTAACTGGTCTCATCATCAGCCTCTAATGTTCCCACTGCTGGGACTCAGGCCTCCTCTCTAGAGAGAGGGATGGGCTATAATCCACCACGCGGGCCCAGTGCGGGTTGGTAGATATCACATCACATGTCTTCGAATTTTTTGGTCCTAAGACATACCGGTTTCCTCACTGTGTTTTCCTTCACCGTTTTGAGAGCAGTGGTGATGAAATAAATTCCACAAAGTAATGTGCCTGCCTGGGTTCGAAACCACGACTCACTGTTCGTACTTCATTTTGCAAATGAATATTCGGAGAAAGTGAACGTTAATACCGTTTCTAATTTCCCTGCAAACGTCTTTCTAGAACGCCCTTGTTAGTTCCCAAAGTCCACAAAGAGCACATACTACGTACTTTAATTAAATCAATATTAATGGCGCACATATTACCACGCCTGGCCACAAACAAAGGGACGCCAGACTAGGCATTGTGTTGGGTTCAATACCACGTTTGACAAATTTGTGTATAATTGGCGACGCACTGATTACTCGGCGTACGCTGTGTGCCATGGAGTAGAGAGGTAATGGATTAACAGGAACGGTTGGCAAACAAAACTCTTTTTTTTAAACATTATCTAACAGTACAGGTCAGGAAGACGTGTACCTAATTGTACAGCCACATTACGCTAGTTATGTTTAAGTCCCATGTAATAGTGGGCGAGCCTATTGCCATCAACTGGGCACAGATTCGGACTCCGTGAATGTTACTGAGAACAGCTGCTGCTGTACTTAATTTTTTTTGTACATCAAGGTGAAAGAAAGGGTTTTGCAATCGTCTGTATTAAAGATACTCAAAAATTTCCACCAACTTTAGTACTATTACATATTTACACGTTCTTTTAATTCCATACCTATTAGGTTCAATAGGTGAATTAGGCCAATATCGTATTATAAATTATAACTTCATTCTGTGATGTGTCATATCAATGACGTTTCTTCAGCCAGGTTTTGCAAGAGCCTTCCTTATTGTTACTACTCCTTGTCACAAAATCGATTAGTCTTAGAAGCTGCTTACTATTGTCTACTACAATCTCTAGCCGATAATAGGGCTAGCCTAACTGGCTTTGAACTGCGACCTATTGATAGTGAGACCAAGTTCTAAGTAATTGTAATCTGTTTTAATAAGTTAATATTATCCTACATCAATGTAAAGCCACTATTATTTAATATGTCATTTGAATGTACTGTTGAGATTGAGTGCAGGTAATTAGGGATAATTGAAATGATATTACTAGATTTATTGATAAAAACTATAAGCTTTATTACGAGGTCAAACAGCTGAAAAATGGTTCTCTAACAACAATATTTTCAAAGCAAATTACGATGTATTTACTTTCCTAATTTCCATTTAACTAAGTTCAACCTTTCGCCGCAAACGCTATGATATTTCCATTTAAAAACACCACGGAATGAGCCAGTATTTTCCTTTGTGCAGCGTGCAGTGCTCGCAATTTGAGCACATTTGCATCCGCGCGGGCGACCACCGCCAGCTCAGATAAGCACTAATAACTAGCGAAATGGACGCTGTACCATTCAGTAAAGACATACAGAAGGAGCAATAACAAGCACTAACAATAGGGACAACATTAACGAATGCGGTTCATAAACCGAGCGGTACTTTGGTTTAACAGAGAATCCATGTTATTCAGTAGGAATCAACTCGCTATGTTGTAGTCGACTCTGCTTCCAAAGTAAGCTATAATATCCAATCCTCCTTGACCCTGCCACCTTATTAAGATCGTCGGTTCTTCGAGCCGGTGGCGTCGAACTCTGCGTAGCACCTTTGGAAGCATCAAGGATTAAACAATGTCAATCATTGTCATTTTTATAAGCAAAAGTTGTAACAGAATCGGCACAGCTGTCGATTCTGTTACAACTCTGTTACACAAATTGTTTGTAGCATGTTGTGATCCTTCTGAACTTGATTACTCTGTGGCACGGATGAGTACTTATATCTAGTGAAATGGATGCAGGATACCTAGACTAGAATACAGGGAAATCACTAATGTATTGCGTGCAGTCCTGTAGGGTCGGTAGATCAGTCCAGTTCTGTGTTTAGGCCTAATGGACGTGCTTTATGCGAGGCCTAAATAGTGGCCTCGGGTCTCATTTTCATAATTTATGAGTGATTTGGGCGAGTTTCCTAAGGGGTGGTATTTTGCATTAGTTGGATGTTAGGGAGGAACTTGCTACTAGGTGGAATTAAAACAGGATAGATAGGTTTGTTTTATGTCGAAGTGCGCCCTTCGGGGAAATACGCATGGTGTTATGTTGGTCTATCAAGATATATTGGATTTAAAAACATTGATATGAAGAGCGTTTGGGAGACTGTCTCATGGAATTTTCATGTTCGAAAACCTTTTGCTTTGATTTGAATCACCTACAATAACTTGACTGAAAATAAGTACTTTGGAGACATGGTCACACTTAGACCAGCCCTTTTCAGATATTTTTAATCAAATAATTTGTTAGAACATGCAAGAGTGTCGAACAACGCCCGTCTTGTTCAAGTTTGTCTAGTATTTAGAAACTCTAGATTTTCAACAAATACACTTCAGAAAGTTCGATAAGTTCTTTGATAGAATATTAATTATAGTAAGAAAACCTATACGCATGTTTCAAAAAGTTTATTAATTGGAAAATGATGATATAGACAAGATTTAACCGCTATGTCTAAATTAACAAAATATATTTTGATACATAGAGGATCCGCTGGATGCGAGACGCACGGGACCGGTCAATGTGGCTACAATTGGGGGAGGCCTAAGTCCAGCAGAGGACGTCTTTCAGCTGAAATTATGAAGATGATGACGCAGAGCAAATAACATAATAATTTGTTGGTATCAGAAATATTTTATACTTCAACAGACAGACCATATTGCTAGGTAGCTGCTTGCTAGTGCGGGGCAAAATTAAAAAAAAAATGTTTTTTTTTAATTGACAGACGGTTCATATTTTTTTTTTCAAAAACACAATTCAGTCAATCGCATAACGTTCTGACCACTATACTGACGTTTAACCACTAACATTCGGACAATTGTACAATAGAGTAGAAATATCGCAATCTCAGGAATTACGTACCATACAAGTTAAATTCATAAACGAAAAACATTTCACATAGCTTGTTTCATTGTACGGTCACTACCCTCCATTATCTGACCCCTCTTTCCTTTGTAAGAGGGGTCAGATAATGCAGGGCACAGCCTGTGCAAACTTACATCAGTTTGAAAACTCATGGTCAAACATTTGGCCATAAAGTTATTAACTCAGTTAAAAAGCTAAAATATAACACTATCAAGTCTCGGTAAGCATGCTACCCCCGTGGGGGTCGTTACTGTTAGCCACAAAAATGGATCACTTCTGAGCCCTGTGTTTATGACCTGAGGGGCTAATGTCTACAACAATGAGTTAAAATCTTGTACATAGTGGTTTAATGTAAAATACTTTATAGCAAGAGTAAAACCTTTGAACTTATTCTATGAAGGCTTCATAAAAGGCGTTTTTAATTTCAGAAGTAGGTATGGGAATTCTAGATAGAGCTTTAGCTTAGAGTGCGGTACGGCAGTGGTCACACTCTGACTTGGGACTTGGACTAGCGTAGTACGGTGTTTAAAAATAATAACAGGCCAGCTTATGCTGGTTATGTTACAGGTCAAAAACTACCTAGGTACTCCTACTCTATTCTTTTAACCGACTTCCTTTGATTAATTCCGTTGCGGGATCCATGACAGTTAAATTGTTTCTGTGGGACTTCGTCGAGCTTCATTGTCTCGGCGCTTGTCTGATGGTAGTCATTGTTGGTTCTGGTGCACAGGAGTTACAGTGGTTTAGGAACAGTGTGGCGGGCTTGTCCCAAAAATTCCGAATTCCGAACAAACGCCTCCATCCTTGATGAGCTTAGCATAAAAGAGCGCCTATCCACTCAAGTGCGCAGTCGGATCCTGAAATTCTTTGGGCATGTTAGTCGGGGTGGAAACGACTCCATAGAACGTCTTGTCGTGCAGGAGAAAGTCGAAGGCACAAGACCAAGGGGAAGATCCCCAATGCGATGGACGGACCAGGTGAAGGCTGCGATGGGCGCTCCCGTGCACGAATGTGCCCGATTGACGGCCAGCAGGCAGGGGTGGCGGGACGTCGTACGGCGGGTGCTGTCTGCTGCCCAACCTTCCGGAACATGATAACCACGGCAGCTCTGGCAAGAGTGAATCGACTAAGAAGACACTATGTGTTTTTTAAAGACCGATAGGGACCATTTACTAAAAGAAAGACAGACACAATTACCTACATACATAAGTTTCCAGCACGCGCATGCATTTTTAATACGCTAACCTCGTACACAACACATTTCACTGAATCCTAACTGGCAACAATTTTAAACTTAACCCAACTTGCCCATTGAAGTCATAAAGTTATGACGCGACTGCCTGCAACAGGAAAAACTTGGCGAATCTTGGCGACTTGGCAGAATGCGCCAAGTTTCGGTGCACGCTAGTTACGAACTTGGCAGCCCCTGCGCTTGACATGTCGCGAGCTACAACATTCGAGAGACTACATTTTTGGGAAAGTTATTTTACATAATATTTTGCTTAAAAATGTCTCGGAAACAAGCTTGAGTTAACTATGCAGACGGGGGATGTTTACTTTTAGTTTTCGGTTCTAAATGGATTAAAAATGTTCAGAGAAAACTTGTTTGAACGATGTAAGTAGGGAGTATTTTTCAGTGAAATTATGTCTGGCGCTGCGCAGGATTGATGCATAGCTCTAATGTTAGTATAACCTGCAGTAATTGTTCCAGATTGTGGGAGTTGCATGTGTGTACCTATGGAGGTACAAACGAAGTCCTTATTTAAGGCAAGAACGACCATAACTGAGACTTAGGTACATCAAAAAATAATAACATAAGTAGTCCAAAACCTGTAGGTGGACCAATCAAGTTATACAATTTCAGTGTAAGCGGAGTTCTCATTGTACGGGAAATCTATACTAAGCGAGGCACATATTATACTGGACATGTCATATGTGTCGCCGTCTGTCCGTAGATTCAAAATTAAAATCACATAATTAGTACCAATTCAATTAATGGCATGTATTTACCACTAATGTATGTAAACAAATTTATACCAGCATCAATTCGGGAATAATTCAAATTAAATAATGATTCAATCACATTGAAGTGCAGTGTAACGAGACACTATCAATTAAATTCAATTAATTTGATCGGCAACTGCTAATTGTTCGTTAACAATATTTTAACATTTTAAGCTCCAGAATGAACCCATCGCTCGATTTAAAACTGAAATACTTGTGAAGCTGACAGCCCGTTGATCAAAAATGTCGAAAGTCATTGAATCATCGAGCTGAAATCGACATTAAAATGTGCTTTTTAAATACTTTTTTATTTTGTGAGGCATAGCATAACATATTGAAATAAAAGGAATCTTTAATGGGATAGGCAGAGGTGTTTCTAGGTAGCACTAAGTACACCCACATTTACGTCTAGGTTCTTCATTATACGGGGCAAGCCTATGTATAGGGTGGTCACAAATGGCTGTTTGTGTATGTGTCGTAGGATAATTTGATACTTCGAATCTTCGCGGAAATCCTAGGGGTTTTGCGAAAACGCGGATAATTAGACATAGGCGAAAAATTTTTTTAGGGGCGGCATGGGCACCGGGCCGTAGGCCGACGAAGGAGGCCGGCGGAGGCCCGGCACTTCGGGGACAGAAGATATTAGTGTTATTTAATATGCGAGCGAAGCGAGCGCGCGTTGAAAAAGCTTTTGCTTTCGACGTATTTGGTGACCATTAATCCATTTTGGTAACTATGTCTAATTATCCGCGTTTTCGCAAAACCCCTAGGATTTCCGCGAAGATTCGAAGTATCAAACTATCCTACGACATATGCACGATACAGCACAAATTACTAGAACTGAAAAAGAGGCAACGTTTAAAGAAAAATGCTGCTCCGTGTTTACGACTGCGAAATTCTTAATGATAAAACCGATTATGAATTTGCCCCACTTGGGAATCGAACCCAAACAACAACATCCTCAGCAGTAGCCTTACGATCTCTAGAGCAACGATTCGGTTTCATAAATTTCATTATAAAGGTTCTGGCCAATTTCTCGTCTATTTTTAGATTCGGTACCCTAACCCTTATCACTTTCAATTAAAGACTGCTATTATAAACTACTAGAAAGCACTCTGCCTGCCCCCAGGGACAGTGGCGTGAAGAATTACTCAAATAACTCCTCCACGGACCACGATATTATAATAAACAACACGAGGGAATATAAAGGAGAAAGGAAACAAAGCAAGGGTCATTGAACTACAGCACATAAACATGTGGGTACATAGTAGTGCAAGTAATAAAAATAAATAAAATACCATTTCACACTATACAGCAGTTTATAGCTCACACTAAAACTAAATAAAACACTCCGCTAAACGATGTTGTTCGAGAAATTTATTGTAGCAACTAGTATTTTTTTCCTCAATAAATAAATCTAGGACATTGATTTTCTTTTGAAGGCAAGCTAAATTATGAGAGGATTTCATAAAAATGCCTTAATAACAATAAATATTTTTCTTTCGTCTTCATTAACTGTATCTGCCTAACCTTAAAAAACTAACAAAGCAAGCCTATCCTTACACGAACTGTATGTCCCAAAAACACTTTACTACCACCAAATAAACTAAAGTTTCATCCTACCCTCACATGTACGTAAAACGATTTACTTTAAAAAAGGGTAGCTGTCAAACTGACATTGGCTGTCCAAAGCGTTGTGTTTAATATTCTAGTCAGGGGATACCTCTGCTATGCTGCGGTTAAAACTAAGGATACATGTGGAGCTCCGGGTGAAAGAAAAGTGCCAAGAAAGGAACTACTATGAAAAAATAAAACCAGATAGCTTTAAAAAATGTTAAAGCAAGAGTCTGAAACACAATTAGTTTTGACAGGCCTAATTCTGCAAAATTGTTAAGTCATACTGATGTAATTAATGACATAACTACATGTTTTTACTATTTATCACTTGGAGTGAAAAAATCTAGGATAAATATCCAACCAATGACGTTACTTTAGCGGAAAATGTCCACCACTGCGGTTTTGACGTCACAGTTTAATATCCCGAATTCCGTGAATTTCCCACTAAGTAGTGGAGGTAAGTTTTTTACGGTTATGATCGTGTTGCCAGCGTTGGCAGTGTTGGCGGTGTGGCCAGGGTTGCCAGTGGGAGTGCGTTATGTGGGTCGGATCGGTCGGTAACGGTGAGGGTGGCGGCGGTTAAGAGCAATCCCTTGTTCGCTAACCGCTTTGTTTACCGACTGTCACTTACAAAGGGTGTGTCGTTTGTTTATAAATCTTTTAGGAGCATTTATTGGGAACACTATTCTTACCTATATAACTGTCAGAACCGATACTGTCTAAATTGTCACGCTTAACTTTTCAGTGATAAATGTAATAATAATATGTAATATGTTTCTAAAAGTTAATAGTACATTTTGATTTGACACAAGTGCGGAAAATTTGTTATAGCATTCGACGGCTCGGGTGTTCATGGGGTCGAGAAGTGCAATAACAAATTCCCACGTGTATCAAACGACGTTTTTCAATACACTTTCGAACAAATAAACTAATAAAACGATAAGCATTTTTGTCATAATTTTTGAGACTATTATTTAATTCGCTTTTTTTCCGCGGTTTTTTCGCCAGGTTGGAGGAGAAGCATAGGTATGAAGCCGCTCTATACAGCCTCACAGGAAAAATATAAAATGCAAATATTTTTTAATTAAGAACACAAATAAACATTAACTAGTTTATAAAAAATAGTATTTGTTTAAAATAATCGTGTTTATTTATAGTATTCTTTTCATAAACACAATTTAATTATTCAAAAAATATTGACGCTGTAAAGACGCAAATCAAAATGACGAGATTAAAAAAAAACACCGCCGACTCTATAGTCGCTGGTGATATTTTTTTGATTTCCTATGTTTTAATCGATTTAAACTTAGTATAAGGTATATCTGTGGCAATTTTCTTTTCCGCCCTTGGTTGTGGAAAAATAAGAAAAACACACGCGTGCGGAATACATTGCATGTGGAACTTAATCATAGTGCAATAAGAACCAGTTTTCGAGGAAGTGCATTGAAAAATTAGTAATATGCTAAGTGATACTTTACAAAGTAATTACGCCGCATATGAGCAGGTTATCTCCCGCGTTCGCCTAGCTTTTGCACTCCGCAAGATGATTAAACTAATTACCTCGGCACCCTGGATTAAAATCCCCAGGACGTGCTATGGCACAAAATCGGTGTAAATATTTTCTCGTCGGGCTGCGCTAAAGGGCCCACATCAGAAATTACTTACAACACTATTACATGTGCCATTAAGCCACCATTATGGCCCTAGCGTCGCCATTTTGATGCCGAATTACATTTTACTCGATTTAGTCTAATAGCACGCGCGGTTGCCTTCTCCACTTTGACTCGTAATGGTTGCCTTCAGTTTCTCAGGGCAAAACGTACAATTACATGAATTGCTTGTATTTAAATCAGTCCCACGTTGGGCGCCAAGATCGAAGTGTTCCATATTCCTTTTGATCTTCGTAAGAATCGATTAACGAGCGACTTCACTAATTTAACTGAACTTCTTCTTCATTCATGATACAAGGTCTCGTAACAAAATAATATTTACCATCTGAGGTTTCGTTCTACTTTAGTATTCCAGGCACTAAGTAAAACATGTTGTCATCTAGTTTTTATTGTACCCTACAGCTTTCAACAAAAACTTGTATACCCCAGTAGCCCAGATTGCGGCAAAAGAAAATCTTACGCAACCGTATACTTTTCCTCGAATAAAAACTCTTATTCATAACAAATTTCATGAAAGGCTCGTCTGGAATACTAAGAGAGAGAGTGAAGCTGTGAGGCAATGTGAGCCCGTGAGAGCCCAGACTCGTTAATTCGGAACAAACATGGTACAAGCGATTCACATGGCAACTGAAAAGCCGCGGAGAAGGGTAGAAAGGGAAAATTAAGCAAAAACTGTTATATGTCGTGAGGAATTGATTCGGAGTGGCAATGTGTAACGAGGAGGTTTAGGGCGGGTAGAAACCATTTGAAATAAGAGCAGAAAATCTTTGGTTCTTAAGGTCGGTCGACAATGTGTACATTTGTTCTTGGCATATTTCAGAAAATTGGGTATGGATTTGAGCAAATATTATCGTTATTGAAAACCTTAGGCCGCTAAAACAACAATATTGGTAAAGAAATCATAAAAGACCGTAGGGTCCTAGCCCTAGGGAGGGTAGGATTGACATAATATTCAGCTATCTAAGAGTTTACGTCAATCCTGTCGAAAGTCGTTTGAGATAACGCTTTAAAAGCCCCTTATTGTTTTGTTAGGGCCTGTGTTTTTTTACGAGATAGTTTCGATTCAAAACATGTCATCAGAGAATATTCATTCGTAGTATGTTAAATGGTCGTTAATTGGCGAGAAGGGGCGCAACATAAAGAGATGTGGTAGTAATGGAAGGAGGCCTTTGCCCAGGAGTGGGGCAGTCCAGACGTACAAAAAAAATGTTATTACAATTTTCCCAGAGCTAAATAGTTTTAACTTCCATACCAAACCAAACTTGTGTGAACTGAAATAGCCAATGGAACACTAACTCCCTCTAACATGATTCGCCTGAAAGCCACCTCGCCGTAATGAGCGCGAACTAGGAACTATAAACTATTGTGAACTTTCACATAATTAATATGCGGAGAGCGAGCGCTGATAGTAATGAGGTACTAAGTGACGTCACTAGTCGTTAGACGCAAGTTTTGAATTAGAACGGCGATGACGTTATAACTTTCCACGATTAAGACTTGATTTTAGTTCGCGTCTAATTTGTTACTAGAAGCTCAACCTGGGTTTTTAACTTTACAGTGCTAGAAGTAAATTTTGCCGTTTTCGAATGACTTTGGCCGGGGAGAGTTGAATTTGAGAAAGGGTGTCGTGAAATTTAATTGAAATAATAAGATGGCGGAGTTAGCTAGAAGTCACATATGACTCAAGCTGGCATGACATTTACGAATAGGGTAGGCACTAGGCAGAAATTTATTCATTCTATTTGCCGTAGACTCAAAGAAAACTTCAACCGTTTGCTTTGTTCTTGTGCTTCTGTTTCAAAGAACAGTATCTATTCTAATCAAAATGAACTCCTAATATGCTGGTAACAAGTCACTCCAACTACACGACGTCACAATAGCCAAGTTTGGAGCCCCTGACAGCATAATACACTATTGCCTTAGTTCTAGTTTGTTCCTAGTTATCCCTCGCAGAGAACAATAGCACGAGATGTATGCCATTCGAACACAGCGCAAATATGAAGTTAAGCATGAGATTATTGTGTACTCTGAATGTTGCAAATTTTGCTAAACTGATTCATTCATACACGATTGATATCGGAGCAGCATAATTTGTTATGTATGGGTAGAAGAGTTTTCTATGGCTTGAAACTTTAATAGTTCCTTCAACAGATAATAATTATGGCCTGTGATACCCTTTTCTGATTAGATGATTATTTGATGAACCAAAACTTGTAGAAAAGTTTTGCATCCAGGCGTGGTCGAAGCCTAGTTAAATTAACAGATACTAAGACAACAATTTATTAGAATACTGTGTAAGTCTTCTATAATAATGCTTCTTTTCTACGGGTCTTAGCGGTGATAGCGACGTCTTTCTCTCAACCTTTGATCATTAGGATTTCCTACATTTAGTCAATGTTCTGATTCCAGGAAACTAAATAGTTCCCGGATGACTGTAGCAAAAAAACTAAAAGCTAGTCCCTAATTTAAATAATAAAACTAAGCGGAGTCCCAAATTAGAATTTTCTATCCCAGGTAAAACTGCCAAAAAACCGGCTTCGGTCCCTAATTACAGATAGTTGTGGAAAGTGGTAGTCTGGCAGGACTCCCAACTTTTTGCGGGTAGTCGTAGAAAGTTGTTCTCATTAGAGTGAGCCGAGCTAATGTCCATGTGTGACGGACATGTTTCGTAAATAACCTTTTTGGATAGAAGGATCGAGCTTTTTCGAAGGTCGAAACTATAAAGTGAAGTATGTAAATGAGTTAAGGGATTATCGGTCCTAATTATTTGTCTATTTGACAAACACATACACACACACGTACGTCTTTTTCACATAAGGGTAGGTGGAAACTATTAATTTCCACCTACTACGATCCATACAAACTTATTTTGCTTCGTCTACGTTACATTAATCAGGTCATACACGCACGCCTAGAATACTACGCACTTGCCCATTCCGACGAATATCATGCACAGTGCACCCCTCCAGTGGATCCCTCTAGGGAATTAGGGTGTAGTTTATCTATTCACATTTTCCTTGCAAATATCCACTCTTTTTAGTCGACCTGCGTTTATCCCCACTAAATGACTATCTGAGCATACTATTTCGTCTAGTGTTAATTTGTAAATAACTTGGGTCACACGTAACGATATTTCTTTTTACCCTACAAAAACACAGCGCTGGTCAGGGTTTCGTTATTTCTCCGCTCTAACCTCCGGAGGATTGGCCAATTTCATTGAAGTAATATTATGTTGTGTGGACTCAAAACTACTCTTTGCTTTTATTAGCGCCGCGTTCACGACCTTAGGTTATGCGACGCTAATTCTAACACGAAAGAATCAAGGACGTGCGTCACTTGATTCTTTCGTGTTAGAATCATAGCGACGCGCGCAAGTGACTTCTCTCTGCAGTCGGTTTTCACTGCAGCTGTTTTATATAGTATTTATACTTACACTTTTACTAATCATCCTCATCTATCTTCTATCTATACTTATAATAAATCTGTAGAGAGGTCAATTCTGTACATGATATATATTTTCAAAATAACTATCAGGGGGTAATTAGTGATCGATAGTGATGCCAAAAATGCAATCAGTAAAATTTTTGTCTGTCTGTCTGTCTGTCTTTCTGTCTGTCTTCCTGTCTGTATGTTCCTTATAGAAACAAAAACTACTTGACGGATTTTAACGAAACTTGGTACAATTATTCTTCATACTCCTGGGGAGGTTATAGTATACTTTTCATCACGGTACAATCAATAGGAGCAGAGCAGTGAAGGGAAATGTTGGGAAAACGGGAGAAGTTGCTCCATTTTTTAAGCTTCCGTCGCGTGTGCAGCCTTAATGGTTAAAGCTACGTAGAAATCATTTATGACGGAAATGTTCTACATAAAATTATCTAAAAAATATCCCACAACAGCATATGTCTATATTTTATGGTTGACTCACTATAACACGTGTAACTCCCGATAGCTTAGCAGTTCGGAGCTTTCTGATTATATTAAAATTTGTTTACTCTTACGTTTATAATACTCTCACTCATACGTAATTAAAAGAAGTTAATATTATTACCTATTCAATAAAAAAAGAATCATAGTAATCGGTATAGAAACACCAAACCTATAAATGAAATACGCTAATAAGCCATCGCGCGTGAATACTGAATCATGCCATAGGGATTATTTTTGTGTAACGGTTGCCGCGCTCGACGCGGGTCGTGGCGGTAGGGTATAAAAAGGCGGGGGTCCGAGCGCGAGCTTCATTCAATATTTGGCTGTTGATGCGTTCAGAGCGTTCGACCTTATTGACAGACAATAATTGATATTATCAAACCGTGCTTATCAGCGCGACTTTTAGTCTTTAAATAGTTTATTAGAATTTCTTTTGTTGTTATTTTATAAAATAGGTATTAGTGTAGATACTTTTATTAATTACAGTAGTTATAGGTATTTATTTTTAAGTGAAGTAGGTATAGGTAGATAGTATTTTTCTGCGGTGCAGGAGAGACCGTCTTTATTCCCAGAATTCCCATAATACCAAATAATTTTCCATTTCAATTTAAAAGAACGCAATTCCCAGTATCAGTGTGTTATGCAATGACAATTAATAAGGCACAAGGGCAGACTTTTCGTGTTGCTGGAGTAGATCTCGGTGTCAGTTGTTTCTCGCATGGTCAGTTATATGTCGCTCTTTCCCGGGTTAGCAGTTCTAGAAATCTATATGTTCACGTGCCGGACGGGTCAACTTTCAACATAGTTTACCCGGAAGCTTTGCGCTGAAGTATTTTCAATATTAATATAATATTATCAATACATTAACTAAATAACAAGCAAGGAGTTACACGCTGACGGAGTCGCGGGCACAGCTATTAATAATAATATTCTGCGGTTCCTTATTGCGGTATTTTTCAACAGTATTGTGGATTGACATATTATATTTCCCTACTAAAATACGAAAGTTAATCTGTCTGTTACATCAAAACCACTGAACCGTGAGGAAGGACATATGAAACGACGGAAACGCGGACGAAGTCGCGGGCAAAAGCTAGTCTTTCATAAAATGTCCTTTTTACGTCTCATGTCGCACCTTGGCGACAACTATTTTTGTTGGCAGTCTTATAATCGATCTTATTCGATTTATTAACGTTGTTTTTACTGTTTTAAAATATCTCACGCTTATAAAATTAATTAACACGCTCACAGAAATTCTTTGAGGAAGTTTTTGACTGAATAATACAGGCCGTTTTAAATACAGGCAACTCACAATTTTTAATTTCAAGAACTTAAATTCTGGAAAGAATTAAAAGACAATTGGGTGGAAAAAACGGAGAGATGGTTTTATAAAAAGGGATTTCTGAAGGATGCCCTCCAGTTGAGATCTGGTTTCTGAAGAGGAATCATCACGTCTATAAGTTATTGTCTGAGTTCTTAAGAAGAACCATCGCGAAGTACCTCCAAAGTATCCTCCGGGCCTCCCTAAAGGAGTCGCCCGTGATCCTCGCGACGCGAAGTACCTCCAACGTATCCTCCGGGCCTCCCTAAAGGAGTCGCCCGTGATCCTCGCGACGCGAAGTACCTCCAACGTATTCTCCGGGCCTCCCTAAAGGACTTGCCCGTAATCTGCTGGCCAGCCTTCGAGATTTACCTACCCTGGAGCTGTTTTATTCTGTGCAAAGCGTGAGTTAGGAAGGTTCGTGTTTTTTATAGATTTATTTGTATTTTTTTACCTCTTACCTCTAAATTAAATTCAATTGTTAAATTACTTACCCTCTTTTACTTGTTAGGGGTAAGTAACACGACATTTAACAGTATGCTTTAACATGTATGGCCTTATGGCGAAACAGTTCAATTATTATTTTATTGTTATTAGAGATTTACCGACAAGCTAGGAAAGCCGACTCTCCGGTCATGCTTTTAGTCAGCGGGCAATGCGAGTAAATCTGCTATCCGTGATGCTTCTGGACTCCGTTAAAAGCAATGGTCTGCTAACGTCTAAATCAGCCCATCTTTAATTGTGATATCTTGATTTATTACGGCTGCTAATAATTTATAGAAATACATTGAAATACTAGAGACAACAAGATCAAAGATATCCCTCAAACGTTTTCCATATGCAGCGGAGGTGGACACATGTTCGGGTTCGGGCATCCAGCAAGTGGGAGGATGGGTACATGCGCCATATTATCCCCCTATATCCATATTATCCACTAAGCTTCGTTAGAACTTGGAGATGTTCCGTATTCCCATGAGAAACATTTCAAATGCTACCTTCATATTATTTTGTTGAAATATACTCTGTTTGGTGTAGCAGGACATCGTTGCGTACCTGGAACAAATGATAAAGGATTGTTAGTATTATGTTTTATTATAGCAATATTTAAAATACAAGTAGAGGTTTCAAGAAGTGGTCCTGATGAGAGCACAGTGATGGTGATGATGATGAATATGGGGCCTTGTGGTGCATTACAGCAACTACAGCCTATTTCCAACCACAGAGGTATACGTCCCCCGTCGGGGCTGCGGGTTGTTCGCAAGAGATACAGCGGCTTCGACATAAAGAAGAAGAAACATGGGTGGTTTTTAGTCAGTAGAAGTCTGACACTCCCTTTTGCTCTGCCCAAAAGCGGGAGACTTATTTGATGATTTCCCACCCCACAAAAAAAAATAGAGGTATACGTCCCACAAGTGGAAAAGAATAGGCTGATGATTTTGTTATAAAACTTGAAGTTTTAGAAATACCTAGTTTCAAATAACGGCACTAATATAACGAAGTCAACCAACTATAAACGGCGGTAAAAGACAACGAACACGAATATTCGAATATTGTCAATCCCAAACACAGCCCAATTATGTAACCATACACTAACTTGATCGTTTCTCGGAAACCTCGTAACCAAACACATTATAATTAGACAATAAACTATACCAATTTATACATCAAAGTTCAACAGAGCATATTTTCTTTGATTCGCCAGTCAAGACCGTATCGCTTCAATACACCATATTTAATAATAATACGAGAGGGTAATACCGCCAGGTCGTAATGAAACACACATCAAACGCGGCCGGGCGATATTGCCACATTCACCGCCAGACCCCACTCCGTGGCAATCACACCTTAAACACCTTTGATGCGAAATGCTTACGACTGCGCCTTAAGTTGTTACTTTTCTTGATATTCAGAGTTTAAGCTGGAAGAATTGCTGTCTATGGGTTATAAAGAAATGTTTTTATGTCATGGAGTGAGATGAATGGTGAGATTGAGTGATAACATTCTTTTGAAAGATGTGTTTTATAAAAGGGCCTAATAAATATCTCAATTTAAATAATTCATTTTGTGCCATTACTTAATGCTTATTAGACGTGTCCATAACCAAGCAATGATGATTGATTAAACGACATTATTCTTATTTTGATAGTGTGTAAATTCAGACGCTTTCCGCACTAGTGCTCAATTCTTTCTAACTCCGCACCACAAATCAACCCGTTTTACCGTATCCTCAGATACGTGGGTCATATAGCAATAACGCGCAAAGGTCAGGTGTCAAATATATTATATCGAATCCCTAGTGAGTCTCACATGGAAACATAAAGGTTGAAGCTTGAAGTTATGATTCGAGAGGCCAGTGAATAACCAGTGAATGTGAACTTGTACCAAAAACTAGGTTTGGTTAACGATATTTATCATATAACGCGTACCATAATGCAGGACCTGTGTATCATGATACGTTTCTAGCTATCGTTTAGATCATGGTAAAGTGAAAAACGTATTCGATCGTGTTGGGAAGCCGTTCTTGAAATATAATACAAACAAAACTTTAGCCGTACACCTACTTACATGACATTACGGTAATATATAAAAACAGACGGCCATTTTACTCCAACCTAAGGGCTCGTTTACGGAGACGCGGGGCACCGCACGGCGCGTGCAGAAGGCTCGTCTTGAGCTTTTTTAATTATTTACTGGGAGGCGCGTCCACCGCAACGAACGCTGCATTTTAAACTAACGAGCGAAAAATCGCTTCTCGTAAAATCGACGTTCGAAATTGTTAACGTTTTCATACATCGCCATGTGTTTGAATTAAAAACGCACAACGCGCCGCGCGACGCCCCGCGTGTCCGTAAATGAGGCCTAAGGCAGACTTCTTTACACCGTAGGCGTCACCGTAGGCGCGGGCCTGTGGACCATGATCTGTGGTTATGCGTTAGCTCATCGTCCGTCCGTCCTATGATGATGACAGGCCGTGCCGTGTCGTGGCGACGGTGCTTTCGTGTTCCACGCGCGCCTTAAGGAGATCTCAGCAACATTGCAGGGGCCCGCAAGGGCCGACGCATATCTGGACTGCGGGTTCTTCGAAAGATATACCACGGACACAAAGGGCTAAGAAGGAACATGGGTAGTTTTTAGTCAGTACAAGTCTGACACTACCTCCCTACCGCCCAGAGCGGGAGGATTCATTTGATGATGTCCCACCCTCCAAAAAGAAGCCACAGAACAATAAAGCCAAGCCAGTCGGAACAAGCGAAACAAAACTAAAATGTAGCCTCCAAGTGTTTACATTTAACTCTCTCCGTATAAAATAAACGTAATAACACCAACAATTTCAATAAAATATTGTAGTTGAAAAGATAATGTTTCTGCTAAATTAAACCTGCCATTATTTACTTCGCATTGTTTTAGTCTTAAGTTTATTTCCAAGTTACGACAGTCATAATACTAAAGGGCTCCAAATTGAGGAATAAAATGTAAACCAAACGGTTGGTTTCATTTGTGCGTATAGTTTTATGAAACCGTTTGGATGAATCATAATAACGATTTCAAACAAGGCTTGTGTGTAAACTACACTGCTTCACTGTATAAACTACAAGATGAAAGTACAGGCATCAGTACACAAGTTACCCGAAACTTTTAAATATTCCCAATCACTTGCTACACCTTTTTAATACGGGTCATGCAGAAACTACAAACTGCCTTACTATTGTTTTAATGGGACAAGCCCGCCACACTATTCCCAAACCACTGTAACTCCTGTTAGCTAGAATCAACAGTGGTGACCACAAGAAAAGCGCCGAGACAATGAAGCTCGACGAAGTCCCAGAGAAACGATTTAACTGTCTTGGATCCTGTAACGAAACTAATCAGAAAAGAACAGCAGAGGAGTAGGAAAAACATTATTTCCACTTCCCTCCATATCAGCAGGAGACAGAACAGAACAAGGCCAATAGGTACATAGCGGTACCTATCGAAACTATTTTTTTTTATTTCTTCGTTTACGTTCATGCTATACAGGTCATGCACAAAATTACATTGTGATACAAGTGCGGAAAGTTTGTTATTGTATCCGAGGCAGATTGAACACCCGAGCAGTATGGCGAGGGTGTTCATGGGGTCGAGAAATGCAATTTAAAAAATTCGTGTATCAAACGACATTTTTCAATACACTTTCGAAGAAATTAACTAATAACGATAAGAATTTTTGTCATAAATTTTTAGGAGACTGTGATTTAATTTGCTTTTTTCCGCCGTTTGATTTCGCCAGATTGAAGAAGAAGCAAAGGTATGAAGCCGCCAAACAGCCTCCCAGGAAAAACATAAAAATCAAATATTTATTAATAAAGAACACAAATAAATGTTTACTTGTTCATAAAAGTAAATATTTTTTAAAAAATATCATGTTTATTTATAGTATTCTTTTTACAAACACAATTTAATATTCAGAAATATGTATGCTGTAAAGACGCAAATCAAAATGACAAAATTAGAAAAAGTAACACCGCCGATTCTACATTTTTTTAATTTCCTATGTTTTAATCGATTTGGACTTAGTATAAGGTATAGTTATCTCTGGTAATTTTCTTTCCCGCCCTTAGTTGCGGAAAAATAAGAAAAACGCACGCGTGCGAAATACGTTGCATGTCGAACCTAATCGTAGTGCAATAAGAGCTAGTTTTCGAGGAAGTGTATTGAAAACGTCAGTAGCGAGTACTACGAACCTGACCATTTTGAGATCATTACATTATCAGCATACTGTATTCCAGACTATTTCTTCCTTGTCCGTTATTGCTAGGCAGCACTGCGTAATTAATTGGATTCAGAAACCTCTGCAAACGACTTAAAGTCTACTTCAGTAAGTAGTGTATTATTTTGGGAAAGTAATAAGCAAATTGCCTCCTATCAAGGGTATTTGTGAAGTTCGCAGCAAGTTCCAGACTTCGTGTGTATTCAATAAAGTCCAATCAAAACTTGTCGGCTTATTGAACGTTATTAACTCTTACAAGGTTTGCCCGAGCCAATTACGGCATTGGCTGAAACTTGCCAAGTCCGTCACTGGCTCCAAACGTAAACTGGGATAATAATTTGTCGTGGGTCACTTTGAACCATTATTTATATAGCGAGTCAGGTAATTGGGTTTGTGGTCGGCCACCGTAGCAGGCGCACTGTTGTCGAACTACTTCGCCCAAGTTCGGTTAACTTCGGAAATTTCGGCGACAATACGGGCGCAGTCTTTTGTCAACACACTCTTTGAAGTTTGCCAAATTGGGATTTCATTGGCGGGAATTAAAAGCGGGAAACAGGGATGTGGTTAGGATTGGGGTCGAAGAATGTTGAAACGATTGCGTGCTCGGTAGATACTGTAAGTTCAGTTGGTTAAATCATATATCTAAAGTTGAACAAAATGTCTCTTCCCGCACTTCTGGTGATTCAGTTATTGTTGTTCAAAACCAAATTATAATTGGCAATAAGCTGCGCAAAGTTCTAGATCTGAGCTGAACAAAGCAACATCCAATACCTTCCCGATATCTGCGAACAATACGAGAGCATTTCTCAATATTATTCAGAATGGCATAATCCTGGACAATAAATACTGGGCACGTCTTGTTTCAAATCGTGATAATGCTTCCATACAAATTGCACGTCGTTAAGATGTTGTAATCATGGACGGCAGTCAGACGTATGCGGGGTCTGCGCTGGCCTAAGCAGCTATCTCACCGATATTTTACTTTACACACAACGGAAAAGGGAATGAAAATAAAAGAATATATTATTCCTGGTTAGGGAGGGAGAAAAACAATGTGTTTCTGTTACTTATCTTTGTAAATCTTGAAATATGACTACGGAAATGTTGTTGGGGAAATGGAACAAATGATGTAAGGGATTTAGAATTTGGAAACTTTATTGGTTTATGGCAAGCTTAAATTGTTACCGCATCGTTTTTTGCTGCAGGATTAATATTTTTCTTCTAACCATCGTTTACTACTGTCGTCATCATTATCAAATGCATAGTCTTTTTCCAACTATGCAGGAGTCGGCTTCCAGTCTGACTGGATGTAAGTAGCTGAATATCAGTATTTTACGTGACTGCCAATTTGACATCAACAACATAGGTTGTATATGTCGCCGCGAGAGTGTCTATCTGCTGGGATCATTAGGCAATCTAATTAATAACCAGCTTATAATAATAGCTTAGCTTAGTTTTTTATAATCATTAATGAACCTGCCATCTCTGAGATATTTGTACAGTAATTATTACGGGATCAATATTGAAAGACATGAGCGACAGTGCCATCTGTTAGCTTTTGTGTTAACTACTACAGAGATGGTTTGTAATTAAATGGTCGACGGCTCGAATAATGATTTATTAAACAGAGGTCTTTAACTAGAACTATAGTTAAAATTAAGATAAGCTAATTGATTATGAATATTGGGACTTTAATGATTGCTCACTTGAAATTAGGCTGTATAAGAGACGTCATTGCACATTGTTGTGAAGATGGCGGCGAATACGATTTTAATGATCAATAACTCAATTTATAATCTGAAACCACGACTAAATCAGTTTCTTTATGTAATTATACTTCGGGTCTCAACCGAAGACGATTACAAATTTACTTGCAGCAGTACATGATAATGTGCTGTCTTTGCCACACTTTTAGATACTCATAGCTAAAAAAAAGAAATAAAACTATGACGTAATGTCCTGTCACACTCCCACCACTGACACTTGGCGCTGTCGTTCTCGCTCTTTATTCATTACGTGTTTTTGTGTTGTCGGAACCACACAGCTTCAATTATTTTTTATTTTATTTCTCCGTCAGTTTTTTAGTTTGATATAGGATCATCAAAGTTTAAAATGCGAAAACGAAAACGTGCGCGGAAAATAGTGAAAAAGTTGAGCGTAAACTGCAAAGATATCGACGAAGTAATACGTCATCTTCGGAACGTTCTTATTTTGAAAGTTTATCGGGTTACGAAGACGCAAAATATAGATGTTGAATGTTTGGACGAACAAGGTATGTACTTATTGGTGACCTTATTGTTAATCATTAGTTTTATTACTAAGACAGTAGCCCATTCTTCTTTCTACTTAAAATATATTTTTCCCCGATGTACCTACCCTCATTTAATAACTTATGACAAAAGTTATAATTAATTTCAACGTTATTAATATAAGTCCGTCTCCACGTATATCGTGTTGAAGATATGCTATATAAAACATTAATCGTTTTGTAGTTGCGAAAACATTTGAATACTTTCTCCACGTAAATCGTGTCGAAGATTTCAAGTAGGTACCTACCTATTTGTTTTGGTTTGCGAACCTGGTTAGTGAGGACCATAGTGCTACTTTTATTCTTTTCTCCACGTTTATCGTGTAGAGGACAATATAATTCTCCACGTAAATCGTGTCGAAGATTTCAAGTACCATTTTTCGTTAAGTACCTAAGTGTTTTGGTTTGCGAACCTGGTTAGTGAAGACCATAATGTGATAACTTTTACTCATTTCTCCACGTATATCGTGTTGAGGTAACACAAATTTAATTAACCTCCATGTGAATCATGTTGAGATCCTATTTGTCTCATTCCGCGTAAATCGCGTTGAATTTCGTAGATATAAAAGGCCTATGGTTATAATACTCATGTACAGGCGAAAAATTTCCGAACATAGAAGCCAATTTGAGGCAATCGAATATACAGAACGCACCTCTCAGAATCGCAACGCAACTCTCGGGACCGATCGTACCGTCTGCTGCTGAGGAAACGATAACCTTGGTGACCACCTATTTTTTAAATTTCTATGGTGCCCACGGTGGCAGAAAAACTGAAGAGGTACTTGGCCCTGAAATTTTAATGATGCTAGGTGGAGATCCATCTACCCAGAACATGCGGAGATTATACAAAAAGATATTACTAGGTACTAGATGGGCTCATGATTTACCATGGCATCAAAACTTAACCTAGAAATTGAGGCGGCTTTGACAGCCCAAGAGATTTATTTGGCCAATTCAAGGAGAATCAAATATCTAGCTGCTTATCAGCTATAGGTAAAGTCCTTAATTTGGCTTTGTCCGCTTCTAAAGAACTCGCACAATCGTGAAAAATACAAAGATCGATCAATACTGAAGAAGTATTGAGCAAAATATCTAAATCTGATCTGGAGATGAAAACTACTCAGCGCGCTCCGTATGAGCCTCCGACAACACTTTACCCAAGGGAGGCTTTAAACGCGAGGGGGGTTCTGCGAGCAGCAGCCGGCCAGTCGCGTCGGAATCCCGCTCCCGGAAGCCTGCAGCAGCACCGCGAGACCGCCACCCAGACTCGTACCACCTGGACAGGATCAGGTCGGCGCGTCAGATGCCCAGGAGACGCTGACCTCACAAGCCCTGGTAACACTAACGGGTAGATTACAGTACTTTTATCATAACTGATGTCGTATAACTTGTGATCCTATGGATGGCATTAACTTGGGTACGAGGCTATAGTGTACCGTTTCAAAAAGAACCCGTACAAACTGTTCCTCCCCGAAATTCCCGTAAACCGATATCGGAATGCAAGATTATTGATAATCGTATATCAGGATTATTAAAATCAGACTTTATTACAATCCGTGAGCCCTGCGCCAATTTACATCATTTACATTACCAAAAAGCTAACGGCAAACATCGCTTTATTTTGAACCATAAAAATCTTAATTTTATTCAATTCGAATATTGCAAAATAGAAAGATAAAAATAATGCTTTGGCAACTTTAGATTCACAGGACGCCTACTTTTCAATCCCTATAAATAGGAAGGAATTACGTTTTGAATGGAAATCACAACTACTTAATCTCCCATTTGGTCTATGTACTACCCTGTTTGTGTTTACCAAAATGTTAAAACCTGTTCTACAGTATCTGCGACGTCGATGATTGTTCTCAGTTAATTAATTACTTAGATGATTTTCTTTGTATTGGACAATCATTATTATGATGAATGTGTCTAAAATATTAACAAGACACTGAATATTTACAAGTCTAGTTTCACCAAAGACAGGGTGTAAAATAGGATTTATTTTCAGTACCGTAAATATGAGTATTTATTTTCCTGAAAAGAAGACAAACCGCATCTTAGACTAAAATATAGAATCAATAAGTTTAAGTAAATGTTTAATCATGTCTTAGCTGAATTTAGAGGCCTTTGACTTCTGCCGTCAGTTACGGATGGATTTACACAAAATTATAAGAAAAGGAAAGAAATTTAGCTCTTGGTAATTCCCACAACTATAACAGGACAATGACTCTGTCAAATAATATATATTGAATCATATTTTATGGTTTAAGAATGTTCACTTCTAAACTTCAAGACTGTAGTATACTGTTGAGAAACGATAACACCACTATAATCAACTACATAAGTCGAATGGCAGCATACCCATTTAAATGAAATAACTGTTAATATTTGGCAGTGTTGTGAACATAGGAACATTCATATATTTGCTTCGTATGTTAAATTTTCCGAGAATCTATTATTAATATTAATCTACAAAGAATCTATTGCTGATCGGGAATCACGAAAACTTAATGTGGACATTGAATAAGAACTAGCTGAGAATGCATTCTCGGAAATCACACATAAATTGGGTCTACCCAACTTTGATCTCTTTGCTAGCTCACAAAACTACAAATGTCCAAGATACGACTCATGGAAGCTCGATCCCCATTCTGAAATAGTAGATACTTTCACCTTCAACTGGAAAGACCTCTCTTTCTACGATTTTACCCCGTTCAGCATTAAAACTAAAGTTTTGCAAAAAATAATTAGATAAGGCAAAGGGTATACTAATTGTACCCTATTGGCGTTCACAACCTTGGTATCCACTGTGGACCAAATTAATAAAATCAGAAAAAATATTTTTTTGACCTAACCAAGACTTGTTGTATTCTCCTTTCAGAACACACCATCCACTACACGCAGACCTTATCCTAGTGACTGCGAGATTAAGGCAATCAATGATAACTCGACGCATCCCGGAAACATCTATGGGTATCGTTATGGCTTCATTAAAAATCAAAATATTTGTTTCAAGTAGGCCAGTTACAGGCACTTTTGAATAACCGAACCAATACAAAATAAAAGAAGCTACAGTCCCGCTCACAAGGCATACTAACTGAGTGTACTGTAGTTGCTCATTCCCTAGCGTAGATCTCTATAGAGAAGAACGGGCAAGAAACTCCATGGACACTCTTTTAAATCAGAATATTGTTACAAAACAACATATTTTACACCAAAAACTTTTTAAATCAATATAACTGTACCATTATATCTTGGGTAACTTACTATCAAGACAATAATTATGAAATTTTAAATGCACTATTATTCATGTTATATAGTTTTTCTTTATAACAGTAGAATTTAACAAAGAAGCTTTAATAATTAATTAAATAATAACAATAAATACATGATAATATAATACTTAATTTTACTTAAATGCTCGCCAGCTCCCTAGCTATTAGTTATAGTACGATAAATACACACAGATCTGCCCTGTCAATCATTCTAGGCACAGAAATCACATTAAATAGTTGTGTTAATAGATTCATAAAGGGTGTAAAAATATGTTACGAGTTAACAATCCTAAATACGCAGCAACATGGGACACTATTAAAGTGTTGAGCTATGTGTCCACTTGGTATCCTTAATTCCTTATACGAATATATCACATGAACTTTTGTCAAGAAAATCAATTGGTTTATTAGCAATAGCTTTTGGGCATACAATGCAGACACTAAGTTTAATTAAATTATAAGATATCAGGACCGAAGATATGTATGATTGTGATTAAAATATCTAACTTAATTAAAACTTCAAGACTACAAACACCACCTTCCAACCACTAATCAGGTTACCCATTGTTCGCAAAAATGTATCCATAATGTCGAGTTACTGTGGCCCAAGCTTATATTGATAAAAATACGACCATCCGTTTATTAGTTTTTAAAAACCTCATAAAAGGTATCTCCACAAACACTAGCTCATAAGGTTAAAAAAGGTTTGTAGGATAGCGGTATTGACATGTCGATATTCGGAGCCCACAGTAACTACTCGCCATGCCTCCACGTTAGCCGCTCATAGGCTGGGTGTAAACTTGAACGTGGTACGGAAGGCCGTAGGTTGGAGAGTAATAAGTACTTCTCATATTTTCTTAAAATACTATAACAGATATTTATGTCATTAACCCCGTTAACAGCGATTTCGCTAGCGCTATAATTACTGATCTATTGAGACTCAAAATATTATATTTACAATCATTATTAGTTTCGTTTAAATTTCATGCAATAGGTGCATTACCTACCACACCATTACCATTCAACTGAATATACTCGTACATTCAGATTACGGAATCAGTTTAAGATATAATCATGTATACCTACCGAATTGACTATCTAAATTATTTATTTTTTTAATTTAAGTTAATCAAGAGATTAATGATTAAGATGATGATAATTGGGTTAAGATGAGAATTGTTTTATTATTTTGTTGAATAGTAAAAGGACTCATTTATAATATGACAATGATTGCTTTTCCTTTTTTGTCATGATATTTTACTCTAAACATCTGCAAGTAAATTTGTAATCGTCTTCGGTTGAGACCCGAAGTATAATTAAGAATCAAACGAACTTACCTTGTAAAGTTTGATTCCAATTATGCGAGGGTCTCAACCGAAGACGATTACAATCCCACCCATCCCTACGAGAACCCCTACAGACAAAAAAGAAAAGTCAATAGTATACAAACAGCTAGTCCTAGCTGTTTGTATATTAGGCCATATTTCTCTAAAATTAATGAATAAAGAGCGAGAACGACAGCGCCAAGTGTCAGTGGTGGGAGTGTGACAGGACATTACGTCATAGTTTTATTTCTTTTTTTTAGCTATGAGTATCTAAAAGTGTGGCAAAGACAGCACATTATCATGTACTGCTGCAAGTAAATTTGTAATCGTCTTCGGTTGAGACCCTCGCATAATTGGAATCAAACTTTACAAGGTAAGTTCGTTTGATTCTTAATTATAAACTAAAAAGTCATAAGATTATTTTGTAGAGCAATTTATTAGTAGAAAACCTGTTCTTTGTATTAAATCCTTTAATTAGCCGGAAATGGCGTAAGTAACATTCTGTTGTAAAAAGTAATGAACCTATTAATTAGACATTAACTTAATAACACCTTCGCATTAATATTGGTATTGTTTTATTGTTAAATAATTATTACAATCAATTGTGAACTATTTTAGTATTGTTTATTAGTTTTAACTGATTAAAAGTAATTAATAACAATACTGAGTACGTGGTACTTCCGCTAGACGGACTAGACAAGTAGACACGCGTGTGACGAAAGATGCACATTATCTCGCGTTTAGCAAATAATGTAAATGAAAGTGGTTTTTGATGTGATTAACATTAATTAGTGCAAACGAGAATTGTAACATGATTTAAATGGAGTTTCTTCAACCCATTCTTCTCCATAGTAACAATGATTCATGTGAATGGGTCTCAACCCCTGAAAAGTTTATAAGTGCCTGTAAATGGACTATTGTAAATAAACGTTTGGTGTTTGAGTCAAGTATTGTGTGTGATTTCAACTACCCATATACCCATCTACCACGAAGAGGAATCTAAGGCGAAGACAATATGGCGGAGGCCATTGATGTTTAGGAGCAGCGTTCCTTATGTGGTTTTCCCGCCTTAACATCAGAAGAAAGGGATTTTATCTGCGCTTTGCTCATGAATATGCGCCGGAACATCCAAATGATGACATACAGGAAAATATTGAACTGAAGACTGATCGTCTAAAATTTGGCTGTATTTTCATCATAGTGGTTGACAGATACCAACATGATAATTCAACTTGAACACACATGACCCAGTAAGACAATAAGTTCACATGAAAATACTTTTTACATGGGAAAACAAACAATGAAGTTTTATGTGCCAGAAAACTTCATAGTCCAATCAAAGTGACAAACATACAGTACAGCACAGAATGACCGAAGCAGCAAAATAAAAGAAACATGAACACTGGGAAAGCATATCAATAAATTAACCTACGGGATGGAACATCAAACCCGGGAAGTATTTTATTTTATTCATTTTAGTAACTGTAGTGCAGTTAACAATATTTTAACTTATCACATTACACACTGGCTAGGTTAATTGCCACCTTAAATTGACACCCGTGGAATTGAAATATTAAGACATCTTTAATCACTCAAGGAGTGATAAGGTCATTACCCGTTCAATGTTTTTATTAAAATTTAAACCAGGGTACTTAATGTGTCACAAACTGAACACATGAATCAAATGGTAGTTAGTTACTTGCATTCACACATTAATTAATTAACTAAGTATTAAATCTTGTTATGTTATAATATTATGTCATTCAGAGTAAAACATGCAATAGAAATAATTCTTATTAGAAATCCCTCATACTTGATATTCAAGTGAGGAATTGCAATTAAGTACTTTGTACAAACTTGTAAACATTTGTATTGGACAACATGTTTCAAGATTCAATAAAAACAAACAAAGTTGTCCGTCACTGCACACCCGGCAGATGTGAATCTTTGTATTGTAATGACACAATATGTCATGATAAATATTACAATACTTAACTGCCTCCTTGGTCTAGTGGTCGCAACCGCAACTGTTGAGCATGAGGTCCTGGGTTCGATTCCCGGGTCAGGCAAAGTGTTATTGGCTTTTTCCATCAGGAATTTATCAGTAACAGCCACGGAGTTCGGATTTGTGCCCGGTTGATGGCAATAGGCTCGCCCCTTATTACATGGGACTTAACAACATAACTGGCGAAATGTGGGTGTACTATTAGGTACACCTCTGCCTAACCCTTCGGGTATTACAGGCGTGATGTTATGTTATGTTTAATATTACAATAATTATTTATTTATTCAATATCTATCAATCGAATCTGTACCTTACTACATCACTAATTGATTAGCTTGAAGTTAAAAAAAAAATAATTGATCCACAATAAACATTATTTTAATGGGAAAACGCAATGATAACATCATACTATTTCCCATTATAGCATATGAGTTGGATTCAATGCACATGTTTTACATTAGTAATGCTTTGTTATGTAACTGGTACTTATGTGTGTTTTATAACAAAACAATTAACGAAACATCAACGTTGTTCAACAAATTGTAACAATGAAATTCAGTGCGATAATTCAACAGAAAGCAAAGCTTTAAAGAAGTTAAATTGTGAATGTTTCACTAGTACAGTAACACAACCAATAGTGTTTTTAAAGTAGTTTTAATCAGATTAACTTTCCCATCTTAGTTTAATTACCATCTAAGTATGATAACTATTTAAAATCAATTGATTACCAAATTTTCATTACTAATTTAAACATTTAGTCAGACTACTTTGAGGGCCTAGTAGTAATGCACCATACAATTAAAGCGTGTGGGCCTGGATTCAATTCCCGAGTCTAACAATGTTGTTGAGTTTCTCCATCAGGAATTTCTCAGTAGCAGTCCAGACAATAATATTAATGGCAAACAGTCTTGCCCTTTAACAAGAGCCTTAAGCATTACTGGCAAAGTGATGATGTACACTTCTGCCTAACCCTTCTGGGATAGCAGGTGTGATGTTTACATAACATCTTTTCTTGTTCTATTATTTACCTGCATGACTTTTACATTCCAGATTCGAGGCAATTATCTTATAAAAGAGGAAATGATAGTAGAGCAAATTCACTACAAATATAAACAACATCAAGTACTACAGCCTGGTGAACAAATGACCGTGTCGCCGGCTATGAAGCTAACAAATGAGAAACAGCATGAGGACAGCCAACCCAGAATGACTGTTTCAGTGTTTACACACCATAAGTTAACATAAAAGGTGAGAAGTTTTCAAACTACTTCAAACACTTCACCACTGATATCAAACAGTGTTGCATTAAAAGGCTCAATACAATCGCCAATCAACCTACCTACCTACATGATGCCCATGTGTGATGAGTATCAGGTATTCCATTTTCATTATTTTAATGTTTTTGCAATCCTGCCAGTTGTAAGCAACAACTATTAACAAAAACAAAGTATTAGTACTAACAGTAACTAATGAAGTATAAAATAATAATACTCACAAAAAGCTAATGGTATCCGTGGAGGAAACAACTAGCGCAATAAGTAATACTCACAATGAATCACACAAATAATCTATCAGCAGCCGTGGAGGCAACTGGTAAAGAACCAACACAACAAATTATCTATCAACAGCCGTGTAGGCACTTGATAATGAACCCACACAACAAATGATCTATCAGAAGCCGTGGAGGTGACTGGTAATGAACCAACACAACTAATGATCTATCAGCAGCCGTGGAGGGAACTGATAAAATAATACTCTCATGTTATCCTGCTGGGTCCACGGCGTATTAAACGCCCAGAGCCTGGTTCCTTATATCCTGTCAAATCAAAGACTTCGTGCCTGTCACGGAGCAATGGTCCTAAACTCCTTATCCTTTAATCCTGTCAAATCAAAGACTTTGTGTCTATCACAGAGCGGTGTTCCTGATCCTATCCTTTTATCCTGTCAAATCCAAGACTTTGTGTCTATCACAGAGCATTACCTTCCCGTGAGAATGAACAAATAAAAACATACTACTCACACTACATTTACCAAATACAAATCACAATGTCTAAAGCTATCAATAATTTTATTTAAAACAAATCTAGTAGACAGTAGACCTATTATACAAGGTTGCAAAGTCAAGTCATAGTAAGCAACAATATTATCTGTTTGCTGAAAAAGCAAACAGCTTATCAAACAATATCAATGAAATCAATAAAATCAATGATGTTCGATAATTTTGTCAAAAATATTCTATTTAGCTAGTAGCTAATCAAACAATATTTTATTCAACTAGTAGCTGATCAAACAATATCAATAAATTCAACTAATGTCGTTGATAATTTTGCCAACAATGTTCTATTTAGCTAGTAGCTTATCAAACAATATTCTATTCAGCTAGTGGCTGATCAAACAACATCAATAAATTCAATTAATGTTGTTGAATAATGTTGCCAACAATATTCTATTTAGCTAGTAGCTAATCAAACAATATTCTATTTAGCTAGTAGCTAATCAAACAATATTTTATTCAACTAGTAGCTGATCAAACAATATCAATAAATTAAATTAATGTTGTTGATAATTTTGCCAACAATATTCTATTTAGCTAGTAGCAATCAAACAATATTCTATTCAGCTAGTAGCTGATCAAACAACATCAATAAATTCAATTAATGTTGTTGAATAATTTTGCCAACAATATTCTATTAAGCTAGTAGCTAATCAAACAATATTCTATTCAGCTAGTAGCTGATCAAACAATATAAAATAATTCAATTAATGTTGTTGAATAATTTTTCCAACAATATTCTATTTAGCTAGTAGCTAATCAAACAATATTCTATTCAGCTAATAGCTGATCAAACTATCAATGAATTCAATTAATGCTGTTGAATAATTTTGCCAACAAAATTCTTGTGAGCTAGAAGTTGATCAAACAATATCAATAAACTCAATTCAATTAATGTAATTGAATCATTCAGGCAACAATTGTTTTATTAAGCTAACAGCTTAGCATCTAATAACTTGAATAAAAATTCCAAACAGCTATAAATGTCTGTAACTGTGCATGTGTGTCTAGCAAGGTGATACAAAAATGCATTGAATGTCAGATCTATTACAAGGTTTCTATGTTGAATAAACCAATGAATGAATGTTACTAAATCCTACAATTGAATAAACATTGTAGGATAATAAAAGCAACAATAATCTGCCGACAAAATTTATCTCCACTATTTCAGATAACAACCACGAGACTACACTTAGGACAACGGACGGACGAGCGGACGGCAACGGCAAGTGCAGAGCGCGCACCGCCGATCAGAATGGCCGTGTCGCCGCGAGAGTGTCTATCTGCTGGGATCATTAGGCAATCTAATTAATAACCAGCTTATAATAATAGCTTAGCTTAGTTTTTTATAATCATTAATGAACCTGCCATCTCTGAGATATTTGTACAGTAATTATTACGGGATCAATATTGAAAGACATGAGCGACAGTGCCATCTGTTAGCTTTTGTGTTAACTACTACAGAGATGGTTTGTAATTAAATGGTCGACGGCTCGAATAATGATTTATTAAACAGAGGTCTTTAACTAGAACTATAGTTAAAATTAAGATAAGCTAATTGATTATGAATATTGGGACTTTAATGATTGCTCACTTGAAATTAGGCTGTATAAGAGACGTCATTGCACATTGTTGTGAAGATGGCGGCGAATACGATTTTAATGATCAATAACTCAATTTATAATCTGAAACCACGACTAAATCAGTTTCTTTATGTAATTATAAACTAAAAAGTCATAAGATTATTTTGTAGAGCAATTTATTAGTAGAAAACCTGTTCTTTGTATTAAATCCTTTAATTAGCCGGAAATGGCGTAAGTAACATTCTGTTGTAAAAAGTAATGAACCTATTAATTAGACATTAACTTAATAACACCTTCGCATTAATATTGGTATTGTTTTATTGTTAAATAATTATTACAATCAATTGTGAACTATTTTAGTATTGTTTATTAGTTTTAACTGATTAAAAGTAATTAATAACAATACTGAGTACGTGGTACTTCCGCTAGACGGACTAGACAAGTAGACACGCGTGTGACGAAAGATGCACATTATCTCGCGTTTAGCAAATAATGTAAATGAAAGTGGTTTTTGATGTGATTAACATTAATTAGTGCAAACGAGAATTGTAACATGATTTAAATGGAGTTTCTTCAACCCATTCTTCTCCATAGTAACAATGATTCATGTGAATGGGTCTCAACCCCTGAAAAGTTTATAAGTGCCTGTAAATGGACTATTGTAAATAAACGTTTGGTGTTTGAGTCAAGTATTGTGTGTGATTTCAACTACCCATATACCCATCTACCACGAAGAGGAATCTAAGGCGAAGACAATATGGCGGAGGCCATTGATGTTTAGGAGCAGCGTTCCTTATGTGGTTTTCCCGCCTTAACATATATAATATACCAAAAGTAGTAGAATTACCTAGTTAATAGTAACTAGGTAATTCTACTACTTTTGGTATATTATACTTTAGTACATGTAGGTACTAATAGATACTATCACTACACATACATTATTGTGCGTGTTGTGTGTTTGTGCTTTCAATCTGCGCTAATTTTCTAATATTCCATCTTTCTCCAATATACCATTTCAATTTCAGTTTAACTCCAAGCGTGATTTTCTTACGCAAACAAAGAGAGGGTACCCGGAAATCCGTGCAAGTGATAGAGGATGAAACAATACACGGATGTTAGGGAAACGATAGTCAAACACAGTGAGCGTCGCAAAGTGGGGAAACAACATGGCTGACAAATAACCGATCGTGTGTGACGTCATGACGTGTGTCAACTGAACAAGATGGCGGCGGAGATGCGTATTAAGTATTTTGTTGTTAGTTCTTATTTATTTTTGTATGGATAACGAGAGTAAATGTATTATTTCACAAATGTCAGGTTACTTGATGTGTGATTCATTTAGATTATTACTGACTGCGGCGAAGCTCAAAAGGATGATTATTTTATTGCGTTTGCATATTTGTCATTTTTTAAGGCTTTTTACGCTCTTTTATTTCGAAAATTGTAATTTTGGTCGATGAAGTATTTTCATTACATACACTATTCGAAACTAAGTTCATATGACATAATTATGCACATATCATCACTGAAGTAATTTCTAAAACTGGAGGCAAAGTCTGAAACAAAGGCCAGATAATTAAATACTGGTTTACTTAAAGTGTAAAACAGATTCCATTATAGTTTATCGTCTAATCTGATACTATCGCTAATAACAACTATTTATTTATTAGATTCTATTGGTTAGATCTTGTTTATGTGACAATAATAGTAATCCGAAGTTATACAGCGATATCTTAGTTGATGGCACAGTAAGCAATTCTTATAAAAGTCTGTAAATACGAAAGATATTTCTGAATATCTTGATATTCTTGACCCAGTAACGGGAACTACGGTATCTTCTATCTCCTTGATATTCAAAGGCACCACAGTCTACAATAAGAGCCCCGAGGTTGAATATTCATTTAAAAACATTACTCGTACCCATCGTTATTTCTTTGTCATGTCCCTGCCAATTTAATTATCCTTTCGAATTACTTAGAGCGGAAGAGCGTTGAGCAAACACAATAAAACATAAACACACGCCATTTACCCAAGTTATTAAACCTGCCTTAAGTTTGAACAGGAGCTTCTCAAGAATACTCCATTTTAGCGTGAAATTATTGCTGCCGTAAAATTTCATAGCTGTACACATGCTACAAAATAAACTTATATAGATGTATAACAACGTACCGTTGCCGTACAATAACAATTTGAACGTGTTGAAAACAATAAAATATTTTTTTTTCGTTTCGCGCTTAGTTGGCGCCCACGTGGGACTCATTTCAATTATAACGGACGAGAGGAGAATAACATTTGCAAGTGAATGCTGTTAACTCTATAACAGATTGTTTTTGTTTTATTCATAAAATAAAACTCAATGTTTTGTGTAAACTGTGTGACAACTTTGAATAATATTAACTTAGTTTATTTCCACAAGTTAAACGTGTTAGCAGTAACTATATCAGTTTCTTAACAAGTAGTGGTTTAATATGTTATAAATGTTCGCATTACACTACCGCAGCGAAAGTAATTACAGACAAGAATCATATTTAAACATGTTTGCCGAAACCCACTTCAAGTTCTAAATCAAACTTGAACTTATGTGCACGCTCCCGTTTTAATTACTTTCCTCAATCCAAATACGCGAAGAATTCTAAATACCCTCATATCTGGCAAAAGTTCCTACATGTTCGGACAAGTTGGAAGTTTGAAGAAGAGGGTTTTAAGCCGAGATCCAGTTGCAGAGGAAGGGCAGCGAGGGATTGAACACAGAATTAATTGAAATAGCGAGATAAGAGTTTGAGGAGCCGTCTTCTGGCGTGACTGTCAGCCTTAATCCGCCGCTTACACGGATAATCCGGCAAGTTTGAGTGGACTGCTCACTGTTACCCCATTCGTAGAATATGCGGGCTCCCGAATCTGGTCGGCTTTCAGTTTTTGCGGGTAGGATTTAAAATGTTGACGCGTTCCGGTATTTGAGTGAGACACTTAGGTACCTAAGAGGTTAATTTATTTATGTGGAGCGTGTTTTTCTGAGGCTTATGTGGGATCACAGGAGTCCGATTGTTTCATGAAATATTATGAGATTACGTCATCCTTTTGTTAATTTATGGAGTAAAATACTGCTTATTTTTTCATGCATATCAGTAACATGAGTAATATTACATAAAGTAACCTTTTCATACTAATAAAGACTTTGTAAGAGCCCTAGGTAAATCACAACAATGGATAATTTCATATACTTACAAGAAAATATAAACAAATTCTGTATCGGATTATATTCATATTAAGCCATTTCCCAATTTGTCTTTTTGTTACACAAAATGAATAAGATCCAATCTTCTTAGAATTATTTATGTACAGAAATACTGATTTACTGTCGTGAAAGAAGGCGGTTTGATTGACAGGTCAATTCGTTTGGTTTGCCCGGGAAAGCGGAGCCTTTATCAGAATTATGACAGAATAACTTTCGCGATCGTTTTCTTATTGTCTTGGAACAATTATTTTATATATTGTTTCGCTGTATAAGCAAGTGCCGACTTTATTTTCCGATAAGACATAAGTTCTAATTGAGTTTTATTTTACTGATAAAAATCAGTTAGCAGTAAAATTTATTTTAGCTTAAGGATATTAAATGTTTGATATGAGTTCAAAACCGTATAAACGACCTTGCACGACAACACATATCTACCTACCTCTTCGGGAGTCCCAGGTGACAGCTATCAATGAATCATGAACATAAAAATATATTGGCGCCCACCGTGGGACCACGTTATAACTGAATCTGACCGTCGGAATCCATCTTATTCTATTTTTATGACGGTCACCGTGTATCCGCAAACAAAGCAATGTATGGGAAACAAAAGTTGCCGATATATCGTATTTTCCGTACGACCATAAAACGTGAACAATGGGGTTTATTTTTTTTATTCCAAACGTTTTGTCCTTCGTGACGGCTTTCATCCTTTATCTGGACGAATGGGGACGACAGGGCTGTTCAGGTGGGCGTTGCAAGTGCACACTTGAAATAATGTTGTGATAAGTCCCCTTTTATGGGAAAGTAATAAAAGGAAACGATTTGTCTGTTTCTCGCTAGTTTTGTAAACAGAAAATCTAAAATCGGTGGGCGAACTGCACGTTTACATACATACATAAACGTACCCCTTTTTCTCATGGGGGTAGGCAGAAACCACAGACCGCCGATAGCTACGATTTTTACATACCCCTTTTGCCTCGTCCTCGTTCATACGCGTATACAAAATACTTATATCACTATGTGAAGGACAAGCTTATAGTTCAAATTGTGTGTATTCTGAAATTATTACAGTTAGTTTATTATCACGTTAGTTGTTAGTTTATCTTTTAGGATGTTTATGCTAGTTTGGTGTTGAAGCTATCCCTGTGGTAAAAAGTCATTTCGCGCTGATCAGATTCTTAAAAATAAATCCTTAGAATAAGAAGTGATTAACATTAATCCATTATCAAGGGAAGGGAACCATTTCACTGAAGGTTACCCTACCCTCAGTCCCTTACTTAACCGACCCTATATCCGGCCATGGAGTTTTACACCATTTACGGGTTAAAAGCAACATGAACCTCATCCATCCACTCCGTGAAAGCCTTATATCAAGTCAACCCTATGTGATGTGAAATTATAGATGGTCTGTGTTCTTTCAATTTAAAACCTTCGACCCTTTTAAAGAAATAAAAATAAAACAGTGATATATTCCAGGCAATAGACCTTTTGAAAGAAGGCCTAAGTGCTGTGTATTTTCTTTCAATTATTAAAATACAAGATGCTGAGTAAAGCAAAAACAAAATTGAAGTGTTTTGAGAGACGACGTCGACAGGCATAAAATAAGATGTTTCTATGATTTTGATGTAATTGATTTCAAAATCTTTGAACAAAAATAATCTAAATTTTAAATAACGCTATGAATACATTCTATTAACACAGAACCAACAAGCGTGAACCGTGTGTACATAAATAACGCTATCTGCTCTAGAGCCAGCACTAAAAGGGTAGTCAACATTCAACAAAGCCTAGACCCCGAATCAGTGAGCGATACAAATAAATCAGAAGTTGCCGCTCGTCTCCTCTATAATCCGGGATTTATCCGGCCGCTTATCAGCGGATGGCACGCGACGCGTCCGCTCCGCGCGGCTTCCGCGCGATAAATTACAAACTTCGCCCGAAATAAACAACTTTAGCTTATTAAACTGGGATTTAAAATGCAGAACGTGGAACTAAAATAATTTAGGTTTGCTGATTTATTTGTTTTCGTTTTGTTATATCGAGATTCGAATATTTTGTAGACTTTTTCATTTGTATTTAATATTGTCTTGCAGATAATACAAATAAAGCTTTGTTTTCCGTTTTTAGTTATAAAAGAGAACGTGATTTGTTTTTTCAGGCCGTTAAGTTAGCAAACTGTGAAAAAATATGTTTGCTCGAGGCGATTCGTTACGATCGATTTATCTGACTTGTGTAACCTTCGTGTGTCAACACACGTGTATTAAAAATGTTCCACATAATCTGAACAAGCTTTGGTTTTAGATTTTGTACTAGTTAATAATACAAAAAAATATTGACATTCAACCGCACATTACCGGCCACATTAGATTTCTGCAAAAGTTTTGAGGCACAAGAAAAAACATTAACAGTGAATGAGATCCCAGAAATAACCAACATCAACACAGTAGCAATATATTAATTCAAACTAATCACTTAACTAGATGGAGTAGCTCTACGGTCCAATGATCTGACAATGACCCCTCCACGAGGTCCTTTGACAATCGCTGGTGGACCTAGTTCAGTATCCGAGTCACTGAGCACCGACACAATCGGGTAACTAGTATTTTGGGTAATGAATGACCTAACTAATAGTTATAATGCCGGTAGTCTGTTTGGAAGGCGCAGTTTCCGGAACGGTAATGTCCAATATTACTGACTAGTAGCAGGTACTGCAAAATACGTCATTTTACCTGAATTGAATGATGGAGTACAATAACGTCGGGGTTAGATAGAAGCTTTTTTTCAACAGAGAAAGCGACAAGCTGACATTAAAGAAAACGCAGACGATGACGATAATCAAATCACTACAACGATTTTAAGAGTATTAATTCTGCAATACAACTATCAGTTATTCCAATACTTATAAATTGGGTTGTAAATAGCAGATAGGCCCATATAAACACTAGTTTTTTTTACAAAATCAACAAAGTAAGGAAACAAACGAGCAGATTTAATAGAAAATACCAAGAAGTATCGTTTTATCAGTTCCTAACATTGCCCAAAAAGACGATAAAGGACAGTAACCTGTCTAATAGATTTACGATACAAAACTGTCCAGACATGCACCCTACCTAGCCACTACAAGCTCCAAAGGTTGAGGTACAATCGATCCCGCTTAGGTACACCTCTGACCGACCTTTAGTGTTGGAGTCGTGAATCAGAAGTTATGACGTCGGAACTGTTAACACTAAGTAATGGCTGCAGATGCATTATAAGACGCATTACAGGTTTCAAATCAGGCTTATGAAACTTACCTGTATTTTGTTTGACGCGCCTACGATCCCTATTTGACGACCCATCGGTTTTACCAACGACTTTACTGCTCCAATGTACTTTGTGTTTCTGTCTTTTATCTGTTAGTTTTCTTGCAGTGGAAGCAAAGATACTCTTAACATGTTATTGGAAAAAATGTCTAAGAAAAAATATGAGACCATGTCTAAGGAAGTTCATGTACAGAAAACTTCAAACTTGACAATCACTAGAAGGCTGCTGCAATTACATTACCTACCTTGTTCGTTTTGTCCGACATCGTGCATATTTAAATGTCTTTGAACAGTATCAAGTTATGTTCCAAATACTTCTTTGGAAACAAATGTTTCCTTGTGAGCATTTTCCCAAGCATTATAAGCAAATCCGCTAAGGGATTAGTAAGCTTTGGTGTTCACCCTTTTACTTACATCTTCCTGAATAATTTGACAGAATATTGACATTGATTGATTGGCATATCAGAACTGGACTTTTTTGTTTGCTATTTATGAAAGGAACGAGTTCTGAAACTAAGTTTTTTTCAAACCATACTAATAATGTGAATGTCTGTTTACCTTTTCACGTCTCAACAGCTAAACGGACTTCGAAGCAAAGGATACGAATAGACTACGACCATACCCATACTACAACATAGCATACTATGCCCGACTTACGAACCCATGGGATAAAATACGAACACAACACGAGCAAACCCGCGAGCAAAAGTTCGTCGTCCAACACAAAAGAAATAGCTGCGGGAAAAGCAATAAAATAAGTGTTACGGCAGCGAATTATACGTCCTACTCGAGTGACATCACAGTGACAAGTGACATATAAACATACAGGGTGTCATATTTTATTGCGACACTTTTGACGTGTTTTGTTATGAGCGTATATTGAGTGGGTCGGGCCGCTCGGGCCCCGTGGGATTTCGATAAAGTGAACATGTTTACAAGCAGAAGACCCGAATAACTAGAAAAGTAGATCAATTTTAAAGATGTTTTATTAGGTTTAAAAGAAATTGCCAAGCCCATTGTGATTAAGTACAAACTAGTATAAAGGTTTTATTAGAAGCTAAATTAAATAAGGTATGTTTATTAACTTCGCTTACTCCTCAACATTATTAATCTTTTAATTAATTATTTTTTACTAAAAGACTTATTCTAGGTTTTCTTTTGTTAAAGTTTTTCATCAAAATCACAAGCAAGTATTTTCCAAACCTATTTTACAGTACTCCATGCCTCGAAAGAAGTAAGTAAATATGTAAGGATTGTAACAGATGGCGTTCTGTGGCTTCTACCTATATGGCGTATGTATTTTACAGTAACAGATCTAATCCTATTTAGACGCTCGCTCATGTGGTCGTATTCCTTGGATTTAGTTAATAAAGTGAAAATCTCCGACGAAACTTACTAGTGTTAGCACTCAGAACATTAATATTTGAGTAAAGTGTTACTCCTCGTTTTTATGGAGCCGTCAAGGAACACCTTATTTATTTATGGCACGCGTATAAGTTAAACTTTTGATCCTCGCGGATGAAGACGGAATACTAATCACAGCCTTTGGGAGTACACACATACTTGTGTTTAAACAGAATTTGAGGAAGCTGAAGAAGAAGTGACTTTTGAACTGTCCTTATTTGATGGTAAATGACTTGATTAAACAAGTCAGCGAGCTGTGGGTGAAGAACTAAACCAAGACGGTGTGACAATTAAATTATTAGAATCTTCATTGTTAAACAAATTCTGAGACATCTTTGACAGTCTTTACGGCCGGTGCCGACTTTTAGGCTGATGACTCCCAGTTATTGCGTTACCCAGTGGGTTGTGGAGGACAAATAGGCAATCGCTCCAAATACAATACTGGTCCTCAGCTTCATTCGATTGAACTGGAAGCTGACCCCAACATACTTGGAAAAGGCTAGGCAGATGATAATATCAAGGGCTAAACTATATTCGTAATGAAAGGTAAATTAAATGCGGTGTACATCGCGAATGAGTAATATAGAAGGAAGGAAGAATAGATTAATTGACCCTGCAATTATCGAGAGCAGTTTCTAAGTTCTTCGAGGTAATTCTCCAGTAAATGTAAAATTTATAATATTGTGCATCATTTTCTGGAACAGCAAGTTTTATAAAATTTCTAGTAACACTTTTGTGCTTTTGAGCTTAGTAAGCAAGTATATATCCAATTAAAAATAATACCAAGAATTTAAAGAGGATACTTCTCTTGGAAGTTTCTTATTTATAAAATTAATACGTTTACGAAGAATTCATTTTAAGTAGTTAATAAAAAAAAGTTGAAACGGGAGTGGGCAGGCTACGTAGCACGGGTGCAGCCTGAGGAAGGACACTGCCGTCTGAGTGGATTGCGGCGAAGGTGGCGTGACGTTCTGATATGTTTGCGGAGCTGACATGCCCAGAGATCGCACGTGATGGAAAGGTATGGAAGGAGAAAGGGGAGGCCTTTGCTAAGCAGAGGGACACGATGTCAGTGGAAAAAAAAAAGTTAAAATATAAGACAATTATTAGTATGTTGAGGAAAGCATTTTATTTAAAATCAGCAACATGAAAATGCTGTATTTTTTTCAGGTATATTATCATTTGAACTAGATGGACAAAAATACAAACTTCAAGAAACAACTTCGTAAGTCTTATGGTTATTTAAATGTTCAATTTAATCCAAACGAGTTTTTAATACATACTCCAATCGTAAAACGTGATGAATGAACACTGAACAGGCCAGAAATATTTAAAAAGTCGTTGAGTTTAAACTTGCAAGCTGACTTTTTACAGCGTTATTACTCAAAGATGGCGTCGTAAAGGTAACGGTTCTTGGAGGCGAGGGGAAAATCAAAGTGCGTCTTTAAACAAGTTTTTTAATATCACTTTATATGGCTAATAGCAACTATGTCTGGTAATGTGCTAGGCTTTTAGTAAATGGCTTAAAGTTTTTCCAATATCAAGCTGGAAAAAGTTGTGGCTATAAATAAATCTTTAATTCTCTTCTAAGATTCCCGCCAGATGTTCATTAATTGAATGCATAGATTCTGGTTAGTTACTGTAGTAGGGTTTTGGTTATGCGTGAAACATTACTTTAAGAAGTGCTTCCCATATATTTAAGAATATTATCACACCTATGTAGCACCTTAACTGTACAATAAAGTATATTTTCATTTTGCCATTAGACTTTTAACCAATAAAACCTTTTCGCCGGAGAACCTATCATTAAAAGACTAACTCCACAAACATTAAAAAAAATGTCCGTTAGCTATAGGTATTCTCTATGGTCGGAAGTCGGGTGGCGCGCGTCATCCGCCACTAATGGCGGGCCGTCATGGCTGCGGGCACTTCCGCCGGAACGACCGCAACTATTTGATACGTCGCTTAAATTGTAAGGGTATTCTTTTTGCGAAGGCCGAAGGTCGTTCGTAAAAGAAACTGTAATGAACTGGAATTTGTCATTCTTGAAATATCTACTTTAGTAATGTATTGTGGTTAGTTGTGATTAAACGTAAATGTTGCCAGAAACCGTTCATTTTCTTCGAGTGACTGATGTCAGTTCATATTGAATGATAAGTTCTTGTTTAGAGCATTGAGAGGTCCTGGGTTGGACACCCAGATTGGGAAAAATGTTATTGGGTTTAAACCTGACCGCAAGGAAAGGGTTATGTTTTTTTCCATCGGGTTTTCTCATCTGGTTTTGTTCGATTAATAGCCATAGGGTCGCCCAAATGTGGGTGTACTATAGGTACTCCTGTACCTTACTCTTCAGGGATTAAGGGTGTGGTTTTATGTAGTTATTATTTATACACGTTTATCCGTCTCCGCCAAATAAACCTAACACCAACACAATACAGCAAACCACAAAAGATAAACCCGTAATCTACCCTGAGACCAACAGAACGATATCATATTTAAGTGGCCAAACACACAACGCAAACAGTACATCGCAATTCAATCTTCGTACACTACATGAAACTAATGGCGGCAAATATTAAGTGTCGGTCTGGCCATCCGTCTCCGTCGGCCTGTTTGTCCGAGCGGCCATCACTCACTGGCCAGGGGTGGGGGGAATGTGTTTGTCAGTCGGCTTTCGGCAGCCTAACGAGCTGGACGTTTGTTGATGTTATTAAACGGTTGAGGTTCAAAGGGTTTTAATGAAATACAGACTGTTGGATTTAGAACTATTTGATTTGCTTTGCTTCTTTTGCCATGCAGCTTTCGATTGATTGGGAACTGTTAACGTATTTGTATCCAAAACAATTTGTAAAACTTGAGGTAACATGCAACAGATGTAAAATTAAAGGGAAAATTACTTAATAGTGGCCCGCAGCGATAAGAGGCCTGTCATTATTTGAACATTACCATAATCTTTCGAGCCATTATGTTAATACTCTAAGCCGTGTGTTGATGTTGCCCGGAGCACTAACGCTTAAAGGTTAATACAACGCCTATTTGGTTGAACCCTTGACTGCGAAGGGTTAAACTGGTAATCGTTAAGGTTACGTTAACGATGTATTGATTGAACCAGATTTAGGCCACTAGGCTTTATGTTCCAAACTACGAATTAAGTTATCTAAAATACCGCCCATTATTGTCATAGTCTTACTAATCTGCTCGTGTATATCAACTCATTTGAGGATGAAAATTGCTTTTTTATTAGTCGCTGATAAAACAAATTTTAATTTTCAAAATTACATAATTCCGCACACAATGACTATCCAAATCCCTGTACAGAACTTTCATCCCTAACAAAAGTTATCCAGTGACTAAATTCGCTTGCACCATCCATTGCTGGCTCAGTACGGAGCGCATTGTGCTTGATGAGCTAATTACAACGCGACGCGGTGATGGATCGCTGCCTCGCGAGTATACCTTGATGAGTTCCTGTCGTATCAAGCTTCGGATTGAACGTTGTGTTCGACGCAGCGGGGATTAGTGCGCTGATGTTGGAGTATTGGAGGAGAGAATATGTTGGGATTATTTCTCTAATTTTTATAGCCACTGCTAATCTGCAATTTGGGCAGATATATGAAGGTCTATACAAGATTTAACGCAAAACCCTGAGGATTTAATACGCAATTAATACGAAAAGTTCAATGTTTTTAGTAATTAAACAAAACTCCGATCCAATTTTCAAGCAAAATTCTATACACGCAAATACCCGCACACCACCCCGGCAGCGGGATGTGATCAAAATAATTTAATCAGATTGAAGCATTGTGTCTGCCACAGCTCATTAGCTGTTCACAAACCCGAAACAAGTTTAAAACGAGCACTAAAACATGCTCTGCGCAGCTTTTTAGGAGCATTACCAACGATGCGTGTAAACAAAGACATTACCAAAGTAAATAATTATATCCCATAGCAGAGATAATAAGATTGCAAAATTAAAATGGAGTCAAGAATGTTCTCATTATGCAACGCTCAAGTTTCAAGGATTACTAATATAAATGAGGAAAGTTTAATTTTTTCATTTGTTGCCTGATATCGCGTTAAAAATGAGCAAACTTTGTTTTTAGCGAACACTTTTAAATGAAAACTGACAGTATTCAGGAATAGTTCTGTTATTCAATTTAGAATATAAGGGGATTTAATACGGATGGCGGCCGCAAATAATTGGATACGTTTGTTGCCCGAGCGACGACAGCGGAGGAAAAATAAGACTCGAAATACAAAATTAATAAAAATCCGTTCCCGGGATAAAAACCTCAGCAAGCAATAAAATACAGAATACCACTCACAAAATATTACTGTTATTAAGATCTAGATGAGATTACGGCAAATATCAATTTTAGGGAAAGAGTCTCACGCTGGGCGCCAACAGGAAAGTTCGAGAAGCTTCGAGTTTAATTAAGTTTAATAGATTATATTACATCACTAAATTATAGGTTTAACGTTGTTATACGGCATTTCGCAGTATCGAATTATATCGGACGTGTTTCAGCTCGTAAATCAACTGCTTAGAGAGGATAATACTGAAGAGGCCGTTTGTTACTTCTGAAATTATGCGAGTCTTTTAAAAAATGAAGTCTTGGTTTTAACCGTAATAGCATAGGCAATGAAGACATTATAAAGGTAATATCTGGGTGTTATTTTATGAAAAATCTACTAGATGATGGCTAAACGTTGCGTTTGGTTTGAATTGTATAGTTCATTGGATGTAACTCTACCCTCTATTCAAGTATTATTAAAACAAATGCGTTGTGATTGTTGCGAGTTTGCGACAGACGACTCATAAAGCTACTCTAAACACCGACATTATTATTTAACAAGTGTGAAATGAAGATGTGTGTCTAAATTCAGACTTTTCTAAAGTTAAAGGCCGAATATGCCGAAAAGTTCTGAAGTGACGACCGCGAACCGAAAGACGTTGCGTTGGAATTGGAAGGCCTAGCTCCCACTAGCCGAATCGATGACCAGGTAAAAGTTGCGGGAATCCGCTGGATACGAAACGCACGGGACCGGTCTATGTGAATGACATTTGAGGGAGGCCTATGTCCAGCAGTGGACGTCTTTCGGCTGAAATGATAATGATGAAAGTAAAAGGTAGCTGCTCTTCCAACCTTGCCAAATAAGACAATTATTAAGTACGTAAGTAATAACAATAAGCGATACATTTTCAAACATTGTAGTTCAATAAAACTGAATATTTCGCCGTCGACATTTATCTAAATGTGTTTTTGATGTGTGCATGCTGTTCAACGAGCGCGCGAGCGTGCAGTATAATACCTACAGTTGTTATCTCCATTTTATGTACCACCTGTGTTTCATGCGGGTCCACCGTATTTTAAATTTTATTAAAAAGTTTGTTTGCTACAAAAAGTTGATGAGGCGAACTTTATGATAATGTCATATGACAATGTAATATGACAAATGATTTATCAATAACATGAATATGTTTTTGTTTTCAAAAGTAGTCTTCAAATTGACTTTTCTTTTATTTTAAAGCTCGCTACGAAGTCTTTGAAGAAAGAGGTATTTTGCTAAAGTTTCAACTATATTTTGTACACATTTCAGTTGTGCCAGACACATTAGTGTATTGCCGTATAGATTTTTAATTAATTATGGAAGAGCAATAGCTCTAATGACCCTCAGAAACACGCACAGTAATATGTCAATCAGTACTAATTCATTAGTACTTAGTACTACTTCAAGACTGATATAATGTCGAGAAACCATTTTGTTTTCAAACGTCATTAAGATCCCGAAAGCCCATCCAAGGCTCCATTAGATGACCGGAAGTGCCGGCTCACGGGTTGTTAGAGGCTTCTAAAGTACTTCCGGTAAACAGGTGACCTGGGGATATTAGATTTGCTTCGTCCACTTCCTCGTAATGTACTTTCCTTTGAAGTTTTTTCCTTGTGTTTACCTGCAACAAATTAAGGTATAATTAAGTATTGCGCTCTGTAGTGTGGTCTAGGGTTAATTTAAAATATATGAGTTTGTTCAGGAATGTGTTCTGGCTTTGTAAGTTATTTGTTCATTAAGGAGCGTGTGGTCTTTACACGCTTGTGAAAATATATTTAAGTTTCGAAGAATTTTCTAAATTAATTTCGTGAAAGCTCCGTAATGAAAATTGAAAAAGTATTTTTGTGTGTTACCCCATTTAGGATCAATACAAAATTAATTAAAAACAGGTTTTTCATCTTCAGAATAGTAATTGTATAGGTTAGGGGCTGTCTCCGGAAGCGAGAAAATCGCTGCAATGCCTTGGCGCTAGTTACCACGTATTCTATACAGTCTCGCTCGCCGCAATTACCTCGCTCGTGCAGAGTCAGACGGGCACTTAGAGAATTTGTGTAAAGTTTCATTACAAAATATGAAAATATTGTTTCGATTCAGAACAAAAGTAATGAAGCATTGCGAATCCAAAATCCTATATTTTTGTCTCAAAACATTATACAGTTTCTAAAACAACAGCGCTATAACAAACACTTCTTGGGACATCTAGTTAAAAGTTCAAACGACTAATAAAAGGTTATTTGCGAATAGATATGAGTGTTTAACTCTCTCAGCATCCCTTGAGTCTTCACAATCAAGTACTATCAGCGAGGGCTTACAGATACAAACTGATATTAGGGTGCGGTTTTGTTGGAAACAAGATAGCGAAAGAGGGTAAGGCAAAGAAGTTTCATCTGATTCACCAGGGCGAATTTCATCAATACAATTGAACGCGATCATCACTTCTAAACTGAGAGCTGTCAATAAAAAATAAAGTTCCTATATTTCAGGTACCACAAGCTCATATCAGTAAAACGAATCTACACATTTTAATTTTCCAATAATAAATTAAAACATCAACACACACATCCATCCACAGTTAGACTTCACCCTCAGCTGGGTAGATGTATACCTCTATTTGCTTGTGCCAAGCTACAAGTTCTTCTGTCTTCACACAAAAAAAAATGTTAAGTATATTATCTAATTCATATTCAATTATTTTCGCATCAGTAAATCAGTAGTCACTACGTGCGACACTATATAGGGTGTAAAAGTACCCTTAACGCAAACGAAGGGCACTTGTTCTCCCCACCACTGCGATCATTTTTTTGTTCTAGAGTCTAGCTAGACCATACCTAGGAACCTCCTAGTTACGGAGATATTGGGGGTACTAGTTTTTCAGGTTTTAACTTTACCTAAATTACCTCCATGACCAGTTTTTATTCAAAGCATCCACTAGCACAATGTTTTAACAGTGCCACATTGAGTTTTACCGTAAAATGTGATTTTTTACGGCAAAAAAAAGTCTTTTCCCAGCAAAAAATTTTGCGTAGGGTAACCAAGCATTCTGTACATCAAACTAATTTGATGTACAGAATGCTTGGTTGACGGCTGTGTGATGGGTTGATTTACACCCTTTATGTAACTTGTCTGTTATTGGCCATGACTTGCTGTCAATTTACTATAATTATCAATCATTACACTGAAAGCTCTTTTACACTTGGTTTAGATGTGCTTACAGGGTTCGCAGTTTTATCGGTGTTTGCACTTAGATAGACACTTAGAAAAACAGAATTCCAACCAATTCTCACATGACCCATGGCTCAAGCAAAGATTTTGTTAAATAATAACGTCTTAACCACAGGACGCGATCGCTCAGAAGCTACAAGTTTCACCTTGATCCAATTGAGCACACCGACTGTTCGTTAAATGAGAGCAAGGTAAATCTTGAGAAAGGTGAGGATCACGAGTGACTGGCTATAATACCCTGCATCATCATCCCTTGTCCTATTGTATTTGGGGTCGGCGCAACATGTTTTCTTCTGTTATTATCTCTTTCGAACAACCCGCAGCCCCGACGAAATACTGCTATATGCATTAAGAATATAAAATGTTGTAGACACACCCAAACATCGGACCTTTCCGGACCTTTTTTTTTTTTCCGGGTAGAAAATCATCAAATAACCCCTCCCGCTCTTGGGCAGAGCGAAAGGGAGTGTCAGACTTCTACTGACTAAAAACCACCCATGTTCCTTCTTAGCCATTCATGTCGAGGCCGCGGTATCTCGTGCGAACAACCCGCAGCCCCGACGGGACCTTTCCGGACCTTAGAAGACACTATCTTTGGTTCACCACGCTACCGCTTATCCCCAAGTCCTCCGCCAAACTGTCGTTTAAAGCGAACATTACAGTAAAAAGCTTCATTTGCACTGAAGAAACAATCAAGACATGCCATTAAGGCTAAAGCGCCGCCATCATTGACGGGATACAGCTGAGATCGCTTCCATCGCTTTATCGCACCGCGTATCGCTCCAAAGCGCTTTATCGCTGGCCTGTAACGTGCACTAAGTAATTTCATTTTTACGATACGTTGTCTCAGCTATGTGTTTTTTGCTTTTAACTTGAGAAAGTCGATTTTAAGCCAAGTGTTGATAAGAAGGTGAGACGGGGTAATATTGTAATCAATTACCGGAAAAAAACGATGGGTACCGGTTTTCAGCGACGTCTGATAAGGTAAAAATCAAGTATCTTTCGTAAATGAGACTTCGGACTCTTTCAACCTTGTTTTAATTTTTAGGATATTTGCATGTAGCACCTAGTAACAACCAACAGTAAGAAATACTATAATCTATGTTTCTAAAATTGATATTTTTATGGTTTTCATAGAAGTTACTCGTATGAGTAGGGTTTGTATAGGATGTGAATGTTATCCGGTCGAGAATGAAGGCAGCAATGCTATTGCAAGAGTGCCAGCCAGACGTCCGTATACTGAGCTACGGAGGTATACAAGCAAGTGATATTATCTACACTAAAATTATAAAGAGGAAAGATTTGTTTGTTTGTTTGTTTGTAACAAATAGGCTCCGAAACTACTGGACCGATTTCAAAAATTCTTTCACCGTTGGGAAGCTACACTATCCCCGAGTGACATAGGCTACTTTTTATCCCTGTATTCCCACGGGAACGGGAACTACGTGAGTGAAACCGCGTGACGTCCGCTAGTCGTAACTAAAGCTTGTTCACGCTAACCCTTTTGACTCGAAACTATAGGTTTCGTTTATCTTAACAACTTACTTAGTACTTGAAGTTGTGAAAGGTAACACTACACTGGTCCTCCTAAGTACCTATCCACGCAGTCGCTGTTTTCTTTGTAGAGTAGTTCCCCGAGTCGCCACCGGATGGCGCCGTTCCAGTTATGTTTAACTTGCAAAGTTATTAGTAAGAGAAACCGAAGTTAGTTAGTACGGCATAAGTTATAGCAGTTTGTAATGTAAACAGATTGATGTACGGATCGTTTCTAGTATAGGTCCATATAGGTATATAGGGTGTAAAAGTACTCTTAACAAATGTCAATTGTTTTCCCCACCACTGCGATCATTTTTTTGTTCTAGTCTAGACCATACCTGGGAACCCCCTGGTTACGGAGATATTGGAGGTCAAAGTTCCAAATTTTTCACAGCTGTTTTTGTAAATACTAGTTTTTCAGGTTCTATCTTTACTTAAATTACCTCCATACCTCCAAAAGCTGGTCTAATATGTATTACTATTAGGAACAATCTATGTATTTGTAGGGATGGAGGTACTTGTTCTTTGAGAAGATAATAACATCGAATTAAGATGGGGCTCCTGAATGCGAGGATATTCCCTCAGTCCCTCGCTTGGGATTAGGGGAGTGGCTCGGAATATAAGCATCTAATATTACTTCGGTATCAGAGCTTAGCATTGCGCTGCAGATATTAAAGGATCAAACATCCGTATGATTTCTACTTATTTGACTGGTCGATGGACCACCTTACATTTTAAGTTTTCTTAATAGTTAGGTACTAGAAATATCTTCGGTCTACGTCTCCCTTGCCTCGACCTTGATTTGACAGTAAAAAGCGCCTTTTATGGACCTAAATTTTGGTTTGACTATTAATTTAGATAATTTGGTTTGCCGGAGGTCTGCCTGTAATACATTTAATTTTCCTATTTTGACCAGGAACTCGAACGCAAGAGCTCATATTCAGCATCAGCAGTTATGCTTACGACAACAAGCTAACGCCGGATTTAATGAATTACTGGACAAAATCATCATTGAAGAATCGTGGGTTATGTTGATATAGTCAAAATTGCCGTTTCATAAACAGAAGACCAAATCATATATTTCTTTGCAAACACGAGTAACAGGTACTAGATGTTATTTTATGATAAAGATCTCCATATTTTACTCACTTGGGCATGCAAATTGTAGGTTTACAATTAATTATAGATTTAAAATAAGTGTGGCCTTGTCCAAAGCTAATAAATTCCACGGGTAAAGTGCCCCACACATTGTTTTCTCGTAAACTAAACTACTCAGCCTCATATGCATTTCTCAACCCTTCAGCATTGTTGCCTTAAAATATACCGCCATTATTTACACCCAAATAAAGTAACTTACATTACAAAACGTCGGCGGCCTGTGCACACAATTTATATGGTAATCGTCCGGGACTCGAACCCACGGCCTCTTTATTTAAGTTACGGATTGGGCAGTTACCCAGAAGGGTTGCCGGGTGTGATGGTTGAAGATTACTCTTGTTTGTTGAGGTAGTCCGCATTGTCACTGTTTTGGTGTTCCAGGAAGGTGTGAATCTAAGTCAAGCCATTTTTCAATTGAGCCATTACAAGGCACTTTAATTCTTGCATGCTTAGTACCCAAAATGACTGAACGAAAATGATTCGAGGTTTCACGGACTCTGCTCTCCCCGTTTGCCAGAATAAGTTTCTGAGAAACCTTCGCTTCTTCAAGTGAACATATTTCGAAGCAAAACCTCTCTCAGCAAATAAACCTTTGGTTCACAGTTACCGAATTACCGTTAGATTAATCGAATGTTAAAGAGTCTTAAAAAATGGAACATAAAAAGTCTTAAAAAATGGAACATAAAAATGGAACATATAAAGTCCCAAATAACATTTCTCAAAGACCAATCGCGTTCCTGGCATTAGTCAAAGAAAAGGCTCCAATAACATATTTCAAGGAGCACCTTCGACCCTAACGTTCTTTAAAGCATGGTTCCCATAAAATTGGCCACATGTCCCATGGACCCACGTCACTGTGGTGGAAGGGTGTGACGATCTTATTGACGCTATTTCAGGCATTCATACGATCGCCCATTATTGCTCCGGGCCAGGGATCGCCCCACGGGATGGACCCTTCGATGTAGACCCATTGAATGATGGAGAATGTTGGGTTTATGTGTGACGAGAGTAACGATTGCATCTTTTATTCAGGATGGGTAAGCAAACGAACTGAGTACTATATTAGTTTTATTTCGAAACTTCACTTGCTCAGCCTGTGGGGCTGTAAATGCTATAATCCACCAAGAAGACCCGGTCCTAGTGTTGAGTGGTGAATGTCAACTTTTAGTCTTCCAATTTTTAGATCTAGAACATGCCAGTTTCCTTGCGATGTTTTCCTTCGCGGCATTGAAGGCAGTATGAAATAAATTACATCGTAAGTGTAAGTGCCTTGAGTTCAAACACATGACTTATAACTCGACATTCAGGGCCCTTACCGCTGCCACACTAGTGATCCTTAAATAAAATGCAATCAATGCACACATTCTAATTGGACATCTATCTCATATTTGACTCTCGAGCCGTTCTGTTCAACTTCAACGCACTAACATCATATTACCAGTCATACACAAACCCCAAACAACTCACATATTGAAACAACAGTCCGTTACATAAATGTATGAAATCCCTCGATTAACCAACCCAGCCGTTCCCTGCGTATTTCAGAAACCGATTATGATGATCGAGTTGGGCAGCACTATCCGCTGCAGCGGACACTCGACGCACAACACTAGCTAGGGTTGCCACACCTAATAAAATCATGACATCAGTGGCTGGAAGTTATAACAATGCATTTGCAAGGCAGATTGAAACTTTACGAGCAATGACGCAATTGTTTTGCATTTAATTGGAATATTTATAGCGTTTGCCTGCATGCGCAAACGCTATTACATTATTAAAAGGCGTGCATTAAACTTCATTAATATAAATACAACTGAAGAGAGTGTGCAGTAATCTACAACGCGAGCCCCATGATGGCTTGTCTTCGACTTCTCTGTTCAGGGCCAGTTTCCCTACGATATTCTTCACCATATCAACAGTATTTTGTCTATCAAATTATGCATTATTTTACCTCTTTCTTATATAAAAATAGAACATCGTATTCCTGGCAAGTTGGCAACCCTACCGAGCAATTCGCTCCATTGGCGCGTACAAAATCCGTCAATTTGCTCCGCCCGCCGACCGGCCAAAATTAATAAAATGTAATATCCAATGAGCGAACTGAATTCCATTTTTAAATAGTCTCCTGGGATTCGCTGAATAAGTAAGTGCTTGTCCCGGAATTTATTATTAAATTAAGAATGACATTGTTAATTAAAATTTTATTGCGAGTATGGCTCAATGGAGGTGGAGACGGGCCAATATTGGCAAAGACTGGGCCAACGTTGGCCGTGGCTAGATCAACTGGTTCAAACAAAGAAAAGTTTATACCGAATAATAAACGAATTCGGGAATCAACAGTTAAACTGAGGTCTGACATACAAAAGCTTGTGGGTTCAATCGACAGGTGCTTGTAATTATGACATAACTAATTGATGCCTGCGAATTCGTCCGCGTGAATGTCGGTTATCGCGAAAAAAATATATATTTTCACCCCCTCCCACTTTCAACCCTTTTTAGCATTAAAAAGTAGCCTATGTCCTTTCTCAGACTCTAGGCTATCTGCTGTGTACCAAATTTCATTTAAATCGGTTCAGTAGTTTTGCCGTGAAAGCGTGACAGACAGACGGAGTTACTTTCGCATTTATAATATAATATTAGTAAAGATAAGTAAATAACTGAATAAGCTTCTATACTATTAAACTTTATGGCAGAAACAAGCAGGAAAACCAACACAAAACTTTCTACCAATGAGCAGAAATCCCAACAACACAAATATACAAGTTATCCTAAACAAAATTGTTTTCTCCCAAATAAAGTTTTATGCTGAAAGAGTAAGATCTCGCATTATTTTCTGTATGATAAACATAAATCTATCTTTCTGGGAACTCGTAAAGTTTTACGAGGAATCCGTTTGGGCTCGTAAGTCATGTTAGACTCATAACTGTCACAGTTAGGTCACAGGACGTCTGGAGGCTAACATTACTCATACCTGTCGGTTGGCGCACAGACGGTGAGTCTATGCTAGTATTTTTGGATGGTTATGTATTGTTTAATGCTATAAATACTCGTATACCTAATGAAAATTACGGTAAGGACAAGTTTTAGATGTAACTTGTTATTAATGGCGATTGCAAGGTAAGTTAGCAATGAAAACTAATAGTACCTAAATTTATACACGTATAAAAGTTTAAAATATCATCACGCCTGTAATCCGGGAAGGATTAAGCAGAGATGTACCTAATAGTACACCCACATTTCGCCAGTTATGGTTAAGTCACAAGTAATAGGGGGCGAGCCTATTACTATCAACCGGGCACAGATCCAGAATCAGTGGCTGGTACCGAGAAATTCCTGATGGAAAAACCCAATACCACTTTTCCCGGCCCGGGAATCGAACCCAGGACCGCATGCTCAGCAGTCGCGCTATCGACTACTAGATCAACGAGGTAGATTATAAGTTTAGTTTTGAATAACCCTATTTCCGACATTATTTTCGAATAGATACGTTACTTCCCACATAAGTACTGGACCAGAGTTTAAAGTGCCTTGTGTACCTACAAAGTATTTCCACTTCCGCTTCTCGGTAAAGGCTTCTAAGGGCTTATGTCAAGAGCATAAGCACCATTTTCCTGCTGTCGTCTAAACAAAGTTACAGTACCCGGCGATAAATATTGCACATCGACCTTTGGAAATTGGTGTATTTTATACAAAGAATTATCAAAAGAAGCAAATCATAATGAACAGCTCCTAATAGATACCGGACTGTTTGTATTTCGTGCGACAGAGATAACGCTCTACGAAGCCGAAATTAGCCGATTGTCTCTTTCCAAAGGTCGATGTGCAATATTTATCACCGGGTACTGTACATCACTCACGATTATTTACAACAATACTGTACTTACTACCTCGTTCGATACCCAGGTCGGACCAACATCTATTGCTAAGAATTTCTCAGTAGCAGTCACAGAGTCTGAATTTGTATCCGGTTGATGGCAATAGGCTCGCCCCATATTACATGGAACTTGAAACATGATGTGGGTGTCCTATAAGGTACACCTCTGCCTAATCCTTCGGGGATTACAGGTTTGATGTTTTTCCATGTTATTATGCCAACCTTTTTTTGGGGGGGGGGGGGGGAAGTCATCAAACAACCCCTCCCCCTCTTGGGCAGAGCGGAAGGGAATGTCAGACTTCTACTGACTAAAAACCACCCATGTTCCTTCTTAGCCTTTGCGCCGAGACCGCGGTATCTCTTTTGAACAACCCGCAGCCCCGACGGGTATTATGCCACCCTTCACACAGCAAACACGAAAAAAAAACACCAACTTTAAAAAAAATCTAACAAAGGCCTCAAAAAGCAACAGTTTCCGAAGTTCCGACCACCCTGAGTAACCACAGCGCCCACAACTAAAGTTACCCGCACACTGGTCTACCGCACTCCGAAGAACAGCTCCACCGCTTTCGGTACCATTTGACATTGACCTCGGCTTAGTAATAAGGTTGGTTTTCGTATACCAACCGTGGTTAAAGGAACAACAGAGAACCACGAGGCTACAACTCCGGGTTGTTGTTAGAACTCGTGTGATAACAACACGGAACTACTAAGTTTTGAGGGTAGAATGACAGCGATGACGTTTGTTAGGTTTGCGTTGTCGAGTTTAGAAGTTGTTGTTGTCGTGGTGGAAGCGCGCGGGCGTTGACGTCCTTGGATGAATGAGGAATATTATTAAATATTGTTTCTAAGAGAATTGTAAGTTACTGGTTGACTATCGTAGTCTCGGGCGTCCAAAAAATAACTACGACTTTTGCTCTCAGCACCGAGAAGTTATCTAAATACCCACCTGGTTGCTTGAACGATTGAAAGCCCGGGATACGGGTCGACCCGTGGCATCGCCTTTCTTAGAGACAGCAGGATGAACAGCTCTGAAGATTAGTACGGGTTAACTTAACTACGACCGTGAACCGGAAGACTTTGCGTTGGAAGACCTCGCACTAGGTGGAACGATGACCTGGTGAAGGTTGCGGGGATCCACTGAATGCGAGACGCACGGGACCGGTCAATATGGCGACACTTGGGGGAGGCCTATGTCCAGCAGTGGATGTCTTTCGGCTGTAATGATGATGATAAACTAAACTGCTGTGTGTGGTCGTTTGGAGGCTGCGGGATGATGGCAGTCAGGCCTCTGGCTTCAAGTACTATCATTTAATCTTATTCACATCTGATTTCTCCCTTCCAAATGAAACATTACAGCCGACATCCACACAAAAACATTCCCCTCTATTAGCCGCAGTCGTCAGGGACTAACACTGATTAATCTGAGCTCCAGAACTAATTAGTCCAGCTTTAGGCACCGGACATAGGACGACAATTACTTACATATGAGGCCATCTAATTCGATGGCTCGTAATGAATGGACGGTTAATCAAAGTGGCGGTTGTAAGGATTTCTCGAGTGGAATGAAATAATGATGGATAGCGGGACCGAATTAGATTTCGCGTATGGAAGCAGTTTATTTTGCCAGGTTTTACAGTTCGAGAAAGAAATATGTATCACGCCTATTGCAATTATACGGGCACAAGCAAGAACAAATCCAGACTCTGGGCAGCTACTACAAAAATCCTTATAGAAAAATTCTATCACACTTAGTCCAACGTGGGATGCCAACCAAAGGCTTTGCGAAGTTCCCGTCGGGGCTGCGGGTTGTTCCCAGATACCGTGGCCTCAACATGAAGAGCTAAGAAGGAACATGGGTGGTTTTTAGTCAGTAGAAATCTGACACTCCCTTTCGCTCTGCCCAAGAGCGGGAGGGGTCATTTGATGATTTTCCACCCACCATAAAAAAAAAGGCTTTGCGAAGTTGACCAACGCGGCAGTCAGTCAGAAAGAAGAAACCCTCTAACACATTTAGGTCATAACTCAATTGCTTAAACGTGCTATCTGAAATAAAAGATTTTGATCTACCCTCTTTAAACTACTATATTCCTTAGAGAAAATCAAGCTAAGAATTTATTTTCCAACCTAGCTACCAACTTGAAGTATACCATCACTTGCTGTTATTTACGCAAATGTGTCTGAACTTGATAAAACAAACAAAAACACGTAAGAAATCATCCCCCATCAGGTTACCAGCCAACGTTTTGTCAGCTTGACACACACATAAGCTTGTGAAATTACCCAGCTCGTATATCAGTCACGTACTTACCTACACACGTTTTTCTTACGATACCACTGTCGGTAATAAAGACAGAAGCTCCTTTCATAATCATCTGCCAAGTCCTTCCCTCTTAACTACGTTGGGATCGGCTTCCAGTCTAACCATATGCAGCTGAATACCAGTGGAGCAACTGCCTGACTGACCTACACAACCCAGTTGACTTAAATACTAGGTAATACGACACGATACCCTTTAATAAGACTGCCAAAGATCTATATGGCAGCCGGTGCAAACAGCGAGGCAAGGAGGAACCTCGGTAAAACCTTTTATATTTGTCGAAATGCCAAGGTGCAAATGCATTACCTATATGAGTGACTGTCGAAGGTACGTAAAACGAACAAATACAATAGAAAAACCTGCATTAGATATTTTCTAAACTAATAGACTTCTATGGCAACAAAAACAACATGAAAGAATACATTTGTGCCACTAGCATTCACTTTGGTAACTAAAACTGAAGAGTAGGCTTTTTAGGACTATCCTTACAATTTTGACGTTTTTATAAGTGCCAAATAAAAGATATTGACGTTTGAAGTAGGTATAAAGTTGCATCATGTGGCTATCAGAGTACCGTTTGTCATTGTCATTTATATTTAGACCTTCTGATACCTCTCCTCTAACACTCCCGTTATTTGTCTCTGGGAAGTGCCAAATTCGGCGTGTCATACAAATTCGTTAGAGAGTGCGTCTCGTACATGCAAATTACTTCCCACCCGAACTTGTCACGACAAAACGATCGAAGATAGCTGAAGTTACGACTGCGACAATAAATTGCAGAGTTGTACACAACGAATAGAATAAGTAATTTAGTTCTGTTGTGGTTAACTAACTAACATAGTATAGCTATATAGGGCTAAAGACTAAAGGGTTATCAGAAGAAATGTCACAGGAAAACTATGTGCCCATGTCTCGATGAGACCTCAATATCCTACTAATATTATAAATGTGAAAGTTTGTGAGAATGGATGTGTGGATGTTTGTTACTCTTTCACGCATAAACGGCTGGACCGATTTGGTTGAAATTTGGTATGTAGATAGGTTATACCCTGGATTAACACATAGGATAGTTTTTATCCCGATTTTATCTTCCTGTGGGATAATTTTCGAGTTGTAGCGGGCGAAGCCGCTGGCACAAGCTAGTTACAAATAAACGTAATTCCCAAGTTTGCCACGTTACACTTTTGCCGACACCAACGAGTATCATAATTATCATAAGTCATAACTATATGAGTATATACAGTGGCGAGACGTGAAGTATAAGACAGGGAAAGACGATAAAACAAAAAAAAATGTGTTTTTTTTCATTTATTCTAGATTTTTTTCTGTTTGTTTATTTTTTATTTTTATTTTTTGTTGTAATATCCTATACATTTATATATTTACTATGCATTTAACATTCAACCAACGAACCTAAACCTTAACCTTCAATCAAGATTCCCTTATTATTGCTTTCAACTCCTAACCCAAAAATGTTGGCATTTTTGTAATCTTTTTAATCTTATGATGCATTAAACATTTTTATCCACAGATCGGATAATATACTATTGATTTATAGTACATAATAATTAGTTGCACTCTTTTTTTTTCGTTTTGTTTAATTTTCAAAAGGGAAGCCGGTGGGAATGGGCTAATAGGCACGCCTCGGCACTGATTGGTACATAGACTTACATTACACTAGAAAATTTATACTATAAGGGTTTTAGTAATTATGTAAGTCTGTTCGTATAGATCTCATGGGAATTGGAGAAAGATGCTGACATTGCTACATGTAAGTCAGCAAAGATTATTAGTTCCCATGGGGCCGTAGGAGATTGTGAAGAACAGCTAGGATCTAACTCGAGTAAGCCTAGCTACTCGAGTAGTCGTAGCCTTACATGTATCTATTTGGTTCTCTTCTTGGCTGGCACGACCGTTTTTATATTTGTTAGCCCAGAACTTCGTGTCATCGGTGACAGCGTCAAGGTCACTTCTGCTGCATGTTTTGGGCTAAGAGGGCAGGATCCGAGGTGGAGAACATCTATTTGGTTATTCGGAACTATCGGCGCCATCTTTGTTTCAATACAATTTCGCAAATGATTACTTCTTCCTAACATGTCAACTATGTGCCAAACAGTTGGCATTTATGTGACACTCGACAGCAATGTGGATGACTGGTTGTTACTAACCCAGCCCAGACTAAAAAACTAAACGTGCTCTGCACTCAAAATCTCCAAAAACTTCTCATTTCAACCCTCCCTCGCGTTCATTCGGCAGCGTCTCTCTCGTCAACAAGAAGCGTTGACGTTTCTCGTCGCCGAATTAATTTCCTTCCCTCTAATTGGTTCGCGGCGTGCAACTCCTTCAAACTTTACACGCGTAACGCTTAGTAATTGAAACTGGAACATTTTAGGGTTAAGTTAGTTTCGTCTAATGATTTATATTGTTTGCGAGGCCTTTCTTCGGCTTATTGTATTTTGGCTAGTTGTTGGTTAAAGTTGGAGCTATGTAATACGGCGAATATGGACAGAAAGCCATTTACTAAGCACTTTGTCGAAATAGACAAACAATAGAATGCTTAACTATAGCTTTAAAATTCAAATGACGGCTCGGTTGGCGCAGTGACTGAGCTATTGGCTATTGCGCTGCGTGTCATCGGTTTGTTTCCCGTACGAAACAAATATTTGTATTACCTACACTACAGGGTTGTTTTGAGTCTGACTGTTGGTGTATGTGAGTTTTAGTTTTTTTAATGCAACCACGATAGAAGTGAAATATTTTGATTTTGTCGATTTTTTTTTTTAATACGTTGCCCCACACTAGAAATTTCTCCTGTATCGTGGGTGCGTTTATAAACATTTAAACTCACATACACAGAACACCCAGACCCGAAACAACTATCTCTAGACTATACAAATATTTGTTTCGTGCGGGGATCGAACCCGCGACACGCAGCGCAGCAGTCCAATCGCTCAGCCACTGCGCCAACCGTGCCGTCAAAAAAAAATTGTTGTTAGAACTTAGATAGGCACAGTTTCCAATCGGTCAAGGAAAACATCACGAGGCAACCAACATGTCCGAGAACCAGAACTTCCAACGCATGACACACAGTAACCTGCAGTAGACCCGAGTGGTAGACCCCACTCCATCCAGTAATGAGACCTAGTAGTGGTAGTTCCCACCGGTGAACTGAGACCTAGATCTCAGTTTTTATTTTATCAAATTAAAAAAAAAATACGAAGATAAAACACGTCAAAGAGCATGTGTGGCAGCTTGGGACGTCACTTGTTGGCCAAAAATGTACTGACATGTGACGTCACACGAGTTTACGAAGCAACTGTATCGTCCTGATTTTTGTTTACGTGAAAAAAAAAATGTGTTCAATATTTTTTGGAAATCTATCTGACGGACTAATTACATTTTTTTTTCGTTCCTCTATTACTTAATTGACACAATTCATACTACTTTCTAAAACAAGCCCTTTTTAACTCCTCTAGAACATGACCTGCCACATTGGATCTAAATTTCGGTTCATAGAAAGCCTACCAGACAAAGAAAGAAGAGACTGATTGTGCCGAAATCCCTCAAAAACCCTAACAGGAATAAAGTACGAGTAGCTTTTCTGGCTCTATTTATAGCACACAATCATAAGATAAAATAAAATAAAACGCCTTACAACAAAGCTGACACGTGTCCTCATCAACATACAGGCGATGGCTGAGGCGGGTCTGTAAGGGTAGGTGGTTCTACAACTGCTGTAGCTACAGAACTACAGTTTTATGACACTTGCCATATGTTTTGAACTAGCTGATGCCCGGCTTCGTCCGCGTGGATGTCCGTTATCGCGACCAAAATTAATATTATCATCCCCCCTTTTTTATGGTGGGTGGAAAATCATCAACCCCTCCCGCTCTTGGGCAGAACGGAAGGGAGTGTCAGACTTCTACTGTCTAAAAACCACCCATGTTCCTTCTTAGCCCTTGCGCCGGGGCCGCGGTATCTCTTTCGAACAACCCGCAGCCCCGACGGGTTGTTACCCCTCTGAATTGACTTTACATGCCGTCGAGAAATATCTCTCAGACAAGCTGAGTTCCTCGCGATGTTTTCCTTCGACGAAGTAAGTTGGAAGGTTCCCGGATTAGATACAAATACACATATTAATTTACTAGCTGACCCACGCGACTTCGTCTGCGTCACATAATAAGCTTTTAGCCTTTCTCGATAAATCGACTATTCAACTTATTAAATTGAGTTAAATCGTACTCGTATCAAACAAAAAATCTTACCTTTCCTCTTTATAATACCTACTAGCTGACCCATGCAACTTCGTCTGCATCACATAATATAGCTTATAACCTTTCTAGATAAATCGCCTATCCAACTTATTAAATTGAGCTATATCGTACTCATAGCAAACAAAAAATCTTACCTTTCCTCTATAAAATACCTATTACTTTAGATTGACTTCGATTATATTATTAAAGTAACAATTACTATAGGTATCTCTTACTGTTTAATATACAGTAGTAACACCTTGTACTTATAAACATTATGGTGCAGTAAATATTTTGAATTTGAATTTCTCCGGAGCCCCCAGAGGCCAGAATCCCCACGTACCTACCGCACCGGACCGAATGACTGCCACGCGCTAATTATTTTGTCGCCCGTATATTTTTACATTGCGATATCTTCTAAGATATTTGTTTAAACTGTATAAAGTAAAGAGCACAAATATTCTATATTAAATTTCCGTGCTAACAAACACATTTATTTAGATATAGATTAATACCATATGGGTTAAATAAGCTTCGCAAAATATAATTATTTTTAACCTAACATTTTAATATAAAAAAATGGTTACAGTGAGTCAATCGTAAAAGATAAACATATGCTGTCGCGGACTTTTTTTTAGAACTTTTAAAGAGGAACAATTCCTTCATACATGATATTTACGTAACTTAAACCTTTTTCGCAGCGCACGCAACGGAAGCTCTCAAAAAGGAATATCTTTTCCCGTTTTTGCAACATTTTTCATTTATGCTCCGCTCCTATTGATTGTGGCGTGATGTTATATAGCCTAAAGCCTTCCTCGATAAATGGACTATCCAACACTAAAATAATTTTTCAATTCCAACCAGTAGTCCCTGAGTTTACCCCGTTCAAACAAACAAACAAACAAACAAACAAACAAACTCTTCAGCTTTATAATATTAGAGATTGGCTTCGATTATATTATTAAAGTGACAATTACTATAGGTATATCTTACTGTTAAATATACAGTAACACCTTGTACTTGTAAACATTATGGTGCAGTAAATATTTTGAATTTGAATTTCTCCGGAGCCCCCGGAGGCCAGAATCCCCACTTACCTACCGCACCGGACCGAATGACTGCCGCGCGCGTAATTATTTTGTGGCGCGGATATTTTTATATTGCGATATCTTCTAAGATATTTGTTTAAACTGGATAGAGTAAAGGGCACAAATATTCTATATTAAATTTCCGTGCTAACAATCATATTTTTTTAGATATAGATTAATACCATATGGATTAAATAAGCATCGCAAAATATCATTCTTTTTAATCTAACATTTTAATAGTAAAAAATGGTTACAGTGAGTCAATCTTAAAAGATAGATATATGCTGTCGCGGACTTTTTTTTAGAACATTTAAAGAGGAACAATTCCTTCATACATAATATTTGCGTAACTTAAACTGTTTTCGCAGCGCACGCAACGGAAGCTCTCAAAAAGGAATTTCTTTTCCCGTTTTTGCAACATTTTTCATTTATGCTCCGCTCCTATTGGTCGTAGCGTGATGTTATATATCCTAAAGCCTTCCTCGATAAATGGACTATCCAACACAAAAAGATTTTTTCTATTCCAACCAGTAGTCCCTGAGTTTACCGCGTTCAAACAAACAAACAAACAAACTCTTCAGCTTTATAATATTAGTATAGATTGGAACAAAAGCATTTACGATAAAAGAAAAAGATGGCAATAGGTTCGTGTCCTATTACATGGAACTTAAGATATCTGCCGAAATGTGGATGTACCTACTAAAGGTACAAACCTTAAAAGCCATCAAAATAATAAAAATAAATGTCCGCAAGAAAATACTAAGGTTGGTAACCATTTGATAAATGGGACCTATTTGATTTATGACTTGCTACCGTCTGCCCTGCCTTATCGTGGATAACCTTGAAGGTATGGCGATTATATCCAACGATTACTAATGTCGTAGTTTAGAATCTATGTGGTTATAAATATTGATAAATTAGGCTTATGAATAGGGATATGGTTGAACTTAATAGCTTCAGACGGATATTTGAAAGCCGAATTAGCAGTTTTCAATTGGCAGTTTGGATGTTTTATCAAATAGTAAATGACAACGCATAGACAATAAAATAATGATAACAGGTCCCCGGTGATAATTTGTCGCGGAGAGAGATCGCTTGTCATTTTGGATAGATCGCAAATGACTCCATAATGACAGCAGAGTCATACCGTTTTAAGCCGGCATTAATATTAGCGCATAATCAACAATGCGGCAGGAATACTTATGCAAAACTTCAGGCGGTAAATATTCGGCCTTCGGCTTACGTCATAATTTAAAAGCCTTGGATATTCGGCGCCTGACCGGCCCTGAACCGAGGCGATGCAGAATGCGGTCGAATACATTAGAGACACGGCGCGAGGTCGCAGGACGATCGGTTTTCATTCCTATAAATATTTAAGGGGACGTATTTCATTCTTGCTTTTAAATAAATTAAGGCACTTATTCTCTTGACACAAAGGGGTTCAGAAAAGGCAAACCTGTCTGAAAACAACAATTTGAAATAGCACACTGACTCAAACTGAACCTTTTTCTTTATAATTGGAGACGCCTGCAATGGGAATTGACATGTCGTTGTTTTGAACCAATATTTCTCTAAAAAGTGCCAGGTCAATGGATTCAACAAAAGTTAGGTCGTCAAACGTTGGCTCTAGGTGTAACTTCAGACTCACAACTTTTTCTAAATAAATGACCAGTCCGTCATTCACCGAATATTTTTATCCGCAAAAACGCGACCGTACCAGTCTGGATAGGGTCGCGGGAAATTATTTATAGAATCAGACATTTGATATGAAATCCCGAATGAAGCCGGATGCGGGCACAGACAGGGTTGGACAACAAATCAATCGCGGATAACGTTGCGGATACGGATCCGCTGCAATTAGACCCGGTATCCGCCGCACCATTATTTATGGATGTCGCAACCCTAGTTAGATGTCTATTCGCCATTTTTTTTTCGGTTTTTGTGAAAGTATTAAAAAGTAAAGCTACTGTGGGTGTTTATTTGCGGCGGGTGTAGGTACGTGGGTGTGTTTTGTCCCATGTTTTACAAGTTAATTTTAATAAACAGGTTTTCGATGAAAAACGTTTGCCTCGTGCCGTTTCTAGTCGGAATGGCCTACTTTTATCAAGTGTTTGACAACTAATAAGGTAACAAAAATAAATAGGAAACAAATCATTGAGGAAAACGTACCTATAGAGTACACATCAAGATTTATATTAAGCTACGCCTACACTTTCCACGAAACAAAAAATAGAATCAACCTACCACAAACTACTTCAATTTGGAGCTATTAAAATTAAATACTAAACGCGCTGCGTCAATTAAAATAACTGTTTGTTCCAAGAGTTCCAACTAAATAGTGTGGAGTGTTTTATGACATATTAGTAATTAATTTGTCGGTATAAAGCAGCCCACGCGACAGTATCAAACATGATGGATGTTTGCAGTTTGTTACCTATGTATATACCTGTATATATACAGCTGCATTGCATTAATTCAATCTTATTTGTTTGAGTAATTAGGCGTGAACTACATACGACAAGACGCGACGCGCGATAGTGGGAAATTGTCTAACTAACTTCTTCTAAGCGTCTTGCGACTGCGACCGCGAAGTAAACGAGCGACAGAAGTTGCTACAAGCACGAGCATTGTGATATGCAACGCGACGGTACTCACGTAAACGAAACAAGCGATACACGGAGTTAGCGCTAGACAGAAGTCGCATCATCTGAGGTCGTGAACAGCGCCACGGATTAATTGCTCTGGGTAATTAGGCGTAAGCCATATAGCACATCGCGGGACAAGATGGCGGGTGACTAGAGGAGTCGCGACAAAGGAGACGCGTCCTAATGTCTCAAACGCGGCAATTAGCGCTCATCGCGACGACGTTATTGAATAACATGCTTCGTCTTGTTTCATACATAATAATTGGTTTTAAACTTCTATGTATTCACGTTCTTACATTACCTGGCAACACGGGATAATTATAGAGATACACAATTAGGTGCTCACGCTCTGGTTACAAGTTAATTGGGATGTTTCCTGACAAAAATATGATTCTAATTAGTCAGTCTGTTAGATTATCAAAAAATATTGGATACGTGTTTTTTAAATTATCAAATCAATAAAAATTGACGAAAATAAAACGCGTCAAAGATTTGAGTGGGGGCTTGAGATGTCACTCACCGGAAAAAATTTCACTCTAATGTCTTAGAATATGACGTCACACGAGTTTTCAAAGCACTCTATCGTCTTCATTGTTTGTTTACGTAAAAAAAAAAATATGTGTCCAATATTTTTTGGAAATCTATCTGACGGCCTAATTAGGTTTTTTTTGTTAACCTATTGTGAGTGTTTTTTTATAATGTCCTTTTATTCTAATACAATACTGCGGAGTATTTGCTTTGGCATTGTTTAAAAGCTAAGTTTCACTGAACGCGATCAGCACGTTGAAACTGCGTGTAAGAGCGTTGGCTTACTGTCAGGCTGACAGTTCAGGAACGTGGTTTACAAGTGCTGATAGCGTTCAATTTTGCTTAATATTCGCTTCTAACTGAGATTACAACTTATAGTAACCACAATTAAATGTGCAATTGGCATTATCTTAATTGTCCTATAGAGGATTATCGGTCTATTAGGATTAGAACGCTCAAATATTTTAGTGGTCACGTGCGTTTTATATCGCGCTTTGCACAATGCATTCAAGCCCTAATTGCATCTACGTACTCCTTAACTGCTAGTGTTTGTGAAATGTTATTATCTCTGGATTTATTCTTCCTACTAATACAATTTGTTAATTTGTTTTTTTTTTGTTGTTTGTATTTGTTTTTTTTTTTTGTTTGTATTTGTTTTTTTTTTACGCTGGGAAAAACTTCGGTGCTCTAAGCAAGTGCTCGTAAGAAGCTCTAAGCTGGGAATAGCTTTGGTGGTATCAGAGCACCAATCAGTATTTTGACGTGGTGCTCTAATGGGAACAATAAAAATATTTAATTTTATTCCCGCACCTACGGTGTGGTCGCTGCTAGTGATGGCGTGTATAATAAAAGTAATCGATAATAATTTTAGTAAAGTTCCACAAACTACCAGGAGAACAGAAACAGTAGGAGGATTTAGAAATTGTAATCTTGTAATCAAATTGTATGAATAGCTTTGGTGCTCTAAGCGTAGGTGTTCTAAAAATCGGTGCTCAGATAGGAATACCTCTTCTTTGAGAGCACTACGAGATAGAAACCTTGGATTTGTGTGGGTGGTAGGTAAGTTTAAAACGAAGTTTGTTATAAGAAAAAAATTCATCTAGTTATAGTGTTGATTGAGTGTGGGATGTAGACTTAAAATAGCAATTTTATTATTAGATCTTCTTTCTTTTCTTAGAACCTCGCTCGCTCGTGGCTATACTATAAAAGCCACTCGGGGTCGATCTTCGCGTTAAGCTGTGCTTGTCTAGGTTGGTTCGTGGATGGGTCATCATCCAATACCCGGTATGTATTCCTCCGTGCCCCGTTTGTAGATCTTTTACAGTCGTTGCAGGTAATCAGTGACCTGGAGTGCGATTCACTAAGGCAAAACATCTTTACAACCAAGAAATCATCGTTGAAACATCTGATGAAAACATTTCCGTATTCTTTAGTTAAAACTGCGCGATCGTAGCGCCTCAACGATGTCGATGGCGCGACGTAGAACTAAAATATGGTTCCGAATGTATGAAAAACGGTATTCAGGGACACAAATCATCCTCGCCTTCGACGACAACGGCCCCTTCGCCTTCGATTTTAACTGTCAAACCGTTAGGCTTGTAAATTGTGGATGTTTCCTTGGTTGTAGACAATTAAAATGTAAGTAAAAAAAGTATTTTTTTAAATTTAAATGCTTAGTATTGTTTTGTTTATCGTACTTTAATTCCTGAAACCTATAGGTATGCCTATTTTTAATGTTTTAGATGGCAGTTCGTCTTTCCTGTATGATTTTTTTGTTGGAAGAAGCTAAGCGTCAAGATAATTTAGAAAAAAGACGTCAGGCACATGTGATTCGTAATATGGATCTTCTTACTATTGATATAAACTATATTAAGATATTCAGGTTGACTGAAGAGCTAATTAAACAATTGGAAGAAGATATTTCCCCATTCTTAGCAAAGGCGAAACGTCGAGGAGGAATTAGCAACCGAACCAAGGTATTACTATTAGATCAATAATATAAATCACCATAGGCACAAAAATGTCTGAAACTTACTCTTATTCTAGGTTTTATGCACTCTCGCATTTTTAGCTAGTGGGAGTTACCAAAAAATATTATGTGAGAATGAAAGAACCTATATCTCGCAAGCATCTGCCTCGAGGGCTATAAGAACCGTAGGTAGTAGATGCCATCAACCACCCAGTTATTATTAATACCTAAGTACCTACATACGATTTCCTCAAAATACAAACAAACTGTAGAAAAGAGTATCATTCTCGAAATGCTGTTATTGTAAGTTTTTTTATTATTTCATTAAAGTTATTGTAGGGATAGGAAGGATCGTATCTGTTTCAAACCATATTTTAATCTTTTATTTTTGTCTTTTAAGATAAATGATCCAGACTTAAATATGCATGTGGATGTAACTTTTGGAGGTGCAACACATGACAGCTTTATATTTAATAATTCAGTCATAAAAATGCATTTGGAGCAGCAAAATAATACAGGAGAAACAGTGTATTGCTTGGTATGTATTTTAAAATGTTTCTTTACTTTTACCATCAGAAATTGAACCTGTTTACACGGGTATTTAAATATTAATAATAAAATAAATTTGATTATTTTAAAATTAAATTAAATTCCTATTTAATTTATTTCAGGGTACTCCGGCTTAACTCATGATGGTTCCATGTAACAACCCTGAGCCTGGATCAAGGGAAGAATACTATAATGATCTGCATGCAACTGCAAGAAATACTGCAGAACAAACCATTGGCATCCTTAAAGGCCATTTTAGGTGCCTTTTGGTTCATCGTGTTCTTCACTATGATGGTGGGAAAAAATATTAAAGCTTGTTGTGTGTAACATAACATTTGCAATCAAGCCGGAGTTTCTCCAGTAGAATTACTAGCTCATTTACAGAGACAAGAAGGGAGGGTGATTCAGTCACTACAAGGAAGTCAGAACTCTATCAGTGATTTGGATAGTGGACGTCTTGCTAGAGGTTGTCTAATGAATAGACTGAGGCGTGGACAAAATAGTTAATAATAGAAGTAAATACTAACATAGACTTAAGATATTACTAATTCAGGTTATAAGACAGTTTGTTAAATAAAAATTATAGCGTATGTTAAATAGTAATGTATATTGTTCATCATAAAACATAGATAAGTGGATGTTTTTTTAAATGTTGTTTTTTATAATGTTTTACTTGAAGATAAAATTAATATAGTCTAACAAAATAGTATGTACCTAGTAAAAGTCATTTTAATATAATTAATTAATAAATAAAACAATCTTTTAGCATACATTTTATTTATAGTTATTTATTAAATCTCGAATTGCACTACTTATTCTATATAGAGCCTGAGCCATAGCCTGATAGACCTCTACTTGTCGACTAATTGCTTGGGCAATCAAAAGTTCTGCTTGTGCTCGACGTTCTTCGATGGCTATGAAACGCTCTGTGATGCTAACCATTTCAGAGCGGCGTTGTGACGAAGGTAACCTTCTCAATAGTGGCCGGCGAACTGCAGATTGACGCGGCGATACTGGTGAATGCGTCGGCGACCCCGTAATGTCTCTCTATGCACACGCTGAGTAGGAGCTGCAATTAACATTTTGCACTTATTAAAGTTATTCTTATCTTATATTAGCCCATGGTGTCCCACTGCAGGGCAAAGGCCTCCCTTCCATCTTTCCTAGGCCCATAGCCAACCAAAAGTTATTCTTATCTTATTATATTAGCCCATGGTGTCCCACTGCAGGGCAAAGGCCTCCCTTCCTTCTTTCCTAGGCCCATAGCCAACCATGGTTTGCTTTCCAAAAAGCTTACTAGCTTTTCCAGCTGATTAAACGAAGAAGCTGCGTTGCGCGACACTAAAAGATAAATATTTTCATATTTTGGTTACATAGATAGTAGTTACAGAAACTGTGCTGTATATTTAAATAGAAATGTTAATGTGTACTTACTTTCGATAGATGTGGAACCAAACTAAAATACAGAACAAGTAGAACGCCATTGGGTTGGGGTGCAGAGTTTTTTTAAAGTCCACTTAGCCACTCAAAACTACTTGGAACTTTAGAATTTTGATAAAAAAACTAATCAAGTTAAGATGAAGTTGTTTGTTTTGAAACACATAACCTACAATTACAAATGTCAAAGATTTGGAATTGTTTTATTGCTATAATCCAAAATAAATATTTTCCAAGTGGAAAATGATATAATTAATTAAATATTTGTTGCATAATAAATATAACGGGTTATAAACATACATTTTGTGCATTTGTATTAATTTAAAATGACGAAATAACTTAAAAATAGGTTAGTCGAGATTTTCTCGATTATAACTCGAGATTAAACAGCAACACTGTAAACATCGTACTCATCATCGTTGTTCGGCAGATCGTCGACGAGCTTATGTAGCTTAGCGAATACGGTTTTTATCAACGTTGTTTTTAAAAGCGATCTTTACGATGAAACATCAGTGAACTCGTCGTTGTTAACATCTGTGATGAGTCTGTTAGTGAATCGCATTGCTGGAAATCTAACATCCACTCTAACCACAACAACCCACTTAGTACTGCGTCATGCAATACTCTTTGTATTGCATGACGCAGTACTAAGTGGGTTGTGGAGGTCAGATAGCGAGTCGTTTTATATAAAATGGTATTTCAGCTGCATCTATTAAGACTGGAAGCCAACCCCAACTGCTTGGGAAAGTGTCGGCAGATGATGACGTCATGCGCTTACGGAAAGCTTTTCAATTCAGTTAAAAATCGTCGTAGAAACCCTTTAAAAGAAATAGCTGCTTATCTAGGCCTTCAAGTGTTAATAATCAAGTGATCAAGCCATAAGGCACCAACCATTTTTAAACGCTACACGCCAAGCCTGTAAACGCCCTTATTCATGCGTGAAACCTCTCAAATTCTCCGCCTATTCACCCGTTAACAATTTAGAAATATTCCCCTGTTTATAATTAGACAGAATCTGTCCACCGCAGTAATGAGTGTAATCATGTAATTAATCTAAACGTGTTTCCTGAAAACGTATTTACCACAATGGCTGATATCGGAGGAAACATTGTGCCAACGTGTAACGTGGAACATATGTCAAGTTCGTGTTTATGCGAAAATTTAATTATAATTTGTTCATACTGGTGGAATGGTGGGATTTTAGAATGTGTGAGGACACGAGCTTGTTATTTAATAGGAAAAATGTGCCTGTCTAGTTTTCAGAGCTTAATTCGTTGCTTTGGTAACAACATATGTAATTAACGTAACAGCAACGTGAAAGTTATTTTTACTTCGAACTTGGTTAAAAAGCTTGTTTAAATTTCCCTTCTAGCACTTTATCGTACCCTCCGTTTTTGCAGAAATATTTTCTCTGCTATCAACAGTACACCTTATTTGTTAGCGTGCATTAAAACAGAGTTTAGATAGAAACCATACATGTGGGCGATATACTGCAACTTGCTTATTACGTTCTCATAAAAGAAAATTATGTCCTTGGCATTTTCTACTCGATTCCTCAAAATACTTATAAGCACTAAAAATTAAATTCGTATCTGTCCCCTAACATAAATTCAAGCACATTACCTATTCATATTCTGTACAAAATGTTCAAAACATCTTATATTTTGCGGCCAGTTTACAGATAATCAATAAATTGACAATAATATCAGTAGATCTATTTCATACGAGTGAAAACGCATAATGTAGACAAGATTTACGTGAAGCTTGTGCGAGTGCACTCGTGGTCGAGTGCGGCAATGCCTTGCGGTTAGACATCGGCGCGGCGCGAGAGATATTATAGTGCAAAGTGTGTGCGCAGGTCTAAGTGCAAGTAATAGGCCTCCTGACCGTTTTCGGTCACGGCGGCCAATGCAGACACAGGTGCACTCTCTGTTCCTATTTCTCTTAGTCCGATGTGACGGCAATCCGACACGACCGGAGAGAGATCAGGCGCAGGGCCAACGGCTTTACGTGCTTTCCGAGGCGCAGAGGTATTATACCGCCAACTTCCAAACTCCGGGCTACTACTGACAAATTTCTAATGAAAAACCCAATAGAACAGCAAATTTCGCAAGTTATATGTGGTCGACCTTCTGTACCTGTCTACTCTGTGGTGCGGACTAGTCGGCCATTGTCAACTGAACATTACTGTCGCTTGCTGGCGCGGAATAACGATCCACCATCGATATTAATTTCGTTGACATAACACTAATAAACTACTCGACTCCTCTAGATTGTGAGCTACCACTGGTTCATTATGTGACAGGCCCGTAGTATTGAAACTTAGTCATCATAATCTTCCTGCTCAATTCTTTTTGGGGTCGGCGCAACACGTTTTCTTAAAAACACAGTTTAAAAAAAAAAATAGGGATAATGCATACCTACGTAAATAGTGAATTAAATGACAATAATATCGTTTTTCGGCTCCAACTAAAACACAGTCGTTCATAGCAATAGAAAAAAATACAAGAACTTATTATTTTCAAACCCATGTAACTAAATTGCTTGTATTTAAAGGCAAGGCAAGGCACTTTTACACTTTACGCCATACAGTGATTTTGGCATTTCAGGCCCGAACATAGATCAAGAAAAGGCTTAATACAACCACCTTTGAGGCCTTTATATAAACAATACAAACAACAATAAGAACATATATAGAGAAAAAATTGCTTCGAGAAAAATACCATTCGAAAGCTTCAGTCAGACAAATGACGATCGTCCCCCCCTCCCCCTACATTGTGAGCCTTCGGTCTTATTGGCAAGGCTTTTGTTTCCAGCATCCTACAATGCTGGCGAGATGAAAAGGTTCGCAGTGTGCTGCCCGTCCGACGGGTTATTTGATTGGATCGGACGATGATATAAATGAGCTTGGGAAAGGATGGTTAATGAAAATCTGTATAAAGGGGTATTTAAATAAAATTGATGAGGTTCGGTAAAACTGGGACGAGGAATTTTCTCGACAAGAAGATGAAACGCCGTGTTTTGTCGAGAAAACACGGACACCTCCAAACACTTAAGGATCAGCCAAAATTTTATTGAATAGTGGACATCGGATAACGGTATACTATATCGAGGTGTCTGGACAGCCGGACACGCGTCAGTAAATCTTTACTAAAATGTGTACCGTGCGGTGTCCGCAGTCGGTATATTACGAAAATGACTACTTATATCTTCTTCAAATGTAGTTGGAATTTGTGTAAATATTCATTGCTGAATTTATGTTTCTTTAAATAAACCCCGAAGAGACGAAAAGAAAACTAGATTACCTCTACCTACCTATACTTTAAAAACTTAACTGAAAATTAATTCAGTCTGAGATACATTCCCTGCCACATTCTTCCACATTTCACGCCATTTTAAGTCATTGTACGAGAGATATAAAGGCTTGGTCCATTCGCAGACTGGCCAGTTATTGCACCAGACCATATCTCACGGCGTGCGTAGAATATCAAACAGATTACTAACGTCTTATACTCTTGCTTGAAGAAAGGATAATAGCGTTATGCACTTGGTTTGATGTAGTTCTGCTTATCCTTAGCTGTATATAGCTTTATTTCATGAAATCTTTAGATGGTAGAAGAATATCTGTTTAGTTACACTTTGCGGCTTATTTGTTAAACGAAGTGTCTATTAAATTATGCAACTTACTTTTGTTTAAATAAACAAAAGTAAGTTGAAAGTTTACAAAAATGATCGATTTAGTGAAAATTCTCGGATGCAGCCGCTGAAAATAATGTATTTTGGTATGAAATGAAACTTTGTGGCTAATTAAGATGTATAACTGTTTTATTTGTTTAAGACATGTGACATCCAGCAACCACTCCCTCTCAGAGAGAAGAGGCCTGTGGCCCCGCAGTGGGAACATTCAAAGGCTCCTTTTTTTTTGGATGGCGGGAAAACATCAAATGACTCCTCCCGCTCTGGGCAGAGCGGTAGGGACTGTCAGACTTTTACTGACTAAAAACCACCCATATTCCTTCTTAGCCCTTTGTGTCGAAGCCGCGGTATGTCTTTCGAACAACCCGCAGTCCCAACGGGGGAAAGTAACTCCTTGAACGACATCAATAAAAAAAAATCACAATATAGGTACATTTTTTTGTTTCAAAAGAAGCACTATTTGAATCAAAATATATAATGAATAATCCAAGCTTCTCTAACTCGGCAAGGTCTCCCAAACGGTTTACGTACGTAATTTGTGAAGGGTTCAGCTAAGTGTCATCAAACCTCCATTATATTATCTAAAGAGAGAACTCTTAGAATATCGATTAAATTACAGTTTATTGTGTATTCGTGCCCTAAGAGCTATGCCTTGTTTATAAAGTTAGGGTTTGGCAACGAGCTAGGCGCCCGAGCGTCACGCGTGTTGCGACAACTTCAGCGGACAAAGAGATTTAAAAGACTTATAGAGCGGGTATTCGGAATATTCTCATACAATTTGATACTGAACATTTTTGATTTTTACACACGAATGCTACCTGATAAGCGGGCGTGTGACACTAGGTAGACCGATTTGTAACGAAGTATTAACAAGTATTGGATGACGATTTTCTTCGTCTAGTCCCGTCTATCGCTTGTAACACATATTTGGATGTCTTTGACTGCGGGAAAAACAAATAAATGAAAGAATTTGTTTAAGGCATGCCACGATATAACGCGAAGAAAGAAAATGTCTCACGTGTTTGTCGTTTCACGCAAGTCGCATCGGAAGAGGTCGCCGCGGAGAACTAAGCTTTGTTGCATAGTCTTAATATTTTTATTATTACTTGTAACGAATAATATCAGGTACCTACCAAAAAAAAAACAAACAAAAGAGCCTAAATAAGCTGTTACCTTTCTACATTTTGATGAACAAAAAATAATATGCCGCACAATAACAGCTTAACGAACGGAATACCCATAAAAATCTTGACAAAGCGAAAAAAAAAGATAATTGGAACACAAAAAAGCATTCCTCGTCATTCACTGCTGAATATTTCATTGTATTCAGTATTTGCAGCCCATATTGGGCAGTGACCCAGATTACCCATATTACCGATACGGTATTACGGGTTTACGGGCACTGTCGAGGGTATTAGTTACTTGTGTGCCTGTTAATTACATTAGTTGCCAATAATTAATGATAGAACAATAAATGAGTGTGCGAGGGCCAATTAGTGTTCGGATGTTATTTCAATAAATGATTCGAGTGTATTCTATTGTATGTTGATTTTATCATTTTGAGCGATTCATTTAGTGTGAGACGTGTTTTTGTTAGGAAACTAGTGTTGTTACATACTGACAACAATATGTAGAAATGAACATCGTTTTATTATCAATATCTACGAAGTCTTGGGTTCGATTCCCGGGATAAATAAAGTGTTTTTGGGTTTTTCCATTAGGAATTCTCATCGGCTAGTCTAGATTTGTTCCTGGTTGATGGCAAAAGACCCTCAATCGTACATGGGACAAATGTGTGTGCCCTATAATCGAAGTTAAAAAAATACTAGACAATTGTGGGTGTCCTATAGTTCACCCACGTTTTATTTTATCTTCCGCCGAACTTTTCGGGAAAATCAGGTATTTACCTACTGACTGGAAGCGGGCAGACTATCAGACAAATTATTAAGTATATAAGGTTCACTAAATATACATAATTATCTGAAATACTAGTATCTATACCATTTCCTTCGTATTCTCCATTGTAAACAACATAAAATCCATGTGTAAATATCTGTTCCGTTTTCCTTTCCAAATGTTTGTGAAAGAAAATCAGTGCAATAGAGCTTCCAATATTGACTATAACATATCGTTTCCAGCGGCACTAGGATATCTATTTGAGAACCTGTGCAAATACAACGGATCGTTCGCCTTGCCTATAAAGCTGAGAGTTAAACTTATTTTCATTGCACTCCTTGCTCCGGGAACTTTTGATGTTTCTTCAGAGTACATAATCTTGTGCGCTGAGTGCCAATAAACCAGTTAGAGTAAGCGTTGAGGTTGTTTTTCATTTCATGAATGGAAATGTCAGAAAAAAGAAAGATTTAGATATACTTTAGTATTTGTCGCAGATACATGACCATGTATAGCTACACAAAATGACACTAACAAACAATAAACATACAACGCATAACTAATACTAAATAAAAAATATAAAAGGCCGGAACTAAACAAAAAAGTTCGTTTTCATCGTTTCAGCACATCGTTTTCATAAATTTTCAACGTAACGCTTTTTATGTATATTCAACCTTAATTCTAAACTTCAAAAATCAATCAAAAGCACATTTAACAGCGGATACCGTTTTGCGCATATTGAATCCACAAATCAAGATGAAACTTTAATACTATGAATGCATAAATCCAGGCTGTGGACGTCACCACTATCCGCACTAACGAAATTATTACCAACTGAATGAAAACGTGTAGTGTGGTGCGATCCACACATACGCAACGCACGTACGTCATTGGTTGATTTATAGCTCGAATGCCGGCCGCGCAACCACACGGGTGGTTATTGCAATCGTATATCTACACTTGTTATCGCTACTATTTATTCGCCAAAATATTGAAAGCTTCTGAAAAAGTGAGTAAAATCTATTACTGATAATGGATGCGTAACATGTTACAAGGAAAATCCATCAGTTGAATAAATGAATAATGTTTTGAGCCAATTTACGAAATCATTTCGTATACCGTAGACGTAGAATAATGAAAGAATTCGAGTACATTTAGTTGCTTTTGTTGTCTTAAATCAACACAATCTTGAGTCTTTTAGGTCTCACATTGTGGCGCACGTCTATTATTTCATATTATGTCAACCTTAATGAAAATTGCGAGAAACGTGAGGCCATTCCACTAAGAACGACTTCTGTCCGTATAAACTGTCTCCAAAACTTAAGGTACGGCTTTCATGAGACGAAAATTTACATACCAAGAACATAATTATTTTAAGGTTTCGCTACTAAACTGAAAACGTGAACATTTTACTGATTTTATGAACTTTTGGGCCTTTATTAAATGGCTACTATTACGTGAAGGCCTTTTGGCCATTATGACCAGGTGATTTAAATATGGCGCAAACACCAAACAAAATGGCGGGTGTATTAGTGAACAAGATGGCGCGTGAGTGCTGTCGTAAAATTAGGAGGGCGGCCATTAGAGTTGATGAGATGTACATGTCTGGACTTTATAATAACTCATTATGGTAATTACGGGTGTGTGTTTTAATTGAAACATTACGTCTTTATTATTCTTTACTTTGTTTAATTTAGAGTTTTTCGAGCATTTTTAAAACGTTTTTATGCCGTCATCAACGTTAAAACATTTTGTGAAAAACATTTCCAATATTGTGCAAAAAACACCACAGCATAAAAACCGGCCATGAAATAACCCAAAAACGTATTCCGAGGGGATCACAGAATGTCCCAATAAACACAAACTTGTGACAAAAGAAAGGCGACAGTTTCGCTTCCCGATAGCCGAGTGACGTCATTGATATAGTAAACTGCGACCCGTATTGCACTGAGCATGCCCTTATTACCTGGGTCGCGGGTAATAGCGACACTTTTGTATCGCTCGCGCCGTAAGTTCGGCCGTTCTGGCGAATTGGCAAAGCGACCCGGCAATGTATATCGCCGTATACGACCAATGTACTGGAAATTGGTATTGGGGATCAGGGCGGAAGATGAGCTGATAATCGAAGAAGATCGGAAAACTTGGGAATTATGTGTTGGCGTATAGATGGTGATATTACTTGCTATAGATGTGATGTGTTCTCATCCATTTTGAAGCGAATTTTCAGTTATTTACGGGGTTAAATGTGGTGTGGTGATTAAATATCCGGGTTAGTGTTCCCATAATCGATTAGGGGCAGAACTAAAACGCTGTGAAGTTAACTTGCTGATCGAAGGTTCTAGTTGATCCTGTCGGGGCTGCGGGTTGTTCGAAAGAGATACCGCGGCCTCGACACAAAGGGCTAAGAAGGAACATGGGTGGTTTTTAGTCAGTAGAAGTCTGACACTCCCTACCGCTCTGCTCAGAGCCCCAGAGCGGGAGGAGTCATTTGATGATTTCCCAAAACTCAAAAAAAAAAAGGTTCTAGTTGGTGTTAAAGAGGCATCATTAGTTGTGAACCTGTACTTATGATAACAGAAACGATCGGATAATATTTTCTATTTTATGTATTTTCAGTAATATAATATTACAAATTGGATTTAGACCCGTCAGGTGGTGGTTTTCACATATATCAATAATCCCGTTACCGTTTGAATTTTCAATAAACTCTCACAAGCTTTCGCAAATAAACTCAATCTACGATGTTCCGATAAAATAAACTCGATATTCATATTATTATGAGGTACGTGTAAACAGGGCTCTGTGTCATGTCGTACGAAAGTAGGAGCAGAATTTCCACTCCGCCTAAAGATCGTAGAGTAGGTATGATTAAGACTAATAACTACATAATTGCTACTTCTATTTTAATTTGTATCATACACAATAGTTAACTTCTTGAGTAATTGCTAATAATTTGGCGAAATAAAACAGACGGTCTTTCAGTCACCTATTTAATCGCCAGTTCTCAGGTATTGTTTTAATAATGCTATGCCACATCGACGCAGTTGTGTAAACTTATTCAGGACCAATAAGGTGAATTAACCGTGAGTTGGTCTAATCTCGAAACGGTGAAGGAAAACATCGTGAGAAAACTGTGTCCTAGAATCATCTGGCTCCGCGTGGTGGATTATATCCCATTCCTTCTCATAGAGAGGAGGCCTGTGTCCCAGCAGTGGGAACTAATTGTGCCTGGAGGTTTTCTGTTACTAAGACTTCTGTACATTGGTTATTATCTGTCCACAGTGACACAAAACCGTGACCTAGGTAACCGCACGACAACAGACGGGACGCTGGACGTGAATCTACGGCTTTTAATTCAAAGAGAGAGTTTATTTAACATATGTATCTGGTTATTTGTTTTAGATTGGTTTTCAATGTATAAATAACTTATCAAAGGACTGATAACCGATGGAGAGAAGTCTTTTTTTGCGGATGGGAAATCATCAAATGACCCCTCCGGCTCTAGGAGGAGTGGAACTCAGTGGAAGGGAGTGTCAGACTTGTACTGGCTAAAACCCACCGATGTTCAATCTTAGCTCTTTGTGTTCCAGGGCCGCAGTATCTCTTTCGAACAGTTCCGCAGCCTCGGCAGGAGAAAACGAGTCTTGGAAAGCTGACCCGAGTATCGGTGGGCGTGGTGTGGGGCGCCCTCAGCCCCTGTTGGACGTACCTGCAAACGGTGGCTGTGGTTGGGAATTTGGGATGCGAAGGGTGGAGTAGGGACTTGTAGTACACCTTAGAGGGACCCCCTAGGAGTGGGCTGTGATAAGGCTGAATTAATTGATCATTCATATAACTTACTACGATTGTTCTAGAACTATGCTGTGTTCTTCTGCAACATGTGATGGATATTTACCTGAAAATAAAATGAAAACAATTTCGTAAATTATTCAAGTTTGGCAACATAATTATACACCTAAAAATGTATACTAGACATTTATTTGTCTTTACTTTCGGCGTGAATTTAAAAAGCACTTGATAAATTACTTAGTTATTGGAATCCGTCGCGGTTTAAGATTATTAATTATGAGTTTTGTCAAGCTTTTGTTTGCATTAATTTATATTTGCCAATAATATTTATTGATACTTAAGTCAATGACCTAAAAAAAGTTGCCTTTAAGGTAAACTTGAACTCATCGTGACTTTCTAACGTTATATGTTTAATTAAAAACAAACTGTTAAAAAAATATGAAAAATTCTCATTATTCTAAATATTTGTTTTATTTAGAATAATGAGAATTCCAAAATAACACAGTTAGGTCGCGTTCTAATCAACGCCATCGTTGTATGAACGCGCGTCTGTCGCATTCAGTTTATTTGGCAACGTGACGCGTGATATAAAGTGGCATATATCGACAGCACGGTTGGCGTAGTGGCTGAGCGATTGGACTGCTGCGCTGCGTGTCGCGGGTTCGATCCCCGCACGGAACAAATATTTGTATGGCCTACAGATAGTTGTTTCGGGTCTGGGTATGATTGTGTATGTGAGTTTAAATGTTTGTGAACGCACCCACGATACAGGAGAAATTCCTAGTGTGGGGCAACGTTTTTTAAAAAAAAAAAAAAATATATATATATTTATATAACGCGGTGAAGCGTACTCGCGCGACTGTTTGCTTTGGTTAGGTTCCGGGCTCACAATTATCCTTCGTGAAGGTAGTAAGCAGAAAGTAAGGACCACCATGACTGGGTTAAATTGTGGTATTTAACACAGATTTATCACAAGCTAACCAGGTTGGTCTTCCTATAAGATCTTTATCATTCACAGGCTAGTTGCACTGCCCGTCGGGGCTGCGGGTTGTTCGCAGATACCGTGGCCTCGAGATGAAGGGCTAAGCAGGAACATAGGTGGTTTTTAGTCAGTAGAAGTCTGACACTCCCTTTCGCTCTGCCCAAGAGCGGGAGGGGTCATTTGATGATTTTCCACCCACCATAAAAAAAAAGGCTAGTTGCACTCGTGTGGTCGGGGCTAATTCAATAGTCTTGGATACTACTCTCAAGTCGCTGCGGTTAGGAGCTGACCACTAAATGTAGTCGTAACCAATAAGCGCGGAGGACTAACGGGCTTGTCTTAGGTCGTTGTAAATATGATAGGAACAAGATCTTTTTTTAAATAATAAGAAAAAGGAGTTGAAAGTGGGAGGAGTGGGAGGCATCAGGTGTCAAACATCCTCTCTCTGTGTGTGGGAAGTCCGGCTTTCAATAGTTGCGTTATTTGAGCAGAGGTTAACTTGCGTACTGTTTGGCTTTAACAACCACCCGGGTAGTTGAAACTTGATCAACCAAAACCTAATAACCCCAAAGGAATTTCAAGTAGGTACTGCTCGGAGAAATATGTACCTATACACAACATTATTGTTGGTTTTTTTTTTCGCACAAATCCAGATTCTGTGACTGCTAATGAGATAGTCCTTAAAACTTTGTCTGAACTGAGAATCAAACTCAGAACCTCAAGCAGGACCAACACTTGTTTGTCCTGCTAAGCAAAAACTCGCGCGAGTACGCGTTCACCGCGTTCATATGGCACACATTTGACCACGTGTCACCTTGCTTATCCCATCGAGATTTAACTCGTGAATTTACGTGCAACACTATATTTCATTCCTACGTAAAATAAAAAAAAACCCTCTATCTGCGGGCCGCGGTCTGTGCTACCCGCAGCACCCACCTGTACCTCCCCCGCGCCCCGCACTTAGCTAATGAAACCACCCCTACCTCAGATTACCGGGATTAGCCCAGCACTGGCACTGCCATACTCTTATTTACTGCGTGTTCCGATTAATTCCCACATGCGGTTATTTATATGGGCTGCATGTTCTATTTACCTTTCTGTTAGAGAAAAAATAGTGGTTTGTTTATTTGTGTAAGAAATTCAGTTACTTGAGGGTTATTTGAAATGTGATGTTCTTTGGATTAAAACATTAGAATTAGTAAAAGTTTTACTTCATCATCATCTGCATAGCTTTTTCCCAACTATGTTGGGATCGTCTTCCAGTCAATGTCGAATGCAGTTGAATACCACTATTTTACATGGCGGGCCTGCCTATCTGACCTCCACAACCCACTAAATACTGGGTAATATGATACCTCTTGGTAAGACTGGTACTGCGGTTGGCCGGAATTAGTAAAAGTTTTACTTAGAATATGAAAAAAATATCTCTAATTTAAGTTAAATAAAAAAGTTGAAAGGAAACTTTTAAATAATCCATGTACTGTACTTAAAATGTAGTCCGTCGTCGAAACATGTAGGGTTAATTTTGATAAGTATGTTAACAAGTTGAGAGTAATTAATTTGATACAACATCGAATTAGGAAGCCCACGACATGATATGAACACATCCTGTACATGTTGGGAACTTGCTATGTTACACCGGAACAAGGGTACTTTGGGAACCACAAACTTTTTTATGACATACGTTTGGCTTCCGAACCATCTGTTATAAATTATTATGTCTCGGACATAAAGAACTCTTATGGTTTTAGAAACGGTCGTTACCAGGAAAAGACCCGATAACATTTTTCGCGACCCGGGAATCGAACCCTCATGCTCAGCAGTCGTGCGACCACTAAAAAAAAAAAAAAAAAAAAATAAAATCATTTAATTCGAGTATCACAGACTCATATCATAATCGACATACAATTCAACAGTCACATTACATAATATACAAAGTTAAATTCAATAAAATAAAAAATAAGCCAACGAGGCAAGAAGCAAGTCAGCAAATAACCGAGTGTTCACCTCCAGTATTAATAAAAGGATACCTAAATGAAATTGTTTTGTACTTACATATTTACAAAAACTTCTAAAAATAACCAACATCAAAATGCGGTAATATTTCACTCAAATAAACAATTGAATACGTAAACAAAAGAAGTGTGGTCGAATATGAAAGCTTTGTAAAAATATGAAAATATTGCCTAATACCCGCCCCTTTGTAGGTTTGTGAGCGACCTCCCCGCGCCCCGCGCCCCCGGGCTGTTACGAATGTTACGATTCTACGCTAAAAGATTTCAGGACCTCGTAAAAACTAATATTCAGCCAAAATTGGTGGATGCTTTACTTTTTAATTCGACTTCCCTTTGCTTCAAAAGTAGGGACATTTGTAACGTAATACAATATTGGGGGACTTATCAAAATGTCCTCGTATTTTTTATGTAGCGAGAAGAAAATTTGCGAATTTCTGCTTTTATTTGTGTGAGCGAAAAGTTACGCGTAAAGTTACTTCGTAACTTAGTAAATACCGCGAACACTTGCTATTGTGCTTTATAAGTTTCGTGTGCCATTACGTTTTATTTTATGCACATAAAATCATGCGCCATAAAATATTACGTACCGTGCCAAATTCTTTGCGTAAGATAATTAAATCAGGAATTTGGAACTAGGTTTATGTCTGACATAATAATATAACCGCTTTTTTATTTTTTTATATTATTATCTTCTCCGGAGAATAAAAAGTTATATTCGGTAGGTATAAGTAAAGATTCACCGTAGCTGACTTTAGTGATTTTATGACAACGTTTCTCTTTTAAATTATATTTTGAAAACAAAAGTAAACAAAACATTTTAAAAATACAATCCATGTCATTATCCCTATATATAAAAATCTAATTATAAATGTATCAACCCACGAATATATCCACAAGTTCGCTTATAACTGTATATTTATTGAACCAGCCCACCTCCTACTGAATAATAGATAGCAATTAATCCTTTTACCATCAGAATCAATTCTGCGTGTCTAATTCTGACAGGCGTCTGAAGCTGTGACACCAATAATGCTTTACTGTGCATCAATAATTCAGGCTCCTGATCTGAAATTCCTTTTAAACGGGACAGTAGGAGAGAGGGTTAGGGGGGTTGGGGCTTCAGGTACATAATATTTAAAAGTTGGTGGGTCGCTCGGCTTTCAGTTACTTTTTTGTCATTGTAGGAGTTATTTCTAAAACTTTGCTATAATTGGTTGTATGTTTTAGTAAGTTAAAATAACGCTTTCCATAAATACTGGTTAGACTGCTTTATATTTTAGTGTTACTTTATAGTTCAATATCTATGAAAAATAGTTTGCGTGTAAGTACTAAATAAATTGTAATTTTGTTTTATATGGAGACCAGAATTTCGAAAATAATTCTTGCCTCCTTTATAACAAATAACTTTGAAAATACATGATGATGAGGGAACTGTGGGCGTTGACCCCTTTACGGGCACACCTCCGTGCGTAACGGAAAGTTTACATCAATTTCTTAATATTCTTTAATTACTTTCATAACAGTGAAAACTACTGTCCCGTTGGTTTTGTGACTACTGAGCATGAGGTCCTGGGTTCGATTCCCGGGTGGACCAGTGTTATTGGATTTTTCCATTTGGAATTTCTCAGAGCCACGAGTTCTGGATTTGTGCTCTGTAGATGACAATACGCTCGCCCTCTTTTACATGGGACTTAAACATAACTGGCGAAATGTGGGTGTGGTAATGGGTACTCTGCCTAGCCCTCCAGGGACTACAGTGCAGATGAAATCCTTACTAATATTATACAAGCGAAAGTAACTCTGTCTGTCTGTCGCGCTTTCACGCCAAAACTACTGAACCGATTTAAATTAAATTTGGTACGTGACACAGTCTAGAACAGGGATGGCGAACTTTTATGGATCAACGTGCTATTTTTTCTACAGCAATGTTTTTGAGACCTTATCACCTTACACGTGCGGTATATACGAGTATACTACAATCATATTTCTTAGTCTTTATTGGCGGATAATTAAACTAAATATTTTCAACTAAAAACTCTTTTAGTAGATTGCATGTTAAACTGTACTCCTCTACCAAACGGTTTCTAATCGAATCTTATGTTATTCTGTAAATAATTACTCGTAGGCTATACATGAAAATGTGGTTAAAATTCGGTGGTGTGCCTAAAATATTGTGTAACGTGCCATCAATGGCACGCGAGCCATTGGTTCGCCATCCCTGGTCTAGAACCTGAGAAAGGACATAGACTACTTTTTAACGCGAAAATGGGTTAAAAGGGGGGATGAAGGAATTACTTTTGATCACGATAACCGACATATATGCGGACTGAGCCGCAATTAATAATTCATGTTTTCTTTAGTAAAAAATACCAGATGCTGTGGTATTATTGGTTTCCAAGAACATCTGCTAATATTCAAATTAAATTTACCTAGAATTTCAGATCTGGTCTGTGATTAAAATAATATACTTTAATAAAAAAAATCTCTATATTAAATCCTCTTTACGTAGAGCAGCTTCAATAAAACATTTCTAAATTGTTTTAATAATTGATTCCCCTCGGCTGAGTTTCAATAGGTACACGACTAATTCAACTGAAGTATAAAATATCTTCGAGTAGTAATCAATGAATCCTAAGTTATTTCAAGTAATTTCAAGTTATAGCAACGCCTGCGATTAAAGTTGAAAGTGTAATTAAGTAATGAATATGGAGATCAGTTAAGCACTGTAAAACTTTAAAAAATTATATTTTAATCAATTTATTACTAAAACTAATTGAAGTGTTTTGTAACATATATTTTAATTTGGCATTCTTAGTACCTACTCAACTCTAAAATCTTCATAGTTTTATGCGTTTGAAGACGCAAAAGGTCTTAGAAACCAATTTTAGCGTTTAAAAAACCATTTAAAATGTTTTTCTATTTTTTTTTATCAAAAATGAAAGAAAATGTATGAAAATCACCAAAGTATAGTACTAATGACCCCAGTGCAATAATATTTTTCTAATAATTAAGTGTAATGTAAACGTTTTGCTCCGAAATGTAATACAAAGGTTGGCTAGGTGCCATTTTTTGCCAACAGTACTGTTTAGTACTCATACAAAACTCTTGCATTAGGTACTTTCATACATGAAATTAAACAAAAAAAAATATTTTAAACCCGAAGATTAGAATAGGTCTTTATTTGCTTAAAATCGAGGTACAAACAAAAATAGTTGCTAAATTAAATAGGTACTTAATAGGATCCATGTTCATTTTGCCATAATATAGCATAAAAAAATGTAACAATATAATATATAATATAATGTAAAAAATATAATATAAGAAATCCTGCACAGAATAATAACACTATCAGGCTTTATTGAAAACCTATACTTACGAATGTTAGGATCGTAGAACATTTTAATGTAACTCCGCAAAATCGTGTGCGAGGTGCACAATGTAAATAATTGAATATTTTATAGGAATGCGTATTTATAATAGAATTCTGAAAACTATTATGTTACTTGCCATTCTTGTTTAACTAAAGAATATAAGTAACATATATTTTTTAATTTGTTTATAATTTTTTATGTAGGGTGTAGTTTCTGGAACGAATTATCTAATTTTATTTTTCGATGTCGCGAGCGTAGTGCTAGTTTGCTCTATTTATGTGCGATAAGGGTGAAAATTCGTATAAAAAAAACAAAAACATTTCCAAAAATGTCGGAAGTGTACACAGACCCAACCTTCGAAGATGTCGGTTGATCAAATTTAGCTTCCAAACTATCTAGCATGAAGTTGCAGATGAGTTGACTATTAAATAGTCGACTATCTATGCGTCATGCTTAGAGCGAGGATCGAACCCGCGGCACGGAAACACGAAGCGAACAGTATAGCCGATGGACTGAGCGACGAGTTGATTCATGCGTCCAATTTTATCAACACTAGCTAAGTGGATGACGTCACACGCCCGCGCCGCCCGCGCAGCGCACGTGACTTTTTGTTACGCTGCGCCTAGCGCCTGCGCGGGAGGCGAAGTCATTGTGATACAAGTTTCTTGTAGCGAACAGTGAGCTTGGATTTCTACCTGAGTTCGTCTGGAAGCGAACGTTACTCGGCATTGACATTTTGTCTGTTAAAATGTACATTTATGTGAAATAATTATGCTAAATTAACCTACCAATAAAATAAGTTAGGTCTGTGAAAACTTCTGCAATAAAAACAACTGTATTGTGGTTTATATGTTTGACTTATCTCCTTCTGATCGAGTAGGTCAAGTATTAACCATATTTTAACCTAGGGTTAATTCGAAGCAAATGTTAGAGCTGATGAGGTGGCTAGTGCCTACATACTGGTCTGAGTGTCTGACACAATTCGAGGTCATCGACACGCAAAAAAGAAGGAGAAAATACTTTATGAAAGCATTTCCATTTAACTTTGTTACAGTTTAATTAATGGGTTTTGTACCAAAATATAACAAACAAACTTCATATTTTCATTATAACAACGAGCAAAATTGTTTATTTTAGAGCATTATTTCATTAAACAAGTTACAAAATCAGCAAAGGAAACACTCGACAAGTCTCACAACTATAGAACTTTAAAGTTTTACGAGTTTGGAGGCTGGCAAGCTCGTGAACTTTTTCAAATTGGAAAAAATCTCAGAAACTGGCAACCCCATCCCTTCGGAGGCTTCACAAGTTTGAGGGTCGCAGTTTGAAAGGTTCGCTGAAAGTAAGCCCCGTTCAAGTGCCCCAGAGTATTTGACTTGACTTGATCATTGAATTGGTTATACCCGCGGTTACTAACTTTGCCTGTGTACGAGAACTTTTCCCTTTGTGAGACTTCGAGGGTTCTTTTGTGATATCATTCTCTAATAATCAAACTAAAAATAACTAAAATAACTTCGTTACAAGGAAGTTGTGCGAGGTTGATAAATAAATAAATTCATCAAGCTAACAATCTACTCACCATAATGCTGTTGCCAACGACTTTTGCATCATTACTACAAAATAACATAACATCACGCCTGTAATCCCTGAAAGGTTAGGCAGAGGTGTACCTAATAGTACACACACACACATTTCGGGAGTTATGTTGAAGTCACATGCAATAAGCAAGCCATCAACCAAGCACACAATCAGACTCATAGGGCCTTATGGAAATACCCAAAAACACTTTACCCGACCCGGGAATTGTACCCAGGGACTTATGCTCAGTGCTAGCTTGCGATCACTAGACAGTTCAAAATAAAACAAAATATTGAACAGGTTATAAGTTGCCAACTGCAACGCTGATACCAAAACAGCATACCTATTAACCGAATAAATAATAGTTGGTATGCCTGCAATAACAATTTCTTCAATAAAAATTCTGCTCGTCCCCCACATATCCGCGATATTACAAAAATGTCATAATAAACCTCAATGGAGGTCTGTATATGGCATATTTTTGGGCAAACCAATGATAATAGGCGCTCATCCCTTCGCTACGAGGGTCGCGATAGCACTTTCACTACTGTTTTGAATATATTAAATTGCGAGTTATTTTCCGACAGAGGTATGAATTTAATCGTAGTTTTATTAATAGATAAACCTTTTCCAGCCATGTTTGAATGGGTACGGTAAAGTTAGAATAAGTGTTTGAATAATAAAATACACTCTATGAAGTCAGTTCTATTGTGATCTGAGTTATGTCACCGAAAAGACATTGCAACAAAGAATGTGAAGATTAAATATAGCAATGTAGCACTCTTAAAACATTGTGCTAGTGGATGCTTTAAATAGTAAACGGGTCATGGAGGTAATTTAAAAAAAATAGTATTTACTAAAACAGCTGTGAAAAATTTGGAACTTTGACCCCCAATATCTCCGTAACTGGAGGGTTCCCAGGTATGGTCTAGAACAAACAAATTATCGCAGTGGTTAAGGGTACCTTTACACCCTATATCTCATATGGCACAAGTTCATGTTGTTCGTAACTCGTTGTTCTTTAAATTTTAATATTAATTTAATCGTACATCATCATCATCGTCAGCCTATAATGTTCCCAATGCTGGGACACAGGCCTCCACTCTATAAGAGTTTGTTACGAATGTTTCTTCTCAGAGTATTCAGGTATGAAACACCGGCCCCATCTAGTTTTTAAAAAGTGACTTGTAAAAGTATTTGTGAAAATCTATTTGCAAAATAAACATCATTTATCATTTAACAAGCTTCAAAAACGAACCAATGGCAATAATACACGCCCGTGCCCATAATCCTAAATAAAAACTAGTACAATATCAAAATAAATGATCAGTTCACCTCTTAGTACTGAAAATATCATAAAAAGCAACTTCCCACGCGTGTATCACTGTAATGTAACATGACACGCGACGCGGTCGTTACGGTCACGATATTTGTACAACCGTACGTCACGTCAACGTGACGCGACGTCGTCGGCGTGAAATATTATTATTTTGCGTTACCTTATTATCGCGCGGCGGAAGAGGGTTAACATCGAGTTTGTAGCTACAGAGACAAAAATTTTGTGTGACGAAATTTTGTATTATATAATGTTGTTTTATTATTTGTTTATGCTACCGGTTTAGTCGCGGAGGGTGGGTTGGAGTATCAGATGGTTGGATTGTGTGATTAATACAAATATTGGTAATTTAATTTGTTTTAGAATTTTACAACATGATGCTTTTCTCAATGAATAACCCACATTTTACTACATCAAGGAGGCAACCTCCCTCGAAGTTCAAAATAAAGTGTTTTTTCAACACATGTAAAAGTAGGGGAGACCGGGGCCACAATTAACAAAATATACATTTTTAGTTGTAGATAAGAAATTATTTAAGATTTAGACTTGATTTTTAGGGTTCCGTACCTCAAAAGGTAAAAACGGAACCCTTATAGGATCACTTTGTTGTCCGTCTGTCTGTCTGTCTGTCTGTCAAGACCTTTTTTCTCAGGAACGCGTGGAGGTATCAAGCTGAAATTCATATCAAATACTCAAGTCTATGGTCTCTTGGAGCTGTGAAAAAATCAAACTTCTAAGTCAACGCGATCAAAAGATACTCCCGTTTATGCCGCAAATTTTCGACACTCGCAAGGGAATCAAAACCTACAGGGTACTTCCCGTGAACTCAGAATCTTGAAATTTGGTATGAAGCAACGTCTTATAGCAGAGATATAGGAAAAATTGCGAAAAGTATACATTTTTAGTTATATCATATAATAAAAATATTTTTAATAATTTTAAACTTATTTAGCAATAAAAATACCATAACTTTTACTTATATACCTACAGGTTTGTACGGAACCCTCGGTGCGCGAGTCTGACTCGCACTTGGCCGGTTTTTAGCATACATGATGCTTAATCATTCAGGTATTATGTACTTATCTCAAAACAAACATAATAAAAACGATGCCGTAGGTATAACGCTTTTTCTTAAAAATGGCAGCTGTTAATTGTTACCTCACGTTTGGGGTCACAATTAACAGGTGTGGGGCAGTTATTAACAGAAGGGGTAAAAATTAACAAATGTTATGCTGACTGATTTAACGAAAAATAAATATATGTATGACTTAATTTTTTTATTAATGAAAGTGAAATTAAAACAGCCTTGCATGACACAGGTTTTCTTATAAACTAATGATAACAAAATCACAAAATATCTTAACATAAACGAAAACTCTAAATATGTTAAATTATTTCAATATTTTACAGTTTTTTTTTCTGAATCACTATCAATCAGTCTAAAAATGGTAAATATATGTTAAAGTTAAGTTTAAATATAAAATTTAAACTTAACTAGACAAATTACTTAAACAACATCAGACGATGAGGTAGAAAACGGCACACTTTTATCTTAAAAGTCTTAGTCTTTTATAAACATTTTATATTAACTTAATTAGCATTGTCTTAAGACTTAAACAACGTATATAAAATGTACTTTAATACAAAATCAACAATAAAATATCAAGGATTAGGAAATATTTTAAATACATACGAACTAAAAGAATATCTATTCGTATTCATTATCTGAATTACAATTCAGACAACAGAATGATGTGATTTCAACTTTGATACTTTCTGCTTGGGCCCAGTCCTTGCAAGCTATACATTGAATCCATTCACCACCTGATGTATATCTTCATTATAAGAGGTACCGCAAATAATACAAAAATAGTCATCGTCATCGTAAGAGCTATTGCTTTAATTTAATATCCTTATCTTCACTTTTCCAACTTCTTCTTTATATTTCCCTTAGCATTTCCCTTAGCCTTTCCTTTATCTTTTCCCTTATCTTTTTTGTTCTCTTTGTTCTGGTTTTTTGATGTCATTTTTCTATTTTTGATTTCTCTAATATTATGTTCTTCTTCTAGAGATTTTTTTTCCTGAGTGTTCTATTAGACAAAACTCGTGGTGGAGCTTCTCGCAGAGGTCTTATGCTTTCAACTGCAAAATCACTAGCACCTTTATGTATACCTGACGGTCCAGCTACTGGTTCATTAGACATTTGCGATATCACTTCTGTCACTCTTATATCTAAATTAGGCACATCGTTTAAAACTTCAGTGCTTCAATCATTGACCGCCATCTCATTAGTTTTCCAGGAGTTTAGGATTCTGGTACCTTTTCAATGTTGTAAAAACAAATACTCTGCTATGATTACTTCTTGTTCAGCATTGAAGACCAACAATACTAGCCCCCATATCTGGGGTAGGTATTAACGCGTTAATACCTACCCCCTCAATGTGTTAATTGTAGCCCCAAAGGTACATATAAATTATTAAATAACGTAAGAAAATATTGGTCAATAGTTATGTCAAATATGAAACATAGTATTGTTAAGTATAAAATATGCTACTAGGAAAACAACAAATATAATCATAACACTTTATAATTCTTGCGCTAATCAAAAAATGGTGAACTATGAAATGTTCGTAAAGTGCTTAAAAATATCGACCAGCACACAAGTCGCCCAAATGACGCGCGGAGCACATCAGGACGATACTGTGCCATGCGGCGTGATCTAAATGACAAGTCAAGACACTTACTGGAGGAATAGTATGTATAGTTTTAGAGAAATTTGCCTGTTAATACCTACCTCTGTTAATTGTAGCCCCGGTCTCCTCTACCCTTAACGCAAACGAAGGGCATTTGTTCTCCCCACCACTGCGATCATTTTTTTGTTCTAGACCATACCGGGGAACCTCCTAGTTACGGAGATATTGGGAGTCAAAGTTCCAAATTTTTCACACTGTTTTTGTAAATACTAGTTTTTCAGGTTATTACTTCACTTAAATTACCTCCATGACCCGTTTACTAATCAAAGCATCCACTAGCACAATGTTTTAAGAGTGCTTACTTTGAGTTTTACCCTAAAATGTTATTTTTGACCCCAAAAAAAGTCATTTCCCAGCAAAAAATTTTGCGTAGGGGTACTTAGTTTGATGTACAGAATGCTCGGTTGACGGCCGTGTGATGGGTTGATTTACACCCTGTATAATGCATTCTCGCAAGGACACAAAACTCAGAAGTACCGAAAACAGTACACTAGTCACCAATATTTTCTTTCACGAGAATAAAAATAAATTCGCTAACAGCTCCAATAAATTCGTTGCCGAATACAAGTGAATAAAACATTGCATTCCCGATATTTTTCTCCCGTTTCTCGCTTCAAAAACACATCGGGAAAACATGTTGGTCGAACAAAAATATGTACATGTTTTAATGAAACTTGTGAATATGTATGTAGGTTGTATGACTTGTATGTGTATGCCGTGTTCTTCGCATGTTTTACATATTCAACGGGCATTACTGTCGAAGGATAATAAATAAAATAATAACCTACCACGTGGGCCCAGTCCGGATTGGTAGATGTCACAAGTAATAGAATTTTTGGTTCTAGGACATGCCAGTTTTCTCACGATGTTTTCCTTTACCGTTTTTGAGAGTAGTGGTGATGAAATAAATTACACAAAGTAATGCCTCTGTCTGGGTTCGAACCCACGACTTACTGTTCGTAAATCAGAGCCACCACTACTGGGCCAATAGGTACTATCTCCACCATCTTGTTGCAATACAATTTCCACAGACAATTTCACTAATATTCATATGTCACAAAAAGGCAACACTACCGCACTGCACTTTATACCAGTACCTTAGTTATGAAAAAAATACAAAGACAACATTTTGCACAATTTGTGGCAGTTACTTGTCAAAATTAATGGAGCCGCTCCGTTGGAAACTTTGAACTGATCTCATTTGTTTGTTTTTCAACTTATTTTGGACCTCGACCACTTCAATCTTCCTTGTGTTATTATTTGTTTGAATTTAATTAAGTATTATAAACTGCAGTTTACAAATTGAGTGCCTCATTGATCTAGCAACCGCGACTGCGGATCACGAGGTCCTGAATTGAGGTAGAAATTCCCCAGTCGGGCAAAGTGTTATTAGGTTTTTTCCATAATAAATTTCTCCCGATGCAGACGCATCTGTGCCCGGTTGATGGCAATTTAATAGGCTCGCTTACTACTATATGGGACTTAAACATGAGTGGCAAAACGTGGGTATACTATAAGGTACACGTCTGCCTAACCCTTCGGGGATTACGGGCGTAATGTTATTACATATTAAATAAAATATAATTCATACAACTACGTTATTCTACATGTGTCCACACTCAGATAAAATCGACACATGTCTCTAATCCCTGCAGACCGCGGAGGTGTTCGGCTGTACATCTAGTGACAATTCTCGGATAATGGCATTAGGCAGCCTCCCCTGTGTACCGGGCCCAACTAGCGCTTGTTCTGGTCGAGAAACGTACTTGTTACCTAACATACGTAGACGTACTGTCTATGCTAAAGAAATTATTTGTGAAACTACTCAACTTTATCTATGGTCGGATCGTATCAACTTTAAGCCTCATTGATTGCTGGTTACTTTAGTCAAGCAATCAAAACCGCTGACGGGACCTGTATTATACAAGACAAAAGAAAGGATTCGAGGATACACATTAGCACCGAATCAAGAGCTGGAATCTTGGGTAATGATGGGACTTTTACTCAGCAGTAGACCTATTCAGAGTTTGGAGTTTGGCAAGTCATCAAATGACTCCTCCCGCTCTGGGCGGAGTGGAAAAGAGTCTCAGACTTCTACAGAGTAAAAACCAACCATGTTTCTTCTTAGCCCTTTGTGTCCGGGACCGGCGTATCTCTTTCGAACAACCCGCAGCCCCGACAAAAAGGTTCGAAGCAGCCTAATTGTGTGTTTTCGCCCAAAGTTCTTGTCCACACTTCTATCATTTTCGTGTTTCAGAACTCTGTTGCAATACGTGCCAATGATCGCGTATCATTTGGTGCCCAAACTGAGTATAAAGACACAAGGCGATGCTATGCAAAGGAGATCTGATACAACAGAATGATACAAGTATTCATAAGGCCTAAGGCTTTAACAGATCGCAAGGCGATAAAGCCATGTTCAATATTTCAGTGTCTTCATAAGTTCCATAACAACGTCCTTGTTTGAACAAGGGAGGGTCGCAGAGAACGAGGTCGAGGTCACGTTGCGATCGATATCGTGAAGAAACAACGACCGGTCGTTTTGTTTCTTTAAAAGCCATTTAGATAAATTGTGTTTCATGGTCTGCTTACCAAGTTGATGAGGAAAATGGAACTATTTCTTCAACAATATTAAAGAGACGAGAGGAAAATTAAATATAATGGTTTAACAGTAACCCCCTATTATTTAGGGTGGCAAATAAAAGTAACTGGCGGGTTGTGGGAGTACAATAGCGGTCTCTGCCTAGCTCTTCACAGATAGGCAAGCGTGATTGGGCTTAATTTGAGATTCTTTCCATTGTCCTTCAAGTTCTAAACCTATATAGCCTTAGAGAAGTGCATTAAATACACCTCGGCCGTCTCAATGGAATTAAGGAAATTCAAAAATACTATGTAAGTAACTATCTTCTCAGAACACAATATTGATTGCAAAAAACCAAACCGAGATAGTAGCCGGGTTAGGTACACTGAAGTAACGCATGCCTGACCTGTGTACTCCTCTTCAGTCTTCTTCTAGAGGGGTCAAGTCATGCAGGACGCTGACTGGACACACGTAAGTTATACTTATCCATCATATATTATAACCAGGCTCAGAATGAATTACTTTCAAACGCCCAGGTTACGGTAAAAATAAGCATACTGCTGGAAAACTCCATTGCACACAAGTATTTTACTTACTGAGTACGTGATATACTACAGCACTGCTGGAAACCACTCGCAGTAAGTACGGTGTCTTATAATTACCAGCGAACAAAGAAGAATGTATGAAAACACTCGTTTGGTTGTTTAAGAAAATTAACGTGCTTGAATATTACAAGAGTATAAATAACTAGCTTTGAAAATTAAATCCCCTATTTAACTTCTTTAGGGGTTGAATTTCGACAACCTCGAAAAGCTACTGATAACGGGCAAAGTAGGCGGGAGAAGACCCAGAGGCAGAAGCCCAATGCGCTGGTCAGACCAGTTCCGCTTTGCCCTAAACACTTCAGTCTGCGATGCCTTACATGCTGCCGAAGACAGAGTGAGCTGGCGCAAGACAGTCCGGGAGAAAGTGTTTTAAAGAGGCCACGACCCTCAGCATTGAGGAAAAACGACGCAAGGAGGGGGGGGAGGGGTTGAATTTCGAAAAATCCTTCCTAATTTCTTGTCTCCATTATAAAAGGAATCTCTGTGTAACATTTCACCTTTCTAGGTTCAAGGGTTTGGGCTGTTCGTTGATGAGTCAGTCAGACAGTCAGGACTTTTCTTTTCGTTTGAAAAGATTTTGTAGTCTTCGTTTTGTGATACATTTTATACACTTACAACTTGTATTAACTATTCAACATCGAAATATCAGAGTTATCCGTACAAGGTATAGAAACACACACACACACAGAAAACCGTCAACAATCTTCCCACCAGACAGAACTACCGTCTGGTCGGAAGATACCTTTACTATGGGGTCTCAGCAAGTATACACTCTTTTTTATATAATTTTATCTTTTTTAACAACATACTTACATCTTACCGACTACCTACGACAAGGAACCAAAACAAGCAACCAATGAAGTGCAAAATTAACAACCAATTAGCAGCAGTCGGGCCTTAGCACACCAAACTGTGCGAGAATTCCCAGCTCATGCACATTTGGACACAAAATGTTCTACAAGAACATCAGTCATAGTTATTTAAAGCGTCTTTCGCTATAATATCCGAGGTGTAAATCATGGCAGTGTCTGGCCACGTAAAGCTATGAAACACGCCCATTCCATACTTTATGACTTTCACTTTATGTCGAGAATGTTTGGACTGGATTGGGCCTGTATGACGGGTCAATGTCATTGACAGTATATTTTCCACGTGAAGTCCTCGGATCGGAGTAGTCCTTCAAAATTGAACGAAGTTTGACAGCTGTCAAATTAATATAAATACGAAAAAATGAAGTTTGACATATCTATCATCCCCCCATCCTGTCAGCCTTCTAGGCACTTTTCCTGTTTACAGCGATGTGGACGATTTTTTTGACGCCCTGTAATTCTTCTTGTTACTGGGTATATATATTTTATGATAATTTTAGTTCTTTAAATTGTAGGTTTTTAAATATTGTAAATAATGACAAATAAATATTGCTTCAGAACAATACTAGTGCCGTAGCTATTTTCTAAACACAAGATATAGATTACAAGGGCTTTCAATACCGGTATTACGGGATCCCGTAATACCGTGATCTCGGATTAAATATGGGCTTTTTTCAATACCGGTATTGACGCCTCAATACCGTGATCACGGTATTGCAAACATTACATGTCTTATCGTTAATTTAATTGCATGTTTAAAATATAATAATGACACACGAAACGTTCAAAGAGACAGTGAGACAATGACTGATCTTAAACACGATATGAACATAGAAGAACCTTCTACTTCATTGAATACGAGCAGTGGAAATGATATCACACGCAGGTTTGACTATTTCCAGCCTTCGATTCAATCCGGCTTGTTTGGGAAACAAGCTGGATTCCGAAAAGGCTTTATTAACATAGACAGCATACATACGCTGCGTCGGGTTATACAAAAGACCGAAGAGTATAACCTGCCTCTCTGCTTAGCGTTTGTGGCCTACGAGAAACCCTGTGCTTCGATCCAGACTTAGGCTGTACTGCAGTGTCTCCAACGGTCCCAAATCGACTACAGGTACATCGCGGCGTTGAAGTGTGTGTACATAAACGCCACCATGTCAGTCCGACTTCAGGACCAGCAGGGCTATTGCGTATCTTTTTAAATGTCGGTGGCTATCATAATGTCCATCGATTATTTGTCAAACGGTTCTTTTTTGTACCAAACCATAACCATTTGTCAGTTAATCGATGGACACTATGATAGCCACTGACATTTAAAAAGATACGCTATAGCCCTGCTGATGTCGGAACCTATTTTTGTGTGACAGGGAGACGTCATATCTCCGAAACTGTTCACATCTGCACTGGAGGATGTCTTCGAGGTTCTGGATTGGAGAGGACTTGGCATCAACGTCAATGGCGAGTACATCCCTCACCTTCGGTTTGCCGACGAAATAGTGGTCATGGCTGAGACCATGGAGGACCTCAGTAAAATGCTCGATGACCTCAGTAGGTCTTAAAATAAACATGGACAAAACCAAGATCATGTTTAATGTGTGGACATTAGTAACACCCACACCTTTCAAAATCGGAGACTCTGTACACTCGAAGTTGTGGACGATTATGTCTACCTGAGACAAATGGTGTAAATGGTCCAGTTAGGTAGGTGTAACTTCGAGGAAGAGTGGTAATCGTCGAATCCGACTTGGCTGGGTAGCATTCGGGCAGTTGCGCGATATCTTCTCGTACAAATAACCGCAGTGTCCCAAGACGAAAGTCATGACCAGTGTGTGTTGCCAATGATTAAATACGGTACCAAAACGTGGACGCTCACACACAATGGGCCTCATCAGAAAGTTCAAAGTCACCCAAAGGGCAATGGAGAGGGCTATGGTCAGAGTTTTCTTGCGGGATCAGAAACATCCAGCAAGAGCACCAAGGTTACCGACTTATCCCGAAAAACTGCCAAACTTAGGTAGTGGGCAGGGCACATTGCTCGCAGAACAGATGGTCGATGGTGTCGAAAGTTTTGGTGTAGCGACCGCGAAATGAAAGACGTTGTGTTGGAAGGCCTCCCACAAGGTGGACCGATGACCTGGTGAAGGTTACGGGGACCCGCTGGATGCGCGCATGGGACCGGTCAATGTAGCGACACCTGAGGGAGGCCTATGTCCAGCAATGGACGTCTTTTGTCGATCATTAATGATGATGAGTAAAAATGAAGACACATCCATCCATTCCTATCGGCAGCTTAGAGATATTTACTGTATGTGGTACCTACGACTATTGAAGCAGAGCGTGCTTTTTTCAGTAGGCTATTGTGAATGATGGATAATAGCTAATTAAGCACTTACGTTTCTACAAATATTGATACCTATGTTGATTATATGAGACATTTCAATAATAATAAAAACGTATACTTTTTTGATATTTGTACTTTTCAAACTCTATCTGAAATGCCTTCCTACAAAAAGACTTGATAAAGTTTAGGTTTTGAATATGTTCCTAAATATTAGTCCTTTTTAATTAAACAATCAACCAATACCAAATTGATAAATCCGGGAGCTATTTATAAAAGGTATAATAAGAATAATAAAGACAGTTTTAAAAATAAAAACACGTACTTTAAAGGTTAGTAGGTAATACCGGTATTAATACCGTGATCACGGTATTGACCTCCAATACCGGTATTGATACCGGTATTGAAAACATCCGGTATTTGAAAGCCCTATTACACATCAAAGTATTTCAACCAATCATAGGTCATTTATTGACAACAAAATCCCAATTTAGGCCACGGCCTCGAAATCCTGGTATTATTGGTCTGACAAATAATAAAGAAAATAAAAGACTTATTATTTCTTGTAACGCACATTTTATTTTTAGCTTTAGCCCGTTCGCTGTAGTTCGCCCACATAATCAAATGTTTTCCCTGAAGTATCCAGTTCATCTGCCGATGTAAGTTACTAGCTCATGCCCGCTACTTCGTCGGCGTAGATGTCGGTTTTCGCGACCAAAAGTAATCTTTCAACAGTCCCTTTCTATCATTTACAACCCTTTTTCGCATTAAAAAGTAGCATAATGTCCTTTCTCAGGCTCTAGACCTTCTGTGTACCAAATTTCGTTTAAACCAGTTCAGTAGTTTTGGCGTGATAGCGCGACAGACAGACAGAGTTATTTTTGCATTTATAATCTATATATATAAAAATGAAACCCGTTTTCCGTTGTCACGACTTGGCATGAAAACGGCTTGACCGATTTGGCTGATTTTTTTTTTTAAATGTTCGTTGAAGTTCAAGGATGGTTCTTACGGCGAGAAAAATTCGAATAATGGCCGGAAAAGCCCTAAAAACAGCCCTTTTCTTTTTCCCATACAAACGTTTTCTAACTAAAACGTAAAATCAATTTGAGCTTTAATACCGTACCCATAAAGTTCAAGTGTTAGTGGAGAGGTTCCGGGAAGGCAAAACAATTGAGTGACGTTCAGTTGTTCAGTCAACGAATGACAACTTCAAACAGACCATACGACATTATCACAATAATCACAAATAATTACTGTTTCTTTCCCAATAGAAAAACGATTTTTCAAATGGTGTTTGCGTATAATATAAAAATTAATTGCTGTTCGTTAGTCTCGCTAAAACTCGAGAACGGCTGGACCGATTTGGCTAATTATAGTGTTGAATTATTCGTGGAAGTCCAGGGAAGGTTTTAAAGGTGAGAAAGTGGTAGGTAGGTAGGCAGGGTAGTAGGTAGAGTAGTAGGTAGAGTAGTAGGTAGGGTAGTAAGTAGGATAGTAGAGTAGGTAGGGTAGTCGGTAGAGTAGTAGGTAGGGTAGTAAGTAGGTAGGGTAGTAGGTAGGTCGGGTAGTAGGTAGGTAGGTAGGGTAGTAGGTAGGTAGGTAGGGTAGTAGGTAGGTAGGTAGGTAGGTAGGGTAGTAGGTAGGTAGGGTAGTAGGTAGGTAGGGTAGTCGGTAGGTAGGGTAGTAGGTAGGTAGGGTAGGAGGTAGTAGGTAGGTAGGTAGTTGGTACACAGGCAGGTAGTAGGTAGGAAAAAGGGCATTGCAACGCATGCCGGGAACAGCTAGTATTATATATAAGTAATTAAGTAAGGGTAAACAGGAGAGATGAGATGCACCATGTTTCGGGCATTTTTTTTATTGGACAAGCCCACCACACTATTCCCAAACCACTGTAACTCCTGTTAACCAGAATCAACAATGGCGACCACAAGAACAGCGCCGAGACAATGAAGTTCGACGAAGTCCCAGAGAAACAATTTCACTGTCTTGGATCCCGCAACAAAATTGTTTCGGGCATGCTGCCTTCGTTTAATCATGCCTGTGGTCACCCCATACTGTTCCCAATGCTGGGCCAAAGGCACGATTATTAGTTAGCCCGTCTCCCACCGCCCCTCCTAATTTCTGTAGCCCCCTGTCCAGGGATTTTGTCATTATTTCGGTCCAGAAATCAGTAAGACAGTCAAACCTTCAAGATTGAACCACCAACCATTTTCTCAATTATAATAATACGCTAAGAATACGCTATTGTGTTTCGTCTGCCCTCGAATCTGCCCTAAATATTTTGGAACATCGTTTAATGAAATATTGAAATGTATGAAACCCGGGCTTGAATACCTACTTGTATTATTGTTCATTATTTTGTGGCCCGTACTTACATTAAAACGCGCCAATAATTAATGTTGGAGAAGGCTTTTATAAAATTGGGTTCGTGATATTTTATTATTACATATTTCTACTGTGTTTGTTAATGTTTCGGTTTGGCAAACATACAGGCCGCGCTTGGTTATAATAAGCCACCCCTCCTTTTTATTGGGGTTGTAGAGCGGGTGTGGGCAGTGTGTATTTAAGTACTAATAGGGTAGTTAACTAAAAAAATCTAATTAGTCCGTCAGATAGAGTTACAAAAAATATTGGACACGTATTTTTTCTTTTTTCACGTAAACAAACAATGTTTTGTTTGTTTTTTTTTTGTTTTTTTTTTTAAAGACGTTGCCCCACACTAGGAATTCCTCCTGTATCGTGGGTGCGAATGAAGACGATACAGTGCTTTGAAAACACGTGTGACGTCATATTCTAAAACATTAGTATGACATTTTTTACCGGAGAGTGACGTCATGACCCCCCACTCAAATCTTTGACGCGTTTTATCTTCGTCAATTTTTATTGATTTGACTAGCTGTTCCCGGCATGCGTTGCAATGCCCTTTTTCCTACCTACTACCTGCCTGTGTACCAACTACCTACCTACCTACTACCTCCTACCCTACCTACCTACTACCCTACCTACCTACCTACTACCCTACCTACCTACTTACTACCCTACCTACCTACCTACTACCCTACCTACCTACTACCCTACCTACCTACTACCCTACCTACCTACTACCCTACCTACTACTCTACCGACTACCCTACCTACTCTACTATCCTACTTACTACCCTACCTACTACTCTACCTACTACTCTACCTACTACCCTGCCTACCTACCTACCACTTTCTCACCTTTTAAACCTTCCCTGGACTTCCACGAATAATTCAACACTATAATTAGCCAAATCAGTCCAGCCGTTCTCGAGTTTTAGCGAGACTAACGAACAGCTAGTCATTTTTATATAATATAGCTGTACCCCGCGTGCGTTGCAATGCCCTTTTACCTGCCTACGTACCAACTACCTATTACCTACCTACATACTACTAATTTCTCACCTTCTCTGGACTGCCACAAATGTTTCAAAACCAAAATTAGACAAATCGGTCTAGCCGTTCTCTAGTTTTAGCGCGACTAACTAACAGCAATTAATTTTTATATTATACGCAAACACCATTTGAAAAATCGTTTTTCTATTGGGAAAGAAACAGTAATTATTTGTGATTATTGTGATAATGTCATATGGTCTGTTTGAAGTTGTCATTCGTTGACTGAACAACTGAACGTCACTCAATTGTTTTGCCTTCCCGGAACCTCTCCACTAACACTTGAACTTTATAGTACGGTATTAAAGCTCAAATTGATTTTACGTTTTAGTTAGAAAACGTTTGTATGGGAAAAAGAAAAGGGCTGTTTTTAGGGCTTTTCCGGTCATTATTCGAATTTTTCTCGCCGTAAAAACCATCCTTGAACTTCAACGAACATTTAAAAAAAAAAATCAGCCAAATCGGTCAAGCCGTTTTCATGCCAAGTCGTGACAACGAAAAACGGGTTTCATTTTTATATATATAGATAAAACAAAAAATACGTACTTATCCAATATTTTTCGATAATCTAACAGAAGGACTAGTAATTAAAATCATATTTGTTTTAGTCAGTAAACATCCCCATTATCATACTTCTTCTTCTTATTGTGTGGGCAGTGAAGTCTAACGAACCCACGCACTCTAGTGTCAGAGTTTCTAGACAGCCTCAAGGGTCTCTGACATGGTTTGACGAGCGCCTTTTGGCGGCTGGGAGCTCGGGACCATCGGCTTATATAGGGTGTAAAAGTACCCTTAACGCAAACGAAGGGCACTTGTTCTCCCCACCACTGCGATAATTTTTTTGTTCTAGAACATACCTGGGAACGTCCTAGTTACGGAGATATTGGGGGTCAAAGTTCCAAATTATTTACAGCTGCTTTTTGTAAATACTAATTTTCAGGTTATAACTTTACTTAAATTACCCCCATGACCCGTTTACTATTCAAAGCATCCACTAGCACCATGTTTTTGAGTTTTACCGTAAAATGTGATATTTGACCCAAAAAAAAAGTCTTTTCCCAGCAAAAATATTTGCGTAGGGGTACTTAGTTTGATGTACAGAATGTTTGGTTGACGACTGTGTGATGGGTTGATTTACACCCTGTATAAGATAATATTTATACTGAAATATCAGGTGTCAGTAACAGTTGTGTCCAGTCTGCTCAGATTGACACTACCGTATGTGGAATAATTACCTCAGTACCTACGAAACGCTATTCAAGAGAGAAAACACCACGCTTGTAGTATAGTATTTTACCAAGAATGCCCTCTATTATAGCTAGCTCGCCTTCCACGCCTTCATTCACACACCTCAAAAACAAACCCTCCCATTTCACGATCTACCCGTCATTAACCTTCAACCTCGCATTACCTCAGCACACTGCCTACCCCACGTTGACAGATAGCGTGCAGTTTATTCCGCGCCCTTTCAAAGGGCCCTCAGATTGCGGCCGCACAAAGTGTGGGTAAACTATCAACGGAACTGGCTGTACTTTGTCAGCTGTTATCTGATTGTGGCTATATGGCTGAACTGAGAGTTTCGTCTGAAGAAAATAAGTGGTAATGAGATCATTTGTTAATTGTTGTGTATGAGGTTCTGGTTTCAATTCCAGGTCGGGCAAAGTGCTATTGGGTTTTTTTCATTAGATATTTCTTAATAGCAGCCACAGAGCCTGGTTGTGTCCAGACTGTTTGTCCCATTTAAAAGGGGGCGAGCCTTTTGCCATCAACCGGGCATTCGAGCCTGCATTTTAAATGGGAACTTAAACATAACTCGCGAAATGAGAGTATATTGATATGTTAGTTGAATTCAGTTTTTTTAGAGGAGAAAATCGATTTAATATTTTTAAGAAACTTTGTGAAATGTAGTCAATCATCTTCTTTGTCTAACATATGGTTAGCGCTAAACCAGTGCCAGAGTTTTTTATGCTGCAGAAATAAGTATATCTCAGACATGCTGGTTTCAATCATGAAAATAAGATTGAAAACAATTGACATAAGAAGTTTAGTTTACTTTATTTTATTTGATTCTAAAAGCTTTGATATCGAAACTCAAGATAATTTTACTCATGTCTAACTCTGTATCTACTAATACACGCTCTGTCATGCCGTCGTATCAATAAATTAAATGAAATTATATTTATTTAGGTTAATTTTCTCGATAATATTTTGTAACTACTTCAATAAAATGATGTAAATATCACCAGTACTTCCTTACTGATTGAATGTGTCGACCAACCCCTAAAACAACACAGGAAGAAAGGTTATTATATTTTTAAAGGCATTTTAATATTCCCCTAATAGCCAAGTAATTCTGAACACATCATAGAGCGTACACGTGGCCTGATAATCACATAAAGGTTCGTTTACACGTTCAAAGTTAAACGATTGCGTGCCGTTAAGGGCTGATGGTACTCTAGGTTTAATACAATTTAAAGGGCAACAAACTACGATTGGTATTCGTGTTTGTTCTTGAATAATTACTTGAGAGGCCTTTGACCGGCACGTCAAAGAGTGTAGACTAATTAATAAAAGGTCTGTTTTGCTTTGAACCTGAAGCCGTTTGTTGTGGAGTGATCGAGAGGAGGCAAAGTAGAACTAGGTATAATTTTGTTTTGGACGGTGCGTAATCATCAAATGACTCCTCCCGCTTTGGGCGGAGTGGAAGGGATGGTCAGACTTCTACTAACTAAAAACCACCCATGTTCCTTCTAAGCCCTTTGTGTCCGGGGCCGCGGTGCCTCTTTCGAACAACCCGCAGCCAGGTATAGTTCAGTAAGAGTATTATCAGCATGATTATCTCACTGTCCTTGTCCCATATTACTTGGGGCGCTAAACATAATTACATATTTTTCTTTCTTTGTCCTCTGTGAACCATCACGCTATCATTTACTCCTTTTTCTTTCATATCATTCGACTATAATTATATCCCTTTCTTTACAAACGTTTAATACTCAATAATAGAGAAGTTTCCCGACTAAAAAAAATATGATTCTAATTAGTCCGTCTGTTAGATTTTCGAAAAGTATTAAAATAAATAAATAAATAAAATAAAAAACAGTTTATTTTCTCGCCACAATACAAAATTTTGACAAATTATTGCGATTGATACAAATTAGTGGATTTATGTATTTCGTTTTGTGGTGTTGGTATTGGATACGTATTTTGTGTTTTATCAAATCAATTAAAATTTACGAAGATAAAACGCGTCAAAGATTTGAGTGGGGGTTTGTGACGTCACTCACCAGTAAAAAATGTCATACTAATGTCTTAGAAAATGACGTCACACGAGTTTTCAAAGCACTGTCTCGTCTTGTTTGTATAACTGAAAAAAGAAAAAAACGTGTCCAATATTATTTGGAAATTTATCTGACGGACTAATTATTTATTTTTTGTTAACTGTCCTATTAACGTTAGCTTATGTTATAAGACATTGCAAAGTTTCGAATAGCGTTTCTAACCAATGTGGAAATCCTCTGAGAGTTATACAGTCTACAAGACAAAGCTACGGTAAACTGCAGTCACTTAACTGTACAACAGTATAAGATACAATCTATTTTGGTTCCCTAACTAACTCGGAAATATCTTTAATTAATTTATTCAAGCCACAGCTATCCTAAACTAAATCTGGTCTGTGAGCGCCTGCGGTCATTACGGCCTGTATTCAATGTAACGCTAGAACGCTATTGCTTGCTATGCTATTTCTGGCAGGCGTTCGGTTTCATTCGATGTTTGGTCTAGAAATGGACGATGTATCATTTTATGTATGGCAAGGAAGGCGTAATGTAGGTACTTAGTTATGTAAGTGTTATCGTAACGTACATGAGGAGAAAGTACAGAAATATATACCTTAGCTATAAAGGAAGGCGGTGGACGATCGTGGTCAATGGGCGATAGAATCAGTAGATTCATAGATAACAAAAAACAAAAACAAACAATGAATGAAAAACAACTGATATACATCCACAAAAATAAAAACCCTATGTTAGTAGGAGTCATAGTTGGGTCAAAGCCATAATCTAGGCAATAAGGGAATATAGTGACATTGACCCAACAATGACAAATATAAAATAAAAGATAAGATTGTATCAACAAGCGGTCAATAAAAACAATAGCTCGTAAAATATGGCCGCGATATATTGTGTGATGTGTGGCTGGAACTCAGCAAACGAGAAACGAGATGAAACACAATGATCATACTATTATAGCGATCTTTCTGTATTGGCAACAACGTGTACATAGCGATATTAAGATATTTTTTTTTATATTAAAAGCGATTTTGTAAGTATTAGTATCTAAACCTGTCTTCTTTTTTCTTATTATCATCCATATTTCGACCTATCAGTGAAATTCCTGCTGTGCTCTATACCCAGGAATCGAATGCAGAACTCGTGCTCAACAGCAGCAGTTGCGACTACTAGACAAATTGGGTTACTTTTTGCAGTAAACATGAATAAGTTACTAAGGTTAAAAGTTTGCGTTACAAATTAATTTCTGTATGCAAATATTATTAAAAGTAAACTTGCAATGTCGCACAGACCAAATATCAAACCAAAGAATCCAAGTGTTGTGAAACTTAGATAACTTCTTAAAATGAAAACTTGACAAGTTATTTTATTAATAAAAGAAAAATTTATATGAAAATGTAAAAGTACTGAAACCAATTTGTAAGTTGATAAAAAATGTGCTTTCTTTTGATAAGCAAAAACGTAACTTAAGAAAAATAACCCTCAAACTAAAATAACTGGTAAATTTTAATAAATTAATAATTTACTTTATACTAGCGAAGCCTTTTAAATAACATCTCGTTGGCACTATTTAATAAAATAAAAGCTCACATTAAAAAAATATGATTACGCACATGTTGCGTCGGCATTGTTCGTGCTTCACCGTTGATTAGAAAAGTGTCTACATTGAAAATATGGCCGTAATAACTTTCAGCACAGTTTCAGCGTTCCTTAGTGGAAAATGAAATTCGATAATGATAGCGTAGCGCAGTTGTCTTTAAAATGTTGGGTCTCAATGCTAGCGGAGCGATAAGCCGAGCGGATTGAAAAGCGACAAACTGACTCTTAAATAACATAGTTTCGAGTACAGCAGCTAAAGATTGCTTGCACCATAAATCATTAAACATTACGTGTTAGGACACGTAATCACTACATATTGTAACACGAAGTCGCGTCTGTCTGTCTATCGGTCTGTTTGTTCGCGATAAACTCAAAAACTACTGCACTGATGATATAGAATGAATAGTAATGTAATGAATATAGTTTATTAATATTATAATTTGTATTGCAATTGAGTGGACCATAAAATCCAAGATGCTTTCTATAAATAAGATAAAGCACTTGTTGTACAATTTAATTAGTCCATTTATTGTGCTTACACTATCGATTCCCACAGCGTCTCATTAGTTCAAGTACAACTTGTATGATTTCTCAAGAGGTTTCAATCCTAATCTCATTTTAATTGCATTCCATAGGATTTCATTTATAATCTAAGAAAGTTAATGATGCAAAACATAAATGTACATAAATAACATGGGCTAGGGCTGAACTACTTTCTAGGTACTACATATTATTATCCAATAAGACCAAAACCAGCTTTACACTAACGCGGAATCCTTTAATAGTTTTTCTTATTAAGTACACGTTAGTATTTCTGTTCAAAAATGACAATCACCTAACTACCAATTGACACGCAATTGTCTTGTTGGGCCAACCATTCATCGTCAGCCAGTAATGTTCCCACAGCAGGGACTTAGGCCTCCTCTCTCGGAGAGGGATGGGCTATAATCCACCACGCGGGCCCAGTGCGGGTTGGTAGAGGTCACATGTCTTCGAATATTTTGGTTCTAAGACATGCCGGTTTCCTCACGATGTTTTCCTTCACGGTTTTGAGAGCAGTGGTGATGAAATAAATTACACAAAGTAAGTATTGCGCCTGCCTGGGTTCGGATCCAACACTTACAGTTCGTAAGTCGGGGCAACCACCACTGGGCCACCGCCTGCTCTCTTCAACTATTCACAAAAACATAAATTGTTACCTCTACAAATCATATAAATTACATTTGCCCTAATCCACAGGAATAATTTTAAATCACAAATTACCTAATTACTTACTCATACATATTTAATCGTCCCCGTAATTTCCTAAACCTTGGAACCCACATTTACCTTATAATTTTTCAGTTATACTGTATCGCTTTATTTTCATGACATTTTAACTGGGCTCAAATCAATTCCGAGAATCACTATCACTACATAGTATAAAACAAAGTCGCTGTCGCTGTCTGCTGTCCGTCCCTATGTATGCTTAAATCTTTAAAACTACGCAACGGATTTTGAAGCGGTTTTTTTTAATAGATAGAGTGATTCCAGGGGAAGGCTTTAGTATATAATTTTGACATCCACGTGGGTGAAGCCGCGGGCATCAGCTAGTTTTCCAATAAACGAAGAAAAATCAAAACATTGCTGTTACTGTTGGCCTGTGTTATCCCACTGCTGAGCAAAGGTCCCATATCTTACATATCTCTTGCTCTAGGGCTAATGTGGAGCACTGGTCGCTGGTTCAGTCTAGTTCGTCCCGCCACCAGGTACCTAGGTACCAAACATAGTCCGGGGTATGAAGAACAGGGCTTAATTTTCTAGTTCCTCATTCCTGATTGAAAATCGCCCACACAGAGACCTCGCCCTAAGTAAAACAATCGCTCAGATCGATGCTACTAATGGGCGCGATGCTTAGCAGACGATCCGACGTTGCTACTCTCTTCAGCTCCGAATACTCTGGAGAACAGTTTGCAATGATAGCCATGTGCAGTGTAATGATAATTATGAAAACAGCTGATTACCGAAGAGGAGGAAATTCGAGGAGAATTAGTACAGGGATACGAAACTTTTAGATCATTTTTTAATTGCTAACCGTTGCTTCTTTTTCTTGGCGTGTCGATGACAATTTAAATTGAGTCAGTTCAAAAGACGACGAGTTCAGCAGTTTCAGTAGCGTCAACAGTTGCAGACGAACGAACGAGGCTGTGTCATCTCAATACGAGATACTTTTTTTTTTGGAAGGTGGGAAATCATCAAATGATTCCTCCCGCTCTGGGCGGAGCGGGAGAGAGTGTCAGACTTCTACTGACTAAAACCCACCCATGTTCCTTCTTAGCCCTTTGTGTTCCGTGGCGGTATGTGTTTCGAACAACCCGCAGCCCCAGCAGGCAATACGAGACACTTAGGTACGATTCTGAAATTAGTGATTGGTGGAAAACGCTTTCATAGATAGTGAAGATACTACCTGTTGCAGTTTTCATAGAGTTACCTAAACATTAGTAACGTGTAGGCCCATATCCACAAATGATTCGATTCGACAAGTCTTATGTCTATCTTACTGAAGCGAGCGACATAGCTTTACAACTACCGAATCAAAATGTTTGTGAATACGAAGGCTAATCCACCAATTTTGTACCCTGAATTGAAATCTATCGATATTAATACAGTACAAAATAATAGTACAAACATTCTCGAGATTCCCAATCAAGAAAAAAGAACGCTGTTCTGAGAACTCAAAAGAAAGTAAAAAGCTAATTAACACGCAAATATCTAGTCAAAGGAAGATTTTCAGCAAAATTTCGACTGCCTAACGAGGCCGTCAATAAATCAGTATCAAAACAAAAACAAATTCGTAAAAGTAACATAAATAGGTAATTAATAATACAGAAGAGAACTAACACAAACAAAGTTGTTTGTAACAGAACGACACAAGTTTCGCAATAATAATGAGTTCGTAAACTACGCAAAATGCTGCTAATGTCCTAAAATGGCAGTTAATTACAAACGCTTTGTAAAACGTTAGAACACAACTTTACGTTCGGGGACATATTTATACATTCAATGGTTCAAGTTTTGCGGCTGATTTAAGGTGCCTCAAAGAGCCTCTTTTAGAAATGATAACATTTGGCCTCGTCGAGTAAGAATATAATTCATACATCAACTCACGCCCTTTTCTCATGGGGGTAGGCAGAAACCACAGAACACCACCTGCTACGATTCCTACATACTTCTTTTGCCTCGTCCACATTCATACATCTGGTCATACACGCACGCCACCGCATTTGTACTTTCTGAAGAACTTCGCCAATAAGGTCACGAAAAAGAAAGAATATAAAATAATAGTCAACTTGTAATGACGTCATTCCACTAGGCATGACGTGAACCAACATTTGGATGAATTTGGAGTACGTTAAGGTTGTGGGAAACCGCTGGATGCAAGACGCGATCGGTCAATGAAGCGACACTTGGGGAGGCCTAAGTCCAGCAGTGGACATCTTTCGGCTGAAATAATGATGATGATGATCTCTGAAGCAAGCCTACAAACCGCCAAAAAACAGGTACCTACGTAACAAACTTGGACCCTAAATTATTTTAATTATTACTTTTTGTTCATAAATAATATAGTATAATGAAGACCTTGAAAGTAAATACATAACTGATTAATTCAATAATTGGACACAGATATTTTTTTTTTTTTTTTGTTTTCGGGGGGTGGGAAATCATCAAATAACCCCTCCCGCTCTTGGGCAGAGCGAAAGGGAGTGTGAGTACGTACTGACTAAAAACCACCCATGTTCCTTCTTAGCCCTTTATGTCGAGACACAGACACAGATGTTTACAATTCTTTCTACAAAAGCATCTTCCAAATCTTGTGTTAGTTATAAAAAGAACAAAAGATGGCTGCTCAAGTAGTTGTACAATTAATTAATTATTGTTTCAAAGGCATTCAGACAAAGCAGCTTCCTTTTCGATATGATATTGAAAAGAAGCGAAATATTATTTACAATCGAACAACTAGGACTTGAAAAACGAAATCAATTGATTTATTTCTTCGTCAATGTGCAAAACTTTATTTTCTGGACTAGACATACACAAAAATATGCAGTATATTCAGCTCGTAAATTGGGGAAATATCCCAATTTATGACATTTCTGAAAATTCTGGACGTCAGATTTACCCATCCATATTTGTCTGAGCACGCCCCACCTGCCCCAGCTATAAAACCTCGTTTGACATGAAAACGCCGAATAAAAACATGCATAGCACGGGATTACGGGCAAAGGGGCCAATTAAAAATGTTCGTTATCAAAGACCCGTAGTCGTCCATGTATTTGGGGGTGTTAATTTCAACCCCGAGATGAACTCGCCCCTCAAAACTGTGTAAATGGCGAGTACCCTTGGTAAGTGCTCTCAAAAATGTTCTTAGCATTTTTTCTTGATGCTGTGCGATTATGAATCTTGAGTTCAGGGCTTTTAAGCTGCTTTTTGTGTGAAGTGGTTGGTTTAATTGAAGTTGCAGTAAGCTTGTTATATTATAGTGAAGTAGTCGTTTAGTTGGTAAACTACTAAGCGGTCTTTATTTTATGAAGAATTAATTGCTCATAATTGGGTTAATTCGCAAGACTTAGTCTCGAAGGATTAAGTTTGTACTATCTCTAGGTTATTTATTTATAGTGCTCCACTAAACAACAATCTTGATGAGACCATAAAACCCTAAAAAAGGGTCTCGAAGAAGACTGCCAGCTTCTTCGATAAAACATTTAAGATCCAAATAAGTGCTAAGTTCTAAAAAACTTGCTTAAACCTACAGAAAAAGTTCTTCAATTGCTTTAAAAGAAAAGTTTTATATTCCTACTGAATAATTAATGATGCTGTTTTTTTCCAGACTCCAAACTTTATATTCCTAATTACAATCTAATCTGTTAAGCGGGAGGGGATGATTTGATGATTTTCCACCCATCAAAAAAAAAGGCGAGATCATAACGCAGGAAAATCATTCTCATACATCAGCACCCCCAAAAAAGCCTAAAATCTAATCAAAATGTAGCCACACACACCCTGACATTGAGTAAGTATGTGTAGTCCACACACTACACACACAGGCATAACCTGCGTGTGTGACATACAAGTTCTTTTTTATACCATACCAGATGCGATGCCGACGCGTGTGGTCGGTATCTCATCAGGTATGGTACTGACGCGCGCTCCGGAGAAGGGCGCCATCGGTGAGGCAGCGGAGAGAGGGCTGCGGGGGGGGGGGGGGGGGAGGGCGGAGGAAGGTATTCATCAGACAAGCCGGACAGTTATAAATTTTGTTATTCATTTTTTATGCAGGTTTACTGGTCGGTCAATGGTGAATTACAACGAAATTACTTAGAAAATTTTCCATGAAACGCGACTCAGTGTTAGGTGGTAACTTAATAGCAAATCACACCTGGAAAATCTGCTTAATCGTTACGTTTATTTATTAGACAACAAAGAGCATAAATACGAGAGAAACATTGTTTTTAAAGGCAACAGATAATTAATGCAGACTTCCTCGTTTCAAGTACTAGTTGTAACTGACGCTCGGATCACGTTCGGCCGGAGAGGTGTACTACCGCCGGGCACCTAGGGGTGGGGGTGGCATCCGTCTCACTCTCACCCACATCATCCAACTCGCTCGCACGCCATACAATCACAGATCTTAAATGTTGTTACAGCGTAAGCTGCGTAACAGAGCTAATTGTTTCGATATTCTATAACGGTAAAGAAGAAAATTGGCATGTTCGGTATTCGAAGATACCCTGGAAAAATACACATGGGAAAATATTAGGAACCTGCATTGGTTTAGCTATTTGCCTTGTTCTTGTATTCCGGTTTAAAAAGTGCATTTACAGCACTTAAGAAATTCCATTTATTTTCTGCGATGATAGTACACAGCTGGTTAATATTATGATATAATATGTATATTATGTTATAATGGATGGTGGATACTATCGCGGTCGGTGACTTTTCAACCGACTGGCCAATTTTTGGCGGCAGGAAACATTTTGCAGTTTAACACAGTTTGACGACACGGTTAGCGCAGTGGCTGAGCGTTTGGACTGCTGCGCTGCGTGTCGCGGGTTCGATCCCCGCACGGAACAAATATTTGTATGGCCTACAGATAGTTGTATCGGGTCTGGGTATTTGTATATGTGAGTTTATATGTTTGTGAACGCACCCACGATACAGGAGAAATTCCTAGTGTGGGGCAACGTTTTTTTTAAAAAAAGAAAAAAAAGACAGCGAATCTGGTGGGGAGAGGAGACCGAGTACCTTGCCTTACAACAAACTGAAATTAACTTACATCGTTCGAGGATAAATAACACAAATGGGTTAAGGGGCTATTCCACCACGTACGATTAAGTTCCCATAACTTACTAGAAAGACAATTTCATACAAATTCTGTTACATTTTTCAATTTAGTCAGTAAGTAGTGGCTATTCGGATATCTTGAAATAGGCCCTAAGAGATATATTACCCGGTAAGTACATTAAAGCATTTTCATTTTAGTAATTTCGGCCTGTTTTGTTGATTTCTAAGGCGCGGGCGGTTCTTTCAGCTTGGCTGCCCTTGACCAGGTAGTTTACAACAGGGTACAACATACAGGGTGTAAACTAACCCTTTACGTAGCCCCACGCAAAAAATATTGCTGGGAAACGATTTTTTTTTTGGGATGAAAAATCACATTTTACGGTAAAACTCTACGTAGCACTCTTAAAACATTGTGCTAGATGTTTTAAATAGTAAACGGGTCGTGAGGTAATTTAAGTAAAGTTATAACCTGAAAAAATAGTATTAAAAAACAGATGTGAAAAATTTTGAACTTTGACGCCCAATATCTTCGTAACTAGTGGGTTCCCAGGTATGGTCTATAACAATAAAAATATCGCAATGACGGGGAGAACAAGTTTCTTTCGGTTTTGTTAAGGGTACTTTTACACCCTTTATCTGAACCTTTCAAAACTATTCCAGTTAAGTAACTCACTACAGAATTCAGCAACATGTAGATACACAGTGACAGTAAAGTTGCCATGCTTATAAAGCCACCAGAAAAGAGGCTTCACTCAAAAGAACGAGCTTACGTGCAGGTAGTAATTAAGTTACCACTACCTCCCCACTCAGCACACGGGGATGAAAGCCACATCAAATGAAAACCAGCAGAATTTCCAATCTCCAACACGGTTCGCTTTAATAGAACGAACAAAAAATATTCAGTAAAACCTGTCAATATTCATACAGCTGTGATACGATATTGCTGTATTTGTATACCAGTATTTTTTGGGATGCGGGAATCAGAAATGGATTTTAAGCTTTAGTAAATATTGAATGTTGCATCGAAAATCGGGCGAAAATATACAGGGTGTAAATCAACCCATCACACAGCCGTTCTGTACATCAAACTAAGTACCCCTACGCAAAAAATTTTGCTGGAAAACGATTTATTTTTTTTGGGGTCAAAAATCACATTTTACGGTAAAACTCAATGAAGCACTCTTAAAACATTGTGCTATTGGATGCTTTGATTAGTAAACGGGTCATGGAGGTAATTTAAGTAAAGTTATAACCTGAAAAACTACAATTTACAAAAACAGCTGTGAAAAATTTGGAACTTTGACCCCCAATATCTCCGTAACTAGGGGGTTCCCAGGTATGGTCTAGAACAAAAAAATTATCGCAGTGGTGGGGAGAACAAGTGCCCTTCGTTTGCGTTACGGGTACTTTTACACCCTATACAGTTACAAACTGAAGTAGAAAATATGTTTTTTCCTACTCCTCCGCTATTGTTTTCTGATTAATTTCGTTGTGGGATCCAAGACAAGTTTCTCTGTGACTTCGTCGGGCTTCATTGTGTCGGCGCTTTTCTAGTGGTCGCCACTGTAGAATCTGGCTTTCGAGAGTTACAGTGATTTGGGAATAGTGTGGCGAGCATGTCCCATTATAAAAAAAATGCAAGCTGACAGGGCCCTACATATTATCTTAGTGACTCGGATTTTGGTTCCAAAAGTAAAAAGCAACGCTACAGTTTACTTTTTCAAACGACTTCCAAAAAGGAGCGGTTTTCAATTCTGTATGTTTTTTTTTTATCAACGTATGTTAATAAGAATTGCTTGTTTGATAGGTAATGCTCATGTTCTTGAAAGAGTCATTGTGATGCAAAAATGTTGAGGGAAAATGATTAGGGATGTTTTCTGATTTTAAAAAAATATGATTCTAATTATTACGTCTGTTAGATTATAGAAAAATATTAGGGACGTACACATACATACATAAACTCACGCCCTTTCCCCATGGGGGTAGGCAGAAACCACAGAACGCCACTTGCTACGATCCTTACATACTCCTTTTGCCTCGTCCACATTCATACATCTGGTCATACACGCACGCCGGTTACGAGTACTACGCACCTGTCCTTTCAGAAGAACGGCACCAATAAGATCAGTGTATGTCTTTCTAGGGCGTCCCCTCCCGGCATTACCACTCACATCTGCCTTGTAAATACCTTTTGTTAATCGCCTTTCATTCATCCTTTCCACATGACCGAACCACCTTAGCATACTCTTTTCAATTTTTGTCACTACATCTTCTTTTAAACCGCAACGTACGTTTAGGGACGTATTAATGTTTTATCAAATCTATAAAAATTGACCTAGATAAAACGCGTCAAAGATTTAAGTGGGTTGTGACGTCACTCCCCGGTAAAAAATGTCATACTAGTGTCTTACAATATGACGTCACACGAGTTTTCAAAGCACTGTATCGACTTCATTGTTTGTTTACGTGCAAAAAGGAAAAATATGTGTCCAATATTTTTTGAAAATCTATCTGACGGACTAATTTTTTTTTGTCACCCACCTTACTGTCGGACCAACTCCTTTCGTCCTATCTATATAATACCCTGGTCTAACTGCCTTTGTAAAAAGGGTGAGGTAATCAGAAGACTGGCTTTACCCTAGGTCTCATAGTTTATAGGCGTATGTCAAGGAGTGATAGTAGGTCTTCTGGTGTTTGCTTACTGATTGTACGTCATAGTGAACATCTACTATACACAAATGTATGCCAACACTACCACCGCACTAGAAACTCCGAGAAATCTTGATTTATTTTCTCTTTTAACGTCACCTTTCATTTTGTTTGGAATTACGTGTCCTACTTTAAATTCGTCGTTCTATGAAAAAGACAAACCCAAGTCTGATAATGAGGAGTAACATTTCCTTCTAGTTTCACTATAATATAATTTTATTAGTCAGTCGACATCCCTATTTTGAGAGAAGTAGATGTTATTTTATTACGATTTCAGATAACTAATGTTACCACTGATAGTGATAACACAGGTAGCCCCGCATGCAACTGTTGTATAATTACTGCTAGTATCATATATTATAATGATAGTGACTAGTCAAATAACTATCACAAACACACACACATACATGAATACAATTGGATGTGTGTGTGTGTAGGTGTCTGATGAGATGACCCAAAAGAATTGGGATAATTATGACAATATTCCCATGACGTGGAATCATAGGGAAGGCATAAAGTAACACCGGTCGGGGCTGCGGGTTGTTCAAAAGAGACACCGCGGCCTCGACGCAAGGGCTAAGAAGGAACATAGGTGGTTTTTAGTCAGTCGAAGTCTGACACTCCCTTCCGCTCTGCCCAAGAGCGGGAGGGCTTATTTGATGATTTTCCACCAGTCAAAAAAAAAAAATGGTGTACAACTTATTAGTAAATCTACGTTTCTTCAGTCAATGCTCGAGTCCCACGTGAATAGGGGACGATTTCGCAAAAATCTACTTGCGTATTGTTTTCATAGTTTGCAAAAATCACACGCTCAATTTTTGCTAAAAATTAGAAAAAACAAACTTTAGTTTATGACATAAAAAAACATTTGTTACCCCTGTCAGTGCCAACATAACCCTTATAGCAAGTCACTTAAAGTCTATTTCAGTCTCATTAGCGAAATTTACTGCCCCAATCATGCCCACAACTAATAAGATCTTTAACAACTACTCTTTAACGATCATTTTGGATTGACCCACATAATATTTTTAGGCGAATATTTTGGTCGCATGGTAGATTTCTTGAGTGGAACCACGTGTCGTGGCGGATACTTACTACATATTATATAAATATGTTTACATAAAAACTTGTGAGCGATCTCTGTTGCATAAACATACAACGAAAATAAGTAAACAGAATTATTTACTTCAGCGAAATAAACGTTTGCCTGTTATTGAAAACTTTGAAGACAGAAAATGAATTGAATACCGGGAATAGGAGAGAAGAAAGAAAAAGTATTTATTGGTCTCACACAGGACAAGAAAATAATAATAAAAAATTGGCAAAAACGAAAACAAGAGAAACACTTAAAAAATAAAACAGAATTAAAATAAGTCCCGTACGAGGCCAAAAGGCCACTATCTCAGCATGTTGTTGCAACATTTTTGACAAATGTCACAGCGCTGGTATTCTGATAGGGCCGTAGGAGACGCCACGTTCACAGAAATAAAATATAACAAAAACAATATGGTATGCGAGGATGAATATGTACATAACTAATGTACATATTATAAATATCAAAATAATATGTCACATCCAACGAGCTACAGTATTTGTCTAGGAGATGAAAATGCTCTCAAAACGGTGAAGGAAAACATCGTCAGAAACCTGGCTGCCAATAAGAAACTTAAAGCTAGTTGCACATTTCAAAACGAACATCTTTATGGTGAACAACCTCATACTTGACATACCATAACATAACGCCTGTAATCCCCGAAGGGTTAGGCAGAGGTGCAGCTAATAGTACACCCACATTTCGCCAGCTATGTTTAAGTCCCATTTAATAGGAGGGAAACCTATTGCCATCAACCGAGCACACATCCGTGGCTGCTACATACCGTAGCCCTTATTATTCCCATTAACTAGTATTTCTGCGTGTGACTCACGGAAGCCCTTAACGATTACACACACACGCACACAACGAGATAGATTCAATATAAACAAACAACCAAGGTTACAGTTAATTGAATCAGCCGCTGATGAATATATAGCGCTGTTACTGTTTACAGGATGAGCAGTAGTTTACGTTACACAACGATGAGGGGTAAGCCTATTTACAAAGTGGCAGTTCGTTTTAAAAGTACCTTGTACTTGCTGGGATATAGGATTGTGTTTCACCGGAGTTGTTTCAAATAGAAGGAAACTCATTATACAAGAACCTAGAAACTGAATCAGCAGCCAAACATGGAAGTTCCCCATTAGCTGTTTTTGGGTTGTTAATCAGCGAAAAACAAACAATGACAATACAAGCTTATCTTACACTTCTGTAGCCTGCCCTGTCCCTAAACTATTAGTTTGTATGTCTTCTGTGCCGTTCGCCTTTACATTCACTCTCTTGTTATTGTGTCGTCCCTCACTGAATACCACTATCTTCCTATCCACACTCAACAAGACAACATTCTAGGAACATGACAAGACATACCTTTAAATACTCTTTCCTTATAAAAGGTTCATCATATGACTCTAAATATTAAACCCAATGAAGACCTCGTAAACTAATGTAAAATACAACATAATTCAATGTTGGACAGAAATTGTATCATGCGTGGTAACATTTTCGTATATTTGCGTCACAAGAGACTCATAGAAGGACTAGTCAATAACAACATTAACTTATATGACTAGAAAAGTGTCGAAGACTGAAACGAAGGTATTGAATTGGATCCCCATAACAGTGAAGAATAAAAATATCATAAACACATGAGAAATACACACAAAACACACACACACACACAAGAGGGACTAAATCAATTTGTTAATCACAATAGAGAAGTATGGAAGAAGAAGACATTCTGCGCCGACCCCAAATAAATTGGGATAAGGGCAGGAGAATGATGATGAATGAGAGAGGTAGACCGCGCTGAAGGTGGGGTGACGATCGAATCTTGATTGTGAGGCGAACATGGCCAGTTATCGCACAACTTCGAGAGGTTTGGAAGGAGAAAGTGGAGGCCATTCCTTGTTACCCTCTCTCATTTTTCTCTGTTCCCCTCCGTGAGATACAACTCACCACTTACAACACTTTCAATTACAACCCACTGGATTGGACTTTTTATAAAGATCTTTCACTGACTGACAACGTACAGTTCAATCTGTTCGGTTTATTAACTCGAAGTGCACAAACGTTTCTTCTACGCAAAAAGCATTATGGAAGTATTTTTGAAAGTTATACAACCGATGAGAAACACCATCGGGCGTATTTTGGATCAATCTAATCTAAATGGTCTATACTCTACATTTGAGAAGATTATATATTTTTAATATGATATGGTAAGAAATAAGGTGTCTCATGAGATAACGAGAAACAGAGAAGTATGGAAGAAGAAGACATGCAGCGCCGACCACCAATAAATTGGGATAAGAACAAGAGACTGGTGATGATGGTGAGATTTCAGATATAATAGAGTGGCCAGCAAAATAATTTATGTAAATTGGAAGGAGACTCTTGATAAAACGATGAATTACGAAGACAAATAACCATTACAAAATGTACAGAGCAACAAGGACATTTCGGCAGTTTATGGCGTTGGGGGCGTTGCTCTGAACATTTGAGCAGCTGTTTTAAGAAATGACAAGATATGATCGAGTAGCTTCAATTTGGACAAATCTTATTACAACTATTGTACCTTTAGAGAAGAACCGTCAAGAATAAATATGTATATGAATTCATTTCAATTAAAATAAATCATCCTAGCTAGTTCACGTAACCAAACCGTCTAGTAAAATCCCTTATAACATGAAATTCCCGTACATTTTATCCCGTAAGTTAATCCCTCGGCCGCAACGGGGCAGGCAGACTCGTTACCTATTCATAAGAGAAGAATTCAATGATGGCGGCTGTCCCGGCTTAATTAATATCTACAAAGAAATCCGCTGTATTCCCCATAGAATGCCTGTCGTTCAATTAATGCTAGCTTATTTAAGAATTTTCCTGAAGGTTCTTGTGAATTTGTACGGGAGGAAGACAATAGATTTTTATGGAGATATTTGAATAAATGAGAATACGATGACTGTGTTTATCCATGAAGTGATGCTTTTGTAATGTTTGAACACCCTGAAGTTCACTGGCAACCACAGGTTTCCTAATCACTGTAATGTCCTTATGACAATATATTTGTGGTCAGCACAGCATGTCTGTTACTTTCACACGCATATTTTTGTGCCATAAGTGCCTTTTTCATTGAAGATCGGTGCTAGGATTCAAATAAGATTTCCCAACATCTTATCTCAAATCAATCCCGTCAACACTCAAAATACACGTCCAATTATCAAGACTATAAGAGACATACAAACTTAAACTAATTGCTACTGTGACCTCTAACACATGTGGCGGAAACTGAACAACTGCATCTAAACATCGGAAAAATATCAGTTACAAAACAGGTCAGGCAACGTCACACTTCCCAGTAAAAACGCGTTATTTGGGAAACCACATCAATTAGGGTTTTACAAGAAGAAACCTCGTTTGTGACAGAATTCCCTAAAGTTGAGCACATTACTAGTGTCGTCAGGCCGGATCGTTAAGAGCTCGTTAATTAAAGATTAGTTTTTGATGTTATTGAGGTATATAAGATAGGTGTATTGTGGGTGAAGACATTGTGTAAACAGCTGTGATACAACAGTGACCATGAAGTGTATGGTAAGTTGTCTCTTAGTAATCTAAAGTTTTCTATTGAGAACGTCTTCGTTAGCTCTCTTGGATCTTCAAAACCTATTCATTTAATATCGATACATTTTGAAATATCTGAACTTACATTTAAACTTGTCCATTGGATTAATTTTCTGCATTAATTTATTATCGTTTCTGATATTGAATATTGTGTCTTTGGTAAATGCAGTATGGATTTTATGTAACCTCTTGCATATTTTATCATAATATATTACAAAAATGTCTATTGTCAACATCAAGCCATCGACATTGTTAAGACTCTGAATTATTCTTCCACTAATCAGATGTGCTTTCATTGCAAGCCCTTTATTCATTTATTTCAAACCCAATAATTTTCTTCTAATTCTCTCTTCTTCCTCCAGATTATCGCAGCTCTCGCCATCGTGGCCGCGGTCCAGGCCAAGCCTTATGTCGGCCTGGGAGGTGGACTCGGTATAGGAGCTGGACTTGGCGGTCTAGGAGCAGGTATACTATCTTCTTTCATCACATCGTTATCTGCCTAGCCTTTTTCTAACAAATTTTGGAAGGGCTTACAATCTTACTTGATACAGTTGCCAGTATTTGGCATGAACTAACTGCCTATCAGACCTCCACAATCTTATTAGACTTTCAAAGTTCTATAGATGACAGCTGGGTCTAACGACTTAAAACTCTTTGAGACACTGAGGGGGCTCAGAATATAATAGGTAATACACAGACCACTGACCTCGTCAGACCTTCGGGAATTACAGGCGTGATGCTATGTGCATTTATTTGCTAGTTGCCTTTTCTACTAGTTACATCACATTACCCATTTGTTTCAGGTGCTGGTATTGACTTAGGTCTCGGAGGACTTGGAACTGGCATTGGGGCCAGAGTCGGTCTAGGGAGACTTGGAGGTCTTGGGGGCGTAGGTTTAGGTGGCGTAGGTTTAGGTGGCGTAGGTCTGGGTGGTGGAGGATACGGCTCTGGGGGCAGCTACGGAGACCAAGGCTACGAAGGCGGCAGTAACGGCTATGGGAACTCCGGCTATGGTGGCGGCGCCCTCAATGTTGGACACAATATTGGTCACCAGGAGAGCGACTTTGATCAGGTGATTAACTGATACTTTATAATTATACTGTAGTTTAATTAGAATTATTGTTACATTCAAAAGAAAGTTAATGCAAAACCTTACTGAAAACGTGTTGGTTTTTGACCTTTGCCACATTTCTGTTGTTGTCTTGTCAATTGATGTTGGTGCTTTTATTAGTATAAAACTCGATGCATCAACGCCATGGCATCGTTAAATATGGTACGATTTTGAGTATAATTCAGGCTTTCATAGGCTACGCATATGGAATAGTCTTTTTATATATGCATATCATCATCACTCCCCTTTCGTTATCCCAATTTATTTGGGGTTGTACATGTCTTCTTGTTACATACTTCTCTAATAGTCGTCATATCAATAGCCTCCTCATATCTACCTATTCACAGTTCATCTAACTAAAGTTTCTTTGGTCTTCCCTCCTCTTAAAGCCATCCACATGACTGCCCAAAACTATCCTCACGACCTATTCGTCGAACAGTTTCACGACTATTTCACGCCATATTGATCCTCTTTCTTCGTTTTCAGGAAACGCACCACCACCAGTCATCCGGCCACGACATCGGCGGCGCGTCCCAGATGGGTGGTGGCGGCCACAGCATGTACGGCCACAACAACTACGGAGCTGGCCACGCGGGTTACGGCAACCAATACAACCAGGGCAGCTACTTAGTCTAGACAGTCTACTTCAGCAAATTACTGTTCCGTTGTTGATGTCAACCCCGAGTTCATTGCAATAAATATTTATATCAGAATTGATTGGTTTTTTATTGGTCTATGGTGGTATTTAGTAATGCGTGCATGCATTACACTGCTTTTCTTGATAATTTATCCTGTATTGTGGAATACGCTCTGTAATACGGTGCTGCAGTGTGCAGTATTGTCTACTCAAAATAAAAGTTATTAGCTATTTTAATTTAGTTATAAAGCAGGTTATTATAATCTGTTTTGTTTATAATAATATTGAAGCAACTTCCTTTTGTAGTTGGTATTTGGTCGCATATGATATTGGTGTCAGTTGTCAGACTTACTATAATTTAGGTATGTGATCTCCACGTGATTTTCAAAACCGCTTGATGATCATCATTCGTTTGGTGATTTAAATTACCTGAAACCAAATAAAAAAAACAATTAGTAAATCACTCCGGACATTATTAACACTTGGCACACGTTAAACTGATTATTGGTACTTAATTTGTAAAGTTAATAAAAACCACTCTGATGAACGTCATTATGCAATTTTGCGGTTGTATTATAATGTATAATTATTATGAATTGAAGTAAGTTTGATAGCTTTTTACAATAATTAATAATGATTGTAACTTTTATTAGAATAAAAGTAATTAAACATTGGGCGTCAACCGGCAGACTATTATGTACATCATCATCACCTACAGCCAGACTTCACCCAGTGCTGTGTAGATACAGGCACATACTAATAGGCCTCTCTAACCTCTCTTTGCTGGTGCCAAGCTCCACGCTCTTGTGCCAGGGTATTCCCGCAATAGCAACAACGTCCTCACTACATATTATAAAACAAAGTCTAAAAAAAAAAACAAAGTCTGCCTGTCTGTTCGCGATAAACTCAAAAACTATATTGAGTGGTTCTCAAGGTACCTACGTTTTAGTATATAAGTAGGGATGTTTACTGACTAAAAAAAAATATGATTCCAATTAGTCCGTCTGTTAGATTATCGAAAAATATTGGATACGTATTTTTTGTTTTATCAAATCAATAAAAATTGACGTCACGTCACTCACCGGTAAAAAATGTCATACTATTGTCATAGAATATGACGTCACACGAGTTTTCAAAGCACTGTATCGTCTTCATTGCTTGTTTACGTGATAAAAGAAAAAATACGTGTCCAATATTTTTTGGAAATCTATCTGAAGGACTAATTAGATTTTTTTAAGTTACCTACCCTATTCAAGTGAGCGGAGCTGGGGGCATCAGCTAGTCTGCCATAAATGGTACTTAAACATAGCCGGCGAGAATATTATGTTAACGATATTATTTATGATTTTTTTATGGATTAGACTTCAGTGGTGGAACTCTCAACAAATACCAAAACAATGACGTTGAAGTTTACCGAAAAACGAACAGAACTGACCGACCCGACATTCAGGTATTCGAATACTTTTTATTATATTTTAACAATGTTTCACAGCCACCAATCCACCATTTCGACACGTACCTACCTATATGATGTCACCTCTCCCAAATAAGGATCAGCAGCGACCACACTGAATCACATTTGGGATTGGAAAACGAGCCATTGTCGACAGGCTTTTTTGAGGTCAATTCTTTTTTTTTTGGCGCCATTTTTATGAGTCTACGTAGCAACCAGTGTTACTTGACATGGCAAGGTGGCGCTGCTTGGAATGGAAAATGTCATTTGTTTGTCAAACTCGGTACATTTTGATTAGTTCCTGAATTTGCCACGAGTCAGTTAATACTGGGTGTTTTTTGGCCCGGGGGGGCATTTTATGTGTTCATTTTTTAATTTTGTTGTGTTGTTACACTTGTTTTAAAAGTAACAATGGCTGTGGTTTTGAATTATTGTAGTGTAGCAAAAACATATTTGGGCTAACTACTGTTTTGGATATCAAAGAAAAAACATGGGAATTCATTGTGACTATTGTTCAGTAATTATAAGAGCTGCTCCTATATGACCTACTTATTTTGGTAAAAGTTAACAAAGAAAACATTGATCAAATGTTGCAAAAGACAATAACATTACTGAATTATGACTGAATTGAAAAGTCTATAGTGTAAAATTCCACGTGCTAAATACAATCCGATTTTCAAAACAAATCCACAAACATCTTGTTATTATAATACAATTCAATAATGGACTGGAAACTGACAAAGTAGTAAAGTAGTACACCTAGAAATGTGTAGGAATGTAGGCAAATCACGTAAACAAAGATGGCGGCGTACAAATAAAACGCGGGAACAACGCCGCACGCAAACACAGCTGACACCTCGTTGCTAATGCGTAAGTTATTCGGAAAAGTTGATCGAGGTTTTGCGACTAAAACTATTGTTGTTGGCAGGCTAAAGTTCGAAATTATTTTGGATAGCAATGGTTTATTCCGCAAATACGTGCTGAATCATATATTATATTTTGTTTAGAAGTAAGTTGGTATAAGTACTCGCAAAAACACACTTACATCATGGGGACTATCAATGATATTTTATAACAAAAAAAAAACATTTTTCGCAAATTATGCAGAAAGTAATCTTGGGTGCATTTGGTCATAATAAAACCGCAGGCGTATTTATCGTTTAGTGTCGATAAAGATACTTCCATAGATTTTAGGAACCAAAATCTTCCACAAGTCGGTGAAAAATGATTTAGTAACAGAAGCATCAACAACAAGACGTTAACCACAATCATTGTGTTATACTCAAATCATGCGTTACTGAGGATCAGCCAGCAGTGACATAAGGTAGATCACGACAGGCGCACGTGCGATGCGATGCAATAGGCGAACCGGCCGTAAAGAAACAGTTGAAGGTAATGCGTCCTATGTTCTATACGTGTACACCTCGTGTAGCTTTGCGTAACTGATTCCGTTTGTGCCGTTATATTACGGAAATTTCTGTCACTCTTCTAGTTACATTCAGTAGTCACAGGACTCATTTATAAAACTTAACTCAGCCTACGAAGTTATCACAACAGGAACTCTGTGACCGTTGAATTCTATTTGTCCAATGCGACATAGAAAAACAAAGATGTGCTCGAAAAACATGAGTCTTTCCTTGCAGTCGGGTAAAAAACACCAGCAACATCCAGATTTTCAGAATGATCACTGAATTCTACACTTACTTTACTTTAAAGACTCCTCCTCATCTTGAATTTCATGAACGAATAGCGCATTTTGAAATTCCAAACCATTCTCCACTGGACTTTGCTCGTTCGCTTCTAAATTCCCCAACATTCTAAACCGTCTCACAATAAAATTCTGCATCAAAGCATTCATAATATCTGCAGCCTTCAACTATGACTATACTAGCCGACTATACTAACTCACTATACTTGCACACTTTCATACAACACCGCATTGCTGTCGGCTAGTTCTGACGTCAGCCACTAAATGGGACAGACAGACAATACCACGGTTCTAGCTTAGTTTCTTTATGATCTACGTCTGTGGAACTTGTAATGTTAACTCTTTCGAGCTATGGTGCCCTGGTACCGGGTACGGATGATTGAAAATGTTTTTGGGTTTATTTGGCCTGAGTAGGCCAAAAAGATAAGTTTGATGGGATATTGCTGGGTAAGTACAATAGAAATTGTAATCTAGAACTCTGTCATGTTGGCGTCCCAGTATCTTTTATTTAGAATACTTCGGATTAACTGGTCTGAACAGTCGAATAGTCAAACGATAGCAAGATTTACCGTGGAAACAATGTCGAGTAGGTACGAAAATAGCTCTTTTGTGTTTGCTTAGGTCTGTACTATTGACAAAGGTTCACCTTTTCAACTGAATAGGTCAGACAGCCATAATTCATCGACCTATTACGTGCCCTAAGAATGTAGGCAGTAGGCACTGAGCCTTTTAATGGTAGAAACGTCAACAAACGATGAAGTTAGACCGCCTGTTCAAAACGTCTGTAAAAGACAACGTAGATCTATCCAGAATAAAGCAAACACGATTTCCCTAATTTATTAATTAAAAACAACACAAAACTTCAAGCAATGTTCTATTAGCTAAGCCGAACGACGCAAACACGCCAAATAAATAATTGAACAACATTAATTAAAATAAGTAAAACTCTGAATCTGATCATTAATCAAGTTGACGCGGCTGTCCCAGGTGTCCAGACTTAGTTCTGGCGAATTAGCATAGATTCAATAATTCATTCATTAATACCAGGGCTTGGGGATATGGAATAAGGGAATTTCTATTGAAAATGCTAAGCTCTATATCTTAGCTTGAATTATCTTCAGCCTTAGATAGGCGGTGGGTTACCAAATTTAAGTGGCAGTGGGCAGGGCACATTGATCGCAGAACGGATGACCGAAAAGTTCTGGAGTGACGACCGCGAACCGGAAGACGTTGCGTTGGAAGGCCTCTCACTAGGTAGACCGATGCCCTGGTGAATGTTGCGGGGATCCGTTGGATACGAGACGCACCAGACCAGTTAATGTGGCGATACTTAGGGGAGGTCTATGTCTAGCAGTGGACGTCTTTCGGCTGAAATGATGATGATGAGGCGGTGGCTTATATTATTTGATGATATAAAGATGATAATTCAAATACTTAATAGTAGAAAGAAAGAAGGAATGAGAAGTGGAGGGAGTTATGACTGACTAAGTAAGTTCTGAAAATAGCGTTAAGAATGATCAAACTCATTGTTCAGATGAATAAAGTAAGCCAACAGTAATGTTTCTTCAAATGCAATGATCCAGGTGATGTAAATACTCAAGTAGAATAACATTAATTTAAATAATAAGATATACCTGCATAACTTATGATTGTGAATATAAAGTCCTTTGATCAACTCCAAAATAAAGCTCACGTAAATACTTCGTGGAACACATTAGGAGATCATACTGTTTCAAAAGATATTTATTTTGTTTTTTAAAGAATATTTCAAAGAAAGACTTTTGTAATGAACTTTAATATGTTTGAAGATTATAACGATGAGTTCTATTTGTTTAAACGTCTTTTACAATTAGAAGCTCGACTGCATAACGATCCTGACAGATCTTATTATATTGTACCTTAACAATAACAAAAATTGAATTTTGAACGCAATTTTTAATTTGAAGCATATCTTCAAGATAGCAGACTGAATTCAATGAACTCCATCTATTTAATTTGATTTATTCTCCATTTCACAATTGAACTTGAACACTAAAAGATGTTTATAATGACGTTAAAAATGTTCGGGTTTTGAGTTGTCTCAATGACATCTTGTGTAAATTCACTTCTGCAGGGCTATTGCGTATCTTTTTAAATGTCACTGGCTATCATAGTGTCCATCGATTAACTGTCAATTGGTTATGGTTTGGTACAATATGGAACCATTTGACACTTAATCGATGGACACTATGATAGCCACTGACATTTAAAAAGATACGCAATAGCCCTGCTGGTCATAGGATCTATCATTCATTGATATATGTCGAGCCAAAATTTCTTACTGGCAATCTACCTTCTGTATAATTACCAAAGAATAGCAATTACGTTCGATAGCCCGAATTTTATAAATATAAATGGGTGAAGGCAAGCGGGTTTACGAGCTTCGGTTCAAGGCGATCCGTTTTAAATGCAGTGTGAGTCACATGAGTCAACTGAAGGAATAAGTAGGTAATACCTATATCTTCGGTTACTAGGTAGAAGCCAGTGAGTATTGTGGAATTTGGTTTAGTAGCATTTTGGAAATACACTTTTTATGGTCAAAATTCCTTATAGGTTTTTTTTTTTTTTTTAAAAAAAACGATGCTCCACACTAGGAATTTCTCCTGTATCGTGGGTGCGTTCACAAACATATAAAGTCACATACACAAATACCCAGACCCGAAACAACTATCTGTAGGTCATACAAATATTTGTTCCGTGCGGGGATCGAACCCGCGACACGCAGCGCAGCAGTCCAATCGCTTAGCCACTGCGCCAACCGTGCCGTCAAATAAAGGTAAACGTAATAGGTATAAAGGTAAACGTAAAAAATAACCGTAAAAGTAGTCCTCTACCTAATACGGTTATTTTTTTAGGCAAAGAAGGGACGAAAATGGTATAGAAAAGATTTAAACGTAAAAACGAAAACTTATAAAACAGGAGTTACTTTTGATTTCCCACCTCAAAAGTAACTCCCATGTTCCAAAACAGAAATACCAACTGCAGGCTTTTCTGCAACGCGCCTCGACGCACCGTATGTTCAATAACATCAACACGGCACTAATTGGTCCCGATTCGGTTGTCGCCTGCAAGCTCAATAGATAGTGCTAACGATATTTCGGCCTATCTACACTATACGAATATTCCCATTTGAAAATTCAAATAAATCACTCGCATCTTTCAAAGCTTTCACGTTTTAAGTGTTAGTCAAGTTTGTTAATTTATTTGTAATATTATGTTCAAGTATAAGTAAGTATTCAATGAATACTCGTTCTCCAAACATCTTAATAAGGATAAACTACAACCACAAATTCGAAGACGAACACACGTCGGCACGTGGTGGATTACAACTAATATTCTCTCAGAGGGAAGAGAACCGAGCAAACAAACTTGGTGACGACCTGAAAGTCGTCATAGACAATTGACAAGATGTAGTACAGAATCGTGACCGATGAGCAGAAAGAAGAAAGGGTTTAGTCCAGCTGTGAGACAGTGCGGGCCAATACGCATCGAAAGAAACCTACACAAAAGCGACCATCACTTTCACGAATATTCTCAGAACCACAAGAGAGAAAGGTATTACCAAACCTGTAGGAGTGTAGGTAGGATGTAGTTGTGATTTCGACGCTTTACAGTAGCAATATAGAAGCTGAGACAACATTGCACAAGCGCTTACAAGACTAAGCTTACGGTAAGCAGCTTAACCCCCACGCGGTGACATGATTGGTGAAATTGTGCAGCTAATAGATGTTATGAAGACATCTCTTCTACTTTGCTTAGCCCGAAAGGGTCCATGTAACTTTTTTTGTAAGCTACTACTTTAGTCCACATTGTGCAATGACAAACCAATCAAATTCTTACATAGAATAATTGGGTTTAGGTCAGAATGGCAGACACTTCATGTAAAATTGGTTTAGGCTGCAGTGCTGGTAAGAGTGGATAGGCTAAGCAGATGATGTTTAGAAATACAACCTTTTGTTATAATATGCATGACCTAATTTGTAATGGTAACCGATACTAAGATCTGTTCAAAGAGGGCTCTGATGCAGGATATACTTCAAAACCTGTCCGTCCGTTTGGGTGGTGAGCAGTAGTGAAACGTAAACACATGCAAACACGAATCTAGTTTCATGAATTAGAATAGATTCATTACAATAGATTATGTACATTTAGCGGAATTCTATAGACTAATGTTTGCATTCCTATGCTCCACTTAGTAACCCGCATCAAATATGTTTGTTTGTAAAATAAATGAATCAAATATGTATTCACATGCATAACATCGACGCAAATAACTCGTTGGCCATAGAAATAAAATCATTCTATCCAAGAACTCGACATAACACCACTCCTGTAGGTGTACCTAATGGAACACCCATATTTGACCAACCGGGCACAGATTCAAACTCCGTGGCTGCTACAGAGAAATTCAAAGAAGTAAAAAAAATACGATGACAACAAATATTTTTTTCAACACACTTGCTCATAAAGTGGCTCTAATTTCACCGCAATTGGGAGGCACATAATGACACCTGTAATCAAACTGTGAATTTTTCATTACCATTATTCACAAGTGAGTTATAGGTTTTTTTTTAATTTTATTGGTTGAGTTGCTTTGTTCTTAAAAAAGTTTCGATACTCAAAAGATTTTGTTCAATACTACAAATAAATGAATGTACCTATTGCTTGCTCTTTACATGCAACTTCGAATTTAAATAGATAATTTCAACTTGTTTAAACGTTTTTAATAAATAAAACTTTTGTTTTCTCTGTAATAAAAAAAAACTTTGAATTCCCCATTTTGTACGTGACTGCAACGCTATCCGCGAAAATTAAAAAAAAAAAACTTAATCTTTTAGTCTATAGCCGATCACCATTGTTAGATGCGCGCGTAAGAAAACTTATTAATTGAAATAGATAATTTCAACTTGTATATAGGTTTTTAAAAAATAAAACTTTTGTTTTCTCTGTAATAAAAAAAACTTTGAATTCCTCATTTTGTACGTGGCTAAAACGCTATCCGCAAAAACCAAAAAAAGAAACCTCATTCTTTTAGTCTATGGCCGATCGCCATTGTTAGATGCGCGCCCAGAAAAACTGATTAATTTTTCCCACCATGGCAATTTTTTTCACAACTCGTTTTAACTGTTGAAAATGATTTTTTTGTGTTATTTTCTTCACAACACATACATACATACATACATAAACTCACGCCCTTTTCCCATGGGGGTAGGCAGAAACAACAGAACGCCACTTGCTACACAAGTTGCTGCTTGTTTTCTTCACAAGTATGTTGAAAAACGTCGTATGATACACGTGTGTATTGATGATTACCGTCCTCGGCTCTCTTAAGACCCTCGCCTGACGGCTCGGGTCTCAATGGCGCCTCAGCGGTAATCACCAACGTTACACACTTATACCATAATGTACTATTGCCGCACCACATCTTCTCAGCTGTACTCCAAGAAGTCTATAATCCAGTCCTTCAATGGAAAATCAATCCTGACCTAATAATTAGCGGCATACTGTCCATTGGATTGGATATTGGAATGCTTAATACCAGCACATGCAGGGCCATTGTCTTGAGATGGCACGCTCCTGTGGATACCCTAATGATCTGGCCGGCTACCAAAATTGCTGGCTGATAAAATTATAGCCTCATTCACTTGAACAGCACCCGTGTTATTAACTGGAAGATATTTGAAGAGGTTAAGGAGAATTTTGGTAAGAAAATAGTTATCGGGATTATAAATTGGTATACAATTGTTGCTGCGATGTTACGGTTCCTTTAGCTTGTAGATGATAGTTGAGATATTACAGTCTCGTTAATTTTTTATTATGCTCTAAAGATTTTTAACCAGGTCGTTCCTTGCAAAGTTGCATATATTTTTCTTTAGATTATTTTTCAATTTCATTATATTTATGAATCACTTTGTCCGATTAGTTTAAGTCGTGGGTGCCACAACAAACTATATTTCTTTCTTTTTCTTGTAGAATGTCATCTAATCCAAATATAGCTAGTTAACAACTCAGCCCCGGGTGACGTCGATAGCCAGCCATTGTGTGGCTTGTTTTATATACTGACAACTTATGTTAGAGAAAATGTTATTAAATTCCGAGTACGTAGAGTATACCACAGTACTGTGTATGTGCTTTTAATCAACATCAGGGCAGACATAATATGAAAATCCTTCGTAAATGAGTATAGGCAACTGCAACTGCAGAATATGACAGCGCATTGGCAGTAGAAAGGTAAGGGAAATACAGAAGCGAAGACGCGGAAAAAAATGATTATGATGATGGTCCACCAATAAAACCGAAGATTTTCCTTTTAAAAGAACACAGGCTGTAGATGTACATTATTAGCATTCATCATACTCCATTCGAGTGGCGTTGAAATCTATTTGCAGCGACTTCCTGCAGCCCCGACGGGAACAAGGCAGACATGGCCTATCGTCTCGTTTAAGTTTTGTTGCAGCTTCATGACTAGTTCCGCTTTATGCACAGTCATAATCCTATTATCACCGCTTACGTACTCAATCCACTATTGTAAGAATTCCTTACAGCCGCTAATGTATCAACTAACCTTGGTGTCACACGCTAAAAACATTATTAAGTCATGTTTGTGAACTCTGGTTAGCATGATGTCATGGTTACGCAACGATACTGTTCTGTGCTTTATTGAGTTGTTACTGGGAGTGTCTGTAATGTGTCTTGGGAAGAAAGGTTTGTTTTTCATCGATTAAGGGGTTACTGGCTCACTGTCGTTACGACCTCTCCCAAATGGCGTCACCACCCTAAACATTTTAACCAAAATCTATATTCGTGGTTTTAGGGACTGACTTAAGTAGGTATATGCCAGAGCTGGGTAACACACCCCCTGTCTGGGAGAGGAGTCCACCATGAGTGGTGGACTCTGTCTGCGGGTTGCTACATGTCTTCAAATAGCTGGTTCTTGGACAAGTTTGCAGGTTCTCTCATTACGTTACATATTTAAAAATTCGTTAACTATTTTCATGCTAATTTTGAGATGACCATTGAAGAAGTCTAAAAGTATCAAAGTTGGGTTACTTTTAGTCTTTTTTTAATTAATCACCATTATTTTCTGATCCTTTCCCAAATAATGTAGGGTCATCTTCCATCCAAAACAGCAGAACCTTTCGCGTACACAACACAGACTAACTGTGGAACTGTGGAACATTTCTAATTTAATTTTAGCACAGACCGAAAACACCGACTTCTACACATTTACAGCATCCGAACTGATTGCAGTTTCTGAGTGAGCTGCAGTTATTAATTGCCACTGATTTAACGTCAATTACTTCATCTAAAGAGCAAGTTATTTGTGCGAAGTCGAACATTGGATCAGCCATGGATCAGCAGTTCGGTGATTGGTGAACTGACTGCAAAATTAACTTAACATAAGCGAGGGATTCAACAATAGTTTTAGATATTGTATAACCATGCTATTTCTTTTATTTATATTGTCTATTGCTACATAAGGAGGTGTTTGGGAGATTCTATAGACTAAGCACTGTATGCAAGCCTTCATGTAAAACGTTGGAAGCACAGATATCGGTCATGAAAACTCGATAGCAAAATAAAATTAGATAAAATAAAAGCTCATTTTAAGTCCATTCCTATACTTTTATAGCTTTGTTGATTTAATATCAGTTCCTAAATATCTACAGTATAGCTATTCAATGAAAAAGAATTCTCTCCGAATTCGAGCTTACTTCAATTTACTTCACAACATTCGCATAAATATCATATTTTGATTAAATCAAATACTTCAAAGTTTATTTACATTTATACTGGAAATATGAGTTACATTATTTTACTGCAAATATGTACAGAATATATTTCAGTATTTGGAGTGTTACTTCGTGAGGTAGCATTCGTAAATTAATCCTTGACTTCGACAAAACACGAAATAGAGTTAGAGCTACAACAAAATGGTTAATACAACAATGTGATTAAGCTGCCAACCTTTAACTTTGATTGCGTCTCGAATACAGTGGATCCCCGCAACCTTCACCAGGCCGTAGTTCGACCTAGTGGGAGGCCTTCAAACGCATCATCTTTCAGTTTGTGGCCGCCGATCCAGTACTTTCCGGCGCCATCGGCTATCCGGCGATTCTTCGGGCTACGTTGGTAACTGGTTTTCTTGCGGATGTTTTACGTCAAAGGTAACCAACCAGTTATAAGCTCAATTCACTAATGATCAGCCAGAATGTCAATGCGTGAGAGTTAATGGCGAATGTCACCCGAGTTAAATCCCTAATTTGAAAACAGCATAATTTAAATAATTCAGGTCTATTGTTTGAACTAAAATACCTTTTCTTAGCTAAAAATAATAGGATTTGTTTTATATCAACGCCTTTGCGATGGCCTTTAGAAAAGGTTTTAAACCACACTGGGGTAAAATAACATTAGCCCGCAGGTATCGGGGAATTCTGAGAAAGGACAGAAACGGCCTTATTCAAAATAAGGTTTACTTTGGACCCCGTCGGGGCTGCGGGATGTTCGCAAGAGATACCGCGGCCTCGACATGAAGGGCTAACAAGGAACATGGGTGGTTTTTAGTCAGTAGAAGTCTGACACTCCCTTTCGCTCTGCCCAAGAGCGGGAGGATGATGGTTTGATGATTTTCAACCCGCCAAAAAAAAAGATTTACTTTGGACTCAGGTTTAAACCATGAAACCAATTTTGAATGCCAGTCTTTATTACAACATTTTTTTTGGGTGCTGGGAAATCATCAAATGACTCCTCCCGCTCTGGGCGGAGCAGAAGAGTTTGTCAGACTTCTGCTGACTAAAAACCACTCATGGTCCTTCTTAGCCCTTTGTGTCCGGGGCCGCGGTATCTCTACGAACTTCTTTTTCACCTAAACATAATGTTACTGTTTACGTGGGTATACTAAAGGGTACACCTCTGCCTAACCCTTCGGGGATTACAGGCGTGGTGTTATGAAACTCAATTGAAATAAAGTTCGAAATTCTGATTCGATGGCTTAATTCTCTACACGAGGCAATGAAAGACCTTCTCTAGGCTTGAAAGTTCTAGAGCAAACATGAGAACCTTTTTAATTGTAACTATTTTAAGCCAAAACTAATGCTAGTTTAAGTTGGTAATCTATTACCAAGCTTCAAAACATTAGCTTAACTATAAATTCCTAAGCGCATAGGTAATACTAAACACAAACCGCATTTCTGCATTAGGTAGCTCTATAAATCCGAAATAGACGATTGACTGTTTCATCATCATCTGCCTAGCCTTTTCTCAAGTATGTTGGGATCGGCTTCCAGTTTAACCGGGTACAGCTGCATACCAGTGATTTCCAGATGATTTCTCACCCTCCAAAAAAATCACCGAAAGATTAGTTAGGTACCAAAGTACACGCACATTTTGCCTGTTATGTTTCATTCCGATGTAAAAGGGGGTGACCCAATTACCATCAACCAGGCACAAATCCTGGCTGTTGCTGAGAGACTTTTAAAAGGAAGACCATCACTTTGTCCGAGGAATCGAAGCCAGGAAAAATGCGCTCAGCAGTAGCCTTTGCGACCACTTGAGCAGCGAGGCAGACAATCCTGGCGAATAGACATCACGAATAAGTATAATTTTCGTTGACATTCTACAAAATACGAATTCCGTCACTAATTTTATTACAGACCATCTCCATATAAAAAGGAGCAATATTCCCGCGCTGTCCCATCCCTACGATCCCGGGAAGGACAGTGTTTTCTCCGCGTTATCTCTTTAAACGGGACCTAAATCACAGGCACGGGGCCCCGGGGAAATTAAAACGAATCAACTATTTATTATACACACTAATGATTTCGCTGAAGATACTTGAAGACAGGAAAAATGTTATGAATATAGGAAGGGTTTATTATATTTTATGTTATGTTATGTTCCTCTTTTTATTGTTTACAACGCTAGTGTTAAAATTTACCAAATTGTCTCATTAAGTATCTGTGGAAAACGTGGTTGATTTCACATTTGTATTATTTCTTTAACCTATTTTTCTATGTAAGTCTTAATGTGTAATTGTTTGTTTTCCCAAATAAATAAAATAAAAAAATAAAGGGTTTATGAAAGACGATAATTAACTAGTTTTGAACCCAAAAGCTTTTAAGTTATGGTTCGTTTTTGCTAAATCTGGTAATGGGCCCTGTCGGTAATGTCGGTATCTAACTATCAGCTCAAATCTATTTGCCAATCAAATCAGAGTACATACATAAGCTTAGACAGTAAGAATAATTGTTTCCAGGAATTAGGTCAGACTTTTCATTAAAAGATTGGGACTGATAACCAAGTTAGAAAACTAATTCAGTATCTTAAGCCACACTAATGTCCCAACTTTGACACAAAATGTTCTAATTAAGGCGTCTAGATAGACAATCATGAAAGAGGTTTTCCTAAGAATCAGGTTCAATCTTTCAAAAGTCGAAGATCAGCAACTAGCATTAGAGCGATTTTTCTATCATGTTTTTGTCAAGTGTCATCTGTTGACAGATCCACGTTGTCCTCTCATGCCTAAGAATTAACACTGTAACATGAAAACAAAAGACAACATATTGTTAAAAGTGTAAACCGTGGAGTTTTGGAACCGACCTGATCGTGCAGCTACTGAGGTTACATAAGATCTATGTGAAATACATTATGTTGCATTGAAATCCAGCTGTTCAGTATGCTGTCTGTTCAAGTTTAATAGAAAGCTAGATTTTACACGAGAAACATAAGACAGAAATATGCTCAAATTCCAGTAATACTATTTGATGAATCGGAGAAGACGTCAGGGCGACGTATTGCAATGTATCTTGTTACTAACATACTTGATATCATTTCTAGAATTTTACTGACGATCCTATTCATGGAAGCTATAGTCTATAACTCGAGTTTGTCGAGGCTAAAGAGTAGTATAGTTTTATGAAAATATACGAAAGCAAGAAAGAGTTAAAGACGACACATTTAGAAGTCTACAACTATGTAGATGTCTTCAGTGGGAAACGTCCAAAGCCTACATAGGTACTTCATTGCTAAAAGTGAAACTGGAGTCAATTAATGATTTTCCACAGTTCAAAAAAAAAAAAGGTATAGATTTGCATTTGAAGGAGACCGCAAGGACAGAATATGCATGCTGCGGGACTGTTCAACAGAGATCGGACAGGGTAGGATCGGGAGCGGTATCTCTGCAGGCCCCAGAGGGGACAAAGGGAGTAGAAACATGGGTGGGTAATGATCAATACAAGTCTGACACTCCCTTCCGCTTCGTCCAGAACGGTCAGAGAGGTCATTTGATGATTTTACACCCAAAAAAAAGCAAAGATCTCCATGGTTCTTTTCTATTTAAAACAAAATCAAAGATTTCGATTTCAGCCGTGCGTCGCAGGATTTTTCAATAGCTCTACTTAGAGAGTTAATCTCTTAAACTATTCAGCAAAGCCAATAATTAAGAAAAATAACGTAGACCATAGCTATAGCATAGAAGAGTTTTTTTTTTTTTGGGGGGTGGGAAATCATCAAATAACCCCTCCCGCTCTTGGGCAGAGCGAAAGGGAGTGTCAGACTTCTACTGACTAAAAACCACCCATGTTCCCTCTTCGCCCTTCATGTCGAGGCCTCGGTATCCCTTGCGGACAACCCGCAGCCTCGACAGGCGTCGGCCCTTGCGGGCCCCTTCCATGTTGCTGACATCTCTTTGAGGCGCGCGTGGAACACGAACGCGCCGTCGACACGGCCTGTCGTCGTCATAAGACGGACGGACGGCGAGCTTACCCATCACTCACCGTCCACAGGCCCGCGTCTACGGTGGCCGGAAGCCATCACGTGGCCCCCGACGCCCGGAGCGCCTCCCGCGGCGGCTGGGACGAGAGGTTCTCTCCCTCTCACGATCCGCCACCTCCTTCGCTAGCATCACTGCTTCGCAGAAGGAGGCGACGGCGTCCCATTCCTCCTCGCCCCGGACCATGGCTTGCACCAGGGCCGGACGCGAGAGGTCGCCGCCGCCGATCGCCGCTGCGAGAATAGAAGAGCTACCACTGCTTTGTTTTGGGCAACGCATACGTTAGTCTATACTTAAGAATACTATAAAAAGTAAAAGAATTTAGCCCCTAATAGTCAATCAAACATTCGGCGAAACCTATGACACGTTTTCTCCAAGATTTAGAACAAAACATAAAACAGCAGCCATTTAAAACAAATCCAACTCATTAAGGGTTTCAGGAGGTTTCGTGCGAAGAACAAAAAAAGCCACTTAAGTCACATTCCGGTAATATATCGGAGGCAATTGGCTATATCTATGGCCTCCAGGCCACTTTAAAGCCCTCCGAATAGATTCGCGTATATTTTCACACCTGGCAACCTTTTTAGCTGCTTAAGACGTTAAGAGTAATGGGTTGCCAATAGATTTTCTTTTGTATTGAGATTTTAGTGAACTTATTTGCCATACATTGGCGCATGGATCCTTGGCGCGTGGCCATATTCGGAACTAACGCCGCTATTTTATAACACAGAAAATATCACAAATATAGGTACTGTGCTATTTTGACAATGTAATTCAAGCGGTTAAAGATCTATGCTATACTGTTCCTATTTATTACCCGACTGCAAAAGGAGGGTTATTTTTCCAATTGTTAAACGATACCCAGCTTCTAAATAAACCTATCTAATAAGGTTTATTTATAGAGACGCCTTCTTTATAACTAGTTAGCCTGTCTTACTTCACTCCCAGGAGAAAGGGTTCTTTTTTTAATCTAGAGTAAAGAAACTACGCAAAGTTGCAATCTGTTACTAGCGTTTACTTTAAAACTTTAATTTTCTTCATGTCCTATAATTTTATACTATGACGTAAAGTTTAATTAAGGTGATTTTCTAGGCATGGGGGGCATCACACCCCAACTACCCAAATCCAGGTCAGCTATTGAGAAATTCTCATCGGAAAACCGCAATAAAACTTTGCCTGACCAGAGAATCGAACTCAAAAGTCGCACTAGCGACAACAATGCCACCGGACCAGCCAACATAAGTAACAAAATACAATCTCACAAAACCTCTATCTGTTTACGCCATAGAAAAGTTGTATCGATGAAAATTGCCCAGTTTTATTAGCGCTAGTGATGTACTGAAACTCAATATCGATAATGCGATTAGGGGGGTCGCTCACAGCGCGTTATGCCCGCGCTATTGCCTCGAAGGGTTATAATCGACATCGCAACGCAATAAGCATTTTCATTTTAAGCGTTTGCACGTTGTTGTGATCCGGAATAGGATTTTATTGGCCGCAGAAATTGCTTGTAGGCGGGATTTAGTTTCGGAAATTGGAAAATGTTGCGTAGTGGTGATCAATGTGTTTTCCGGCTTTGAATGAGAACAGGTATTTGATTTCCAGCGTGATATGAAAGTAGAAAATTACAGAACATTTGTTTTAGTGAACAGAGAGGGGTGGCAGGGGTGTTGGGAGGCCTTAAACCAACAGTGGGGTGATACAAGCCGAAATAAAACATGAAAAAATCTTTTGGTGACAATAATTTCTAGGTCTCTTTTGTTTTCGTGGGTGTGAAATCATCAAATAACCCCTCCCGCTCCTGGGTAGAGCGAAAGGGAGTGTCAGACTTCTACTGACTAAAAACCACCCATGTTCCTTCTTAGCCCTTCATGTCGAGGCCGCGGTATCTCTTTCGAACAACCCGCAACCCCGACGGGGGGTTTCTAGGCCCCTTGCTTTATACTTGAAGCAAGGTTTAAGACAAACGTCTAATCAAAGCTGAAGTGTTACCTTCTTGACTTTGACACGGTGGTTTGTCAAGTGTCTTGATGACATCATTATGCTAGTCTTTCGTGACCTCTGCTTGTGACGTTGTATTTATATCCCAGTTGTTATCTAAACGCCGTTTTAGATACGAGCGAATTCACATTTGGATCCCGAACTTGAGCTTTTGTTAGTCTATGAATACCAAAAAGTTAACAATTTTGAGAAAAGAAATGCTCTTGCTCTGCTTTTATGTTCGTTTGGTTATTTTTCAGTAACGCGGTTTTCAGTGCACGTCTATTTACTTAATAAAAATCAAAATTCGCACACTAACTGACTTTTGAAAGCTGAGAAGCTTGAAATGTTGCAGAGGAGTCCCTTTCATACCGAAAAGTGAGTACAAATATTCTTTATTTGGCCTTTACAATAAGTAAACACAAAAAACCACCAGCCAGTGACTAAAGGGAAGAGAAATGACATCCGGCACACGCCACACCTCATGGTTTATAGTTTTACAATTTTATAACATTAGCACTTATGCCTCGTTACTCGTAGGCTATGACAATAGCATCTGTAACCTCACGTGTAACACTAGTTGCAAGCAGATGTTTGTGCTAAATGCTGTAGAATATCAGTTTGCTGCCAAATATCACAGCTTTAGCTAATCTGTGACATTGCAGATCAGTCGAGTTAGCATATAATGTGCTGTTGGCTGTATTGATGGGATCATCAATGTGAATGGCTCGTGTTGGGTGATTACATGATTGACGCAAAAAACGAACAAGAAAGAGGGTAGACCGATTTGTCTGCTCATAAACATTCACCCGCAATGACTTCAGTTTATCCGTGATCATGGTGCTTGTAACAGCGCCGAAATATCGGGAACTCGAAACAATCAGTAAACATGGTAAATATCCCGTTTTCAGTATAAATAATAGGATTACATGATATTTTGGATTTGATTAAAATTATTTTGGATTTTAATTAAGAGGATAGGTCCTAGTGTTGAAGGTGAGAGGGCAGGTGGTAACAGCCCCAAATTAATGTTGTAGATTCACCGATACTCTCTGTGTAATTTATTTCAACATTCCTGCTGCCAGAACGACATAGGACACATTCTGAGGAGACCAACATGATCCCAAAAGCCGAAAATTCGAAAGTATGTGTCATTCACCATCACCACTGGGCCGGTGGGGAAGAATATGCGCCACGCCTTCTCTTAGGGAAGCAGCCCGTGATCCAGCAAAATCAAAATCAAAAGTCATTTATTCAAACTAGGCTGATAATCAGCACTTTTCGAACGTCAAAATTTACTTTACTTATTTACAAGTGACAGTCCCCCAAAACGCCCACTCTTCGACACTTCCTAGTGTTTTTGCTGGAAAGAAGAAGTGGTGGAACAAACTACCCAGCACTTGAAAAACTTCATGCTCATTATATTGTCAAAGGTTTTTGGGATTGCGAACTGGGCGAATGTGTAGGTAGTGTTATTTTCTTATTTTCTGTCGAAAGAAAGGTAAAAGATGTTTAAATTTGGAAAACGATCAGTGTTTGTGACGTAGCGTAGGAAGATACCGTTAGATGGATGTGGGAGACTTGTGACGCATCCATTGACCTTTTACCTAAAATATTAACTCATAAAGTCGATTTTCCTTTAGCAAAGCTAAAAGTAACAAGACGTTTACGATGGAAAGCGAAGACAAAGTCGAAAGGAAAAAAATCGTGCAAATTACTTTAAATATCTCATTTTTCACGTTTTTCATTTTCCAACGAAGTTTTTCTATTAGGTATCTACGTATATATTATTCAGACAGAAGTGTTCTGAATAGTAATCCATAGTTTAGCACCTATGGATGACAGGTACGTTCACAGATAAAAAATATCTATTTCTATTCATAGAGCGATTCTTTTACTAGAAATCTAGACGTTTGTAGACAATAATAAAAGGCTTTAGAATTCAATACCTACTCTTTTTCCAGATGGAGCTTTGAGAAAAACCAATATAGTTTGTGTGTTGCTGGGGAGTTTGTTCCGCCACTCCTTCTTTCCAGCAAAAACACTAGGAAGTGTCGAAGGGTGGGCGTTTTGGGGGACTGTCACTTGTAAATAAGTAAAGTAAAGAAAATTTTGACGTTCGAAAAGTGCTGATTACCAGCCTAGTTTGAATAAATGACTTTTGATTTGATTTTGAATAAATAGTGGCCTGGACATTACGTGGGCAATGTTTGAAATTTACTTGTGAGGTCACTGAGGTTAGCTATTATTATAATATATTCGTATCTACCCACGAGGATTCTATAGTAAGGTAGGTGAAGACTACTTATTGAGTGCTCTCAGATGTTTAGTTTACCAACAGATTGATTAATGAAAAGTGTATTATTTTGTGCAGTAATCATTTGCCTTAATTTTATCACGAAGACAATAATTCATCTTCTTTTTATCGTGTGGGCAGTAAGGTTTAACAACTAGGCGAACTAGGCGGTTTCTAAACCCCCTCAAGGGCCTATGACATCCCGTCGGGGCTGCGGGTTGTTCGCAAGAGATACCGCGGCCTCGACATAAAGGGCTAAGATAGAACATGGGTGGTTTTAAGTCAGTAGAAGTCTGACACTCCCTTTCGCTCTGCCCAAGAGCAGGAGGGGTTATTTGATGATTTCACAGCCCCCAAATAAGGGCCTCTGACATGGTGACAATTCATAACAAAGGGTGATATTGAATTGACTAGCAAAACTTGACACATAATAATGGGAAATGATTTCGACACCAGGTAAAAGATTGTAGTTCTCCCTGTGATCCTCAGACCAGCGGACTAAGCCCACTTCTACCACAGTTAGGTAAGGATTGATGCATGACTGCTGCGCATGAGGACCTGTCTTCGATTTTCAGGTCAAGCAAAATGTTATTAGTTTTTGTAATCAGGAACTTCTTCAGTAGCAGCCACGTGGTCTGGATTTGTGCCCAATTGGTGGCAACAGACTCGCCTTCTATTACATAACATAACATCACGCCTATAATCCCCGAAAAGTTAGGCAGAGGTGTACCTAATAGTATACCCACATTTCGCCAGTTATGTTTAAGTCCCATGTAATAGGGGGCGAGCCTATTGCCATCAACCGGGCAGAAATCCGGACCCCGTGGCTGCTACTTCCTTCTATTACATGGGACTTAAACATCTGTAGAAATGGGAACCGGTGCACATTTAGGTACATCTTTGAGTAACCCTCCGGGGATTACAGGCGTGATGTTACACGCATGCATGTATTTTATTTAAATTGTGTGCATATATTATGTATTAAAAGTTAAAATCCTCTGCGTACTAGTGAGAATCGTATTGTTATTCAAGAAACATGAGCGTATTGCGAAAATTGTCGCGTAGTGTATTTTATGCTGATATGTGTCATTTGATTTTATTATAGAAATGCGATATCGTGTAGAAAGTTGATCGGGGAATAACGTAAAATATATTTATTTCTAGGTAACTACACTACCTACTCTTGCTTCAATAACATTGGTAGGGGTATTATAGAACGAACTAAGTCTAGGTCATGTAAAATTAGTTTCTTGTGAAATAGCCCAGACAAAGGTGGTTACTATGAATGCGTAGCACAAATTGTATCTTCTTTTGTCATCAAAACATCAGAAGTGTCCCGTCGGGGCTGCGGGTTGTTCCCGTCGGGGCTGCGGGTTGTTCGCAAGAGATACCGCGGCCTCGACATGAAGGGCTAAGAAGGAACATGGGTGGTTTTTAGTCAGTAGAAGTCTGACACTTCCAATCGCTCTGCCCAAAAGCGGGAGGGGTTATTTGATGATTTTGCACCCGCCAAAAAAAAAGACATTAGAAGTGGGTATTTCTTAATACTTTCAGTTTTCTGTTTAGTTATTCAAGTTCAAAGAATATGGATAGATAGGTACCTGTGAAAATAAAGACGTGAGATTAGATGGTGAAAGAAGGCCAGTTTTCTTAAAATGTTTCTAAGGTGGTCAAAAAAGGGCTAAGAAGGAACATGGGTGGTTTTTAGACAGTAGAAGTCTGACACTCCCTTCCGCCCAGAGCGGGAGGGGTCATTTGAAGATTTCCCACCCTCCGATTTCCCCCAGCTCAACAAAAAAAAATTGCCAAGTGCAAGTCGGACTTGCACATAAAGGGTTCCGTACTTAGACTTCTTATAGGTTTTCCTGTAAACTAACGGGGGGAACGGTCGGACAGACAGACACACAAGAGCAAGGAAAAAACGGAACCCTTATAGGATTATAAGGGTTCCGTTTTTTCCTTTTGAGGTACTGAACCCTAAAAAACAAGGTGGTAAAACAAAAGTTTTCATTAACATAGACGATTTTGTTATGGTGGGGTAAAAATACTGCCAAACCACTGCACTGCATCACACCTCCCATGTATGAACCGTGATGCAGTAGTTGTAGCAGTCTTCAGTTTAAATTAAACCCAAAAAGCAGTCAAAATCAATTCTTTCTAGCCAAGCTTTTCCACTAAATCTAAGCCCGCATGTAGACTCTCATATTTTCTAGTTGATCCCTACAAAACCATTCTTACAAGCAATATCTTCTATGCTTACATTTTAACTATAAACATGCAATAATACAAATATGCTTGCCTCGCATAATATGAGGGCACAGTATAACCCGGCTGCGGATGGATGCACCAGCTTACGGTCGTTATGTTGCACTGTGAGAGGCCTCTCATATTTTGCAGGATTGCACGGATCGAGGGGCTTTGTACCAATATCGGAATCGGAACGCTTTTCACCGCCATGTTGGATTTGTGTTTGAAAACGTTTTATTTATTTTATTATATTTTTGAAGTTGGCAGATTGTTTTGATGAAGGACTGTTTGATTTTATACACACGTATTTTTACGGTTTCATAAAAGGAGAATCATCCAAGCATCCATTTTTTATTCGATTTTCTAGATAGTAGATATTCCTTCATACGCCCAAGTCCATTTAACATTATTAAACGAGCTCCAAACGAATAAAGATTTTAATTGATCTTTCGAAACGTGTTCATAACACCATTAGTCCGTAATTGCGCTAACCATGGAACTAGCCTGCAAATCTTAAAGCCTAGATAGAACGTAATATGCGCAGATTATGACACATTTTACCAAGTGGTTTACTCTTGAAGATAATTGTAATTGAGGTGCCAAGTACAGTACTCGGTCCACTCAAATATAATCTACGCCACGCTAGACCTATATGTAATAGAACATCTACTCTTAGTAAAACCTGACCCAAAAGGCTTATGAAACTGGGCTACAAAAAAACCCGCTCCATCGAAAACTATCGATAAAGAAAATCGATTATATCCGCCCATAAGCGGTTGTAATCCGGAAAATTCCGGTTCAGAGCGGCTCGCGCCTGAATAAGCCGACGCCGACCGGAGAAAGCCATGAATATGCATCGCTTTTGTGATTTAATGCCCACGCTTAGCTCAATTTCGATAATACGAAATTCTGGCGAGAAATATCAAGTTAAGCTTGTCGGTAAACAGGGAAGCTGAAGTGCTGGCTAAGTAAAACAAATGGAGTTTGCAGCCAATCATGTGCAAAATAGTGGAGCCTCAGCTTACATCCAACGATTTCTCAGTTCTAGTTCAGTGAATGAAGTGATTGGCGCAATGTGGAGATCGTTTCTGTGTATCCGGAGTAGAAAATTGTTGACAATGACAAAGTTTAATCATACCTACTCCTGTAAAATTTTGCCAACGCTAAAAGAATGTGCGTAATAACGCCGGTGTCATTGGTTCGAAACTTCGGAACCTATTCAAAGGCTGAAGACAAAAGGCTGAATGTATGAGCAAAAAAGCAAATTAAAAAAAAACCTTTGGGAGCTTTTCAATCCGCGTTTTCATTAAAGCCGGAATTTGTAATTAATCCATCTTAAAAAAGGGTATTTTCCTGTTTGAACCGGTTCAATCTGGTTTGCGGCGGTTTGTACACGAACAAATGGTAATTGTACAAATAGATAGATTTCAAGTTTAATTAGATCTGTTCTTAGCAAAAATGACTCATTTGCAGATGTTCAAGTTTTAAGGCCAGGTGTAAAACATCTGTTGTTTGATGCATTAATTAATAAAGAATCTTTGCATAAAGCACTTAACGAGGTCGTTGTCAAACTAATTAGTTATGTAAACGTAGATCGAATTTTAGAGATTAAATTACCGATATCGTAAGGCTTGGCAGAAGTGACATCATCATTAGGTCAGTTAACGTTCAACAGCTTAGGCGTCGCTTTAATTTAAAGTTACAGAAATAGTTTCTAATTTCGACATTTTCCATCCCTTTTAAGTGATAAGAGACGCCTTTTGACTCCTCCCGCTCTGAGCGGAGCGGAAGGGAATGTCAGACTTCAACCGACTAAAAACCACCCATGTTCCTTCTTAGCTCTTGGTTTCCGGGGTCGTGGTACCTCTTTCGAACAACCTGGAGCTTTAGGGCTCTAGGGCCAAAACTAGGGTCTTCCAAAGGCGCGGGAAACGCCTGGATGACGGATGCAAGAAACCAGTAAGTATGGCAGAAGAAAGAAGGGGCTGTTCCCAGCAGTGGGTAATTCTAGGCTGACGGAACTGACTAGTCCTCTTTGTCCTCCTAGACGGAATCTCGTCCTCAGGTTTGTATCTGATTATGGTTTATAAATAACTAGCTGATGCCCGCGGCTTCACCCGCGTGGATGTCGGTCAAATTTTATACTAAAACCTTCCTCTTGAATCACTCTATCTTTTAAAAAAAACCGCTTCGAAATCCGTTGCGAAGTTTTAAAGATTTAAGCATACATAGGGACGGACAGACAGCGACAGCGACTTTGTTTTATACTATGTAGTGATGATGGTAGTGAAGAGAAAAGGAATAATACGGCCAATAGTGTCTTATCCAAGGACGCCAGACAAAATAGGACCGCCAAGTACAGAACTTTATGAACTCACATTTAGGTCTCACATGTTTAAAGAAACTGGAAATACTACTCAGAATAAGGTGAAACAAGTCAAAACGCATCATCATTCTCCTGCCCTTATCACCATTTATTTGGGATCTGCGCAGCATGTCTTCTTCTTCCAAACTTGTCTATTACTCGTCATCTCATCAGTCACCTCCTTTCTAGCCATATCATCCTTCACACAGTCCATCCCGCGTTTCTTCAGTGCTTCTCTATTTTTACCACAGAACAGAAAGAACAGTTCTGTGATTTTTACAGCCTACATTCTCATCATACATCAGATTATACTCAACATTTTCGTCACTACATGAAATAAGTTGAGACACGAACCCATGAATCAGACGCTTACAATCCAGCTCACAGGTAGTAACTCGAAAACCAGCGGCGAAATCAAACAAATGCATAAACATTCATAAGTGCCACAAAATAATAAAACTATAGACGGACAAAGAACCATCTACAAAAATTTACGTAAATTACAGAGTAGTATATAAATGGAGTGTTTAACGCCCCCGTTCACAACCTCAGGTGATGCAAATTACTACGCTACGCATTTGTCTCTTTTTCCTTCGCGTGAGTACCGTCACCGTCACCACGCAAGTCGTGTCATGTTGAGTCGTGGCACTTAAGGCATGAGGTTGTAAATTGTTATGTAACGCTTGGCTAACACAGAACTTCTCTCAGAAATAAACGTAGACCAACGAGTAGTATATAAATGGAGTGTTTAAAACCGTCTTTTTCCATCGAGTCTTCATATGTGAAGCGCGGCGGGAAATTAAACGTCTGTCATTGGACGATTGCCCGGCGTCGCGTCAAACAGCGTTTCCGTTGGCGAGGGGGCAGTGATGTGATCGAAAAAGTTGTTTTCCTTATTTTCGCAGTAGGTATGTCTTGCAATCGATGCACTTACTTATTATTATTTGAGTTTCTGCGGCGACATTAACAACGCCTTATTTGAACTACGTATCGCTGGCTATCGCACCTGTTGACACGCAAATCTTAAAAGTGTGCGAGATTATGGTGTATACTCGACAGCAACCGTAGCCCATTCCAAATGGGGGCTGAGGACCTTTAGCCTGTTCCTCAGAAACATCTGTATCTTCAAAATCCGCCAAAAAGGAGTTAGCAGTACTTTAAATCTATCCCGATTCGCTCGTAGTCAAAGCAGTGTAAATCGAGTAAAAATATGGTCTTTCTGTCCTTCAAAACTTATTCATAGTCAAACTAATTTTGCATGCGCAAACGCCGCCTGTATGATATCCTGTGAGTCACTCGGCGTGCTGAGAATACACCCGATCTACCCGATATGCATCTAGTTACTGATGATGGGAATGACGTCAGGATTTTTATTTTCATTTAATCGTTTTATAAAACCGGAAAGTTGCAGGTACTACGTAGATTGTATAGAAGTCAGTGTACAGTCTTAAGGTATGTATTTTTAAGGACGATAAATTGATATCATAGCGTTACTTTGCGGAAAACTATGAAGCAAATTTTAGTTTCTAAGGACTTACGTCAGACGGCTAGTTGATTTTTTTGATACTCGTTATTATGACTGTTCATTAGTTGAGCATTTTAGTTAAACTTGCTTGGGTGATGATATTCTCTTAATAATTTTGCTAGTTAAATGTAACTGCCAAAATTATTAAGAGAAACAAAAGGAACACTAATTCAATAACATTATCATGACAGTAGATACTGAACCTCGTATGCTACGCTTTTCAGACAGCATTAAAAGCAGAAATTTTAAGGACTGATCCAGTCTAACATGACCTGTCTCTTCGCCTTAGCATCTAGTTGAAAACAGCTGCCTCCGCAGAGATTTGAATAGAAAGATATTTTTAGAAAACTGAACGAATACGGAATGGATAAAATGTTTAAAAATAGATGTTTGCGTAGCATAAAACGAAAAGCTATGTTTAGCCATCATGGCACTTGGATTCCTTATATTTGAGATTTAACATTGGATTACCTTTTCTCCGTAAGTCCTAAATGCAGGTAATACTTTTTGAATTCGTTCTGTGTTAGTATCTAGTCATCTAACGTCTGTCACGATATTTATACAGAAACTATTATGGCTCCTATCTACTCAAACACAGTTTGAATATTTAGTAAGAATAATTAGGGTAGTAGTGCAGGGACGAGGTCTACTCATCTTATCGAAGATTGCAATAAAGGAATTTTGCTTGCTGTATGGTTAGGGTACCAAAAACATAGTCCTCCTAACCGATTTTTTGTCATAACGGCTATCTCCGAGAGTAAGGGGTACCACGTAGCTAACTTTTAATAATAATAATAATTGACCTGGGAAGCGATCTTAGCGATCCCAAGACTTCGCATTTACCATTGCGATCGCTAAAGTAACCGGGCACTTTGACACCACCTAATATTGTCAACCCTCTCACGTTTACAACCCCACAAAAATATACGCGCTATTAAACCCAAAAGCACAGTTTACCCAATATTTAACAAAATTAATCACTATTAGTGGCCCAATCACCCCACGTGTTCCCTTCCCCCTTGTCTCCGGGACTTACTGCAATACAGATTGATTGTCAATTACCAGCCCGGTCCGAAAGGCTCTCAAAATGGCGGACATTTATCGAGATTTCGATACCTTGTCATGTTTTTAATTAATGGAAACTTAATAACTGTTTACAGATGATTGGACAATTTGTGAGTGGATCAGTTTGCGTTGTTTTTTTTGTGCTATTTATTTGGGGTTTATGTGTTTCGTTATCATTTTTAGGGTTCCGTAGTCAACTAGGAACCCTTATAGTTTCGCCATGTCTGTCTGTCTGTCTGTCCGTCCTCGCTTAATCTCTGTGACCGTTAGCACTAGAAAGCTGAAATTTGGGACCAATATGTGTATCAATCACGCCGACAAAGTGCTAAAATAAAAATTGGAAAAAAATGTTTTATTAGGGTAGCCCCCCTATATGTAAAGTGGGAAGTGTTTTTTTTTTTAATTTTTTTTTTTTTTTTTTTTTTTTAATTTGTTTATTTTATTACAATCTAGCCTAGTAAGGCTAATAAGCAATTTTAATCTAACTTAATTTGCTAAAAGTAAAAGTATATCTAAGAGCACGTCCATTGCGTTTACTTAGCGTCTATTAAGGTGAAGTCACTTTGTTCTTGTGTCCATATAAATAACTCGTATATTACACTCGCGGTAAAGTCACAGATATGTTACACTACATTACACTACACTAACTCAAAAGGTTTAGTCCTTTTAAGCCTTCTTACTATGTCCGTGTTATCGAGGAGCTGGATGGCCTCAACATTAACATGATGATGAAGCCGATGTTCATGAGCTTCTGCATATTTTTGGATTATGCTGTTTACGAACTCTATATTCAGGTCCCGATGGATGTCGTCAATTCGTATATACCAAGGCGCGTTCACGATGTTCTTGAGTACTTTGTTCTGGAATTTTTGAATAATTTCTACATTGCTTTCTTTGGCACAACCCCATAGTTGTATACCATAGGTCCATACTGGCATAAGGACTGATTTGTAGATCAGGATTTTGTTAGAAACTGACAACGCGGAATGCTTTCCTAGTAACCAGTTCATGCTTCTGTAACGAATTTCTAATTCTTCTCGTTTCTTTTTGACATGGGCTTTCCAGCGAAGCTTTGCGTCTAGGGTCATACCAAGATATTTGGCAGTGTTTTCGTACGGTATACTTTTGTTGTTTATGTATACTGGGTTGTGTTCCGATTTCTTGTTAGTGAAGTCAATGTGAATGGATTTTGTTTCATTCAACTTTATCTTCCACTTTTTGGTCCAATCATAGAATTGATTTATTGCTGTTTGTACTTTTACCACAGCTTCCTTGTGACTTGATCCTGTGGACATTATTGCGGTATCATCAGCAAAAGTAGCGATAGTTGCATTTTCTAGTTCTGGTATATCACATGTGTACAATAGGTACAGGACCGGGCCTAGAACACTTCCTTGTGGTACACCAGCTTTTATTTCTTTTAGTTCAGAATAGGCGTTTTCTTGCCTTACTCTAAAGACTCTACCAGTTAAATATGATTCTAATATATCTGAGAACTGTTTTGGCAACATAGTTCTTAGTTTATAAATCAATCCCTTGTGCCAGACTTTGTCAAAAGCCTGGGCTACATCTAAAAATACAGTGGTACATACTTTCTTATCTTCAAGAGCTTTTTCAATAACTGTTGTAATTCTATGCACCTGATCTATCGTTGAATGTTTTTCTCTGAATCCAAATTGATATTCTGGTATTATGTTGCTATTTTCTATAATTGGTTTTAGTCGTTTTAGAAGTAGTTTCTCGAAAAGCTTTGACATCACTGGCAGCAAGGAGATAGGCCTGTATGATGATGCATCTTGAGGTGGTTTCCCTGATTTGGGGATCATGATCACTTCTGCAACCTTCCATAGGTCTGGAACATGCTTTAGTCTAAAAGAAGCATTAAGTATCTTAGTAAGTTTCACCAAGGCTTTTCTTGGTAGATTCTTTAGGATTTCCCCTGTGATAAGGTCATAGCCAGGGGATTTTTTTGGGCTGATGTGATCTCTGATTTCTTTGAATACTTCTTTTGGTGTTACAAGTTTTATCTCTTGGTCTACTTGTAGTAGTTGTTCCCAGTGGAGATCTTGGTTAGCGCTCTCGGTTTGTGTAAAAGTGTCCTCCAAGTGTTGGTGGCAAACCTTGATGCTTTTTGCTCATTACTTATTGCCCATTGTCCATTTAGCTCTTTTATTGGCGGTATGTGAGCAATAGGTTGTTTTTGGTTCCTTGTGGCTTTCCATAGTGAATAATCAGTCGATCGATCATTAGTGAGTTGATGAAGATGCCTATTTAAATTTTCGTCCCTAAATTTCTTGATTGCCTTCATAATTTGTTTAGTTATTCTATTTAACAGTGTCTTATCATGGGGAAACCTGTTTCGCTGCCACTTTTTTCTCAATGTTCTTTTTTCTCTGATCAGATTTGTTATTTCTTTTGGATAAGTGTTAACCTTCACAGTTCTTCTTTTCTCGGGTGTATTAGCCCATGCAGTTTGTTGGATATCTACAATAAATTTGCTTAGTTCTAAATCAAGTTGGTGCTTATCATTTATGAATATATTTAAGTCTATTTTATTTTCTAAGTCTATTTTAAAGGATTCCCAGTCTGTGAACTTGTTCACGAGAAACGGATTGCCTTCTCTCTGTTTGACATATTCACTAATGTATAAAATTATTGGTGAGTGATCAGAGTTCATATTAAATCCTTCTTCGGCACTTATAAAGTCAGAGGATATTCCTTTATAAATAAAAAAGTCAATTAAGTCTGGAATTTTTCTTGAGTCTGTTGGCCAATATGTCGGTTTTCCAGTTGATAGAACCTCTGATTTGGTTTCTTGTATGGCACTTAGTAGCTCTCTGCCTTTTGTAGTAGTTAGTCTGGAGCCCCAAAAGGTATTCTTGGCATTGAAGTCTCCACCTAATATAAATCTGTTTCCAAGTAGCGCTAAGAGTATCTTGTATTGCTCTTTTTTTAGTGCGTGTTTTGGGGGGATGTATATAGCTGCTATAGTAACGGAGTCGTATCTTTTCATTTTAATAGTTACACCGATCACTTGCATTTCCTGATCTTCACATTTGGTCTGTTCATAATGATGTATGTTTTCTCTTATTATGACGGCGCTGCCTCCTCTCGCGGAGTTATCAGGATGCAGGGCATGATATATCTTGTAGCCTTGAAATTTAACAAATGATTGTCGTGTAAAGTGTGTTTCGGAAATTAAGCATATATCTACGTTTTCTGTATCTAGGACTACTTGTAACTCATGTTGGTGTTGCAGCAGTCCATTAGCATTCCAAGCCATGATCTTGAGGTTATTAATCATTTTCGCAGATGAATTGGAGCTTTTTTGGCACTCATTTCTAGTTTTTTAAGCCGTTCATCAAATGTTGACATTAGACTTAAGATTTGGTCGAGTTTTGACTCCGAACTTGTCTCCATATTATTTTTGACTGCTTGAGAGTACGAGGACGGCTTGGGTGGTTGGTGGGTCATTCCCATCTTTACATTAGCTTCTTTGGTAGCTGATGGTTCGGTATGCTTCTTTGGTTGGGATACAGTTTGCTTCTTAGTGTATTTACTTTTTAATACTTGCATCTCCTTTGCTACTATACACCCTCTATAGTTAGCTGGATGTGGCTCACCACAATGGACACATTTTGGTTTATCTTGTGCCGATTTCACGCAGTCTGTTGTGAGGTGTTTGCCCGTGCACTTGACGCACCTTGGTTCTTTCGAACAGTACTTTTGGGTGTGTCCATAGGCTTGGCATCTTTTGCACTGAGGAACTAGCTTAGATGCTCTAAGTGGGTGGATTTCAACTTTGCACCCTAGAATATTAGTGATTTCATAAACTTTGTTTATATCTTCATCTTTTTCAAATGTCAACATAAACATGTTGAGTGGTTCTTTTTTCCTCCAACTCAATTTGCTTACAGCATTTTCAATTTTGTAGCCCTTGTTTTTCAGGTACTCTACAATTCTTTCTGGCTGGCATGTATGATGAAGCTTTTTGGCCATCACTCTTATCGGTCTGGTTTGTTTGTTTTCATACGTGTGCCAAAGTAAATTATTTGAAGTTAGTAGCTTCGTAATCTCTCTATAGGCATCTTCATTTGTTGCATTTATTTTGACGCTATCCCCGTTCATCATTTTTATGGTGAACGTGTCGCCCTTAGTACTGGCTATTGAGTCATAGAAAGACTGGTAATCTTTAACACCCTGCACATTTATTGGGGGTGGCTTTGGTGTTTTTTTGGGATTTATGTTCCCTTGTTCATTATTAGCATTATTTTGGGAGGGGGGAGTCAGCGTACTGTTCAACTTACGTTTTTTTCTTTTATTTTCTATCCTAATCCACTCCGTTTCTCTGGCTAGTTCCTCCTCATCCGTCTCATATTCGATAGGTTTAGGTGAAATATCTTCGTTGGGCTTTTCAGTGGCCTTATTTTTCTCTTGATCAGTTTGGTGTTTCAAAATTTCTCGTAGCTTTTCCATTTCGGTTTTAAGCTCCATTACTTGACATTGTAATTCTTCTCGCTTTGCTTTTTCTTCGCTGTAATACTTAAACAGCTCATGTTCCAAATTGGTAGTTAATGTTATTTTCTGCGTTTGCGAAGCCATGTCGGTGAAAGATGTCTTCACCTTAACAAATGATATGATGATTAAGCATGTTTCGCACAAACAGTATCTGGGTCATCGCGACCACTCCGAGCGAACTGATGACGCACGGATCGGCCACACAGTTGTGATGCGTATGCACTTTGCTAACTAGAGCACGCGATCGCGAGAGGCACGTCCGTCCTCTAGGTAAGACTGAGCCGACTATGACTTTTAATTTTAACCCTAATGTGTGATATATTGTTGGAAAGGTATTTAAAAATGAATAGGGGTTTACTAAAATCATTTTTTGATAATGTCAATAATTTCGGAAATAATCGCTCCAAAAGTAAAAAACAAAGCGTCCCCCCCCCCTCTAACTTTTGAACCATAAGTTTAGAAAATACGAAAAAAATCTGAAAAGTAGAACTTTATAAGGACTTTCTAGGAAAATTATTTTGAACTTGGATGGAAACAACAGATGGAAACTGCAGTTAACCAATATAATTTGGTCCCTGAATCGTATGAGCGCCTATACAATCCAGAGGTCAAGTTTCATTTGCCCGTATTTTTTTTTTAACTTCGTTTACATAATATTTTATTATCTACGGAACCCTACACTGAGCGTGGCCCGACACGCTCTTGGCCGGTTTTTTTATTCGCTGTAGACAGATAAAGTTCTGCTCTTAGCAAGACATATTTTTGTTTCATATTTAGTGGTACTAAATTTTCTTGCGATTTCGCTTGTATGGCAGTGAGAAATTATAGTACGGGAATATAATAATACCACGATAAAAATATATTTATATCTTAACTTATTTCAATGTCTACCTGTGTTGGTAAACAAAATCCGAAAAAGGTGTGAAAAGGTAACAGACAGTGTTACTTTTGCTTACAGAGACAAATGTACCATAGGTACCGGGAGCTTAATACTTTTGTATTTATAACAAAAGTTAGAAAAAATTATATCCCTGAAATAAAGTAAGTTATTTTTAGCTTGAAGCCATGACGGTCGTTACTTCCGTGTCCAAACTTTTAGCTCAGCAAAATGCGCAACTCTTCACACCAAACTCTGTTCGACGATCCAAAATTGGCATTCCACTTATCTTAATTTTAATGCAGTTACAGAAAACTTTTACGATGCCATTATCGAGTTAGAAAATACAATTTCATCGCGATTCTGAACTCGAACTTATTTAATTACTAATAAGTAAGTTAACGCGCGAAATAATGCGAACAGTAGGACCACTTCCTCTAATGTGTACAAATATCGCAAATTCACACAGAATAGTGTTACCATTTTTATAATAAAAAACTACCTGGATTTCAACTTATTAACGCCTGATTTTATAACTGACGTAATAGGGATTTTTCCTGACTAAAAAAATATGGGTCGGGTTGCGCGTCGCCGGATGTCTGCGGCGGCGAGTGCTGTGGGTGCGGGGGTGCGCGGCGGCGCGTGCCGTGGCGGTGGGTGCGCGGGGCTCCGGGTCGCGGGCGGCGGTTGCGCGTTGCGACGTGCATTCGTTGTTTCGTGATTTGGAGTCTCGTGCATTCGTTGTTGCGGTGTGCGTCGCTGCGTGCTTTCGTGCTCGCGGAGTTCGTTGTTGCGGGCATTTGGCGGCGTGTGGCTCGGCGTGGTGGCTTTCGGGATGACGTATTGCACTCGTAGTTTAGTTTTGTTTTATGAATTGTTCTTCTGACATTCAAAAGTGCCTGTAATGGTTTAATTGAAATAAATGCTTTGAGTTTGAGTTTGAGTTTGAGTTTGATGGTTCTGTCTAGTCCGTCTGTTAGATTATCGAAAAATATTGAATAATAATATGTGTTTTTTACATACATACATAAAATCACGCCCTTTTCCCATGGGGGTAGGCAGAAACCACAGAACGCCACTTGCTACGATCCTTACATATTCCTTTTGCCTCGTCCACATTCATACATCTGGTCATACAAGCACGCCGGTTACGAGTACTACGCACCTGTCCTGTCCTGTGTATGTGTTTTTTGTTTTATCAAATTATTATTTTTTTTTTTAAATTAATTTGAAGAATTGGTTTTTTTTTTCTTTCTCTAAGAATTGGTCTACTGTCGCACTGGATCGCAAAAAGTGGAAGGAGGGAAGGGAGGCCTTTGCCCTGCAGTGGGACAGTATAGGCTCATAATAATAATAATACAAAATTACGAAAATAAAACTTGTCAAAGTGGAGGCTTACTTGCTGGTAAAAAATGTACCAAACTGTGACGTCACACGACTTTTCGAAGCACTGTATCGTTTTAATTTTTTGTTTACGTGAAAAAGGAAATAATATGTGTCCATTATTTTTTGGAAATCTATCTGACAAATTAATTTGATTTTTTTTGTCAACTACACTATTGAAGACAAAATTAATTATGGGATTTACAAACTGCGATCTACACACGTAGCATGGCGATTGACGATTTTATCTTTATGCTAACAAGAATAGTTAAAGTTTCTATACAATTCGACATGAAATCTTTCTACAATCTGTCACTTTGTCGAATCTTACGTCGACAATACCAACGGGTATTGTCGACGTAAGACGGCATACTACGGTGTTTAAGCTACGCGTGCAAGTTTTACTTTAGAAAACACTTAAATACTAGATTTGCAAAAAAAATCCCTCGAAATTAGCAGTGAGCCTTCTGCCTATTTCCCTACTCCGTGGTCTAGTGAATTACAACGAGCACAATGTCGAAGTTTGTCTACGTTTTGGGCAGACAACATTGTTACGTCTCATAATGTGCTATGAATGTGCTGATACTCTTTGTTTGAAGGGACAATGTTTGAAGTTGAAGAATGGATTTACGACTGCGAGCGGAGATTAAAGCTTTAAATCTTTCTAAATGAGATAGTAACTTTTGTTGAAAAGGCATTTATTTATATCATTTCTAATGAGAGCAGTACAATCCGTTCCTATGCTTATCATAATTTAATACAGTAAAATCATAACAGGAATATATTTACTGGTAACATTGTAAAAGTCCACGGGGTGAAAATCGACCTCGAATCTTTTTTTTTAAGCTTGAACAAGAAAAAGATTTTATTAAAAAAACCGCAATAACCATACGTATAGCGTATCGTTAAGTTCCTAAGATGTTTAAATTCCCCACATCATCATCATCTGCCTAGCCTTTTCCCTACTATGTTGGGGTCGGCTTCCAGTCTAACCGGATGCAGCTGAATACCAGTATTTTACATGGAGCGACTGCCTATCTGACCTCCACAACCCAGTTAATACGATACTCTTTGGTAAGACTGGATGTCAGAATTTCAGGTCACTGACTACCTGTAACGACTGCCAAAGATCTATAAATGGCAGCCGGGACCACCAGCTTAACGGGCTTTCCGAGGCACGGAGGAAACTCGGTATGTCGGTCGGTCACCCATCCACAGACCGACCTAGGCAAGCACAGCTTTACCTAAAGATCGACCCGAGTGGCAGTTCTTATTAAGCCACGAGCTCCTCAAATTCCCCACATCATTAGTATAATAACATAACATTTCCATAGCAACGTTTCACACGTATTTCAGAACACAAAAATGTCTACAAAAAATATCAATAACCCAATTCCAAGCCATAATATCCTGTCATCTAATCCCAAGACTGGGCAAAGCGAAGTATCTCCGGGCAAAGTGCCAACTAGTCTTCCGGTACCAAAAAGTACCACCTGCGTATCATCTGTCACTATAAGACACTGTTTAGTGTCAGGTAGTTATTGTACGCACAACGGCCAATGAACTTATACATAACCAGTATAAGCTGATATTTCATTTTACAGGAAGTCTATACAAAGTAAGGTCATATTATACTGGAAATGCAAAGGTTGATGCGTCTCTGTGTGTACTGTGTACAGTCCTGTCAAAGTTATTTAACGTCTCACCGCTGCAATCCACCAGCAACCTTATTTTATAAGAAAATAAAGCTCACTTTAATTTTGTCAGAAGTTGTTATGTTAGTGACAGCAACCGAGTAGCAACCTTATTCTTACTGAATTAAGATCCTTGTGCTTTGACAACGACGCTAAGTCAGGGGTAAAACAATTGTGAATGGACCTGTAAACGTTGTCAGTCTCAGGTAGTAAAATTAATGACAGGGGAGTATTCCAGGGAATATTTTTTCTGGTAAGTGTCAAAATGTTTGTCAACAAAGAGGTTAAGTGGATCCCACGTGGTGATGGGAACGGAATGGTGTGCGGTTAGAATTTATGTTGCCAAGTGGGCAATTTATGGAACATGGTTATAACCGTTAGTAACCATTTTTTCTCGTTTCTGTAATATGTTATTTTGTAACAAAAATAAGATGACGTTTGGTTTATTTGATTTCCAAGTTTTCGTTATTTGTTATAATTTATGTGAGCAGAAAAAATAGTAGATAAGTACCCCTTTATCATAAAAAAGTTGGTAGACTCTGAAGTTCCAAGAAAGAATCGAAATTTTCAATAGATATTCTCGAAACATTATTTCATTGAATACAAATTATTATTTTTTTTAATTAAAACGGTATTATTCTTATATTGTATGAAATCTGTACAAAAACCATTGATACGATGTAGAAATTGTAGAATAGGCACAAAAATTAATACTTAAGTTAAATATTCCCCGCCAATTTTCTTTTGACACAGAAACATCTTATAAAATTAGTAATTTACTATTCGAGGTCCAATACTTCACTAATGAGGCCTTATTTCTAATATCTTTTACGAAGATTTACCCTGGCTATGTTAGAAAGATAGACGAAATACGATAAAAAAGAGACCCGACAGGGTCCATAATTGATTCTATGTCTTAAGTAACATACCAACTGTTACATGTACCTACACATTACGGAATGCAATAAAGTATTGAGTATTGAGAAATACACTGTAGATACTAATCTCATCATCATACGAGATCCATCTCGTGTTGATGAGACGAGTTGAGGTTATCGTTGGTATTTGGCAGCAGACTCCAATTAAAATAATAAGGAAGGGATGCAGGAAAGCTGTCGATGGATATACTGAGGTAGAATTTATTCCTAGTCTTGGGAGTTGCAGTTCAAGTAGATATGTTAAAGACAGTATATTTTATAGAACACTCATTGCATGTTCTATATTTATAACTAGCTGATGCCCGCGGCTTCACCAGCGTGGATGTCAGTCAAATTATATACTAAAACCTTCCTCTTGAATCACTCTATCTGTTAAAAAAAACCGAATCAAAATCCGTTGCGTAGTTTTAAAGATTTAAGCAAACATAGGGATATAGGGACAGAGAAAGCGACTTTGTTTTATACTATGTAGTGATATAACTAGCTGATGCCCGCGGCTTCACCAGCGTGGATGTCAGTCAAATTATATACTAAAACCTTCCTCTTGAATCACTCTATCTGTTAAAAAAAACCGAATCAAAATCCGTTGCGGAGTTTTAAAGATTTAAGCAAACATAGGGATATAGGGACAGAGAAAGCGACTTTGTTTTATACTATGTAGTGATGAAGTGATAGTCAATGTCATTATACAGAAGTGACTTTTGAATCACGTGTGTAAAACCATAATATCTAATTCCTTTAGCCTGACAGACGGACTTCATAATTCACTTGTCACTACGTTATCTACAACCAGATTACCCTGGTACGTCATAGTGGCGCCACTAGTAATAGCAAAAGACTGCAAATTGCAACTGTCAAATTCAGTAGGTACTGTCAAACTTAATTCCTCAAATCGCCACGTATCATGATATGCTGGGGGAAACGTATGAATCTAATTTCACAAGTTGTTACTCGTTTCTGCTTACAGCCAGCGTACGGAATTATGAACGAGATTGTTCGGTTTTACGAAGACTCTTGTTCGTGGACACGATTATTAGATGTGAGGTGATAAGGTGAAAGAGACGGAAAGAGAGGAGAAGCTTTCTTGGACAGCAGAAACGTGTTCTAGGCTCAATTGTCGATGAGCTTCACCTATTGTTTTACGAGGATCGTTTGGAGCTGGTACGACGTTGACAGGGCGCGCTGTCCATGAAACATTTTTTATTTAATTTCTTTTATTAAATTACAATATAATATAAGGGGTTTTTATCCAGGGCACGCCACGATAGTGGCGGTAAGTCCCCTCTTTGAGGAGTGGCTGGAGAGGCGCCACGGCGCCCTCATCTTCCGTCTGACGCAGGTACTCACCGGACACGGTTGTTTCGGGAGGTACCTGCACCGAATCAGGCGGGAGGAAACGCCCGGATGCCACCATTGCGAGGATCGGCCGGAGGACACGGTGGAACACACTGAGGAGGTGTGTCCCGCTTGGGCGGAGCTCCGCCGTGTTCTCGTAGCGGCGATCGGCGGCGGCGACCTCTCGCGTCCGGCCCTGGTGCAAGCCATGGTCCGGGGCGAGGAGGAATGGGACGCCGTCGCCTCCTTCTGCGAAGCAGTGATGCTAGCGAAGGAGGTGGCGGAACGTGAGAGGGAGAGAACCTCTCGTCCCAGCCGCCGCGGGAGGCGCTCCGGGCGTCGGGGGCCACGTGATGGCTTCCGGCCACCGTAGATGCGGGCCTGTGGACGGTGAGTGATGGGTAAGCTCGCCGTCCGTCCGTCTTATGACGACGACAGGCCGTGTCGACGGCGCGTTCGTGTTCCACGCGCGCCTCAAAGAGATGTCAGCAACATGGAAGGGGCCCGCAAGGGCCGACGCCTGTCGAGGCTGCGGGTTGTCCGCAAGGGATACCGAGGCCTCGCCATGAAGGGCGAAGAAGGAACATGGGTGGTTTTTAGTCAGTAGAAGTCTGACACTCCCTTTCGCTCTGCCCAAGAGCGGGAGGGGTTATTTGATGATTTCCTACCCCCCCAAAAAAAAAAAAGGGGTTTTTATCCACACGGATATGGAAACAGCAACTTTAATAATATTTACGACCCTCAGTGCCATGGTTTTTGTGCCCGTTACAGCATTTCCGCCAAAATAATACAACCTATTAGTAGCACAACGTAGTAGCTACGTGAGCAAAAGAAATCTCCTACTCTGTCCAAACTTCCAACACTCATAAATACACAGAAAATAGTTGGAAAACTCGATTTGCACACGCAGAACGGCACAAAGCGACGTTCAGAATGTCAAGCACGACACGGCACTGTGCTTTGTCGAGTGTTAAGTTAAAAAAAAAATAGAGGTGAACTGAAAATGCTCGCTGTTTTGAGCAAATAACGAGGTTTTCTTGATCTACATATTTCTGACTTTACTTAGGCTTTTCCAGATTTTCAACACAAGTATTTACTTAAGAATCTTAGCGTGTTGAAGCAAAATGCCAGAGAGGTAGTCGTAAAGGTAAATATTTTTGTCTGAAAATGTTTTTTGGTTTTGTGAATCTGTGAGAGTAATAAAAGACTATGTGGAAATAGAGGAAGCCTAGCTTGTTGATAAACACGGCAAAGTCTTTCAAGAGACATTAACGTTATCATCTTGCTTCTGCTTTTAATTACCTTTTTCCAGACTTATTTTCGAGTAATTCCACGGAGTTTAATGTTGAAAGTTTTCAAAGGAATTTTTATCTCGAAACTTCCTAACTGAACAAACTTTTAAGGATTTTTGTATAACAAAAGCGTCGAAAAAGAAGAAGAGGAACGACCTCACTGGTATTCTTATTGTAAAAATTAGCTCCGAGAAAACAGAGTGTGACAATAGACAGAAAAACTTAGGCACTCCGAACTTTAAGACACAAGTAATCTTTTTATTCAGATTTTGTTTCAAAACAATCGAGTTCCCGCCTGTTTGCTTGCATATCTTTTACCATAACAAAACCAGAATAAGAAACAGCAATTAAGCGTCTAAATTAAATAGTGCTCTCATAAAAAAAATAACCCTTTTAGACCAATAGACATTTATAAATTGTCAAATTTTCTGGAATCGGTCTCCCGGGCGATTCTCAGAGCAATTTTCGTGATCAACTGAGTGGATGATTGTTTAAATTGCTCGTCTTGTCTTGACGCGTAACGACATTGCTTTAGGCAATTTATGTAGCATTTTTACGGTTTTCTCTTTTATAACTGAGTACATTGAATATGAGATACTATTACTTTTTAAAAGCTTTTAGAGTAAAATTGATATTCTAGGTATTGGAAGAATAAATTAGACTTGAACGGTTTATAGAGACAATGGAAATGTTTTATTACACTTTTGTTACGTCGATATTAATGACTGGGACGTTTCGCCCCACTTTACCCGAAATAAATGTTTAATGTTTTGTGCAAGAAATTGATGGCCCCTATAGGTTTTAAAGTACTTATCATGGTTATATATAGTTAGGTTCCTACTACACTTGCTATCAGGTGAAAGACTACTAATTAAATCTGTCTGCCGCACTCAGAGAGCTTTAATGATTATTTAGGCCATCATTTAGTAAAGGTTTTGACAGTTTTGTCATACAAAAGTATGTCAAATCTTTACTTAGTGACGGCTTAAGTAATCATTAAATATCTCTGAGTACCGCAGTTAGTTATTATAAGTCAGATTTAGAAAATGGTCATGAATATCTAGGCGATGTAATTTTGTCCTGTAACTTGCAAATTCTTTACCCCACGTAGCTCCAAAGACAGGGTTTGTAAGACAAATAGTACCTTGGTCCAGCAGATTATGCAAAACGGTTTATTTAAATTTTATATGCGGTCGCCATTATCATAATGTTTTACCGTTTCCCTCCCAAATAATAAGTATTCTGTTTATCCGAATATTTTGTTGACATTATATGTGATGACGTCACTTCCGGTTGTGTGTTTACCTGTAACAACAAAAATAAAACGTTAGAATCATTGGGAATCCTTTTCTGTTTCGCTTTTGTAAGCAAGATCGTGACAGGGGACGGAATATATTTAAATTGTTGTTTATTTATCATTTCCTACGACTTTCTGGATGTTTTTCCTTATTTTTTTGGGCAGAAATAGGTTGCTAATTGCTAAGCTTTTTATTATAAGAGAAACCTACAAGAATGTTTGGGTCTGTTATTAACAGGAAAAAACAACGAATTATCCACTCTCAGAAATATCCGGTTAGACTGGAAGCTGACACCAACATAGGAGAGACTACGCAGATAATGATTTACAAACAAATTATAACACGCGAAAAGAAAAATACCTAAGCGAGCTGAATATAAGTATTTACATGGCAAAACTGTCATCTGACTTCCCCAATCCAGTGATTGGGCTATTAACCAGCCACTGTTTTCCCATGTGCAGACTGGTTGCCAGATTGCAGGACTTCAGACTATCTGTGGCGACTGCTCTATTATAAATGATAGTCGGGACCGGGAGCAACGTCTTAATGTGTTTTCCGAGACACGAATTCCTTGCGTATCAACACCTCTGTCTTGATAAGCAATGGCGATGGTCACCTATCCTCGGAAAAACAATAATATTTATCCCAAGACTCTGCCTTCATACCTCACCACAGCTTTGACTCTGCTCACTTATGTACGTAAATGAGTCATCATAATTCTCTTGCCCTCATCACAATTCATTTGGGGTAGGCGCAGCATGTCTTCTTCTTTCATACTTCTCTGTTTCTCGCCACCTCATAAGACACCTGCTTTCTTTCTATATCATTCTTATCACAGTCCATATCGTTTCATCATCATCACCCATATATATGAGCAAAACTTTCCTCGACATTTTTTCCTCATTCTTCCGCATCACATGCCCATACCACGACAACCGATTTCCACACAACTTTTCAGTCACAGGCGCCACTTTCAGACTTCCTTTTATGTAGGTACTAATTTCTTATTTTATCAATTCGCGTAACACCGAAATTAAATGAGTAAAGCTACACTAAACCACAATTTAATTAGCTAAATACATAATGGAATCCTAAATACTAATCACTGTGCTAAATAGGCGGCAAACGCGTACAAAATAGCGTTAATGTAATATGCATATCAGCTAAATGGGTTTATGCATATTAATGCATATTGCAGTGCCATTACATATCTTGTTAGGCTGATTTGCTGGCAAGCTTCTTAGGTTGTGGTTTAGCGTTATGATGTTATCTTTACTAATACTCAGAGAGGTATTTGTTTGTTTGGTAATCTGCGGAACTAATGATCCATGTTTATTATTTTTTTAATTCATCATTACAGCCAAAAGACTTCCCCCAGGTGTCGCCATATTGACCGGTCCCGTGCGTCTCGCATCCAGCGGGTCGCCGCAACCTTCACTAGGTCATCGGTCCACCTAGTGGCCTTCCAACTCAACGTCTTCTGGTCAGCGGTCGCCACTCCAGAACTTTTCGGCCCCATCGGGCCACTGCCACTTAAGTTTGGTAATTCGTCGGCAATTAATTTGTTTAACTGATAGAAAGAAATTATTTATATCATGCATACTTAATTTTTGCGGACGAAGTCGCGGGCGATGTGCTAGTAGTCTATAAACAAATAAATCATCTGTTGCTATAATAAAACTAGAAACCTCAATCAAATTACACCTTTAAAGAAAGACCATAAAACTACGCAGGTAAAAAAAGGGTTTTACGTAACTGTAGCGCTAACCTACTGATTACATTACCCTGTGGAAGTAGCTAGGTAAGCTACTGTGTCTGTATGTGTTACTTTGTTGGTTTCTGACATAACACAGTTTCCATTGGTTGTTAGGTCTTTTAAAGTTGACGTCACGGTTTGCGCAGTGGTGGAGCGAACATATTATCTATACGGCCTACAGTTAGTTGTTCCGGGTCTAAATATTTATGTGTTGGTTTAAATGTTTGTTAAAGCACCTGACATACAAGAGATATTCTTAGTGCAGGAAACTACGCAGAGACAAACGTTTTTAACGTCGTCATAATTTGTTAAGAGTCGGACGGCAAAAGCCAAAAATTAGAGAACCTTCAAGAACAACGCTGGTTTGAGTAGCTCAAAATGTGCCGAAACAAGCCGAATATGACTCAGCGATGGTAAATGACGAGCGAAGTTCGCTGATAGGCACAAGCCTGGTATGGTAGTAGCATCGGTTCGGCATTTTAGTCCTAAAACCGCTGCCGAATCAAATGTGACCCACATTCAAAAGACTCACAGTTTTCAAAGTCTCTCAATCACACTTGTGCGAGAGACACCTTCTCACCTTCTAAAGCTCCATTTTATTAAACCTGGCTCCGGCAGTGTAGTTTGTTGTTTTACTGTCTCAATACCGAGCTACGACAAAATGGCGTAAGCTCGGCACAGTGGGTCGTGTGGACGGTCGATTGAACTTCCATGGCGCGCCTTAAAAGGGATTATTGACAATTTGCTACAGGCTAACGATTGCGTAGCGTAGATATTTATTGGGAGAACTTGCGACTGGTAACGCACTGAGCTCGACTATCCTGAAATATTTAGTTATTCTTGGTTTTTGAACTGGGAGTACGCACGACGACACTCAAGCTACACATAACCAGTTTATGCAGAGATCTCATTATACGGGAAATATACAAAGCAATGCCATGTTATACTGGAAATGTGTTTTTGGTAGGTAAATTAAGGTTCTTTTGTTAGCTTATGTGTAGTTTTCTCAATAAATGGGCTTATTGTTCACTTGCATTGTCACATAATACCTATTGTGCTAGATTACATTATGCAGTACCAAGACATACTGTAATTTATATACATTATTGTAAGTATTGATGTACTTAGTGTAAGAATTAATGTAGAGATATACATAAAAGCGAGGTGTGTAAAGTGGGGCGGCTCAAACTAGGCTATCACGACATCTGATACCGAAGGAATGTCACTTGCCGACAGGGTTGCCACTTTAAACACTTTATATATCTTTATTTATCTTTTTTTACTTAAAGGGCTATTTTTAGGGTTATGAATAAGGGCCCTGTTAGGGTTTTACGCTAATAATGCTGTGTACACATCATAAAATATAATTTTGATAATAAGAAAAACCGCAACTCTTTCTCTGCATTGCAGAACTTTAAAAGAAATACGCAATTTGAGAAAATTCAGTAGCCTGTACTCTTGAATATCTAGAAACGGAGAAAAACATAATGCTAAAATAAATAAGCTTACATACTTGTTTCTTAAAACAAAGTTTATTTATTTATTTTATTATTTATGTAAACACACAAGAGAGAACATCGTAATAAAACGTAGAGTACAAAGGCACAGCTTATTTCAATTCAAAAGAAGTTTTTGCCAGCAGGCCTGCGAAAGAAAAAATCGAAAAAGAAATTTATACCGAGTGTAGACAAAGTTATTATTGTTTGTTAGCAGATCTTAAGATGAATTGCGTTAAAATTAGTAAAATGACGCATAAATAGTCTATTTTACGATTTTTTACGCAATTAATATTATGATCCTATTCTAATCTACTAAAGTGGCCATTTTAGACCCCCTAATCTTTGCTTATCAAAATTATTTTTAGTCCTGGCAACCCTACGGACTGCATACACTGCACTGTATAAACAGGTAGAACACAATCACGTATGCGTTGCATTCCGTCTACGCCTCAATTCTACGTGAGCAGGAATAATTCGTTCTTGCCTATTGCGTATTACTTGTTTATAGTGGAAAATAAATTGTTTTATTACTTGGTTTGTGGACGGTGTACCTTGTGTAATTATTGTCGATTAAATTGAAGTTTCTACTTCAAGTGACTATTAAACTGTACTATTTATAGTCTTTTGACGTCAATTTTTAATAGCCAATAGCCTACGGTGCCAAGATACGGACACACGCACAAGAGACTGTCTACCGAATACGAGTGGCACAAAGGGTCAAGGAGCGAGCCATGCTCGGCATAACCCTCTTGTCTCTGATCTATGTAACATTTTTTTTTTATTTGGTATTTTTTGTTTCCTGTACAATATCTATGTAGATATACCTAGCTATAGTTTAATTTAATTTAATTGTTCTTCTTTGTGTTTTATAGCATCGTATTGGAGGATTCTGTAATGTTGCTATAATTAATATTAAATAAATAAATATCGAGTGCGTAACACTGAAATCCGACGTTAGACGGACCGGGCGGTGCGCCTCAAGTGGACCTGGTCAGGACATCTGGCTAGACGCGGAGATGGCCGAAGGAGCAAGGCTTTGACCGAGTGATGGCCAAGGTAAGGCCAAAGTAACCAGGGCCATCCTAAAGCTCATACTTGGATAAGAGATGACTCGTATATGCAGGGCTCCGTACTATCGTAGTAGGGGGGAACCCACTTTAATTTTTATTATCTGTTGTTATAGCGACAACAGGAATACGCATTCTGTGGAAATTTCAACTATCTACTTATTACGGATCATGAGTTATAGGGTCCCGTTGGTTACTCTTCGGGTACGGAACCCTAGAAAGTAGAATCTGCAACTTATGCTAGTTGTAACTGAAATTAATTAGTTGTTTATTGTAGTGCATTATATGATGACGGGTTTATTTATGTAAGAGTCCCATACAAACATTGCTTAGTACTTTCACTGTTTATTTTGTTGTGGTTTACACTGACGCAACCAAGTCCATGCTTTTTAGTTAACCAATGTGACATTGGTTAACTACGGTTCTCGTCTTAGACATTGGCAATGTCTAAGACGAGAACCGTAGTTAATCGAATACAGATTTACGACCGACTCGAGAAAAGATCTACTTGGATTCCATGCATATGTATGAACTAACAAGGCAATTCGTCAGGGGTCTACACAATGGCTGATGATGGACATTCATGTTCCATTTGTCAGTATTAGTTCAGCAGAAAGTTGCTATCGATTTTGCAGTAAGTAAAGCAAAAAGCAAATTGGATTTCCGGATAAGGAAGTTTCGCTTATTTATACAGAAAGATTATTTCAGTATCAGCTGATGAATGATGTTTCCCGGTAATTCGTATTACTCGTAATTCCGTCCAAGATACAAATCAACAGAAACCCATAATTATTCAGGATTTAATATGAAGAACCCTATTATCTCAGCCGTCACTTATACATGAGAAAGTGATTGATGATCAGTGACAGTATCCTACCTACTTATTTTTATCCCTTGTGTGCACAAAGATAGCGATAAAAATGGTGAAAAAATAGCACAGTGATCTAATTGTCAGTTCAATAACCTGTCGTTCTATATGATTAGCGATTATGTAACTCTGACCTTCAATGTTTTCATTGCCACAGCATTTCAGTAGGTAGATTTTGTTAAAGAACGTTTATTAAATTCGCAAAAACTGAACTGAAACACACACTGTAATGCCAGCGTGCAATGCCTTTCGTCAAAAAGAATGACAGCTAGACGACGATGTTGCCAGTAAAACAACACCACCCCTAAAAATGGGCTTTACTTTGTTTTAAATTTAGACATATTGTGCCAAAAATGATCATGCTTATTTATCCAAACACGTATTGGCTGTGTAGGTAATTTAATGCAAAACATCAAATGATAATCTGATGGCATCGTGCAACAATCCATTAATTTCGTAAAATCATTATGGCCGACACGCCAAACGCAAAATGGCGGCAAACGGTTCTCACTAATGAGTTGTTTTCCACGTTAATGTGCTTGTAATTTTGGGTGTCCGGTGTTGCAATATTGGGAATAATCTGGGAGATAAACAAATAGTATTTCTTTATGGACATATTCATTCATATATCAGAGCATTCACTTGTCAGAATATAATTACTTTAAGTTACTTTGTTATTGTTAGGCAATTTCTTCGAAGCAGCTTCAGTGTTAAACATCTAGATGGGAAAATAATGAATAAGGCTTGTGGGGACTGACTATGGCTTATTGATACCAGCAATACATTCGTGACTTCCGCAGGTCTTTATAGTTTTAGAATATTTGAGCATTAAGATTCCAGAATAGATAATAACAACGTAGCATCTCGCAATTCTAGCAGCAGTCAATGACAATAGTACAGTAAATACATATTTGTACCTTTGTCTGTTTACAAGTAGGTAGGTACTACACTGTCATTACTGGTACGTTACTAAGTAGAAGTGGTTACGGTTCTCGTTATCTTAACTGCATTAGTTATTGCAAGTTCAGTAATTGACTGGTTGACGTTGGGTTATGCTGTAACAGTCTTAATGCAACAGACATGCGTTGTACCTATCTTATTTAATTCATTAGAGCTTACTGAAGAACTTGTAAAAGACATGTAGAGTTATCAGACTATAGTGTCCCCACTGCTGGGACACAGTTTGCTTCTCTATGAAACAGAATGAAGATGTGCATCAGGATAACTATGAACCCCATACATATTCCCGGTTTAGCTTTAATATTTGTAATAAACGACATTATCGTCATCTTCCTGCCTCTGTACCATGCTACTTGAGATCGGTGATGTGTGATGTCTTCTTTTATTTTTCCTATTAACCGTTTTCTATTGACTAAATTCATAATATACATACAAATTCTCTGATGTTTGTTAAGATACCATTGAGTAAAACCGTTGGGGAATACCAAAACGAAATAAGAAGGACAAGACAAAGGAGAACATGACCGTTCTAGCTCAATAATCGACAGCTCAATATTCCTCATTCGTCCTTTTAACTACCGAGACATGTTTGTACCAGTAACGGGTATAAATTAAAAACTTGCATAAAACAACTCGATTTTGCAATAGCGCCCATTAGTGTTCAGTGATTTACGTGGTCACATAAATTTTTAGAGCTTTTATTCATGGATGACCATTAAATCATCCAATATTCGTGTTTCCCAAATACATTTTGTAGATCTGAACACAATTTTATGGGACCAATAAATGAATCAGCATCAGCTACGGATCCTGGTACTTACAATATTTCCTAACACAAAATCGATGTGTTCGACTTAAAGCTCACTCTGCCATCATTTTGAAACAAACAAGTCATTTACAATATTATACGAAATGTTTTTGATCAGTGTAAAAGCATCTGTTTGTAAGCAAAAATTTTAATGGATTCTACCTACCGTGAAACTGGGAGTGAGCTCAAATAGGCCCATTAATTAATGCTGACACATTTATTTCCCGAAAAGCAAGTACACATTTAAAACGATGACAGTAACTCATTCATTAGTCCGATTTTCGGAAATGCTGAAATCAGCGGAAAATGGTCATTTCTTATCTGTCCCTCGCTATCATTTTCTTCGATGTAAGTAGATTATTAAAATTGATTCATGAATACTAGATATACAAGTAAACATACTCAATAAGTTAAAGGTCGTATCTATCCTGTGATATTTTTTCGAATAAATGCGACACATAATTCCGACAGCAGCCGTTGTTATTTTTTCATGTGACAACACAGTGAACAAAAGTGTCATGGCGTCGCTCTCTGATATTTTAATTAATTATGTATTGCATGTTTTTGGTGGAATGTAAATTGAGGATTTAACACACGAAATCACTAATTAAAGTGTTGTTTTTTGTTCCGTTTGAACGTTATTCACCGAATGTTTCGTTTCATTGTGTTGTTTCCAACTGATCTCCCCTATTCGACTAACTAAGCCAAAGATCGTGTTTCTAAAGATGTCCCGAAGCATTCCCTCGTCCTTTGAACTGTAGGAGACGGCGATCACAATGAAGAAACTCATTTAAATTCTCAGTATCTACTTGCATACGTGTGCAGTGTAATTGGAAACGGGAATATATATTGAGTTGCTCGTACATCGTATAATGGAGCAGGATATATTGGACATTTTGGCTATAAAATGTTTCATATTAAGGGAGTTACAACGAATATTCCTGTTCAAGTAATTGTACCTCCCTTTTCCAATATATTCTAATTCACAATGTGGCTGCAATACCACGGAATTCGACTAAGCCCACTATTATTTCTCTCTAATAGCGGCCACGTTAAACTACAGCTTAGATCCGTTTTCCCATAAATAGATATAACAAAGCCATGCAAATCGGTGGGTGGTCTACTTCGCTATTAGTTAAGCTTTAAAAACCTGACTGACACACTTACGGTTCCGCAGCTAAGAATCATTCGAAATTATTAATTGAGCGTGACTGATCTGGATAAGTTTTTTCTCACGGGTTATTGGATTCATCGTTTGTTTGTAGGAGGTAATCTCAGAAACAACTCACCCGATTTCGAAAATCTTTCACTGAGATAAAAATACTCTATTTATGCGTGAAAGAAGAGAGAATTAACTTCACGTGGGCGCAGTCGCGCGAAAGCTAGATGATACATCCAAGGAGGGAATTATATTATTAGACTTGAATTTGTTATTTGCCAATGTTGCTAAAGGCACGCCTACGGAACTTTAAAACCAGCTCATTGTTTAGCCTGATACGGTATCGATCAAGTCGAGAAGTCAACGAACTTTAAACAAAACGCGCCAGACCGAAAAGTATTAGCATTGAGCCTTGACTTTGGACAGAATTACCAGACTTTGAGTTGAAAACAATATGCAATGGTGTTAGTTGATAGCTTTGTAAACAAAGAGAATTTTCTTAAGTGCTTTGTACTAATATTTTTTCAATTATGGGCGTTTTAAGTGTTAATGCTGCCCCTGGCAGCGCTGATAGCGTGTGCTGATAGATTACGTACCTTTTCTTTTTAAAGATAGTATCTTTGATTGTAAACAGACTAAACTTCAATGTAACACTGATTTTATGTCTTACTGTATATTTCATTGATGATTTTGTTTCAAGGCAATTGAATATATTCTTGCTAGACTATTATTATATAGAAGAGAACGATGCACACTGAAGTACTGCACTGTGTTCGAAGTAATATGCCTTATTGATATATGGAAGTGGGTACCTACTTTTTTTTACTCACTTCCTGCAATAAATAAGCATCGCGACTTAACTATTAATAAAGCATTATTGGGTCCACAAGGCGGCAGCATCGAGTTACCTATAACAATAAGAATTCTATTTTCTCCCAACCATAGTACATCCTAAGTACCGTAGCTAATAGTGGCGCTTCACTATGATTCAATGTCTAAAAGCAGAACAATGGCAGCTCTAATACCTATTGTTAGTAACGAGCCTGATCGCTGAGCCGTCACAACTAATCACGGAACAATATCAATTTGACATCTGACAGATAAGAAACGTCAAACGACCGATTAGTGTTATTATTGTTGGATGGTAACACTGGTGAATAGGTTTCGCGGTATTTTTCTGGCAGAGTTGATGACACATCCAGTAGAAAAACAACATGACAAACAATTACTTCATTACAAGATCTTTGAAAAACTAAGGAGTTCAAGGTTACTGACGTAGCACCAAGAATTGGCAAACTTAAGTGGCAGTGGGCAGGGCACATTGCTCGTTGAAAAGTTCTGAACTGGCGACCGCGAACCGGAAGACGTTGCGCTGGAAGGCCTCCCACTAGGCTGACTGCTGACCTGATGAAGGTCGCGGGGATCCGCTGGATGCAAGACGCACGGGACCGGTAAATGTGCCGATACCTGGAGGAAGCCTATGTCCAGCAGTGGACGTCTTTTGGCTAAATTGATGATGATTAACGAATTTAATTGTTACAGTAGTTTTACGGCTCTTGCGATTTTCGTATATTTTATATATTTAATGGTGAATTGTCTGTTTCATCCAAAAATAAAGGTGAACATTATAACACCATCATTACCTACTAAGTTAACACTAAAATGTAACAAGCAAACAATATTAGCGGAGGTCACAGTTGGTAAAACATTCCGCTTCCTTCTGAAATCAAATAAAGATGGCGAGGTTACGCCTTGCACTACACTTGAGTAAATAGCTCAATTTTAATTTATTTTATCGTTGAGACAGCGTTGTTATTTTATATCCGTCTTTTACAAACATGGTTAGACTAGTAAGTCTGCGAATAAGGCTTTATCTTCGAATGAGGCTTCTTGTGAGTCAATTCATCTTTACAATACAATTCTTAGAGCATAAAGTCATACGATACTCAAGAAATTATTATAAAATACTGAATTTTATTGATTCATGCTTCAGCTTTTTGGCAGTCGCTTCAAAGAAATTACTGACTGGAAGCCAACCCTAACATGATTGAGAAAAGTCTTAATGATTAATATTTTAATAACCTCCTCCTTTTTTGAAGTCGGTTAAAAATAGGATTTGTATTTGAAAAATCATCATCTGCATCATTTGAAAAACTATGATGCTATACCGTCGTCTTCCTGCCCTTGTCCCGGGGTCCTTGGGGTCGGCGCAGCACATTTTTTTATCCATTTTCCTCTGTTATTTATTTATTTATACCAGTGCCACAGAATACATAATAGTACTACGGCAATTATTTTGCGAGCGTTGTATGAAGTGTCCGAGGTGTGCCAGTGCTATACATATATGATAACATTTTAGTTTATAAAATCCACTCAAAAATAAGCACTTGGCGTCTCCGTGTATGTTATATATTAGTAAAAAACTATTATAGAAGAAATTGTACATTATAATAAAGAATTTCTCAAGTAAGAGCGCATTATTAGATAAACGAGATAGAATGAAGAAATTCCGAATACCGAGGCGATTCCCGACCGATAGTGGTCTAGCGGTATTTGATCCAATATTCAAGGAAATCTTCAGCATTTAAAAATCTTTTTAAAAGTACTTTGCTGTGTTCATTGCAGTGTAGCATTTTAAATGGAGAAGAAATTCTGTGAAGTTAAACGGGTAATTTTCTTTCAAGAAGCGAGGGTACCTACCATTTCCATATCACATGACATATAATAAATTCTCTTAAATTACACAAATATGCTATATTTTACATAGGCCATTTGTCGTGGAAGCTATCAGCGAACACAAAAGTACCTTTATAAATAATATCAAGCAAAACAAAGGTCCGTGCGCCATGTTTTTGACACTTTGTTGGAATCAAATTAGTTTCACGGGAAAATTTAGTAACCTTATACAAAGTCGTGTCGTTTTTTACCTTTGTTACCGACGGGGGAATCAGAAGCAGGGTCTACTGTTGCTGAAGGGCGCTCACAATGGCTGGCTATCGTGTTTCCATAAGATGTGCTAAATATATTATTTTAATGATGCAACGGAATAGACATAAGTATCAACATAGAGCAGCATTGACACGGAGGAAATAGTGATGATAACAATGTATGTAATATCACAGACATTTTATCCGTTAAGAGGTTCTACATTCAGTTTCTGTTTAATTATCACCTTACTAAGTGCTTAGGACGGCACAACGATCAACTTATTAGCTACCTAACCCAATTACCTCCAGAAAACTTGATCGTTATTTTAATTAAATCTAGAAACAGAAAACGTCTCAGTGAGTCCACAATAAACAGTTAACTCGATAAAGCCAAGTCTTGTAACAAACTTATGTTCGGCCAGAAACTGGCTAACTGAATAAATGGTAGGTACCTGCACGACCCCAGTTAGAGGTGGACTACTTTTTATTCCGGTAACATTTACTACATTTATTCACGAACCTGTGAATAGTGGACTTAGTATAAACAAGGTTCAGGGTTGGTGGTTTAGTGCGGAAACAAAAGCATTCGATGTCGAATAGAGTTTACAATAAAAAAGAAGGCGAGTTCGTTTAGGGTGAGGTTTTCCTGGTGTTTACTGACATGACAACTTCAGTGTTAAGAAAATAGATTACTTTTGTATCACAATATCAGTCTACATCCCCAAAACATAGAACAAAAACACCTACTACACGATGTCTCGATCATTTATCATCGGACCCGACTCCGAGCTGCAGACACGACCACTGTCAGCCCTGTGGGACGCTGGTCCCCGGGTCCCGGGCCGCACCGTATTAACATTTCCGTTAGCCAAACAAAACCCATTTTAGTTCGGAACACCTGTAAAAACTCGGAACTCGATTTCGTTATCAGCGCTCCAGGGATGGGAATTGCCTTAACAATTTTCTCCCTAAAATTAAGGGCGTCCGCGCGTTACTCGCAGATGCTTCTCGACTGGCGAATTTCGGAAAATCCCCGCAGTAATGCGCCTCGTTATACCTGTATAATCTATAAATTAAAATTTCTTGGACACGAAGATTGGAACTTTCGAGATTCCACTGATTGGACTTGTGCTTTGCTTTCCAAAGAGACCTTGCATTTTCATTACCTATTTTTAAAACGCAGATATTCTCCAAGAAAAAGTTAAATATAGGTAAAATACCCGTAATTAATTATCTAGATGATTTTATTGCAGGAATTAATTTTCGTTCGAGATATTATTTAAGGCAATATTAAAAGAAAATTCTCCCCATGGGAAATTATCCCAATTAAGACGTGATTAAATTAATTAGTTATACATTAAACGGCTTCTTAGATGATGTCGTTGCTAAAGTCAAGACGCATCGACCCGTTATGGCGAAAAGAAACTTCACTGTAATACATTTTTAGCTTCTGAAAAGTAAGGTTATATCTTCTGGTTAAACCAGTCAGCAGTTATTGTGCAGCATGGATCTTTTGACGCATGAATGACAGCTTATTGACTGAACAAGATGGCGGCGTTGGTTCCGAAAATGGCCACACGCCAAAAAGGTTTTAGTTAGCATTAAGTCACCGACTTTCCGTTTTTGCATACTCAATTAAAACAAAATGCCATGGCAACCACATATGGGCACGGCGGGAACACGTTTTCTCATAGTTACTATTCATAAATTACCTTTAAGGAAGTTTCTGCATCCAGCTATACTTATATTATTCTTTACCACTTGAACGAACAACTTAATTTCATCATGTTATGTGATGTAGTTCATGTAGTATTAAAATCGAATATGGACCTTTTGTTTTTGGGGGTGGGAAATCATCAAATAACCGGGGTCCCACTCTGGGCAAAGCGTTCCTTCTTAGCCCTTTGTGTCGAGGCCACGGTATAACAACCCGCAGCCCCGATGGGATCGAATATGGACATTAATAACAGACTGGTGGAATATCTTCTTGCGGAACTCTTGAGACAATCACCGACTCCCATTTCTTTTGCAGTGAGAGGTTGTTGCTTGGTGAGTTTTTTAGTTATAAAGGATACCTTACAGCAGAAGGTAAAGGTTACCTAAAAACATAGTAAAAAAGAGTGTAAATTTAATATTTCTGTAAAATTCTCGCTAACTCAAGTAAAATTCGAATGCGAAATATACAGTATTAGATAAACATGCGAGCAAATAGCAATTTGACCTACCCGCAAAATCAGTGTTAATATTTATGAATGCATACCGCATAAATCAACCATATCTGCCTATTTGGATCGCTCTGGTTCAATAACAGGTAATTTATTTAGGTACAATCATTGACTTATATATTACTGCGTAAGGACTGGGCGGACGGCATGTTAAAATGACGCCACAAACGTGGTCCCAATAACCGACCGAAGTGAACTAGTCCACGATCGGCTTAGGAAAGACCGTTTTAGGACCAAGTTCGAGGCGTCATTTTAACATGCGGTCCGCCCAGTCCTTACTCAGTACCTAATATATAAGTCAATGGGTACAATAACACCTAGTTTATATATATATATTTTGTATTAGAATATTCTGTAACTTGAACTTGTATAGGGTAAGGTCTAGGTTTACTTTAGGTAAAATGATCAGGGTAGCTAAGCTATAGAATACCTAAGTATTAAGTAAATGTAAACTAGAAATATCTACATTTTACGAAAGGTCAGCGACCAGTAATACCGAAACTAAGCTAAAGCTTTCGATTTGGTCAACTCGGACAATTTTCTAGATTTCGTCTACGTAATCTTTGAGTTTTTCTAACTAAAACTAGGATTAAAACCTTAGTAGTTTTCTTTACCGAATTTCTACTATCACTGTACATAATACTTCTGACAGTTATTAATTTAATGTTAAGGCTTCTCAGACAACTTAAAAAGACTTTACCGAAAAATCGATCACTGTAACTTGAAAAAAAAAATGAAGGGTCTCCTCCATCTAATTTCCTTATCACCCGCAGACGACCGTAAAATTACCTCTCAACGTCGTCATAACTTACAAAACACGTATTTACACACATATTTACGTACATTTCAGACACTTGTTTATTTTTATTATATGAATATTCATGATACAGACTCAAAGCCCCTTCATATTAAAAGCTATTTATAACTACGGGATCCCGCCTCGATGGTGTTTGCTTCCTTATTTCTTCATCATACACCATAAGCAGCTGTGACTTTACGGAAATTGGTTTCACGTTTGCAATTTTCCGAATTCGGTATCCGATTTGTGATTTTATTCGTGTTAAACCGTTTCGGATGCTGATTCGGATCGTTACGAGGATTTGAATATACAGATTTGGTCGGAAAATCATTTTCCATTAAAGTCAAAGTCAAAGCATCATCATCATCATTCTCTTGCCCTTATCCCAATTCATTTGGGGTCGGCGCAGCATGTCTTCCTCTTCCATACTTCTCTGTTTCTCGTCATCTCATGAGACACCTCCTTTTTTACCATATCATTTTTAACACAGTCCATCCATCGTTTCTTTGGTCTTCGTCTACTCGTATATCCTTCCACATTCATATTTAAAACCTTCCTCACAACATTTTCCTCATTCCTCCGCATCACATGCCCATACCAGCCAAAGTCAAAGCATTTATTTCAATTAAACCATTACCAGGTACTTTTGAATGTCAGAAGAACAATTCATAAAACTAAACTACGAGTGCAATACGTCATCCCGAAAGCCACCACGCCGAATCACACGCCGCCGAATGCCCGCAACAACGAACACTGCGAGCACGAAAGCACGCAGCGACGCACACCGCAACAACGAATGTACGAAACTCCAAATCGCGGAACAACGAATGCACGCCGCAACGCGCAACTCGACGCAGCAACCCCCGGGACGACGTATTGCACTCCTAAGCTACAGTCACAGTCACAAGGCATAATAACTTGTGAAAGTACTGTAGTTAATTAAAGAGTGAACACCAATAGACGCGAAAACGACCATGTATATGCATGAAAAAGACGCAGTTCGCGTCGTTTAGGTTTGGATAACGAGACTTGACACCGCATTGAACTATCACAGGGACATATTTAAATGTCTTCGTGACCCGCTCAAGATAGTTGCGAGTCGATAAATAAAATTTCATTTCATTTCGATCAGTGGTGCCACTCCCAACTGAAAGGCTCGTATTCACTGCAAAAAGGTATACTTACCTAAATAAAATCTTTATTTCCACCAAAAACAACATATCGACATCCATGGTACATTTCTGTGGGTACATGGGTATTTACTGTCCTTGCGGAAGTACATCTGGGGGATATCGGGACATGTCTAAGGTTTATAATAAAGGTTAACAAACTAAAACTTTCTGTGACTTACTGAGTCAGTAATTCCCCGTAATAAATAAGGCAAAATACTAATAATCGTAAAAAATCTTCTTTGAAAAAGATGGATGAAAAACGATTGCATGTAGCGGAGATGAGAATGTTGAGATGGATGTGCGGAGTGACAAGAATGGATAAAGTGAGGAATGAGTATATTAGAGGAAGTTTGAAAGTAGCACCTGTTACAGAAAAATTTAAAGGAAGTCGTTTATCTTGGTATGGTCATGTAATGAGGATGGATGAAACGCATGTGACTAAAAAAGTGATGGATATAAATATTGATGGATGGAGAGGGAGAGGAAGGCCAAAGAAAAGATGGATGGATTGTGTGAGGAATGATTTGAATGAGAAAGGAATAAATGCCACCTTGACGTGTAACAGGGAAGAATGGAAGAAGAAAACGTGTTGCGCCGACCCCAAATAGAATGGGATAAGGGCAGGAAGATGATGACTAATAATCGTAATTACTAGGTACCGAATCTTATTTGTATTTTCACTGTTAGGTATACTTATATTACAATATGGGCTCATATAAAATGTGAGGGCTCGAGGTAAAGGATAAAGTAAGCTTATTAATAAATAACAAGGGAAAAAAGGAATTAGGCTTTAAGATGTAGCAGAAGGTTAAAATATCTGTATGCAAGTTATTTGTCACTAAATTGTGTAATAGATTATTATTATTGCCTTCAAAGTTCGAACTTAATAGACATGCCAATGACCAGGATGTAGAATTTCAAAAGCGTTTATGAAGTTAGTTTATCGGGTGCAAGTCAGTAAAAAGCATGCAGTAATTTTCCTCGTATTAGTGTTCTTTTTGAGGTATTTCCTAACATCTAACAAGATCATGAGTACAATCAATCGCGAAATATGTCATCGAAGCGACCAAAATGCTTAACTAAAATAAATGTCGTGAAATAAGACGCCACTAAAAAAACAAGGAGGAAACGAGTGATTTATCTGCAAAGTTGGCGGCCATTTTGATGTCGACCTCATCGGCATACTGCCTCCTCTTGAGCAAATATTAAAAATTATGAATATGGACGGTTTTTGTAAGTATCGGGGTGGCGTGTTTTTATTACCACGACTTCTGCAATGGAAATATCGGATGTTTTACATAGCATACGAGCTCAATATCTCCCATTCCTCCGGTGTGATGTAAATGATTACTTCAATCAAAACGAAGACATGTTGAGAGTAATTTGCGCAGCGGAAACTACATTAATTGAAAAATAACATGATTTTGCCTCTTTTTCCTTCACACAGCCACAAAAAAATCACGGATAAACAACCAAGATTGGTTCTACATTAGCCCTCGAGGCTGTCGCTTTTAAGTTTTTAAACTTTTTTATATTTTTATCTGTGCCTACATCAAAAGCAATTTTTCCACTCAATTAAGTTGGCGCAGCTTTTTTCCCATCTCCATCACTTAGTAACAGAGCCATGAATGATGCTTTGTTTTTCCCGCCTCGGTGACACCGGGCCATTCCCGACGCCATTTTAAAAGCATTGGACAGGAAGTGTTTTTTGACAACAATTATCTTGTAGAGTAGGTGCCTTGTAAATTAAGCTTTTAATTTAAAGCCTGTTTAATTAGCATGAAATTATAATGGTTTCAGTTGGAACAATGTTTTTTCAGCAGACAAGATAACTGTACAAAAGAGTCGGAATAATTTTATTGTCTTCATTCCGAGTGGAATAATGTGGACTGGTAAAAGGATAATTATCGCATATTGCGAACAAGATATGAAGATAATTATCCCATCAGATTAATTTTAAATAAGTGTAGGTCTGCGTTTCCCCCTCACCCGGGATCTGTTCCTGTCTTGTTGAGTTTTTACGTTGTGTGAGAATCTAGCAGTTTATTTCATAACTTTATTTAATTCCGGTTATAAGTTTTTCCCGTACGTAAACTCTTAACTAGATAACTTTTCTATATATTATTGTTAGTATGATACTTTTAGCGTCGTAACTTTTTACATTTCAATGACAATAATAATCATTTTTCTAAAAACTTTTGACGGTATGCCAGACCTCCATAACAAACGGTCCAAATCACTTTGATATCATAATTGTAACGTTCCCAAAGTTTGTGAACCTTGAAGCAGCACTCGATCCCAATCAACGTCTCTCAAGTTTTCGATAAAATCCATCGTTTGGAGTTGTCACATCGAATAAGGTTGTAAGAAAAGTCAAGAGTATTAAAGTGCGAGAATCTTCACGGCCGTTATGAATTGGATTCGTTATGAATATTTTCTTTGGCGCCAATGAGATTCACTTTTCGCTTGTTAGGAAACGTGTGTTAAGTTTAGCACTCATAGCTCAGAAATGAGCATATCGGCCATGAATTTGTTTTAAAGTTAGCAGAAACAGAAGTTTGTTCCTTTAGGTGAGACAATCACTTCGTCAAGATACAAAAATGAAATCCTCTTTGCGTTCTTTCACCGCTTTTCCTGTTTTCCTGCACAGCTTCCGCAACACCTGTATTAACTTGTATCTACATTTTACCTCGTTTCGAAAACACAATAACAACTTCAAGTACCCATATATTATTATTATTTATCATAAATATCGTGTTAATACACCAAGTTCCAGGTGCATTTATAACCTGTTGGTTAAGAGTGTCGCAAACCGCGGCCTGACCGCAGTCTGCAAGTATTCCGGTCTAGTCTAAGCCACTAGTTGCACTACTTGCACCGACTTACTTAGGTTATCTTAAATGGATTTAGTCGTAATATTTGCTTAGCCTAACTCTGTTTTCCCATCTCAGCTTTATTGCCGGCATTACGTAAAGCATGCAGAGACAGATTGTGCGGCGACAATGCATTTATGGCTCGGCTTACAAGATAAGCGGCATTTCAAACGATGTCTCAGGGAATTTAGTGTTTAACATGTTCAGTTGTAGTATATTTTCACTTCTAGTGTAGTCTCTTCTAGAATCAAACTGTGTAGATCACCTTGTAAATGATGCAGTGCAAAACAAATAAAAATAACTGATTTTATGCAAACAATAAAATCAGTTATTTTTATTTGTTTTGCACTGCATCATTACTTACATACTACTTACTTCACTATGGTAATAATGCAATTAGGAATTCTATAAATTGACCAAAGGATTCGTCCGGCAACCGATACAGAGAAAACGAGAGAAAAGCAACTTCCTAAATATGATTCGATTCGTTCGTTTACTCATTCATTCATTCGGTTCTGCGTTGAATTGAAAATAACCATGTAATTCCATTTCAACGGTCTCAAAGGGAACACGGCTTTGAACAAAAATTTGTCTGATTCTATTTTTCAGACGAGAAAATTTTAACTTCTTCAACTAATTATAATTGTTGGGCGTCTTCAAAGTTGTAAGAAATTTCGTTAGGGAGATTTTTTACAAATAGGTAATACTTTTGTTTTACGAGCTCACCAAAAAGTACTTCGAAACCATGATAACACAAAACTTAGTAGTCTCACGTCTCAAGCTACCTACTTAATAAACACGAGCCGTATTGTTCTAAATTGTCGTGAACTTGGTGAGATAAATGGCAGGTTTAAAAATATTTTATTCAGTACCTTCATCAAGCTTATTTTTTGTCAAACCAACTGCGAGCCTGAGCCCTATTTACTCTTCAGGGTTTATATTTATAAGGTATTTAAACAATATAACTTAATTGGGCCCTATTTATTTCTAAGCAGATGGACAAAATTAACATATTTCGTGCTAATTTCATGGCAGTCGGGTCAGGGAACTAATTATACAGTCCACCCATGTTTCTGCTATTTTTTACGTTTGCTCTCATCTCGCCATAAATTATACATCCCATACCTGAAGAGCTTATTAAGCTAAATTTATAAGGGCCCGGATCAAAGGTAGAATCGTTTTGGAACTCTATTGATGTTGGCGACTGAATCTAATGACCTGTTTGGGCATAAATTGGGTGATATACACGCTACCCGACGGAAATTTATTCCAACGCCGATTGGATTGTGTCGCAAAATGTCAAGTCAGGGTCGAAATACTTTTTGGTGATTTACCAGGCAACTCGTAAAAAAATTGAAGAGTCATTAAGGTTGTGAGGATCATAGGTTAGCCAGTCATCTTTATTAACGGCATTGGAGTTTAAAACGTGCTTTGCTTGCTGTTAGTAGAAATAGTAAAGTAATATTACTTTTCGGTCTCCAGAAGCTTTCAAAGTCAAGTTAGAACACAATACAGTCTGAAACAATGAGGACCTGGAGATTATAAATTTTAATATTAGGCATAGGCCGTTTTTTACGACCGAAATTAAGAATTTACCGCCCATTACAGAACAAATGATTTGTCTTCATTTTATTCTGCGCGCAGAAAAAAATTCAGGTCTTTTCATTTATGATTAATGTTTCTATAATTACAAGGTAGAATGAGACTCGGCAGATTGTGGGCGTATCAAATGTATATTGTTTGTAAAGGGAAGATTGATTATGCCTTTACAGATCGCTTCTAAGAACTGTCCGGGTGAACATCGTCTGAAGATCATTTCAAGAATTGTATATCTTCTGTCTTATCGTGGAGGTCGGGAAAAGGATGCAGGAAACCCAAAGGAAGTTAACTGTAAAATAAAAAAAATAAAAAACTATACTATTTGAAACTCAAAGCTAAAGCAGGACTTATAGAAAATGTTATCCATAATTATTTAAAGCAAATCAGTAAATCAAGAACCATATCTTCAGTCGGTCGTCATGTCTACTTTATTTACTTTACTGACTTTATTTAATAAGTTCTTTTTAGTAATTTGTGTACAATGCATTCATAAGTATATTGACCTACTTTACCAATTGTTTTTAGCATTCATAAATTACAAAACAGTGTTTAGATACATTTTAGTGACATTGCATTTTTCGCTGTAGATAGGTACAAAGTAAACGTGACCTGAATTTGTGTATGTCTCTGAGAAGTTAGCTAAAGAAAGTATTTTTCTAACGTTGAATAGCACTATTAAAATTGTTATGTACTTATTATATTTATAGCTAAGTTATTTAATAGTAATTTGTTTAAGGAATATTAGATAATATTTAGGTATAAGCACTCGAGTGAGTTACCTGAGATACAGGTTTATTCCTAGTTCAGGTAGAACCCAATATATTCTATACCTATAGTTTTTAAGGCCTTAATGTAAATATTTTGTATTTCAATTATTTCAATAAACAATTTCAATTTCAATGACAGATGTAAACTGTAAACGACTCATAAAACCATAATCGTCACACATAAAAATAAATCATTAAAACAAAATCTATTAATAAATCTTGCTCAAAACAAAAACTACAAAAGCATTTGTAAAGCAAAATCGGATTACTCAGGCAATATTTAGCATAAACACCGCCCACATCTTTCTGCAGAAGTCTAAAGGCGTAGTTGTTTACAAAAGCTATTAAAAGCATCAATTAAAGTAATGAAATACATGGAACCATTTCGCCGAGAACAGTTTAAAGCTAAGCAGAGTCTGAATACGTAATGATGTCGTAGAAACTTGAAGACACAACTAAAAGGTGAGGTCTTCGTCAATTACGAATTCAAAATAATGTCGCTCCTTGTTTCTAATGAATTCGTTGGAAGGCGAGGTTTCTTTGAATGATGAATAAAAATATGTGTATTTACGCTGTGATTTATTATATTTAATTATAGCGACCTATTCTATTAATATTGAAAATTGGATGATGTTTCTAATTTTAAAGCTTTTCATGAATCGTTTGACTTCTTCGATCGGTCGAAAAGCAGAACCCCAATAAAAGAATCCCTAACCTTAACAAAACTATTTAAATTAATTCACGTTTACCTACTCCCACTTCTAAAGCCTTTGAACACCGTTTACAAAACACACAAGAGCGTGCAATGACCAGCGTTTCGGCACGAAGCCTCAATTCCAATCGTGATCAAGCAGGAATTTATTCAGTGAACTCGAAACATCTCGTTTTGTACTAAAATTACCAACACAATGCGCTCATTGGGATAGTGAAGTCGGTGTGGTATTCGAAGCCACATTCTTTCAACTGATAAATAAAGCAAATATTGGACATTGTAAAGGAAGAGGTGCTTTAAGTTCGTTTGGGAACGCCGAGTTCTTATAGATTGAGCAACGTTGGTAGAGAATCCATATTTCATACAAATAAAAATATGTATTGTCTAAAAATCTTACTTTTCTACCATCTGATCCTAGTTTGAGTTTATTCGGACCACACCTAAGAATTTTAGTGATACTAAACTCATACGAATACGATGAATAATTTAACTGAATAAAAGCTGGTCATAATAACACCCACTTTGCACTTTTTGTTGCGAACAAACATAATATTTACGAAAAGAGTTTTCTTTTAAAACTTCAGGCAGCATACATGCAAAAGCGCTCGTTACTGCAATCAAAATTCACGGTGGTTTTGTATCGAGAATCAAGTGACCTACTAGCGTAGTAAGTGTTAATTCTTGAAACCATGCAGCAAGCCATTGAACCAAGCATGTTGTTTGATCAATGCTCTATTGTTTACTCACCGTAGAACCAACACGAAAAAAGTTCCATCCACCTCTAATTTTAACAAATATTTTCAAACCAACCGTAAAAACATATCTATTAGCAAAAAAATATACAAACGTAACAAACTCAAATGAGATTCAGCATGCCTGATAAAATATACCAAACACAAAAGATAGGAGAAAAAATAACTCTAACAAATAAAAAAACAGGTTCGGAGACTCGTTAATTCTAGGTCTCTTTTGACACACGTTTATGATTTATGAGAATTTAAGTCGTACGACACTGGAAATAACGTCCAAGTTCAGATGCAGACAAAAGAAAAGAATTCAGATTCAAAGGCGTCTCTTAGGAAACTTTTACGAATTGTTCCTTTTGGTTAAAGAGCGAAAAACGACATTGGCGGGATTAAGAATACGTTATTAGTTTTAAAACAGAAGAAGTTAAAAGGCAAAGACAGCACAGAGCTTTAGCAAAACAATGAAGGCTAATTCTCATTAAACGTTGATGATCTTAAGGCTAGGAATTAACCTGTTAAAATAAGCTTACAGTACTTTGTTGAGTAAAACTCAGCAAGTGTTTTAATCCGCCTTATTACAGACCAAAGTACTGTAGGCCCAACAAGCCAGAAACAAGTTATGCCCAACAATAACGCGGCTGCCTACAAATTTGCTTAGAACCGCTAAATACAACTTTGGAGGCTAAAACAACGGTGGATTTAGCGCAAACTTATTAACCCAACAAACAAAAATAATGCATTTTAAAGTAACCTAATCAAATAGGTATGCAGGAGACGGGATCATTTAAATTCTTTGGCCACGCCAATCCGCCACAGGACGAAGGCAATCAAAGTTACCAAATGAAAAAGTTGCGCTCAACCGATCCTTAGCACGATTTGTTTGTTTTTCTTATTCTGTCTCGTTTACGTTCTCTCTTTATTATTTTTTATGGGATTCTATCTTCAATTTCCACAAGGCTCGCCTGTCGTGCATTTGTGGAGGGTGAATTTATCACTGAATGTGTAACAGGAGCCGGGTGTATACGGAAACCAAACTGTTCCATGTGACAAACGAGATTTATTACATGGACTCCCGCTGCATATTCAAGTGGCTTTCGCTTCGCATTTGTCAAAAAATCATTACATTTGGCTTCTATAGAAGACAAATGGTGGTTACGGAGTAAGAAAAATGTACAGTTATTGACTTCTCTCTACCAAAAGCTTTCAGCAAAAAGTGCGGTTCCAGCAAGAAATGTAACGGATTTTGGCAAGCACCAGTGGTTTCCTTTGATTTATAACCGAGTCTTAGGTTTTTATAGAGGTTATACTCAAAACGTATTTCAGATATCTCTGTTACAGCGATCCCAAATCATAACTTATTGTCTTATTTCTGTCATATTCGTCTTCATATGAGAGAAGGTCTGGGCTTATTAGCGTCACATTTATTCTAATAACGTCGACGTCTTCTACTTATTATTCTACAACCACCAACACGTTTATTCCAAAATTAGAGAAAGTTCACAAAACTCATGATTTGAAAACGCAGCCGTGGCCATAATTGGCCGCCCACTAGTTATTCCATAACAGGAAGTATTGGGTAGACATCTGCTGCCTATAAGAAAACCATTTTACGTCCATTATAAAATTGAAACAAAGCTTTGTTGCTGACGTTAACAGGAGCGTTATTACGAAAGCAGTCACTGGAACCCACGCAAGCGAAATGAGCAAACTTGCATCTGCACTACACTTAACAGATCAAATCGTAGAATGTTGGCATCAGAACAAATGCCTTATCAGTAGCAACGTCCTGATATTGAAGCGGAAAAGCTCATCCCATTCCATCTACCGTTATTTATAGGGAGTTGGATATCTAGAGACACTCCCTCGCTCCGTCTTTGTTTACTGGGATTCTTCTGAACTTAACCCAAAAGTATGTAGTTAGTTCCTTTTCCTTCAATAATTCCTGATAGTATTGGTTAAGTGGGTTGGGTGGACAATAAGGCAAAAGTAAAGTCGATTGTAACTGGGTCACGGGCTACCCACGCATCTTCAATCTCTTGACTAATCAATAGTCGATCCGTAACATTGTCTGCGGTGACTGGAATTTTCTTGAGCGAATTGTAATTATACCTCTGCAGACCCTGCAGTCAATTACCGACTTTTCCTATTAGCATTTTTTTACAGTTCGTAAAGGTGAGTAATTTTTCCGCTATTCAAAATGTTCGGTTGACTTCGTTGCTATAGAAAGCTCGATGAAAGGAATAATCTTTTCATTTTTGACCGTGACGTGGTATTTTAAGAAATTCATTTTGAAAGTTGCAAAGGTAGCTTCAAAATTGAGATAATCGATTGACTTTTTAAGATGACTTACGAGGAAAATGTAAAATACTCTCTAGTTTTCCATATGATGCTTGTATTGTAAAAAACAGCAACTTTAATAGCAGCCCTTCTCTTCCATGGACATTTTCAACTTCTGAATAGCTCATAATTAGTTTACGAACATATTCCAAAGCAATCACAGCCTGAACAGTTTCAAAGTACTTCAGGCTTGTAATATGTACATTTGACAATTACCAGTGCAGTTCCAAACAGCTTCAAATGTTTCAGTTTGCTTTGAGCACTATTATAGTGCATAGGGGCCACTTGCGACAACTTCGTGGAGTATTATAATTGTACTGCCGTAGCATAGTTCTGATTCGTAATTCAGTTTAATTTTCAAATTGTTTCAGAGCAATGAAAGGCAATATGGTTTTAAGGACTTATTTGGTTCAAATAGCACAATTTATATAAATAGACATCATTCGAGACAAGCTTTTTGGATTGTTGACCAGCCATCATTGTTCTCAAAGTACCACTCAATAGGGTATTTCACCAAAAAAAAAAGTAATTAGTCCGTCAGATAGATTTCCAAAAAATACATATTTTTTCTTTTTTCACGTAAACAAAAGATGAAGACGATACAGTGCTTCGAAAAGTCGTGTCTAGTCGTGTGACGTTACAAGGTTAATACTTTTTTACCCAGAAAGTGACGTCACAAGCCCTCATTCATGATCTTTGATACGTTTTTTAGTATTTTTTTAGTAATTTGATAAAATAAAAAAACACGTTTCCAATATTTTTCGATAATTATAATCTAACAGACGAACTAATTAGATTTTTTTGGTAAAATTAATACAATACCCTATTGTCAAAAGCGGACAAAGGATTTTAATAAAATCATAAATATACCTGTTTCTGTCATTTCGATGCATTATCATAAACACCAAGAACCCGATAAAGGTTTAAATCAATATGAAATTTAGTTCATTGAAATTAATGAGGTAGGTGAGCAAAAAATACAAAAACGCAAGTCTTTTTAACAAACTTCTTATAAAATCATGCTCCCTGATCTTTAAAAATGGATAAAAGTTCAAGTAGTCATAGCTAAAGCTCTTTTCATTATAAGTAAGATTATCTCCGAACATTTAGGAATAATAAAGTTAACCTTTCGGCTTGAACTTAAGGGTGTTGCGTTGTTAGAATCCCAAAAACGACGTATGTTTAAAGAAATTTGTTGAGGAATCCTTCCATACGATTTCCATATAAAAAATATATGTTATACTTAAAGTCATCACAAATAATTCGTATTGTTTAAAATTTTAATAAACCTTCACATTATTTAATAAAAAATCGTAGTATGTCTTAACCTAAATCGAATTTTGTCTCTGTAACGGCTGAATAGTTCGGTATGAATTTTATACCCAAAAATACGTAGTGATGTATTTATCAATCCGTATTGTTTATTTTCTCTGATTTGTAATAAAATTTTAAAATAATAAATTAATTCCCGACATTTTGAGGCAAATGCGGCGCGAGACCCGTCGCGCATACTTGGAACGCGCTGCGCCAGTGTCTCGATGACTGTTGTCACGGGTGGACTGCACGCATGTCATTACTTCACAAATAAAATTCAAAAGTTCACGTTTTTAATGTTTTCTGAATTAAAACATATTGTAAATTGTATAGTTATCAATATTTCGTAAAATAAGAACAGAAAATAAGTTTGTAAATATATTTAAAGTAGTTTGTAATTTCGTTTTGTTGTTTGCACCTATCATAGAGTAAGCTGACTATGCCTAATAAACGTAAAGTGACGCGTGGCCGAGCTCTCCAAAACTATTGGTAAATTACCTACGTTTCTTAGTAGATATTTTGGTATATAGATATATCTATGATATTATTTTAATTTTGGACTGCCTCGTTGGTCTAGTGGTCGTAAGCACGATGCTGAGCATGAGGTCCTGGGTTCGATTCCCGGGTCGGGCAAAGTGTTATTGGGTTTTTCCATCAGGAAATTATAAGTAACAGCCACGGAGTCTGGATTTGTGCCCGGTTGATGGCAATAGGCTCGCCCCTATTATATGGGACTTAAACATAACTGGCGAAATGTGGGTGTACTATTAGGTACACCTCTGCCTAACCCTTCGGGGATTACAGGCGTGATGTTATGTTATCTAACTATTTTGTCTTGAGATTTTCGTTTGATGGAAGATGGAGATGTAGATGACTAATGATGTCTCGTACCTAATGATGGTCTCTCATACTACATGATACATTTTGAAGGTCTGATGAAGACCAGGTAACTGCTTATCGGTTCTCAGTCACGGAAATAGTCAGAATGCTCCAACTTTCAGCTTTTATCTCATTGAGCACGGATGCTACTACATGATACATTTTGAAGGTCTGATGATGATCAGCTAAGTGCTTATCGGTTCTCAGTGACGGATGTAGTTAGAATAACCTAGCTTTCAGATTTTATCTTATTGAGCACGGATGCTACTACATGATACATTTTGAAGGTCTGATGATGACCAGCTAAGTGCTAATTGGTTCTCAGTGACGGATATAGCAAGAATGACCTAGCTTTCAAATTTTATCGATCTGAGCACGGATGCTACTACATGATACATTTTGAAGGTCTGATGATGATCACCTAAGTGCTTATCGGTTTTCAGTGACGGATGTAGTTAGAATGACCTAGCTTTCAGATTTTATCTTATTGAGCACGGATGTTACTACATGATATATTTTGAAGGTCTGATGATGACCAGCTAAGTGCTTATCGGTTAACAGTGACGGATATAGCTAGAATGACCACCACCAGGTAAATGGCACCATCAGTCTCCAAGGCCTCTTCGAGCTCTTTCATATGAGTCCACACACGACGGTTCTTCGTGGTGCCATCAATGAGATCCTATACTTACCTTCGGAGTCTACCATCAGGTAGCTGGTATCATCAGTCTCCAAGGCCCCCCTCGAGCTCTTTCAAATGAGTCCAAACACGATGGTTCTACTCAGTGCCGTCAATGAGATCCTATACCCACCTTCGGAGTCCACCATTAGGTACGAGACATCATCAGTCATCCAGATCTTCATCTTCCATCAAACGAAATTCTCAAGACAAAATAATTAAAACGATAAAACAATTAACACCATTAAAACAATAACATACATTACATAACATCACGCCTGTAATCCCCAAAGGGTTAGGCAGAGGTGTACCCAATGGTAGGCGTGATGTTATGTTATGTATGTTATTATTTTAATGATTTTAATTGAAACAATTGTAGCAAAAAACCGACTTCAAAAACACAAAAAAGTGAAAAATAACTTTAGCTTCTGAAGTCGGTGACTTTTGTTTGTTTTATTCAGTTTTTTTGTCACCGACTTCAGAAGCTAAAGTTATTTTTCACTTTTTTGTGTTTTTGAAGTCAGTTTTATTTTTGCAAAAAAGTTTTTTATATTTTTCCATTTTTAGTTGTAATATCCTTTACAAATATTTGATATTCATTAATTTTACGTTGTTAACAATACATGTCACGGTAATCGGCTTATCCGCAATAAAATGGAACTTAACATACCTAACTCTCGAAGTCTGGGCGTCCTGTACACATCTGCGTACCCCGTCAGAGCATACAGGCGTGATGATAAGTTAAGATGTTGCGTAAACAATAAACATCCAAGCGATTGCAGCAATCACGACAGATTTGCCGTCTATTTTTGAAGAGTTCTATTGTATATCTCCGATGATCAGGATCAGATCTTCACCAAATTTAAATGGGACCACCTCAGGAGTATACTCTTTCAAATAAAAAAATAATTTTGAGAAATCAGGTAACATACATAAAAAAAAAAATACATACACACGAACATATAACCTCCTCCTTTTTTGAAGTCGGTTAAAAACAATTGTAGTCGTTCTTGTAGCACGGATGCTACAAGAACGACTCACGAACGGCACGAACATCACGCCTGTAATCCCCGAAGGGTTAGGCAGAGGTGTACCTAATAGTAGGCGTGATGTTATGTTATGTATCTTATTATTTTAATGGTGTTGAGACCTCGAGGACGCCTTGGAGACTGATAATGTAATTTACCTGATGGTGGACTCCAAAGGTAAGTAAAGGATCTCATTGACGGCACTGCGTAGAATCGTCGTGTTTGGACTCATTTGAAAGAGCTCGAGGAGGCCTTAGAGACTGATGATGCCATTTACTTGATGGTGGACTTCGAAGGTGGGTACAGGATCTCATTGACAGCGCTGCGTAGAACCCTCGTGTTTGGACTCATTTGAAAGAGCTCGAGGAGGCCTTGGAGACTGATGGTGCCATTTACCTGATGGTGGTCATTCTAGCTATATCCGTCACTGTGAACCGATAAGCACTTAGCTGGTCATCATCAGACCTTCAAAATGTATCATGTAGTAGCATCCGTGCTCAGATCGATAAAATTTGAAAGCTAGGTCATTCTAGTTATATCCATCACTGAGAACCAATTAGCACTTAGCTGGTCATCATCAGACCTTCAAAATGTATCATGTAGTAGCATCCGTGCTCAATAAGATAAAAGCAGAAAGCTGTAGCATCATAACTGTATCCGTCACTGAGAACCGATAAGCACTTAGCTGATCATCATCAGACCTTCAAAATGTATCATGTAGTAGCATCCGTGCTCAGATCGATAAAATTTGAAAGCTAGGTCATTCTAGCTATATCCGTCACTGAGAACCAATTACCACTTAGCTGGTCATCATCAGACCTTCAAAATGTATCATGTAGTAGCATCCGTGCTCAATAAGATAAAAGCAGAAAGCTGTAGCATCATAACTGTATCCGTCACTGAGAACCGATAAGCACTTAGCTGGTCATCATCAGACCTTCAGAATGTATTTTGTAGTAGCATCCGTGCTCAGATCGATAAAATTTTAAAGCTAGGTCATGCTAACTACGTTCGTCACTGAGAACCGATAAGCACTTAGCTGGTTATCATCAGACCTTCAAAATGTAGTAGCATCCGTGCTACAAGAACGACTACAATTGTTTTTTGCTACAATTGTTTTATCGCTAAAAGCGATAAAACAATTAAAATCATTAAAATAATAACATACATAACATCACGCCTACTATTAGGTACACCTCTGCCTAACCCTTTGGGGATTACAGGCGCGATGTTATGTAAAGTATGTTATTGTTTTAATGGTGTTAATTGTTTTATCGTTTTAATAATTTTGTCTTGAGAATTTCGTTTGATGGAAGATGGAGATCTGGATTACTGATGATGTCTCGTACCTAATGGTGGACTCCGAAGGTAGGTATAGGATCTCATTGACGGCACTGAGTAGAACCATCGTGTTTGGACTCATTTGAAAGAGCTCGAGGAGGCCTTGGAGACTGATGATACTAGCTACCTGATGGTAGACTCCGAAGGTAAGTATAGGATCTCATTGATGGCACCACGTAGAACCGTCGTGTGTGGACTCATTTGAAAGAGCTCGAAGAGGCCTTGGATACTGACGGTGCCATTTACCTGATGGTGATCATTCTAGCTATATCCGTCACTGTGAACCGATAAGCACTTAGCTGGTCATCATCAGACCTTCAAAATGTATCATGTAGTAGCATCCGTGCTCAATAAGATAAAATCTGAAAGCTAGGTCATTCTAGCTATATCCGTCACTGAGAACCAATTAGCATTTAGCTGGTCATCATCAGACCTTCAAAATGTATCATGTAGTAGCATCCGTGCTCAGACAGATAAAATTTGAAAGCTAGGTTATTCTAACTACATCCGTCACTGAGAACCGATAAGCACTTAGCTGGTCATCATGAGACCTTCAAAATGTATCATGTAGTAGCATCCGTGCTCAATAAGATAAAAGCTGACAGCTGGAGCATTCTAAGTATATCTGTCACTGAGAACCGATAATCACTTAGCTGGTCATCATCAGACCTTCATAATGTATCATGTAGTAGAATACGCGCTCAGATAGATAAAATTTGAAAGCTAGGTCATTCTAACTACATCCGTCACTGAGAACCGATAAGCACTTAGCTGGTCATCATCAGACCTTCAAAATGTATTAAGTAGTAGCATCCGTGCTCAGACAGATAAAATTTGAAAGCTAGGTCATTCTAACTACATCCGTCACTGAGAACCGATAAGCAGTTACCTGGTCTTTATCAGACCTTAAGAATGTATCGTAGGAGTACCTGTGCTCAGTGAAATAACTAATGAAAGCTAGGTTATTACTTCATTAGTCAAAGTGTATAATTTATAATTAAATATTTTATTCATACATTGTACTCCAAGAGAAACAAAATATGTTAGGCAAATACGATGACCACTCTGCGACACGTTTCTGTTCTTTGGTACGTTTTTCTGTAGTACAGTCGTTTGCCGGTAGGGGCCGAAAAATAAACAAAAGCCAGTACAGAGGTCAAATCGTCAAAGTCATCCACTGCTGTGTTCCCCTTAACAGAAGTATCGGATAGAATCCTATCTGTTTACCGGTTAAAACAAAGATCCCAAACAGTTCCAAGTGAGTCCAAAATACGAGTTATTTTCTAAAGGTAACTCTTAGCTGGTAATTACTGGCCCTGATAGCTGTAATGAAAGGTTTGTCCTACTTAAAGTAGCGATAAGATTTTACGGAAGAACCCGTTGTTTCCGAACAGAAAACGAATTAAACATTGTTTAGACTCTTTTCGTTATTTACCTGTGAAACAACAGAATCATTATTATAGGTAATTTAGCTAAGTATACACAACGGGCGGGTGCCTTTATTGCCAAAGTACTTCTTTAATAAAGTTTTAAAGAGAGAAAACTCAACGTTCGCGTTCTTTCTAATCAAACTAATTATGACAAATGTCTGGGAGCTCATAAATCAAAAAGTCCTCATCTCAGTTTTGAAGAATGAGATTCTTTTAAATAGAATGATATCATTACTGAGCCTACACAAATGGTTCGCCGTACTGTGACCACCTGCTATCCTGCCTGTCATACGAACAAAATACACAGTACAGGGGTAATGTAATTCAATACGCTTTAAGCAGATGCAGAACCGTAAAAAAATACGCTACCTGCTTGTTTGGCACTCGACAGGACGTAAAAATCTGGGACAGGCAAAAGTGCTGAAAGATCGTTCGCGTAACGTCAAAAGCTGTAGCTTTTCGATAAAAAAAACGTTGCCGAGATACACTTTTGAAGCGAACTGATCGATTCTGAATTGGTTTGTAGACTGGACAACAAGAGATCGTCAAACCTGTACTTTTGAAATATGTCAGGCTCCAATTTTTCTTTGTACTACGTATAAAAGTTTTATATTTGAGTTACGACGACGTCCAAACAATGATAATAATACACACAAAGAAGAGCCGTTCAAATATTCAAATATATTTCTGAGAATTCCGAATTCGCAATCGTGCAAAACCAACACTAGGCGTCGTGGCCTAACGTGGTTGCTCGGAAAAACAGCCGACACATTCGATGAAATAGCAAAATTTATTGCGCAGCGATAGAACTCTTTATGGATTCAACCAAATTCAACCAGGATATCACTGTGTGCCAAATATCAAAGCAAAAACGTATGCGCTATGAAGCTGAAAAAATCAAGCTTCATACAAACGCACAGTTGAAAATCGAGAGCCGGGTTTGGCTCCCCTTTTTCAATCTATGCATGCGTGTGTGTGCCGCTGAAATCCATTTCAATTTGACACAATATGCAGCTCATCGGGACGTGTGAACGAATGGCGACGTTTCTGCTCTATCAGTCTGATTGATGGTAACTGCGTGTAACCTTTTATCTATTTTGGAAAAATAGGTCCTCTACGATTACATCTATTTGTCGATTTATCGGATACGTCAGACTGATAACTACTTGCTTTTTGTGTCTGGCCAGTCTACATTCAAATGTGTTGATAAATACAGTCTTTTCCTGTTATCGATATTGACACAGATTTACTTATCGATCGATCTGCTGACAAGAGTAAGTTCCAAGTTCATGTAATCGCTAATGCGTATAGTTTTATCACATTCATCCATAAATAGCTTTGCCACTTAAATGATACATCAGCATTCAATAGTGGAGGTGCGAATACAATTTAAAATACATTTTCCATTTGGAGAAACCGTTATCAGAGGCCCTTTAGAAAGCGAAAGGCTTTTTACACACTCAATCTTATAGCCTCTTTTAAATAAATGCCCAGGTTATCAAACAACTCTCCAAAATGCTTTTGTATCGTTCACGTCCCAACCCTGGGGGATATCGATTGAGCCGGTTACCCGTGAGTTATTACCTTTCATGCAGATTTGCTTTTGATACAACCAATATTGATGTCTAGCTCTCAACGGAACACTAGAAGCAGTCGGTTCGAAGCTGTTTGCAACAGGTAATCTCCAGCACTGCATTAATATGATGAGATATTCAAAGGTTTTCCAAAGGCATAAACTTATCTCTTGAATTTACTGCAGTCGGCTTATAGGCTTTTAAAGTATCATGCAATAATTTAGTTTATAGTTATCTTGATAAAGTCGCTTCGTCTATGCGCAGACAAGTTTGACAAGTTTTTAGCCTCCATCGACGAGCATTGATGGCAAATACTTGCGGTTATAGTTAGGTACTTTGGACACGTTAAAAATTGCTCTCATACCGTAAAACTGAGACAGTTAATTCAACTACAATCTAAACTACAATAATCCTTTTACTTTGTGAAATTGGTGTCGCAATTAGCATAAATTTAACTCCAGTAGTGGCCCTTTCATCCCACACTAAATTCAGCCTATGTACACTACGAAGTTTATAGACGCAACAATGAAATCGTTGACAATGTGGAAATGTTATACGACAAGTGTGTATGTATCGCCTGAACCATTGTTTAACAGAATGTTATCTAACTTGAATATTAAACAGCCGTTTTAATTTATACATGGCCAGTGATTTGAACTTTGGCATTGTTTTTCGGGACAAAATTGCGACTACTATACAAAGTATTGTATCCTTGAATGTGAACAATCCTTGCATCATCTTTGTAAGAATAGATATCACGTCGTGTTCGAAAGTTTCCAAAATACAACTTTTTTTCATTTCCCTCAAGGAAAAAACATTTTTACAAATAGAAAATTCAGTTGCGACTTTCAAAGAGTTCATTTATTTGATTCCCTTTAAGATTTTTATCGTCCACGGACTTCGTTGATTCGGGACAGATACAATCTTTTCGTCATAAATTCTCTTATCTTACGGTACTTTGTCCACAATTGAGCAACCGTGTTGAGGACGCCAGGGCTCCGTGAAATTGATTTTGAGACAGCCTGAGATTGTGACTTGCGAGGCGGTGCAGCGCAGTCACGAAGATAGCGGGACACTTCAATGTGGAGAACGTGCAATCGGGCTTATTAAAATCTGCAGCATATCGAATTGTTTTTGAGTAAGAAAACATATTTTTTTGAGGACCAAAACGTCCGTTTCATTCCTTACACATCGAAACAAATACTCTTGCTCTAATAGACGAAGATTCACGTGAAGATTAGTGCAGAACTGTGCAGATCATAATATCCCGATGTTTCATCATCACCTCGTTACATTGTACCTAGTGTTTACAGCTTATTACTATGGTAGACTCACGGACGAACTTCCCCAACTAAGTAGGGATTAGTATTCAGGACCCCAGTCAGTTACGTGCTAATAGCTAAACCACGGATCATTGTCCTTTATTCGATTTAAAATTGGCTCGTCCATCTCCCTTTTTCGTAGTCTAATCTAATTACTTGAATTGTGTCTTCGGTTCCGTCTGGCGATATCTTTGTTTTCTCGTGCCTTTTCGATAGTCTTCGAAGTTTTTAGGGCATTTTTTTCAATTGAAGAGTACGTTTAATGGTTTGATTACTATTCCACGTTGCAAAAAGATGTCAAAGCGTTTTTACAGGATCTTTTATCCAGGGAGAAGGACTGTGATTCTTTGTTAGAAATAGTCTAGCTAGATGATTCTTCGGTAATTATTCAATTCAAACATGAATAACAAGTTAGAGATGCAGGTTTCTACTATTCAAATTCAATATCTATGAAGCTACAATATACTGCAAGCTGACATTGTCAAATGAATTAGTCACCGATGTGTAGACATTCAAAATTATGCAAATATCCAATTAATTCACGTTTAATGCTGCCTGCCTGCCATTTGTAATTTTCGGCCACCTATTCAGTTAGCGAGGAAGTCTAGAATCTAAATGTTGCTTCAATAATGGGATGTTGGTTTCTATGTATGATGTGATAATTTGCGGTTAGAATATAGAGTTGTCGATCAATGAAACATTGACTGTATGTATCTCCTTTGTTGTAAAATGTTGATGCTAATTGAATATATTTCTTATGCAGCGGTTTTGAGCTTCCTGTTGATGTTGCGGCTTTATAAGGTGTAGTTGAGGTTTATCTGTACTTGTAAGGTGTTGTAGATAATGTTGCGATATGTGTTGTCATTTAGATGGGAAGTGATTAAGATATTGATAACTCTGAATGAGATTCGATGTTTTGGGTGCGAATCGTTATGCAAATGATATATATATATATTTTGACCTATTAAGTCTGAATAAATTAGTAGTTTGCACTTTAACACTATAATTTTGTTGTCCATTAGAACCCCCTGCATGAGGTAGTTGTTTTGCCGTGTGTTAAGACGTTACTTTTCCAACACATCTATATCTGTTTTAAGCATAATACGCAAGACCATCACAAAATCTTTATCTAGGCAAAACCAACCGAATTATCATATTTCTTACGAAAAGCAACAAACGGTGTCTGTCAATAATAGGTAAGTAAACTATAAATATCCAAAAACTACAAGAGCGACGCTCACTCAGAGTCACATCTCAGTGTTTGCTTTCCTGAATCAGCGAATTTTACGCCAGCGCTATTCTAACTCCACATGGCAACAATTTTTTTTTGTATTCATTCTTTTGTGTAGTTTGCTTCAAAAATTGACAAGAACAACTTTTTTTTATCATTGTAAGGTGGATATTAAGGACATAAACGGTCTATTTGTCGTTTTTTTGAAAGGAGGGTAGAATTATTACAACATAATTGGTGTTTTTGTGTATTTATTTTTCGCTGGCAGGTGGTAATGTAATGTGGCAATGTATTAAGTTATTTAGAGTTCTAAAGTAGAAAATGAAAGGCAGAGCCGACTCGTCGTCCCTTTCAAGAATTGTGGCTGGTATTCAATACCTATTAAATTATTTATGAAGGTTCTCCGACAGTTTATGTAGTTATAAAGGTACTAACACAGAGCACAAAATTGCCGCATCTGCAACGTCTAGAGATGACAGTACGAATCAAATGTGTGGCTCAGAAAGTGCGTTAGTGCTTTGAGAGCATAACTTCTGTTACTGACAGCCTTGAAAGTCGTAAGATTGTACCGTATACGTCATAGTTGCCGTAGTGCGAGTAAACAGCGACACGGTTAGTTAATACAAAGAGTGTTGACCAAGTCGTCTCCAGCAGCGACCGCCGAGGCGCGTTCCTGCTCTGTAGGTATTAAATACAGCTTTTAGCTTTGAACGTAAATCAACTAGACCTCTCACAGGCCAGAGGGACACAGTTGTCTCATAAATTATATCGAAAATGTATTATTCATGGTCCCAATATTAATAAAACCATCAAGTAGTATCTGATATCTGCAGGTACTTTATCACAAAGATAATCTTGAAGACTTTCTGTCCATCATAAATATACTTTAGCAAATACTACTTAGGTATTGTTTGGTGTGTGGTTGCCATGGTAACAGAGCTATTTTGTTACATATTCATAGGAAGCCTTGAACTAATAGAAGTCCTAGACCAACTAAACAAGGGTATACATATCTTTGAGGTCATAGTATTTTTTTTACATATTAACTTTTAACTTGTCAGTTCCATGGTATTTTGTATGTGTGGTAATACCTAATTGTAAGCAAGTTAGGGTATATTGTTAAGCCTAAAACCTTATTATAAAGTCACATAAAATTATAGTAATTTCAATAACAAAGATTACAAATGAAAAGTCCATGGAGTTGTTTTCCAAAACTTAATACATACCTTCAAGAGGACAGGTTTCTCATATACTAGTTGTCATTTTGTTGATAAAAACTTTAATACAATAGTTGCAGCAACATTTTTACATCTCAGCTTTAGCTCAAAGTTTGATACCATAGTGTGATACAAGTCTAATAACTCTGTAAACAGGAGGTTCCTCCCAACACAAAAAAAACAATTTTACTGCTACTGAAATGCGGTTACCTACTTATCGAAATCTTTTTAAACATCTCATGTTAATTGAACAGTATTATTTGTTAATTGCATTTACAAACCATGTCTGTAGCATCAATGAATCATGATTTGGTTTTAATTCTTATGATACATGTTGGTGAAAAGAGAGTAGAACTAAATGTTATGGAAGACGTTTCAAAGTTTTTGTTTTAGCTTTTACATTATTGGATGTCTATGTTGTGTTACGGACTAGGTAAAATAAATAAATAATGATGTAATGAATAAAAATTTATTTTAAAATGATACAGTTAAGTTTTATACTCTTGGACACAGCTAAGATTCTCACCAAAAAACATCATCATCATTTCTCATCTCTTTGTGTCTTTGGCACAGGTAAGAATTTTATGAGGTTTTATATCTAGGTAAAAAGAAGTGTTTTAATTAGAAAGAAGATTGTGGATTATCAAATTTATCTAGGTGTCACAAAGAGCTTTAAAAAAGTTTTATTTAAGGTTGGCCGTAAAATAAATAAGAACACTTAGTGGGAACATTCGTTTTTAGGTCAATCCGTCCTGGGAGCTTTTAAAGTGAGCTTGTATAATACTAAATGACGAAACATCATTTAGTATACAAGCTCATCAGCATCATGGTGAGTTCATACACAAGCCCAGAATCCAGTAATAGATGTTGTTTGTAGCTGCATGATAAAAACAGTGAGTAACATTCATAAAGTGAATGATGCCCGTTTTCACCGACATCCCCTAAGCTTAGGGGATCCCCTAAGCATGGATAGGGGACCGATAGGGGATGGTTTTTGTTTCACCAGCAGTTAGGGGTCAGTTAAACCTTAAAGGGTCCCCTAAATTTAGGTGGCCAAAATTTGGGCCCATAAACCGGCACATACGTAAGTGATCTTTCAAACAACGAAGATGGATTCTGATTTAAGTGAACTTTTTGAAAATTTTGAAACTGTTTCTACAATATTCAACGCTATAAACGTAAATAATAGCCGTAGACCAAAAATATATCGGAAACGACCAAATTACATCGATATTTTTGATGAAATTGACTTTTTTCGTAGATATAGGTTAAGTAAATCTTCCGTGTTGTGTTTGTTGGAAAAGATTAAACACGCCTTAGAATTCCCTGATAATAGGTGAGTACTTATCGCATTACAGTTTTTTTAAGTCCCTTGCTCTTAAAGTAGGTACCTACCTACCTAAATAAAACCTCGTGGTTATTTTTCAAGATAGCATGGTATTTTTTCGACGACATTATATCAATGAAAGCTCTACCTATACACTTGTTATGTAGGTAAGTTTCTACCTTTCCTACAATTAAACTTTTTTTTTCAGAAATAATTCTGTATCTCCAATAAATCAGTTATTGATAGCATTGAGGTTTTATGCGACTGGTAACCATTTGTTGGCCGTGGCAGACATGGGTGGGATCAGTGTGGCTACTTGCAGTCGAATAATAAAAAGAGTGTCTGCAGCAATAGTGACTCTACGTCCGGAGTTTATCAAGTTTCCTGAAAACAGTGAAGAACAAGCAAAAGTGAAGATGGGGTTTTATAATATTGCAAGGTTCCCTAATGTGATTGGATGCATTGATTGTACACATGTGAAAATACAATCACCAGGTTATAATACAACACATTTCTTCAATAAAATTATATGTTGATATTATGAAATTACTGTTAAAATATTTTTCAGTTATTATGATTCTATGTACCTACACAAAATAAAATGTAAGTATGTATTTTTAAGGTGGAGACGATGCAGAGCTCTTTAGAAATAGGAAGGGTTACATGTCCATAAATGTACAAACAGTGGCATCTGCCAACTTGTTAATAAGAGATGTTGTAGCACGCTGGCCGGGTTCAACACATGACTCCGCTATTTATCAAAATAGCAACACATTCAGAAAATTTGAAAGCGGAGACTATGCTGACAGCTATTTACTGGGTGACAGTGGATACCCATTGAAGGTAAATAGCTAAAAATATAATCCTCCTTTGGGGCCATCGGGTTAAACTATATCTTAAAGTGCAAATCAGTTTGTAAATTTTAGATTTAGGCGGTAACAGCCACATATATTATTATGTCTAGAATAATATAATACATATTTATAAAAATAAAACTAATTAGTATTTAGGTATCATGCTTAAAAACATTTAATAAAATATTACAATTTTTTTATTTTAATCGGTTTTCGGCAGACCAAATAAATTCTTCAGATTGAAGTTTCCACCTGTAAAGTAAAGAATAATGTTATTTAGGTACCACTAAAGCAACAGCAATTTGTTTTTTCAGCCTCATCTTTTGACTCCATATTTGAATCCTACAACAAGAGGACAGCAAAAATACAATGATGCTCATATTAAAACTAGAAATGTGGTGGAAAGGCAGTATGGAGTCTTAAAACGACGTTTTCCTGTCTTAGCCACTGGTATAAGATTAGACTTAAATAATGCTACCAATGTAATTATTGCATGCTGTATCTTACACAACATGTGTATTTTAAGAAATGAAGAGGAACCAGTGAATGAAAACATTGTTCTCAATATAGAAGAACTTATTTCAAATGGGCAAATAACTAATTTCACAACAAACATTACATCACAGAATGCATATGGGCTTCGAAGAATACAAATTACAAATTATTTTGATAACTTGTAACATGACTATTAAGGTTATTAAATAAATGTTTTTTTAGTAATGACATACCTTTTATTTGATTGAATATTTCTATTTTTGTTTCCAGCTCTGTTTTTGCTGATTCCAGTTGCAATTCATATAATTTTCTTTTGAATTCTATTTCGTCCTCCAACAACTTCTTTTTTAAATTTTCTATGTCCAATTTTATATTATTCACTCCTTGAAAACCGGAACATAAGGTGGACACAACTTCTGCCTGGGGATTACTTGCTTCTTTATGAAGTATAGGCCTACGCCTTTTCCAGAGGGGAGTCATTGTGATTTCTGGTGTGTCTTGTTTTAATTCTGGAGCTTCAGTTTCCTTTAAGTCATTAGACTCACCCTGAAAATCTGATTTACCGTCCAAAACTACCGTCTGCGATTGTTCCCCACAAACTTCTATATCTGGTATGGTTAAGACTGCATCAGAGTCTAAAACATTAGCGATACCACTGCAGCCTCGACCCATTAAATCGCAGACTTGTTCGAGGATAGGGTCTGTTTTAGTGTATGATGGTCCACCACCCGTTCCAGTTGTACAACTCCTGTTACTAGTGTAGTATATTTTGGCTTCACTCTTCATTTTCTCCCAGACTCTTGTCAGCGCATCTTTACTCCTAAGGGAAAAAAGGAAATGGGTTATATTTACATAAATAACACATGACATGTATTGGTTGTGGTTGGTAGAAGTAGAAGATAATATTGTAAACTAACCTGTACATGTTTCCTGTCGAATTGTATTGGTTACACAGCTTTATCCAAGCTGCGTTTTTGGCTTGGTTAGTGGTACCATCTGTTTTTTTATTAAGAATAACGCTTTTATAGGCATACACCAATTTCACCAACTTGTCTTTCTCATCCATTGAGAAATTTTGGCTACGCTTCCTTTTGTCTGCCATTATTAATTCACCGTTAACGATAGATTGTTTTCAAACGAAAAGATTGGATTAAGTATGGAAAGTAGAAAATATAAAAGCTAATCCTCTAGAAAAACAACACGCGACACTGAACTCTCACAACAAATAATAACACGGAATACGAATGTCAACAACAAAAAAATAAAACCACAGATTATACGCAATATTTCCTAATGGATGCACACAGTAAATTTGCAAGAAAATCTAAAATTAATTAAAAATTTTAATGAAATCTTATTTGATATTGCTATTAAAACATGATGTATTAATAAATGTATTCATTTATGTATATAATTAAGTGAAATGCTAGAAAACTGACATGTTTCAAAGTATCGATAAGTTCAAAAACGAATCAGTCACTACTATCGAAAACAAAACGTCACATAGCTATGTGTCCCCTAGCTAAGTGACAGAAATGATGGTGAAACAAAATTTTATTTAGGGGCTAGTTTAGGGGAGCTTTTAAGCTAAGAGTCCCATACATAGGTGGTACTTTAGGGGATGTCGGTGAAAACGGGCATGAATCAACTGCAAAAACGAAGCCAGAGCTCGCCCACGGCACGAGAGGAGCCGCGGAGCCGCGCCGGCCACCCGAGCCTGCCCGTGTGTGTGTATGCATTGTGCATGGCAAGAAGTCGTCAAGCCGGTCCCACTATCTCACACCCACTCGACACTCAAGCCACACGGTACCGCATACAACTCCAACCAATCCCACAGACACTCTACACACCACTTTCAAGCATTTTCAATATGAAAATAAATTCATAACACGAGAAAAAAGAACTAAACTACAACTCGTATTTAGATCACACCGTTGTGTTATTTCTGAATGAAAAATGACTCAGGCTAACAACAAAAATAAATTCGTCCCAAATTACTCTATCACACACGCCGGTAAAATAGAGTAAATGATAACAAAATAAATAATGCACGCGTAAAAATTACGTACCTTCATTGTCGTTGTTTCCTTCAGCGCTGAACACCGAAGTCGCCAAAACTCCGACGCACAAAACGCTCAAAAACCTCACAATCATTTTAACTGATTATTATCTTACACTGAGTTCACAGGTTTATCGAAAATAACAATTTATACACTCGACATAATCAAACCGATGACACTAGCGCTGCCGAGCAGCGATCAGCCTTTCGCAAATGGCGGCGGATGACGGATGTGTTCATCGATTGCACTCGAGCCTGCGCGTTTACGAAGTCACTTTTAAACACAAAGATGTTACTAGCAACACTGACCACGTGGGAGAATTTTCTAAAAATAAATCTCTGTTTCGAATTTTAAAACGATAAAATCAAAAAACTTTAATTCTTTTTATGTAACTTGTTTGCTATGGCAAGTCATTGAATTCTATCTACCGATAAAAATAAGAATGTAAGAAATGGAGAATGGTTATTCAAAACTGGCAACTTTTAAAAATTCTAAATGTGTCATAGGCTTTCGTCTCTTTCGTTTGCGTCATGTTTCACTTTAGCTAGAAAGAGAAAGTAGTAATTGGTGTTTCTAGTGTCTTTTTCATTTTCCCTTTTGAGGCTACCATTTTCTAGAAGAAACAGATCGTGTGTATCAATTACAATGGGTAACAATTATGTTACTTATTCTTAGTATTGTACTGTACGCAGTACACGGCAAAGAAAAAAAGTTTTATATATTTTGCTCTAATCTCGTTCCTTGAATTATTTATAGCAGAACATTATTTTGCGAAAACATAAAAGTTTCATTAAATTAAAAACTTATAGACCAGCACAAAAAACGGTCAAACTTCAAATTGATTACTAACGCATTAAGTTCAAGGTTGATTGGAAAAATTTGACAGTTTCGGGTAGTTTCATGTGCTGGCGTCTAGGTCTGTACTATACATAGCAGTCAATGAAATTGTTTTTTTTTGTTATTTATTTTAGTCGGTAAACCTTCTATTTAAAACTATTTGATATGGTTTTATAACTGTCAAATGTCATCATGGCCTTTCGAAATTCCCATAAAAAGGCTGGCATGGCAATGGCAAAGGCATGTCAAAGTGCCAAGCCACTGGGCACTAAGACAGCTGGGACGCTGACGGTAACAAGAGCTCGTGGGATAATGTCGTTTATGTACATAACGGCTTGCACTTCAGCTACGGACACTCCCATTCACCCACGGCCAGTAAGCGCGCACGCTCAGCAGCAATAATGCCCTAGATTCGACAGGACAGTTTAGTAGAGAACTAGCTTACTGTCCTGGCTTGAAAAACTGGCCTCGTGTATCCCGGGCATAACATACATTTTGAGTAGGTAAACCATATTGAACTACTTTGCAGAGCGGCTCACCCCACCGTTTCAGGAAAAATGTATTATCGGGAATACAGAAGTATTCTGGTAAGCGATCAGTGTGGAAGCATGGATATTCCTGATTCATTTGGCCGCACCCAAGAAATCGAAATAATCTTTAGGGAAGTATAGTCTATGATGACTTCGTAAATGCACCGGTTACAAAAATAAAAATTTATTGAGTGCGCAATGATTTTATTTTTCACTTGGCAACACCGCAGTTTCGAAAGTTCAATTTCGCATGGCGGACGTGCAAGCGAACTCTGTTATTTGTTGGTGATAATTTCATTTATTATCTCGTTGTGATTCCTTATGGAAAGACAAATTCTGATGCTTCTATTTCTTTGTGGTCGTGCTTTATTCATTCCTTAACATTAGATGATGCTAAAGTTTTATTTATAGTTGCATTTGTGTGGACTGCATAGTGTTTCTCAAAAATGGGAAAATGTGACGAAGCTAACGTCGAAGTTAGCATGGGGGACTCGGCGTCCCCTACTATGAAACCTGATAATTTCTCGTTCACCCCGCCTCCAGAGGCACCTGTGTTCGAACCCACGCCAGAGGAATTCCTGGACCCCCTGGCATACATCAGCAAAATACGACCAATCGCTGAGAAATCGGGGATTTGCAAGATAAAACCTCCAGCGGTGAGTAAATTTCTTTGTTTCGACAAACAGTGTGTCACTAAATAGGCCTTCCAAAGTGCGTTTGTATCGATAAAACACGAATATTGAGTAGTTTTCTAACCATAAAACCACTCGCGAATTACGTGTGATGCAACCATATTACCTCGACTTATTATGCTGCTCGTTATCTAAATTTAATTTTTACCTTCTAATCCCGTGTAATACGTGTCAAGTGTCGTCTGTATACGGTTTCAGGCTTCATTTTCTGTTTATTTAGGCCTAAATGCAGGTGCATATTGTATTGTGGAGGCTGGTTGCCATTTTGTGTCATGCCCTCCTGCCTACGATAGTTTAGATAAAAATAAAAAAGAACTATTGCGTGTTTTTTGTCGTGACTAACTGTAATCTCCTCAGTGGTTGTTGAGTGCACACTAAAATTTGACAATGAAACCTACTCTAGGAAGATAATTAGGATTTGGAATAGTAGCAAAGACACCAAGAGAATGAATGTGCACTTTGATATAGATTACTAACTAAATAATTGGTGTGCAAGACCTACTTTCAGTATATTTGTCCATGAAATTGCATGAAATACTCACATGAACAAGACTGCTTTGTCATCCATGTCTGTAAAACAAAAAATAAGAATTAAAGTAAATGTTGGTGACATTTGTAAAAAAAATGGCAGATAATAAGTGCAGTTAAACTCAAAATGTTTAGATGTTGCATAACATTTATGATAATCATTGATTTAGAATTTATCTCCAATATTTTGTACACATGCAGATTATCTTGCATGCTATTTTAATGTGCACAATTATGAAATAACCATATTGGTACATCATGTTCTTATTTGTTACAAATTTAATTAAGATCGGACTATGGTACCCATTCAGTAATAACTGTTAAAAATAACAGTACCAGACATATCTAAAGACTTACTTGAAAATGTAAGAAAGATATTAGAACGAAGACTAGAAAAGTATAAATAGGTTTATTACTAGCTGAACATTCCTTTGATGATTTACCCCCTGGACAGTGAACCAATAACAATTAATATCCTAATTATGTCACAAGGTTTTTCTCTGGAACTGGCAATAGATACCAAAGTGTAACTGTTAATTACTGAAAGTAAATGTTATAATGTAAGTGGTTGGTGAAATTCTTACTCAAAAACCATTTGTTTAAAGTAGACCAGTTATAGGCACTTAAGAATTATAAAAATCAAAATGATGATGATACAGTTCATTCACAAGGCATATCATCATCATCATTCTCCCAGTTCATTTATGCAGCACCCAAATATGGAGGCAGCATGTCTTCTTCTGTCATACTTCTCTTTTACCCATCTCATCAAAAACCTCTTATTTAACTGTGAAAAGTCTGGTATAGCATAACAACTTCAAATGTGGTCCTACTATGATCCATATAAAAAAGACCCATAACATTGTATTAACGTTACTGAAATAAAAATCTAACAACTCATATTCTATTCTAAAAACAAAATTATTGCACCATTTTATCTGTGTAGTTTTCTTTTCTAATAATTATTAGTGATGAATTAAGTAAAGGAAGGGGTTTATTTGTTGTTTAAATGTGAACTGTGTAAAAAATATCTAATAGGTTAGCAAGGCATTATGTAGTTTCTGCCTACCCAGTTTAAAATAGGGAGTGATGGTCACAGAAAAAAATATTTGAAAGAATACCTAATTTAATCTTACACATCCTCCGTGAAAAAAATATTATTATCATTAGTTTAAGTCTGTAATGTCCCACTACAGGGCAAAGGCTTCCCTTTTCTCCTTTCACTGTGCGCAATCTGGTGTGATTGTAGACCAATCCTTTGAAAAATGCTCATCCTGCCATTTCCTGAGCTTCCCGCATTGTCCTTTCCTGCTATTTGGCATCCACTGAGTGATTCATTTTACCCATTGCCCCCTCTAACATTTTATAATTGAGATTAACAATTTAAATTTTCAACTACAGTGCGATTCGTTAATTAGTGAAGTACTTAGGAATGAGGAAATTGTCTTTAAAAGTAGGGGAAGAACTGAGAAACTATGAATGAACTGTGGGACAGCGGATAAGGCTTGACAAAAGGACATATCAGTAGTCAGTGATAAGATGACTAAAAGAGATGTATGAAAGAAGACATGGTGTACTGACCTCAAATATGGTGGGATAAGGGCAAGTGAATGATGATGATAATGAGTTAATAATAAACTTCTTTTGAAATGGTCTTAGAAATATTGGTTAACTCTTTTGTCCCAGGCGTACCGGTAAGGGTATGGCGGTAACAGGTAACTTAAGCCTTATTTTTATAAAAATAAGTTTTAAATTAGCTGGTACTCTGCCATACCATTGTATTAAAATAGGATAAACATTTAAATAGAACACATGGCTAAAAAGAAGAGCTTGTGGCTAAGTAATCAAGGCATAGCTTGTTCTATGAATGGGTGACCAACTATTACATATTCTGTTTCCACCGTGCCTTGGAATGTATGTTAAGCTGTTGATCCTGGCTGTCATTTGTAGGATAGTCTTACAGGTTGTCAGTGGGCTGAAAGTCTGACAACCAGTCTTAACAAGGGGTATTGTAGTACCAACTGGGTTGTGGAGATCAGACAGTCAGTAAACTATTGGTATCATGTTGCTTCAGGTTAAGGTGGAGGTCAACCCCAACATAGTTGAGAAAAGGCTAGGTAGATGATGACAAAAATAACCATGTGGTGGGGATCCCCTACTTCATAATAGAAATGTGTTTGTTGTATAAAAGCTAAAATAATAGATTAAGTATTAATCAATCCGCCAGGGTTAAATACTAGGCCATCCGTGTCAATTTATGTGTTAATTAGAACGCTAACAGATTTTTGCTTCGTGACACATTTATGCAATAGGTTTTTGACACTTGTATTTATTATAGTAGTGATGCTAAAAGGTATTTTACTGTTACTTATAGTATAGTATTACTGGTAACCGTGATGATAATTGGTATCAAAATGTTGTGGCATCAATTTAAATTAAAACAACGGAGATAAAGAAGTTTTTTGTCTAAGTACTAATTTTTTAGCCCTCTATACAAGCCAATATAGCAAATTTTCTTTGTAAATTATGTTCAATGTAAAAACAAATAACAGTGTAGTTTTAATAAGCACTTATGAAACCATGACCTTGATAAACACTGTCTTTAAGCAACACTCTGCTATCATAGGCCAAGTCCGTGTAACAGAATCAAGAATGTTAGAGAAAAAAATAGTGTGTAGTGCACAAAATTGTGACCTATCTTTATTTCATTCAAATAAAAACTTGTTAAGGTGAATTGAAAATATGACTTTAAATAAACAAATCTGCTTTGTTTATGGCTCCTTTAGTGTTACAATGTCAGTGACCTATGCAATAGCAGTAAAAAACTTGAAGGTTGTTGATTGATAAGTACCTATTAAGTATGTGTTCCAACCTACTGACCGAAATTTTAATGAATGATTTTGTACAAATAGTACAGGAAAAAGGAAGCATAACTAACTAATTTTATAAAATAAAACTTGTGAAAGTACTGGCGCTAAGTTTAAGGAAGATGGAATAATAAAATAAAACAATGAGTTGTAATTAATTTGAAACATAGCCAAAATCCTACTGAGAAAAGAATAATTTTCAATGAAGTACCTTATTCATATTTTGAAGTGTATGCCCTTGCTGATTTTTATAATTAATCTTCCAAAAGCACATGTTAATTGAAAAAAATTACAACATTTTTGATATTTTAAAATTACACCGCCGCCTGTGTGTTACACATGTATGAATGTAGACAAAGCAAAAAATTAAGGTTTGAAGCAGGTGGCATTTTGTGGTTTCTGCCTACCCCCATGGGAAAAAGGCGTGAGTTACTATGTACTACCTGCTAGTGTCCCAGGTGTCTTTTTCTTCTGCTCCCATGACATTCTTAAAACACCTTTGACACCTCAATAAATGTGTCCACCTATGATCCTAAACATTGTCATAATATGGATGTAATCGCGAAATGAAAAGGACATTAAATATAATTCATACCTTTTAACATGATTACAGACACATAGAATAATAAACAAAGTTGACACAATATTTTGTTTTTTTAAATAAAAGTTATCTCTATCTGTTACTCAGCTACTAAAGTACCACATTATTCAAACAGCTGAGTGTCTAAAATGGCCACTTTAGCATATCATAATATGAATTGGGTTTTTTTTATTCCTTCCAAGAGCTCTTTTATTTTCCGAATTGCGTTAAAAAGCGTAAAATGAACCTGTCATAATACGTCTGCGTCTGTGAGCATTTTACGCCATTTTACACCTCCACACCCTAGGAATTACTGACAGTCCCCTGTGCAGAGCATGCATGGAGGCGGAGGAAACGGTGGCGCATGTGCTCCTTGAGTGCACAGGCGTAACCAAGATTCGTGAAGATACCCTAGGAACACCACGATCCCTTGCGGATGCCCTGAGGACACGGGCGGATCCAGGGGGGGGGGGCACGGGGGCACGTGCCCCCCCTGACGGTTATGGAGTTTCCATCACAGTGCATACTTATTAGCCAAATCGAATTATCAGAGCAACATAACAGAAAAAAACATGAGTAAAACTTGCGCGTTTCTGTTGGAATAGGATTTTTCTGGGGGGGGGCACATGTAGTCTAGTCAACAAGTGCTTTTTGGAAAAAAAATCTCCACAACCGATAAAAAAATTATCAAAAAGCTATCTTGTTGACTAGACTACATGTGCCCCCCCCGAAAAGAAATCCTGGATCCGCCCCTGCCTGAGGAGACCGGGAAGTCTGATCTACTTCTGGAGGGAGGTGGGCTGGTTGGAGTAATCGGTCAACATGGCTCACGCACAATGGTCCACTTCAAGGACTAAGTGCGGAAACCCAAACCCCATGAATGAATGAAAAAATGACCATTTTACGAATTTTAATGCAATTCATATTATTTTCCTGATATGATCAGCTAAAGTGGCCATTTTAGATGCCCTGTACTGTACTCTTTAGTGCTAGCTAGACTACTAGAAACCTGATCCTCACAAGATCTAGTTTAAGATTTATAATACCTACATTGATAGAACTACAGTAACTGGACTTAACTAGTACTTTGGAAACTGAATGCATGCAGGAAAATATTTTGTTCTTGATTGGATTGCACCGTTATGCTACACTGTAAATGAAATTTTACTATTTGTTTATGTGTTGAATAAAAATAATGTACATCTATACAAATAAATATAATTGAAGTGTCTGTTTGCAATATCAATAGTAATAACTTTTTATTGTTGGTTAAAAGTGCGTACTTACAAAAAAAGAAAAATTGTCTTTTGTCGGTTGGCCTGTCTGTTGGTATGTTCTGGCTAATCTCTGAAATGGCTGCACCGATTTTGACGGGACTTACTTTACTGGCACATTGCTAATGTGTTAACGTCTAATTTAGACTTTTTTTATTTAAAAGTAAAATTATTAAGGTGCAAAAAAATTATGTCGGGCAAATGGCTAATCTCCGAAACAGCTGGACCGATTTTAAGGCTACTTACTGGCAGATAGCTGATGTTAGTAGTAGTAACTAAGCTTACTTTTATTTTAAGAGTAAAAATTAGGGCAGGGTTAAAAAATTAAAACCCTTGAAATTGGTAACAAAATCTGCTGAAAAACGGAACTATTATTTTTATAATAATTTCACGCGAACGATAGTCGCAGACAACACTAGTGTAAAAATAACACAGCTAGTGTAAAAATAAAGTTACTTTTGAGTATTTTGCACTTGAGCACATGTATGCAGCTGTTATTACTTCCCTGTTGTACTTCAAAACTATTTCCTTATTTTGAGTATTAAAGAGATTATATTGTATGTCAGAGACCTAGTCTCATTAATAATTACCCTTTTTGTTATTTCATAACAGGTAATCAAAAAAATAATAATTTTAACATGTGAATGTTCTATTAAATTTGAGGCAAAGGTTTCTTCTCTTAGAAAAAAGTATTGAATAACTTGTTCAAATCAATATTAGATGATTCCTTTCAATAGTCATGTTTAAACCATATTGTATTGTTGCAGCATTGGCAGCCCCCGTTTGCAGTGGACGTAGACCGATTACGTTTCACACCGAGGATACAAAGACTCAATGAATTGGAGGTAAGAAAACAGCTAAACAATTTTATTTATTAACCTAATCATAGAGTTATCGCACATGATAGAAAGGTATTGGAGGAGAAAGGGGAGGCCTTTGTTCAGCAGTGGGAAAATGCTAGAAAAAAAAAACTTGAGAGGTGTCAAGGAACACCCGGATGGAACGAAGTTATTGTTATTATTTTTTAGTATGTAAAAAAAAAAAATGTAGAAATGAAAATATCTGGCTTGGTTTCTATAAGAGAGAGAGAGACAGACAGAGAAACATGCGACGCCGCACAGCTTACAATAGCTTACTATAGCAAAAAGTGTCGTGACAACTTTTCGTAAGAATTTTTTCCGTCTAGTCCCCTTTCACAAAGCACGATAAGGAACTTCGTTCCAAAAAAAAAAAGAAATGTAGAAATGAAAATATCTGGCTTGCTTTCTATAAGAGAGAGAGAGAGACAGACAGAGAAACATGCGACGCCGCACAGCTTACAATAGCTTACTATAGCAAAAAGTGTCGTGACAACTTTTCGTAACAATTTTTTCCGTCTAGCCCCCTTTCACAACGCGCGATAAGGAACTTCGTTCCAAAAACCAAGTCATAAGACTCGCTGAAATCTAAGTAATTTATTTGACATAAACACGGTTCGGGTTGAGCATAAATCAACAGGTTTACTATGTGGAACTTAAATACGACTGGCGAGTGTGGGTCTCCTATAGGTACAGTCGCGGTCTTTTCCGCCTGCCCAATTAAATTTTTTTTCGCATAAATCATGCGTAGGCGCCAAACCCCGCCCCCTCAAAGTTTAGGCCTATTAGAGAAGCGTCAACGTATTTAGTTGCAATCTGCACTGCGCAGCTTAGTGACGTATCCTCTGTACACCTTTTGCGAATTTTACGGACGAACTTTGGCGCGCTTACCGGACCTTTTGAACATTGTAGTCTAGTCGACAAGTTGAAAATGGTACAAAATAGAGATACTGCTCTTAAAATTATGTGCGATAGCTCATTAGATCCGGAATGACGTCTAGAAAAATGTGCCAAAAGCGTGTATTAGTACATAAAAAATTGCAAAAGTTATAAACAATTAAAGATGAAAAAAAAATGGCATTTCGTTTTTTGCCAATATTTAATAAACTGTTAATATTTAAGAAATTTCAAAAAAAGATTCTGAAAGAGGAGGAAATTTCCAATAAAAAACTCCTAACTCCCGGAACTCTATCTCCATTATTTATAATTTTAATTTAACGCTGAAAATAGGTCTGCGCGTGACATTTTTAGGATGCGCGCGTGGCGTCAAAAGCGAGTACGGCACATTAATTAATTTATTTAAGGTATTGAATTTTTTTTTTTAATTTGAAAAAATTATGGTGTGTTCTGAACACTATAATTAATTTATTCCCGTTGGAAATTTTACTTAAAGTTATTTTTTCAACAAGTTAAACAATTGTTAACTAACGAAATTTTCTCGAACGACCGTCTTAATTGTAAGTGAAAAAAAATGTTTAAATAATGGTCGTAAAAATTTTTCGCTTCGTAGAGCCTTTCTTACATACATACTTAACAAGATCGTGCCATAAAAGTTAAAAAAATATTTATACTTTGTTTATAACAATTTTTTTACTTAAACAACATTACATGGATTTTTAAGTTTTTGTTTAAGTAAAAAAATTGTTATAAACAAAGTATAAATATTTTTTTAACTTTTATGGCACGATCTTGTTAAGTATGTATTATTTAAACATTTTTTTGCACTTACAATTAAGACGGTCGTTCGAGAAAATTTCGTTAGTTAACAATTGTTTAACTTGTTGAAAAATTAACTTTAAGTAAAATTTCCAACGGGAATAAATTAATTATAGTGTTCAGAACACACCATAATTTTTTCAAATTAAAAAAAAAAAATTCAATACCTTAAATAAATTAATTAATGTGCCGTACTCGCTTTTGACGCCACGCGCGCATCCTAAAAATGTCACGCGCAGACCTATTTTCAGCGTTAAATTAAAATTATAAATAATGGAGATAGAGTTCCGGGAGTTAGGAGTTTTTTATTGAAAATTTTCTCCTCTTTCAGAATCTCTTTTTGAAATTTCTTAAATATTATTTATTATTTAAATATTATTAGTTTATTAAATATTGGCAAAAAACGAAATGCCATTTTCTTTTCATCTTTAATTGTTTATAACTTTTGCAATTGTTTATGTGCTAATACACGCTTTTGGCACATTTTTCTAGACGTCATTCCGGATCCAATGAGCTATCGCACATAATTTTAAGAGCAGTATGTCTATTTTGTACCATTTTCAACTTGTCGACTAGACTATTGACCATTGCTCTGCTTACCTGACCTTTGATTGACTAAACGTTAACCTGTGCAATAATATTGGACTCCTGAGAACCTGTGTTAGAACATTTTGTGCATAATGTCTTCCAGAAATCTCATACACGAAAAACAAAATTAAATTATAATTTTGCATGGACAGGGATTTAACATCAGTCAAATCGCTGAGCTGAGTCCCAAAATAAAAAAAACAATATGAATCACGTTAAAATGTTTAAATTCTTAAAATGGACATTATAGTCATAAACATAAAGTCCATTTTAAGAATTTTAAATTTTTAACGTGATTCATATTATGTTCTCCAAAAGCGGCTATTTTAGGCCCGCTGGCTAGATCAACGTTTCACCCCCCTAAAGCCCCATTATTTCAAATTTTATCGAAATCGTTAAAGCCGATTTAGAGAACACGCTTACAATTGCCTGTTAAATAGCATGGGATTTCATAAGATTCTTATAATAAATTTAAAATTACTCACAGAAATCATTGAGTTTTTAATTTACAATTACCAAACCAACACACACGCACCATTAGTAACGAAAGTCAAATTCAGTTTAAGTTTTTTTTCTAATAATGGCAGTTTGAAAATAACAATAACTCTCGTTCGGCGTGCGTCGGACTCGTCAGTGCGGTGGAACGGTATTGTATTTCATTCATTATTTCTATACAAAGGCGGGGCGGAGCTAGAGAGCGCTTCATGTTGTAAGTGCAAGCAAATATGAGCTTAGTGGTGGTCAGGCGGGAGTGTCCGCGATAGTACAGTCAGCAGTGCCAATATGTAGACACTTAGCAACGTTTAGAAGCAATTTTCATCTATTGTATTGATTTTATTTTCATGTAACTAACGTTTGGGGGGGGTATGAAGAACAGGGTGTAAAGTCCCTCATCCGCCATAGAAAAGGGAGGATCCTCCGACCAGGGTGTTGTGTTTGGTGGGCTAACTGCCCGACATATGTAAGTCGGGATATTCTATATAGGCTAAAGTCGCAGATAAAGTTGATAGCGCGATGTAGGATTTGCCAAATTAGTTCGCATGTGTTGCGATAGATGTCGCTGTCGCCACAAACGTAAATAACATTTTGAAACCCATTTTATCATAAAGTAGGTGAAGTGTCCCAGTTGCAATAGTAATTTAATGAGAAATTCGCATTTGAACTTTGCCAAGTGTATACATATTATTACTTGTGACTGTACACCACTGCCAAACCCTTCGGGGTATACAGGCGTGATGTTAAGTGTAATAAGTACGTAAAAAGTCTTTGTTGCCCAAATGCAGTTGCAATCTGCAAATTGCTGCTTGTGTAGAATTTAAATTGTCTGAAGAAATATTTAGTCTGGTCTTATGAGTTTTGGGACCTGCATGACAATAATTATATTAAGGACAAAGAGAATTAATACTGCTTCGTGAATTTATCCTCTTTTTTATTGTGGGTCAGTACAGTAGACCGCACATGAATGGTAACAAAACTATTATGAGCTGCTTTTATATGTACAGCCAACTTCAAAAAATGCTATAAATGGGCAAGAATTCATTGCCTCAAAATATATTACACATTGGCTACTTAATTGTTTACACATTGATTACAGTCTTATGAAGCGAAACTTGTAGAAAATCATTGTCATTATTGAATTCTTGTAGATGTTTACTACTTTTTGAGGCTATATGCACCACGGAACTACGCCATTACTAGGCCAGTTTTAAGGTCACAGCACGACTGACGCGCGATCGATGTAATTGTACGAAGTTTCATAAACGCAAACAGATATATTGTATCTATACGATAAACTGAACGAACTGCCTCGTTGGTCTTGTCGTCGCAAAGCGCGACTGCTGAGCATGAGGTTCTGGGTTTGATTGCCAGGTCAGGTAAAGTCTGGATTTGTTCCATAGGCTCGCCCCTATTACATGGGAAAATGTGGGTGTGTAATGGGTACACCGCTGCCTAACCCTTCGGGGATTACAGGCGTGATGTTATGTTATACTGTGGTAAACGGATTTTTTCTGTTATCAATAGTTTGTTTTTTTTGACTGCCTCGTTGGTCTAGTGGTTGCAAGGGCGACTGCTGAGCATGAGGTCCTGGGTTCGATTCCCGGGTCGGGCAAAGTGTTATTGGCTTTTTCCATCAGGAATTTATCAGTAACAGCCACGGAGTCTGGATTTGTGGCCGGTTGATGGCAATAGGCTCGCCCCCTATTACATAGGACTTAAACATAACTGGCGAAATGTGGGTGTACTATTGGGTACATCTCTGCCTAACCCTTCGGGGATTACAGGCGTGATGTTATGTAGTTTATTTTTATTTTGATTCGTTTCATCCTTCCGACTTTTTATCGTACAATGCAAGTTTTGCACTTGAAATACATTCATTGTGTAATCACATCAGATAGGTATTCGTTGAATAATTAATAGGTTGGTTAGCAAGCGGACGCGTTTAAACTCGTACAAACATTTTGATTGGTTTGTTAGTGAACTATCATTATGACTGCTTGATCAGGGATTAGTTTAACTGCATCTACATCTGATCGATGTTAAAGTCGAGTTTACTACTGTTAATTGTTCAAATTGGATAACGTACAGCCAACAAAAGAGATGAGTAATGAGTATCCAGACACCTGTGAAGTTGTGCTTTTGACAAGTTTAAAAAAAAAGAAACGTTGCCCCACAATAGGTATTTCTCCTGTATCGTGGGTGCGTTCACAAACATTTAAACTCACATACACAAATACCCAGACCCGGAACAACTATCTGTAGGTCATACAAATATTTGTTCCGTACGGGGATCGAACCCGCGACACGCAGCGCAGCAGTCCATTGCTTGTACTGTTTGACATACACGGCTTTTTCCCGGAAATTGTGAACTTATTGCCATCAACGTAAATGAGGAACTCCTGATGGATAAACCCAACATTATATTTCTCCCAACCCGAGCATCGAACCCAGAACTGAATGTGTGAATCTGGAGACCAATGTGGCTGAAAGAATAATTTTATTAATTGATAAAAGTATTGCTTATATGTTTCAAGTTACTGACCGAAATGTGGGTGTACTATTAGGTAAATAGGTACCTATTACCTACACCTCTGCCTAACCCTTCAGGGATTACAGGCGTGATGTTATTTTACTGACCATATCTCATACGTGTATAGTTCACGTCAAATAACTTTGCCCCTCTGAAGTTAACCATTTGCAAAGATCGCGCAAGTGCAGTCACGTAGAAAATTATTTGAACAAAATAAATACATATTTTTGAAAGAAAACATAGTTTTATAATGCCATAATGCCCGCCCCCATGACTCGCGCATGCGCAGTTGCAGTTTTGTTCGTAATTTTGAGCCACTCGTAGCCAACTTCAGAGGGGCACAGTTATTTGACGCGAACAGTAGCAGTGTGTTAAATGACGTATTTGAAGGCTTCAGTTAACTCGTTCGTTACGTATTATAATGATGTAGCCTCCTGCCCTTGAAGTGCAGTAGCATTGTTTGACTTAGTGTCTATAACAACTGTTAGTTTAAAGGTTATGCAGTTTTAATTACTGAAACTTATTCATACCTTCAAAATAAACTACGTTTAGGCTACCGAGTTCGGGGCGTATAAAACTCAAAATACTACAAATAACCCTTTCGCAGTCGGGTAAAAAAGTCTGTATTTGTGCCGGCTAGCGGCTGTCGCAATCCTTACTTATAATTTATTGTAATATTTTTTTATAAATATAAATGCGAAAGTAACTCTGTCTGTCTCGCTTTCACGCCAATATTACTGAACACACAGATAGGCTACTTTAAATGCGAAAAAAGGGTTGAAAGGGGGGTGAAAAAACCAATTTTTGGTTGCGATAACTGACATTCACGCGGGCGAAACCGCGGCCATCACCTAGTAAGTAATCCATCTGTCTGTCACTCTGACTGTTTTCTTCTCGCACCTTTACCTCTGCAGGGATCATTTCTGACATCTGCGGTCAAAAACTGTTTGAGTTTACGAAATTATTGATTTATGTAAGTTATGTATTAAATGATTAGGTACTCATCATAATAGAGGAAAATGATAGTTAACTTGTATAAATAGAAATTCCTACTTGTATCACAAATAAACGAATATGACTGTTTGATATGTTTGGCAAATAGAGCATGACTTAAAAATTGAAAGGAAAATGTAGCCTAGCTCAAAATGTAAACTGTTTACATGTTAATAGGATAATTAGTAAACTGTTTCGCTTTTACCACACAGTTTCTTTTGTATAGTTGTTTGTAGACATCGTAATTCATTAACCATTTTTCACGACAAACTACGCTAAATGTAAAGCAGTCGTAAAAAAAGTAGTTATATACACAACGGCCATCGTTCATAATAATTTAATAGTCAAACGTTCTTATCTGTAAGTAGAGTTCGACGGTAATTATACTCGTAACTGTTGTATTGTCCGAAGATGATTAGGATTAGTCGCAGAGTAGACCCCGAGACTACAGTAGTTATCCTAATCATCGAGGACAATACAACAACAAGTATTTTTTTTTTGTATTGTTAGCTGTAAGAATGATATGGTAAGAAAGGAGGTGTCTCATGAGATGACGAAGACATGCTGCGCCGACCACAAATGAATTGGGATAGGGGCAAGAGAATGATGATGATAGCTGTAAGTTACCCTAAGACAGGGATTATGGATTAACGTGCCAATTTTCTTAAGTAATGATTATTGAGACCTTGCACGTGCCGTCAAATTCCCGTCTTTATCGGTACATAATTTAACTAAATATTTCAATTAAAAACTCATTTACTAATAAGAAAAAAAATTACTTATATCGTAATTAATGTTTAAATTCTACGTGTAATTCAAATTAAAGTAGTGCATTAGTGTAACTTCTGTTGTTGCTGATTAGATGATAAGTAACTTATATGTATAGCATAAGGGTTGTAAGAGGTACTTTTAGTAGATTGCATGTTGAACTGGACTCGAGAGAGACTAGAGAGGAGCTCGTGGCTTAAGGCCGTTGCAATGGTCAAATCCCAAAAACGACGTATGTTTAAAGAAATTTGTTGAGGAATCCTTCCGTACGATTTCCATATAAAAAATATATGTTATACTTAAAGTCATCACAAATAATTCGTATTGTTTAAAATTTTAATAAACCTTCACATTATTTAATAAAAAATCGTAGTATGTCTTAACCTAAATCGAATTTTGTCTCTGTAACGGCTGAATAGTTCGGTATGAATTTTATACCCAAAAATACGCAGTGATGTATTTAACAATCGGTATTGTTTATTTTCTCTGATTTGTAATAAAATTTTAAAATAATAAATTAAATCCCGACATTTTGAGGCAAATGCGGCGCAAGACCCGTCGCGCATACTTGGAACGCGCTGCGCCAGTGTCTCGATGACTGTTGTCACGGGTGGACTGCACGCATGTCATTACTTCACAAATAAAATTCAAAAGTTCACGTTTTTAATGTTTTCTGAATTAAAACATATTGTAAATTGTATAGTTATCAATATTTCGTAAAATAAGAACAGAAAATAAGTTTGTAAATATATTTAAAGTAGTTTGTAATTTCGTTTTGTTGTTTGCACCTATCATAGACTAAGCTGACTATGGCTAATAAACGTAAAGTGACGCGTGGCCGAGCTCTCCAAAACTATTGGTAAATTATCTACGTTTCTTAGTAGATATTTTGGTATATAGATATATCTATGATATTATTTTAATTTTGGACTGCCTCGTTGGTCTAGTGGTCGTAAGCATGATGCCGGTCCTGGGTTCGATTCCCGGGTCGGGCAAAGTGTTATTGGGTTTTTCCATCAGGATATTATATATAAGTAAAAGTCACGGAGTCTGGATTTGTGCCCGGTTGATGGCAATAGGCTCGCCCCTATTATATGGGACTTAAAGATAACTGGCGAAATGTGGGTGTACTATTAGGTACACCTCTGCCTAACCCTTCGGGGATTACAGGCGTGATGTTATGTTATCTAACTATTTTGTCTTGAGATTTTCGTTTGATGGAAGATGGAGATCTAGATGACTGATGATGTCTCGTACCTAATGATAGTCTCTCATACTACATGATACATTTTGAAGGTCTGATGAAGACCAGGTAACTGCTTATCGGTTCTCAGTCACGGAAATAGTCAGAATGCTCCAACTTTCAGCTTTTATCTCATTGAGCACGGATGCTACTACATGATACATTTTGAAGGTCTGATGATGATCAGCTAAGTGCTTATCGGTTCTCAGTGACGGATGTAGTTAGAATGACCTAGCTTTCAGATTTTATCTTATTGAGCACGGATGCTACTACATGATACATTTTGAAGGTCTGATGATGACCAGCTAAGTGCTAATTGGTTCTCATTGACGGATATAGCTAGAATGACCTAGCTTTCAAATTTTATCGGTCTGAGCACGGATGCTACTACATGATACATTTTGAAGGTCTGGAGATGATCAGCTAAGTGCTTATCGGTTCTCAGTGACGGATACAGTTATGATGCTACAGCTTTCTGCTTTTATCTTATTAAGCACGGATGCTACTACATGATACATTTTGAAGGTCTGATGATGACCAGCTAAGTGCTAATTGGTTCTCAGTGATGGATATAGCTAGAATGACCTAGCTTTCAAATTTTATCGATCTGAGCACGGATGCTACTACATGATACATTTTGAAGGTCTGATGATGACCAGCTAAGTGCTAATTGGTTCTCAGTGATGGATATAGCTAGAATGACCTAGCTTTCAAATTTTATCGATCTGAGCACGGATGCTACTACATGATACATTTTGAAGGTCTGATGATGACCAGCTAAGTGCTAATTGGTTCTCAGTGATGGATATAGCTAGAATGACCTAGCTTTCAAATTTTATCGATCTGAGCACGGATGCTACTACATGATACATTTTGAAGGTCTGATGATGACCAGCTAAGTGCTAATTGGTTCTCAGTGACGGATATAGCTAGAATGACCTAGCTTTAAAATTTTATCGATCTGAGCTCGGATGCTACTACATGATACATTTTGAAGGTCTGATGATGATCAGCTAAGTGCTTATCGGTTCTCAGTGACGGATGTAGTTAGAATGACTTAGTTTTCAGATTTTATCTTATTGAGCACGGATGCTACTACATGATACATTTTGAAGGTCTGACAATGATCAGCTAAGTGCTTATCGGTTCTCAGTGACGGATGTAGATAGAATGACTTAGCTTTCAGATTTTATCTTATTGAGCACGGATGCTACTACATGATTCATTTTGAAGGTGTGATGATGATCAGCCAAGTGCTTATCGGTTCTCAGTGACGGATGTAGTTAGAATGACCTAGCTTTCAGATTTTATCTTATTGAGCACGAATGCTACTACATGATACATTTTGAAGGTCTGATGATGACCAGCTAAGTGCTTATCGGTTCACAGTGACGGATATAGCTAGAATGACCACCATCAGGTAAATGGCACCATCAGTCTCCAAGGCCTCTTCGAGCTCTTTCAAATGAGTCCACACACGACGGTTCTACGTGGTGCCATCAATGAGATCCTATACTTACCTTCGGAGTCTACCACCAGGTAGCTGGTATCATCAGTCTCCAAGGCCCCCTCGAGCTCTTTCAAATGAGTCCAAACACGATGGTTCTACTCAGTGCCGTCAATGAGATCCTATACCCACCTTCGGAGTCCACCATTAGGTACGAGACATCATCAGTCATCCAGATCTTCATCTTCCATCAAACGAAATTCTCAAGACAAAATAATTAAAACGATAAAACAATTAACACCATTAAAACAATAACATACATTACATAACATCACGCCTGTAATCCCCAAAGGGTTAGGCAGAGGTGTACCTAATAGTAGGCGTGATGTTATGTTATGTATGTTATTATTTTAATGATTTTAATTGTTTTATCGCTTTTAGCGATAAAACAATTGTAGCAAAAAACCGACTTCAAAAACACAAAAAAGTGAAAAATAACTTTAGCTTCTGAAGTCGGTGACTTTTGTTTCTTTTATTCAGTTTTTTTGTCACCGACTTCAGAAGCTAAAGTTATTTTTCACTTTTTTGTGTTTTTGAAGTCGGTTTTATTTTTGCAAAAAAGTTTTTTATATTTTTCCATTTTTAGTTGTAATATCCTTTACAAATATTTGATATTCATTAATTTTACGTTGTTAACAATACATGTCACGGTAATCGGCTTATCCGCAATAAAATGGAACTTAACATACCTAACTCTCGAAATCTGGGCGTCCTGTACACATCTGCGTACCCCGTCAGAGCATACAGGCGTGATGATAAGTTAAGATGTTGCGTAAACAATAAACATCCAAGCGATTGCAGCAATCACGACAGATTTGCCGTCTATTTTTGAAGAGTTCTATTGTATATCTCCGATGATCAGGATCAGATCTTCACCAAATTTAAATGGGACCACCTCAGGAGTATACTCTTTCAAATAAAAAAATAATTTTGAGAATCGGTTTACAAATGGAGGAGAAATCAGGTAACATACATTAAAAAAAAAAAATACATACACACGAACATATAACCTCCTCCTTTTTTGAAGTCGGTTAAAAACAATTGTAGTCGTTCTTGTAGCACGGATGCTACTACATTTTGAAGGTCTGATGATAACCAGCTAAGTGCTTATCGGTTCTCAGTGACGAACGTAGTTAGCATGACCTAGCTTTAAAATTTTATCGATCTGAGCACGGATGCTACTACATAATACATTCTGAAGGTCTGATGATGACCAGCTAAGTGCCAATTGGTTCTCAGTGACGGATATAGCTAGAACGATCTAGCTTTCAAATTTTATCGATCTGAGCACGGATGCTACTACATGATACATTTTGAAGGTCTGATGATGATCAGCTAAGTGCTTATCGGTTCTCAGTGACAGATACAGTTATGATGCTACAGCTTTCTGCTTTTATCTTATTGAGCACGGATGCTACTACATGATACATTTTGAAGGTCTGATGATGACCAGCTAAGTGCTAATTGGTTCTCAGTGATGGATATAACTAGAATGACCTAGCTTTCAAATTTTATCGATCTGAGCACGGATGAAATGAAATGAAATGAATTTATTTGCCAGAATAATAGGTACATACATAATAAGACGGTAAAATAATTTTAGTCTCACTATATTCGACTCATCAGTCGTGCAAATGTTTCTGGTAGATGCTACTACATGATACATTTTGAAGGTCTGATGATGACCAGCTAAGTGCTTATCGGTTCACAGCGACGGATATAGCTAGAATAACCACCATCAGGTAAATGGCACCATCAGTCTTCAAGGCCTCTTCGAGCTCTTTCAAATGAGTCCACAAACGACGGTTCTACTCAGTGCCGTCAATGAGATCCTATACCCACCTTCGGAGTCTACCATCAGGTAGCTGGTATCATCAGTCTCCAAGGCCCCTCGAGCTCTTTCAAATGAGTCCAAACACGATGGTTCCACTCAGTGCCGTCAATGAGATCCTATACCCACCTTCGGAGTTTACCATCAGGTACGAGACATCATCAGTCATCTAGATCTTCATCTTCCATCAAACGAAATTCTCAAGACAAAATAATTAAAAGCGATAAAACAATTAACACCATTAAAATAATAACATACATTACATAACATCACGCCTTTAATCCCCGAAGGGTTAGGCAGAGGTGTACCTAATAGTAGGCGTGATGTTATGTTATGTATCTTATTATTTTAATGGTGTTGAGACCTCGAGGACGCCTTGGAGACTGATAATGTAATTTACCTGATGGTGGACTCAAAAGGTAAGTAAAGGATCTCATTGACGGCACTGCGTAGAATCATCGTGTTTGGACTCATTTGAAAGAGCTCGAGGAGGCCTTAGAGACTGATGATGCCATTTACTTGACGGTGGACTTCGAAGATGGGTACAGGATCTCATTGACAGCGCTGCGTAGAACCATCGTGTTTGGACTCATTTGAAAGAGCTCGAGGAGGCCTTGGAGACTGATGGTGCCATTTACCTGATGGTGGTCATTCTAGCTATATCCGTCACTGTGAACCGATAAGCACTTAGCTGGTCATCATCAGACCTTCAAAATGTATCATGTAGTAGCATCCGTGCTCAGATCGATAAAATTTGAAAGCTAGGTCATTCTAGTTATATCCATCACTGAGAACCAATTAGCACTTAGCTGGTCATCATCAGACCTTCAAAATGTATCATGTAGTAGCATCCGTGCTCAATAAGATAAAAGCAGAAAGCTGTAGCATCATAACTGTATCCGTCACTGAGAACCGATAAGCACTTAGCTGATCATCTCCAGACCTTCAAAATGTATCATGTAGTAGCATCCGTGCTCAGATCGATAAAATTTGAAAGCTAGGTCATTCTAGCTATATCCGTCAATGAGAACCAATTAGCACTTAGCTGGTCATCATCAGACCTTCAAAATGTATCATGTAGTAGCATCCGTGCTCAATAAGATAAAAGCTGACAGCTGGAGCATTCTAAGTATATCTGTCACTGAGAACCGATAATCACTTAGCTGGTCATCATCAGACCTTCATAATGTATCATGTAGTAGAATACGCGCTCAGATAGATAAAATTTGAAAGCTAGGTCATTCTAACTACATCCGTCACTGAGAACCGATAAGCACTTAGCTGGTCATCATCAGACCTTCAAAATGTATTAAGTAGTAGCATCCGTGCTCAGACAGATAAAATTTGAAAGCTAGGTCATTCTAACTACATCCGTCACTGAGAACCGATAAGCAGTTACCTGGTCTTTATCAGACCTTAAGAACGTATCGTAGGAGTACCTGTGCTCAGGGAAATAACTAATGAAAGCTAGGTTATTACTTCATTAGTCAAAGTGTATAATTTATAATTAAATATTTTATTCATACATTGTACTCCAAGAGAAACAAAATATGTTAGGCAAATACGATGACCACTCTGCGACACGTTTCTGTTCTTTGGTACGTTTTTCTGTAGTACAGTCGTTTGCCGGTAGGGGCCGAAAAATAAACAAAAGCCAGTACAGAGGTCAAATCGTCAAAGTCATCCACTGCTGTGTTCCCCTTAATAAGAACTGCCACTCGGGTCGATCTTTAGGTAAAGCTGTGCTTGCCTAGGTCGGTCTGTGGATGGGTGACCGCCCGACATACCGATTTACCTCCGTGCCTCGGAAAGCACGTTAAGCTGTTGGTCCCGGCTGCCATATATAGATCTTTGGCAGTCGTTACAGGTAGTCAGTAAACCTGAAAGTCTGACAACCAGTCTTACCAAAGGGTATCGTATTACCCAGTATTAACTGGGTTGTGGAGGTCAGATAGGCAGTCGCTTCATGTAAAATACTGGTATTCAGCTGCATCGGGTTAGACTGGAAGCCGACCCTAACATAGTTGGGAAAAGGCTAGGCAGATGATGATGTTGAACTGGACTCTACCAAACGGTTTCTAATCGAATCTTGTGTTATTCATCTCCGAATATAATTACCTACTCGTACTATTAGTACTATTGTTAGCTAGAATCGGCAGTCGGCACACCAATTTCCACGAGCCTATTTCTGTAACATTTCCTGGCATTTAGAATTTTTAAGAGGATTCGATCTGCAACCTTTTGTCGTAGTTGCAGCTTAAATGATGTAACAGATATAGCAACTGACACATCGGCAACGGTCACAGTACCAGCCCTCGTATTTTGTTGCTACTGGTATAGGTACTGTAAAAGTTCAAATAGATTATTCTATACAAGATTTTCAGGTCGTTAATTTGCCTCATAATAGCAATTTACACAAATCCGCACGATCAAGAAATGAAACTTTTGTGTATCTTCTTGGCCATCTCCTTATATCGCTAACGTCATCCATCATTTTACATCGAGTTCAGGAGCCAGGCTATTCAGCCAGCCCATCGGGGCTGCGGGTTGTTCGCAGATACCGTGGCCTCGACATGAAGGGCGAAGAAGGAACATGGGTGGTTTTTAGTCAGTAGAAGTCTGACACTCCCTTTCGCTCTGCCCAAGAGCGGGAGGGGTCATTTGATGATTTTCCACCTACCATAAAAAAAAGGCTATTCAGCCAATAAAAAACTTGTAATGCCAAACTCTTTCTGAAACTCGAATAATTGTCTTTGTAATGGCCGGGCCATTTTTCACTTTTGATTTAGGTTAATAAATGTGATTTTCTGTCTGTGCCAGGCGATAACCCGCGTGAAGCTGAACTTCCTGGACCAGATCATGAAGTTCTGGGAGCTGCAGGGCTCCGTGCTCAAGATCCCCACGGTAGAACGGAAGCCACTGGACCTTTATGCTCTGCACAAGATTGTCAAGGAAGCAGGTATGTGGTATTCAGGATTCATTCATTCAAAAGTCAGCCTTGTGATTACATGCGCGGACCTGTGGACGGTGAGTAATGGGCTAGCTCGCCATCCGTCCGTTTTATGACGACAGGCCGTGTCGACGGCGCGTCCGTGTTCCACGTGCGCCGCATAGTGATGTCAGCAAAATAAAGGGGTCAGTAAGGGCCGCCGGTAAGGTCCAGGCAGGGGACTGCGGGACTATTCGAAATAGATATCGCGGCCCCGGAACACAAAGGGCTAAGAAGGAATATGGATGGGTTTCAATCGGTAGAAGTATGACACTCACTTACGCTCCACCCAGAGCGGGAGGTCAATTGATAATTTCCCATTATAAAAAAACCTCTTCATCACCTTCACTGAATTGTTTGATGATTCCACCTAAGAAGGAGTCCTTCTCATAGCTGGCACTGATACGATGGAAAACGAAGCTTTTGTTCTTGAATTCTTCTAAATTGTCTTTCCACCAGCTGTAGAATCAATACTAAATAACGGCATACGGGTTGGCGCAGCAGCTGATGTCGCGGGTTCGATTACCGCACTAAACAAATATTTGTATGACCTACTGGTAGTTGTTCCGGGTTGGCTGTTTGTGTTTGTGAGTTTAAATGTTTGTAAACGCACCGTCAAAACAGGAGAAATGCCTCGTCGTAGGGCAACGGTTTATATACTTGAGGATTAGGTTTTTTTTAACTCACAATTGCAAAACGTAAGTTTGTAGAGGCATTTTCTTAGCGTACGACTTGGAACTTTGCAGGGCCATCGTTATGTCAAAGTACAACATTTTTTTTTGGAGTATGGGAAATCATCAAAGAACCCTCCCGCTCTGGGCGGAGCGGTAGGGAGTGTGTCAGACTTCTGCTGACTAAAAACTGTTACTTCTTAGCCCTTTGTGTCCGGGGCCGCGGTATCTCAGTATAACCTCACACTGTGTTTTGACAGTCAAATTATTGATATGGTCTCAATTCAAAGATACGATCACTAATACAATTACCCTATGTAAATTCACGTTTACGCTTAACTTCATTAATATGATATTAATGAGGTAAATTGGTTTTCGTATAATTTTCCTCATTTAATGTCTTCGTTCAATTGAACAAATCTTGTTAACAGTAATTTGCTTACGCTGAAGTCTTAAAAGTTTTGTCAATCTATGTAGGAGTGAGTCATGTCACGTTTCTACACGTTTTAATTAATTAAATTGATCTGTTGCACCTCTTAATGTGACTCAACAGGAACAAAAATCATTAAAACAAACTTACACAGACGCCAATTACTGGTTAACCAGCATTCACACAAATAAGTGATAACAAAGATAAAAATTTGAAGCATTGTCATAACAATTTCCCTGCGCTTTTGTATCCAACAAAAGGTGAGGCTTTAAATTTGTTAAATAGGTACAACAAAAATGAAAAATTTACGATATGATGGTTGGCGCAGTGGCTGAGCGATTGACGGCTGCGTCGCATGTCGCCGGTTCAGTCCTCGCACGGAACAAACATTTGTATGACCTACAGATAGTTGTTCCGGGTCTGGTTGTTTGTGTCTCAGTTTATATGTTTGTAAACGCACCCGCGATACAGGACACAGTCGTAGTGTGGGGAAATGTTTAAAAAAATCCTAAATATGGTTTTCCCCACAGGTGGCTTCGAAGTATGTTCCTCAGAGCGGAAATGGTCGAAGGTAGCCCGTCGCATGGGCTTCCCGCAAGGCAAGGGCATCGGCTCCATCCTCAAGAACCACTACGAGAAGATTCTGTATCGGTACGACATCTTCAAGAGCAATGGAGCGGTGGATAATAAGGAAACAGTGAGTTTTTTTTAACAATTGCTACTTCTTCTTAGCGTGTCGATGTAAACTTTAATATACTTAGCTCAAAATTCAGTCATAAGATCGTCAAGTGTGCAGGTGTTAGGCCTTGAAGCACAAGATGAGAGGTGGGCCATTGTCTGTGAAGACAAGGCACATACACACTTACGATCTAAGCTGTCCATGTTCCAGCTACCTACCAAGAAATTTTATTAAGACTTCATCCATATCTGAACTCGGAACAAGATTTGCTATCAAGTCTAATTCTTAGTAATTTCGATGCGGCAACAAGTATTTGGTGTCTGTCTCATTTGGCTGTAAACATGTTTCCATTTACACAAAATCTACCATATTCCATCTATTGTTACTTAATTTTAATTTACCGAGAAGGGTTACGTCCTTGATTCTTCATCTGCCTAGCCTTTTCCCAACTATGTTAGGGTCGGCTTCCAGTCTAACCAGATGCAGCTGAATACCAGTATTTTAAGATCGACCCGACTGGCAGTTGTTATTAAGCCACGAGCTCCTCCAGTCCTGTGTATGTCCTCGATTATTACAATAAACATCTTTACCCAGGATATCAAAGTAAAAGGCGAACAAACGCCAGAGAAAGCAAGCGGTACCCGCAGCCGCTCAACGAGCAAGTGCACGGCGGCCGCCACGCCGCCGCCAGCGCGCCGGTTCAAGCCGGACCCGGACGGGCCCACTCCATCCGACACTGTGCCGGCTGACCGCACGCCGCAGCAGCTCCAGGAAGATGCTATGAAGACCCCGGTCAAGGAGGAGAGCCCTGAGACTAGGAGAAGTGAGTATACATCCTATTTTTTTTTGTTGAACGTTGAAAAATGCCTAACGCATACCGCACCATCCGGGGAGTCGGCTTGGTTGCGAGAGGCATGCACCCACAAAAAAACACCACCGTAAGCCTGCTGTCGCCTTGTTGGATGGACCACGAGAACTGCAAGCATGACGTTCGCGACCCATCTAGCGCAGCCCACCTTCGGACTCCAAGCTCCTTTGACGATGGCCGATTGTCCGGGCTCACCAGAGACATCGCCATCACTCATGGGGGTCGTGCGGTACGACGACAATGGGCTCGCCGATCTATCGCCCGCTGGGCACCTCCTTGGGCGGCATCAGATCGCCATGGCTTACACCTGCCTAGCCTTTCCCAACTATGTTCGAGTTGACTTCTAATTTTCATCCGGTGATGCAGCTGAATACCAGTATTTTAGAACCCAGTTACTGGGTAACACGATATTTTTTTTATAAGACTGGTTCTCAGACTTTCGGACCATTGACTACATGTAACGACTTCCGCAAATATATTCCGTAACCAACGGCAAGTACTTTCCCAGGCTTGGAGGGAACTTGGTAACTAAGGGATGGTCAGGTCATCCATCTACGGACGACCTACGCACGGATTAAACTGCACAAACAGAACCTTGCTGGCCGACCTTGGTATAAAATGTTTGGCTTTAATGATTTAATTCAGAAATGCCTAGTTACCCCGGGCAATCTCAGGACACCTCGGGGATTCTTCAAAGGATGTTTGGAATGCTCATGGATAAATGGAATCCCGTACCAAACTGCCTTAATATTTTGATCTTGAGGCATGAGACTTTTTGATACGACTTTTGTAGCCACGGTGATACTACAACCTTACTTCCCCTGCAGGTCCTCGCGAGAACAAGTGGATGTCAGCGGGCGGGTCGTGCGGCGCGCGCTCCCGCGTGACGCGCTCCACGCGCCTGCGCGAGCACCGCATGTCCAACATGACGGTGTCCGTCACCCCCGCGCCGCCAAACACACACCCGTTGCATCCGGACGACCCGGTAACCATATACACATACCACTTGGTTGTTGTTCTAGGTGCCGTCAACCAGCTAGCTGTGGAAACGAGCTCAACAACACTCGACTATGAAAATTTCACGACACCTTGGATAGGCTAGAATTTTTTGACCCTGTATGCAAGAGTTACTTGGTCGACTTTTAGAGAAAACCAAGATTCAAGAAGTAGTAGTGCAAGAGTGAGCGCAGCGAGCTCAAAAATTTTGAAATCTTAACAATGTTACAGATTTGGGTGATTTTCAGATTTGGTGGACATACTAGACTTTGAACTGAAGTATCCCAAAGAGTTATCGAGATATTCTGAGCCCTCTTGAAGGTTTTTCTAGTTTGAACTTTCTATTTTTATAGGTACTTATTTTTCGCGAAAACAGAATAAAAAAATTCCACCAATACAAGTCTAAATGTGACCACCCAAAATTAAAAATCACCCATTTGAATTATTTATAAATTTAATAATACACATAAATGCACAAGCAAGAAAAGAGCGAACTTAATGTCTTGGGCATTATCCACCAGTCTACCAAGAATAGAAAAAACAATAGTAAATATCAAGTAAAAGATGTGGACCCGACTCAACACTCAGCAGACACGCTTCAGAGTGTAGAATAACCCAGGACACTTAAAAAATTACGAAGTCCTAAAAAAACGTCAACTATTTATAGTAGTTTTTTACGACACACACTATCATAAATATGTATACAAAGATGTAACATGAAAAACAACTATCTGACTGACTTTAACTTAACAGAAGTTGTCTTACAAGTACTTACAAGTACTCATAACCAGTCTACAAACTTTTATTTAGTTTATTTTGATATTGTGTTTTATCCCAATTTTGATTGAATGTGGACTCCGCATAAGACGGAAATTCTTAATCAATTAATTAGCAGTTGCTGTAAAATAAGTGAGTAATTTAGTATTTTAATTTACCTGAACACCACAGAAAATTAGACCTTATTTTACAAGCTTTTATTTAACTTGCAATGTATGTATGTATGTATATTTATATTATGTAGTATGTTTGGGAGGAATCTTCCAACACAATTTTAAAGCAGAAATCTTCAACCTATTGAGCTGAAATTTTGCACGCTTATAATAATCGCAAGACAATGCAATATTATGATGACATGGAGCTGATCTGATGATAGAGCTGGAAGGTGGCTGGGTGATGATGGAGCTGGGATATTGCTGTTGATTACTGTCTTTTCTGATATCTTGATGTTCAATGTTGCATGATAAATGTTAAATAAGTATCTTCTTTAGATAGCTGGCTGTTGGCACTATCCATCCACTTCCTATTTCTGTTTAGAAGCTTTTTCCTAAATCCAGGGTAAGAGTTGTCCGGTGTAAGGATCAAATGTTTTTGTAAATAATTTCTTAAACAACTTACCGCACATGAGGGAAATTGATAAATAAACATACGCCTAATATTTTGTAAATAAACAAAATTGTTTGCATTTTGTAATTATTCTAGCAATTCAAATGTCAGTGTCCATAAAAATCTCATTTTCTTACATACTCAAAACTTGTCACATTGTATTTGTTACTTACAAGAAAAATAATGTTAATAACTAACAAAATACCTTACTATTTCTTTCTGCTCTTTAATCAGAAATCTGTAAATAAAACCTGAAATTGCCTCCTAAGGGTTGTTCATTCCTATGTACCTGGAAGGGTTAATAATGTGCTATGAGTGGGCTAGTGTTTTGTTCAAGGGTGGGGGTTTAAACATCCGTGGGAGGGGGAAACACATGACTTCTGGCCATAACCATGGAGCAAAAAATAACAAAAGAAAATTTCTCTTTGCTCCAGCTGGCGAAGTACATGTGCCATGTTTGCGGGCGCGGCGACGTAGAGGAGCAGATGTTACTATGTGACGGCTGCGACGACTCTTACCATACCTTCTGCCTGCTCCCCCCGCTCGCTGACGTGCCCAAGGGAGACTGGCGCTGCCCTGTGTGTCTGGCTGAAGAGGTGGGTAACAGCGACAAGGAATAGGCTTGGGCAGGCTCAGCAACACGTAGACAAACTGGTCAGGTCGTGTTATGTAAAAAGAACGCTGACAGCTAAGTCAAACATTTTTTTTTAAATTTTTGAGGGTCAAAAACAGTTACACGTTACAATTAGTACCTATATCGGAGCTAAAAAGCTTAATTTAATACACGTAAAACCTGATTTCAATAAAAACACTTAAAAGAGGAAAGGACGGACACATATTTATTTAACAATTTAAAAGAAGAAAAAAAGCAAGTTATGAAAGGTGGTCGGTAAGCAAAGCGATAGCCAAAGATCAATTTTCAGCCTATTCCAAGGACAAAGTAGCTATTAAAAGTATTTATTAGGATTCTACAATATGTGACAATTACACTTATAAACACAATCACAATAGCCTAGTACTTTAGGACGCGACTGTATGACGTGCGTAACCGTATCCCCTCCACTGCGTTCAGCGTTCTTTTTACGTGACGGGACTTGTAGTATTAGCTTTAAGTAGAATTGATTGCATGCATTGTCTGTTTATAGATAAATAGGTACATCTTTTCTGTCAAATTTAGATTGATAGAGAAGGAGTGATTCATAGGGCTCACTTGCACCAAACACATTTTTTATTCTTTTCATTTATCATTGTAACTAACAGGATTCAAAAACATCAATTTGTCTTTGCCATCTTCAAGACTGATTTAAAACGCGTTTAGTACCAAATGTATTAGTTATTCGTGAGGCAAACAGACCGAAATATAACTATTGCTTCTTTTAAACGAGGCCTGTAATTTTATAAAAAAATCTTTTCTATATAAAAACCATTTTACTGTAAAATTTTATGGAGAAAAATAAATCTTCAAACACTATATTCGGCCAGCAAAATGACGCATCTTCTATGCCATGGTTTTAATAAAACATGCAACCCAAACCCTTGATACGTGTCGCTCTTCAACGGGTATCACCCGGACATATCGGGGTCTAAAATGGCCGCTTTAGCAGATCATAATAGGATAATAACAAGAATCACATTAAAAACTTTAAAACGATCATAGACGCAGTTAATATTACGTATTTTCACTTTATAATAATAATTTATTGAATTTCAGACAGCAATGATCCATTATGGTTAGTAACAATTGCAACTTATAAACTATGTTAGTAGGCACAAAAAACAATCATAAAATATAATAATTATAAATATATTCATTGTGGTAACAATTACAACTTATAAACTATGTTAATAGGCACAAAAAAACAATCATAATATATATTACAAAATTGAAATAGAAATTATAAATTAAACTTTATGACTATTTTACGAATTTTAACGTAATTCATATCATTATCTCATTATGATTCTGCTCAAGTGGCGATTTTAGACCCCATCAACTTTTCGTACCAGTGCTGGCGATTGTCCTGTCCGGATATCCACAAAGTAATGTCTCGTTCCATTTAACCTGGAAAAAGGTTAGGCAGATGATGACTGTTCCACTGCTGCCTAAAGGTCTCCCCATGGCCTTCGTGATAGCAATACTTAGCTAAGTTTTAACTTCTTGTTGCCATCAGGTATCGAAACCGACAGAAGCGTTCGGCTTCGAGCAAGCGACGCGCGAGTACACGCTGCAGCAGTTCGGAGAGATGGCTGACCAGTTCAAGTCCGATTACTTCAATATGCCTGTACATGTAAGTTTTTTATTATTGGTGTTTTTTGATATGTGTGTTGAATGAGGGATTTTTGAAATCAAAGTGAAGGTGTTTTGAGATTGAATTGGGTTAACATGCCAGAATATGTTAGATGGGACATTCAAATAAATGTTTTTTAGGGTAGATGACAAAAAAAAACCAATAAAGATTTCCAAAAAATATTGGACACATACTTTTTCTTTGTATACGTAAACAACAAATGAAGACGATACAGTGCTTCGAAAACTCGTGTGACGTCACATTTTAGTTTATTTTTTACCGGAAGGTGACGTCATAAGCCCCCAATCATGATCTTTGACGCGTTGTATCTTCGTCAACTTTTATTCATTTGATAAAACAAAAGCAAAAACAAAGAACAGTATATTTTTCGATAATCTAACTTGAAAAACTAAACAGAATCATGTTTTTTTATGTCGGAAAGCATCCACCTATTATCTGACGGTTAGTGTCTAATACTTGAATGTTGTGAATATCCTTAGCATATAAAAGATCTCTTATAGAACTGACTCTTCATTCCTTTCCATTAGAAGTCTTGCTATTTTATTTATTAGCGGTGGCCCAGTGGTAGCGGCCCCGACTTACGAACAGTAAGTAGGTCGTGGGTTCGAACCCAGGCAGGCAAATTACTTTGTGTAATTTATTTCATCACCGCTGCTCTCAAAACGGTGAAGGAAAACATCGTGAGGAAACCGGCATGTCTTAGAACCAAAAATTCGAAGACATGTGACATCTACCAACCTGCACTGGGCCTGCGTGGTGGATTACAGCCCATTCCCTCTCAACGAGAGGAGGCCTGTGTCCCAGCAGTGGGAACATCAAAAAGCTGTTTATGATGATGATGTATCACTAGATGGTGCCCACATCGACGGTAGAGAAAGAGTTCTGGCGCGTCGTGTCCTCAATAGACGAAGATGTCACCGTGGAGTACGGCGCTGATCTGCATTCCATGGACCATGGTTCTGGTGAGTGACTATCTCAATATCTACTGCTCAGCTTACCATTATCATCATTCTCTTGTCCTTATCTCAATTTATTTGTGGTCGGCGGAACATGTCCTTTTCTTCTATACTTCGCTATTACTCGTCCTCTCAGCAGTCACTCCTTTCTAGAAAAGAAAGAAAGAAAAGAAAGAAAGAAAAAGTATTTATTGGTCTCACACAGGACAAGAAATCAATAATAAAAGATTAACAAAAAAAAAAAAAAAAATACAAGAGGAACACTTAAAAAAAAACAGTATTAATTAAAAATAAGTCCCGTACGAGGCCAAAAGGCCACTATCTCAGCACGATGCTGCAACATTTTTGAATGTCACAGCGCTGGTATTCTGATAGGGCCCCAGGTGACGCCACGTTCACAGAAATAAAAAATATGACAGCGATGTTACTTTCACACAGTTTATCTATAGTGTCTTGCGTGTCCTGCTAGTTGTAACTACAGGAACTGATGGAAGTTACCAAAAGCGCCAAACTAGCAGCTCTATTCCGACACAATTTATATTGCCATCGACACGCTAAGAAGAGAAGAACATCTACATTCCTACTTCCTCACAACATTTTTCTCATTCCTCCGCATCTCATGACCGACACTACTTTTCAGTCACCACCGCCGCTATTCAGTAGAAATCTTAAAGACTTTAAACTGACATGGTCACTAGCACTATTATTTATACTGAAAACGGGATATTTACCATGTTTACTGATTGTTTCGAGTTCCCGATATTTTGGCGCTGTTACAAGCACCATGATCACGGATAAACTGAAGTCATTGCGGGTGGATGTTTATGACCAGACAAATCGGTCTACCCTCTTTCTTGTTCGTTTTTTGCGTTCGGTACCACTACCATTGTCACTCACTACACGATTCTGTTCCCGACACACAAAACTCACTGTGTCCACTCGCGAGCTTTTTTGCACACATTTTTCGGTTTTTGCACAGTTGAACCACTGGATTCCAGGCTCTCGACAGTTGAAACCCATCCTCCCGGAAGTTTTTGTATTTGGTAATTTCAATGGCCTCTCTAACCAGACGAGGTATATAGTGGCGTTCTGTCGAGATGACCTGAGGGTTATGCAACTCAATCCAGTGGTTTGATCCCGATTCTAGCAGATGCTCAGTAAACATGGTAAATATCCCGTTTTCAGTATAAATAATAGTCCTAAAGACTTGTTCCCATGCAAGACTGCTGTCTTTCCCATCAGATAACCAACAACACGCTCCTATGCTCAATACCCACTTGTAATCTAGACATCTTTGCAAAAATTACGTAGTTCAAACATACATGCTTGGGAGACATAAATTTTCTAAATGGTACTGACACAGTCTTACTTCTGATAAATTAATATGTATATTGAATTGATTTTTTTTTCCATTCAATTTATTTTTTTATAATTGCTCCACACTAGGAATTTCTCCTGTATCGTGGGTGCGTCACAAACATTTAAACTCACATACACAAATACCCAGACCCGAAACAACTATCTGTAGGCCATACAAATATTTGTTCCGTGCGGGGATCGAACCCGCGACACGCAGCGCAGCAGTCCAATCGCTCAGCCACTGCACCAACCGTGCCGTCATATTTGGAGTCGGCGCATCACGTTTTATTCGTTCATTCTTCCCTGTTGCTGGCATTTACTCCTTTCCCTTTCATATCATTCCTCATACAATCCATCCATCTTGACGTTGGCCTTCCTCTGCCTCTCCATCCATCAATATTTATATCTTATCACTTTTTCAAGAAAATTAACCCTTTTGAGCTGCTTGTTGTAGTGGCCTCGCATTAAATGTTTCCACACGTATTTTAACTAACGTTATTCCCCGTTTTTATCAGGTTTCCCAACAAAGACGCTGTCACACTTATATCCTGGCGAGCAGCAATACGCGGACTCGTCATGGAATCTCAACAACCTGCCCGTGCTGGAGGGCTCCGTGCTCGGACACATCAATGCTGATATATCTGGGATGAAGGTATGTTGTCACCCTTGTACCAACAGCTCAGCGGCTTAGGAGGGTCCCGGGAAACGCCAGCCAGGTTCCTAGTGACGGCAGATTGTGCCTACTGCGCTCTCAAGTATTCGCCATTTGATCTGCCTACTGGACTCTGGGAAAGGGCTGCGGGTTGTTCGAAAGAGATACGACGGCCCTGGACACAAAGGGCTAATAAGGAACATGGGTGGTTTTTAGTCAGTAGAAGTCTGACACTCCCTTCCGCTCCGCCCAGGGCGGGAGGAGTCATTTGATGATATCACACCCTCCAAAAAAAACCCTTTTACCAACAGCTTTGCGAAACGCCAGGTTCCTAATGACTGTCTTTGGGATTAGTACGCCGTTTTTAACCGACTTCCTAGAAAGGAGGAGGTTCTCAATTTGGTTGTATTTTTTCATTGTTATTTTTTATGTACTTTACCTCAGAACTCTGTGATTTATGATCTAATTTTTATTTACATTCTTTCTTTTTACCCGGCTACGGCGAAGCCAAAAGGATGGGTAATGATTTTGGCAGTCTATTTATTTATGTGTGTATGTATGCTTGTATGTTCCACCATAGCGCCTAAACTACTGAACGGATTTTAATAAATTAGGTGTCAATAGATTCGTAAGAACAGCCCGGGTGACATAGGCTATATAAAATATAATAAAAAAAAATTGTGACGGAATTTAAATGTTAGATTCCAACCTCGAAAAAAATTAAATTGAGATAATCATAACATGTTTGGTATCAAATGAAAGGTCTTGGCGAGCACATTACAAACATGTATAATTATTATATTATAGTTTTTAGTCAACATATACGTTTAGAATGCGGTCAAACAGTTACAGTCTGTGTTATTTACTCGTATTATGTTAACAACAAACCAACATTAAGTAGAATATTACATTATGAAAGTAATATATTATTACGTATTTATTATAACACACAAAAATAAAGTAAAAAAAAAAAGTTTTAAAAACTAAAACCCGACTACGAATAAATACGCAGACTAATAAAAACGCGGTCTTAAAAGTAGAAAACAAAAAAAAAATCTTAAATTAATTTAAGTAAATAATTTAAATAAATGGTATAATTATTATAGAGGACAGTTGTAGTCGCATGCCACCTTGCTGATGGCAACTAGCAGCTGATTTCTGTATCAATGAGAAAGCCATGAAGGAGCATCAGGTATCAGTGGCATGCGACTACGGCTTTAAACTTAGTTCGTTTTTTTTCAAAAATATTGTCTTTGAAATATACCAAATTCTGAGAAAAAAATTGAAACGTTAAAAATCTTCTTTTATAATAAAACTTGCTGAACCCGGCATGCCTTGCAATGCCCTTTTTCCTACCTACTACCTGTCTTCCTACCTACGTATCAACTACCTACCTACTTCCTACCAACCTACTACCTACATACTACTACTTTCTCACCGTTTCAACATTCTCTGGTCTTCCACAAATATTTCAAATACAAAATTAGCCCAATCGGTCCAGCCGTTCTCGAGTTTTAGCGCGACTAACGAACAGCAATTAATTTTATATTATACGTAAACACCATTTGAAAAACCGGTTTTCCGTTGGAAAAGAAACAGTAATTGTATATGATTGACATTATAATATAACGTATAGTCTGTTTGAAGTTGTCATTCGTTGGCTGAACAACTGAACACTCACTTTTCTTTATTGTGAGGTTTTATTAAATCAGATTTTGATAAAGAAACCTTTTATTTAATTTAATTTTATACATACCTTGTCCTTAAAATAACAAACACAAAAAAGAAAGAATCATCAAATTCAGTGCAGTAGTTCAGAAGTTATGCGCGTACATACATTTCGGCGATGCATTTTTATATAATATAGATAGAAGATAGATGTAACGTTGTCGCTTTGTCCTCAGATCCCCTGGCTATACGTTGGCATGTGCTTCGCCACATTCTGCTGGCACAACGAAGATCACTGGAGCTACTCCATCAACTATCTGCATTGGGGAGAGCCCAAGACTTGGTGAGTTCACTATCTGTTACCACCTTATAAAAAAATGTCTGAAATAAAGTGTTGCTTTATCTTATGATAACATTTTAGTTTGTAATAATTGATAAAGGTTAGGGAACGTGCATGTATGGTGTCGGACGTAAAGAATAGCACCATCCCATATTTTCCCGTGTGTGTCGTAAAAGGCGACTAAGGGACTTGCCAGAGAATGGGCAGCAGCGTTCTCTGTGCCTTCGTAACAACCATACTGCGATCGCCAACCCGCCTGCCCAGCGTGGCGATTATAGCAAATCCCCCCCAGAAGGGGGAGGCCTATGTCCAGCAGTGGACGTTTTATGGCTGAAATGATGATGATGAGGGAACGTGCCAATACTACGTATATTGACGGGGTGTGTTCAAAATACCACGCAGGAGGGGGTCAATTACGTACGTCAGCTGATTGAAAATACCAGTTTGTAGTGCAGTTGTTGTCATGTAAGTCGACGCGCGTGACAAATAAATACATTAGTAGCTTGGACTCTGTTCTTGATACTGGTGGTCTACAATTTTTTTAAATTAAATGTTTTGTTGTAAGAAATATTTCAAAATGTAACAATATTGTATGTAAATAAATAAAGGAAATGAATGATGAAACTAAATGTATTTTCCCTAGGTACGGAGTACCAAGTTCAAAAGCGGAGCAGTTCGAGGCTGCCATGAAGGCGGAAGCACCTGAGCTGTTCCAACTGCAGCCAGACTTACTACATCAGCTGGTCACCATCATGAACCCTAACGTTCTGATGAAGGCGGGAGTGCCTGTCTATAGGTAAGTCTTAACAATTGAAAAATAATTGCTATATTGATTTGTGACAGTCAGATAGTTTTTGTGATGTGTATGCATCCCCACGCGGTGCGGGGAATGGCCGTGCGTCGGCGCGCGCGCTTATTCGCGTCTTTAGTCTTTTAGTAATAAACCAATATTATACCGGACGGTCGTTAGTTTTATTCCGCTCACATCCGTATCATTTTGCCTCGTTGGTCTAGTGGTAACAAGTGTGGCTATGGAGCAAGAGAGTTCGATTCCCGGGTCGTCCTAAGTGATTTTCGATTTTTCCATCAGGAATTTCTCAGTAGCATCCACGAAGTCTGGATTTATGCCCGGTTGATGGCAATAGTGAGGCTGCGGGTTGTTCGCAAGAGATACCGCAGACATAAAGGGCTAAGAAGGAACATAGGTGGTTTTTAGTCAGTAGAAGTCTAACACTTCCTTTCCTCTGCCCAAGAGCGGGAGGGGTTATTTGATGATTTCCCACCCCACCCCCCCCAAAAAAAACAAATGACAATAGTGACTTAATCATAACTGGCGAAATGTGGGTGTACTATTAGGTACACCTCTGAATAACCCTTCGGGGATTACAGGCGTGATGTTATGAAAGTCTTTTACAAAGATTTATTTAGTTCATCAATGAGACGAAAAATAACATTGTTTTTGTTGTTCAGGATGGACCAGCATGCTGGTGAATTTGTAATAACGTTCCCGCGCGCATATCACGCCGGATTCAATCAAGGATACAACTTTGCTGAAGCTGTCAACTTCACTCCTGCTGACTGGGTAAGATATTATTTTTATTTATAACTTTCTAGCTTTTTCCCGCGGCTTCGGTTTCGTTTTGGTCAGAAATAATTCTGCGGGAACGTTTTAAATAAACCTATGACACTCGGGGATAATAAGGCTTCCCATTAGTGAATGAATTTTCAAAATCGGTTCAATAGATCCAGAGGAATCGATGGGGGATCCATACAACGTCACAGAACTCACATGTGCGCGCGATAAGCTCAATAACACCTGCACCGATTTTCATGCTGTTTTCACCAATGGTTAGAGTGGTTCTCGAGGAAAGTTTTAGTGTATATTTTGGCCGACATGCGGGAGAAGCAGCGGGCTTCAGCTAGTTTCGTATAAATCTCGATTATATTTTAATCGACTTTACAATTTGCATCTGAACCATACCTTCCATTACTCCCTTCCAGCTAAAAATGGGTCGCGAATGCATCGCCCACTACTCAACACTGCGCCGGAACTGCGTGTTCTCTCACGACGAGCTGGTCTGCAAGATGGCGCTCGAAGCCGACTCCTTGAGCCTCACCGTAGCACTGGCCGCCTATCGGGACATGAGGACCATGTTGCATGATGAGAGGAAACTCAGGAAAGGGCTGCTGGACTGGGTAAGTGGAACATCATGAAACAATACAAGTTTATTATTAATACTGAAAACGGAATATCATGAAACAACTCTCCCAAAGAAACATATATCTGATTCGTGATTTTTTTGTAATTTAGTAAAATGTAATTTGACGAGCTCGTGGCTTAATAATAACTGCCATTTGGGTGGATCATTAGATTAAACCGCGGTTGCATATACCGAGTTTCCTCGGTGCCTCAGAAAGCACGTTAAGTTTTTGGTCCCGACAACCAGTCTTACCAAAGGGTATCGTATTATCCAGGATTGTGGAGGTCATAGGCAGTCGTTTCGTCTAAAATACAGATATTCAGCTGAATACGGTTAGACCCCAACATAATAGGGATGTTTCCTGACTAAAAAAAAATATGATTCTAATTAGTCCGTCTGTTAGATTATACACACACAGTGGACCTGTCTGTAGTCTGTTAAATAAATAAATTATTATTATTATTATCGAAAAATATTGGAAACGTATTTTTTGTTTTATCAAATCAATAAAAATTGACGAAGCTAAAACGCGTCAAAGATTTGATTTGATATGATTGAGGGGGGTCGTGACGTCACTCACCGGTAAAAAATGTCATTCTAATGTCTTAGAATATGACGTCACACGAGTTTTCAAAGCACTGTATCGTCTTCATTGTTTGTTTACGTGAAAAAAGAAAAAAATACGTGTCCAATATTTTTTGGAAATCTATCCGACGGACTAATAAGATTTTTTTATTGGGAAAAGGCTAGGCAGGCTTACATAAAACTTATCCTAGTTGAATGTAATGTGTTTAATTATAGTTTATGTCCTCACCAGGGTGTAACGGAAGCAGAACGCGAAGCCTTCGAGCTGCTCCCGGACGACTCGCGGCAATGCCAGCTGTGCAAGACCACGTGCTTCCTGTCGTGCGTCACGTGCGTGTGCACGCCGCACGTCGCGTGCCTGCGCCACTACACGCAGCTCTGCGACTGTCCCGCACATCTGCACAAACTCAGGTACCCATAACTGCCATTCGATCCGACAAACTAGATCTAGAATTATGATCGAAAAAAAAACCCCGACGGAAAAAACTGAACAGCAAAAAACAACCACAAAAGTAAGAAACAGACGGGGTTAAATTATACTTTTCGGCAAAATAAAATCTAGAGATATCGCACAACGAAGCAAGTTATTGTTGCTGACGACCGATAACTTCGATGCAGGAAGAAAAAAACCCTCCCGGTGCTGTGTGTCTCTCATAAATCTGTTTACCGCGCCTTTGACGATATCGTTAACCTATCGCACTGTTAGACGGTCTTGGCCTCATATTCGCAAATGTTTCGCATTGACAAGTCGTTTGTCTATTTTTAAAGTACTACGAAAGAAAGGAGAAAATGCCACCGTGACGTGTAACAGGGACGAATGGAAAAGAAAACGTGCTGCGCCGACCCCAAATAGAATGGGATAAGGGCAGGAAGATGATGATGATGAAAGCGAAGGAGATAGACATAACTATCCGGATCGAAATCAAATGCAAGCATTTGTGAATTCTTTGACTCAACAACACCCACCCTATGGCTTAAATTTTCCATTGCCATACTTAATTTCCCATCTCTATTCCAGATACCGCTACACCCTCGACGAGCTGCCAGCCATGCTAGATAAGCTAAAGAAGAAGTCGGAACAGTTCCGGGAATGGGCGGAAGCTGTACAGAACGCACTGGACCCCGACACGCCCAAGACCTGCGACCTGGACGGGCTTAGAGCGCATTTGAAGAAGGCGCATGATCTCAAGGTAATATACAGCTTCAGAAAAAGAAAAAAAAAAAGAAAAAGATTGAGAGTCTATGTTGAAAGTGTGATGAAACTTTTATACTTATTAATTCATTTTCCAATAATACTGACTCCATCATGGGGTTACCCTAATTTAGAATGCAGGGTTTTTCACTATTTGCGCAGCATTTTTCCAAAATCCAATGTACTTACCTGTGTTATATTTACTTTGCATTGTATACAAAGGTATTTTGTGTCAATAAACTTATTTTTATTTATTTCAAAATAACAAAGTGCTGCAAAAATATAGTGGCGGTCTACATGCAAGGAAATAACTGAAGAAATAGTAAACTTAAACTTTTTTAGCAAGTTCTTAAAAACCATAAGATGTAAGCAATAGAAATAGTAGTTTATTCTTTGACTGTTTTTTGTGTAATCTGAAAATGTGAAGTGTACAAGCTGTAATGAATACTGTACATTTTTACATATTCATTTTGTGCTGCTTAATTGGGTTTTAATAGATTCTTGGTACGATCTGTCACAATAGTAAAACACTGTGTTCTCTGTCTGTCTACATTGGGACTAATTTCTGCGTTTCTGCCAACAGATGCACAAAACCGAGCTCGTCCGAGCGCTCGAGACGGCAATAGAAGACGCAGAGAAGTGCGCGTCAGTGATCCAGCAACTGGACCTCAACAAGATGCGCACGCGCACGCGGCACCACGACCCCAAGTATCGCCTCACCATACACGAGCTCACGCTCTTCGCCGCTGAGATCGACGGACTGGCTTGTGTGCTACCTGAAGGTAAACTATGGCTAGGCTTTGCAGGTCCCAGTAGACGTCTGTCGCATCCGAGCGCCCGAGCAAAAAGTGAGTGCGCTGGGTTAAATACATCGCCCCCTTCACTCGCTGCGTCACCACGAACATGCGATATTTTTGCGCTTTCAGCTGAGGAATTCTCTAATATAATATTTATTAATTTTTGAAGTGGGTTTCCGATAAGGGACACCTTTGCCTAACTCTTCGCATATTACAGACGTGATGTGATGTTATGTTGTTACAGGTTCAGCAGTAAAAGAAGTGCTACGACAGACATCGGAGTTCGAGAGCCGCGCGACTGACCTGCTCAATAAAGATCTAGAGAAGACAGACCAGGCTTATGTCAGGGACTTGGAAGAGGTATGTCATTACTCAATATTCATCATTATTATCATGGATTTCAGCAAAGTAACGCCTAACTGGATTTCAGTAAAGTAGCACAACACTGAAACACGTCGGATGAAAGTGTTACAAAGCCTTAGGGTCTGTTCACACAGACCGACTTGGAGAGCATCGGCCTGTACGACATGTAAAAATAAACCTTATTACAAAGACTCAAAATTCTGTTTTTAACGTGATAAAAATTGCTCTACTCTCCGAGCCGGTCTGTGTGAACGGACCCTAAAGTGGAGTTGGGCAGGACATCTGGCTAGATGCGGAGATGGCCGATGGACTAAGGTTTTGACCGAATTGTGGCCAAGGTTGGACTTAAAGAAACCAGTGCCGTCCAAAAGCGCGTTTTGTTGACAATATTGTTAGGATTGCGGGAAACGGCCATCCGTTTCCCGCTCCTCTGATGTGTAAACAACAGGACACGATATTAAGTGCCCCATTTTTTTGAGGAACAGCTTCACATTTATACGCCAGTGGAGAGTCATTAATGAATCTCCACCTCATCAGCTTTTCCTTGCTGCGGCCAACTTGGATCCGGAGTCTGTTTTAAGACCTCCAGAGTTTCAGGCCTGCCGTAGTAACTTATTCCAGGTGGGAGATTTTCAGCAGGTGAAACGATTGAATATGGTGTACATAATAAAGATGCTGTATTGTTCCAGACATCAGAACTAGGCTCCCGCCTCTGCATCGTGCTACCGCAGCTGCCGCCACTCCAAGCTCGGCTGCAGCAAGTGAAGTTCCTGGAGGAGGTGCGCGCCTACCGGGAGGACTACTCCACCCTCACGCGTGACGTCATCGACCGACTGCTGAGTGACGCGGCCAACGTCGTGCCGCATCACCGGGTGGAGACTGAGAGGTCGCTGCTTTTCAACTTGAAAGGTAAGGAGTATTTTCGAGTTTTAATCGAAAACTCAGTGAAAATGCATTAAATAGGGTATATAACAACGACCATACAGCCACTAGACGCCTAATAACAGGCGACAAATGTCTGTCAACACATTAGGGTAAAAATCTTATGCATGTCGTCACTCACAAAGTTCGAATTAGTATCGACCACTTCTGTGAGCCGTAAACACTTCCGCACTACACCTTTGAAAATTCGAGAAAATAGACATAATATGGCCCCGGGTACAGTACGTTGGTGTGATAAAGAAAGCCGAACTTCAAGTTTCCTGAAAGACGGTATCACATTTCATCGGTAAGTTAATAGTTCCATAATCTAAATAAGATTAATTTTCTGACATTATTTTTCGGAGTTCATCGTATACTGGTCATAGTTGATATCTTTTATGATTGCGTCTCTTTCTTTTGAAAGTATTTTTTTCGCCATCTCTTTTCCTCGATTTTAAGCAAACATAATTAGTGATGTTCCAAATCGTATGACTACCTCTGTTATCGATAAAGCAACAAAAACCTATAACTAAATTTATTTAAGCAAAAAATATATTGTTAATAATTAAAAATTACAACAGATACAGCTAATAAATTATTATTGAGAAACTTTAACGATTAATTTTAGATACCCAAACGATCCTGATTTAAAAAATAAATGGGTAAGTAATTGTAATAATACCTAAAAAATAAGCCACGTGAGTCCCGAGAATCCCGAGTTAGATCACAACTCTATCACATTGCGCGCTGCATTCAATTAAGTTAGTCCTCCCTCACCAAAGACTTCGAACATAGCTTGGAATAATTACGGAAATAATGTTGAAATATTGTTTTAATTATTTTTGAATGTACCTACATGATTCAATCATATTCAGAATAAAGAAGGTACTTAAATGCAAGTTATGTTTTATTAAATACAATAAAAAAATATCGATACTTTCTTGTTTGATTTAAACCTGTCCCATCCCTAGTGAAATGGAATGAACTTGAAAGGGCCAATCAGAACGCAGTACCCCGTTCCCCCGCACCTCAGCAAGTTGACAGAATTTGTTACGTGCATTAGATCAAGTATTAGGCGTCTAGTGGCTGTATGGTCGTTGGTATATAACTACCCGTCGGGGCTGCGGGTTGTTCGCAAGAGATACCGCGTCCTCGACATAAAGGGTTAGTAACGAATATGGGTGGTTTTTAGTCAGTATAAGTCTGACACTCCCTTCCGCACTGCCCAAGAGCGAGACGGGTTATTTGATGATTTTTCAACCCCCCCCAAAAAAAAGGGTAGATGACTGCCGTTCCAATTTACGAAAATGTTATGTTATTTCAAAGAAATGACAGAAATAATAACATGTTGTAATAATAAAAAAAGAGAGAGATGTGTGAGAGGAGTTGAATGAAATTAAAACCGTGTGGTGTGCTCCAAATAAAAATAAGTAAAAGTGAAAATTCGGGCGCCTGGAGTACACACAAAACTATGCCAAGGATAGACTTACCTGCGGGAGCTTGAGACTTTTAATCTTCAAGCGGGAAGGTATCAATAAAAATCGATCATAAAAGGTAAGAACGACTTTATTACCCGAAGGCTGCTGGTTTGAAAATTCCTTTCTAACATTAACAGCTCTAATGTGTAAAATTAAGATGAAATTGTTGTTATTATAAGACCTGTCATTATTGCACTTTTGAATATAAATTGAAGTTATGTATCACAAACCATACCAAACTCCGTCGACTAAATTAGGAACCTGAGGGATTATCCAAGCGCATCTTGGTGATATTCGCTGGGATTGCCAACGGCGGTCCAAGATATATGCATTTTGGTAGGGGCGTGCGTTCAAAAATTTAAGTAGTATAAAAAAAAACGCCTTGTGGCTGAAAACAAACATGAATAATCGTTAGCGGATAAAAAATGGCGATCGATTCAGAAGTGGTTACGAGCAAATACAATTAAACTCACCGTTTCTTCCAAAAATCAAAATGTGGTCATCAGTAGATGAATTAATCCAAGCAAATAATTATCAAATGAAGTTAAAAGATCCTGAAACAATTAAATATCGGAAACTATTAGCGTCTGCTATCAAAATAGCCATGACAACGCGGAACGGACCGAAATCACAAAGAATTCGCTTACCTTAAAAAAAATAAAGGCTATCCAATTAGGATGCTGACAAGGGCAATCGACTACCACATAATTAGGGACTAGATGCCGCCCATCTCAAGTTATATTTTGAGATTTTATTGGAGCGCTCAAAAATCACGCCATTAGGTCCAAGGCTGTAGGTCGAAAAGCAAGAGATGTCAAAGTCAATTTGACAGCATCAAAAATAAAAGTCAGTGTGACCACTTCACGAATCCAAGTCAACCAAAACATGAATTTTCATAAGGCAACACCACCATAGAGCCTACAAATCAAAGCAAAGAATTCAATATTATGTAACAGGCTTAAAAGACTCGTTACAATGTGTGAAAGAAGTAATTAAATCGATTCAAAAATGGAGTAGCTACACGCTTTAGAAGTGTTTGGTTTGGGGTACTTACTATCCTTGTTGCGCGAACGAAACGCCCATTTTATTTTGTAGTACGTAACTATGGCGGTATGCAAATAAAGGAGGAGGTGTTGTTATATATTGGTTGAAATTTGTGAACGCTACGCTTCCGAGCATGGTCTCAGGTACAACACACAGAAAAGTGAGGTCCTGATATTTAGTGCAGGCAAACAGAGACCTAGTGCAGTGCCTCCGATCATGGTCGATGGAACGGCCTTGAAAATTGTAAAAGATTTTAAATATCTGGGTCATCTGGTCACGGAGGACTTAAAGGATGACCCGGATATTGAAAGGGAGCGTAGGGCGTTGGCGGTAAGGAGCAATATGCTGGCCCGTAGGTTCGCTCGATGTACAAGGGAAGTGAAAATAACACTTTTTAGGGCATATTGCCAATCCTTTTACTCGAGTGGCCTGTGGGTTCGGTATACGCAACGAGCCTACAATGTCCTACGCGTTCAGTATAATAATGCTTTCAGAATGCTGTTGGGGTTGCCACGCTATTGTAGTGCGTCTCAAATGTTCGCAGACGCGCGCGTTGACGGTTTCCACGCTATAATGCGGAAGAAAGTGGCGTCGTTATTCCAAAGACTGCGCGGTAGCACCAACAGCATTTTGCAAATGATTGCATCCCGTTACGACTGTCCCATACAGGCTCACTGGGTGGGAATCGTCATGGGAAAATTGTGATGTTGTGTACCTACTAACATAGATCGTAAGAAAATTGTTACTAACACTTATATTTATATTTATATTTACCTACTAACATAGATCTTAAGAAAATTGTTACTAACACATAATATATGGATTCTGTCCGAAATAAATGGTTAATAATAATAATAATATCCTATGTTGGGGGTCCACACTCTATATCCCATCTAGCTTGGATCGGCAGCAGCCAACTTGGGTAGGCAGCTTTAAAGATTTCCATATTATTATCGACTACTGTACTTCGTAACCAGGGGTAGTTTTTTTGCCGGTGCGCTGAAATGTGGAGGGAAAGATGTTTGTTTCTCCACAATGTGAAGCGCTTTACTACTTCTTTTATTATGCGCACAGCTTAAGAGTGAAAATCCCTGACTGCGTCAGTTTTCCCGAGTTCAAATGTCCCCAACCTATTTAAATTGCGAGTAATTGGCTTCTTCTGGGTTAGCCCGTTCCATCGTCGACCTCATCTCTGCTCTTAGGACAAGATTAAGGTCAAGAGTAGGCCTATTTCATATAATATATAAAAAAAAGTGTGCTTTATTCGTCTGCTACGCTGCGGTGATAAAGAATAGCTGATCTCCTTCCAGAGCAAGTGGAGCAGTGGGAGAGCCGCGCGCGCCGCGTGCTGCTGGAGCCGGGCGCCGCGCGCGCGCACGTGTCGCTGGCCGAGCTGCGCGCGCTGCTGGCGGACGGGGAGGACGTGGAGGCCGCGCTGCCCTCCTACCACGCGCTGCAGACTGCCGTGGCGCACGCCAAGGACTGGCTCAGCAAGGTAAACGACCAATCAAAACATTCATTTCAAAAAGAAGCTACAGTTCCAGTCACAAGGCATTCCGTAGCATTGATCTCTATGAATAACAATGGGCAAGAAACTCCATGGACACTCTTTTAAATCAGAATACTGTTACAAAACCTTGGTTACATCATTAATGTTGAGATCTATCTATATATATAAAAATGAAACCCTTTTTCCGTTGTCACGACATAGCATGAAAACGGCTTGACCGATTTGGCTGTTTTTTTTTTTAAATGTTTGTTGAAGTTCAAGGATGGTTTTTACGGCGAAAAAAATTCGAATAATGGCCGGAAAAGCCCTAAAAAAAAGCCTTTTTCTTTTTCCCATACAAACGTTTCCTAACTAAAACGTAAAATCAATTTGAGCTTTAATACCGTACTATAAAGTTCAAGTGTTAGTGGAGAGGTTCCGGGAAGGCAAAACAATTGAGTGACGTTCAGTTGTTCAGTCAACGAATGACAACTTCAAACAGACCATACGACATTATCACAATAATCACAAATAATTACTGTTTCTTTCCCAATAGAAAAACGATTTTTCAAATGGTGTTAGCGTATAATATAAAAATTAATTGCTGTTAGTTAGTCGCGCTAAAACTAGAGAACGGCTAGACCGATTTGTCTAATTTTGGTTTTGAAACATTTGTGGCAGTCCAGAGAAGGTGAGAAATTAGTAGTATGTAGGTAGGTAGGTAGTTGGTACGTAGGCAGGTGAAATGGTTTTGCAACGCACGCGGGGTACAGCTATATTATATAAAAATGAATAGCTGTTCGTTAGTCTAGCTAAAACTCGAGAACGGCTGGACCGATTTGGCTAATTATAGTGTTGAATTATTCGTGGAAGTCCAGGGAAGGTTTAAAAGGTGAGAAAGTGGTAGGTAGGTAGGTAGGCAGGGTAGTAGGTAGAATAGTAGGTAGGGTAGGATAGTAGAGTAGGTAGGGTAGTCGGTAGAGTAGTAGGTAGGGTAGTAGGTAGGTAGGTATGGTAGTAGGTAGGTAGGTAGTTGGTACACAAGCAGGTAGTAGGTAGGAAAAAGGGCATTGCAACGCATGCCGGGAACAGCTAGTGGTATATTAAAAGTAAAGTAATTCACCGTCCGTCCGTCCGTCTTATGACGACGACAGACCGTATCGACAGCGCATTCGTGTTCGATGGCCGACACCTGTCGGGGCTGTGGGTTGTTCGAAAAAGACACCGCAGTCTTAAACACAAAGGGCTTATAAGGAATATGGGTGGTTTTTAGTAAGTAGAAGTCTGACACGCCCTTCCGCCCAGAGCGGGAGGAGTCACTTGTTAATTTCCCAAACTCCAAAAAAGTTATATTTACATACGCACATAAATGCTTTTATCCCATCTGAGTAGGCAGATATTACAGAATGAACGAATCATCCTCGTGCTCAATCCACGTTCATCATTCATATTGACATCGACGTACTTAATTTTAGGCAATTTGAGCAATAGTGACCGACTGACGAGTGAAGTTCTAAAATTTTCGCATCCGGCCTTACTGCGCGCATTATACTCCAAAGTAGAGTCAGCAATGAATCTCCATCTCAACAGGTTTTCCTTGCAGCGTCTTCCTTTATTTAGATAACATCTGAAGTTCAGACCATGTTTTTTAACCCCCGACGCAAAAACGTAGGTGTGTTATAAATTTGACACGTCAAATTTATACACACACAAATTTATATTTATACACATACAAAATGACACACGTGTCATGGTTAAAGAACTTGTTTCTCAAAAAAAAAAATAATACAATAGGGTATAATTATGCATGTATTTATTTTATATTTTTAATTCACTGTTTACACCGTTTTAACACGGTAAAAAATATAAATACTGAATAAAAATTATGATAATAAGGTAAAAATAAAATTATTAAAATAGAGAATAATTTTAGGCTGTTTAAACGCCGCCATTTTCGCGCGCTCTGTTGATGACGTCAAACAGCAGTGCCACTGACAGTCCAGTCCATTGTTTACTAACAGGTGTTCTCGTTCTTATCTAATTTCACCATGGAAAAAGCTCAAAAGCAAACTTATAAGTATTGCGTTGTACCTGAATGCAAAAACACTACCAAAAGTACACCTGATAAAGTGTTTTTACGAGTCCCGGTAGGTGCAAAAATACGTAAGAAATTGTGTAAGGTTATGCGAAGAGGATCTGAATTTAAATCAGCAACAACAATCCTAAACTTGACAGACTGTAACATCACATTGATTAGATTTAGCAATAACATAAAGTGTATTCTTAATTTGTACACATAAGATATAATTTTCTGCTAAATAACATAGAAATACCCTAATAAACTTGATAGACTGTTAATAATATCACATTGATTCGTTTTAGCAATAACACACAGTGTATTTAGGTAGCTTCGTTTGTTTGTTTTACAATCATAAAAATTATAGGTTATGTTTACTGCTCATCATATTATCATTGTATCTATGTCTAAAATAAGTTACATAATGTGTTCTAATAGAATAATTACCTTGCAGCTTTTACTCGTTTTACTTTAGCGGACGTAAAATTTGAATTTGATTGTATATAAGTCGACTGCATGATTGAATGCATCTATTCTTGGCAGATTATCCGATTGTGCTTTTACAAAACCACTTTCAGTCATTGTCTTAAATGATTTCTAAACTCGCTAAGATGTTAAAATTACACTAAAACACAAAATTAATTCACAACACTCACGATAATACTTTGTTTTATAATCAAAGACCTACAATGCCATACAAATGTAAGCAGTACGAAGTTGTTTATATGCTGTGTGACGTCACGTTTCGTTTCACCAATGGTGAAGCGTTTTAAAAATTTGAATTTCGCTCGCTTATTTTGCACTTTTATTTTTGATTTTTAATAATTCTAGAGACATTAATTACTAAAATAATGGTTTAGATTATGTGTCCTGCCAATGAACATTCGGAATAAAAATATTTAAACCAAATTTAAATTACATGCATATTCCCTATTATTTCACTTATTTGAGAATACATATTTTGAAACTTAAAAATATGGTATAACATAAAACTTTGACATACAAGTGTGTCTATCTGTGGCATCGTAGCTCCCGAACGGATGAACCGATTTTGATTTTGTTTGTTCGTTATGTTTATCAGGTGGAAGAGATGCAATCAAAAGAGCTGTACCCATACATGCACAGCGTGGAGAACATAGTACGTCGCGGCACACAGATACCGCTGTCGTTGTTCGAGAAGGACCAGCTGGCGCAGGCGCTGCAGTCCGCAAGAGACTGGAAGCGCGGCACCGCCGAAATGTTCCTCAAGAGGGTAAGCACAGGTTTAAACTTTCACTCTGATGTTCCGGTGTTTTCTTTGTTTGTTCACTTTAAAAAACTGTTACGGCTTTTAAGCCTTTGTAGCAATAGTGAGTTATAATTTAGTTGTAATATTTCCCCTGACAAACTGTGGGTCAAAATATCAGGAAACTGGTGCCCTGACACAGTGAGACGGGGTCGCGGCAGGCCACGAAGGAGATGGCGGGATGAACTAGATCGGTTCCGTCAAAACTGGAAGGAGGACGCGCGGGTTCGCGAAAAGTGGAAAGAGTGGAGGGAGGCCTTTGCCCTGGAGTGGGACACTACTCTGTCCCACTCCAGGGCAAAGGCTAGCAAAAAAAAAAATATTTCCCCCTGTATTCCAGAACTGGCCGTACGGTCTGCTGGAGGCGCTGTGCCCGCGCGCGGAGGTGCCGGGCCCGGCGCGGCGCCGCGCGCGCGGGGACGGGGGGCAGTTCCTGCGCCACTTCAGCGAGGACTCCACGCCCGCCGACATCGTGGCTGCCTTCAAACATGCCGAGCTAAGGGAACTGCAGATCGTTAAGGAGATGAGGTGAGATAATCTTACTCATTATTCAACTCTCGTAAAGTGAGCAGCGGTGTCCCAATGGTGGCGGCCTTAATAAGTGGAAGGGAGTGTCAGACTTCTACTGACCAAAAATTCGAAGAAAAAAAAATGGTAAAACCAAAAATTCGAAGACTTGGGATATCTACCATCCCGCACTGGACCGGCGTGATGAATAGAGAGGCCGCCTGGAGTCCCAGCAGTGTGAACATTACAAGCATGCTATGCATGCTATTCAAGTGTTGAACAACGAACTCATCGTCACAAAAAATGTCCAAAAAATCCTTAGCGACACTTTTTTACCTTTTCTGTTCTAGCTTACTCCAAATCGTAATTATAATAATAAATTGTTTTATTACAGAACTCGAAACATGCGCAAAGAGGTCCGCGCGCCCGTATCAGCAGGCGTCACATTCTGCACGTGCCAGAAACGGCAGTACGGCGTCATGACGCAGTGCGAGTTGTGCAAGGACTGGTTCCATGGTAAGTCATCACCACAAGAGTCCCAGGTCATGGTTTCCGGCCACCGGACGATGTAGCCTGTGAGCTAGCTCGCCGTTCGTCCGTATTATGACGACAGGCCGTGTCGACGTCGTCTCATCATCTGTCTGCCTTTCCTCTATGCTGGATGTGAGACGCACGGGTCCGCGTCCAACAGTGGACGGCTTTCGGCTGAAATGACGATGATGATGATGTTAGGTCTAGTTACACATGCGATCGGTGGCGGCGACCTCTCGCGTCCGGCTCTGGTGCAAACCATGGTCCGGGGCGAGGAGGAATGGGACGCCGTCGCCTCCTTCTGCGAAGCAGTGATGCTAGCGAAGGAGGTGGCGGAACGTGAGAGGGAGAGAACCTCTCGTCCCAGCCGCCGCGGGAGGCGCTCCGGGCGTCGGGGGCCACGTGATGGCTTCCGGCCACCGTAGACGCGGGCCTGTGGACGGTGAGTGATGGGTAAGCTCGCCGTCCGTCTTATGACGACGACAGGCCGTGTAGATGGCGCGTTCGTGTTCCACGCGCGCCTCAAAGAGATGTCAGCAACATGGAAAGGGCCCGCAAGGGCCGACGCCCGTCGGGGCTGCGGGTTGTTCGCAGATACCGCGGCCTCGACATGAAGGGCTAAGAAGGAACATGGGTGGTTTTTAGTCAGTAGAAGTCTAACACTCCCTTTCGCTCTGCCCAAGAGCGGGAGGGGTTATTTGATAATTTCCCACCCCCCCAAAAAAAAAAAAGGTCTAGTTACACATAAATATCAGTATATCATTTAAAACTGACTTAGTACATGTAATTATTTCCCCACAGCATCGTGCATAGCGACTGCCAGAGAAGAACGCGAGCAGTCACCGGAGCGGGTCGAGGTTCCCTTCCCCAACACAGAGCCCAAGTTCTTGTGTTCCGACTGCACGAGGACCAAGAGACCTCGCTTGGACCGTTTATTATCGCTACTGGTACGTCTTGACATGAGTATTCGTAAGGAATCGACATTGGTGTTTTATAAATAAAATAATAAATAGTCACACACATTGCCATTGTGCCAAATATATTATTACTAGCTGACCCACGCAACTTCGTCTGCGGCTTATAACCTTTCTCGATAAATCGACTATTCAAAAATATTTTTTCAATTCCAACCACTAGGTGGTTTCTGAGATTAGCATGTTCAACCAAATAAACAAACATACTCTTCAGCTTTATAATATTAGTTTATATAAGCCTATGTTGTCCCCCTGCAGGGCATAGGCCTCCCTTCCCTCCTACCACTTTTCGTGTCCAGCTCATCTCGCCATATCTTACTGGGCCTTACTTGCTTTTTGGTATCCACTGAGTGGTAATTTTGGTCCATTGCTTATCCGACATGCGGCAGATGTGGCCAACCCAGTTCCTTTTCAAGTAGCCACAAAACAGGTTTAGTTTCTTCTATTGGGACTCATACTCCGCGTGGAGTTTCTTGCCTGTTTTTCTTTATAGTAATACACTTAGTTATTTCAAAGATACAATGCTCTTGATTTTGCATCTTTATAACATCTATGATGATTATTGTGTAACGGTAGACGTACACTTTTATCGGCCGATTTTTACTCGGACATCTTCGGCCAAACTAGGTCGATCTAATTAAACTCGTGTAGGAGAAAGGAAGTGCGTACACTACTTCAACCGCAAACATAGGAAGGCGCGCGTTGGCGCGTCAAGTATCAGCATCGATAAATGTGGTGATCGTTCCGTAGGTATGGCTGCAGCAGCTGCCGGTGCGGCTGGCGGAGGGCGAGGCGCTGCAGATGGTGACGGAGCGCGCCATGGCGTGGCAGGACCTGGCGCGCGCGCTGCTGGCCAGCCCCGCGCTGGCCGCGCTGCCGCTGCCGGCCGACAGGGCCGCCAGTCGGGAGAAGGCCGACAAGCTCAACGCGGAGCTCAAGAAGGCCACCGGCAGGGCGCACGACTCGCATGCGCACGTCAATGCTAGGTGAGCTTCTTCATCGTCTGCCTTGCCTTTCCCAACTATATTGGGGTTGGCTTTTAAACCGGATGCAGCTGAATACCAGTATTTTACATGGAGCGACGGCCTATCTGAACTTTACAACCCAGTTAATACTGGGTAATACGATATCCTTTGGCAGGCTAGTACACAGTAACGATTGGCAAAAATCTGTATATGGCAGCCGAGACCAACAACTTAACGTGGCACGGAGGAAACTCGGCCATAGCTATGTGATCGTAAAAAATAAATAATAATGTTTATATTTATCGTGGCAGGTCGTCAGCGAGTGTGGAGCACGCATACAGCGCGACGCCGCGCTCGCCCAGCACGCGGGTCGCGCCCGGACTGCTGCAGAAACTAGAAGACTTGATGCTGGAGGGAGATCTATTAGAGGTAACGTGGACATTCTTACAGTAATCGAGTAACTACTATTTTCTTCTTCGACGTGTCGATGATTCCTATTGCTATTTAAATTAGTTCTGACCAAAAGTCACCCAAATTGACGGTGTTTGTAGTGGCTTTGGATAGGTCCCTTAAAGTACAGGTGGAGTTGCACAAAGAGCATGTCAGGAGGTTGTTCACTACAGGAACTGATGGACGCTACCGAAAGCGCCAAACTAGTAGCCCAATTCTGGGCCGACACAATTTAGATTGCCATCGACACGCTAAGACGAAGAAGTCAGGAGGTGGACCATGGTTTGGGAAAGAGCTCCACAGTCACACTTAGTTCGCGTCGGAATATCCTCATCGGAACAAGTTGTAGCTGCAGCGGCCACCTGGCTTCGAAGTCGGTTTAGAGTATTGCAGGTGGGCCATGGCAGTTGGTCACCCGCTAGGAGCTTTTCTGCAGGCTCAGCATAGTGAAGGAAATGACCTAAGTAAGCTGTAACTACTGTAATACTTTGTTACTTGTGTTACACAACAGGCCCGAAGGCAACTAACGTTCCAGCCACGGCAAGGCACTGTAAAGGGTGTAAAAGTACCCTTAAAGAAGCCGAAAGATACTTGTTCACCCCGTCACTGTGATTTTTTTTGTTCTAGACCATCCGTGGGTACTTTATATTCCGGAGATATTAAGGGTCAAAGTTTCTTTTCACAAGTTTTTTTTTTTAATATAATCATTTTCAGGTTATAACTCTACTTAAATTACCTCCATGTTTACTATTCAAAGCATCCACTAGCACAATGTTTTAACAGTGCTACATTGAGTTTTACCGTAAAATGTGATTTATTAACACCTTTTTTTTAGTACTAAGACTCTTTGAGCTATACTGCAGACAGACAAACGATCGGACATGGCGAAACTATAAGGGTTCTTGAATTTTGCGACGCGTTTGGGTTAATTTAATTTTGTGGAGGCTTTCGTTCGGTTCGAGAATACCGAAGTAGATTGATTGAAAGTTTTGTTTGTATCCCAGGTGCGGTTAGATGAGCAGGTTCAGGTGTGGAGTGCCGTAGTGGCGTGTCGCGGCGCTGAAGGTCGGCGCGCCGCGCGACACGACGCGGGCCGCCGCAAGCGACACACGCGCGCGCCCAGACACCACCACCAGGTCAAGCGCACGCGCACGCGCCACGCACACGGTACGCACGCTCCCACAGGTACAGACGCGACACGACGCGGGCCGCCGCAAGCGACACACGCGCGCGCCCAGACACCACCACCAGGTCAAGCGCACGCGCACGCGCCACGCACACGGTACGCACGCTCCCACAGGTACAGACGCGACACGACGCGGGCCGCCGCAAGCGACACACGCGCGCGCCCAGACACCACCACCAGGTCAAGCGCACGCGCACGCGCCACGCACACGGTACGCACGCTCCCACAGGTACAGACGCGACACGACGCGGGCCGCCGCAAGCGACACACGCGCGCGCCCAGACACCACCACCAGGTCAAGCGCACGCGCACGCGCCACGCACACGGTACGCACGCTCCCACAGGTACAGACGCGACACGACGCGGGCCGCCGCAAGCGACACACGCGCGCGCCCAGACACCACCACCAGGTCAAGCGCACGCGCACGCGCCACGCACACGGTACGCACGCTCCCACAGGTACAGACGCGACACGACGCGGGCCGCCGCAAGCGACACACGCGCGCGCCCAGACACCACCACCAGGTCAAGCGCACGCGCACGCGCCACGCACACGGTACGCACGCTCCCACAGGTACAGACGCGACACGACGCGGGCCGCCGCAAGCGACACACGCGCGCGCCCAGACACCACCACCAGGTCAAGCGCACGCGCACGCGCCACGCACACGGTACGCACGCTCCCACAGGTACAGACGCGACACGACGCGGGCCGCCGCAAGCGACACACGCGCGCGCCCAGACACCACCACCAGGTCAAGCGCACGCGCACGCGCCACGCACACGGTACGCACGCTCCCACAGGTACAGACGCGACACGACGCGGGCCGCCGCAAGCGACACACGCGCGCGCCCAGACACCACCACCAGGTCAAGCGCACGCGCACGCGCCACGCACACGGTACGCACGCTCCCACAGGTACAGACGCGACACGACGCGGGCCGCCGCAAGCGACACACGCGCGCGCCCAGACACCACCACCAGGTCAAGCGCACGCGCACGCGCCACGCACACGGTACGCACGCTCCCACAGGTACAGACGCGACACGACGCGGGCCGCCGCAAGCGACACACGCGCGCGCCCAGACACCACCACCAGGTCAAGCGCACGCGCACGCGCCACGCACACGGTACGCACGCTCCCACAGGTACAGACGCGACACGACGCGGGCCGCCGCAAGCGACACACGCGCGCGCCCAGACACCACCACCAGGTCAAGCGCACGCGCACGCGCCACGCACACGGTACGCACGCTCCCACAGGTACAGACGCGACACGACGCGGGCCGCCGCAAGCGACACACGCGCGCGCCCAGACACCACCACCAGGTCAAGCGCACGCGCACGCGCCACGCACACGGTACGCACGCTCCCACAGGTACAGACGCGACACGACGCGGGCCGCCGCAAGCGACACACGCGCGCGCCCAGACACCACCACCAGGTCAAGCGCACGCGCACGCGCCACGCACACGGTACGCACGCTCCCACAGGTACAGACGCGGCCTTAGGTAACACTGGTTGTCAGACTACAGACTTCAGGTCACTGACTACATGTAACGACTGCCAAAGATCTATAATGTCATCCGGGACCAACAGCTTAACGTGCTTTCCGAGGCACGGAGGAAACTCGGTATGTAATAGTCGGTCAGCCATCCACAAAGCAACTTAGGCAGGCGCAGCATAACCTAAAGATCGACCCGAGTGGCAGTTATTATTACGCCACGAGTTCTTCATCTTGTGACACGAATAAAGTTGTTTAATCTTGTTTACAGTTGCACCAGTCGTGAAACCAACGCTCAAACGAGGCACAGCTACCACTACAAACTATTTAAATCGAAAACAGGTATGTATTGATTAAATACTTACAATACACTTTCATAATATTTGTAAACGTTGTTAAAGAATTGATGTAACATCTATTTGATCTACCCTTTTTTTTTTTTTTTGGGGGTGGGAAATCATCAAATAACCCCTCCCACTCTTGGGCAAAGCAAAAGGGAGTGTCAGACTTCTACTGACTAAAAACCACCCATGTTCCTTCTTAGCCCTTCATGTCGAGGCTGCGGGTTGTTCGCAAGGGATACCGCTCGCCGCGATAGGAATTGATATACCCCTCTATGATATATTTATCTTAACTATATCCATATTGCGTCTAAAATATTTAAATACTCAGCTCTTTTTATGCTTGCAATCAAACGCAATTTACATTAGGATTCAGTTTCTTGCTCTGTGACAAAAACTCTCCTGTGTTCCCATTCTTCTTCTTCTTCTTATCGAAGCTATGAATCAGATTTGCACTGGACCAGTACATAGAATCCTGAACAGAACATTCATTGTTTGCCCCATTTAAATCTTAGATGGTGCAGTTAGCTGTGCACGATAGGGTGGAGAGTGTTCCACTGCATCATCATCATCTGAAGCCTATTAATGTTCCCACTGCTGGGACGCAGGCCTCCTCTCTACGAGAGGGAATGGGCTATAATCCAGCACTCGGGCCCAATTGGTAGATGTCACATGTCTTCGAGTTTTTGGTTCTAGGACATGCCGGTTTCCACACGATGTTTTCCTTCAATGAAACTTGTAGTTAATTATCAAATTGTTTCACAGGGAATGTCTTCAGGCTCAGGGCTCATGATGCGCAAGCACTACATGGCGCGACAGGAGAGACGCAAGCGTGGCCTCGCGCCCGTCACGCGCGGCAAGCACCCGCGGGCAACCAGGATGGGTAAGCTATACTAAACTCATGGTTTAAAGACGAAATATTGCGGAAAGAAAAACTAAATATTAAGGGAGAAATACTCGGTTTAATTTCCCAATTAAAAAAATATATATATTTACAGTTACTCAACGGATATTCAGTATAATCTATTGTAAAACTTATAGAAGTACCTACTCATTAAAAATAATTTATTTTCCAGATAAAACTTTCCACCACAAGTGTTTATGAACTACCATTTCGATCGGATCTGTGACTAGCGTTTGACCCGTTCATCGGTTCCAAAAGTAGATAGTCGAAAAAGAGTCATTCGGTTCGTTTGTTTGTGTATAGCTATGCTAGTGTTTGATCTTAGCTATCTTCTATAATCTTTATCTTTATCAATATTATAAAGAGGAAAGATTTGTTTGTTTGTAACGAATAGGCTCCGAAACTACTGGACTGATTTCAAAAATTCTTGCGCCGTTGGGAAGCTACACTATCCCCGGGTGACATAGGCTACTTTTTATCCCAGTATTCCCACGGGAACGGGAACTACGCGGGTGAAACCGCGTGACGTCAGCTAGTAATTAATATTTCTCGACATCAAAAGCATACTAGGAAGTGTCGAAGGGTGGGCGTTTTGGGGGACTGTCACTTGTAAATGAGTAAAGTAAAGTAAAGTAAATTTTGACGTTCGAAAAGTGCTGATTATCAGCCTAGTTTGAATAAATGATTTTTGATTTTGATTTTGATACGAGTAACGTCGAATGTACAAATACAAAGAGTTTTGTATATTCGACCTCGCTAAGTCGTTTATTTGCACTGCGCTTGGAGGCGTTCGCGCATGACACGCAGGTTACACATTTATAGCTTTAGCTGCTACTGATTATTCTAACGGCTTCTGATGTCGTGGTGTATTATCCAAAATATATCAGTGTTACTTTGAAAACAGTTATATTACTGCTGTTGGCAGTAGGGATGTTTCCTAACAAAAAAATACGATTCTATCTGCTCCGTCAGTTAGGTTATCGAAAAATATTGGATACGTGTTTTTTGTTTTATCAAATTAATAAAAAATCACGAAGATAAATCGCGTCAAAGATCATGTGACGACACTACGTGGTAAAAAAATGTATTGCAATATGACGTCACACGAGTTTTCGAAGCACTGTATCGTCTTTATTTTTTGTTGACGTGAAAAAAGAAAAAAAAATATGTGTCCAATATTTTTTAAATCTATCTGATGGACTTTTGTTTTGTCATCTACCCTATTACTGCTGATTGTAATTTTGTGGTCATCTTCGGGCGACTACCTTAAATTAATCTATTGCTCAAAACCTCTGTTTGGTGTTGCCAGGTCAGCGCGCAGCAGCCAGCAGTTCGGGCACGTCTCGCGGCGGCGCCACCACCAGCACAGCACAACGACGCAGCAGTTCCTCTTCTGCATCATCAGCCGAGGATGAGGAGGACTGCGCCGCTAACAACTGTCTCAGACCTACTGGTACGTATTGTATTCTATTGCTTTGGGTATACAATGAGAAACTGCGAAATCTTCGGTAGCTGTGAATCTGTTCATTTCATTTGATTACTGTTAAATAATCGCGAAAATGTTATGTTATTTCAAAGAACTAACAGAAATAACACGATGTGTGAAAAATGTAAAAAAGTCAATCAAAAAATGGCTTAGTTATAACTGATTTTGAATGTCGTGCTAGACAAAGACAGCGCTACAAAAATGTGACGTCATACCGCCATAGTTACGTAGTACAAACCGCCGTTTCGCGCGACAAGGATAGAAAGTGCCCCCACCAAAAACTTCTAAAGCTTGTAGCTACTCCATTTTTTATCGATTTTATTACTTTTTTACACATTGTGTTATTTATGTTAGTTCTTTGAAATAACATAACATTTTCGTGAAATTTTAACAGTAATCAAATAGCCAATTATCGAATACCACGTAACCGCGGGCGAAAGCGTTTGAAATACGTTAGTTTCGTCGATCGACCGCAGCATTTCAAATAATATATAATATGTAAGAAAATAAATAAAGAAAATAATACTCGTAATAATAAATATTTTTATTGACACAAGACCAAGCAAGAAATGACATGTTAAACACATTCATTAAAAATGTTCTCTTTCACGAACAGGCAAAGTAGACTGGGTCCAATGCGACGGCGGCTGCGACCAGTGGTTCCACATGCATTGCGTCGGGCTGGCACGCGGCGCGCTGCGGGAAGACGACGACTACGTCTGCGGGACGTGTGCGGAACACCCCAGGGACTAAACACACACACACGCGTCGCAACACACAGGCACACCCGTTAATGGGTACTAAGCATCTAAATATAATCTATGCACCCATTAACCGGTCAAAACGGTGCTATACTATCATAAACGGGTCCAATGCACCCATTGACGGGGTCTATGCATTCGTTAACGGGTCTAAGGCACCCATTAACTGGTTCTATGCACTCGTTAACGGGTCTATGCACCCACAAACTAGGGGCGTTGCACCAGCCTTCGGAACAAGTGATACGGACATTTTGTTATGTAGTGATTTTTAATATTATGGTGTTCCTTTGACGTTGTAACTGGTTGAATTTTAACATGAATATAAATTAATGGGTTATAAGTAATATTGTTGAAGTTGAAACAGTTGGGGTAACTAAAAAGTTGGGAAAACGTTAGTATTTTAGATATAATACTCTACTTTTATAAATGAAACTTGGTAGAAATGAATAAGTAACTTAAATGAATGAAAATAATAACAATGTTAGTTAGAATTAATGAAAAAACCAAGGTTTCGAAGTTTAAAAGAGTTTTCATTGTATCTTAAAATATTAGCTCTTTCACAACTTTTTAAAAACGCAAATACATAATATATGAATATGTCCATAACAAAGATAAATAAATTAAATATTGACGTTCAGAATATTTCTGATAAAAGATAATATAGAACTGAAAATCTCGAACATTGTTGGTTGGAACATTTAGGGTAGAGCAGGGAGTTTCGAGCGAACGTTATACTTCTTTTGCTGGGAATGGCTTTAAATGGCTGCAAAGTTCCTTGAAATACCTGGAACATGTATTAATAACTGCAAGGTTGTCAGATGTTTACAAAATATAGTAAAATCATAAAGCACGTTTTGACACTGGCATCTATTGGCGCTTGCTCCTAATGCACGATGCAAGTTATTTTGTGAATTTGATCTTAGACACTCAACAGCGGTAGTTCCCATCGGTCCGGATATACTGTTGTACGAATGAAGTGATCTCGTAGCATCATACGCAAGGCAAAAATAATTTAAACTTTCGAGCTTAAACTAAGATGTTGAGCTATAAACTATCAACAGCACAGCGTAACACAAGAGCCTAAGAATACGCAATGATCCGGTATAGAAAGACATTACTGTGACATACTGCCGCACTCAGAGAGCTTTAATGATTACTTAGGTCATCACTTAGTAAAGGTTTTGACAGTTTTGTCATACAAAAGTATGTCAAACCTTTACTACGTGACGACTTAAGTATTCATTAAATATCTCTGAGTACCGCAGTAAGATATAAAAAGTAAAGTAAAATATAGTGTCATTTTCGCTCGACTCTCCCCCAGTATACAAAAGGGTAGAGAGACAAACTTAGGAAAAACTCGACAAAGCATTTGATTTAGATGCAATCAAATTTGGAGCTTATCGCAAAGCTAAACGATTGATTTCACAACGGAAACGTTCTCATGAACTTGCTAAACGCAAAGCATTTACGAAGGTACAGGACAATTATTTTGCGATGATAGAGTGGGATAGCACAAGAAAACTATGCGTTAGATAGAGACGGAACGATGCCTGTCATGGCCTTCATATCGCAAATGATTGAATCTGTTATTTAATTAAAGTAATATTTTTGAAATTATCTCAATGTAGTACAATGGATTTAAATCAATTTAAGGCAACGATATGTTATGACACAAAAACTTCTCGTATTGCATTTCATGGTAGCTTAACTTGCGAAGACTGTTTTACAGATAAATGTCAAATTTATAGAGTAGGCAATGGTATAGACCTTGAGTTCCAAGTTACAGGTTGTGGGTTTGTGCCCAGATAATATATACTTCACTTAGTGCAATTTATTTTATCAGCTCTGCTCTCAAAACGATGAAGGAACTTTGTGAGAAAACCGACATTTCTTAGAACTAAAAATTGCAAGACTCAAGAGTTCAACTGGAATTTCCCAATTTCCTACTACTGAATTTGTTCCGCGTATTTACAGCACACTGCTCACAAAGAAGGCCTATTTCCCAAAAAGTTAAGCTCATAATGCTAAAAGTTCCTCTCCTAGAGCGGAGCCTTGAGTCCCTGCAGTGGGAACATTATAGCCTGATGATGATGATGAATGCTAAATATCAAATTCAGTGCAAAGTTTATCGTGTCATAACAAATACATGCCTAGTAGCTCAAATTTAATGATTCAATGTTTAAATAGAATATAATTCAATTATAACTGTTGTTCAAATATAAATGTTTTTGCCATTATTATCGCTGGAGTAGTTGTCTCGATACATGGACGGTAGCGATAGATGCTGTAGTGATCCGCAACCCCCCTCCCTGGCGTTACAGGCGGGAATAGTTACTGTGGGCTTAAGTAGAGGGGATGTGTGTATTATCGATGTGTCTTAGATTATGGTGCCCTAGTTGTAGTGAAATCTATTGAAGTCGCGTAAAACACGGACATGCGACAGACGGAAAAGAAAGTGATCTTAAAAGGGTTCCTTTTGATGTATGGAACCCTAAAAATGCAAAATTTTGGGGACGCCACAAGTAAACATTAAGCCAGCAGTCCCGAGGAATGTTATACGACTTTCAACCATAAGGTAACCATACTCAAAGCATCAGTAACTAAAAATGAGTACCCACTTATTATACACTTAAAATACTTATGATGCTTTTGTCAGAAATTACCGTTTCTGTGTAAAAAATAAGCCGCAGCTAGTAGTACTACAAAATCTGAAAACTGACGTAAATAAATCTTGGAAATGTATTTCCAGGTTTATGCAAAATTGCATTATGTTAACAACAAATAGATTTTATCAAGAGGTTAGCCACCCCTACAGTAACTGTTCCCGCTTTAAATTAAATATTGATGTTAAACCAATGTTGTTGTTAAAGATATTAGCAAAATATACATGTCTCTCTCTCTCTCTTCACAAGGTTGGTATCTTCCGAGCGCGAAACGAGCGGGATACGTAGAGTTTTATTATTTTTATAACAACGTGACAAATAATTAAGGAATCGGGACTGGGAAACTTGTAAAATTATGTATGATATATATAAATATATAAAATATTGTATTATAAAGGACTAGCTGTATATGCACGAAGATATTCGGTCGATTGTAAAGGTTTAATAAATTAGTGAGTTTTATAAGTTTGTCTAGTCCTTAGTGGTTTGTTTTGGTATAGATTCTTATGCGATGAAATCATATTATCGAAGTGTCTTTCTGAAAACCGCGCCACAGCTGAAATAGTGCCAAAATACTATGTGGCATATAAACATGAAACTCAGAAAAGGCACATGAAACATTATTAGTTGTTCCCATAAGTTTGTATACCAAATTAATTCCAGTACACAGTAAAAACAAATATTTCAAACATTTTCCAGTCCTGTCAATGTTAATATTGAATGTAGCCAAATATTTTGAGATTTTATTTACTAATTTTGTATTTTATTTACTTTGCTATGTTGTTGAAAATTAGTAAATCTTATTTCTTTTTATTATTTAATTTAATAATCTACTATTAATTATATTCTAAGTCTAATTCTTATATTTGTATTTTGTAAGTTTTTCGACAAAATCTTGCTTACGGTTTTTTTTAGTTTGGCAACATTCATGTTAATATTACAAGAATGCTACTAGATGACAAGGTCTTGGGTTAGGCGAGAAAATTTTGTAAATATTTTTTTAAAAAACGTTAGCGAGAAAGTTTTTAATGAAATGGAAAATTTTGCAAGAAACTGATAGTGTAAGTAGTAGGTGTGTGTGAGGAGTGATTGTGTGTGAAATATACGGCACTGTCGTCGAAATATCGTCTATCACTATGACTTAGCGACACCTCCGAACTACAGGAGCATCAACTCGTCCACAGTGCCGAAAATGTCGACATTTTCTAATAATATTTGTGTAGACAGAATTTACAGACTAAAAATAAAGAATTTCAAGTATTACCGAGCTGAATAGTTACATTCACTTTTCTATAACATTTTACACTGTTACACTAAACATTATTAAGTTTATGTAAAATAATCGTGGTTATATTACTCTGTGTATTTCGAGTAAACCTTTTTCATCTATCAACATAAAATTAAAACTAAATTGTTCTTCACTTGATTTACTTGTGCAATAGTTTTGCTATATTAAAGGACACACACACACAACACAATACTAGAAAAGGTACTTACTTACAGATGTTTCAGGAAATTGTTTATGTTGGTAGTGAAGTGAGAATTCTATCATTTGTTCACCGTTAGCTTGAGTTCCCAGACCAATTAGTAAACTACGTATAACTGCTTGTTATTGGTCGAAAGCGTTTAACATATTGTACATAATGATTAAATGTAGTTCGATGTATGTATATTGAGGCGTTGTCGCCGTAACTGTTAGAGTAATGTTTTAAGAGCTTGCGACACTGTCGCCTAACCATTTGTAAGGGATTGTTAAAGACAATTCGTGTCTCACAGACTCACAGCAGGACGACGTACAGTCCACCTGCAAAATTGCATGGACAATTCAGAAATAAAATCGTGTGAAGCGAGAAAAGAAGCCTAACGTCATCGACTAATAAACGTTCACAAGAAAATAGACAAAAGTATCCATGCAATTTTACAGGTGACTATATCACCGTACGAGAGTGCAGCTGTGACCTGCGAGTTGCCTTTAAAACGACATATTTTTACAGATATTATAAATGTCTTCGAAGAATTTTGAGGTATTTTAAGTATTTTTGACTGAGTTAGTATCTGTTCTAATATGTTTAAATTGAGAATATTTATGCACTGGCCTTTCTTTCGTGAATCATTGTTTATATAATAGTTTATTATAAGACGATTAAATAAAGCTAATACCTTACCAGATATTCTTTTTCTATCCATTTGTTTCGGAGGAGTACGAACCGTATTTACTTTCTTCCCTTCCATTATATAAAAAACATAGTTTGACATAAAAAAGCCTATAATAAAGATATTTCAAGATAGGATTCCTTTTTAAAGTAAATTAAACTAAGTGCTATGTTATTATCAAAATCTGTGTATTAAACAATGTAGTATGCAACAGTTCTATACGATATATGCACACAAAAAATAAAAAAAGCACTGTTATAAAAATCCAAACCTAATTGTGCAGTTTTCAAAAACTGTATCAGTAATACTGCAAGTTTGGCAACAAGACTAAGGAGTTTTTGTTCTTGCAGACGACAAACAATTTTATGAATAAACCTCTTTTTGGACTTCGGGTCGGCCGCAGTCGGGTAAAAAGTCAGGTCGAACCTAACCACTTTATTCTCTTAGCTGTTTTCATAATATCCCAGAAACGTTTTTCTTATCAAAGCTAAAATCTATTTTTGGTCTACACTACATAAAAAACTTAAAGTTCTTTAATAATAACAATAATAAATTAATTTATTCAGGTAATTTTACACCCGTTGACATTTGTCAATCACAATACAAACATGAATAAAATATTAAAAATCAGATAAAAATAATAATTAATGATTGCATTATGAATGAAAACATAACACTCTTTTTTTTGGGGCAGTCGTGTAAAAACAATACACACAAACATACAATTAAAAGTCAAATTACAATAATTAAAATTCAGATAAAATTGCAATATAATACTAATACACAAACAAACAATTAAAGTTATTCATTAATTAATTACTCATACAAATACATAAAATAAACACAATAACTACAATTTCCTAAATGTGTAAAGTTTCGTCCTGGTAAGGTATTTATAATATTGATTTATGTAGCAAAGACCGCTATAATTATAATGAAAACGATACATTATTTACTCTGCTTTTATGTAGGTACTGGTACATATACACAACTCTGCATTACTTACTTAATGACTCAAATATTATTGATAATTCTCAATTAATATAATTTATCGTTTTACGGGAAAAATACTTAATATAATAAATTCATCCATTCATCTTCATTTCATTATGTTAAGATGTAATATAAAATTAAATTCATACCTTTAATATTAATTAAATTATTATATTTGCAATCAAATTATTTGATTGGACTGTAAATTATTATTTTTAATTTATTTATAAAATGAAGTATTTTTCTACTCACCTTGCAGTTATTTTGCCTCTGACTATGTCAACGTATTGTCAGTCGTAGTGAACTTTATTGTGATAGCATTAAGACTGCAGTTGGTTTGCTATCACGTACAGTCAGTGATCAGCATTATCTGACCCCTCTGAGCATTATCTGGTGTGAGAAGGGGGTTCAGGTAATGCTGGGCACTGACTGTACAAGTCCGTTAAAACTACAATGACCTTAAGTACCCTTCTAATAATACGATAGCTTTTAAATTCACCTGTCAAAGGTAAAATAACTGTAGGAGCTGTAATTATAAGATGCTGAGTTGTGTCATGTGGCCATGCTGCTATATCAGTATGACAAATAGTAAGGTAATGTAAACTCTATCGCTTAGTAGACAAGATTTATATTTGTTACAAGATACCAGCCATTTAGCGCTAAGTCTCAACCGTTATATTTAGTTATATTAACGTTTGGATTGTTGCTATATTTTATTGACGAGGTGTAATTGGTTTGACTATAGAATATGAGCACTACAGCAATATGTGTAAAGGTGCGTGCAGATAATGAAACATGTTGTGTTTTATAACAAGTTATATAACATTTGTAACATAACATTCAGGCTCCACATTACCAAAACATGTTATATAACAATGTTTTATAACATGTTATGTTATATGATCTGTAAGCACGTTAAAAAATTAGGTTTTTTATGACGTCTGTTTTCACGCAAAATAAAAGTTAATGCTTAAAATATTGTTGCACTATTGGAATATCAACTTTGCTGAGCCGAGTCTTTATAATTCAACAGATATCGTTTTATACAGGCTTTTATTGCGTGCTTTAATCAGTAATAGTTTACTGTAGTGCCTTGCTATTTCTTACAAATTGAGTGATTATATGCAAACATTTGTTTTAGAACAGAAATACTAATAATAACATTCTGCCAGTTTTCAATGTATGTATTTAAACAGAAATTCTTAAAAAAATAACGATCCAACTTGAGTGTTTCAATTCCCTCTCAGCACTGCAATATAACACATTATTTATTGTAAGACTTAAAGATTTCTCATACAAAATGAAGTCAAACTAAATGCACCAATAAATATGGCTGTTATACAAACTCGAGTTGTGTTGATCTCTGCAGCCCTCGTCCGATCTGATGTTATGTTATGTATGCCAATACCTGCGCACGCGACGGTCGCGACAATAGTGGGGGTGAGCCAGTAGTGTCGCTTGCTTTCAATGTTATTGTTACGGAGTTCTGATAGAATATTTTAATTGAATGTATTGCACATTAAATATTATATTTGTTGATTTGAGAATTTGTATTATCATTGTGCATGGAAAATTTGAAAAAAAGCTTTATTGATTTAATTTGGCATTTTCAAACACTTTTTAAAATAACCTACAAGCAGTGCTGTGTTAAATGTATCAGTACCAAGTGTCAAATTAACTCAACCGAGTATAAAAATATCAGAAAAGATTATAGTTCAATAATATTCTAACTACCCTCCTATTGGTGATACCGTCGACTCGTGCGCAACCATATTGTACAGATATATTTAGTTAAGTGAAAGTCTACGTTTGTCCAACCATACCGGAAGCTCGTACTATACCTGATAGTATTCTAGTGTAAAATTAATGGTTTAAATGTAAATGAATGAATGCCAGCCCGTATCGTTGGACAGATCGACATATTGTGTACCAAATAAATATAGAAAATTATAGAAAATATGTATTTTTATTTCACTTTTCCTCGTTTTAGATTACAAGCACTATACAGAGTGTAAACGAACCCTTCACGCATCCGACAACCAAGCATTCTGTACATCAAACCAAGTACCCCTAAGCAAAAATTTTTGCTGGGAAGAACAAATGCCCTTCGTTTGCGTTAAGGGTACTTTTACACCCTATATAGATCTTTGGCAGGAGGAGCTCGTGGCTTAAGCCACGAGCTCCTCTATTAATAAGAACTGCCACTCGGGTCGATCTTTAGGTAAAGCTGTGCTTGCCTAGGTCGGTCTGTGGATGGGTGACCGCCCGACATACCGAGTTTCCTCCGTGCCTCGGAAAGCACGTTAAGCTGTTGGTCCCGGCTGCCATATATAGATCTTTGGCAGTCGTTACAGGTAGTCAGTGACCTGAAATTCTGACAACCCGTCCTACCAATGGGTATGGTATTACCGAGTATTAACTGGGTTGTGAAGGTCAGATAGGCATGTAAAACTGGAAGCCGACCCCAACATAGTTGGGAAAAGGCTAGGCAGATGATGATGACTAGTGATTGTACATTTACTATATCATATTTTTTTTTAAATACTATTAAATAATTGTAATAGTATACCTGGTGTACAATTAGCCCCCACCCGTCCCGCCTAAGGCCCGGACTTCACTATAGCGGACACGAGAGGGGCGGGGGGGAGATGTGCGTGATTCTTCCAATCGCAGGAATATTCTAGTCAAGAGCTTTTTGGGTAATTTTTTTTCTCCAACTCCGAAAAATATGAACGTTGTGTCATTCGATTCAAAATAGCGTGTAGGTATTTTTTGAAAAAACTTAAGAGCTACTTGCGAAAATAGCTAAAGTTAAAAATGGAGTTTGGTTTTATGCAAATATGTATCTCTAAAACATAAGTTTGTACAACTAGAAATTGTGAGCATGCAATGAAAGAGATGTTAAAGTGAGTAAAGTCAATAGATCTCCAAAAAATATTGAACACATTTTTTCTTTTTTCACATACTTAAACAACGTCCCGGGAGGGGACGCCCTAGAAAGACATACACTGATCATATTGGTGCCGTTCTTCTGAAAGGACAGGTGCGTAGTACTCGTAACCGGCGTGCGTGTATGACCAGATGTATGAATGTGGACGAGGCATAAGGAGTATGTAAGGATCGTAGCAAGTGGCGTTCTGTGGTTTCTACCTACCCCCATGGGAAAAGGGCGTGAGTTTATGTATGTATGTATACTTAAACAAAAAATTAAGAGGATACAGTGCTTCGAAAACTCGTGAACTCCTCGAAAACGTCACATGTCAGTACATTTTTTACCTTATGATCTTTGACGCGATTTATCTTCGTCAATTTTTTATTGATTTGATAAAACAAAAAACACGTTTCCATTATTTTTCGATAATCTAACTGACGGACTAATTAGAATCATATTTTTTTGACTCAGGCCGATCCCCTATTGCTGAAGGCAAAGTCAAATCCTATTTACAGTCTGACAAATCAAAGTACTGACATCAATCATTGCTATCATCTAATCAACACAATTAGCATAATAATCCGGTAATACGTGGATTATTTATGATGACGTTAGCACGAGTAGATAGGTACTCAATGTTGTACCATCGACCCTTCGCGGTTACGTGACAGAAGGCAGGGTGATACATGTCAGGAAATAATGTTTTTGGGATTCCTACCTTCTATTTGGGATTCCTATTCTAAATAATAATTGGGTTAAGCAACGCTTGCTGAGGTCAGTCCGTGGATACGTGGCTCTACCGAGACCCCTCCGTGCCTTGGAGAGCATGTTAAGCCGTTGGTTTCGACTAGGTAGGTACCTTTTACCACTAGTCTTAATTTTATTACCAACGGGTATCGTGTTACCCAGTAACTCGACTGTGGAGGTATGACTGCCTATCTTGGTAATCGGTCTATAGAAATATGAAAATTCAATTGTATCTTGTTGTAGGAAACTTACGCCAAAATGGTTCGAGAAACGCTACACGTATACACATCTGCGATACATCATCTACCTAACCTTTTCCCAACTATGTTGACTTCCAGTCTACCCGGATGCAGCAGAATACCATTATTTCACATGGAGCGACTCCACAACTGACCACAAACCAGTTAATACAGGGTAAAACGATACCCCTTTGGTAAGACTTTCAGGTCACTGGTTACCTGTAAGATTTATATATGGCAGCCAGGAACAACAGTTTAACGTGCTTTCCAAGGCACGGAGGAAACCCGGTATGTAACGGGTGGTCACCCATCCACAGATCAACCTAGGCAAGCACGGCTTAACCTAAAGATCGACCCGAGTGGCAGTTATAAATACAGAAGGAAAAACAACAATATCTACAAAGTATTCAACGCTTTGATACGATCTATATTCGTCAACAAAACAAGTAAAGTACACACTTAGAGGTGTCAATCGATTGCAAATCGCTTATCTGATACTATAATTGTTATCAGTGTCGATATGATAACTGATCTCCTTAGTCTTGTTGACTTTGATGATTTGTTAAACAAGTAGGTAATCATTGTGGGTAAATGCTGAAAATATAGAACTGTACTGAACTTCAAAAATAAACTGAAGAAATGAGTTTTTGACTTATAAATCTGCCATTTTATTTCGCCCTGAGTTTGAACACGAGCCCAAGGTAATCTTAGAATCAAACTAAATCTCAAAAGTCAAGCCTCAGACATTTATCAGTGGTCTACCTACACTACATACCTAGGTTTAAAAAATCTAATATATAATTATCTCGTGTCACGGTGTCTGTGGTCTACTCCTCTGAAAAAAGGAAAACTACCTCATTTTCCTCGTTTCGGAAGATAATATATTGTAATACTTTACGACGTATTTCTTCATACCTACGAGAATAGGCCGTAAAGTATATAATATATTTTGTTAGGAACAATGCAGGTGGTAGGTGGCAGGTATGCTGAGTACAGTTGCATCCATTATCAAGAGTCAGTAGGTTGAAAATTAAAACTAATTTTCTTCCAGCAAGCCTTTTCAGCGCTATGTACTCTACTTTTGTCTAAATAAGTAAATATTTCATTGAATCAAAAGTGGCTCTTCACTACCTACTACATACCCTTGTGGTTTTGCCACTTATAAAGCATAAAACAATTTAATTTTATCGTGAATAACACGAGATGTTAATTGGCTAGGTACTGCTAATCAATATCCGTACTTGAGGACACTAGTAAAGGCGGCGGCGACCTCTCGCGCCCGGCCCTGGTGCAAGCCATGGTCCGGGGCGAGGAGGAATGGGACGCCGTCGCCTCCTTCTGCGAAGCGTTTATGCTAGCGAAGGAGGTGGCGGAACGTGAGAGGGAGAGAACCTCTCGTCCCAGCCGCCGCGGGAGGCGCTCCGGGCGTCGGGGGCCACGTGATGGCTTCCGGCCACCGTAGACGCAGGCCTGTGGACGGTGAGTGATGGGTAAGCTCGCCGTCCGTCCGTCTTATGACGACGACAGGCCGTGTCGACGGCGCGTTCGTGTTCCACGCGCGCCTCAAAGAGATGTCAGCAACATGGAAGGGGCCCGCAAGGGCCAACGCCTGTCGTGGCTGCGGATTGTTCGCAAGGGATACCGCGGCCTCGACATGAAGGGCTGAGAAGGAACATGGGTGGTTTTTAGTCAGTAGAAGTCTGACACTCCCTTTCGCTCTGCCCAAGAGCGGGAGGGGTTATTTGATGATTTCCCACCCCACAAAAAAAAAAAAAAGGAGACTAGTAAAGAATAATAGGCTCGGGTAGACATCTAAGACCTACCTAGGAAAACCCATTCGATACCCTGGGGTGCTCTGAACACTTAGGTATCAACACTATCACACTTCACACCATTGAGGTATAATGTACTACGTACTAGAGGAGACGCCTCAACTCGATTTTTTGTAACACACGGTAGAGCTAGTGGACTCCAGCTCATTTAGTCTATGCCGAGCGGTTGCTGCGACGTGACACATTTGAGTGAAGTTTTCTTGTCTAAAAATGTGCCTTCGTGTGCATTTAGATACTGTAGAAATAATTCAAAAAATATAAGTAAAAGTCAAGGAGTGACTTTTCCCCCAGTAATTATAACTATTATCTTTAAAACACACTTATTTTAATTATATTTTAAGAATAGCAATGTGTCTCGCGGCGGCCATTTTTACGTGAATGTCAAAGAATAAAACATTTGCACGGTCAGACCTGACACTATCGACGTATTCAATGCTTGACCACGAATCCTCTCCATGTGAGTCAAAATTTATAGTAGGTTGTATAATATTTGCATATATTTTATCAAGACAATTAACAAAAAAGGTACTAAGTGAAGATTGCAATGATAGTTTAACTATACTATAAACTTCCACATCACACATCTATCATACGTAATTTAATACGGCAAAGTGGTGGAAGTCTTGCCTCGAAATATGATTTTAATAAAATGTCCGTGAACACCCTAAAGCATTTAATTAGGAAAGAAGTATTTGCAAATTTGAATCAACATAATTCACTGAATCAGCCATCAACATTCAATCACAGAAGCCATAATTTATTATTATTTTGCCTCGAATTAGATAGCTCTGTATACAAAAATTAGATTGCATCACGAAGCTGACACTGATCCAACTGTGTTTTACTATAACAAACTGCAGATACTAACACAGCTTAAATTATTTAAGGAAATTACAATATTGTTACAGTTTAAGTACATTTTTATTTATTTTCTGAGTAAGTACACACGTACAATATCAAGTAGGCACAATAATAACATTATGTCGCATCTGCACGCATTGATAGTAATCTATGAGAACATGACACCCCCCGCCTGCCCCGCTGTCATCAAGTGCGCGCACATTATTTTGTTTGAAATAGCTTCTCTAGTACGTAATACCTCAATGCTTCACACTAATATTTTAAAGGCGATAGTTTGTGTGTGAGTGTGTATGTTTGTTACTCTTTCACGCAAAAACTACTGAGCGGATTTGGATAAAACTTGGTACACAGATAGTTTATAACCTGGATTAACACATAGGATAGTTTTTACCCAATTTTATCTTCCCGTGGAATAATTTTCGAGTTGTAGCAGGCGAAGACGCTGGCAACAGCTAGTATGCTAAAATCCCGAATTGCAACAATTTATGGGAACGGTACATGCCTGGATCTACACACTAACTGAGGTGGTTAACCTTTTAAGCCAGTCCTTAACAGCCAGGATACAAGGGCGAGTCAGGTCTGCCCTTGTGAATGTGATGATGATTCTATCCTCGAGTTTAAGTAGCACTCGCACAGATTCCAAGAATGAAGGTACCGGTATTCTATTATTTTTTTTTTTAGTAACTGCTTTCCCCCGTTGAACTAGTGTCCAGGGATTTCCCGCGGGGTTAATCGATTATTGCCAGGCAGGTGTGAAAATGATTAAGGAAATTAATCATTTTTCCTATCTCATGATCAGCTAGTAATTTGATGCAATGACGAGAGATTGCCGATGTGATTGCAATGTTGGCATGACGTCTTGGGCGATAAATTAATAAGTACACGAACAATGATTGATCTCCAACACGCCTGTAGCAGGGGGTCTATCAAATGAAAAAATCAAACAATCTCATTAATCTTATATTTATGAACACAATGACACATTTGACACCACACCGCAGCGTGCTCTTACATAAAACTTATCGTTACAATAAAAAATTGTACTATTGCAGATAACCTATCTACTTAATATCTCTTCAAATCTTCGCGAAAGCGTAAAACAATTGTCAATTATATCGATAGTCTATAACCTAATGTAATATAGGCGTACTGAGCCTCCGTGCTGACATTTTCCTCTTATAGGTAAGGACAGGGCAAGATTGGAACACCATCCGCTCTTCAATCTCCTGAGGAGCCAAAGGCCTGCCCCTGAACTCATCCTCGATTTGCTGCAGGGTTTTCCCTTTCGTCTCCGGTAGAAGAATTAAGATGACAACTAAACAGTAAGTGAGAAGACCCGCGTAGATACAGTATGTTCCGTATATACCAACGCTTTCAACTAATCCTAAGAAAGTTTTAAGAACCGTGAAGAAGGAAGCTGACATTGTCGCTAAACTGATGCTTCCTCCGATGCTTCTGTATTCTAGAGGAAACACTTCGCCACCAATGACGTTTGGTAACGGCAGCATGCCTGTAGCTACTGTGAAGAACTGAAGATTGATGAGCAGTGCTGGGATCCATACAGCATCGTACGTCAACAAGCCCTCCTTCTTCATGTAAGTGTAAGAAGCGATTGCTAGCTGACTGAAAACGCAGAGACCACCAGTGAGGAACAGCATCGTTCTTCTCCTGATCTTGCTAATTAGGAACACTGCTATAGTATTTGAGATAAATCTCTGTGTATCTAAAAAGATCATCCAGAAGTGTGGGTTGACATCAGGACCCATGATTAAAGTGATGATAGTAGTGGAGTAAGCAGCCATGGTAGTACCTCCAGCAAACTGCACCATGACATAAGCGTGGATCATAATAATGATGGGTTTGTAGAATTCTGGCTTTTGAACCGTCGCCATTGCGTCCTTTACGCGGTTGGTTTTCTTTCCAAGTTGCTGCTCTTGTTTCGCCTTTATGAAGACCATTCGTGCGTGGATCATTTCTTCTAGTTCGTTGTCTTCTTCTTCTCCCCGCAACCAGTGGAAGACTTCACGACACTCTTCGTACTTTCCTCTGGTGACGAGCCAGCTGGGTGACTCAGGGGAGTATAGCGTCATGACGAGACTGAAGAATGAGAAGAACACGCAGACCAGTGCGGTTCTCTGCCAGCTGAGGAGGGATCCCAGGACATGGACGAAAAGTATTCCGAAGGCTTGGGTTAATGAGACAGTCGTGAGAAATGCTCCTCTGTTCTTAGGACTGGCGTATTCCCCAATGAGGATGGAGCGTAGAGGAGAGAGCATGCCGATAGAGAGACCTTGAAGTATCCTCCCGATGAGTAGGGGCTGAAAAACAATACTATTTTATAGGCCAAATTCTAAAATCCTTATTTTCTAATATTTTGGCAGTTCCTTAATGTAATGAAAAATAACTAAGTGGTATGACCGTTATATTAGTGCTTACCTCATAACTAGTCGCCATCATGGTGATGAACCAACCAATGAGAACAGGCATGGTGACCGCTAGATGAGCCATTCTTCTGCCAAACCGGTCCATGATAGGTGGTGTGATGAAACTGCCCAGTAAGTGGGTGACTCCTAATACTGATGCTGAAACGAAATATTGTGATTTGAAGACATTTTGTTAGGAATAAATTTATTTTGAAATTTAACCTCCAAAAAAGTCACTTTGGTTTAGAAATGCAATAGGAATAAAAAATTTGCAGTCGGTTCCAATTGCCATAACAATACAAATAAAGGTGACATGAGCCCCAAACCTGCCAGCTACACAAATATGGAACATAACAAAGATCCTACGATATCGTATTGTAACGTAAGATTGAAACTTGTGATGCATGAATATTTTTCGCCTGTTCCACACGGTTTAGGTCGAATTTCACCAATGAATGTGAAAATACTTACAGAAAAACTAAACCACTTTCAAGAGCCAGTTTTTTCAAAATTGACTACAGTTTTTATAAATGACACTGATGTATGACCCTTGAACGAGGTTTCAACATTCTGCTGCTCGGAATCACATTCAGATTTAGTTATACATAAAATCACGCCCTTTTGCCACTAGGGTAGGCAGAAACCACAGAACGCCACCTGCTACGATCCTTTTTTTTTTTTTTTTTTTTTTTTTTTGGGCCCTTTCCATGTTGCTGACATCTCTTTGAGGCGCGCGTGGAACACGAACGCGCCGTCGACACGGCCTGTCGTCATCATAAGACGGACGGACGGCGAGCTTACCCATCACTCACCGTCCACAGGCCCGCGTCTACGGTGGCCGGAAGCCATCACGTGGCCCCCGACGCCCGGAGCGCCTCCCGCGGCGGCTGGGACGAGAGGTTCTCTCCCTCGCCTGCTACGATCCTTACATACTCCTTTTGCCTCGTCAACATTCATTCATCTGGTCATACTCGTACGCCGGTTGCGTGTACTACGCACCTGTCCTTTCTGAAGCACATCACCAATAGGCCTGTACATTTCTGTCTGTCTGTAGAAGAAAACCCTTTGTGCTATTAGAACTGTGCAGTAAACAAATAGCACAACGTTTTTTATGAGTTTAGTGTCAGCAGTACCAATAATAGCGTTTTGGTAAGAAAATAAACAGATTGAGGTTAAAATTAAACCAGTATTACCTAGCCATGACGCGGCAGTCTTGGTCATGGGGATCTCGGAGTTGGGCACAAGCAGCTGCGGCAGCAAGATGGCGGGGTAGCCGATCACGCAGCCGTGTCCGATGATGTTGCTGCCCACTGCTGCCGTCACGAAACACTGCGGATGGAGCTCTGTTAGTTCTGCTCTAAGGAGGAGGTGGTACTGGGTGATGGAGCACTCTGGTTTTTCTTATAGTGTGGACAGCAAGGTGTAACGACCCCAAAAACCCTATTGTCAGAGTTTCTAAACCGCCTCAAGGGCCTCTGACATCCGTCAAGGCTGCGGGTTATTCGCAAGAGATACCGCGGCCTCGACATGAAGAGCTAAGAAGGAACATGGGTGGTTTTTAGTCAGTAGAAGTCTGACACTCCCTTTCGCTCTGCCCAAGAGCGGGAGGGGTTATTTGATTATTTTCCACCCACCATAAAAAAAGGGCCTCTGACATGGTTTGACGACCGCCATTTGGCGGCCGGGACCACCGGCTTTAAATACGTGCCTTCCGAAGCACGGAATCATCAGGCATGCCTGATACTACTATTGAAAATTCAGGAGAGTAATATTTTTTCTTAATATTAGTGGAAGGCACGCGGGGATGCTTTACCCAGGAGTGGGGCACATCACGCAAAAATAGTTATTTGTGCAACAAGAGAGCAAAGTGGGTTTTTGCTGCGAGTGTTGATTTTGAATCCCGAGTAAGCGAAGGATTCTATAGTTGAATCACGAGCGTAGCGAGTGATTCTAAAGTTGAATCCTGAGTGTGGCGAGGGATTCAAAGGCACGAGATGCAAAAAAACTTTGCTCTCGTGTAACACACATTACTTTTCACTTCAGCAGCGAGAACACTTTAGGAGATAAAATAATAAACAGGAATAGATTGAAATAACTATTTATTGTGAATCAAAATAATTAACATTGTAGGTAGAGGTACCAATTCAATAAAATTTGCCTTATGCCCAACTGACATTCTTTTTAGAAAAGATACGAGTTTTGCGTATGTTTCAATATGCACGTTATGTTTTGTTTTTAAAGTAGCTTTCCACATTGAGTAAATACTCCACATTGTAGATGATCGCCTCGTCTGTGATAAATCTAAAAAATATGATAGCAACACCGTCTCCGAAAAACTGCTTGTGCCTTTTGTAAGTCTCCATTCTTTGAAGACATGGTATGCTTCTAGATATTTTTCGCCAGATTTTTCAGGCAGGAAACTTAATTCTGCATTTTTTACATTATTCTTCAATTCTTCGGGTGTTAAATAGCAGACTTCGTCACTGGACTCACTCATATTTATTTATTATTACTAGGTACTTTATTATCCAAATTTTATTGTACTTTGTAGCTAGCGTAACAGAGAATAAAACAATAAAAATTTGAATCCCGCTTTTTTTTTTAAATTCATTCTAAAACTACACTCGCGGTATTCTGTCTCAATATTAAAAAATGTTAAAACTATAAATAAATAAGTAGATACCTACATGATAAACTTCGTATTTTTTTCTTCAACATTCTTCATCTTGATTTAAATATAAAAAATATTATTCGATTATTCGAAATATAACAATTTTTCATTTCATCACGTGATTTACAATATTACGGTTATCGATTTACAATATCGGTATCCGAACGTTTTATTGTTTGTTTCTTTTTTAGGCCTCTAATAAATAATATGGAATTCAAATCAAATCAAATTTCGAATTGACTTGTTTCTATCTCTCGCTTTTTTCTTAAAGAAGTGAAAGTGACAGAACAAAACGAAGTTGAAATCTTTCGAATTTTGTGAGTAGACCTGCACAGTTCTCGGTATTAAAAAAAAAAATTAAAAAGTTACTTTGTCTCACGCTCGCAGCAAAATCGAATTTTGCTCACTGTCTGTAAACAGCAAAACCTGCTTGTTTGAGGTGCTGAGGTGAAAAATATATTTATGGAATTTCATTCACATGGAAATTCGTTCATCATTTCACTGGAAAATTGACATTTATGATGCATGTTTTCATGATTAAGGATAACCTTCAAAAGGCTGGTCTTTCGGTCTTGATTTTCCTATTTGCTGGTTTAAAAAGACCAATAGGTATAAATTATTATAGTATTCGAGTATAATAAAATAGCTTGTGGTGTTGTCAAAATATAAGTCTTTCAACAAGTTTGTGGGAGGTAAAACTGACTTTGACAAGTCAGACCAACGTTTGTTCAAAGAAGTAAATTTTAGCAATTCGATATATTTAAACAGCATGAAAGTATTTGTTTATTTGGCTTATTTAACTAAATATTTATCGTACTTTTCATTGAATAATTTAGTAGTTTATGCAAGTGCCCATAGGCAGTCGCTCCATGTAAATTACTGGTATTCAGCTGCATCCCGTTAGACTGGAAGCCGACCCCAACATAGTTGGGAAAAGGCTAGGCAGGTGATGATACAGGTGCCTTAGTTTTAATTAATTTTAATGTCAATACTATTTTAAAATATTAATTAAATTAAAAATAATCTTGGCGACTTAAGTTTTATTTTAGATTATTGTAGTTACAAATAATAAATAAAGTACTTACTTGTCTCCAAAAGGGTGAAAGCCTTCCCTTCCCCATCTTTTAAGATCACTCTCAACACAGTTTCATTAAAATAAACACATTTAACTAAACACACGTCAGTAAACTTAATAATTAACTCTTAAAATAAATTTAACGCTAAAATTAGTCTCACTGTTGTACAATATCAGCACATTTTTATGCGGATTTGCTTAAAAAACAGCAATTAGTACGAAAGCCCTGTTTTATCCGATTACGAGTCCCATGTTTATGACAATGACAATAAAATGTGAAATAAAGTATGTTTATCATTTTAACTGCACTCAAAGTATTATATGGAAATATCGGTATCTAAGGGCAGATCCGCACTGTCGCAATTACACTGGTTCACTGACAAACAGCCCATTGTTTGAATATCATTTTAGATTATGATAATGTTATGATATTATTATGATTGATGAATATCCCACTGAATTGAGATATTAAAACTAATTATGATAAAGCATCTTATGTCATTAATTGCATGCTGGCTGGTCAATACACACGCTAAGATTAATTTATGAGTCCTTTTTGTTTGATTTAGATTTTTTTATTCGTATTTTTTTTCACATAGAACTCGGTGTGTGGATTAGGCCCGGTCTGAGTGCGAATTGGCATCTTTTTTACGATGGTATTAAGTACATAGTTACAGAGTTTATCTCGACTTTTATTTTGTAATGTAATTTAGGTATTTGTTTGGTATATCTTTATGTGGTTTTGCCTGTATAAAATATATGGTACATTGTAATACAAGTCATTTTGAGCCTAACTTAAAACGCTATCATCTGCCTAGCCTTTTCCCAACAGACTGTCAGGTCACTGACTACTTGTAACGACTTCCAAAGATCTATATATGGCAGCCCGGACCAACAGCTTGACGTGCTTTCCGAAGCACGGAGCTTATGCGCTAAAAGTGAATATTGGATAGACAAATGCCTGTACAGCAAATAGTGAGACTGTTTAATGCACAAGACGAAACCATCCCTATGGTACAACGAGCGGATACTTGTCACCATCATCTCTGACCATCAACCTAATAGGGATGTTTACTGACAAATAAAAAGATTCTAATTAGTCCGTCTGTTAGATTATCGAAAAATATTGGACACGTATTTTTTATTTTATCAAATCAATAAAAAATGACGAAGATAAAACGCGTCTAAGATTTGATTGGGGGGTTGTGACGCCACTCACCGGTAAAAAATGTCATACATGTCTTAGAATATGACGTCACACTAGCATTCAAAGCACTGTATCGTCTTCATTGTTTGTTTACGTGAAACAAGAAAAAATACGTGTCCAATATTTTTTTCAAATCTGTCAGACGGACTAATTAAATTTTTTTAGTTAACTATCCTATTCTGTGTTCCTTTTTTAAACTTATTTGATTTGTGCAAAAGTTTTTTCCTGTTTTCTTATAAAATAATTTTCTTTTAAAATGATTTTAAATTATCTGTGTTGAATTTCATCCAAATACGTTCAGTAGTTTTTGCGTGAAAGAGTAACAAACATCCATCCATCCATACATCCTCACAAACTTTCGCATTTATAATATTAGTAGGATTAGTAGGATATTATTAAGAAGAAGGATAGTAAGATTTCCTTGGAGTACAAAACCACCGTTGTCGACTCAGCCTTATATTCGCACGCGATATCGTATACAATAGCGGCAGTGGATGAAGCGATTCAATTGACGCCTATCTGAAGATATCGTGACAACGCTGAGTTGTGTGGTCCACGCGTCAGTAGTGTGCTGGGCTGAGATCAGACGGGCTGACGTCACGCGTCAGTCAGTGATGGTGCGAAATATTCTAGGACTGCTAATCTTAGCGGTGAAGGTACAAAAGTTTTTTTTTTGTTATCGTATTTTTACGGGCAAGCGCTCGTCAAATATTTGATAGGTATAAATGTTGTGCCAAGGAAAAGATGGATCCGTCGGGGCTGCGGGTTGTCCGTCGGGGCTGGGTGTTGTTCGAAAGAGATACCCTGGCCCTAGAACACAAAGAGCTAAGAAGGAACATGGGTGGTTTTTAGTCAGTATAAGTCTGACACTCCCTACCGCTCTGCCCAAAGCGGGAGGAGTCATTTGATGACCCACCCTTTAAAACAAAAAAGGAAAAGATGGATGGATTGTGAGAGGACCTATTATTCCTCTCACAATCCATCTGTCTTTTCCTTGGAGTCCCTTTCCTTCTCCATCTATCAACATTTATACCTATCAAAGATTGAAAGAGAAAGTAGTAAATGACGCCATGACGTCTGACAGGGAAGAATGGATGAAGAAAACTTGTTGCGCCTACATGAAATGGAATGGGACAAGGGTAGGAAGACGAGTGCCGTCACATCTTTTGGTAGAACTAGAATCTAGAGTAAGACTACTAATTGATAAGTCTCTAAGTGAATTTTAAGTTCATACATCTGAATCTTTTTTAGGGTTCCGTACCCAAAGGGTAAATATAATACGGGACATTACTAAGACTTCGCTGTCAGTCCGTCTGTCTGTCACCAGGCTGTATCTCTAGAACCGCGATAGCTAGACTGTTGAAATTTTCACAAATTATGTATTTCTGTTGCCACTATAACAACAAATACTGAAAACGTCTCATACAACAAATGTGATTTTTTTGCCGTTCTGGTACGGAACCCTTCATATGCGAGTCCAACTCGCACTTGGCCAGTTTTTTTTTAAACTTAGTTTAGGAAAACGCTCGCTATTCCAAAGTACGGTCTACCTATCCCTTATGCAATTTGAGTTGGTAGTGTACATATATAGATGTTTTACCATGTTTGTTGTTGCTAAATATCCCAATTTCAGAGTTAATGAGTTTTTTAATAACTTGTAAATAAACGGAGTTTCATGTTATCTACAATTGTAAAAGTGTAAATTATTTGCACTTTTATGACATGATTTCATAAATCTTTATTGCACTCCATTAAAGATATCTATGTAGTTCAGGGATAAAGTTTTAAATATTTTAGGCCATTTTAAATTATATTTTCAGCGTCACTACATGTTTGTGACCAATTCTTGATTCTTCTACACACGTGAAGTGGGGAAGACGCGGAGATTCGGTTAGTGAACCACCGAGTCAAACAGGACATAGGCCACACCTAAGATGCCCCAACACAACACCCTATCCTCTGCCCTCGACACCCAGTTTACCCAAGGGACTATTTGAGATGTTCCATGCATAGAAATTAATTCTGCCGTCCTTTCACTACTTACGATACATTTTTTTTTTTTTTTTGGCGGGTGGAAAATCATCAAATAACCCCTCCCGCTCTTGGGCAGAGCGAAAGGGAGTGTCAGACTTCTACTGCCTAAAAACCACCCATGTTCCTTCTTAACCCTTTATGTCGAGGCCGCGGTATCCCTTGCGAACAACCCGCAGCCTCGACAGGCGTCGGCCCTTGCAGGCCCCTTCCATGTTGCTGACATCTATTTGAGATGCGCGTGGGATACGAACGCCGTCGACACGGCCTGTCGTCGTCATAAGACGGACGGACGGACATGTCGCTATCCTAACGATGCCGATGCGTTCCTACTATAATGTTATCACTGATTGACAAAAAGATTCATTCAAACAAAGACACAATCCAACTGTTGTTCTCTCTATAAGCTGGGGATTAAGTAGGACAATCACTCCTGATAACAGCCGCCTAAAAGTCTATTATCTTTAGCTTAATAGATCAATGAAACCATGAATAGCTAGTGATAACGATATCTAGGTAGTGTTTCTGAGGAGGTTTATTCAAATGGTATTTTGACTTTTCCACAGGTAAGCAGACATTACAGCTCCCCAGGTATACAGGGTGAAAATCAACCCATCACACAGCCGCCAACAAAGCATTCTGTACATCAAACTAAGTACCCCTACGCAAAAATTTTTGCTGGGAAATTACTTTTTTGTTTTGGGTCAAAAATCACATTTTACTGTAAAACTCAATGTAGCACTGTTAAAACATTGTGCTAGTGGATGCCTTGAATAGTAAACGGGTCATGGAGGTAATTTAAGTAAAGTTATAACCTGAAAAACTAGAATTAACAAAAACAGCTGTGAAAATTTTGGAACTTTGACCCCCAATATCTCCATAACTAGGAGGTTCCCAGGTATAGTCTAGAACAAAAAAAATATCGCAGTGGTGGGGAGAACAAGTGCTCTTCGTTTGCGTTAAGGGTACTTTTACACCCTATATTTGATTAATTCTATATCAATTCCTCGACCCTGCCCCGATTCCTCGATTGTGACTGCCTCGTTAGCCTAGTGGCCGCAAGCGCCACTGCTGAACATGAGGTCCTGCGTTCGATTTCTGGTTCAGGCAGTCTTATTGGGTTTTTGCATCAGGAATTTCTCAATAGCAGCCACGGAGTCTGGATTCGTGGTGTAACTCTGAATGATAAATTGAGGAATGAGGTTATACGAGAACGTTGCGGTTTAAAAGAAGATGTCACTACATCTTCTTTACAAAAATTGAAAAGAGTATGCTAAGGTGGTTCGGTCATGTGGAGAGGATGAATGAAAGTCGATTAACAAAAGGTACCTATTTACAAGGCAGAAAGGGTCTTTATTTAAAATAAAGGAGATTTTTTCAAACAGTGAATGTTATAGTCTTTTCGTTTATGAGATTTTTTTTTAAATCTGCTCCATCGTTTTTTACTTACCAGTTTGTTGTAGTGGTCGTGTCTTATAGGAATAGTTAAATATCGTTCTTATGCTTTGTACCCCAACTGTTTATTTTTAACCGACTTCCCAAAAAGGAGGAGGTTCTCAATTCGATTGGTATGTTTTTTTTCTTTATTCATAGGTGTACTGGTATTTATAATTATGTTCTCAACCTATATTTGAGTGGTTGTTGTTTATAAGATATGATCTTCGGCAAGGACAGTTGCGTAGAACTCGCCACCGGCGTGCGTGCATGATCAGATACAGTATGAACGTGGACGAGGCTAATGCAGTACCTACCTAATACCTATGTCAGTATCGTAGCAGGTGGCACTCTGTGGTTTCTGCCTATGCCCATGGTAAAAAGGTGTGAGTTTATAAATGAATGAAAATGCTCTCTAAACCATGAAGAAAAACATCGTGGGGAAACCTGGTCACCAAAAGCAAGTGATATCTACCAACCCGCACTGGGCACCCGCGGGGTGGATTACATACAGGTATTCTACAGGCTCTACATTGTGGGAGGAGAGATACAAAAATTATATCAGAGAAAAAAATATTTTTAACAAAAAACGAATAGTTTATTTTGTAACATTTGAATTGGATTAATAGTTACCACTTCGAATCTTTCGTCTCCAAATTATTACTCACTATAATTATCTATTAAGTCGTTACCTCCCCATTCTTCCCGTTAGCCTTGAGTGACTGCCTCTCTTCCTCAACTGCCACCACTCCTTTATACTCATCCTCTATCTCTTGTAGAGTCCTGCCTTTGGTTTCCGGCATCAGAAACCAGATTACAATCAGGCAATAAGTCAGTAACCCAGCATACACGGAGTAGGTTCCAGTAATACCCACACTTTCTACCAGACCAGGGAAGGTTTTGAGGACCAGGAACAACGTACCAGCTACGGAAGCCAAGCTTATGCTTCCAGCTATACTCCGGTACTCCAGAGGAAAGACTTCTCCAGCTATTACGCTTGGTAGTGGCACCATACCAACAGATACTGAGAAGAAATGTACGTTGAGGAGTATACCAGCCATCCATACCGATTCATGACTCAGTAGACCTTGTTCTTTCGAGTAGACGTAAGCAACTATTGCCAAATGACTAGCCACGCACAGTCCTCCCGATGCAAACATCATAGTTCTTCTCTTAAACCTGTTTATAATATAAATTGCTAATGTATTTACAAGTATTCTTTGGCTGTCAAGAGCTAACATCCAGGCGTCAGCATTGATATCAGGATTCATGATTAGTGTAATGATAGTTGTGGCGTAGGCAGCAGTGCTGGCTCCCCCTGATAGCTGACCCATGGCATATGCATGGACCATCAGAACTATCGGTTTATAAAACTCTTTTTTCTGCACAGTCGACATTAAATCTAACTTCTTTTGGGTTCTTATAGTCTTCTCGAAGTTTATCCTTGCTTCGATCATGGCTTCTAGTTCCACATCTTCTTCATCACCTCTTAACCAGTGGAAGACTTGCCTGCATTCGTTATACCTTCCTTTGGAGACCAGCCAGCTTGGAGATTCTGGGGTAAATAATGTCATGATAAGACTGATGAAGGGGAGGAACATGCAGACCAGAACAGTTCTTCGCCAGCTCAGCAAGGATCCAACGAGGTGGACGAAGAATATGCCAGAACCTTGAGTGAGTGATATAGTGGTGAGGAAAGCTCCTCTGTTTTTTGGGCTGGTGTACTCGCCGATGAGGATGGAGCGAAGGGGCAGCATCATGCCAAATGATAGACCACCTATGACTCTTCCGAGGAGGATCACCTGAAACGCGTTAAGAGTAATTATGTATCAACGTGTAATAAGTATGTGGAATTGTGGAGTCCTTTCTTAAAAGTACACGACTGCCTAATCTTCGCGGTGAGTAATCCTTGATTTTTTTTTCTAGCCTGCTCTATCCCACTCCTGGGCAAAGGCCTTCCACCATTCCTTCCATTTCTCTCGAAGCCGTGCGTCATCCTTCCAGTTCTGACGGAACCTGTCTAATTCGTCCCGCCTTCTCCTTCGAGGCCTTTTTTTTTTTTTTTGGGGGTTGAGAAATCATCAAATAACCCCTCCCGCTCTTGGGCAGAGCGAAAGGGAGTGTCAGACTTCTACTGACTAAAAACCACCCATGTTCCTTCTTCGCCCTTCATGTCGAGGCCGCGGTATCCCTTGCGAACAACCCGCAGCCTCGACAGGCGTCGGCCCTTGCGGGCCCCTTCCATGTTGCTGACATTTCTTTGAGGCACGCGTGGAACACGAACGCGCCGTCGACACGGCCTGTCGTCGTCATAAGACGGACGGACGGCGAGCTTACCCATCACTCACCGTCCACAGGCCCACGTCTACGGTGGCCGGAAGCCATCACGTGGCCCCCGACGCCCGGAGCGCCTCCCGCGGCGGCTGGGACGAGAGGTTCTCTCCCTCTCACGTTCCGCCACCTCCTTCGCTAGCATAACTGCTTCGCAGAAGGAGGCGACGGCGTCCCATTCCTCCTCGCCACGGACCATGGCTTGCACCAGGGCCGGACGCGAGAGGTCGCCGCCGCCGATCGCCGCTACGAGAACACGGCGTGGCTCCGCCCAAGCGGGACACACCTCCACAGTGTGCTCCACCGTGTCCTCCTTCCTTCGAGGCCTGCCATAAGATTGGAGGGTTGGCGTGTTAAAATGTTTTCGTTCATAACTCTATTCTCGTAAATGAGTAGATCCTTACCTCGACGCTATCAGCCAAGAGCGTAGTCAACCAGCCCACGAGGGCCGACACGCTGACTGTGTAGTGAGCAACCCTCCGTCCATAGTGGCCCATGATCGGAGTGGCGATGAAGCTCCCGATCAGCAGGGTTATACCCACTACTGATGCTGTAACATAATTAAGGAATACATATGTAAGACTCCTCAACATTGTTGTTCGAAATGTGGAAGAAATATGAGTACCTATCGAATGGGATAGACAGTAGGACTAACTGCAGGACGGTTTTTGTTACAATCGTTATGTACTCCAAACACTTCTTCCTACAAAGTACGCATCTGACGTTTCAAAATACCATCACGCATACGTCGAAATTGGTTTGGGCGTTTAGAAGTTGGAGTACGGAAAAAAATAAGAAACATCCTAACTTGTTCATCAGAAGCCTAACCCCGTGTCCCAATAAAAGCGATTAGACGCGTGATTATGCGATAAAAATGTATTATTATAAAAGTCTAGGACCAACTAAGATTACTTAGACCATCATGTACAAAATCCTTGTTTTATAAACTAAGAAATACTAAGCATCCACTTCTCAATGAATAAACAAGTGCATCTGATTGGGAGGTTGTTTCTAGGGTGAACATGGAAAGCCTCACCTATCCAGGAGTCAGCTTCCTTACTGGTATGTATACCAGAGTCAGGCTGATGCAGCTGAGGCAGGAGGACTGCGGAGAAACCCACGACAGCGCCATGGCCGATCAGGTTGATGCCTACCGCTGATGTTACAAAGCACTGCAAGTAGTAACTTTTTTTGTTTAAAGCAAAAACGTAGTCCCACACTAGGATTTTTTCTTGTTCGTGGGTGAGTCAACAAACATTTAAACTTACATACACAAACAATCAGACCCGGAACAACTATCTGTAGGCGTTTCAATATTTGTTCCGTGCGGAGATTGAACATGCGACACGCGACGCTGTGGTCAATCGCTCAGCAACTGCGCCAACCGTGTCGTTAAGATTGACTGGTCATCACGACAGTCACAAGATGTTTACTGCAGGTCTTACATCGTCAGACAGAACTACCAGCCACAGAGGTACAATTGATGTACTCAAAAAGCCGAAGTGTCACATACCAATAATTATACGATAACTCTACTGTACGAGGAATATATCTGTAAATGTTGCTATTTTGTGTTGCTAATATTTCTTCTATTTTTGCAGTTCGAAAACTTACTTCCATTTTTATTTTCTGATGACCGATTAAAAAAAATCTTGTGCCAATAATTTTTCACAACTTAGATGTAAAGGGAAAAAAATTAAGGAACCTGACCAGAAAAATTGTTCTCATTAATTTGTGCATTATCCCGGTAACCACAAAAATCAAACAAATGACAAGGAAGCAACACTACTAAAACGTGTGGTCTGATAACAATAGGTTATCTAAATTACTCGCTGATAGTAAAATTTAGCCGTCTTTAGAAAAAATAGCAGACCTTAAAATTGGCGAGAAAGTAATCAGAATTCAGATAAATAAATAAATAACCAAAATTCTAGCTTACCTGTTTCCAAAAAGGTGAAAATCTAGTCTTTTCTCTGGCCATTTTCACTTATAAAAATGTTAATGCACTCACAGTCTTGTGCTATCTAGTACACAAAATATTTGCAATTATCTGATCTACTTTTTTGGTATCAGACGTGATAAAACTAAGACGAACACATACACGACAAACTGAATGACACAGAAAGTGAAATTCATTTCATAATCAACCCACTCAGAAGTCAGAAGCAAATATTGTTTGACTGATTTCCTTCATCTTCTTTTATTTTAAACCTGTCGATGGCAATGTAAAATAAATTGGTCAAGAATTTAGCCTTGAAAAACGTTCATCAGTTCCTGCAAACAGTGTTCCCGAGCAAACTACAGGACAAGCAGACCACGCTCCATCGTTTGTCGTACAGCACCATATTTACGCTCTAGGGCAAAGTTATAGGTGAATCTCTGACCAGTTATCCATTGCTTCGGCCGACCTGGCTCTTGAGGCTCGACAAAAAGATGCACGGTTCGGGTTGGTCGTTTTCTACGGAGAAGAAACGGCAAGAAACTCCATGGTTACTCTTTTAAAATGATTTGGTTTTACAACATTTCCATGTAGCAGCATCAGTACTTCGATGTTGGGGGAAATTTAGACAATTAGCGAAACAGATTGCAGATTACATCACAGAACTGCATTGTTTTTATTTGTTTTAGGACATCAATTTTGAACGGCCCTTGTTATTTCACAGATTTTGGTAAATGGACTTGGTTACAGTTACGTTGTTAGTAAGATATCACCACTTCAATTATAATCGCCACACTTCGGAAACGAATTGGAGATAAGTTACATTACTATAAGCAAATCACCACGCTCAGTAAGACCACCGATCACTGCCACATTGTTGACCAAGTATCTTCTCACAGAAGAACAAAAGCCGACCAATTAAACGTTTTATGTAAATTATAGGAAGGCACAAAGTTGCACGATTGAGATGTTGGTAAGGAAAGGTTGCACGGATCGTCTACTTTCACACACTAGCACTACGATGCATCAGTAAAAACTACAAGTTTCCGAACTAGTCCGACTTGTGTACCGACTGAAACTCATCGTATCAGTCAAGGACGTTTATTTTAAAACCAGTGAAAGTAGCAACATTAAACGCTAGCATAATGTATTAGGTATGAAGTATTCTTAGTTCGTATTTTATGATAAATAATGTTAACTTTGGTTCAATAACTGAACACAAATTGTAATGATAATGTGCATATTATTAAATCGCATGGTGATGACGACCGAGTTATTATTCGACGAACCTTTCCTTATACCAATAAGGACAAAAAAGGTACCACTAAATAACAATTGAATTGAATGCTCTACTGCTTTTGATAGTCTAACTTAAGTATATAATATTATTATGTTAATGATCGTATTGATTCTGAAAACTAAATACCAACTAAATATTACGAAAATGCAATGGTCTATATACCAATAGGAAGCGTTGTTTTGAGATTGTCTATAGAATTCATTATTGCTCTCTATTCATTACAAAAACAAATACTTACGATAAAGGAACGCTAGAAAAAGGTATCATCGGCGAGTAAAGTTAAATAAATATGCAAGTGTTACTAACTAACGGTTTTATAACACCAACCCGTTCAGCCATCGATGTCATTGTTCAATTTAAATGAAAGTAGGGCCTTTCACGACCTCGGACGGTGACCCTCCCCGAACCCCGCTTGAGCCCAGCTGCAGGCTGAACCAGAGCCTGTAGTCATAAACCAGCCCCTAAATAATGATACCACTCAGATCCAGCCTGTCCTCTCCCAGCGACGCCCTCAGCCAAAACTCGTACCCCACAGGGAGTGCACTTAGCGTGTAGTCGTTTAGTTTGTAATGGACCTACCACACGCTCAAGCTTCACCACACTTTTGACGGCGCGATGTACCGTGTGCACCGTGTACCACACGTGCGATGTACTGTGTGCACCGTGTACCACACGTGCGATGTACCGTGTGCACCGTGTACCACACGTGCGATGTACTGTGTGCACCGTGTACCACACGTGCGATGTACCGTGTGCACCGTGTAATCGCGCAGGCAAGACTTTGGTGAAGCCTGTGTGTGTGGTAGGCCCATAAGTTTGTTTGCCCTGGCTACCTTAGCCAGCGGACTGCTGGGCCTGCATAGACGGTGACCCTCCCCGACCCCCGCTCTAGCACAGCTGCAGGCTGAACCAGAGCCAGCCTACCCTAGCCTTCTAAGGAAAATCTGCTAAGTAAAGACAACCTCCTAGGACCCTAGGTTATACTGTTATACTTATTCTCAACAACCAAAAAAAAAAAAAACTAGGGCGGTGCTTCTGCGTCACTAGTCAGAACACACAACACAAGCCGCCACGGCCGCGTGTCGGACAAGCGTACCTCGTGGTCAATTGCCCATTGAGACATCTTATGTCAGGGTGATTTCTAATTTTTAATAGGTGATTTTCAATTTTGGTGGTCACACTAAACTTAGAATTAAAGTATTCCAAAGAGTTGTCGAGATAAATTCTGAGCCCTCTTGAAGGTTCTTCCAGCTACGACTATCTATTCCTTTAAGAAGTAACTTATTTGTCACTAAAACTAAAGAAAATATTGCGCCAATAAATTGAAAATCACCCACCAAAATTAGTAATCACCATACACGAACAATCGAATAGACCAAAGATTGTATGATGTATTGTGAATTTTACTTTTGTAGCTATCTCCGTTTTTCCTCAGTAACCTGTATACTTAAGTTGTTACAAATAAACATTGTTATTAATCTACCTGTATCAATCAGCTATGTTGTCCTGTGTGACCTCTGTTGCACAAGTCTGGTTTGTTAGCATTGACACAGAAAGTAGAAGTTATAGGTATTGTGTAATACGAGGATAAACCGGTCTAGTGCATAATCTTGTTTGGCTAATAATAAAAGGATCACGTATCACTTTGAAACGTAATTTAACTAGATAGGTAGGTACCTATATCAGCGTTACTGTGATAGAACCTTAGTTATAATTACTTATAATAGACCACTTTATGCTCGCGGCTTCACCCGCGACGACTTCGGTAATAGTCCCTCGGAATAGTACTACTGGGATTAAAAGTATCCTATGTGCTTTTCATCCAAATCCGGTCGGTAGTCTTTGCATGAAAAAGTAACAAACATTCATCCATCCTCACAAACTTTCGCATTTCTAATATTAAGTAGAAAGTAAGATAGGATATATGAATAAGATCCTTCTTGTTCATAGACTATACATTTCTTTCACAGTTATTTAGCGCCCAGCGCCTAAAACAACCACATTAGCAGAATCACAGTACGATAATAATTATGATGATTTGTCACTTTGTAAGCATTTTAAAAACATAATCCTGCTTAGGCGATTATTCTACTAAAGTAACCATTTTAGACCCCCTGATGTATGAATGATTACCCTGTAGAACATTTAGTAACACAGATGGGAGAGGTTAGTAGGCTGGAACAGCTCTCTTTCGACATGTAAATAAAGGTAGAATTGTAGATAAAGATTTTTGCTTTTCCGAAAATGTATAATTTCAATTCGTCAGTTATGTTTAAGTCCCATGTAATAGGGGCGAGCCTGTTGCCATCAACCGGGCACAAATCCAGACTCATTGGCTGCTATTGAGAAATTCCTGATAGAAAAACCCAATAACACTTTGCTCAGCCCGGGAATCGAACCCAGGACCTCATGGTTAGCAGTCGCGTCTACCACTAGACCATCGACGCAGTATACTACTTACATGAAAACAATACAGGTATTATACTAACATGTACCTACATTTTGTTGATCGATATCACATATTTTATTATCAAAAAGAAATTATAAAAAGTACTTAAACACTTACTAAGATAATTTTAATACTTAATTATAATTGAACGCTAAATTACAGTTGTTTGTAATTTAATTCCTATGGCCTATTCGATTATGTTATCAATACATTGTCAATGATTAAGCAATAATGCGATTTAATATTACTGCTAGTAATTACTTTTTCGGACAGTTTTTCTTAGAACACAAATGACTAAAGCATTTAACGGTAAACGAGTTTAAAACATAATTCTATCTCTTTTATTTAAAATTTTATGACATGGAATGATGTTTTAAATACGCTATTTGTGGTCTAGGCGTGGAATGATTAAATTATTGAATTTATTTTCATTACATCCCGTCGAATTAGACAAAGTTAGTGAACAAAAAACAAAAACTCCGACAGAGCTGAATTATTGTAGAGACCTCGAATAACTTATTTAGCACACAAGGGATCTCTGAGGACTTTTGGCACTTTATTTCTACTAATGTACTCAAGAACTCTACAAAATTTTACCAGAAATGCTGAAATATTGTCATCGCTTAGCAAACGTATTCTTTTGTCATCACGCTGAATGAACGAAACGCCATTTTGGATATTTTTAAACTTCTATGCAGACATTTTAATCCAATTTTGTAAAGTTTTCAATTAAAAAATATCACTTTTAATTTTAAATCACAGACAGTCCACAAAAATACACAAATCTTCAGTTCTATTAGCTATCAATTTTAGATTTCTCAACATCCACTTTTTCCTTATCTTTCAAACTTTGCCTCACTTCCGCTTCTTCCGAAGCCAAAGGTGCACCTCTGAAATGGTCCTCAATCTGCTGCAGAGTCCTGCCTTTGGTCTCCGGGAGCAACCACCAGACTATACACAGGTTATAAGACATAGCCGCAGCATATACAGCATAAGAACCATGAAGACCTAAGCTGTCAAGCATAACAGGGAATGTTTTCGTGACGAGGAAATATCCAGAGGCTATGGAAACAATGCTGATGCTACCACCAACACTTCTATACTCCAAAGGAAATATCTCCCCAGCGATGACGTAAGGAAGGCAAACCATTCCTACAGCAACAGTAAAGAATTGTATGTTAATTAATAAGATTGGCAGCCAGACTGCTGTATAAGTCATCCATCCCTGGATCTTGGCATAGACATAGCAAGCAATGGCTACGTTACTGAGGATACAAAGACTTCCTGTACTCATGAACATCGTTCTTCGTTTCACCTTGTTAACCACATACACTGCCAAAATGTTTGATATATTCCTCTGAACGTCTAAAGCTATCATCCACACATGGGCATCTACTTCTGGACCAGCAAGATGAGAGATGACTGTCGTAGAGTAACAAGACAAGAGGGCTCCACCAGAAAATTCTCCCATCAAGTAACTGTGTATCATTATCACAATCGGCTTGTAAAACTCCTTCTTTTTGAAGAGCACCATGAGATCTTTGCAATTAGAAATGCTGGCTTTTTTGGATTCAAACCTAGCTCTGATCATTTCTTCTAACTCTGCTTCTTCTCCATCACCTCTGAGCCATCGGAAGGTTTTCCTGCAGTCGTCATATCTTCCTCTCGCTGCAAGCCAGCTAGGTGATTCAGGGATGAAGAATGTCATGAGAAGACTGGCTAGTGGAAATGCGAGGAGGATGAGAATGGTCTTCTGCCAAGAGATGTAGGATCCTATGAAGTGGACCAGCAGGATCCCGAAGGCTTGGGCTACGGACACCATGGTGAGAAAGGCACCTCTGTTCTTCGGGCTGGTGTACTCTCCGAGAAGCACGGAGCGCAGAGGCAGCATCAGGCCGAAAGACATGCCGTGGACAACTCTTCCTATGATTATTGCCTGGAACAAGAGATTAGTTTAATCGATTATATTCCATTGCTAGTCTCAGCAATTAAGGCTGTCTATTCTTTGGTATCCTCATTTAACAGAGTCACCACATGTAAATGATAAATTCCTGAAGGAAAAACCGAAAATCACTTTGCCTGACCCGGGAATCGAACCCAGGACCTCATACTCAGCAGTCGTGCTTGCGACCACTAGACTACCTACATAGAGTGGGTTATAGTTGGTTGACTTCCTATACTTACTGCAAAACTCTTCGACAGGAGTATGACAGTCCATCCAATGAGAATGTTAGCGATGACCACGAAGTGCGCTACCTTCCTGCCCAGCCTCCCCATGATAGGCGGCGCTATGAAGCTGCCGAGAAGCAACGTAATCGCTGTCACTGATGCTGGAATGAGAACAGATAATATTGTAAAAAACATAACACTCTTTTTTTGGGGCAGTCGTGTAAATAGTGTTCATGGAGTTTCATTACCATTCCACTACCTAGAATTTTACGCTTTGGAACAGGCAACCACAGTTCTTTCAAAGTTATTGTGCCAGATGAAGAAACTGTAGCTTCATAATGTACTTAAAATTATACCGGTCTTTTATAATGCAGACCATACCTGGGAACCTTCTAGTTACGGGAATACTGGGTTCAAACTTTCAACTAATTCAATTTTTTTTAAATTTCAATACCAGTTTCTAATGATTAAGTGAATTTAAAAATACCTCCAAGCCCCTGATATATTTAATCCATCCAACAGTACAATGTTCCTTTCTTTGAGTTCTACCGTAAAATTAATCCCAGTAATAATTTTTGCGTAGTTAGTTTAGTTTGAAGGCGTCGCGCGTCGCCCGAGGTCGTGAACGGAGTGTAAAGAAGCACCATCATAATAATATCTATGTGATCATAACCCAATGAATTGAAGATGCAAGACCAGGCTGTTTATGCGACAGACAGACTATGGAATCACCATGAATTTGACTTATAGTAGTCTGACTTGTAGTATTTGATCTTGAACGTGTTTTCAGCATTTAGCTCAGGTTAGAGTTCTCGCTGACTATCCTCCATCCTACGTATCCAATCTGTCCCAGACTTCTTATTTAGGTCATCGGGGAGATAGTCCGACCAACTTTGGGCTTCTCCCGTTACGTTTGAGAATGCGATTGGCGTGCTTATTACATGCTGTAATAGGGTTTACAATTTCACTTTTCCGGTATTTTTTTTCAAAACCTAGATACCGACAGAGAGCGGTGGCCCCGACTTACGAACAGTTAGTCGTAGGTTAGAACCCAGGCGCATTACTTTGTGTAGTTTATTTCATCACCACTGCTCTCAAAAACGGTTAAGGAAAACATCGTGATCAAACCGGAATGTCCTAGAACCTAAAATTCGAAGACTTGTGTCATCTACCACTCCGCACTGGACCCGCGTGGTAGATTATTTAGCCCATTCCCTTTCAAAGAGAGGAGACCTGCGTCCCAGCAGTGGGAACATTAATATACTGATGATGATGATGATGATGAGATACTGAAGAATAAAGTACCTACCTATTTAATTTGAGTCTTAAAGTGACGGTAGCTTTAAATGAAATTACAGTCAATTGTATGCCGAAACCTAGCCACAAAATGAGTTTGGCGTTCCCACACATTATTCTGATATGTATCTTTCACTTCATCGTTTACTAAAACATAAATAACTGTCTGTAGATATATCTAGATTTTAGTATATTGTTGGTCTGATTAAATATGTGATCAACATTTTCGTTAAAAGGTTAATCACGTATTTTATTTCCTGGAATAATAAAAATATTGACGTCACAATGCATGTTAAATAATTTAAACACTGAATTACAATTAGACGCATTTATGTATGCATTTGTTTAACATTTATGCAAAAATATGTGTTGTTTTGTTTCTAAGTTTGCGAGTTGCGACATTATGATATTTGAATTGATAGAAGTATCTTTTCAAAGTAGGTTGTGACTGTGGAGGATTCAATCAACTCTCCAAAATCTTGCAGTAGGTATATCCTACAAGTAGTCAAGTACTACACGTTCGTCTTCTTCAACCTTTGACTGCTGGATGTAGGTCTCTTCTAATTCATTACATAAGATAGCTGTCCATGTTGTTGTCTCCCTATATCCTCCCTCTAGTCCGTGGCCGTCCACTCCACTCCATCACTTTGTCCCACATCCTTCCACCCAGTCAAATTAATAAAATGTGGCTCACCCACTTCCACTTTTATTTTATTATCGCTTTTATTGTGTCTATTAGATCGTCTCAACCATGTTTTTCTTCTTAGTCGATACACTCTTGTCAGAGTGGTCGTGGTTGCGCAGACGAGGTACACGAAGAGATGTTTGGTGGGTCGGTGACTTCCCCGAGGACTGCTCTTTCAGCGATGTGCTTCCATTTCTGCCGGTTAGAGACGTTTCGAGTACACTGGACCATGGTGGACTCAGTATTTTTTTTTATCAGGACAGTCGAGCGAGTTGGTGACCGGCTGATGATGTAGGGAAATTATTTTCCATTGACTGATTGACAACTGGAACAACATGTCGTAAGCTGTTCCATGACCAGTCGCTTCACTTCCAAGTTAAAGGGGAAAATATAAGTCCGTGATTCGACAGGTCGTGCTGTACAGATACTAATGAAAAAGGTAAATGGACAAGAATGGATAAAAAAAACTGAAGAGTAAAAAACAAGCACATTTTAAATTAAACAAAACTTGGAAGCAGGCGGGGTCCATTCTAATTTCATTTCATAATTAAATATTTATTACAGAATTTTTTTTTTTTGAACTCCGCGATATGACCCCCTAAATCCGAAATTTTTCTGTTATTTTTAATTTTTACTTATCCGGTGACACTCGCGCCATAAAGACGAATCTAACGACGTATATTTTATTCAAATCCCTTCATCCGTTTAGGAGTTATGAGGGAACAAAGAACATCACATACATACATACACGTCAAACACATAACCCTCCTTTTGGGGTTCACCGCAGTCGGTTAAAAATAAAGAATAAGTATATTATTATTACACTGCTACCACTATCACTCAGAAGAACACGCTGTTACAAAACATCTCTTACCAATCCATGAGCCCTCCTCTTCAGTGAGTTTGATGTGGGAGTCAGGTTGCTTGAGCTGAGGCAGCAGGATCGCGGGGAAACCCACCACGGCGCCGTGGCCGATTGTAGTAAAGGAGACTGTTGCTGACACGAAACACTGGAAAAGCAAGAAAAGGCTTATGAGTATTGCATGGCGGTCATCTTCTTAGCGTGTCGCTAGCAAATCTTCATTAAATTAATTTGGACCAATATTCAGTTGTGCGAACTCCGCTCGCTGACGCAGTCATAAGATCGTCAAGTGTCTGGTGTCAGGGCATGCAGCGCAAGATGGAAGGTGGGCCATTGTCTGTGGAGATAATTACGCCGCATACACACTTGAGATCTGAGCCGTCCATGAGCCCATATTTAAAGAGATTGTCTTTGCTACGGTCGCCTTGGGTTCGGAGTCTATGAAAGGTTTTTCGTCTTGCTGTGGAAGCATTGCTATAATCTGAACTAGCTTTGTCAACGCACCCAAAAAAGCTGTTTACTTGGCGGTGACAAGGATTGTTGGGTTTTCGTTGAATTAGGTATGCAGTTTTTTCAGCTGTATGTTTTCTTTCTTGTCCTAATTAATTTGGGGACCAATATAGGAAGCTTTCTTCTCCTATTCTTCAGCAATACCATCTTACACACAATCGTAAAGTAGTTTTAGGTTGCTGAGCTGCGTGTCGCGGGTTCGATCCCCGCACGGAACAAATATTTGTATGACCTACAGATAGTTGTTCCGTGTCTGGGTATTTGTGTATGTGAGTTTAAATGTTTGTGAACGCACCCACGATACAGAAGAAATTTCTAGTGCATGTGCTATACTACTTTAAGTTGCAGTAGGTAGTGGTTGCTATTGCTCAAGTGGATTTTCCGCCAATTAAATTTGAAAAGGTTAATAAGTGCGGAATAATAAAGTCGTCTCCATCTATATATCTTTATACATTTAGATAAATAAAGAGTAAAGTCCTGACTGACTGAATGACTCATCAAAGTCCAGTCCTAACCTAGAAAAGAAATTTTGCACAGAGGTAAGTAAGGATTTTTCGAAATTTAACCCCTAAGGGAGTTAAATAGTCCGGGGCGAGGAGGAATGGGACGCCGTCGCCTCCTTCTGCGAAACAGTGATGCTAGCGAAGGAGGTGGCGGAACGTGAGAGGGAGAGAGATGGCTTCCGGCCACCGTAGACGCGGGCCTGAGGACGGTGAGTGATGGGCTAGCTCGCCGTCCGTCCATCTTATGACGACGACAGGCCGTGTCGACGGCGCGTTCGTGTTCCACGCGCGCCTCATAGAGATGTCAGCAACATGCAAGGGCCGACGCCCGTCGGGGCTGTGGGTTGTTCGCAAGAGATACCGCGGCCTCGACATGAAGGGCTAAGAAGGAACACGGGTGGTTTTTAGTCAGTAGAAGTCTGACACTCCCTTTCGCTCTGCGCAAGAGCGGGAGGGGATATTTGATGATTTTTAAACCCACCATAAAAAAAAAGAAAAAGGGAGTTAAATAGGGGTGAAAGTTTGTATGGAAAATCGACATTTTTATGCGGGCGAAGCCGCGGGCAATAGCTAGTATAAGTACATTAGGCTTGATGTTTCACAATCTATATTTAATTACTTGCCTGTCACGACCCTCATGTTTCTCAAAATTATCTCTATTTCTTTGTACTAGTTTCTTGCATTGAGTTATGTACTTTACGTTTAAAATGTAAGATAATAACTTGAAAAAAAACGTAAATTATTCCAAATTGCCTTGACCAGACACATTCCAGTTAGTAGATAATAACTGATAGACTAAATGTATAATTATTACGATACAGTAGACCGCAAATTAGTCTCAAATAAACCGCTATCAGCTAGCTTGGCATTATATTGAAACTCCGTGCTACACTAAGGCTGCGTTCCCACTATGTCGTAACGGTTAATTTATCGTCAGACGACTATAGTCTCTAGCTGTTCCCATTACGACTGTTTGTCGTCATTTTTTTTTATCGTTTAGCGATTATCGTATCTAGCGGTTCCCATTGGATCGCGACGACATTTTATCGTTTCATGGCAGTTGCTTTGTCATTCAAAATCAAAATCAAAATTCATTTATTCAAACTCGGCTGATAATCAGCACTTTTCGAACGTCAAAATTTACTTTAGTTTACTTCTTTACAAGTGACAGTCCCCCAAAACGCCCACCCTTCGACACTTCCTAGTGTTTTTGCTGGAAAGAAGAAGTGGCGGAACAAACTCCCCAGCAACACGTCTGTCTGTTTGGTTAAAAGAACCAGACTCGATACAATAGTAAGGTGTAAGTTAATATTACGATTGACTACAATCAATAATAAAAAAGTATATAATAATAAAACATAAAAAAGACATAACATATCAGTAAACAAATTTTGGAGAAAGAACATAAATTACAAACATTTTCTTGTTGCACATTAGCAGCAAGCCACAACAGTCGCAACATGATTTGCCGTTTATGATTTACTGATACTGTTACTGTTAGCCTGCAACAACCCACTGTTGGGCTAAGACCTCTCCCCATGACTTCCAATTGTTTCGATCTAAAGTCAATGTGGTGGGGGGCAATGGTCGTTAGTCTTGTCCAGATCGTCCGTCATGATTTACGTTTAGTCCACTCTCGGCCCCTCGGCCCCCAATAATTAAAGTGTCCACTCTTCCCCTAACTATAGTCCACACTCGGCCCCTGGGGGCCGAGATTGAATTTTATAAAGTTTATCATTTTTAAGTTTCCACTCGGCCCCCCAGTTACGATTATAAATCACATCTTCAAAAATATTAACTATTCCCTCGGACCCGTGCTTCACCTATGTAGGTTCTGCACCTGATTGAATTGTACGTAAACCCTTAGTCCCCGTGGGACTAAGGGTTTACGTACAATAATAGAATTGACTGAAACTGTATTTGTCTTGTGTGTAAATATAACAAAACAAAAAAAAGTACTAGGCTAGGATAGGTTCAAGGGTTTAGGGTCTAATGATCACCTGGGTGATATCAAACAGTTTTTTTTAGTTGATTGTTAAAAAAAGTCGTAGATGACAGTTAATGGTGTCGTCCTATATGTGAACGTCCTCCTTTCAAATATATGAGCCACGACACTTAAAACTACACGATTATCTGTCGTTACGACAAAGTGGGAACGCGGCCTAATGACCCTACCACACGCACAAGCTTCACCACAGTTTTGCATGCGTTATTCGATTTGTACACGGTACATCGTGCGTGTGGTTGGTAATACAGTTTTTCTAACCATGGGGAGTCTCAAAACTGTGGTGAAGCTTGTGCGTGTGGTAGGCCCATAAGTCAGCAGCTCAAGGTAGACGTGTTAATATTGGCGGTCAAAATAAAACTACTTACTTGTATTATTTAAATTAATAACAAACAAAAAACGATGTATTGTTTTGTCGGATTATTATAACAGACTAACTTAATTTATTCTGTAGGATCTTTTCAGACAGTTTTTATTGGAACAAAATTTAAGACTTCCGTGTGCTACGTTCTTGTTGTCAGGTATTTTTTGTTTGTGCAAGAAAAACTTCTGATAAGCTTTTTTGTCAAAAATCACCTAATTACCAAATATATCCTATCACGGTGCTTAAGATCTTGTGTGACCTAGAAGCGCATAAGCCTTTATAAAGTGAATTTATTCAGCTATAATAATGATAAAATACAAAAAGCAAAAACCCCATAGGAAACGAGATATTTCAAAATATAAGTTTATACGGGTTTAAAGCTGGGTATCTCAAATTCCGAGGTGAACTTACTAAGATGACTGGACTATTAGTCAGATACTCATAACATAACATTACGCCTGTAATCCCCTAAGGGTTAGGCAGGTGTACGTATCTAATTACACCCACATTTCTCCAGTTATGTTAAAGTCCCGTGTAATAGGGGGCGAGCCTATTACAATAAACCGAACACAAATCCAGACTAAGAAGAAGATTATAATTTAAACAAGAAAAAAGAAGTTAAAGCATATTTACGGGCAAACACTTAATTGATTACCCACCGTAAACGGTTGGTTTTCCCGAAACTCGATTTGTAATTGATCTTTGGAAAACCGGTATAAATCTTGTTTTAAAAACTGACCTTACTTGCAGGTCAAAACCGGTACAAGTTGTGGCCGAAAAACTGACCTTACCTGCTGTCTCATACCTAGAATTATTGCGTTTCAGATTAATTTTAAACTTTTTTTTATAATTTATAATATTATTTATTATTTTTTCTAGAATTGCCGTGGCTGACCTGGAAGTCTTTAAACAGACTCCGGACCCAGGTTGGTCGCAGCAAAGAAAACTTGCTGAGGTGGAGATACATAAATGACTCTGCACTGGAGTGTAAATGTGGTGCTGTTCCTCAAACAATGGGGGACTTAATATCGTGCCCTGCCAGTCCTGCTGGTTGTTCACTACAGGAACTGATGGACGCTACCGAAAGCGCCAATTCTGGGCAGACACAATTTAGATTGCCATCGACACGCTAAGAAAAAGAAGATAAATTATATTAATTATATAGCTTGTCCACAAGCAAAAATACAGAAAAAACGATCCATATGGCCCTCACATTCACAAAAACTAAATATTCATGTGAAATCATTAAAATAAGTCGGGGATTCACAACAGTTTTAAATTAGCTAGTCGATACCCACATATCGGCAGTTATGTTAATGTAGCATTTGATGGGGGGCGTAAAACTCGCGAAACACTGTACTTATCTACAACAAATGAATGACTAATGATGTACCAACTAGCCGCCGAGTAGTAAGGAAAGCCGACTATGAAGTGTGTGTAGCCATATTTTGTTGTCGGAGAATATTCGGTGAGCAGTCGGCAAAAGCACAGACATGTTGACTAGACTGGGTTACTCCTGTAGTCCTGTTCTTGTTTCCTCCCGAAAATTTATCTGTTTAATAATTACGTTTTTCAAATAAAAACAGGGTGGGGTCACAGAAGAAAAAAAATCGGTTCTAAAACTTTTGTACAATTCTGACCCTTAAAAAGTCTATGGAACTTATAAACGAAATTTTGGAGCTTGTAGAATATACTTACACTAAAATGATTTTAATTTTTTTTTAAATTAATAAGTGTAATTTTAAGAGTTCATTTTACATAGGTCACTTTATTTATAGATAGTCGTACATTACTGTGCATCATTTTTCAACATGTCTTTCATATTTTTTTAAGACTATTTAATATATATTTACATCCATAATATCATTTTAAAATTTATTTTTTAAAGTTAATGTAAAAAAAAATCAGCTGAGTATCTTTGAAAACTTGGAAGTTACCCGATACCGGCCCAATTTCAGCCGGGCCTACAGAATGGATTATCTTTGTAACATAATTATGCTTGGAAGGAACTCTATAAAACGTAATTATTTACGCTTTATGGTTATTTTATGTCCCGTCGGGGCTGCGGGTTGTTCGCAAGAGATACCGCGGCTTTGACATAAAGGGCTTAGAAGGAACATCGGTGGTTTTTAGTCAGTAGAAGTCTGACACTCCCTTTCGCTCTGCCCAAGAGCAGGAGGGGTTATTTGATGATTTCCCAACCCAAAAAAAACCACATTGTTTATTTTTTCTTTTAGATTAAAATTCAGATTTACGAGGATAGGTAACTGTCGACATGGTAATTTACGAAAACATAGGTGCACGATTCCGATAATTTTATGGATTTCAATATTTATGGACTTGGACTGAATCTCGAAAATGGCAATGACAAAACATTAATTTCATACTTTCCGTTAATTTCGCTTTTAAATTCAGTCACACAACGGAACCAGTTCCGCCAAAAAATCCGTTTTATTTCGATATTATCGAGGAAATGCCTCGAATTTCGCGTTCCATTTTGATTTTCTTACTGAGAAATTCTTGATGGAAAAACCCAATAACACTTTGCCCGACCCGGGAATCGAACCCAGGACCTCATGCTTAGCAGTCACACTTGCGACCACTACACCAATGAGGCAGTCAACTAAGATAATATATTAGTTTGGTAATTCTGTTTGCACTGTTATGTATAATTAATGTCACAGTATTCAAAACGTTACGGTTGAAATTTATTTTTATGTAAATTATGTAATAAATTATAGTTTTTTTGTTATAATCTGTTTATAAGCACTCTGTCTGTATACAGAGTGGTCTTTAAAACAGGTTTTATAATGTCAGTACTTATAAGTAAATTAACAAAACTAAATTATTTTGGACTCTTGTTAAACTGTTTTTTTTTTGGTCTAAAATGTATTTTATTTTTATTTCATAGCAAACGATGGGAAAAAATTAATCTGACTAGAAATAATGAAAAGTCAAAATTACATAAAAAATAATAGTTTCGTTCTGGCTTTTAAAGCATATCGCTATTTTTATTTAATTCATCAATGCATTGCATAAATCAAGGCCTAGGTACTGTTTCATTTTAACATTACATTTTATAATACTTTCAAGACATTATTTATTCACTATAAAACCTCTAAAGAAAAATAGTACATAAATTACTAAACACGTGTATTTTACATCAAAGTAAATGTCACCAAACTCACTTGTTTTAAAAACGGCGAAATCCTTGGTTTTGACATCTAAGCACACAAAATTCACTTCAACTTAACTTTCGCTTAACACTGACATAAATTATAATATAATTTTTATTGACATACGTGATGAAATTAGAATAGTTATTATATAAAACGCGCGAAAATCCACATGTCGCGCGAATGGCGATATTAGTACTGAATAGAAATAAAACATCACCACTAAACTTCTGTTCTAAGAAAGATACTTAATTATTACTACCTTTCACTGCCTACCCATATTCAACTCTATCACAAGACGTTATGGTTGCTTTTGACGTGCGAAGCCACTATGGAGTTATGTTCGGAATATTAATTAACCGGTTTTGTAAAAACAACGCGTGAAATATACTGCTTTTTGTGCCCGGATGTGCTTATTATATAAAACTGACGAGTCGTTGATTAGGTTTACATAATTATGCCAAAAAAAGGACATGGTGTTCCGTATCTATTCTGGGAACATTATTATGAGTCTTTGGTCAATTGGACCCGCGTCAAAGTGTGACCAAATCGACTGAGTCAAAGAGTTACTTGGTTACCGTTTCGAGTGGGTCCAGTTGACCAAAGACTTTTTATTTTTTAATAGCTTAATGTAAACGTGATATTATTTAATTTATAACAAAGGCATTTTATTTTTTTACGATGTCGAAAGACTTTTGTTTAAAGATTTTATTTTGCCCAAAGGTTCGATTTATTTTTAATACGTAGTGTCCAGTTATCCATCACACTCTATCTTATTGGATATTTCAAATTGGATTAAATACTAAGCTAAGTACCAGAAAATCAGAAGATTTAAAATGACAGATGGATGAGCTTATAATCAGGGTCACTGAAGATTGATGGTATTTTCATAACGGAGGTGTTTTTCTTGTTGTAACAAACAAACACATCACGATCAGCGTTTAATGTTGCAACAGCTGGAACATGTCTGTCTGCAATCGGAACATTATAGGCTCGCCTATATAGATATTCATATCTAAATGGGCCGGATGACGGAGTGAGGGAGAGGATCCGATATTTACCTCGCCGCGCACCAGCTCTATGCGGTTGAATTTTTTCTTTAGACAATAAATAATTAGAAAATAATTAGCACGCTAAAATAAATGGCAGAATAACATATCAATAAACTTCTGTATTATTGATCTCCTACTTCCTACTAATATTATAAATGCGAAAGTTTGTGAGGATGTAGGGATGGATGGATGTTTGTTACTCTTTCACGCAAAAACTACTGAACGGATGTGGATGAAATTTAGAACACAGATGGTTTATAACCTGGATTAACACATAGGATACTTGTTATCCCGGTAGTATGATCCCGTGGAACAATTATCGAACTCTACGCGGGCGAAGCCGCTGGCACAAGCTAGCATGCAAATAAATGATTTAGATTTTTCAGTCCCTTTGATTTGGTTTTTTGCCATTTGACTCCGGAACCCTAAAAAGGAGTCTAGGAGAAAAAATACGATTAAAAATATTATTTTTATCAGTCTGCACGAGTTAGTTTTTTCTTTACTTCTTTTTACTTAAAGGAAACTCAAGGTTTTGTTCTAGTATTCAACAAGAAGTTTGTCCACTTCTAAGAAAAATGTAAACTGTTAATTGCTCACCGATAATATACATTTAATAACATTTTTACTCGACTACGGCGAAGCAAAAAGGAAGGGTAATGATTTTGGTTGTAAGATCTTTAGGTTTCTTCTCATTGATTTCTTTAGGTCACTGGGATTTGTTTTTTTGCTTTTCTTTTAAAAGCTTATTTAAGTATATTAAAATGTATGTATTTCTTAAGGTTACTGGTAGATTTTGATCTTTGTTTTTTCTTTATTTATAAAAAAAAAATGCCAACAACGACCCGTTAACAAACATACACACAAAGAGTAAAAAATCTTATACCAACGTAAAATATGCGCCTGCGTTGGACAACACTGCCACAGTGTAACAAATAACGACTTTATTGCTGGGCTACGACATTTGCATGAATTATTTATTTATGCTGTGATCTGGATTCTAATAAGGCTTCTAAAGGTTTGACACTGTCTCTCTTGCAAGTTTGATTTCGTCATTTTGCGCAGTTGAGTCGGATACAGGTTTGGCTGTACCTCGTAGGTTTCTAAGTAGATTTGCAAGGACATTTAAATACCAGTGACTACAGGCAGAGGCGGATCCAGGATTTCTTTTCGGGGGGGGGGGCACATACATGTGCCCCCCCCCCCCCGACTACCGTCTAGTCAACAAGAGCTTTTTGGTAATTTTTTTTATTATTCACATGTTTCGGATGCGGAGTAAGAAGCACTTGTTGACTAGACTACATGTGCCCCCCCCTCCAGGCAAAATCCAATTTTTCTGTTATATTGCTCTGTTCAATTCGATTTGGCTAATAAGTATGTACTGTGATGGAAACTCCGTAACCGTCAGGGGAGGGGGAGGGGGGCATGTGACGTAGGCTGATGATGAAGATGATGATGATGAATGGGCAAAATTCTTCATCATGCTTGCTATTAAATAGGGTTATTTTAAATAGGGTATAATTTAGACGGCCACCAAAAATATTTTTAAGACTCTAAGCCTAGGCACCAAATAAAATTTTTGGTTCCTAAAATGGATCAACGGTCACCAAATTCTATCCAACTCAAAGATTAATATTACTACCAATTTTTAGGGGCGGCATGGGCACCGGGCCGTAGGCCGACGAAGGAGGCCGGCGGAGGCCCGGCACTTCGGGGACAGAAGATATTAGTGTTATTTAATATGCGAGCGAAGCGAGCGCGCGTTGAAAAAGCTTTTGCTTTAGGCGACGTACGTTCGACGTATTTGGTGACCATTAATCCATTTTGGTAACCGTTTATTGGTTGCGAAATAGGTACTTTTTTGGGCGGTGTTTAAACACAAGCCTTTTAAATATTGTGTCTACATCGTATCTTGGACCTAAGTAATATGTAAAAACGCCGTGGATTGGACTCTAGCCTACTTCTAATGTGTCGTAATATTTGCTGTAATATATATATTTATTTATTATTATTGAACAATTTTATTGTTTGTTTTCCTTAAATAGATAGACAGTTACTTTACTGAATTAATTCTGATTTTAGAAACATGTTATGTGTGTTACCAAAGCTAATGAACTAAGAAATCACTTAAAAACATTACCTTTCTTCTGGGGACTCGGGAAAAAACTATTTAAAAAAATCGAATCGTTAATTCTGTTAACAAAACTCAGAAAGACATCCAAATTCTAAACTGTAAACAATATTAACATAATAATGGTGATTTAGTATTAATTAAACAAAGTTGCAGTTTTTATAGTGCTAGGAGTACTATTTATTAAATATTTAAATTAAAAAACTGATTTAAATTGACTCTGTATGGAGAGCAGCGGTGGCCCAGTGGTGGCGGTCCTGACTTACGAGCCGTAAATCGTGGGTTCGAACCCAGGCAGGCGCGTTACTTACATAGTGTAATTTATTTCATCACTACTAGCTGCTCTCTAAACGATGAAAGAAAATATTGTGATTAAACCGGAATGTCATACATCAAAAAATTCGAAGACATTTTGTGACATCTTTCAACCCGCACCTGGCCCGCGTCGTGGATTATAGCCCATTCCCTCTCACAGACACTTAGCCTGGAGTCCCAGCAGTGGGAACATTTTAGGCTGATTATTCTGTATAACGAAAGTCTACCTGGAGACCAAGTTGTCGGTGACACCTAGAATTCAAGTATTTGCAATGCCTACCCGGTGTGTAGTGTATGTACACATTATACACACTTAGCTTGGTACCAGATATTAGATAATGTTAGCAGTCGGGTTAGTGACCGCGAGTCGCATGCGCATGCGCACGGAGCGTTGTTCTGACCTGAACAATAACGCAACAACATTATAAAACATAACGTAACATCTTGCTACTAAGCATCGATGGGTTAGCCAGATGTGTACCTAGGCTATTATTGGGTGATTTCCAATTTTGGTGGTCATTCTAAACTATAAAATGAAATAACACAAATCGAGATATCTGTGCCCCCGTCGGGGCTGCGGGTTGTTCGCAAGAGATACCGCGGCCTCGACATAAAGGGCTTAGAAGAAACATTGGTGGTTTTTAGTCAGTACAAAAGTCTGACACTCCCTTTCGCTCTGCCCAAGAGCGGGAAGGGTTATTTGATGATTTCCCACACCCCAAAAAAAAAAGATATTCTGTGCCGTCTTGCAGGTTCTTCTAGCTACGACTATTCTTTTAGGTAAAAGGTACTTATTTTTAACGAAAATTAAAGAAAATATTGCATCACCAAAATTGAAAATCTCCCTATTATTAGACTCCCTTCTCATTTTCCTCTTGTCCCTATCCACTGCTGTTATTCGCCTGTGGCGACAGCGACATCTATCGCAACACATGCGAACTACTTTGGCAAATCCTACATTGCGCTATCAACTTTATCTGCGACATTAGCCTATATAGAAAATCCCGACTTACATAAATATGTCGGGCAGTTAGCCCACCAGACACAACACTCGTCTGGTCGGAGGATCCTCCCTCTTTCTATGGGGGATGAGGAACTTAACACCTGTTCCTCATACCTCCAAACGTCAATCCCTGAGATAAGTATCGAGTTCTACCCGCCATCTCCTTCTGTGCCCGCCGCGTGCTGTTTGCTGCTGTTTGGGATCTGTTGTGTGCTTAATTTTGCCCATAGCTCCTCTAAAACTAGTATAATATTATTTGTAACGCATTTAATTTCCGACATTAGCTAATATTATGTGTCGGAAACTGTGTCCTCTATTCTTTATTTCTACATAACATCTCGCCTTGTCAATCCCCTAAGGGTTAGCCAAAGGTGTTCCTAAAAATACACCCACATCGCACCAGTTATGTTTAAGTTCCATTTAAAAGAGGGCAAGCCTTTTTCCATCAACCGGGCACAGATCCAGAATCCTTGGCTGCTACTGAGAAATTCCTGATGAAAAAACCCAATTAGCTATATTTTGCTCGACCCGGGAATCGAACCCAGGACCTCATGCTCACCAGCCTTGTGACCACTATAACAACGAAGCAGGGGGTCTAAATCTCGTCGGGGCTGTGGGATGTTCGAAAGAGATACCGCGGCCTCGGCACAAGGGCTAAGAAGGAACATGGGTGGTTTTTAATCAGTAGAAGTCTGAGACTCGGACGGGATTTCCCCCTGATTATACCCCAAAAAAAAAAAGAAAAAAAGGGGGTCTCTAATTATCACTTTAGTAGATCATAATCGGAAAATCATAAAAGAAAACGTAAAATGGACCATTCATAATAATAGTACCTAACTGCGTCTGTGATCATAACGCAATTTATATTATGATCTGCTAAAGTCGCCATTTTAGACCCCCTGGTCTAACTTGCCACAATAAAGACCAGGGGGTCTTTATTGTGGCAAGGGTAGACGACTTTTATGCAATAATGCGTAAAAAAACAGCTCCTCTGATGCGCCGGATTCGGGGGAGCACCAACAAAATCCTAAAAATGATAGCTGAGAGGCCAGACTCCGCAGTGCTGGGGAGATTTACACAGCTTCATGTGACGTAGTGTAGTGACACTACTGATTCTTGCCATGAGTTTTGATGTAATACTAACGTAGTTTTAAGACCTTTATAACTAACAGCTGTTTTGGTTAATTATTGTATTTTTGGTTACTTATTTGAATTTTAGTGAATGATGCATACTAACATAGTTTTAAGACCTTTGTTACTAACATGTTTATGTTGTATTATTATTGATGCGCTTCCATGTTGGCGCGCTTGCGCTCCTCCTCCAATGGCATCCTGAATGTGTTTTCAGACCGGTGGGACTCACCCCTTTTACGTAAGTGGATAAGTGTTCAGACACACTTATCAAAATAAACGTGTGGTGCAGTTATTATTGTAAATTAAATTGAATTTAATACTAACATTAGCCTAAGTTATTTTATTGTTACTAACAAAATATGGATGTAATTCTGAATTAAAATATTTGAATTGAATTGAATTGAATTTTAATTGACATAATAAGTAACTACTAAAATAATTTTAAGACCTTTGTAACTAACAATTATGGACAAACTTGGTCTGAAATATAAGTATATTATTATTAATTATTTCTAGTCCCCTTTTTAATTATAAATTAATTAGCTGCATGACAATCAATAAATTAGTTTGCATCATTGAAACTTGTAACCGTATGGTCTTCGACCTTGGGGTAGTGGCTTCGATCTCGATTGAGATAAGATGTCCAATTGTAACGGGACATGGTTTTTTAATTGCGTTTTTATTAATTGCTTGTCAAGTTTGGTCACCAGAATTAGCTAGAAGTATCATTGGATCGTTGAGTCCTTGGTTTCGTTTCCGGGCCTGAAAATGATCACTACTAATAAGTTTTTGTAATAAGTATACTTTTTTATTTGACATGGGCTTACTCTTGACCTCAATCTTGCCCTAGCGGCCACGACATGAAGCTTTCGGTCTACCCTAGAGCGGGGGGTTATTCGATGATTTTCAAACAACAAAAAAAAAGGGGCAAGAGAACTATATCTATTTGTTGTGTCAAAATTACAATTATTTCCTGATATTTTTTTGCAAAAGGTTTCGACAAATCATCTGTGCACAAATCCACACAAATAGTTACTGTTGATAAAATCCAGATGTAAATCCAGTGGTTCTGTGTCGCCATTATCAGGATCAGATAATCTCCTGACTGCATGTAATGTCAGATTAGTTTGACAGGTAGGTAGCTGATGGTCGCATCTACCTGTGAAGTGATTGTTATCTAGGGTAGGTGACCTGGTTTGGTGGATGCTGAGTGCTTTTTGATAGATCAACAATCAGATGTGTCACTAGGAACTTGTTCCGCCATTTCTTCGGCTATGCTAAACTACCAGGGAGTTCATGAATAAAAAACTAATTAGACACCTTTCCAAAATTCTTCCGCACTACCCTTTTTTTTTGGGGGGTGGGAAATCATCAAATAACCCCTCCCCAAGAGCGGGAGGGGTTATTAAACATAGTGATGAACTCAAGACAGTGAGCGGGGTCACGAGGGGTGCCCTTTTTTGGAAACTAAGTAACTAAATCTTATTAACAGTTATTCGTGAGGTTTTTCCAAGTCATCGTCATCTGCCTAGCCTTTTCCCAACTATGTTGGGGTCGGCTTCCAGTCTAACCGGATGCAGCTGAATACACTGGTATTTTCTCCATCTAAAATACTGATTCTAAATGCGGAGCGACTGCCTATCTGACCTCCACAACTCAGTTAATACTGGGTAGTACGACACCTTATGGTATGATTGTTTGTCAGACTTCCAGGTCACTAACTATCTGTAACGAGTGCTAAAGATCTATTATGACAGCCGGGAGTGCTTTCCGAGACACGGAGGAAACTCAGTATGTTATTGGTGGTCACTCATTCACGGGCCAACATAGGCAAGCGCGGCTTAACCTAAAGATCGACCACGGCGGCAGTTATTATTAAGCCACAAGTTCCTTTTCGAAGGAAACAAATAAAAACACACACGGAACCCGCAAATCCTGAAGTTTTACAATTCCCGTGAAGGTACCCAAAAAATTGGCACAGTTCATTAACATCGTAACGTATATCGATCACGACCAGTCCTTCAACTTGGGGGATCGGCAGAACAAGCGGTTATGCCACCGTCATAGATCATTGACAACTTAAGGGCATTTCATCAAACTGCGTCACTATAGGTTATGTCTTAAGAAGCTTACATACATGGCTATTTGGACTAATAGGCCAAGAAATCGATTCCTTTTAAATAAAAAATAACTGGCTTGCTTTCTATGAGAGAGAGAGAGACAGACAGAGAAACACGCGCACGCCGCACTGCTTACAACTATAGCAAAAAGTGTCGTTACAACTTTTGGTCTTCATTTTTTCCGTCTAGCCCCCTTTCGCAACGCGCGATAAGGAACTTCGTTCCAATAAAATTGTGCTCATGGCTGAATAAGTTTGGAGTCCGGTCTCACGGAATATTGATGACTAGCTAGTTTTGTTTGAGCAGTTGCATGCCATGCAGTGGAATACCAGTAATTTAGATGGAGAGACTGCCTATTCCACCTCACAACCCTTTAGGTTCTGGTCACATCGAGCAAGCTAAACTCTAGTTTGGGCTTCAGACAGTGGGCCTCTAACTGTCTTTTTTTCGCTGTAGCGCGTCAGGAATGAGGCTCGCACAGATGGCTTCCACGCAATCATACGAAACAACAGCACAGAACAGCATTTTGAAGATGATTCCTGCCAGACTAGACTGCCGTTTGCAGAGACACTGGGTGGGGACTGTCATAGTTCTGAACAAATAATAGTATGACAACACATAGCATAATTAATTCATGGTTACTGCTGTCTTGTATGGATCAGAATGTTGGGCCCCGTTTTTTACCCCTCCCGCTCTTGGGCAGAGCAGAAGGGAGTGTCAGACTTCTACTGACTAAAAACCACCCATGTTCCTTCTTAGCCCTTGTACCGAGGCCGCGGTATCTCTTTCGAACAATCCGCAGCCCCGACGGGGAGATGTTGGTCCACAAAAAGGATAAATGAAAAGCATTTACATGTGGCTGAGATGAAAATGGATGGTTGATGTGTTGTGTACCCGAATGGATAAAATTAGAAATGAGTACAAAAGAGGAATTCTGACAGTGGCGCTGGTGACTGAAAATTTGTGTGGAAATTGGTTGTCGTGGTATGGGCATGTGATAAGGAGGAATGAGGAAAATGCCGTGAGGAAAATGCCGTGAGGAACATTTTGAGTATGAATGTGGATATAAGAGTGGAAAGAGACCAAAGAAACGATGGATGGACTGTGGTAAGAAAGATATGGCCAGAAAGAAGGTGTCTGATGACATGACGAGTAATAGAGAAGTATGGAAGAAGAAGACATGCTGCGCCGACCACAAATGAATTGGGATAAGGGCAAGAGAATGCGACGGCACGGTTAGCGCAGTGGCTCAAGCAATGGACTGCTGCGCTGCGTGTCGCGGGTTCGATCCGCGCACGGAACAAATACTCGTATTTGTATGACCTACAGATAGTTGTTCCGGGTCTGGGTATTTGTGTATGTGAGTTTAAATGTTTGTGAACGCACCCACGATACAGGAGAAATTCCTAGTGTGGGGCAACGCTTTTATAAAAAAAAAAAGATGATGATACATACTTACTTAGTTACGTCGTGAAAATAATTAGTCCAAAACCACCGCTGACTCAGTTCATTTAACTTTGTAAGTAATTCAGTTACATTGGTTTTATTGTACTAGAGCTGGCTCTGTATTTAATTGAATGAGGTTTTCCCATTTTGGTGGCAGTGGGCGGTGGGGCTTACTTAGTTGCTATATTTACTTTTAAGGAAATTAAAATAATAGTGTGTAAAACCTAGTTTGTGTATGCAGTGTTTGCTGTCCAACGTGATAAATCTGACAGCTTTCTGGGGCTTTATCTGGCGACAGCCTTGCGGACGAACTTTCTGGAGCCCTTTAAAAAACCGCCTTTGGTACATTTTCGCCGTGTTCGTGTTCCACGCGCACCTCAAAGAGATGTCCGCGACGGCCGACGCCTGCCGGGGCTGCGGGACTGTCCGAAAGAGATACCTCGGCCCAGCAACACAAGGGGCTAAGAAGGAACATGGGTGGGTTTTAGCCAGTACAAATCTGACACTCCCTTCGACTCTGCCCAGAGCTGGAGTGGTCATTTGATCACTTCGTACCAAACAAAAAAAAAGTTATTAAAAAATGCAGATTACACTTGATTTATTTGTGGTTATTCAGCGATGGCCTAGTGGTGGCGGCCCCGACTTACGAACAGTAAGTCGTGGGTTCGCACTCAGGCAAGCGCACTACTTTGTTTAATTTATTTCATCGCCACTGCTCTCGAAACTGTGAAGTAAAACATTGTGAGGAAACCGGATGTCGTAGAACAAAAAAAATCGAAGACATGTGACATCTACCAACCCGCACTGGGCCCACGTGGTGGATTATTGCTCATCCCTCTCCTCCAGAGAGGCCCGAGTCCCTACAGTGGGAACATTATAGGCTGATGATGAACCGATTCCATCCTATTACTGTACCCACAGCATCAATCAACCCCTTGTAATAGATCTTCATTAGTATCTGCAACAAATCCACAGCACACTGGGTCGATTTCCATCTACTTTTATTAGCTCTGATCCCTTCCAAAAACATCATAATATTTCCAGTATTTAAGGGAAAAAGATTAAAGTAGCTCGTCGCGTAACTAAACAAAAACAGTCGCTCGAGTCGATCTTTAGGTTAAGCCTTAATCTTTGACAGTCGTTATAGGTAGACAGTGGTCTGAAAGTCTGAGAATCAGTCTTACCAAGGGGGGGAGGTTAGATAGGTAGCCGCTCCATGTAAAATTAGCTGTATCCGGTTAGACTGTAAGCCGACCACCAAACATGGCAACATAGTTGGGAAAAGGCTAGGCGGATGTTGAAGCGAAAAAAAATTAAAAACTAAGACGTACAATATGTAAGGTCCCTTATATCAAAGCTATCTCAGTTACAACATAACGATTGAGGTACATACGGATACTTACAGTAGTTCCTGTAATAAAAATTAAACCAAAACTGTGGAGTCGACTCTATCTTACATTATTTTGATAAGTCGTTGACAATATTTTCTGGCACTGAGAACTGTAATTTTATATTGGGATATTTTGCAATAATTCTAGAATAAATAAATGTTAAAAGTTTTTTAAATATTATTAATTATTAATTTACATTGCCACCTGACGTGGCAATACTGACAGCCTTCCGAAATCTTTCTCCGTCGACAGCGATGCGGACGAATTTCTTTGATGTTTTAATTCTTTTCTGCTCTTGATACGACGTACTTATTAATATTTTATGTCTGTCTAGTAATTAATGTTTATACGAGAAAGTTAATAATAACCCTGATTTTAATGAGATGTTGGAACAGTATTGATTGCTGAGAAAAGTAAGGAAAAATATCAATTTAGAAGTTATGTATGTAACCCACATTTGTAAAGATCGAGGTAGGTATTAAATACCAATGTTCTTCTTATTTACTTATACGGAAATAAATAGTAAAAACCAGAAGCAAATTTTTAGAATAATACTTACAGTAGGACTTTTTAGCATATCGTAATGCCATCTATCGACGATAAATCGAATATCACTTTAAGGATAAACGATACAGAGCAAATAATTGATAAACATTGTAAATAAATGCCAAATGATTTAAACGGATTTTCTGGTTTACCGACTGTAGCTGACGACCCTATTTTAAATCTTGACAAACAGTACTATCAATAACTTAGTCAGTCCAGTCTTACTGCGGTACTCAGAGATATTTAATGATTACTTAAGCCGCCACTTAGTAAAGATTTGACATACTTTTGTATGACTAATCTGTCAAAACCTTTACTAAGTGATGGCCTAAGTAATCATTAAAGCTTTCTGAGTGCGCCAGTTAAGCATTCTACTAAGAGTGCGCATCAAGTTGTCATCTTGTTTACTACTGGCACTTAACCGAACGAAAGAAAGAAAGAAAGTCGACTAACAAAAGGTTTTACAAGGCGCATGAGCGAGAGGGGACACCTTATTAGAAAGACGTATACACTGACATTATTGGTGAGGTTCTTCAGAAAGGACAGGTGCGTATTACTCGCAACCGGCGTGCGTGTATGACCAGATGAATGAATGTGGACGATACAAAAGAAGTAGGTACATAAGTATCGTAGCAGGTAGTGTTCTGTGGTTTCTGCCTACCCCAATTTGAAAAAGGCTTGAAATTATGTACGTATGTATTTATTTAATTTGTAAGTACCTACTAATGAAATTGTATGTTCGGTTTTTGTCTTATTTTTCAAATATTTTTTATTTAATGTACATAATGCAACATTACATGTCCAATTATTGATTAAAATAAAGGAATTGAATTGAATTAAACCCAAACCCACACAAAAAACTCTACCACCAACACGACTCCACCGCGCTTCAATCCCTTCAAAGCTAGGAGCGGTCCTCCACGCATCAGTAACGCTCATTCCGCAACGAAACCAGCCGGCGATCGAGCGTCCTCGTCAGACACAATATGTCCTTAGCAGAAGGAGCCTCAGACACCGAGCATAACAGCATCAGGCAGGAGGAAGAACCCAAGAGCTCACAGATCACTCCAACTGGGACGAAGAAGAAGAATAACGATAAAGGAAGACAGGTTAGTGCGATGTTCAGTCAGTTGTTTTTTGTGTAAAAAAGCATATTTTTTCTTAAAAATCTATTTTTAAATCGGTTCATAAATAAGGTCTAAATTAAAAAAAAAGTTGCAATATAGGTACAGTAGAATTGAGAACCTCATCCTTTTTTGAAGTCGGTTAAGAAGTATTTTGCCTAAGGATTCTCTTCAAGGAAGTTCCATAAAAGGAGACACTGGTGAAGAGATTACTATTCAAGCTTTAGTTTTATCTTCAAATGATTAGGAAAATATTTTGACCGAAGAAATTAACAAAAAAAATGTTTTGAAATTGAAGCTAGCATTGGGGTTAATTTTACGAGTTGAAATATTAATAAATAAAATAAAGTGTTTATTTTAGTTACAATGGGCATGTTTACACATTATTGGAGATCACCTTTTAAGCAAAGAATTGCTTTTACCTATTAGGAGACTCACAAATATTAGTCCTTTATACGACATAATATTTAACTGGTCCCTGGCCCTTATAGTTTAAACTCCTGAAAAATAAATTGAATTTCTGAGCAAAACAGACCCTTTGTTTCTGTGAATATAACTTCTTTGAGCTTTGAAAAGCTCCCGAGTTTTTGCGATAGTTTTGAAAGTAATTCTGATTGGTCAAACTTCAATGTAAATAAAAAAAACCTTGATTATATAATGAGTAAGTTACTCATCTTTTTAGAAAAGAACAAAAAAAAAAATAGAAATTAGAAATTGATTGATTTGATTGGATTTTTTTAGAAATTTAACAAACGTATGAGAAGTGAATCTTTCCAATTTGACTGCATCTTTTGTGATAGGTACGAAAACCATAACAGTTCCAATCGCAATTGTTTATATTTTTTGTTTCTTTCATAACTTTGATAGCTATAACTCAAAATATGATATCTCTATTGTCACAATATGATGAAGAGCTCGTTAACAATAACTGCCGCTCGAGTCGATCTTTAGGTTAAACTGTAAGCTTGTCTAGGTTAGTCAGTGGATGTGTGACCATCCATTACAAACCGAGTTTCCTGTGTATTAAATTTCATCATCATCATCAACTGCCACCGTGGTCGAGTGGTTTAGGGGTTCGCTTTATGACCTGGTGATCGTGGGTTCGATTCCCATGGGAAGCATACTTTCTAAAGTTGTTTCCAGTTTGGTTAGGACATTGCAGGGTTGAATCACCTGATTGTCTGATATAAAGATGATTCCGTGCTTCGGAAAGCACGTTTAAGCCGGTAGTCGCGGCGGTCGTCAAACCATGTCAGAGGCTCTTGAGGCCCTCCTGTCGAGGCTGCGGGTTGTTCGCAAGGGATACCGCGGCCTCGACATGAAGGGCCAAGAAGGAACATGGTTGGTTTTTAGTCAGTAGAAGTCTGACACTCCCTCTCGCTCTGCCCAAGAGCGGGATGGGTTATTTGATGATTTCCCACCACCCAAAAAAAAAAAAGGCTCTTGAGGTGGTTCAGAAACTCTGACACTAGGGTGTGTGGGGTCGTTAGACCTTACTGCCCACATGATAAGAAGAAGAAAATCAATCTCTTGTCGTTATCCCAGTTTATTTGGGATCGGTGCAGCTTTTTCTTTCACTTCTCTGTTACTCGTCATCTCAGGAGACATCTCCTTTCTTGTAATTTCATTCCTCCACAGTACACAGTCCATTCACCTTTCTTTCATATGAATTTAGAATATTTTCAGACAGCATTATAATAACAAAGAAAAATGTTATTGTTAAAATTAGAATTAGGTACATTGTAACATAATGTAATTCTAAAAACTAATCGAATTCGATCCTTTTAAGGAGTTATTTCATAACCTTATAACCAAAACTATGGTGTAGTAGGGTACCTTTTTTATTAATTTTGATAATAATCATAATTTTAATCTCGAAACCCCAGTACCCAAACAACCTTAAGTTCCATATATTTTTAATTAACTCCAACTAGATCTTCCGTTGGTTGAACCAATAAATGTCACTAGAATCGTGTAACAATTGGTCTCATTTGACCGCAAGCCACTAAAGAATTACCCAATTAATAAATATCACCAATTTCAACCATATACGGTGATATAGCTCTGTGGGATTGTAAGGCAATTGATGGCAATTTTGTCAGTGTCTACCTACCCACCTACTTTTAAATGGCCTAATTATACAATGCCTGTTTTGTTGTACGATCTCTAGTAATTGGATTTACTCCTACGCAATGGATTGCGGTCTAATATTCATTTCGATTTATGATTGCAAGTTTGTTGTTTTTAATTAGAAGATTTTATTTGTATAATCTATTTCAATGCTAGTTATAAAATGTCTATTAAAAGTTCCGTGGCTGCTAATGAGAAATTCCTGATGAAAAACCCAATAAAATTTGCCCAATCCGAGAATCGAACTCCAGACCAGCAGCAGACGCGTTTGCGACCACTAACCAACGAGGCTGTCTGAATTTGTGCCCGGTTGATGGCAATATGCTACTCCCTATTACATGAGACTTAAACATAACTGGCGAATTGCGGGTGTATTACTAGCAATAACTCTGCCTGAATCTTCAGGGATTACAGGCGTGATGATTTGTGTTATGTAAAACAATGAAGACTACAAAAAAATCCACCTACTTCTTACCTTAAAAATTAGGTCATTTTCGACTCCAATGACACAGTACCACAGGATCCCATTCATAAATCCCCCTGAACTTTTGACAGCCGGAAACTAAAAGAACAATGCTACAATTAAGCTCGCTACATTTCTTGCGTATGCGCACCCTATGCCCAGTCGAGCTGATCGCAATTATAGATCATTACTGTCGCAGCACTATTCATGAGATCTATTGTATTCTTATTAGGATTATTTTTCTTGATCACTCATAAATCGATTTGAAATGGATGGGTGGACTTTAATGTTTATCGAGTTAGTGTACATGTACGTAATTGTAATAAGTTTGGTTATTTAACTGTGAATTTAGTAGTAATCCTATGTTCAGAAAAGTACGACATTACATTTTTGATCGAAAAGGAAAGGACCCACAATAGAACCTTGAGGAACCCCCAATTAATCATATGAGAATCGCAGATAGTTTATATTTATTATGTAATACAAAGCTTTTGGTAAAACAATTTACTCGTTGCCAGATGTCAGACTCTTACATGTGGAAGGAACAGATCCATACTCTGATGAAGGGCGGAGAGAGTGAGTCCGATATCTCGGACTCCGAACACTTCCTGACCAAAGGCGCCTTCCTCCTCACTCCCTCCCACGGCCTCAGCATGGAGAAAGCTTCGGCCATCTGCGAGAAGATGGAGTTCAAAGGCTGCTTCTCACTGACCAAGACCGCCACTGGCATCCTTTTCAAATTCTCCAGCGTTGATGACTACCAGATGGTCTTCAAAAAAGGTTTCCATAAAGTTACTGGATCCAGGTTTTATAGGAAGGTAATTGGTATATTTTTCTAAAATGTATGCTTTTGACAATGCTTTCTTTTGTTGTGCTTTCAATGCTTCCTTTTCCTGTTTCCTTTCTCTCTCTCATGTTTTTATTGTACAATTTAATGATTCTCCTCTTCGCCCTTTCATGTGGATTCTACTATAATTCTTAAAATATACGCTTAAAAACTTCTCATATAAGGTACTCTATTTTGGCAAATTAAACTGTTTCATCACGTAGTAAAGAAAGTAACAATTAAGATGTCTAGTACCTACTAATTTTATAGACTTTGTACCTACTTATTTTATAGATCTTCTTACAATTTATCAATCATTAATTCATCTCCATACTTTTCCAGATCGCAATTCCCTGCAGACCCCAAAAGACGTTCACCATCTATGTCTACGACATTCCCGATGAGGTCCCTGAGGAGGACGTCCGTCACGCCCTCTACAAGTTCACTTCTGTCGTCGAGGTGGTTCGCCTGCACTTCTCTGGCTCCCCCAAGGATGGAAACACTGGTTGGTATAGCATAGGTATCAGTATCGCACCTTACTTTCTTTGCTTCGATAGCAAGACGCGCTTAGATGTTGGTGATCGGTTCTACCAGGCGCTTTGAGAGTTCGAACTGAGTTCTCAACAATATTTTTCTAACTTTCAACTAATTTCCGTTGATTTAAATGACATTGGGGATTGGGGGAGCTCGTGGCTAAATAACAGCAGCAGCTCGGTCCATCTTCAAGCCACTCTTGCCTAGGTCGGTCCGTGGATGGGTTAACACCCAATACCGTAGCACGAGTTTCCTCCGTAACTCGACAAGCCCATTAAGTCTTTGATCCTGGCTGTCGTAGTCAGTAACCCGAAGGTCTGTTAACCGGCCCAAGAGGAATCGTAGTACCCAGTTTTAACTGGGCAGTGAAGGTCAGATAGCCAGACGCTCCATATAACACACCGGTATGCAGCCGCATTCGCAACCCGAGAAAAAGCGAAGCAGATGATGATGATTAAAATGGTATCGGAGCTGATTGTAATCCTATCCGATTCCCAGTTTTTATCTTTGCAATGGATTGTTACTTCTACTACAAGTTTGAAACTAACAATTAGGGCGCACCTTTCAAAATTTACTAATCCATCCGCTAGTAACAAAGACCTCAAATTCTTTGCTTCGTAATTCTGCATCAGATTCCTCAACTGCAACTACCTTTACGTTTCAGGATCCTCCACTCCTAAGCCGATGGAGAAGTCATCCTCCCGGGCCCTCACGACCATTGATGGCGAGCTTGTCAGCAGCATGATCCCTAAGGAAGCCTCCAGCGTAATTCGCGTCACCCTGGCCAGCATCGAGGAGTCTAACATCCTTCTCCAGAACGGGCTAGACTTCTATGGAGCCACGTTCTTTCCTACTGAGCTCGCGACGCCAGCGGCGGCTGCCAAGCTCATCAAACCTAGCAGGTATTTTGTTTTCTGATTTAATTGGTAGATTTTTGCTTTCATGCGTATTTGATCCTGAAATTTATTGAGGCGAAGGCAATTGCTACTTGCAAGGCCTGAATAAGTAAAAGTGTAAGCGATACTCTGACTTGAATAGTGAACGTGGCAGTACAAAAAAAAAGAAAATAAAAGTATTTTATTTATGAACGGAGTAAAGTTTACGGAGCCTGAGACTATGAAAAAGCAAAAGTGCAGATAAGCATGGGAGCAAGAACTATTACTATTACTTCTAGTATCTTCACAATATGCATTTCAGTTTTTTTGAGCACCAAGCACAATTTTTAACAGAACGTTAAAGTTTGGGTGTCCCCAGGGTCACGGGAGGCACTGTCTCCGCCAGGGTCCGTGATTTACTGCCAGTGTTCGACCAGCAAGGGTTCACCAAGTTCGCGCCACCGGCATCGCGTCTGGTCAAGCCAAGATCCAAGTAGACGACCACAATCCCGCCTGTCATTCCATGACATCTTCCAAATCACCGCAAGATATGATTGTGCTTTTGTCAGAGTTCGCTTACCGAGCTATTTTAAGTAAGTGAACTCTAAGCTAAGCCATAATTCGCTTTTTACTTGCAGTAGTTAATGTGTCTGATATAAATAAATGAGCATGCAATGACAGGACCTAATGGAAGAACGCTTTGGACAAGGATACCGAAACGAAAATAAATAACACCAATAAATTTTCATATTTAGGTTCATTGTATTAACAGCTAATAATGTACATAAACAACAGTTTGAATAAAATAAAATATATGTTTTAATAGCATTTATGTAAGTACATAATCGTATGACAGAATGAGTACCGAAATGCATTTAATATTATATTAAACTTAACTAAATAATGTGCCATTACATAGACACTATTTAATAATCTGTTTTGTTACCAACTTGTAATAATAAATGTTATTTTCTATAGTTTGTGGTTTTATTTCAAACGTTTCTAAACTCTTTGGTTTAGCCAATATTTGTCTTTTATATCAGTGTTAGCCGATAAATATTACTTTTCATAACTTAAATAAATTACAATGGTTTTTTGTAAACGAAGGCTAACACTGGCTTTATCAACATCTATTTTTTTATTTTCTTACAATAAATACAATAAAATAGTAACTTACAGAATAGTTTTTGAAAACATGCCACAGAAAACGTTGAATTCAAAATCCAGAAAAGCTAGATCTATAAAAGTATTTTCTAACATTTTGTCTTTAACCTGGAATGTTATAAAATCTCTTAAAATATCTCAATCATGTATAAGTGCTAGTATTATGACAATAATATAATTTGGAACATATTTTAAATATTTTACACAGTTATAATAATCACTCTATGTCTTTTGAAAATAACAAGTGGTATTTTTTTAAAGTATCTTACACTCTTACATATATATAGTCCTTTAGATAAAATAGCACCGTTCTTATTAAAATTGACTACCTTAATATCACAGTTTTTATTATTATGTCGCTTATAGCGAACAACACATTTATGGCTCTGTCTCGTCAATCTTCAACACGCTGCAATATAGCTATTATACTTTAGGGCCAGTACTCTTTTTCCCATTTCTAAACCTCTCTTCAATTTCTTGTAAACTCTTTCCTTTAGTTTCGGGCAGTATGAAGTACATCACGGTTGTACCAATAAGGGCTATAACTCCATAACTGAGGAAAGTAATCACTTCTCCGAAATTGGTCATCAGACCTGGAGCCGTTTTAACCACAATGAAGAATGCAACAAAAGTTGTAGCTGAACTGATACCAGAGCCCAAACCACGTACGTTCGTAGGAAACACTTCCCCACACATGATCCATGGCAATGGAACCAAGCCTATAGATATAGCACAGATGTAGAACATTAAGAACATTAAAGGTAGCCATGACATGTTCTCTGGCTTCCAATAAAGGAACATTGATAGTCCGACCATGGAGATCGAAGTCCAAATACCACTTATGAAACATAGAGGTCGCCTTCCATATTGTTTGCATATTACACAAGCGACCACACTCATGAGGACTCTTAATGAGTCTATAATTAGCATCACAAGGTAATGATCGAGACCCTTCCCGACGGCCTTCTCAACGATTTCAATCGAATAAAATGCAACTGCATTTACACCTGAGAACTGACAAGTGCAAAAGAACATAATCATGATCATGAGAGGTTTAATCAGCTCAGGGCTTTTTAAGCTAATCAGTTTTTCTTTCCAAGACAACTTTGGTGCACTATCAAATGCCTTTTTGCTGTCGACGATCCCTTTCAATTCTAATTTTGCTTCTTCGCCATACCCTCTTAACCAATAGAAAGCTTTGATTCCATCTTCGATCCTGCCTTGTGATATCAGCCAAATGGGACTTTCCGGTACAAAGGACAGTAGACAGACGGTTAATACTGGGAATACTGAGCAGATGATGGCGGTCCATTGCCAAGTTAGAAACGTTCCTATGACATGAGCAACAAGAATCCCTAGGGCTATGGCTAAAGAAACTGCAGCAAGGAAGAATCCTCTGTATCTTGGTTCTGTAGTTTCTCCAATGTAGACAGGGATGAGAGGACCGGAGAGGCCAGCACAGAGGCCGGTGAAGAACCTGCCGATGAGCATAAGGCCGAGGTTGGAGGAGGAGGCGATGAGGATCCATCCGAGAAGGAGAGGCACGCATGTGATGTAGTGGGACGTCTTTCTCCCGAACTTCTCCATCATCCAGCCGGAGACGAGGCACCCTGGAGCCATTGGTAGTGCTGCCATTGCCGCTGTAATGAGAAATGAAGATGTCAGTAAATTGAATAACTTAAAAAAAAGTAATGTTATAAATCATTTTGAAAATTCATTTTATTTGGTACTTTTGGTAGTTAATAAAAAGAAATACAAATTATTTGAAGACAGTTTGGTATTATCTTATAGCGCTTGTTTTTACAATTGTAAACATTCATGCGGAACAAGTATATGATAAAAGAATGGACCCCAATATATAGTGTTATTTGTTAAATTTTGTTTTTATTCTAGAATACTTTAAGTAATCCAAAAACACTATCATTGCAAATTATGGCGTAACATAGGAGCTTAATGCGAAATGTTATCAATTACTTGTGAAATGTTACAGCACCATGCTGAGATAGAGGCCTTTTGGCCTTGCGAGGGACTAATTTTAAATGAGGTATGTCTAATTTTTAAGTGTTTTTCTCTTATGTTTACTTTTGTTTTTTTTTAATGTAATTTTTTTATCAATTTGTTTAGACCTGTGTGAGATCAATAAATACTTTTTCTTTCTTTACTTATATCATCTGTTTCAAGTTATACAGGGTGTACGGAACAACTCCTTATTCTGAATCATATTCCATCGGTATTTTGCTCCGAAAAAAAAACACATTTTTGTTGCCACAGCCTTATTTCAATCAATCATCAATGGATGTTGAAATACTAACGAACGTGCGTTTTTGCTACGGTAACGATACATTGCGTATGAAGAAATAAAACAAAAAGTAAATACAACAAAGCTTTGTTGGATAACGTATAAAGTTTTTGAAATAATTTCTTGTACCGATCATCTTTGTATGATTATACTGAATTCACCCCATCATCATGTCAGTCCTGGTAAAGTAGACTTTCTTTTTTTGGCGGGTGGAAAATCATCAACTCCCGCTCTTGAGCAGAGCGGAAGGGAGTGTCAGACTTCTACTGACTTAAATCCACCCATGTTCCTTCTTAGCCCTTGCGCCGAGGCCGCGGTATCGAAGAACCCGCAGCCACGACGGGTGTTAAAGTAGACCTCTGATTCAAATAGGTATACCAGTAAAACAGTAAATAAATACCCGTTCAATGTTTGTTTGAACTGAATCTAAACGCGCAATTATATGATAAGCGGCCTTACTCTACTTCACTAAAGGGGACATTAGCCGTTCAAGTATCTAGCTTAGTTACTACATATTCATTAAACCGCATTCAGACAGAATTAATGTCTTATTAAATACCCAAGAGTACTTGATCAATTTTGTATTTATTACAGTTTGGGTTTATTACATGAGCTTGGCTTTATTTGCCAGACCATTTTTTTTTTTTTTAATGGGACAAGCCCGCCACACTATTCCCAATTTCAAACCAGTGTAACTCCTGTAAGCCAGAATCAACAGTGGCGACCACAAGAAAAGCGCCGAGACAATGAAGCCCGACGAAGTCCCAGAAAAACGATTAAACTGTCTTGGATCCCGCAACGAAATTAATCAGAAAATAATAGCGGAGGAGTAGGAAAAACATAATTTCCACTTCCCTCCATATCAGCAGGAGACAGATTTGCCGGGCCAGGCAGTCATTGGGTTTTTCCTTCCGGAATTTCTCAGTAGCAGCTACGTTGTTTGGATTTGTGCTTCGTTAAAACAACATACTCGCCCCTTATTACATGGCTTCTAAAAACATAACTAGCGAAATCATCATCTGCCTAGCCTTTCTCCCAACTAAGTTAGGGTCGGCTTCCAGTCTAACCGGATGCAGCTGAATACCAGTATTTTACATGGAGCGACTGCCTATCTAACCTCCATAACCCAGTTAATACTGGGTAATACGATACTCTTTGGGAAGACTGGATGTCAGAGTTTCAGGTCATTGACTACCTGTAACGACTGCCAAAGATCTATATATGGCAGCCGGGACCAACAGCTTAACGTGCTTTCCGAGGCACGGAAGAAACTCGGTATGTCGGGCGGTCACCCATCCACAGACACAAGCACAGCTTTACCTAAAGATCGACCCGAGTGGCAGTTCTTATTAAGCCACGAGCTCCTCGCGGATCACTAGCGAAATGTGGGTATACTATTAGGCACACTTCTGCCCAACCCTTCGGGGATTACAGGCGCTATATAGCTTAGCTTCGAAATTCCAGCTATTAGACTTACAACTCGCTTTGCCTTACCTTACCTTATTGCTTATTGCTTTACCTTATTGCTGTCTTCATAGCTTAATGCCAACAGTAATCTAAATTATGTCATTTAGACATCTTTTGGCAGTCGTTACAGGTAGTCAGTGGTCCCAAAGTTTGACAACCAGTCTTACCAAGGGTATCGTATTACCCAGTGCTAACTGAGTTGTGGGGGTTAGAAATGCAGTCCCTTTATGTAAAACACTTGTATCCAGTTGGACTAGAAGCTGACCCCAACATAGTTGGGAAAAGACAGGCAGATGACGAATTTAAATGATGTCGGTTGTATAAGATCATGAGTATCACATCCTGTATGTCCAGATACCAGGACGTTCAATGAACTTACGAACGCCAGCTGCAATCGCTAATATAATTATTACACTGCTGTTATACAATATTGAACATCACGCAAAAGTAAACGAAGCTCCCGTTGTAGAAGGCCTAAGAGATGAGAATATCAAAACAAAATCACGATTCTTACCAATCCATGACGTAGTATCTTCGTCCGAAGGAATGGGTCCTCCAGGGTTCGCCTTTAGCTGAGGTATTAATATCGCAGAGTAACCTGACGTCAGACCGGTCACGAAGGTCAGCAGGATGGGGGCTGAGGATGCCAATGTCTGAAATTTACGTTTTTTACTTAGGTTAGATTCTTGCATGGGATGAAGACATGATGAAGATGGAATTTTAATTAGTTGTTGCCACAGGTTGTTGTCATCCCCGTCGGGGCTGCGGGTCCTGTCGGGGCTGCGGGTCCCGTCGGGGCTGCGGGTTGTTCGCAAGAGATACCGCGGCCTCGACATGAAGGGCTGAAGAAGGGTGGTTTTTAGTCAGTAGAAGTCTGACACTCCCTTTCGCTCTGCCCAAGAGCGGGAAGGGTTATTTGATGATTTTCCACCCGGAAAAAAAAAAGGTTGTCATAAAAAAGGTGAAGTGAAGTGTCAGCAATAATTGGTAAACGCCATGGATGAACGCCACTTTAAAGCATACGCACATAAAATCCTTTTACAATTATATATCTGACTCGTGACAACTGCAATTCAACCTTCAATCTTGCCTGGCATGTCAGTATTTTTGGGACAATGGAAGAAAAAATATGTTACGCCTACCCAAAATGACATGGCACAAGGGCAGAAAGAGGAACATCTTAGTAATTTGTTATATCGAGTTTAAAGATCAGTGTTTTTGACAATGATGCCAAGATAAAAGAAAAAAGAAAGTGTAAACGAACTGTAATTAAATCATTATTTTTGTTTGAAGTTATCGTGCGTTTCGCAAACACGCTTATGCTTCTAACTATTAAAATAGAAACAGTAAATTACCTGTTTCCATAACGGTGAGAAGCGAGCGACAGTCTTAGGTTCCGTCAGCAAAGTGGTATCTTTCTTCTCCGAACCTAAAGTAAGTCCCAAAGAAGAATTAGTCATCTGAATGTTCTGCAGGTAGTGAGAAGATCTTCTTGAAGTTCTCTTCTCTCCTTTGTTCTCTTCTGCTTCTGCATAAGCTTCTTTATTGACATTTTTGAGATCTTCGTTTATTAATTCTAGTTTAGATTGTTTATCTTCGTTGGTTTCTTTATTTGGTGTATCTTCAGTAGTCTGATTGGTGTTAAGATTGTTTTTAACAAATCCTTCGATTTGTTTATCTAAGTTCTTATTCTGTTCACTTTGGAGTTTTATAGCTTTGTTATTGTTATCATTTTGTTGAGTGTTATTTTCGGCGATGCTCTTGTTAATTACTTCATGTATTTTCTCAGCGCTATTTTCATCTTGTACTTCATTATTTGCTGCGTTGCTCAGTAAATCTTGTTCATCAGCAAATGTTTCGTTGTTCTCGAAAGTGCTTGCTGGTAAATCTTCTTTTTCATTTGCTCCTACCGCCATGCTCGTTCTGTAAATAAAGAGAAGCTGTGATTAATTTAAAGTCATCAATAAATAAGATTTCTTGAGTGAATGCAGAATCATAGTGTGTTTATCAGTCATCGTAAATATAAATCTTTGTTTAAGAATTTGTTATCAGGAGCACTTGACGTCTTGTGGTATCACGGTTATGAGGCAATACTTGTTCGTTGTCCTATCAGTTTAAAAATGTAAATATGTCTATATTTAAACTTATACCTACAGTAATTGATTTATATTTTGAAATGAATGGTGTGTGAAATTGTTTTATATTATTTGTACCTAAGTTTTATACTGTTTCACTCAAACACCAAAGACAAAGGTTTATGCATGGTAGATACGAAATGTTTAGGTTATTTTTTTACGCATTATTGATACAAAGAGGAGAATATTAGTTTATACAAATATACATGCAACAACGTTTTCCACAGATACGCAAAAAGATAAAAATAATATCGATAGAGTAGTAGTCGGAAAGAATATAATATTGCACCAATATTTGATTTGTTCTGTAGTCAAAACCACGTCCCATTGATTAGAAGTTTGAGAGACCAAATTAACATAATTATGAATTCATAAAACGTATTATTTCCACCATAATAGAGGAGACATAGGAAACTTTTGAAGGTGTAAACAAAAAGATACTAAGTGTTATGTTTATGTGATAATTACTTCGAAGACAATGGATAGCGTGTCGTATAATGCAATAAAAAGTTAGCTGTGTGTCGTGTAAGATTTCATTCGTTTACTTTTGTCTTTACTTGTCAAAGTAGGCAGCCGTCACCACTGGGCCAGCCAGTGGTGACGGCCCCGACTTACGAACAGTAAGTCGTGGGTTCGAACCCAAGCAGGCGCATTAATTTCCGTAATTTAATTCATCACCGCTGCTCTCAAAACGGTGAAGGAAAACATCGCGAGGAAAGCGGCATGTCTTAGAGCCAAAACAATCCTGGACATGTGACATTTACCAACCCGCACTGAGCCCGCGTGGTGGATTATATCCCATCCCTCTCCTAGAGAGGAGGCCTGAGTCCCTGCAGTGGGAACATTATGATAATGATGATGTCAAAGAAGGCTGTAAAGCTACGCAAACGGGCCACTTTTCACAGCCAGCGGGGGCTGGTGACCGCTGGAGCTGTTTCCATGTTTTTTTTTATATTCAATCACCGCAAACTTGCAGCGAGTGGCGTCCACTCGCTTACTACCCTCACTCTCCTTCTAAATGAATCGGTTTGGCGTAGATATTCCCAAAGTGAGAGTCAAGTCTCTTCTTTAAATTTGAATGCAACTTCAACATCATCATCTACATCAGCCTTAAGACTTCCACTGCTGTACAAAAGTCCATAGAACGACATAACTAACGGCCGCTTGCATCCACCAGTTGCCCGGTTGTTTACTTCAAACATATCTTCTTTAATAACAACTTCGCAAAAGTATCCTAATGAGTAATCACACAAAGACACACCCGCCTGCAAATGGCAGTAGTGTCTGATGTCATACTCATTAGTTTTGTGTAGTAAGTACTGAGAGTCGTGATAACTACAATAACAGAGGTCAATCAGCAAGGGTCATGTGACGTTTTATTAGGTGCTGTTATCAGTAAACCTCGTGACTGTTATCTGAGGGCTGTTTCTTGTTAGCACGAACTTCGATAGGAAAAGTGCATGTTCACGAAAAACTGATAAAGTCAGGTCAGGGGGTCGATTGGCCCGTCGGGGCTACGGGTTGTTCGAAAGAGATACCACAGCCTCGACACAAAGGGCTAAGAAAGAACATGGGTGGTTTGTAGTCAGTAGAAGTATGACACTCCTTACCGGTCTACCCAGAGAGGGAGGACTCATTTGATGATATTTCACCCTGGAAAAAAAAGGGGCGTTGATTGGAAGCCACGTGATGGCTACCGGCCACCGTAGGCGGGGTTTGTGCATAGTAAGTAATGAGCTAGCTCGCCATCCGCCCGTCTTATGACAAGTAATGACAACGACAGGTCGTGTCGACGCGACGGAGCGTTCGTGTTCCACGCGCGCTTCAAAGAGATGTCAGCAACATTGCAGGGGCCCGCAACTGCCGACGCCTACCGGGGCTGCGGGTTGTTTGAAAGAGATACCGCGACCCCGGACACAAAGGGCTAAGAAGTAACATGGGTGGCTTTTAGTCAGTAGAATTCTGACACTCCCTTTCGCTCTGCCCAATAGCGGGAGGAGTCATTTGACGATTTAATATCCTCCAAAAAATTGCGCTGATTGGATAATCTTCTAGCTTTCCACCAGTGAAAATTTTTTTGCAATCGAACGAGGAGTTACGGAGTTTACCTCAAACATTCAAACTTACAAACTATACCTGTTTATACGTTAGAGTAGCTGTAATCGTTTTTACGCTGATTTTAATTCTCAGGCCTACGTTATGTTAATGTACTATCCTGATATCGGACGAAACCTGAATATTAAATAACAGAAAGTTATTCTATGGGCGTGGGAACTGAATCAGAGATTAAGCGAAAGATGAATAACCGGTTAGATTTGGTTTTATAATAATATGAATTTTATTTTAGTTTTATTGTAATTGGTGTTTATAGGAGAGCAATAAACTATATTTACGAGTAAATACGGTAATTTCTACTTACATGAGTATATGTTACTATGCACAGTATAATATGGTTTGGGAGACATTCCATAGGGCCTAGACAAAAACACAATCGATTTTAGAGAGTTTCATATTTACTTTCACATTTTACTTTTCTTTTTTTTTTTTGAGGGGTGGGAAATTATCAAATAACCCCTCCTGCTCTTGTGCAAAGCGGAAGGGAGTGTCAGACTTCTACTGACTAAAAACCACCATGTTCCTTCTTAGTTATTTTTATTTTTTATTTTATTGAATTTAACTTTGTATATTATGTAATGTGACTGTTGAATTGTATGTCGATTATGATATGAGTCTGTGATACTCGAATTAAATGATTTTATTTATTTTAGTCCTTGTGCCGAGGCCGCGGTGTCTTTTTCGAAAAACCCGCAGCCCCGACGGGATTGATATGAGCCTCTCGCTATCTTATGTCAGTTCAATAATTAAGGGCGTCAAGGCTTGAGGAGTGCCTCGTGAAGGGTCCGTTTACACTCTGTATACAGGGTGTAAATCAACCCATCACACATTCGTCAACCAAGCATTCTGTACATCAAACTAAGTACCCATACGCAAAAATTTTTGCTGGGAAATCACATTTTACGGTAAAACTCAATGTAGCACTGTTAAAACATTGTGCTAGTGGATGCTTTGGATAGTAAACGGGTCATGGAGGTAATTTAAGTGAAGTTATAACATGAAAAACTAGTATTTACAAAATCAGCTGTGAAAAATTTGGAACTTTGACCCCCAATATCTCCGTAACTAGGTTCCCAGGTATGGTCTAAACCAAAAAAACGTTCACAGTGGTGGGGAGTACAAGTGCCTTTCGTTTGCGTTAAGGGTACTTTTACACCCTGTGTACTCGGTTCCCGTGAGTACATGTCAGTTAATGATACATTATCGTCACTAGAAGACGTCTCTGAGTGCGGGACTGCGGGTCATATCTAGGTGACATTGCAAGGTTGTCGATTAAATGAGGAAAATGGATTACCCTATCATCCAGCTAACGGCTAATTACATATTATACGACCTGGTTACATACATTTTGACCCGTAGACTTTCAGAATGGAATAATTGTTTCACTTACACTGGTATTGTTGGGACTAGAATTGATATCTACATTTCGCCCCATCAAATATAATAGGGAATGTTTACTGACAAAAAAAAATATAATTCTAATTAGTCCGTCTGTTAGATTATCGAAAAATATTAGATACATATTTTTTATTTTACCAAATCAATAATTATTGACGAAAATAAAACGCGTCAAAGATTTGAGTGGGGGGTCGTGACGTCACTTACCGGTAAAAAATGTCATACTAATGTCTTAGAATATGACGTCACACGAGTTTTCAAAGCACTGTATCGTCTTCATTGTTTGTCTACGTGAAAAAAGAAAAAATACGTGTTCAATATTTTTGAAAATCTATCTGATGGACTAATAAGATTTTTTTAGTTAACCATATTGACAGCTACAGTTTGTTTATAATTTGACTAATGTGAAAATTGGGTGATAGTACGCCCATTTTATCCGCCCGTCAAATTCCATATTGTAATAAAAAACTTGAGAGGTGTCAAGGAACACCCGGATGGAACGAAGTTATTGTTATTATTTTTTATTATGTAAAAAAAAATAAAAAAAAATAAAAAAGAAATGTAGAAATGAAAATATCTGGCTTGCGTTCTATAAGAGAGAGAGACATGCGACGCCGCGCCGCACAGCTTACAATAGCTTACTATAGCAAAAAGTGTCGTGACAACTTTTCATAAGAATTTTTTCCGTCTAGCCCCCTTTCACAACGCGCGATAAGGAACTTCGTTCCAATAACCTTCACATGGGATAATTCCTAACATTCACGAGAACGTAACTGACTGTCTCGTTGGTCTGGTGGTCGCAAGCGTGGTGGTTGAGCATGAAGTCCTGGATTCAATTCTCGGGTCGGGCAAAGGTGCATTGGGTTTTTCCATCAGGTATTTCTGAGTAGTAGCCACGAATTACTGGATTCGTGTCCGGTTGATGGCAATAGGCTCGCTCCCTATTACATGGAACTTAAGCATAACTGGCGAAATGTGGGTGTACTATTAGGTGCACCTCTACAACACCCTTCGGGGATTACAGGCGTGATGTTACGTCACGAGAGTGAAACCGCGGGAAAACCACTGGTCAAATATCTCATAAAAGATATCTTGGGTCACACACAGCTCCAATTGGCCCCTCAATCATTTAGAGTTCAAAACTAATTAATGATGCTTTAATTAATTGTTTGGCCATGAGCAGCACTTAACACTAGTTTAGATCTAACTGTGTACGTCTAAAGATTAATATGACCATTAATTTAAAGACTCATTGCTTTTATTGAAAAAAACAATTACTTTATTAAATAGAGTAGAAAAAAACAATTACTTTGTAAGTACATCTAAATATTATGTCATGATCACACACTATGTTGTCAGGATAATTAAAGGCGGTATCAAAGGTTTTTTTACCCGACTGCGGCGAAGCTCATAAGGAGGGTTATTAAGGATGTGAAATCATCAAATGTCTCCTCCCGCTCTGGGTAGAGCAGAAGGGAGTGGTCCGTTACTATTCATTGACGTGATTCCCACGTGCAGCTCTACGCAAAGGGTAAAAGGAATTTCCTTCATGAACTTGTCAGTACCAGCCCGGTGGAGTCTAGATTCTTGACCAATTGATGGCAATTGGCTCGCTCTCCATCACATCGAGACTTTAAATATAACTGGCGATGTGTGAATGCATAAAGGTACACCGCTGGCTAGGGTCTTCATGAATTATATTCGTTATGTAATGAAGTATAACTGACATTTGACCTCCGCGAAACGATTGCGAGTCTTTGGTCAACTGGACCCACTCGAAGTGGACCCACGAGATCAGTCGAACAAATCACTTTTTTTTTAATAGTTTTATTGTGGGTCCAGTTGTAAGCGGGTCCAGTTGACCAAAGGCTCTTGCTGGGCAATCTGATAATAATTCATTAGAAGCGACAATATTTCTAAGAATTTTGCTGTCCTAATTTTTTACATTCACCTTCAATAAACATTGCCCAAATATCCCGGTTATAAAAATTAATAATGAGAGTATCGCGCATTAATAAAAAGTTCTAGTAACGTAGTAAAAGATGTTTTACGAGGTAAATTATTCAAGATCGGAATGTTAAACATAAATATACACACACATATATATTATATTTACTTATTATATTACTTAATATATTTACTTAGTTTAATAGATGTATGTAGGCACAAGTACATTCAAGAGACTACAACAATTGAGCTTTCAATAAACGTAGTATATAATATACGTATATGTTAGTATATTCGAACTATGCTCAAACCGGTACCAAGACAACATTGGTACCGGTTTGAGCATAGTTCTAAATATAGTAAAATTTTGTTCGATCGATGGATTATAATAGAATTAGAGGTTTTTAGGTTTGTGTGGAGACATGTCTGACTCGTGGGTTTAGTACTCCACTGATGAGAGTGTAGTCTTTGGTTCGATTCCCAAGTAGAGCAAAGTTTTGTTGATTTTTAGGGTTCCGTACCTCAAAAGGAAAAAAATCGGAACCCTCATAAGATCACTTTGTTGTCCGTCTGTCTATCCGTCCGTCCATTCGTCTGTCTGTCAAGACCCGTTATCTCGGGAACTCGGAGGTATCGAGTTGAATTCTCTACAGTCCGTTTCGCGAGACTTCTTATTATTATACTTTTTGGATGTCGCAATCACTACATTACTATCACTACATTTAAAAAGTCCTCCATCGCGTCTGTCTGTCTGTTCGCAAAAAACTCAAAAACTGCTGGACCGATTTTCATGCTGTTTTCACAAATGGATAGAGTGGTTCTCGAGGAAGGTTTAAATATATAATTTGTCAAGTTCCGACATCCACGTGGGCTAAACCGGGGGCATCAGCTAGTATATAATAAACTAGCTGTGTAGTTTCCTTCCCCAGGATATAATCTATCTTCTCGCCAAATCTCATCACGATCCGATCAGCTGTTTAGTTGTGTAGAGAAAACAAACAAACAGAGTTACTTGATTAAGCAATTATAATATTATTAGTATGGATATCTCTGTGTGTCATCATCATCAACTGCCCAGCCTTTTCCCAACTATGTTGGTGCTTCCAATCTAACCGGATGCAACTGAATACTAGTATTTTACATGGAGCAACTCTCTGAGCTCCACAACCCAGTTAATACGGCGAAATACGATACCCTAATTGTATATCTCTGTATGTAAATGAACGAATACTCATCATCTGCCTAGCCTTTTCCCAACTATGTTGGGGTCGGCTTCTAGTCTAACCGGATGCAGCTGAATACCAGTATTTATATGGAGCGACTGCCTATCTGACCCCCACAACCCAGTTAATACTAGGTAATACGATACCCTTTGGTAAGACTGGTGGAAATGAACGAATACTATATGAGTGATAATTAAACTTCGCAGTTTGAACAGTGAATCATTCAGTGGGCGTTGTGTGGTCATTCCGAAAAACAATTAATTGTTCATATTGTTATCTTGTTTTGCGGAAGAGAATGTGAGCCAGCTGTTTCTCACCCGGTCATTATTAGGTGCACCTCTGCCGAACTCTTCGGGGATTACAGGCGTGATGTCACGAGAGCGAAACCGCGAGAAAAACCACTTGTTAAATATCTCATCAAAGTAATCTTGGGTCACACACAGCTCCAATTGACCCCTCAATCATTTAGAGTTTGGAACTAATTAATGTTGTTTTAATTAATTGTTTGGCCATGAGCAGCACTTAATACTAGTTTAGATCTAACTGTGTACGTCTAAAGATTAATATGACCGTTAATTTAAAGACTCATTGTTTTTATTGAAAAAAACAATTAGGTACTTTAAATAGTCTTTGTAAGTACATCTAAATATTACATCATGATCACACAGTACGTTGTCAGGATTAATAAAGGCGGTATCGAAGTTTTTTTTACCCGACTGCGGCGGAGCTCAAAAGGAGGGTTATTAAGGATGTGAAATCATCAAATGTCTCCTCCCGCTCTGGGTAGAGCAGAAGGGAGTGGTCCGTTACTGTTCATTGACGCGATTCCCACGTGCAGCTCTACGCAAAGGGTAAAAGGAATTTCCTTCATGAACTTGTCAGTACCGGCCCGGTGGAGTCTAGATTCTTGATCAATTGATGGCAATCGGCTCGCTCTCTATCACATCGAGACTTAAAAAAATATAACTGGCGATGTGTGAATGCATAAAGGTACACCGCTGGCTAGGGTCTTCATGAATTATATTCGTGATGTATTGAAGTTTAACTGACATTTGATATCCGCGAAATGATTGCGAGTCTTTGGTCAACTGGACCCACTCGAAGTGGACCCACGATATCAGTCGAACAAATCACATTTTTTTATACACACAATACACACAATTTTTTATAGTTTTATTGTGGGTCCAGTTGACCAAAGGCTCTTGCTGGGCAATCTGATAACAATTCATTAGAAGCGATAATATTTCTAAGAAAGCTGTCCTAATTTTGTACATTCACCTTCAATAAACATTGCCCAAATATCCCGGTTATAAAGATTAATAATGAGAGTATCGCGCATTAATACAAAGTTCTAGTAACGTAGTAAAAGATGTTTTACGAGATAAAGTATTCAAGATTGGAATGTTAAACATATATATACACACACATATATATTATATTTACTTATTATATTACTTAATATATTTTCTTAGTTTAATAGATTTATGTAGGCACAAGTACATTCAAGAGACTACAATAATTGTGCTTTCAATAAACGTAGTATATAATATATGTTAGTATATTCGGTACCAATGTTGTCTTGGTACCGGTTTGAGCATAGTTCTAAATATAGTAAAATTTTGTTCGATCGATGGATAATAATAGAATTAGAGGTTTTTAGGTTTGTGTGGAGACATGTCTGACTCGTGGGTTTAGTACTCCACTGATGAGAGTGTGGTCTTGGGTTCGATTCCCATGCTGCACCGATTTTCATGCTGTTTTCACCAATGGATAGAGGAAGGTTTTATTGTTTAATTTGTAAAGTTCCGACATCTACGCGAGCTAACCCGGGCATAAGCTAGTATATAATAAACTAGCTGTGTATAATCTATCTTCTTGCTAAATCTTATCACGATCCGATCAGCTGTTTAGTTGTGTAGAGGTAACAAACAAACCAACAGAGTTACTTAATTAAGCAATTATAATATTATTAATATGGATCAAATGAATTGGGATAAGGGCAAGACAATGATGGACATCTCTGTGTCATCATCATCATCTGCCCAGCCTTTTCCATGCCTTTTCTATGTTGGTGCTTCCAATCTAACCGAATGCAACTGAATACTAGTATTTTACATGGAGCAACTCTCAGAGCTCCACAACCCAGTTAATACGGCGAAATACGATACCCTAATTGTATATCTCTGTATGTAAATAAACGAATACTATATGAGTGATAATTAAACTTCGCAGTTTGAATAGTGAATCATTCACTGGGCGTTGTGTGGTAATTCCGAAAAACAATTAATTGTTCATATTGTTATCTTGTGTTGCGGAAGAGAATGTGAGCCAGCTGTTTCTCACCCGGTCATCTGGTTTAGATTTTTTTAATGCTCTCAAAACGGTGAAGGAAAACATCGTGAGGAAACCGGCATGTCCTAGAATCAAAAATTCGATGACATGTGACATCTACCAACCCGCACTAGACCCGCGTGGTGGATTCTAACCCATTCCCTCTCAATTATTAATTTTAAATTTTAAATTAAATTAATTTTATTTTAAATTGGCAATTCCTACATCGCGCTATCAACATTATCCGCGACATTAGCCTATATAGAAAATCCCGACTTACATATGTCGGGCAGTTAGCCCACCAGACACAACACCCGTCTGGTCGGAGGATCCTCCCTTTTCTACGGGGGATGAGGAACTTTACACCCTGTTCCTCATACCCCCCAAACTGGTGACCCCGACGTGATGAACGTCAGCGCAGCCTTCGTGCAGCTACTTCAAACGTCATCATCACTTCCTCAAGCCTTCGAGCAGCGAGTCATACCGTCAGCCAGCAACCACGGCTTCAAAGGGTATCCTGACCACCAGCATGCAGCGGAAGCGCATACCTGGTCATCACCCTCAGCCTCATCAGCGACCTTGGCACAGCACACTGTACTTCGGCCGGTCAGCAAGCAGAGACGTACTTCTCTCATGGTCGACGCAGCAGCCAGCCACTACGCAGCACAGCATCACTCCGACTCACTGGAGCATAATGCAGCATCACCCCGACTCACTGGGGCATCACCGCAAACAGTTCCGACTCACCGAGAACTACGCGCTTCGCCCTTTTCATAATACCTTTTTATGTACATGTTTTGCACTTTAATCAATATACATCTTAAATCGTCTAATAAGTGTTTAATATTATAACTCCCGACATCACACACCAAAGTGGTGACCCCGACGTGATTTGAACACGCAACCTTCTGATTATGATATTTATTTAAAAGATTCTCATGGAGAGGAGGCCAGGAGAGGTGTCCCAGCAGTGGGAATATTATAAGCTGATTATGAGTGATGCGATTTTTTTTACTAGCCTTCGCCCGCGTGAAAATGTCGATTTTCAATACAATCTTTGATCCCCTATCAAACTACTTTAAGGGTTGAATTTCGAAAAATCTTTCCTTATTCATTGTCTACATTATAAAGGAAACCTCTGTGCAAAATTTTACCTTTCTAGAGTAGACAAGGGTTTGGGCTGGCCCGTCGGGGCTGCGGGTCCCGTCGGGGCTGCGGGTTGTTCGCAAGAGACACCGCGGCCTCGACATGAAGGGCTAAGAAGGAACATGGGTGGTTTTTATTCAGTAGAAGTCTGACACTCCCTTTCGGTCTGCCCAAGAGCGGGATGATTTTCCACCTGCCAAAAAAGAGTGTTTGGGCTGGGCGTTGATGAGACAGTCAGGACTTTTCTTTTTATTTATATAGTCTATAGAAGATGATGGTTTCTACTTTCTATTTAATAATCCGTGATTTTACGAATGCCTTAGTACTACAAAATGAGGGGTCGGCATCCCGTATAACCAGTTGTAGTTAAATAAAATTAGTATTTCATAGCACGGAACGACCGGCTTAGTGGAGACTGTTGCAACCGCTACGCCTATTACTAGGCATACCAGTTTGAGGAACAACCTTACGATAGATTATCTTAAAACTATTCTTAGTTTCTCTCACGAGGACAAGGAACTGTTATTTTATAATTTATGGTATTTTGTGTTACGTAATAACATTGATTTTGAAGTATAAGTAATGCGTGAAAGTAGTGCATTTGCTCAATTTTGCGTCATTAATGATTCGCGCTCATTATTACCATCATATAATTTACAAGGTTTTATTTACTTTCACTTTTGCCCGTGTGTTCGCCAATTGTTCTTTGGGTGAAAAGTTATTGGTCAAAGCATTTTGTTGGTTAAGAGATTGGCAAAACGTTCGTGGATGAAAATTCCTTTGGATGAAAAGTTAATCTGCTCTGAAAAATGTGAAAGAAAACATCGTGAGGAAACTGTATGCCAGTTTCCTCACGATGTTTTCTTTCACATTTTTCAGAACTTCTTAGAACCAAAAAAAAGTATTTAACCGAAGTGCTTGCTAACTAACGTTAAACCTCGGGTTACGGTCACGGTAGTACTATAAATAGAAGGCCTAAAAGTTAATAATAGACTTAAAACATTCCCACACATTGTATTAGAAAAACATGATAAACAAAATACACGTGAGTGATGTAACAAAAAAACTAATTTGAGACGTCATGTATTTATTATCAACATACGTAATTATAATTTGGTTACGACAACTTCGGTCAAAGGTGCCTCGTATAGCACGTGGAGCCGTTGGTCCCGGCTGCCATATTGATCTTTGGCAATCCTTACAGGTCCAAACTCCAAAGGCTTAGATGTAAAAATATTTGATCTAAGTTAATCATCCTCTGCTTAGCCTTTTTCCAACTATGTTGGGGTCGGCTTCCAGTCTAACCGGATGCAGCTGAATACCAGTATTTTACATCGAGCGATTGCCTACCTGATCTTCACAACCCAGTACCGGGTAATACGATACCCTTTGGTAAGAAGGGTTGTCAGACTTTCTGGTCACTGACTACCTGAAACGACTGTCAAGTACCTACACATGACCGGGATCAACAGCTTAACGTGCTTTCCGAGGCACGGAGGAAACTCGGTATGTAATGGGTAGTCACCCATCCAGAGACCAACCTAGGCAAGCACGGCTTAACCGAAAGATCGACCCGAGCGCAGCAGTAGCTCCTCTTTTATTTTAAGTCGCCATTTAATCTGTCTAAATCCCAGTTATAATAATTTCAATGCGATTCTAGGTCGGCTGTGTTTTTGCAACAGATTGCATTAAAAAGTTCACGTTCACTATTTTTAATGGCAGTCAAAATAACCTCACCATTCGTTTTACTATTTTCGACATAGATGTAATTTGAACTAAGAGTTAAAATTTCGTCATGTAGAAACGGTGAGGATGTGATGTGTCGGTTAGACACTAAACGGTAAAAACACTCGTGAAACCGGTAACTATTAATCATATTCAAATATTATTGGTGAATTCCATGACGAGTTGCTATGTTAAACAGATACTTCGCGTAAAGTACGTCCTTATAACAACAAAAACAGCAAACACCTTTATTTCTCGCACTTAACAATTTTTTATTAAAACAGGCCAATGTGAACCCCGTCGGGGCTGCGGGTCCCGTCGGGGCTGCGGGTCCCGTCGGGGCTGCGGGTCCCGTCGGGGCTGCGGGTCCCGTCGATAATTGTTAGATAAAAAATCTTAAGTTTTTTTCTTTTTTATTTCCTATTTGTGATTCACAATAAGCCAGTAAGTACTTGTCTAGCAAAAAAATCACAAACTTGCAGTGACCATTTAGAGAAACGTCGTGATGGTAATTTTCACATGTTCGTCAAAATGTTTGTTTAATTTGTTTCAATGAATTAGATCTCGCGAGAAACCTTGAGGAGCTGGATATCTGCCAAATTTACTAGATCTGATAAATATTATATTTTGTTATCTAGACACGTAAAATCAGCTGTCTCAGGTGTATTCGTACTTTACGGAGCGAAATAATCTAAATACTAACTGTGCGTGAAATTATTGTAAAAAAAAATGACTTCCCTGTATGAATCGCATTTTGTTAACAATTTCAAAGGTTTTTATTTTTTTTACACAGAACCCTAAATATATTTCTAAAATAAAAGTAGCTTGAAGTCCCGTCAAAATCGGTCAAGCCGTTTATGAAAATAGCCGGAACAAACAGACAGAATCACAGACAGACAGACGACAAGAAATTAAAAAAAAATGTGGTATTGTTATTGGGAAGAGTGGAAGGCTATGGGGGAAGCTTTTGCCCAGCAGTGGGACAATTTAGGCTAAGTAAAAAAAAAAATTATAAGTAGGTAGGTACCGTACTTACTTTCATATGCATTCAGTAAAAAGCTGTTATTTTGATATTACAAAAACACTTCAATTTTGTATTTATTTGTAAAGATGTATAACTGTGAGTATTTATATAACTTTGATTGCTATCAATCAAAGTTAAATAAGAAAACCGTAATAAACATTAAATAATGCAATAACGAAAAAACAAAATCAACAAAAAAAGTAATAATTTTCAATTGTATTTAGTTTGTTTCTTAATTTTTGTTGCCAATTAAAATATTCAAATGAATAGTCCCACAGACTTGAAGTCTACAAGTTAAATAGATTAGAGTTCGACCCGTGAACAAACTTGTTACCCCGTGCAACAATACAGCATTGTCATCAAAATATACCTTCGTAACAATCAATTTTATTATTATTATGATAAACACTAGTTTCTGGCGAGTTTCATTACCACTGTTGCCAATTTCCTTCTTCCGTCTGAATCTCACGTCCAATTTGGCAAATAAAAACTATTATCACTAAAAGATGACTCACCAGTGAGTATCTCTTGTTTATATCAATTTAACTCACGTCTACAATCATAATAAAATATTAAGTAAAAGTATCAAAAGAAGGACGATTACAGGACGTCAAAAAATCGTCCACAACACTTTCCATAAGAAAAGTGCCTGGAAGGCTAAAAACGGCTGGCAGCATAATTGAGTTTTTGCCCAAAAAATAGGCCAGCCCCTGGTCTTGTGAAGAGGCGACCAACCACTTGGCGATTTCCCGGTGGGCATTCAATTGGACTCTATGGCCCTATTACGAGTACGCATGTCTTTTATTTATTTTCTCTTTTACATTTTTAAGATCAAAAGTATACAAATATTTTAAAATATATAGAAACAGACAGCCCATCGGCATCAGGAGCAGGTCCAAGCTGCCGGTGCCCAGGGCTTTCTGAATCAAGCCTTTGAACCATCCGCACAATGAGAGCCTTCCTAGACTTTTCACATCTAACGGACGTCCTGTGACGGTCAATATTTTTTTACAACTATTGTGGGTGATGGTAGTTCAAGTAATCAGATCAAAAATGTTATTGGAAGGCCTCCAGACTGGCTGTGGGTTTTTCAAAAGAGGTACCGCGGCCCCGGAACACAAAGGGCTAAGAAAGAGCATGGGTGGTTTCTATAGTCAGTAGAAGTCTGACACTCCCTTCCGCTCCGCCCAAAGCGGGAGAGTCATTTGATGAATTTCCACACACCAGAAGAAAACTCTCAAGATTCGTAGAACAAAAATACTATGCGCCATTTTAGTCTTTAGACAAATAACAAAGCGCTAATAATCTCCGACCTACCTCTCACGAGCTTTCAACCTCGTTCAATGTCGGGGTCAAACAGAAATAACCAACAAACTGTAAACGTTTAGTGATTGTGACTTTAGTAACAACTGACGTTTTCACGCAACGATTATTTCATGAAAATAGATTTTACGTATAATGTGCAACAATGGATTTGGCTGGGAGGGAACAGGTGAAAAGTTTTTAAAAGCTAAAAATGGAGGAGGTTCTCAATTTGACTGTATGTTACCGATTTGATTTTTTTTATAAAAGGTTATGGTTTCCAGTTGGTCCTATAGAAATTTCATCGACATCGGTTCAGTACTTTAGATTCACGTGAAGAGTCGACCAAACACTTGGCGATTTTCTGAAATACTGGGTGGACACTGGCACGGTCGCACCCCATGGCCCAGGTGAAAGTAAATATTTCCAGTACATTTTCGATCTTTTCACGAACGATAAATATTTTTTTTTTTTTGGGCGGGTGGAAAATCATCAAATAACCCCTCCCACTCTTGGGCAGAGCGAAAGGGAGTGTCAGACTTCTACTGACTAAAAACCACCCATGTTCCTTCTTAGCCCTTCATGTCGAGGCCGCGGTATCTCTCGCGAACAACCCGCAGCCCCGACGGGACGAGAAACCCTTCAAAACCGATATCAAACATTGCTCAATCTAGTTCAAATAAAATAAATCCAGTCGAAGTGAACGACAAGAATTTCATTGATATATTAATTATTTGAATAATGTTGAGAAGAATATTAATGAAGGAACGCAGACATCGCCAAAAGTATTTGTTTCACTCATTTATTACTTCAAATAAATATATTATAGCGACTCGTTGGTCTAGTGATTACAAGCGCGGCTGCTGAGCATGAGGTCCTGGGTTCGATTCCCATGTCGGGCAAAGTGTTATTGTATTATTCCATCAGGAATGTGGTAGCAGCCACGGAGTCTGGCTTTGTGCCCTGTGATGGCAATAGGCTCGCCCCTTATTACATGGAACTTAAAAATGACTTTCAAAATATGGGTGTACCTACAATCAGGTGCACCGCTGCCTAACCCTTCGGGGATTACAGGCGTGATGTTAAGCACACCGTATTTACAGAATAAAATTATAAAACGTATTCAAAACATATCATATCACTCAATAGGATTGATAGGGATTCGAGGTATTATATAAGAAGTAGATATACAAAATGTCGCGTGCGCTTTATCTATTATTTTCAAGCAATTCTATGTAACATGTACAGTCAAACAAGGTAATAAGTACCAGCCAGCCAACTTCCATTTACTTTTATGAATACACAGATACTGCCGGAGAAGCTCGTGGCTTAATAAGAATTGCCACTCGGGTCGATCTTTAGGTGAAGCTGTGCTTGCCTAGGTCGGTCTGTGGATGGGTGACCGCCCGACATACCGAGTTTCCTTCGTGCCTCGAAAAGCACGTTATGCTGTTGTTCCCGGCTTCCATATATAGATCTTTGGCAGTTGTTACAGGTAGTCAGTGACCTGAAATTCCGACATCCAGTCTTACCAAAGAGTATCGTATTACCTAGTATTAACTGGGTTGTGGAGGTCAGATAGGCAGTCGCTCCATGTAAAATACTGGTACTCAGCTGCATCTGGTTAGACTGGAAGCCGATCCCAACATAGTTGGGAAAAGGCTAGGCAGATGATGAATACACAGATACTGCCGGGGCTGCGGGTTGGTCGAAATAGATATCGAGGCCCCGGACACAAAGGACAAAGGAGGAACACGGGTGGTCTTTAGTCAGTAAAAGTCTGACACTCCCTTCCACTCCGCCCAGAGATTTGATGATTTCCAACCCTCAAAAAAAAAACTCCACAGAGACATTCAGAGACTGATGTCAAATGATACAGAGGATTTGTGACATCAGTCGCTTATGCCAGGACAGCAGGCTACTCGTAGTTCTCTACTAAGCTGTCCTGTCTTACTGGCTTTTTTTTTTGGCGGGTAAAAATCATCAAATAACCCCTCCCGCTCCTGGGCAGAGCGAAAGGGAGTGTCGGACTTCTACTGACTAAAAACCACCCATGTTCCTCCTTAGCCCTTCATGTCGAGGCCGGGGTATCTCTTGCGAACAACCCGCAGCCCCGACGTGCTGTCTTACTGCCCTTACTTGGAACATGCTAGAAATGAAGCTAGTTTTGTCTACATGAAGCCAGAGCAGAAGTACTAGCTTACTGTTAGTAGCTTGCTATCCTGGCTTGAAAAACTGGCCTCGTGTATCCCGGGCACAAAGCCCAACGCGTTAAAAAAAAAATTGCAATGAATATTGTTAGTGTACTAGAATTATAAAGATAACTGCGTGTGTACCAATAACTTGTTTGACTGTACTAGCTCATAACTGTCTGGAATGAACTAGAACTCAGTTATGAATCATTTGTTGCAAAACATGCTTTGAATTTATATTAGTCGGCCATGTGATCTGTTTGATATAGATATAATCAATCCACGGATTCAATAGGAATAAAGTTTGAATTAGATAAACCAGTGGTCAATATTAGTAACTAACTCATCATCATCATCTGCCTAGCCTTTTCTTAACTATGTTGGGGTCGGCTTCCGGTCTAACCAGATGCAGCCGACCTGTTTCGGTCCGAATTTTATCAAAATCGGTTCAGTTGTTAGTTTTTTAAACGTTGCTTGCCACATCATCGATTATGGCAACATTATCACTCAACAGTCAAATTATTGTAATCGGTGGCGTAATGTTTTATTGTGAAAAGGCAGTCAATTGGCAAGGTAACTATAATAACCATTTGACAGTTAATCGATGGACACTATGATAGCCACTGACATTTAAAAAGATACGCAATAGCCCTGCTGATCGAATAAGATCACTTAGAGGAGTCGAGACAAAATAACATTAAAAAAAGAGGGCACGACCCACAGCATTGAGTGAAAACGACGCAAGAGGGAGGGGGGAGGTAACTGTAACAAATATAATGATGATGCAATCATCATCATTTTTATCAGCCTAAAATGTTCCCACTGCTGGGACGCAGGTATCCTCTCTATCAGAGAGAACACGGGCCGAATGCGGATTGGTACTTTTTCCGAATTTTCGATTCTAGAACATAAATTTTTAAGTTCCCTCACGATGTTTTTCTCTACCGTTTTTCAGAGCAGTGGTGATGAAATAAATTACACAAATTAATGCACCTGCCTGGGTTCGAACCCACGTTTTACTGTTCGTACGTCAGGGCAGCCACCACTGACCGCTACTCTCATGATCTTGATGATGCAATAGTTTTCTATAATGTCATTTGTTACGGTTAGGTCTTATCATAAAAAAAACAAATATTTTATGACATAAACTACATTTGTCATATAATAAACTTTATCACTCTTTTACTTCAAATTAGGTCAACACTATATACGCAATATGTTTAGGTATATTCAAATTAATTACATACTATGTCATGTATCATTTGAATTGTATACCTACAAAGTATGTTTCGGTATTTTTATTTATAGGTGTACAAAGTTATTTATAGATATAGACTTTAATTTATGTTTTTTTTATCTATTTGTTTAAATTTTCCGAAATAAATGCTGAAAATTTTAAGTATTTCAAAGGTGTTAGATTAAAGTTCATTGACATTAGACAGTTTTACGAAAGATAGTTGAATAGCTGAAGAGTGCTTGTTTCTTTATTTGAACGCAATAATCTGATTGAAAAAATAGTTTGGTGTTGGATTCATTCATTTATTGAGGAAGGCTTTCCATGCGGCAAAAGCTAGTAATGTATAAAGCAGAATAAAATGCGTTTCATGAATTGTCTGATAATATACACAACTTCTTTGACAATTTATTGAATGGGAGTTCCTTGGGCGAGAAGATATCGAAAAGAACTGCATGAATCACATACGAGATGGAAAGACTGGTGGATTTAAAACTCTACGCTTTGGACACACACAAGCGCCTAACCCAATAAACTATTGTAAGAAAAGCAAGGAAATCCTGCTGAGGTGGAAATTCATAAACGACTCAGCCCTGGAGTGTAGATGTGGAGCTGTTCCACAGACAATGGAGCACTTAATATCGTGTCCTGCGTGCCCTCTTGGTTGTTCACTACAGGAACTGATGGACGCTGCAGAAAGCGCCAAACTGTAGCTCAGTGCTGGGCTGACACAATTAAGATTACCAGCGACACATTAAGATGAAGATACCTAACTAACTATCTTAACTAATCATCATCATCATCAGTTTATGATGTTCGCACTGCAAGGACTCAGCCCTCCTCTCTAGGAGAGGGATGGGCTATAATATAATTATATGGGATATTTTTGTTGATAGTGGCATATTCATAATTATTTTTCATACACTTACGTAAACACAAGTTTTCTCTATACTTATCTCCCCCACACACACACAAATACATACACACATACATAACTACATAAATAGGACTCAACATAGTTGCATTAACAAGTAATTTTATTGTATTTAAATGATAACGTACTGTGCTCATCTTACAATTACTACTGCATGTACAAATCTTAGGCGAGGGCGCTAGCACCCTAACCACAAGTTAAATCTTACATTGGGTGCCAGAGCTTGTCGAAAACACTCTGTTACCATAGTTGTAAAGCTGCATAGTGTATAGATAAGTGTTTTTTGTACAACGGAATGTAATAAAACTTATTTTATTTATTTATAATCCACCACGCGGGCCCAGTGGGGGTTCACAGATGTCACATGTCCTCGAATTTTTTGGTTCTAAGACATGCTGGTTTCCTTACGATGTTTTCCTTCACCGTTTTGAGAGCAGCGGTGATGAAATAAATTTCACAGTCACTGCCTGGGTCTCATAAGTCGAGGCCACCACCACTAGGCCACCGTTGCTCTGAATAAACATATCTATAACTCTGAAAGAATTATAATATTATAATAGCGATTTGCAGTTCAACAAGATATGTGTTCCTGAATATCATAAAATAATTATCATACACGGAGTGATATTCGACCTCTGTAATCGGAATCAAGCATTGCTTTGTCTTACTGTGTAACAGTTAGTTGGCTAGTTATCTAGACATTTAAAGCGAGTAGTTTCTGACCTCGTCACCAATCACGGGACGATACTGATATCCTAAGGGCACTCAACTCTATTATACTAGCATCACTTGTCAATTATAACATGTTTTGTATAAATTGAAATACATCGATCTACATCGATTTTGTATCATAACATAACATATTATTTCAATTTAAATACCATTTTTTCTTTTTGGGGGGTGGTAAATCATCAAATAACCCCTCCCGCTCTTGGGCAGAGCGAAAGGGAGTGTCAGACTTCTACTGACTAAAACCACCCATGTTCCTTCTTAGCCCTTTATGTCGAGGCCGCGGCATCTCTTGAGAACATCCCGCAGCCCCGACGGGACGGAATAGCATGAGCTCCTGGGTTCGATTCCCGGGTCGGGCCAAGTGTTATTGGGTTTTTCCTTCAGGAATTCTCAGTAACAGCCAAGGGGTATGGGCAAATCCATACCCCTTGGCTGGATGATGGCAATAGGCTCGCCCCCTATTAAATGGAACTTAAACATAACTGACGAAATGTGGGTGTACTATTAGGTACACCTCTGCCTAACCCTTCGGGGATTACAGGCGTGATGTTACGTTATGTGTTAGGTTGAATTTCTAAATGGAAGCTTAGACTTTGATGGTCAATGACAATAGCCTCGCCCCCTTTTACATGAGATTTAAACACAGCTGGTGCAACGTGGGTACCTTAGAAACACCTACACCTCTACCTAACCCTTTTACGACAATTCAGGCGTGATATTATTTTATTAATAACAATGAATATAAATATAATTTCCCCGCAGTTAGTAACAACATTATCAGAATACGGTTCTTTGTGAATGATTTTTGTAATTTATGAATTTGCATTTATATTTATGTGTAGTGATAAGTAACGTTGTAAAATATCGTATTATTACATTCATTAGTATTTATTTTGTTGAAAAGAAATTACTTCTAAAAACATTACTTTATGTGCTACTATCTATTTTCAAAATTTAAAATAATATCTAATAAAAATTCACAATACTATGAATTCGCAACTCCACGTTCAAAGTCATATTTTGCGTACAGGGACTAAGCAGAATGAAAACCCTGCACTGCGGGTAGCAAATTCGATTCCCGTACGGATTTTGTGAAAAGATTGATCTAGATTTGAATGATAATGCGAAGTCTGTAACAGGACCAACACGGCTTACCGTTCGGTCTAAGAAATCTACGTAATTATGTACAAATCATTGAACAGATATAACTTTAATGGTAGAACTAGCCAGTTTACTATTTACATCATGGGGTTAATTATAAGGTCTAGCCAGCTCTCTCTAAAATTACAAGTTACTGACATGAAGTTCCCAGCAATTTTATTACTGCTAGAATTTACTTGAGTTGAAATAAAACATGTGTTACTGCATCATGCAAACGGCGGCGATGTGATTAGGCTGACCCCTCTATTACACGAAATATTGGTGTAATTACCATAGGTACAACTCTGCTCTTAACCTTCAGGGTTTACAGGCGTGATTGTATGTTACGTTTTGTTTATTTGTTGAAAACGTTAAAAGGGTCAAGTATGTAGTAGCAGTAACGTCTTCCCTCATTTAACTTAAAACACGACAAATAATAACAAAAAAAAATATAATTAATAAACTGCACAAAAGTCTATCTTTAAAAAATAATTCATTAACAAGAAAAATAAAAGCATGACGAAAAAAAATAAAAGCGAGACACACCCTCAAAAGTTCTTAAGCAAAACGAAACTATTAATTAAAAAAAATCCTACCAGTAATAATCAACACTTCACTCAACCAGCAAACAATTAAATAAATATTTTCAGAAACAAAAACCACTTATGTTCATACACGGGATACTTCAACAAAACTACGCGAGTATTTGCGTACTTAGCGCGGCGTCCTTAGCTCATACAGTACGGCGTATAACTGACGGTAAGAGCGGGCGTAGATCGTAGTTAGCCCTAGTAGCGGTACAAGCACCAAACGCGCTGGGAATAGAGCTGGGACACGATGACACGAGTTTTGTCGATGTTTTAGTGTTTCTCGTGTTGTGTACGAGAGTAGTTACTCTACAACTTTTTGTCAGGCCTACGTTACCTAAGTAGGTACTATTTATTTATATACATACACAAACATAACATCACGCATGTAATCCCCGAAGGGTTAGGCAGAGGTGTACCTAATAGTACACTCACATTTCGCCAGTTACGTTTTTAATAACAATCAAAAAACGTTTATTTCAGATAATATCCATGAAGCAAAGAAGTTTTTAAGCCCCATGTAATAATATCAACCGGGCACAAATCCAGACTGAGTAATGAAAATTCCAATAATATTTGCTTATATAACTTATATTGGGATTTCCCTTCAGGAATTACTGAGTCATTAAGCTAACAATAATCATATTACAGTGTCAAATTGCATACAGAATTAAAAATAAAAATAATATGCTAAATATTTATTAATGGTGTAACATGAAAATATTGTGAAACCAAATTCTTTTTAAATAAATATTAGTTTCTTGTCGGTTCGTCTCCATAGGAAACGACCGACCCGAAATTAAATATTTTGATTTTGATTAGTTTGTGCTTGTAGTTAAAAGATTCGATATTATGAAATTATGGTTTGATGATTCACGAGGTTGTAGATTCGATTTAATTATCAATTTTGTAATATCTACTGGTTATGGTTCTTTCTAAATGATTCTTCGACGTAAGTTTAATTAAAATATCTTAACCCATCAAGCGATTGCTTACAATATAATAATAATATATAATAATCTTCTAGCAACGGTTCCACGGTATTAACGATTACAATAATAATCATTTTATTTTCAGGTATCTATGGCCCATACATGAAATACACATTATAATAACGATCTAATACATATAAAAATATATATTTATATTCTAGAAATACACACACACATTCCATATGAACATAACGACATTTGCCGGGTTAAAGAAACCTTAGCTTGTTACAAAAACTGTAATTCGGAATACAGTTACCCTCAATAGGCAAACGTAGTAATTCATGACCTTTTTTTTTTTGGGGGGTCGGGAAATCATCAAAAAACCCCCTCCCGCTCTTGGGCAGAGCGGAAGGGAGTGTTAGACTTCTACTGACTAAAAACCACCCATGTTCCTTCTTAGCCCTTGTGCCGAGGCCGTGATATCTTTTTCGAACAACCCGCAGCCCCGACGGGCAGTAGTACACATGTGTACCTATAGCAAGGTTGGTAGGGGAACCGTTCGACTAGGTTGTGGCGAGTATCTTTAAATACCGGGCTCTGTTTAGTAACTTTGAATACCGGTAACTCCACAAGTATTGAGGTTTAGGTGACCGTAGTCGTTGTTGCGTAAAATTGTTGTATGCTGCATCTGGTAATACTAGAAAACTATTAAACGATTCTGTAGTGAGCAGCGGTGGCCCCGGCTTACGAACAGAAAGTCGTGAGTTTGAACCCGGGAAGGCGCCGTACTTTGTGTAATTTATTTCATCACCGCTGCTCTCAAAACATGTGACATCTATCAACCCGCACTGGGCCCGCGTGGTGGATTATAGCCCATCCCTCTCAAAGAGACTTGGCCTGAGTCCCTGCAGTGGGAACATTATAAGCTGATGATGATGATTAATGATTTTGTAAGCCTTTAAGGGCTGTGTATAGCAGTCAACCATTTCGTTAATTGCCCTGTATTATATAATGACATGAGTTATTTTTATGCAGTTTAGATTGATCCAGATGACTTATCCATAAATGTCCACAATAAATGCATGAGGAGAGAGCTCCTCAAGCATTCATTTTGGCCAAGCATATAATTATGGCCATTAAAGCCAAGCCTATAGAGATATGGCTGGCTTGGCTTTATAATAACTGTTGCGTGCGTCGATCTTTAGGTTAAGCCAAGCTTGCCTAGAGGTACATACCGAGTTTCCTTTTTCTTTCCTACCTCGGGAAGCACGTTAAACCGTCGGTCCCGGCTGCTACATATAGATCTATGACAGTCGTTGCAGGTAGTCAGTGGCCTGACAGTCTGACAACCAGTCATATCAAAGGGTATCGTGTTACACAGTAGGTACTCACTGGGTTGTGATTAGATAGGCAGTGCTCCATGTAAAATATTGATATTCAGCGGCATCCGCCAGGCCAACCTCAACATAGTTGGGAAAAGGCTAGGCAGATGATGAATGAATGCTAGCTCAAGCTCTAGAAGTCCACATGATGCAGACTCGCCAGCCTTCTTTACTTCTTTGAAAGGCAACACCCAATCTAAAACTGGGTCTAGAAACAAGCTGTTATTCATTTACAAAGTTAGGTAAAAGTAACTTTCATACAAAATTGGGCTCTACTAAGATTTTATAAAATTAATTTCGTAAAAACATTGAATAAGGTATAAAAATACATATTTTTTGCCAAATCACATCGTATCGTCCATACAGATTGTAGTAAAGAAAAGCCTATGATTATTTTGATTATACCCAAGAACCTATAATTGGAAATAACTACCGTATAAATCGGGAAGTTAAGTAACATTGTCACGTTCAGTTTTGGTTGAATGAACGCTGTTGACACGCGAGAACCTCTCCGTGTCTCCGTGTCTTGGTACCGGCTAAATAAATCAAGGTCGAAGCTAATAAAAGCCTTTTATTTCCACAAAAGATACCTTTTCTACTATCACTGCCTAAACCAAATACTAAGTGATTAGCAAAAAATTTTTTTTAAATTGTGTATTTTACAACCATTTAAAACCAAAATCTGATTGTCTAAAATATCGATAACATAACATAACATCACGCCTGTAATTCCCGAAAGGTTGGCAGAGGTGTACCCATTAGTAGACCCACTTTTCGCCAGTTATGTTTAAGTCCCATGTAATTGAGGGCGACCCTATTGCCATCAACCGGGCACAAATCTAGACTTCGCAGCTGTTACTGATAAATGCCTGATGGAAAAGGCCACTAACACTTTGCTCGACCTGGGAATTAAACCCAGGACCTCATGCAGAGCAGTCGCGTTTGCGACAACTAGACCAAGAAAGCAGTCAAAAGTAATAAAAAAAAAGTATCGACATCGATATTCTTATCGAATAAAATAATTGACAATATCGAGTTTAAAGTCCGAGCCCTGCCCTATATACAGTGCGCTTAAATTAACACTAAAGTTGCCATTAAAATAAATTTAATACATATTTATAGAAAACTTGTTTAGTTATGTTTGTCTGCAGGTATAACTAGTCTTATTTAGGGCCGTGAGACTTTTGGACACCATGTTTGGCAGATTAAGTTTAAACTATCATACCAGCCTGTTATAGAAGCAAGTTGTATAAATAGACCAATTCCGCTATATTGACAGTTTATATTAAAAAATAATCTGTGTTACGTTAGTTAATTGGGTCTTGATAATAACTGCCACTCGGGTCGGTATTTCGGTTAAGTCGCGCTTGCCTAAGCTGGTCTGTGGATGGGTGACCTATTACATACCGAGTCTCCTCCGTGCTTCGGAAAGCACGTTAAGCTGTTCGTCCCGGCTGCCATATATAGATTTTTGGCCGTTGTTACATGTAGTCAGTGACCTGAAAGTCTGACAACCAGTCTTAACAAAGGATATCGTATTACCCAGTATTATCTGGGTTGTGGAGGTCAGATAGGCAGTCGCACCATGTAAAATAATGGTACTTAGCTGCATACGGTTAGACTGCAAGCCAAACCCAACATAGTTAGGAAAAGGCTGGGTAAATGATGATGAATCTGAATAAATTTCTATGTAACTAACATTGAGGAGATATTATGCAGGGGTATATTACCTAAGCCTACAATAGGGATGTTTATTGACATAAAAAAATATGATTCTAATTAGTCCGTCTGTTAGATTATCGAAAAATATTGGACACAAATTTTTTGTTTTATCTAATCAATAAAAATTGACGAAGATAAAACGCGTCAAAGATTTGAGTGGGGGATTGTGACGTCACTCACCGGTAAAAAATGACATACTAATTTCTTAGAATATGACGTGTGACGTCACACGAGTTTCAAAGCACTGTATCGTCTTCATTGTTTGTTTACGTGAAAAAAGAAAAAATACGTGTCCAATACTTTTGGAAATCTATCTGACGGACTAATTAGATTTTTTTTGTTATTAGCCAATATATTATCTAGAGAATAACTCTGAAAGTGGCGCTGGTGACTTAAAAATTGTGGGGTAATCGGTTGTCGTACCACGACAAAAATGAGAAAAATGTCGTGGGTCTATGATTTCAGATGGGTATAAGAGTAGAGGAAGACCAAAGAAACGATGGATGGACTGTGTTTAGAATGAAATGGCAAGAAATGAGGCTCCTCATGCTACGCCGACCCAGAATTAATTGGGATAATGTCACGAGAATGATCTTGTCTTGTGTTGGGAATCTACTCTCACTAAAACTCAAACAGGTTCAATAATTCGTAGTTATTTAAACTAAGACCTATTTTGTTTCGACACAAACGGCCTAGCAACACACAGGTTGTTCAGTTCGCTATTGCATTATGTATATAATAATGTACATAGCTACCTAGCTAACACCGCTTTACAAACGGGCTGTTTCCAATAATATGGGTGTGTACTTAACGTTTGAAATAATAACAATTTCCTTACGCCCTTTTCCCTTGGGGGTACGATCCTTACGTACTCCTTTTGCGTCGTCCACATTCATATAATTCTGGTCATACACGCACCTGTCCTTTCATAAATGCGCTGCGAGTCGCGGGTTCGATCCCCGCACGGAACAAATATTTGTTTCGGGTCTGGGTATTTGTGCATGTGAGTTTAAATGTTTGTGAAAGCACTCACGATACAGGAGAAATTCCTAGTGTGGGGCAAAGTTTTTATTAAAAAAAAATAGTAAAATAAATAAATAAAAGTTCTAATGATCACATGACCTAATTTCAATTCAACTACGAATATAATGAGTGTGGAGGAGTGACGGTAGATGTATGTTTGTTACTCTTTCACGCAAAAACTGCTAAACGGATTTAGATGAAATTTAGCACACAGATAGTTTATAACCTGGATTAACATATACGATACTTTTTATCCCGGAAGTATGATACCATGAGACAATTATCGAATTTCACGCGGCCGAAGCCGTGAGCATAACCTAGTTATACCACATATTACACACCCGAACAAAATGTCAACAAAAACATAGACTAATTACTTGTCTATCAATTAGTTAAACATTTGCTAATAATGTTGCTAATCAAGTTTAAACTAAATTGGGAATTTATTTACGTAAGTATCATTTGTAACATTTAGTAGGTACACGTGTATGCATACTTAAAGAGGTAAGCAGAGATATAAGACTTAAAGAAGAAGTCACAATTTATTCTTCTTTCTTCTTTATCGTGTGTTTATAAGTCATCATCATCTGCAGGGACTCAGGCCTCCTCTCTAGGAGAGGGATGGGCTATAATCCACCACGCGGGCCCAGTGCGGGTTGGTAGATGTCACATGTCTTCGAATTATTGGTTCTAGGACATGCCGGTTTCTTCACGATGTTTTCCTTCACCGTTTTTGAGAGCAGTGGCGATGAAATAAATTACACAAAGTAATGCGCCTGCCGGGGTTCGTTACTGATCGTAAGTCGGGGCCCCCACCACTGGGCCACCGTTGTCTTGTTGGCAACCGCTGTGTGGTTATATAGTGCCTAAATAACCTGGTGTCGATTTCTATACCACATATTGACCTTTATTTTGGGGGAGGGGAGGGGAAATCGTCAAATAACCCCTCCCTCTGTGGGCGGAGCGAAAGGCAGTGTCAGACTTCTACTGACTAAAAACCACCCATGTTCCTTTTTAGCCCTTGTACCGAGGCCGCGGTATCTCTTTCGAACAACCCGCAGTCCCGACGGGACCACATATTGGCCTCTGACTTGTTTCGGGTTTCCTCACGATGTTTTCCTTCATTGGAGTTAGTGACATTTATACAATACGGACAATATAATTGTAACCAAACAAAACACACAGGTCCAGGTACAGGTCAGCCTTATGCAATTAGGTGAACCCTGGAAAACTCTAGGTGATATCTCTCGCTATTATTCTACACACATACATGAACTCACACCCTTTTCCCATGGGGGTAGGCAGACAAGCAGAGAGACCACAGAACGCCACATGCTACGATCCTTACATACTCCTTTTGCATCGTCCTCATTCATACATCTGGTCATACACGCCGGTTACGAGTACTACGCACCTGTCCTTTCTTTTATTATTCTTATCCGGGTACAAAATCATACTCTACCTCTGATGGTCGTAATCGTGACAACTAAGGTCCTGGGCGCGATTCCAGGTCGGGCTAATTATTATTAATGTTTTTCGATCAGAAATTTCTCAGTTACAGGTAACAGGTTTGGTGGTTCTGTGACAATAAGCTCGTCTTCAGACTGGTGATTTATTGTACTATTAGGTACACCTCTGAGCCTATAATTTCCGAAGGGACCCATTTCTACTAGATTGCCCATCCATCATCATCATCATTCTCCTGCCCTTATCACAATTTATTCGGGGTCGGCGCAGCATGTCTTCTTATTCCATACTTCTCTATTTCTCGTAATGTCAGCAGTCACTTCCTTTCTAGGCATGTCATCCTTCACACAGTCCATCCATCGTTTCCTTATACAGCAATAAAGGTATCAAAATCTCCGGGGCTGCGGGTTGTTCGAAAGAGATTTTGTGGCCTCGGACACATAAAGGGCTAAGAAGGAACATGGGTGGTTTTCAGTCAGTAGAAGTCTTACACTCCCTTTCGCTCCGCCCAGCAGGCCTATTGCGTATCTTTTTAAATATCAATGGCTATCATAGTGTCCATCGATTAACTGTCAAATGGTTTCATTACGTACCAAGCCATCCATTTGACAGTTAATCGATGGACACTATGATAGACACTGGAATTTAAAAAAGATACGCAATAGCCCTGCAGAGCAGGAGTTATTTGATGTTTTCCTCCCTCCAAAAAAAACGACTATTGCTCCAAAAAGTCAGTCAAGCGTATCTTCAGTGAAACAACAATGATTTAATCATAAAACTACTGTATTTTTACTGGAAAAATAATGTTATTATCTTTGTCCTAAATTAAATACACAATTGTGTTCAAAAATAGACTTGACATGATGACAGTAAGGATTATATAAAAACTCACATGTCATGTCATAATAATAGTGAGTACTTTAACTTGTCACTGCACAGGTTTTGGGTAAAACCTAAGTCATGTGTAGGGCGTAGGTTAATAAGAACTGTTACTAATTAATTTTCCACTTAGGTATTGTTGTATTTAGATAATAGTTATTATCAGATAAACTTGTTTTCTTGGGGCATGTGATGTGGAGAAATGGGGAAAATATCGTTAGGAAAGTTTTGTGTGTAAATTGTGACAGCTATAAGTGTATAGGAAGACCAAAGAAATGCAAAATCTAATAATTCCCGATATCCACTATCGGTTTGTCTACTAGTAAAGGACAGCCACACAAATTGTTTGTCATTTTTCCCCTTGGGTAACATTGGTGGGCAGTTAGAATATTCTACATTCCTTCCTACTTATCACACTAATATTATAAAGGCGCAAGTTTGTGAGTGTGTATGTTTGTTACTCTTTCGCGCAAAAACTACTAAATGGATTTGGATGAAATTTAGGACACAGATAGTTTCTAACCTGGATTACCACATAGGATACTTTTTATTCCGGTAGTATGATCCCGTGGAACAATTATCGAACTCCAAAAAGTTAAAAGTTTAAAGTTTCATTCGTTACCTTCCTGTTCCATCAGCAGACCCTAGGGTCTGCTGATGAATTGACATATCTACACATAACGTAGTCGTCAAGACGAATCATACGAGCCCAAACTCGATGGGGTTATGTCGTTTTATAACGGAGTTCCATTGGCCACCTTCCTGTTCCATCATCAGACCCTGGATACCATCTAGAAGCAAAGTACTCGTCAAGACGAATCATACGAGCCCAAACACGATAGGGTAATGCCGTTTTATAACGGAGTTCTTATACCTTTGAGCTCCATCATCAGGTCAGCTCCATCTCACCATAATTTGCATTGTCATGTGATATATGCGTGCAAAATTTCAGCTCAATCGGTTGAAGATAATATCTGCTTCAAAATTGAAGTGCAAGAGTCCGCCCGAACATACATAATTACAAACAAACATGTATTGCAAGTTAAATAAAAGCTTTTAAAAAATCAGCTTCTGAAGTCGGTGACTTTTGTTTGTTTGATTCCGTGTTGTTTTGCCACATAATTCAGAAGCTGATTTATTTTCTAATGTTTATATTTTTTCTTTCTTGTGTTTTTGAAGTCGATGTTAATGGTTTTTTATTTTTCCAGTTTTCGTTGTAATATTACAATGAAAAATGGAACCTATACTAATATTTACTATGCATTCAACATTCAACCAAAAAACCTAACCCTTAACCTTCAATCAAGGTTCCCTCATCATTGCTTTCAACTACTGACCGTCGAGGAGTTGTACCTTCCATAATCAGCTCACCTATGTAACCTGAGAGATCTAACCTAACCTGTTAAAAAGTTATCCTTTAACTCCAAACAGTTAAGGAGTTATTCCATCATCAGCTCATCAACATTAGGTGATGACTGCCAGATGTGATTACTTGAATAGCTTTATGAAAACCACGAAACACGTAATACGTGAGGGTTGCCCTCGATTTCACTGAGATTCCATCATCAGATCCTGACATGGTGACAATGGTACCACCTCGGAAGTAGGTATACTCTTTCGAATATTTTTTTCTTTTTTCAAATTCGCTTAAATGACAGAGAGTTATGCGGAAACAAATATACAAAAAAAAATATACAGACGAATTGAGAACCTCCTCGGATCCTTTTTGTAAAGTTAAATAATAACTACATCCAACATTCTACCTTATCAATCTTATCATGTGTATAAGTTGTTTGCTTTAAAAGGTAATTTTCAGGACAGAGCACACCCACCATGCAGTGTCGACGGAGCATTTGTCAGAGATATGCGGCAACATTAGGCCAGGGCCTGGCGGGGTTGCGGGTTGTTCGGAAGACATACCGCAGCCCCGGACACAAAAGGCTAAGAAGGAACATGGGTGGTTTTTAGTCAGTAGAAGTCTGATAATCCCTTGCACTCCACCCAGAGCGGGAGGAGTCATTTTGATGATTTCCCACCAACCGAAAGGCACACCCCCATTCTGTCTACGTCCGTGACGTAGAATCTCCCTTGAACCAGCATTTGATAGCTACGGCCTGAATTTAGATCAGCATAGTAACTATGACATCATAACGTAGCGTCTCTTTATTTCAACGATACTTGCGTACTCTCGGGTTATCAGAGTCACGCAATCAGCTGTTACAATAACCGTATCTTTAATGCGCTGCTAAATTTATGTCTCTTCTGTAAAAAAACTGTTTTTTGTTTAAATTGCGCCTCAGTTGAAATATAAACAGTATTTAACGCAATCTTTCGTCACGTTTGATCCACCAAAAAGGAAAGATAATAAGGGAATATTTTACACCTCATCAGAGGTGTGACCCCATTTTATCCTCTTTATACCATCACCCCTTCTTCTTCGTTCTTAATTTTTTGAGGATATGAAGTACCTAGAGGGTGTAAAGTTCTTCATCTTCCATAGAAAAGGGAGGATCGTTCGACCAGACGGGTTACTTCTGACGGGCTACTGCCCGACAGTTGTTGTCGGGTTCTTCTATAATAACTTCAATTGCGCAACTCAGGAATTTTGTAAAAGGTCTTGTCCGCCAGTTTTGGGAGTCTGCCATATTGGATTTAGAATGACTAAGGTAATCATGCATTGTCACCCACCGGGCCACCGCTGCGCTGCTCTCCGGGATGAGTTGGTTCAATATTATCGCCTCCCTATTTTAAGACAACCAAATCTGCACACTGTTTCGCATGTGTACAGAGGTAGGGCAGAGATCACTCACTCTTTGCTGGGGACAAAACGGTTATCATTGTTGCTGATTACTCAGAACTCACATGTTTCAAATGATGACGTATTTCGCTGAAGCTACTCATTCCCGAGATTAATTTGTTTTCATGCATTATTTGATAACGCTGACAATATCATTGTAAAGTTATCACTGGGGGTAAATATTAACTTACATAGTTATATTTAGGTATATTTTGACGCATATAGTATCACAGACGCTTTCAAGAAACCACCAACTTTGAGGAAAAGCGCCTCAAAGGCAGGCACATATTTAGTCATGCAATTCAAAATGTTATGTAAGACCACCTTAGCCCACTGGCTTCGGGAACAGTGTTCGAGCTACCGGTGGTCAGGAATCTTGAGCGAGCAACCTCCTAAAAATAGGCGCCGGAAGTACTGCTTTCTGAATCAAGCCCTTGGGCCGAAGCCGAAACTTATCGAGCTCGCTTCGCTCGCTCAGCGGTACTCTGTTACTTCTTTTCAATGTGAGAAAACGATTGCCCAACTGCATTGTGGCAAATTTTAGTTCTTATGAAATATTATTGGCATTTTATCAAAATGCACTGAAAGTCTTAGGATGCAGTGGTGCAACTTGAAAAAGAAACATTGCCGTGTTTTGAAGGACACGACATTATGGTAGCAGAGGTAATTAAACATTTTAAACAGAGGATTGAGTATGCATTTGTAGACTACACTTTATTGGGATAAGGGCAAGAGAATGATACTGTTGTCTGATCTGAGATATTATAAAAATAAGAAAGACAGTGTGCGTGGTACAAGAATGTACATTACATCGAATCCAAGTATGAACAAAGCTGTGAATAAAAACTGCTGGTATTCAGCTGTATCCGGTTATACTGAACCGAACATTGTTGAGGAGCAAAAGGCTAGACGTGATAATATTATTACTACATTAAATTGCAAACTAAACAGGAAAACACGTAATTAAATAAGTATTTACTACTATTGAAATCACAACAAACTGTATCAGTTCTGTAATTTGTAACACGTTACTGACATTATCAAGAAGAGAAATTAATGCAACTGGTATTACGGGAAAATATTGTGTAAACGTTGATTTGTTTACTTAAATACTATTTATAAGGAGGCAAGGTCTAATCTACAAGGTTTTGTGGAAAAGGTCATTATGAAAATAGACATGAAAGTATACCTATATGAACTATTAGGTAAGGTACCTACAGTTACGCTTGAGCGAACGAGATATTTAAACTTAGGTAAAAAAACTTTAATTAGGTGACAATAATATCCTACAAATATATACCTACGTAACGGACGCTGTCAGTAGAAACTGGTCATTATTTTTTTTGGTGGGTCATGAAATGACTCCTCCCGCTCTGGGTGGAGCTGAAAGGAGTGTCAGACTTGTACTGACTAAAAACCTCCCATGTTCCTTCTTAGCCCTTTGTGTCGGGGCCGCTGTATTTCTTTCCCGCAGCCCCAGCAGGTGTCGGCCCTTGCTAGCTCCTTCAATACTGCTGACTTATCTTTGAGACGTGCGTGGAACACGAACGCGACGTCGACACGGTCTGTCGACATTGATAAGTCTCATACTAGAAAAAAAAGTAGGAAAAGGAAGCGAATGCAAGATAAATTTACCACAAAATTGCGTACTGTATTTAAACGATCGGTGCGTACTGCGTAGTACAGTCCATGCCCAGCATTATCTGACCCCCCCAGGTTACACTATTTACCCTCTTCTTCTTTATACGAAGGGTCAGGTAATGGTGGGCATTGACTGTACGTGACCGATTGCACTGAATGAATGGACGTGAGTGACCGATAGCGTGACGAATGATCGAAGATAAGTAGCTGTATCGGAAGTAATGATAAAAATGTTATCAATATTATCTCCTGGACAAGTTATTACTCAGCTACCAGCTCCGCAGGTTAAGCGACGCTTGTCTAGGTTGGTTTACGGATTAACTGAACATACTGAAAATCCACACATAAATTCCAAGACTCCGCAACCAACAGCTGTGACCAACAGCTTTTCGAGGCACAGAGGAAACTCGGTACGTATGGTCACCCATCCACTGACAAACCTAGGCAAGCGCGGCTTAACCTTAAGATCGATCCGAGTGGGAGTTATTATTAAACCACGAGCTCCTCCCTTTTAGTGAACAAGCATCTTCTTGGCACGCTCTTTCCATCATAGCTTCCATGAGATCAAGAGCAGGCGCGCTTTAGGGTTCCGTACCCAAAGAGTAAAAACGGGACCCTATTACTAAGACTTCGTTGTCTGTCCGTCTGTCTGCCACCAGGCTGTATCTCAAGAATAGAGCGATAGCTAGACAGTTGAAATTCTTGCAAATTATGTATTTCTGTTGCCGCTTTATCAACAAATACTAAAAACAAAATATAATAAATATTTAAGGGGGGCTCCCATACAACAAACGCGATTTTTATTTATAGATAATGGTACGGAACCCTTCGTGCGTGAGCCCGACTCGCACTTGGCCGGTTTTTTTATTTAAAGTCACATTAAGACTATTGTCTTTTCGGACTGGGATACAATATTGGATCTTTAACTAGTAACTTTAACTAGTAAAGATGACTTGCCGAATAATCACAGGCTTGCGATTGACATCATCAATACTTTTTGTTGCTATTCACGAATTAATGTAAAGTAGGCACTTAATTGCAACAATTTGATTGCTTTTTGTCGCAGTACGTGATTATGATATTATTTATTTGATTTTTTTATTAAATTACTTTATGTTTTATTGTTGCTAGCCTACTAATAACTTCCGTATTTTAAAATAGTAAAGTGTTTTACTTTTTGGATGATGACTAAGCTGGCGCAAACGAGTCTAAAAAAGCTATGTCTGCTCATTTTTTTAAAACAAAACTTTTTACACACGATATCCACATCTTAGTGGGCAGAAAATCGCAGGTTTTCTGAACCGAAAGTCTGATAACCAGTCTCAACAATTGTTTTGTATTATCCAGAACTAGGGCTGGGTGTAGAGGTCAGATAGGCAGTCGCCTTGTTGAATACTGGTATTAAGGTGTATTCGGTAAGACTGGGTGTAAAAGTACCGCGATCACTTTTTTGTTCTAGTCCATACCTGGGGACCCCTTAATTACGGAGATTTTGGGGGTCAAAGTTCCAAATTTTTAACAGCTGCTTTTGTAAATACTAGTTTTTCAGGATATAACTTTACTTAAATTACCTCCATGACCCGTTTACTATTCAAAGCATCCACTAGCACAATGTTTTAAGACTGCTACATTGAGTTTTACCGTAAAATGTGATTTTTGACCCCAAAAGAAAAAGTCGTTTCCCAGCAAAAATTTTTGCGTAGGGGTACTTAGTTTGATGTACAGAATGCTTGGTTGACGGCTGTGTAATGGGTTAATTTACACCCTGTATAGTTGAGAAAAGACTAGACAGCTCAATTTCATTAATAAGTTCCTTCTCCTAAATGGATTGACAAAAAAAAACCAATCAATTCGTATGACCTTGACTTGGTTTATTAATGAGAAGAAAGTGAACCACGCACACTGCCATTGTATTTAAAACAAATAGGTAGGTGTTCAGTAGGTTGTTAATTAGAATTTATTGTACGAGCAGTTACAAAACAATAGATTTATTTTTGCAAACAGATTTTTCAAACACTTTTCTATACTAATATTATAAAGCTGAAGAGTTTGTTTGTTTGTTTGTTTGTTTGTTTGATTGTTTGTTTGAACTGGGTAAACTCTGGAACTACTTTTTGGAATTGAAAAATTCTTTTTGTGTTGGATAGTCCATTTATCGAGGAAGGCTTTAGGCTATATAATATCACGCCACAATCAATAGGAGCGGAGCATAAATGAAAAATGTTGCAAAAACGGGAAAAGATATTCCTTTTTGAGGGCTTCCGTTGCGTGCGCTGCGAAAACGGTTTAAGTTACGTAAATATCATGTATGAAGGAATTGTTCCTCTTTAAAAGTTCTAAAAAAAAGTCCGCGACAGCATATGTTTATCTTTTACGATTGACTCACTGTAACCATTTTTTTATATTAAAATGTTAGGTTAAAAAGAATTATATTTTGCGAAGCTTATTTAACCCATATGGTATTAATCTATATCTAAATAAATGTGTTTGCTAGCACGGAAATTTAATATAAAATATTTGTGCCCTTTACTCTATACAGTTTAAACAAATATCTTAGAAGATATCGCAATGTAAAAATATACGGGCGACAAAATAATTAGCGCGTGGCAGTCATTCGGTCCGGTGCGGTAGGTATGTACAGTCGCGGTCTTTTCCGCCTGCCCAGTTAAAAATTTTTTCGCATAAATCATGCGTAGGCGTCAAACCCCGCCCCCTCAAAGTTTAGGCCTATTAGAGAAGCGTCAACGTATTTAGTTACAATCTGCACTGCGCAGCTTAGTGACGTATCCTCTGTACACCTTTTGCGAATTTTACGGACGAACTTTGGCGCGCTTACCGGACCTTTTGAACATTGTAGTCTAGTCGACAAGTTGAAAATGGTACAAAATAGAGATACTGCTCTTAAAATTATGTGCGATAGCTCATTGGATCCGGAATGACGTCTAGAAAAATGTGCCAAAAGCGTGTATTAGCACATAAAAAATTGCAAAAGTTATAAACAATTAAAGATGAAAAGAAAATGGCATTTCGTTTTTTGCCAATATTTAATAAACTATTAATATTTAAGAAATTTCAAAAAAAGATTCTGAAAGAGGAGGAAATTTCCAATAAAAAACTCCTAACTACCGGAACTCTATCTCCATTATTTATAATTTTAATTTAACGCTGAAAATAGGTCTGCGCGTGACATTTTTAGGATGCGCGCGTGGCGTCAAAAGCGAGTACGGCACATTAATTAATTTATTTAAGGTATTGAATTTTTTTTTTAAATTTGAAAGAATTATGGTGTGTTCTGAACACTATGATTAATTTATTCCCGTTGGAAATTTTACTTAAAGTTAATTTTTCAACAAGTTAAACAATTGTTAACTAACGAAATTTTCTCGAACGACCGTCTTAATTGTAAGTGAAAAAAATTTTTTAAATAATACATACTTAACAAGATCGTGCCATAAAAGTTAAAAAAATATTTATACTTTGTTTATAACAATTTTTTTACTTAAACAACATAACTTGGATTTTTAAGTTTTTGTTTAAGTAAAAAAATTGTTATAAACAAAGTATAAATATTTTTTTAACTTTTATGGCACGATCTTGTTAAGTATGTATTATTTAAAAAAAAAATTTCACTTACAATTAAGACGGTCGTTCGAGAAAATTTCGTTAGTTAACAATTGTTTAACTTGTTGAAAAATTAACTTTAAGTAAAATTTCCAACGGGAATAAATTAATCATAGTGTTCAGAACACACCATAATTTTTTCAAATTTAAAAAAAAAATTTAATACCTTAAATAAATTAATTAATGTGCCGTACTCGCTTTTGACGCCACGCACGCATCCTAAAAATGTCACGCGCAGACCTATTTTCAGCGTTAAATTAAAATTATAAATAATGGAGATAGAGTTCCGGGAGTTAGGAGTTTTTTATTGGAAATTTCCTCTTCTTTCAGAATCTTTTTTTGAAATTTCTTAAATATTAATAGTTTATTAAATATTGGCAAAAAACGAAATGCCATTTTCTTTTCATCTTTAATTGTTTATAACTTTTGCAATTTTTTATGTGCTAATACACGCGTTTGGCACATTTTTCTAGACGTCATTCCGGATCCAATGAGCTATCGCACATAATTTTAAGAGCAGTATCTCTATTTTGTACCATTTTCAACTTGTCGACTAGACTATTGACCATTGCTCTGCTTACCTGACCTTTGATTGACTAAACGTTAACCTGTGCAATAATATTGGACTCCTGAGAACCTGTGTTAGAACATTTTGTGCATAATGTCTTCCAGAAATCTCATACACGAAGAACAAAATTAAATTATAATTTTGCATGGACAGGGATTTAACATCAGTCAAATCGCTGAGCTGAGTCCCAAAATAAAAAAAAACAATATGAATCACGTTAAAATGTTTAAATTCTTAAAATGGACTTTATGTTCATAAACATAAAGTCCATTTTAAGAATTTAAAATTTTTAACGTGATTCATATTATGTTCTGCAAAAGCGGCTATTTTAGGCCCGCTGGCTAGATCAACGTTTCACCCCCCTAAAGCCCCATTATTTCAAATTTTATCGAAATCGTTAAAGCCGATTTAGAGAACACGCTTACAATTGCCTGTTAAATAGCATGGGATTTCATAAGATTCTTATAATAAATTTAAAATTACTCACAGAAATCATTGAGTTTTTAATTTACAATTACCAAACCAACACACACGCACCATTAGTAACGAAAGTCAAATTCAGTTTAAGTTTTTTTTCTAATAATGGCAGTTTGAAAATAACAATAACTTTCGTTCGGCGTGCGTCGGACTCGTCAGTGCGGTGGAACGGTATTGTATTTCATTCATTATTTCTATACAAAGGCGGGGCGGAGCTAGAGAGCGCTTCATGTTGTAAGTGCAAGCAAATATGAGCTTAGTGGTGGTCAGGCGGGAGTGTCCACGATAGTACGTGGGGATTCTGGCCTCTGGGGGCTCCGGAGAAATTCAAATTCAAAAAAATTATTGCACCATAATGTTTACAAGTACAAGGTGTTACTGTATATTAAACAGTAAGAGATACCTATAGTAATTGTTACTTTAATAATATAATCGAAGTCAATCTAAACTAATAGGTATTTTATAGAGGAAAGGTAAGATTTTTTGTTTGTTACGAGTACGATATAGCTCAATTTAATAAGTTGGATAGTCGATTTATCTAGAAAGGTTATAAGCTATATTATGTGTTGCAGACGAAGTTGCGTGGGTCAGCTAGTTTTAAATAAAACTAGATGGGGCCAGTGTTTTTTTTTGTTTTTCCAGTGTATTTTTTTGTGTTTTTTTTTCGTACCTGACTACTCTGAGAAGAAACATGTGAAACAAACTCAGAGGTCATAGTCTCTTTTAAGGTCCACACATAATCTTGGTCTATTCACATGAGGACTATGCAGATTAGTGTCTGAGATGGTCTTTTGAAGAAATAGTCGTCCAGCTCTAATTTCATATAGATTAAAACACTCGGTAGAAGCTAATAACTGCCACCCGGGTCAATCTATAGGTTAAACCGCGCTTGCCTAGGTTGGTCTTTCGATGGGTGACCACCCATTACATACTGAGTTTCCTCCGTGCCTCGGAAAGCACGTTAAGCTGTTGGTCCCGGCTCCCGCATATAGATCTTTGGCAGTCGTTACAGGTAGTAAGTGACCTGAAAGTCTAGCAACCAGTCTTACCAAAGGGTATCGTTTTACTTAGTATTAACTGGGTTTTGGAGGTCAGATAGGCAGTCGCTCTATATAAAATACTGGTAGTCAGCTGCATCCAGTTAGACTGGAAGCCGACCCCAAAATAGTTGGGAAAAAGGCTAGGCTGATGATGATGAAAAGGCCGGTAAGACGGCCTCACCCAGAAGCCCTCCTTTTTCCCCCTCTTCTGGTAGTGGGCCCCGTCTACCCTCCCAAAGCCGTCCTGCGCCGATATTCTTATTACAGCATGAAAAATAAAGATGTTTCCTGACAAAAAATAAAAAAATGTGTTTAGTCCGTCATGCGTCTGTTAGATTATCGAAAAAGTTGGACACATATTTTGTTCTTTTTTCAAGTAAACAAAAAATGAAGACGATACTGTGCTTCGAAAACTCGTGTGACGTTACAGTTCAGTACATTTTTACCGGCAAGTGTCCTAAGCCTGGGGGCTTAGGACACTTGCCACTTAATTTTTGTAATTTTTCATTAATTTGATAAAACAAAAAACACGTATCCGATCCAATATTTTTCGATAATCTAACTGACGGACTTACATTTTTTTTTTTTTTGGGGAAACATCCCTATTCATGAGTTTGTCATACGATTAATTTAAAAGAGCCGTGGGAATCGGCCAAAACCAATATTATTGAGTTTTTTCTAGTCAAAAATCTATTTGCGTTAAACACATGACAGACATTCCACCAAGTATTTGCTTAGATATTTGCAGATCAAACAAAACTTAAATATAAGTTCTGACGTCCCGGTCTAGTGGTCGCAAGTAGGACTGCTGTGGATGAGGGCGCGGGTTCGATTCCCCGGTGCAGTGTCATTGGAATTTTTCTTCAGGAATTTCTCAGTAGCAGCCACGGAGTCTGGATTCGTGCCCGGTTGATGGCAATAGGCTCGCCCCCTATTACGTGGGACTTAAACATAACTGGCGTAATGTGCGTGTACTATTATATTAGGTACATCTCTGCCTAATCTTTCGGGGAGTACAGGCGCGAGTTTATGGTTTTTAATTATTTTTTAATGAACAATTGATTCGAGAATTTGGGAGGAGCTTGTAGCTGAGAGGAGCTCATGACTTAATAATGACTGCCAATCGGGTTGATCTTTAGATTAAACCGCGCTTGTCTAGGTTGGTCTTTGGATGGGTGACCATCCATTACATACAAAGTTTCCTCCATACCTCGGAAAGCACGTTAAGCTGTTGGTCCCGGCCTGCCGTTATATATGGAACTTTGGCAGTCGTTACAGGTAGCCAGTGACCTGAACATCTGACAACCAGTCTTACCAAAGGGTATCTATCGTATAACCCAGTATCAACTGTGTTGTAGAGGTCAGATAGGCAGTCACTCCATGTAAAATACTGATATTCAGCTGCATCCGGTTAGACTGGAAGATACCGACCGACCCCAACATAGGGGAAAAGGCTAGGCAGATGAAAAGTATTTGAATTAGGTTTCGATTCTTCCTGAAGCCGTTAGGTAGGTTTCATTCATGACAGGCTAACGTGGTAACTATTTTTAGTGCTTTTTTCCGACTCTTACCGGTTCTATGCCGGGCGACAAACAACCGGTTGATTTAACAACATTCTTTGAAAACGTGGCAACTTGGGATAATATTATGATAATGTAATCATCACGTGGATTCGCACGTTAACTGTTTATTTATGAAATTAATAGTGCAATTATTAATAGTGTATTATTGTTGGCATATATTGATTTTAATTGATATGTTTTGTTGATTTGCAGTAAATGTTAAAAAGAAAAATAATGAGTATCTGACTGCGTCGTTGCTGTAGTGAGCAAAATAGTCTTTACTTTTTTTATTTTAAAATTTAAACGTTGCCCCACACTAAGAATATCTTATGTATTGTGGGTGCGTTCACAAACATTTAAATTCACATACACAACTACCCTGACCCGAAACAACTATCTGTAGGCCATACAAATATTTCTTCCGTTCCATTTGGATCGAACCCGCGACACGCAGCGCAGCAGTCCAATCGCCCAGCAGCTGCACCAACCGTGCCGTCAATTCTTGTTTTTTTTTAATCAAGAATTTCACGCTACCATCCTCGGAGATTAAATCTGCGCCCGATTGATGACAATAGGCTCGCCCTGTTACATGAACTTTAATATAATTGGTGATATGTGGGTATGGTATTAGGAGGTACACTATTGCCCAGCCCTTTTGGGAATACAGGTGCGATTTTATGTTAATATAGTAACATTAAGTTATACACACGGTAACGCAAATCAAGTTAAACACTTCCAGTATAACTTGGCGTCGCTTTGTATACATTTCCTGTACAATAATAGATCCACATAACTCAAAATTCATGGGCACTTATAAAAATAAATGACATTGGCAACTTGATGTAAAAGCGCATCTTTGGAAGAGGTTTTCGACAATCCCGACTAAAAGACGATGCGCACAAAAATAGCTTGTGATAAGCCAAATGAATTGACCAATTATTGTTTTTGCTCAATGTTTGTAATATTATGTTCAGTCCAAAGATTAAAACAGAGGTAAACCGAAGTCCACAAATGTATGACGTAAATAAAAACCTCCGTTCAAAGTTTAAGTTTCACAGACTGCTTGACGATACACATCATCATCATCATCGACGAGCTCGTTAATAATAACTGCCACTCGATCTTAAGGTTAAGCAGCGCTTGCCTAGGTTGCTCTGTGGATGGTTGGACGCCCATTATAATATAATTTAAAGGCGCGGAGGAAACTCAGTATATTATACTGAGTTTCCTCCGCGCCTCGGAAAGTAAGTTAAGCTGTTGGTTGCGGCTGCCATATCTTTCTTTGGCAGTCTTAACCAGTGACCTGAAAGTCAGACAACCAGTCTTACCAAAGAGTATCGTATTACCCAGTATTAACCGGGTTGTGGAGTTCAAATAGGCAGTCAGTAGCAGGTTAGAGTGGAAGCCGACGAAATTTATAACTTTTTGTTATGTTAATGTCTAATCTATTTTAAGCTGTATCGTTTTTCTACACACGAACTTTATACACTATCTGACCTCTTGACTGTAAGAAAGTTGTATATTCTTATTTCTATCCTAAAAGTGCGCAAAACTACGGTATTTGATCCTAGTATTCTTAGGAAAAGAAGGAGACATGATTATATAACTAGAGTTAAGTCTCGCACTGCATTCGCAAGACGGCAATATGTTGCCTTAACTGCTTTTGTTTACAACATCATAAACAAAAAACTTGCAATCTTTCAAAAATCTCAACATGAATGTAAAAAAATCCTGACAGTATGGCTAAAGACCCATTTTATGAACAAACTGAGGCTATTCTACATCCGGATACTTAATAATAAAACCTGTCAGAAACTGGCTTTACTTAAAGTTGTTGCTTTGCTTTAATTAATTATAATAAACGTACGTCTACTACATTCTTTACACGGATAATATGCTTTTGGATTCTCTTTTCTCATAACCACACTAGTCCTATTGGCTCACACACACGCACACATACCACATACACACACACCACATATACACACACACTTTTAAATTCTCTAGTATAAGTTGTTGTTGTTTACTTTTACCTTTATGTTCTTAATTATTAACAGGCTTTGTAAAATACACATAAATATGAAGGAGGGAGGTCTTCTGTTACAGGTATTTCCATACTTAAAAGAAGGCCTCTTCAATGTATATGTTAAAAACCTGTTGATTACGAAAATAAACTTATTATTATTATACCACACATAAGCTGATCGCGCCAATCTCTAGGTAGAGTTATTTTTTTGATGATTCAATTTCATGGTTCGAGAATCGAGACACCACATTAGAGGTATTGCGATTACCTACTAGCTGATCCCCGCGGCTACACCCGCGTGTATGACGGTTATCGCGACAAATTATATACTCAAACCTTCCTCGAGAACCACTCTATCCATGGGTGAAAACAGCATGCAAATCGGTGCAGTAGTTTTTGAGTTTATTGCGAACAGACAGACAGATACGGCTTAGTACCTACTTTGTTTTATAATTATGGTAGTGATGTAGAGATACGAGTAGTAATGTTACATAGTTGAGAAACTGCAAGTCTTATGATGGCCGTTTGACACCAATTCCTTTTACCACTGAATTATAGAGAATCCTTGAGCAATAATATTGCACAAGTCTGTATGGGATACTGGTTGCTATCTTGCTCAATATTCTATAATCGCACATCATAACATCACGTTAGGCAGAGGTGTACGAGTACCAAATAGTACACCCACATTTCGCAAGTTAAGATTAAGTCCCATGTAAAAAAGGGCGAGCCTATTGCCATCAACCGGGCACCAAACCAAACTCCGTAGCTAATTCCTGATGGAAAAACCTAATAACATTTTGCCCGACCCGGGAATTGAACCGAGGACCTCATGCTCAGCAGTCACACTTGCGACCACTAGGTCAACGAGACAGTCTCCTATTATCAGCCAACAATAATCTCACTGATGGGATCATGGATCATGGGACACAGGCCTCCTCTTTGTGAGAGGGAATGGGCTATAATCTACAGTGCGGGTTGGTAGATGTCACATGTCTTCATTGGTTCTTAGACATGTCGGGTTCCTCACGATGTTTTCCTTCACCCTGTTGAAAGCATGGGTGAAGTAATGCGCCTGCAAATTCAAATTCGTTTACTTCGTGAACACAGGGTACATACAGAAGATGTTCAAATAAAATTAGGTCCGTGCTGTGTCCCGCCAAAAGGCATACAAAATATTAAAGGTTTTTAAAACATATTAGAAATTAACAAAATAAGTAGGTGCGGGCGGGGAAGGTGGGGCTGCGTAAATACCAGTAATTTACATGGAGCGACTACCTATCTGACCTACACAACCCAGTTAATACTGGGTAATACGATACCCTTTGGTAAGACTGATTGTCAGACTTTCAGGCCACTGACTACCTGTGCCGACTGCCAAAGATCTAAATATGGCAGCTGGGACCAACAGTTTAACGTGCTTTCCAAGGCACGGAGGAAATTATGTAATTGGAGGTCAACCATCCACACACCAACCTAGGTAAACGCGGCTTAACCTAAAGATCGATCCGAGTGGCAAATATTAAGCCAGGAGCTTCACCAATTATATCAGCTGTCAGTCTTAATGCCGCACTCAGAGAGCTGGAATGATTACTTAGGCCATCACTTAGTAAAGGTTTTGACAGTTTTGTCATACAAATGTATATCAAATCTTTACTAAGTAATCATTAAGGCTTACCGACGGCTTAAGTAATCTATACATATAATAAATCTGTAGAGAAATCGTTTTTGTACATCGAAAATATTTAAAAAAAAAATTGTCAGGGTATTAAAGTATAACCAACAGAATACATTTCCAGCATTTTTGGAATTTTTGTCTGTTTGTCTGTTTGTCTGTTTCGATGACTAAGCATCACGTCAAATTTACGAAACGAATGTAGGTAACTTTTATACATAAATATTGTGCGTAACTTGGGCTATTACTTAGTCTTTGTTTCATCGTAATCGGTGCTCTCTATCAAAAGATATATGAATTTATAGTTTTCAAGAAGAACTTATCGTTATGGTCAAGAATGAGACAAGCAACGACATCTATTGAACGAATATGGTACTTATTACTAAATGCCTTCACAAGATAACTTTAAAAAAGTTATGATAGCAAAAGATACGTAGATATAAGTCTAAATGACGCTGCTTTCAACATCTACATAGCCTAAACCTTATAGTGTTTGATCGCTCTTTTTTAGCAGTTTATCTTCGTCTTCGACAGATGGCGTTATTCATTTGATGTCATTTTCTGAACCGCGGTGGTAGTAAACATACACACATTATGTTTCGTGAATAGTCAACAAATAAAAATTTACCAATTACACAATATTAAAAGACTATTTTTTTTAAACTAAATTAAAATTAGATAAAACCCAAGACATATTTTTTTTGTACCGTGTGGGAATCGAACCTGCGACACGCAGTGCTACTGTTAATCGTCCAGCCATTGCGCCAACCATGTCGTCATATTATGACGACATGGTTGGCGCAATGGCTGGACTTGGAGATGTGGTGTGTTGTTAGCCCTATGTGTCGAGGCCGCGGTATCTCTTTCGAACAGCCCGCAGCCCCAACGGGTGTCGGTCCTTGGGGGCTCCTTCAATGTTGCTGACATCTCTTAGAGACGCGCGTGGAACACGAACGCGCCTCCATCGTCATAGGACGGACGAACGATTAACGAGCCCGTTACTCACCGTTCACAGGCCTGCGCCTACGGTGGCCGGAAGCCATCACGTGGCCCCCGATGCCCGGAGCGTCTCCCGCGGCGGCTGGGACGAGAGGTTGTCTCCCTCTCACGTTCCGCCACCTCTTTCGCTAGCATTACTGCTTCGCAGAAGAGGTGGCGGCCATTTCAGATTCGATGTCCCAGATTCGGTAAAAAGGGGGGATTAGAGAGTGTTTCGAGAGGGTACCTGACCCTCTCGAAACACCCTCTAATCCCCCCTTTTTTTTGTGGTTCGTAAATTATCAAATGACTCATCCCGCTCTGGGCGGAGCGGAAGAAAGTGTCAGACTTCTACTGACTAAAAACCACCCACGTTCCTTATTAGCCCTTTGTGTTTCGGGGCCGTGGTATCTCTTGCGGACAACCCTCAGCCCCGGCAGACGTCCCTTTGGGGCCCCTTAATTGTTGCTGACATATCTTTGAGGCGCGCGTGGAACACGAACGCGCCAACGACAATCTGTCTGCCTGTCGACTATAATGTACCTACCTGTTTCAAATTTCTTCAAGATCCGTTCGGCCGTTCTGACGTGGTTGATTAACAAACACCCATCCAACTAAACTTTAGTATGAGACATAGTCAGTCCTTTGCATTACTCTCTTCTTATTTTCTACAGCGTCAGTAAGTTAACGCAGGGCAATGATTAAATGTACCAAAGCGACGCATTTTAGTTTCCGACAAGCACGCGAACGAAGTCGCGGGCACAGCTAGTCATTAAATATCTCTGAGTACCGCAGTTAGTGATTACGAAATAATGTTTTTTTGTTGCAAAAACAAACGCAATCTGTTTTGAATTTGGCCATCAATGTCAGTCCCAGCGTTGATACATACACGCGTTTTGGTTTACCAAATAAAATATCCGTCTGTTACCGATAGGCCTGTTTGTAAGTATTCTTGATTGACGAGTCCTTGCCAAATGCAATTGATTGGTATCTTATCAGTTATTATCAACTAGCTGATACCCGCGGCTTCACACGGGTGGAGGTCGGTCAAATTATATACTAAAACCTTCCTCTTGAATCACTCTATCAATTTAAAAAAAACGCTTCAAAATCCGTTGCGTAGTTTTAAAGATTTAAGCATACCTAGGGACGGACAGACAGCGACAGCGACTTTGTTTTATACTATGTAGTGATGGTATTGAAGTGATGATACCACGGGAACGTAAACAGATCTCAATGCCGACTGAGTTCCTTGCATCACAATCACAACGACCAATCAAGCTTAGATATGAAACCAGTTTAGGTCGAATTCCAATTTTGCTGGATGATTTTCAATTATAATGGTCACACCAAACTGTGAACTGAAATATATTCCAAAGACGAGATATTCTGAGCCCTCTTGAAGGTTCTTCTAGTTACGACTATTTATTCTTTTAGATACTAATTTTTCACGAAAACTAAAGAAAATTTTGCACCACCAAAGCTAAAAATCACCCACCAAAATTGGAAATCACCCTTAAGCGGATCTCTCATTGTACGGAAACGTATTAGCTTGATGTCTAAAATCGAAAATCTCATGACCGTTTTCTCTAATGTAAGATAACTGTCGAATTTCCGACTCTCTGCCCAGCAGCATAACAGTTCAAAGTTCTACGTGCACCGTTAGTTTGAGCATTCTAAGAGGTATGGCTTAGTGTTAGTGAAAATAGCCATTTATCTAATCATTTTGCAAGACCTTCGGAAACAGTTTCCGCAAAGATTAGGGAACCCTTTGCAAGATTATGTCATGTTGTACCGCTCACTTTTATTTCTGATAACGTCATTCTGTTGATTGATTTTTATCAAGTGAGTGTTACCGTAATAAGTGATTTTTGACCCTAAAGAAAAGGTTCTTTCCCAGCAATCATTTTTGCGTAGGGTTAGGTACTTAATTTGATGTAAGTACATAGGTAATACTTGGTTGGCGACTTCGTTTACACCCTGTGTACCACGCCACGTTACGAACTAAACGAACGGACTCTTAACGAAATCAACTAAAAAAGTAATTGTGTACCAATTTAACCATGTACTTTTATAAAAAAAAGTATATTTTATGACTAAGTACGTAAAATAAGCAAAACAAAAACAGTTTCACAAAAAAACGTAACACAAACGCAATTTACGCATTTTTATATCAATTCCTGGTATCATTAGAACACAAACATTACTTATACGACTATAAACAATTTATTCTTTTACAAATAACACGATTGATCGATGACTATGACGTATGAGCCAAGATGGCGGATGGCGCGTGCTCGTTATCAACTCAAGGCAATCGGTATTTGTCTCAATTCTTTAACTACTCGATATTGATAGCGTTATCTTCACAATTGCGTCAAGATTGATCCTTGACATTCAGCAGCTCGTAAAAAGCGGTGGGCCCTCAGACATTTCTCTCCGGCTCACTATGCTGGCCTGCAGAAAAGATCCCAGCGGGTAACCAATTGCCATGGCCCACTTAGAAGACCCTAAACCGACTTCGAAGTCAGGTGGGCCACTGCAGGTACAGCTTGTTCCGTTGGGGTTAGTCCGACGAAACTGAGGATGATGTGGATCCTCTTCCCAAACTATGTCCCACCTGCTCTTGCTCTTTGTGCGACTCCACCAGCACTTTGAGGGACCTTTTTGGAGCCAGTACAAACCCCAACAATGTGGCTGAGTTCTGGTCGAAACAAATTTAACCTAATCTCCCAAGTAACACATCAAAGCACAATAACGGCCGGCTTACGGCATTTCGGTATCGTTTTAGCATTTTGAGTTGGATATATTTTAACATTACAAACGTCCTTAAGGCTACTGTAATGCTTATTTGGGCACAAATTATGCGGCTTTAGGCCATAAATAGGTTCACAAGTAGTCATTTTTTAGCATTACAGGCTCATTATGTTAGCATTTTTGTGACCAATTAAGATGCCAGTCGCATTAAAAAAGCATAATTACGGTCAATGAAGTTGCCAATCGCATTAAAAAAGCATAATTACGGTCAATGAAGTTGCCAATGGCATTACAAAAGCATTGGACTAGCATTAGATTGTGCTAAAAGAATGATTGTGGCTTTTAAAGTGTTCACATGTAGAACTTAAATAAACCCTACACCATTGCAAAAACATCTCTAATACCATGGCACAAATGTTATTTATTAACGTTGTAGTATAAGTACTATGTCCAGCAATATAGTATGGACGGAGACCGTCAAAACTTAATGAACGACAACATCATTTTTTTGCATCACTAAACAATGTATAATACTGGATGACTTTATGACTGTTTTGTTATTTCATGCCATCAAATATTAAACGCAATGTAGTTTACTGTAAATGTCTATATGAGTTTAATTGAAAATTTTCACGCGCCTTCGATATTTTGTGTTTTTGAAATAAAGTTTGATATATAGAAATGTACGAAATAACCAAAACAATTGTATATTCCTAGTTTAGAACGAATTTTGCACAATTAACATAATAGTATTGGCTGGGCAGTATTTAATTAAGTTTTATCATTATAATAAAGGTCTATTGCTATTATAAATAGGTCCATTAGTTATATTTTTTGGTTATAAAATATTTACAAAATGGTGTCGGTCTACAGTAGCCCGTTGAACCTTTAGAAAGGCTAATTAATGCCACCAGCATTACAAATAGTCACATGTGAACAATTATTAGGCTAGAGGCCAGAGAGAAGACTTTTGGTGAACCATCGTAGTGCCATTGTCTATAAAGTAGTTTTATATGGGTTCACCGGCATGCCAATAGGATTGATGTAGACTGAAATAGTGCCATTACTTGAACGTAATTTTGGAAATTCTTAGAGCAAAACAATAGAACCCATAAAAACTAAGTAGCGGTACATGACGATAATTGTCAAAACCAATTTATTTTTTAATTTATGATAAAGGTCTATTGCTATTATAAATAGGTCTATTAGATTATATTTTTTGGTTATAAAATATTTAGAAAATGGTATCGGTCTACAGTAGCCCGGTAAACCTTTAGAAAGGCTAATTAATGCCGCCAGCATTAGAAATACTCACATGTGAACAATTATTAAGCTAGAGGTCAGAGAGAAGACTTTTGGTGAACCATCGTAGTGCCATTGTCTATAAAGTAGTTTTATATGGGTTCACCGGCATGCCAATAGGCTTGATGTAGACTGAAATAGTGCCATTACTTGAACGTAATTTTGGGAATCCTTGAGCAAAACAATAAAACCCATAAAAATTAAATAGCGGTACATAACGATAATTGTCACAATCAATTTATTTTTTAATTTAGATTTATTTAAAGGGTAATCAACAATTTCTTTGGCAGGTTATTAAATTTAAAACCTGCCAAAGAAATTGTTGATTACCCTTTAAATCTATGTATGTAAATAAAAAGCTTCAGTAAGTACTTCACATAACATTTTTTATTGGTACGTATGTAATAGTAGTATGAAATATAATTAGTATTCATGATGATGCAAACATACTAATGTACATCTTGTTTTGTTGATTTTAATAAAATGTGTTTCTCCCCAATATGACCGACAAATGGCTTTACGAGTACAGTAAAGTGAATGTATATATGGCTTTACGCATCACAATAGCTCACGTGTATTTGGTTAAAGAGCTGTTAACCGGACAACAGCACTCAGGTGAACTTTAAAAATGCAAGCATTATATTGATTCACGTTTATGCTATTCACTTAGCACTTGTAAGTCCTACAACACAACAAAGAGCATTCAAAATAGCTCAAAGCTGTTTGATAGATTTACGGTGCATTATAATGGTACAAGTTTAAGCTATTAAACAGCATTAGGCATTATCTTACGGCCCAAAATGCTATTGTAAACCCTAAGGCACTAAAAACAGCTGAAAGCTGTGTACTGGATTAACTTGCAATTTTAACGGTTCACGTTTATGCCATTAAACAGCATTAAGCATTTATTTTACTACTTAAAATGCTATTGTTGATCCAAATGCACTGAAAACAGCTAAAAGCTGTACAGCTGGATTGTTGTTTGCTGCAGTTAAACTAATGGCTTTACAAATGCATTTTGACATGCCAGAGTCCAACCGCTATACAGTGTAAAGCATGACAATGGTTTTCAAATGCACCTATAAAGCCTTAAGATGTTCGGTGAACTTTTATAAGAGTTTATACGGACCTTAAGCTCGACATAAGTATACTAGTTGTTTTTTAAAATGCTTTCTGTGTTACTTGGGCTGTAAAGACAAGACGAAGAAAAAGCAGCAATGTCGGCTCAGTGGTATTTGTGCTGAACTTACCAGTCGACACCAGTTCTCACTGAAACGCGCATACGGGGACCATGACCTGGATTTGTACGACACAGGCTTTGATCCCCGTAGTATGTTATAGAAGTTCTTCTGTCGTGGTATGGGCATGTGATGAGGAGGGATGAATATATGGATGTAGAGGGAGAGGAAGGCCAATGAAAATATTGATGGAGTGTGTGAGGAGTGACATGAAGGAAAAAGGAGTAAATGACAGTTGATAAGGAAGAATGGAAGAAGAAAACGTGTTGCGCCGACACCAAATATAATGGGACAAGGGCAGAAGGATTTTGAGATACTCTAATGGGATTATTTATTTATAACCACTACGAAAGCAAACCCTGATGAAAAGTAACGTAAGTCATGGTAAGACAAATTCAGTATTTTTTTAGAGTGATCACACACATATTCTCTTAAACTATAAATCTTTACTTTCCCTAGAAAGTAAAGGTCTAATATTAGCAAAAGACCTCTTCTATGTGGGAATTTCAGATCCAGTCACCCTGTATATTACTTTTACCAATATCTTTTGTGTTAGTGTAGAGGAGCTCAGGATCGCCTGGATTACCTTCAGCATACATCTAAACTTTTAAAACTTGACATGAAGAATGACAAACATGTGTTGTATAAATCATCATTAGAGAAACTTAGTCATCCTATCTGTGTCTGTCTGGTAGTATTATCCTGTCTATTGTAATCTTTATAGCAGATTTATAACGACTTTTATATACGCAGTAGTGGTAATTTATTTTGAGAAATGTACAACACTGGGTACGGATAAAAATATTGTGTTGAATCTGAATCGCACTTGAAATTATATCAGTCGATTATATTGTGTCAAATTTATTTATTTACAAATTAAATATTTCATGCGTCAGTCACCTATACTATGTATACTATCATACCGTAAATACGTAGAATTATGTTGCATCTTTATTTGATATCTTATTATTAGACAAACAACTACATACGCGAGTATGAATTGTTCCGTGTGGGAATCGAAGCAGCGACACGCAGCAGCCAATCGGTCAACCAGTGCACCAGCAGTGTCAACTTACTTTTAAATCCTGGTTATTACAAAAAAATTCATGATTTATGATTATTATGAGCAGTAAGTCGTGGGCGGAGCATTACTTTGTTTAATTTATTTCATCACCACTGCTGTTGTTCATGTTCTAGAACTACAAATTCGAAGACATGTGACATCTACCAACCCACTCTGGGCCCGCGTAGTGAATTATAGCCCATTCCCTCTAATAGAGAGGAGGCCTGTGTCCCAGCAGTGGGAACATTATAGACTGATGATGGTGATGATGGTAGACAAATTACCATGGTGTTCATCAGTATTTTCCGTTTAACATTTCTGTAAACCTATGAGGGCGTTCGGAATTTCAGGAATACCCTAGGTATCTATAATTATAATTTAGGTTCGCGGTACGAATTATTTTTCGTTAAATAATAATTAAAGAAATCTTCCTAATAAGGTGCACGGTGTGTGAACGCTTAACAAATTATGTCCTAATGCGTTTTTAAGGGGATCACAGCAGTGGATGACTTTGACGATTTGACCTCTGTACTGGCTTTTGTTTATTTTTCGGCCCCTACCGGCAAACGACTGTACTACAGAAAAACGTACCAAAGAACAGAAATGTGTCGCATAGTGGTCATCGTATTTGCCTAACATATTTTGTTTCTCTTGGAGTACCTATATCATAATGTATGAATAAAATATTTAATAATAAATTATACACTTAGACAATGAAGTAATAACCTAGCTTTCATTAGTTATTTCACTGAGCACAGGTACTCCTACGATACATTCTTAAGGTCTGATAAAGACCAGGTAACTGCTTATCGCTTCTCAGTCACGGAAATAGTCAGAATGCTCCAGCTTTCGGCTAACTGAGCACGAATGCTACTACATGATACATTTTAAAGGTCTGACGATGACCACCTAAGTGCTTATCGGTTCTCAGTGACGGATGTAGTTAGAATGACCTAGCTTTCAAATTTTATATATCTGAGCATGTATTCTACTACATGATACATTATGAAGGTCTGATGATGACCAGCTAAGTGATTATCGGTTCTCAGTGACGGATATAGTTAGAATGCTCCAGCTGTCAGCTTTTATCTTATTGAGCACGGATGCTACTACATGATACATTTTGAAGGTCTGATGATGACCAGCTAAGTGCTTATCGGTTCTCAGTGACGAACGTAGTTAGCATGACGTAACTTTAAAATTTTATCGATCTGAGCGCGGATGCTACTACATAATATATTCTAAAGGTCTGATGTTGACCAGCTAAGTGCTAATTGGTTTTCAGTGACGGATATAGCTAGAATGACCTAGCTTTCAAATTTTATCTATCTGAGCACGTATTCTACTACATGATACATTATGAAGGTCTGATGATGACCAGCTAAGTGATTATCGGTTCTCAGTGACGGATATAGTTAGAATGCTCCAGCTGTCAGCTTTTATCTTATTGAGCACGGATGCTACTACATGATACATTTTGAAGGTCTGATGATGACCAGCTAAGTGCTTATCGGTTCTCAGTGACGGATGTAGTTAGAATAACCTAGCTTTCAAATTTTATCTGTCTGAGCACGGATGTTACTACATGATACATTTTGAAGGTCTGATAATGACCAGCTAAGTGCTAATTGGTTCTCAGTGACGGATATAGCTAGAATGACCTAGCTTTCAGATTTTATCTTATTGAGCACGGATGCTACTACATAATACATTTTGAAGGTCTGATAATGACCAGCTAAGTGCTAATTGGTTCTCAGTGACGGATATAGCTAGAATTACCTAGCTTTCAAATTTTATCTTATTGAGCACGGATGCTACTACATGATACATTTTGAAGGTCTGACGATGACCAGCTAAGTGCTTATCGGTTAACAGTGACGGATATAGCTAGAATTACCACCATCAGGTAAATGGCACCATCAGTCTCCAGGGCCTCTTCGAGCTCTTTCAAATGAGTCCACACACGACGGTTCTATATGGTGCCATCAATGAAATCCTATACTTACCTTCGGAGTCTACCATCAGGTAGCTAGTATCATCAGTCTCCAAGGCCTCCTCGAGCTCTTTCAAATGAGTCCAAACACGATGGTTCTACTCGGTGCCGTCAATGAGATCCTATACCCACCTTCGAAGTCCACCATTAGGTACGAGACATCATCAGTAATCCAGATCTCCATCTTCCATCAAACGAAATTCTCAAGACAAAATAATTAAAACGATAAAACAATTAACACCATTAAAACAATAACATACATTACATAACATCGCGCCTGTAATCCCCAAAGGGTTAGGCAGAGGTGTACCTAATAGTAGGCGTGATGTTATGTTATGTATGTTATTATTTTAATGATTTTAATTGTTTTATCGCTTTTAGCGATAAAACAATGGTAGCAAAAAACAATTGTAGTCGTTCTTGTAGCACGGATGCTACTACATGATACATTTTGAAGGTCTGATGATAACCAGCTAAGTGCTTATCGGTTCTCAGTGACGAACGTAGTTAGCATGACGTAACTTTAAAATTTTATCGATCTGAGCGCGGATGCTACTACATAATATATTCTAAAGGTCTGATGATGACCAGCTAAGTGCTAATTGGTTTTCAGTGACGGATATAGCTAGAATAACCTAGCTTTCAAATTTTATCGATCTGAGCACGAATACTACTACATGATACATTTTGAAGGTCTGATGATGATCAGCTAAGTGCTTATCGGTTCTCAGTGACGGGTGTAGTTAGAATGACCTAACTTTCAGATTTTATCTTATTGAGCACGGATGCTACTACATGATACATTTTGAAGGTCTGATGATGACCAGCTTAGTGCTTATCGGTTCACAGTGACGGATATAGCTAGAATGACCACCATCAGGTAAATGGCACCATCAGTCTCCAAGGCCTCTTCGAGCTCTTTCAAATGAGTCCAAACACGATGGTTCTACGCAGCGCTGTCAATGAGATCCTGTACCCACCTTCGAAGTCCACCGTCAAGTTAATGGCATCATCAGTCTCTAAGGCCTCCTCGAGCTCTTTCAAATGAGTCCAAACACGACGATTCTACGCAGTGCCGTCAATGAGATCCTTTACCTACCTTTGGAGTCCACTATCAGGTAAATGACATTATCAGTCTCCAAGGCGTCCTCGAGGTCTCAACACCATTAAAATTATTATTTTAATGGTGTTGAGACCTCGAGGACGCCTTCGCGCCTTCGCTATGTATCTTATTAGATACATAACATAACATCACGCCTACAATTACGTACACCTCTGCCTAACCCTTCGGGGATTACAGGCGTGATGTTATGTAATGTATGTTATTATTTTAATGGTGTTAATTGTTTTATCGCTTTTAATTATTTTGTCTTGAGAATTTCGTTTGATGGAAGATGAAGATCTGGATGACTGATGATGTCTCGTACCTGATGGTAAACTCCGAAGGTGGGTATAGGATCTCATTGACGGCACTGAGTAGAACCATCGTGTTTGGACTCATTTGAAAGAGCTCGAGGGGGCCTTGGAGACTGATGATACTAGCTACCTGATGGTAGACTCCGAAGGTAAGTATAGGATCTCATTGATGGCACCACGTAGAACCGTCGTATGTGGACTCATTCGAAAGAGCTCGAAGAGGCCTTGGAGACTGATGGTGCCATTTACCTGATGGTGGTCATTCTAGCTATATCCGTCACTGTGAACCGATAAGCACTTAGCTGATCATCATCAGACCTTCAAAATATATCATGTAGTAGCATCCGTGCTCAATAAGATAAAATCTGAAAGCTAGGTCATTCTAACTACATCCGTCACTGAAAACCGATAAGCACTTAGGTGATCATCATCAGACCTTCAAAATGTATCATGTAGTAGCATCCGTGCTCAGATCGATAAAATTTGAAAGCTAGGTCATTCTAGCTATATCCGTCAATGAGAACCAATTAGCACTTAGCTGGTCATCATCAGACCTTCAAAATGTATCATGTAGTAGCATCCGTGCTCAATAAGATAAAATCTGAAAGCTAGGTCATTCTAACTACATCCGTCACTGAGAACCGATAAGCACTTAGCTGATCATCATCAGACCTTCCAAATGTATCATGTAGTAGCATCCGTGCTCAATGAGATAAAAGCTGAAAGTTGGAGCATTCTGACTATTTCCGTGACTGAGAACCGATAAGCAGTTACCTGGTCTTCATCAGACCTTCAAAATGTATCATGTAGTATGAGAGACCATCATTAGGTACGAGACATCATCAGTCATTTAGATCTCCATCTTCCATCAAACGAAAATCTCAAGACAAAATAGTTAGATAACATAACATCACGCCTGTAATCCCCGAAGGGTTAGGCAGAGGTGTACCTAATAGTACACCCACATTTCGCCAGTTATCCGGAACCGAGTTGTGGTGTTTCCCATATAATAGGGGCGAGCCTATTGCCATCAACCGGGCACAAATCCAGACTCTGTGGCTGTTACTTATAATTTCCTGATGGAAAAACCCAATAACACTTTGCCCGACCCGGGAATCGAACCCAGGACCTCATGCTCAGCATCGTGCTTACGACCACTAGACCAACGAGGCAGTCCAAAATTAAAATAATATCATAGATATATCTATATACCAAATTATCTACTAAGAAACGTAGGTAATTCACCAATAGTTTTGGAGAGCTCGCCCACGCGTCACTTTACGTTTATTAGGCATAGTCAGCTTAGTCTATGATAGGTGCAAACAACAAAACGAAATTACAAACTACTTTAAATATATTTACAAACTTATTTTCTGTTCTTATTTTACGAAATATTGATAACTATACAATTTACAATATGTTTTAATTCAGAAAACATTAAAAACGTGAACTTTTGAATTTTATTTGTGAAGTAATGACATGCGTGCAGTCCACCCGTGACAACAGTCATCGAGACACTGGCGCAGCGCGTTCCAAGTATGCGCGACGGGTTTTGCGCCGCATTTGCCTCAAAATGTCGGCAATAAATTTATTATTTTAAAATTTTATTACAAATCAGAGAAAATAAACAATACGGATTGTTAAATACATCACTACGTATTTTTGGGTATAAAATTCATACCGAACTATTCAGCCGTTACAGAGACAAAATTCGATTTAGGTTAAGACATACTACGATTTTTTATTAAATAATGTGAAGGTTTATTAAAATTTTAAACAATACGAATTATTTGTGATGACTTTAAGTATAACATATATTTTTTATATGGAAATCGTACGGAAGGATTCCTCAACAAATTTCTTTAAACATACGTCGTTTTTGGGATTTTAGCAACGCAACGAAGAAGGACGTTCTCAATCCGGTTGTATTTTAACTTTTCAACCGGTTATATTTATACTGGTGTCGTTAGTCCTAGACTGAGCTTAGGTCGGACTGGACACGTCTACAGTCCGCCGTATGAGACAAATATTATATTTATCACAGATAATATAATAAATACTGTTTGTTTACACCCACTAAATACTGTTTGACTGCCTCGTTGGTCTAGTGGTTGCAAGCGCGACTGCTGAGCATGAGGTCCTGGGTTCGATTCCCGGGTCGGGCAAAGTGTTATTGGCTTTTTCCATCAGGAATTTATCAGTAACAGCCACGGAGTCTGGATTTGTGCCCGGTTGATGGCAATAGGCTCGCCCCCTATTACATGGGACTTAAACATAACTGGCGAAATGTGGGTGTTCTATTAGGTACACCTCTGCCTAACCCTTCGGGGATTATAGGCGTGATGTTATGTATGTTATGTTATGCTGTTTACACCCACTTTTCAATATAGAATGAGATTATAGACATCTTTAACATCGATCACAGTAACATTATGACATCTTTAGTATTGATTAAAGCAGAATGCAACGGGTTTGACAAGGATAGCAGGCTGGTTCAAGCAATTGACTTCTGCGCTGCGTGTCGCGGGTTCGATCCCTCGACGGAATAAGTATTTGTATGGCTTACAGATAGTTGTTCCGGGTCTGAGTATTTGTGTATGTGAGTTTATAATTATGTTTGTTGTGTGTTATGATACAGAAGAAATTCCTAGTGTGGGAAAAAGGTTTTTCATTAAAAAAAAACGGTGGAAGTACCTTTTTCGAAGATCAAATTCTAGGATTGATTTGGTGGCCGATGTCTTCCTGTTGTCATGACAACGACAGTCGACCTAAGTTCAAAAATGGCCTTGAATCGGCACTACAAATATTAGTGGGAATCATAATAACATAGTTTGTTTTACGTAATCAACTTTTAATCCAATGTTATGTAAGTCAATAAAAAGAAATCGTGCGAAATGTATTTTTTCATCTAGATTGCTAATGGGTAACTAATTGAAGTTGTCGTTTTATGAGTGTTTAATTGAACATTTATCGACTACTAAACGTTGGTCTAGTGCTGTGTGAGTGACTGCTGAGCATGAGGTCCTATAGGTTCGATTCCCAGGTCGGGCAACGTGTGGTGTTATTTGATTTTCCATCAAGAATTTTACAGTAACAGCTACGGAGTCTGGATTTGTGCCCGGTTACATAGGACTTAAACATAACTGGTGAAATGTGGGTGAACTATTAGGTACACCTCTGCCCAACGCTTCGGGGATTACAGGCGTGATGTTTTGTTTATGTTATGTTTGAGTGTGTAATTGAACGTATTATCGACTGCTATACCTTTTCTATGACTTCAGTGGTTTCAAGACAACCGGATTCCAACTCTATATTAAACTAAGTTTTGACCGCGGCTTCGTCGGAGTATCATCATTATCTGCCTAGACCTCAAATTCTTATTTTGTGACTACCAGCAGGCCTATTTGCGTATCTTTTTAAATGTCAGTGGCTATCATAGTTTCCATGGATTAACATGGACACTATGATAGCCACTGACAGTTAAAAAGATACGCAATAGCCCTGCTGTACGGTAAAGTCCATTTCACGAAAGAAGTCCCGCAGACGCAGCGCTGTATGTCGCGCGACATAATGTTGTTTCACAACTTTTGGCATCGTAAATAAACCTTATAATAACGCACTGATCCAATAATAAACTCACAAAATATCTACCACAACAAACGCACCTTGATAACATCGACAAACGACAACATGGCCGATCTGTTAAATTAGTTCCACAATTGTCCGCGGGACTTCTTTCGTGAAATGGACTTTACATGGAGTGACTACCGGATAAAATACTTTTCTATCAAATATCGTGCTAGTTGGCTAAGTACCTAAGGCCTTTTTTTTGGGGCGTGGGAAATCATCAAATGACTCCTCCCGCTCTGGGCAGAGCGGTAGGTAGCGTCAGACTGTGACTGACTAAAAACCACCCATGTTCCTTGTTAGCGGCTTGTGTCGAGGCCGCGGTATCTCTTTAGAACAACCCGCAGCCTCGACGGGAAGTACCTTAGGCCTGAAAAGAGAACATAAACACATGTACAAAAAGACAGTAGATTTTAGGATTTGGTACGGTTTTTATTCTTTAGCCTATATTGTTGCTAGGCCACTGCTAGGCCACTGCTAGGCCACTGCTAGGCCTTCTCACGAAATAATATTCAAAATATAAATAAAAAACAGGAAAGGTAGACGACTGTCATGTCTTTACTTAGTTTAGTATGGCCAACAAAAAATACTAGCCGCTAGACCAACAAAGAATTTTTGGCTAGACTCTAGCCAAATAAAATGCCTTAGTCTAGTTAATCCGCTAACCTTGTAACTAGTAACACAAGTTCAGTTTACTTTTCTAGATTCTTAGAACTAACTTTTTGCGCCACGATTCCGGATATAAACCACTCTGTCACTTTCTTCCGTGGAATACTATTTCTGTCACTTTCCATGATAAATGATCCAAATATAGACCCTGCTCACGACCTCGGGCGAAACGGCACGCGCGCGCCTTTCTTGTTTCTTGCGCGTGAGTACCATCGCTCCACAAGCCGTGTCCAGGTTACTCGTGGCTCGCCATAAACATCTTTCTTTTATTTACTCGTATGTAGAGAATAGGAACCTATTGTTCATGAAACTGATGACCACTTCTAAACATAAACAGTAACGCTAAGTTATTTTCCGCCCCGTTCAACATCTCAGGCGGAGTCAGGCGATGCTACTTGTGTTAACTTGCATGCCCCGTGTACAGTCAATGAGGTCATACAAAGTTAGTGGAAACGGCTCTGAATGAAACTGGTTGCCTGTAACCGACCCTGGTACAGATGCTGTATCCACTGGCAGGCATTGCACCAGAAGTTCGCAGAGCGGTGAAAGAGCCAAAATGGTTTCCGACGTTAGGACAGGTTAGGTTTCAGCCTTTACACAATAACATCTAATCGTTTCAGCCGCAAAGGCTGAAAAGTTGAAACAGTTTCAGAAGTGTGTGCGGGGGCACACTCGTGACCAGGATGTGGTAGATTTTCGGCAAGTAACACTAATGGGTTGGGTAGACAAACACTTTTTTGCGACAGATTAAACCTTTCTTTAGAACGCTCGCCAGTAAACGGGGGGGGAGGGGCAGTGTTACTTGCCGAAAATCTACCACATCCTGGTCACGAGTAGCCATGGCTAACTTGGAAGTCTTTCAATAGATTTCAGACACAGGTAGACCGAAGCGGAAGGAATACCTGTTCAGGTGAAGATTCATAGATGACTCTGCCCTGGAGTGTAAATATGGTGTTGCCCCACAAACGATGGTACGTTTGATATCGTGCCTGGCTGCACGTCACAGGAGCTGATGGACGCTTCTGGAAGTGCCAAACTTGTCGCCAAATTTTGGTCTGAGTCAATTTGACAGCGCCACGCTTAGTCGTGTCGCAAGTTGCATCGCATGAGGTTCCAGACGGTACATAAATACCTCGCCGTTACTTTCATAAGAGTAAGATATTTTGTAAGAGTAAGAGAGAGTAATCAGTTAAACGATCATTGAGCAATAGTATTTACTACTTGTATCTACTTTCACTACTTTATATTATAACGTTTCAATTTGGTAAATTAAACGTTCTTTGCTAAACGGATTGGCTGGCTGCTAAAAATACTGTGTTTTATCGATACCTGGTTTTTGCTTGCTCGCGTTATGGTTGGAAATTATCCCACAACGACTCCTGTTTTCTAGCGAAGGAGGTGGCGGAACGTGAGAGAGAGAGAACCTCTCGTCCCAACCGCCGCGGGAGGCGCTCCGGGCGTCGGCCACGTGATGGCTTCCGGCCACCGTAGATGCGGGCCTGTGGACGGTGAGTGATGGGCCAGCCCGCCGTCCGTCCGTCTTATGACGACGACAGGCCGTGTCAACGGCGCGTTCGTGATCCACGCGCGCCGCACGCCAAAGAGGTGTCAGAGATACCGCGGCCTCGACATGAAGGGCTAAGAAGGAACATGGGTGGTTTTTAGCCATTAGAAGTCTGACACCTTTCGCTCCGCCCAGAGTGGGAGAAGTCATTTGATGATTTCCAAGCCAACAAAAAAAGGGGTTCCTGTTGCTTTTTTAAAAATAAACTTATTTATGGCATCCTATAAGTGAAAAAAAATTCGAATTCGGATCAGTAGTTCCGAAGATGACTGCTACGGATAGAATTTAGTTCTGGATAAAAATAAGTAGGTACCTACCTACTCAAAACGTAAATAGGTTTTAAAAGTGGGTCTTAATATTAATATTTGGTTTAGTTTTTTCCTGTTATGTTTTAAGTTCGTAAATTCTTGGTATTTTAAACTGATATAATAATATTTCGCTTGGGTATTTTATTTGTTTTTCCTCTAGGTAATGGGAATATGCGTAAAAGGTCACGTATACATCTTGGTTTGTAGTTCATTCATTAGAGAATTATGTTGTTTAGCTGTGCCCGGGGCTTCGTTCGTGTGGATGTCGTTTAGCTAAAACTTATCAATTAGAGAAGGTGTATCCTTCACAAAAAATTATATCTTTCTGCATTGCAAGCCGCGGCCCGTGCAGTACCTAGATTTTCTTTAGAGCATCATCATCTGCAACCTTACCTAGTTGCTTAGATACGGAGCATCTTTCGAAGCCTACCCCCCACTCAGATGTTTGGGCTATGACAAACGGTAATCTACTAAGACTCCCAGGTAATTATCATCTGCCTAGCCTTTTCCCAACTTTGTTGGGGTCGGCGTCCAGTCTAACCGGATGCAGCTGAGTACCAGTATTTTACATGGAGCGACTGCCTCCAGAACCCAGTTAATACTAGGTAATACGATACTCTTTGGCAAGACTGGATGTCAGACTTTCAGGTCACTGACAACCTGTAACGACTGCCAAAGATCTATACAGGGTGTAAACGAACCCTTCACGCATCCGTCAACCAAGCATTCTGTACATCAAACTAATTACCCCTACGCAAAAATTTTTACTGGGAAACGACTTTTTTTTTTGAGGTCAAAAATCACGTTTTTCGTTAAAACTCAATGTAGCACTCTTAAAACATTGTGCTAGTGGACGCTTTGAATAGTAAACGGGTCATGGAGGTAATTTAAGCAAAGATAGAACCTGAAAAACTAGTATTTACAAAAACAGCTGTGAAAAATTTGGAACTTTGACCCCCAATATCTCCGTAACTAGGAGGTTCCCAGGTCTAGAACAAAAAAATGATCGCAATGATGGGGAGAACAAGTGCTCTTCGTTTGCGTTAAGGGTACTTTTACATCCTAAATATGGCAGCCGGGACCAACAGCTTAACGTAAATTCCGAGGCACGGAGGAAACACTGTATGTATTGGGTGCTCACCCATCCTCAGACCAACCTAGGCAAGCTACCCCCAACGCTTACGCACCTAGGCTTAACCTAAAGATCGATCCGAGTGGCAGTTTTCATATTAAGACACTTAATTGCTGTGCTTAATTGTATCTGTTTATTCGATATATGGGCAAGTACGTAATAAGTAATTTTCTGGGTTAGAACAAGTTACAAGAGTGACTCAAATAAAATTAAAAGTTATAATTGACCTTCTAATGCTGTATCGTGTGATCTTCCCAAGGGAAGAATACTTATTGATATGGAGATTTTACTAATGAAGTACATAGTACTATTGGTCAAGGATATGACCAATAGTATCAGTTGACAAACCATTTGTCTGGACACACGGAACTGTGTAACTTATTTATTTATTTTTCAATATCAATATTCCGGTAGGTAGGTATAGGTTTAAAATATCTTTGAACTTTGTTTCTCGTAATTATTTTATATGTATTTATTACTTTAATCTTTGTTTAACTCGGAGTCGATCTTTAGGTTAAGCCACGCTTGCCTAGGTTGGTCTGTGGATGGGTGACCGTCCATTACATATCGAGTTTCCTCCGTGCCTCTGAAAGCACGTTAAGCTATTAGTCCCGGCTGCCATATAGATCTTTGGCAGTCGTTACAGGTAGTCAGTAACCTGAAAGTCTGACAACCAGTCTTACCAAAGGGTATCGTATTACCCAGTATTAACTGGGTTGTGGAGATAGGCAGTCGTTCCATATAAAATACTGGTACTCAGCTGTATCCGGTTAGACTGGAAGCCGACCCCAACATAGTTAGGAAAAGTCTAGGCAGGTGATGATTTCAGAAACAAAATAATCATAATCATCTTCCTGCCCTTGTTCCATGTTACTTGGGAACGGCGCGACCACACTTTTTTTCTCTTCCATCCTCCTCTCACGGTATTATTTCGTCCTATTTCTTACATAAAATCGTTCCTCACACAATTTCTCCCTCTCCATCGATCAAAATTATATTCATCTCTCTTTTCATTTCTTACGAAATAATACCTAGTTGGCGGAAATTGCTAAGATAGTTAAAATCAGAAACTGTCTTACGATTTTTTTACCAATTTGTATGTCGGACGTAAAGAATAGCACCATCCCATATCTTCCCGTGGGTGTCGTAAGAGGCGACTATGGGACTTACCAGAGAATGGGCAGCAGCGTTCTCTGTGCCTTCGTAACAACCATACTGCGATCGCCAACCCGCCTGCCAAGCGTGGCGATTATGGCAAATCCCCCCCTTCTGGGGGAGGCCTATGTCCAGCAGTGGACGTCTTATGGCTGAAATGATGTCAGTTAATCAAATTAGTATACCGTAAGAAATTTTTTTGCATTTACAGAATAAAAATAATCATTATCAGCTCATCTTATTCATTGGCAATAGGGTCACCTCCTATCATCATCATCATCCTATATGGGATTTAATCATCTGGTGAAATGTGGGTACACTATTTTGTACACCTCTGGCTTCGCCTTCGGAGATTACAAGCGTGACGGTTGTGTATTAATCATTACGGTACGCGTACACCGAATCCGTCATCGGCCGAAGTATGCTCGGGCGTCATCGGCCGAACTCGGCCGATCAAATCAAACGTAAGTAAATGGAAGAGAGCGCATACACTGCTACTACCGACGTCGTCCGATGACGCCCGAAAACGGACGATCAACTGACGAGTCCGAACGTGTTTGGATTTTTTGTCAGTTTTACCGGCTGTACTCTGTAGTTGCACAGTTCAGACTTCATAAGTTCCACCGACAACGGCCGTTATCGTCTGCAGTGTACTCAGTTGAACGTCCGAGTTACTCGTCCGAGTAGTTCTGTCCGCCATCGGCCGACAAAATCGGTTTTAGTGTACGCGTACCGTTAGAATTACTTGGGTTGCACTGGTGCTTATGCTGTAATAAAATTAAACGACTACTTACATATTATTAAGCTTCAAGCGATCCAAACATAGCACTGAAAACATACTTCGACTCACTGACACTTAACCGCCGGGAACGTATATCCACGCGAGACACAATGGCTTTTTAATAATTGTCTCCATATAAACGGCATACAACAAGTTAAGGGTTATTCAGCCTTAGCAGTCTGGTAAAAAAGCTTTTAAGCCACACTACGTCACTATGTTTTGATCAATTACTATATTTTTTTATTTCACTTTGGTTCTCAAGAACGCAACAAGTTGCTATCACATCAAAAACTATTTTTATTTGTAGCTCCTTAGTATTGGAGGGAAAAGGTGAAATTAGTGTTGTGACTTTGTTAGATAACGTAAAAAATGTTTTATCGATAAAAAATATATTATTATATAGTGTACACATCAACACTGTCTAGGGATATTTTGGATTTACTCAATTTACTCAAAATGTATTAAAAACTAGCTGTGCCCGCGACTTCGTTCGCGTGCTTGTCGGAAACTAAAATGCGTCGCTTAGATAAAAGTACATTTAATCATTGCCCTGCGTTAACTTACTGACGCTGTAGAAAATAAGAAGAGAGTAATGCAAAGTACTGACTATGTCTCATACTAAAGTTTAGATGGATGGGTGTTTGTTAATCAACCACGTCAGAACGGCCGAACGGATCTTGAAGAAATTTGAAACAGGTACATTATAGTCGACAGGCAGACAGATTGTCGTTGGCGCGTTCGTGTTCCACGCGCGCCTCAAAGATATGTCAGCAACAATTAAGGAGCCCCAAAGGGACGTCTGCCGGGGCTGAGGGTTGTCCGTAAGAGATACCATGGCCCCGAAACACAAAGGGCTAAGAAGGAACGTGGGTGGTTTTTAGTCAGTAGAAGTCTGACACTTTCTTCCGCTCCGCCCAGAGCGGGATGAGTCATTTGATAATTTACGAACCACAAAAAAAAGGGGGGATTAGAGGGTGTTTCGAGAGGGTACCTGTACCGAATCTAGGACATCGAATCTGAAATGGCCGCCACCTCCTTCTGCGAAGCAGTAATGCTAGCGAAAGAGGTGGCGGAACGTGAGAGGGAGACAACCTCTCGTCCCAGCCGCCGCGGGAGACGCTCCGGGCATCGGGGGCCACGTGATGGCTTCCGGCCACCGTAGGCGCGGGCCTGTGAACGGTGAGTAACGGGCTAGTTAATCGTTCGTCCGTCCTATGACGATGGAGGCGCGTTCGTGTTCCACGCGCGTCTCAAAGAGATGTCAGCAACATTGAAGGGCCCCCAAGCACCGATGCCCGTTGAGGCTGCGGGTTGTTCGAAAGAGATACCGCGGCCTCGACACATAGGGCTAACAACACACCACATCTATATGACGACATGGTTGGCGCAATGGCTGGACGATTAACAGTAGCACTGCGTGTCGCAGGTTCGATTCCCACACGGTACAAAAAAAATATGTCTTGGGTTTTATCTAATTTTAATTTAGTTTAAAAAAAATAGTATTTTAATACTGTGTAATTGGTAAATTTTTATTTGTTGACTATTCACGAAACATAATGTGTGTATGTTTACTATCACCGCGGTTCAGAAAATGACATCAAATGAATAACGCCATCTGTCGAAGACGAAGATAAACTGCTAAAAAAGAGCGATCAAACACTATAAGGTTTAGGCTATGTAGATTTTGAAAGCAGCGTCATTTAGACTTATATCTACGTACTTTTTGCTATCATAACTTTTTTAAAGTTATCTTGTGAAGGCATTTAGTAATAAGTACCATATTGGTTCAATAGATGTCGTTGCTTGTCTCATTCTTGACCATAACGATAAGTTCTTCTTGAAAACTATAAATTCATATATCTTTTGATAGAGAGCACCGATTACGATGAAACAAAGACTAAGTAGTAGCCCAAGTTACGCACAATATTTATGTATAAAAGTTACCTACATTCGTTTCGTAAATTTGACGTGATGCTTAGTCATCGAAACAGACAAACAGACAAACAGATAAACAGACAAACAGACAAAAATTCCAAAAATGCTGGAAATGTGTTCTGTTGGTTATACTTTAATACCCTGACAATTTTTTTTTTAAATATTTTCGATGTACAAAAACGATTTCTCTACAGATTTATTATATGTATATAGATATAGATAGCATACAACATGTATATATTTTTATAAAGCCCATTTATCAGACTACACTCCAGAATAAAAGAAAACAATGTTTTTTTGCGTAAACAAATTTTTATTCAAAAAGAAAAAACATGAAATAATGGTAAAACTAACAACGAATGAATTACAAATAAGGAAAAAATAATTTGTTTTTAACAGTTCTGTGAAAAATCAGTAGTCAGTAAAACCACCCATGACGTTAATAACGGTCCTGCAACGGTTTTTCATGCTTTGGATTAAGTTACCCAAGTCCTGCTGCGGTATATTGTCCCAGGTCCGGCTAAGATGCAAAAAAAGTTGCTCTTCCGTCGCAACGTTTGCAGGGAAATTCCTCAAAGCCCTTCTTTGGAGCATGTCCCACGCGTGTTCTATGGGGTTTAGGTCAGGCGATTGAGCGGGCCAGTCTAAGACCGATACGTCGTGCTCCTGCAACCACCTCGTCACCACTCTCGCTGTGTGCGGACGGGCGTTATCGTGCATGAGCGTGAATTCTTGGCCCATTTTTTCTGAATCACAATTTGGCTTTCGTCGAGGGATTTCCACTGAGGATGCAGTTACTGCACTAAGTTCTCACATAACCGGTATGCTTGATAAAGGTAAAAAATGCATAACTGCATTCTTAGATCTAAAAAAAGCTTTTGATACCGTCTCTGTCCCTATCCTTGTAGGAAAGCTGGAAGGCATCGGAGTTCGCGGAATGCCTCTAAGCCTTTTTAAGGATTATCTGACAAACAGGAGGCAGAGGGTTAGAGTGGGTCAGTAGTTCAGTACACTAGTGAAGACATTATCACGACATACGGCGTCCCTCAAGGAAGCGTATTGGGACCTACACTGTTCCTTATTTACGTTAATGAACTCTGTAGCATTAATATTCCAAACGTGAAAGTCTTTTCGTACGCGGATGATACTGCTGTAGTCTTCACTGGTGATACTTGGAATGATGTTAAGTCTGGTGCTGAGAGCGGCCTGACTAAAATCGCGAAGTGGTTAACAATTAATTTGCTTACGTTAAATATCGCAAAAACAAATTACATCTGTTTCAGTGTCTGCCAACGTACACAACCAGAGAAAAATTTTAATGTAACAATTCATACTTGCAATAATGATAATAGCAATAATTGTGACTGCTCAACAATTAACAAAGTGCCTCATATTAAGTACTTAGGTGTCATCGTGGACCAGAGACTAACTTGGTACCCACACATTGAGCAAGTTGCGAATAGAGTCAGGAAGCTAATCTGGATTTTCAAAACTCTTAGATACGTCGTTCCTAAGACCACCGGTATTCATTCAGGCCATCCAAAAGACTTCCTTAAAATGATATACGTCGCGCTAGTTCAGTCAGTACTTTCATATTGTATACCTGTCTGGGGTGGTGCAGCAAAAACGAAATTTCTAGCGGTGGAAAGGGCACAACGCGCTCTTATAAAGTGTATGTACTTTAAACGACGGAGATATCCTACTGAAGACCTATTTCGACTAAGTAACCTGCTCTCAGTTAGGAAACTTTACATTATACAAATTATTTTAAAAAAACATAGGTCTATTTCTTATGATGCTAGCATGCTGTTAAAAAGAAGGAAAGACTTAATATTAACCATCCCTAGAACAAGGACTTTACTTGCTAGTATGCAATTTAGCAAACGATCTGCTGCGCTGTACAATAAAATCAATAAATACATTTATATTTATCCCAAAAACTCCTATGATACTAAAAAAACAATAATAGAATGGATACAAACCCTTAATTATAATGATACCGAAACATTTCTGAAACCTTGACACATTCACATTCACACACACACACTCACACTCGTGTACTCTTGGTAACACCTACCCTACAGTCCACACACTCTCTTACTCACATATACTTACACACACTCACACACACACATGCAACACAGCCACTCAGGCATACTTTTGATTTTAAGAAAAAGATATTGTTAATTTTTATTTTATTTTATTTTTATTCTTTTTAAATTTAAGTTATTGCTTTTAATTATAGTAATTAAGTTTTAGCATAATAATTATATATTTTTGCTATTTGTAAATCACGTCTTGATATGGAAGAGCGGACTCTCCTAACACAGGCACTATCTGCCTAAAAGGAGGATCCAATCACGAAATTTTGTTTACACCTAAACTTGTTTCTACCAATAAACAATTTTATTATTATTATTATTCCCTTTATTTATTTGAAAACAAACTTCATACATTTTTAAATATTTCTTATAAAAACTGTTTAGTACACCTAGCGCCATCTATTGCATCGTGTTTACCAACTCGCCGACCGGTCAATACTCGTAGATACAGACGTCGTCGCGATCACAGATATTATAAACTATCAACTTCCGTGGTTCCAATCTGTGTTACTTTTTTATCTGTATTTCTGTTTCTTGATTTATTGTTTATCTGTACCATTTTATGACTGATGGGAGTAAACGGGTTGAAGAATGTTCTCGTGATTTTTATTGAAGAAACCCATTAAGAAGCCCTAACATAATGGTCCCTCCGAGCCAAATTAAGAACTAAATCTTCGAGCATTCGTCGCATTACATATACGAATATAATTATTGAAGAAGAAGTCACCCGGCCGCCCGGCCCCATTGTATGTACTTATGTACCTACGAACACGCGCCAACAAGACTGAAGATTCAAGAGGACATAAGAGGAGTGGCAGGTGTCGAGTTTCCTATCCATTTCCCATCCCATCTTTCGTTCTGTGTTAATATTTGTGCTGTGTTCGTAGTTATTGAGCGGCGGTGCCCGGCTGGTAACGTGATAACCCGTCGCCGTGAGTTATACCTACCTAATCTCGCGGGTCTGTGCGGGCGGTACGAGTCGCACGCACGTCCGTATCATACAGGAAGGATTACAGTGAGTACTCTTGTGTTCTTATTTTCCCTTAAAAATGAGTGAAGCTAAGATGTCGGAATTCGTTAAGAAAAGAGCAGTGATCAAAGGACGGTTAACTATTTTGGAAAATTACATTAAACGATGTGTGTGCCCGTTAAGCGAACAACAATTATTAGAGATAAAGTTACGCGTAGAAAACAGTTCTAGTTTGTTACATAGTTACACCGAGTTACAAAATATTATTGAGGAAAGCTCAGATGAGCTCGATATTCCAAAACAACTGGAAGACCGAGATCGTTTTGAAGGTCAGTACTATTCGGTTGTAGCTTCCGCCAAGCTCTTGCTGCAGAGAGAGGTACCTGAAAATAATAGTAATGTAGTCAATAAAAGTAAGATGTTCAGTGTAAAGTTACCGGACATCAAAATACCTACCTTTGACGGTTCGTTCGATAGCTGGTTAGAGTTTAAGAATTCATATTGTAGTATGATCCATGAGCGTGAGGATTTAGATTGTATTCAAAAATTCCATTATTTACGATCGTCACTAACAAATAGTGCGTCGCAAGTTATTAGTGCATTGGAATTTACGGCCGACAATTACTCTCACGCATGGGAGCTGCTCGAGAATCGTTATAATAATTTACGGCTATTGCAACATAACCACGTCAGATCCCTTCATATGATTCCTTCTTTACATAAAGAATCTGCTTCACAATTAAGGAAAGTTATTGACACGGTGTCAAGAAACCTACGTGCACTTGCCTCACTGGGGGAACAAACGCATGCGTGGGACACGTTAATTATTTATTTGGTTGTTTCGAAGTTAGATCCCAGTACCGAACGTGAATGGGAACAGTTTCAAGGTACACTTTATAATGCTAATACCAAGCCGCCATTCGTGAAGTTAGATGATTTACTTAAGTTTCTCAAGGACAGGGCGGACATGTTAGATATGATTAAAGTAAACCACAGTAAACATTCACACGACAGCAAAAGTAGTGAACAAAGTCAAAATAAAAAACAATCGACTCAAAGTTACGTTGCTACTGGAGTTAATAATAATAACAGCTCGAAAACAACTAAGCGTGGTCCGCGCGTATGTGTAATGTGCAAAGGTAATCATTCACTATATACGTGTTCTAAGTTTATTAATTTACCTATGCAAGAGAGGATTAACTTAGTTAACACAACAAATATTTGTAAAAATTGTTTACGGTCAGGTCACTCGGTCCAAGACTGCAAATTCGGTCCGTGTAGGCTGTGTAATCGTGAAAAACATAACAGTTTAATTCATATAGATTGTGTAGAAAACGTGGTAGGTGCGAGTAATACACAGTCGCAACCAGTAACCACTAACGACACCAATATCTCTACCTCGTTACATACGTCAGCTGATAGTTCTGATTCGTGTAATAAACAAATATGTTCCGTGTTACCTACGGTCCTGCTGTCCACCGCGCTAGTGGATATTGCAGATAATAATAACGAGTATCACACTGCACGCGTGCTCCTTGATAATGGTAGCCAACAGTGTTTTATCACGAAATCCTTGTGCGATAAGTTAAACGCACCTATAGTACAGTCCACTTGCCAAATTAACGGTGTGGGTCATTCTATCGCGAAGTCGACCCACACTTGTAAAATATTAATTAGATCAAAGGTTAACGATTATCAAACTAACCTTAATTGCTTAGTGTTGCCGTGTATCACCAATAGGTTACCGGCATGTAATCTCGATTTTGATAACTCTATTATCCCAGACAATATTCAACTAGCTGACCCGAGCTTTTATTCGCCGTCGGACATAGATATCCTGATAGGGGCGGATAAGTTCTGGGACTTGTTAATTAACGGTAAATTTAGGTTGAAAAATGGGCCCTATTTACAGAATACAAAACTAGGGTGGATAATGTCTGGACCCTTGTATAATCATAATAACGGCCTAAAAATTAATCAGGTTCATTGTTATTACACACAAAAATTAGATGAACAGTTAAAACAGTTTTGGGAACTCGAGGAGGTTCCCAACGTGGGGAATGTCCTCAGTGCCGACGAACAAACGTGTGAAAATATTTTTATGGAAACAACAACACGTACTCAAGAAGGTAAATTCTCTGTGCGTATCCCTCTTAAAGAATCGCCTACGGTGTTAGGTGAAAGCTATAATACCGCTGAGAAACGTTTGTTGTCACTCGAAAGAAAATTAAATCGTTTGCCCGAATTTAGGGAAAAATATATAAATTTCATGGATGAGTATGAAAAGCTCGGTCACATGAGTCGCATAGATACATACGGGTCACCGCACTATTTCTTACCGCATCACGGTGTTATGAATGAAAATAGTAGTACCACTAAGTTGCGCACTGTGTTCGATGCTAGCGCAGCGACATCTACAGGCAAGTCGTTGAACAGTATACAGTTTATTGGGCCGCCGCTTCAAAACGACATTTTCTCCATATTATTACGCTTTAGGCAGTATAAACACGTAGCATGTGCCGATGTGGAGAAAATGTACCGACAAATTTTAATACAACCAGATCAGCGGGAGTTACAATTAATTCTGTGGCGTAAAAATCCATCGGACCCAATAGGTATATATCGTCTTAACACCGTGACGTATGGCACGGCGTCAGCGCCTTATCTAAGCATGAGGTGCCTGAACCAACTCGCGCGTGAATGTGAGGATGAGCAGGTAGCTACCGTGATTAAGGACGACTTTTACGTGGATGACGTGTTATTAGGAAATGATGATTTAAATAGTTTATTACATATGTGCGATAAGGTAACTAATACTTTAAAATCGGCATGTCTTCCATTACGTAAATGGATATTTAATCTGGATATTAGTGCCCATGACATATCAAAAAGATTGGCATTAGGAGATCAGTGTAAAAATAAAACTTTAGGTATGGGATGGTTTAATAAAGATGATGAATTACACTTCACTACACGCGTAATTGATAGTACGGACCCGCTTACCAAGCGTACCATGTTGTCAGTGATAGCACAGGTGTATGACCCTTTGGGTATGTTAGCGCCGGCAATAATAATAGCAAAAATTGTTATGCAGAAGTTATGGCTCTGTAAAATAAATTGGGACGATCCAGTTCCTAGTGATGTAATGTTACATTGGGAAAAGTTTATTAGTACGTTACAATGTTTACGGTTATTGCGCATCCCGCGTCATGTAATGAGCTCTCACACACAATACATAGAATTACACATTTTTAGTGACGCGTCGCAATGTGCATATGGCGCATGCGCTTATGTGCGTACATACTCAGATAACTCGCCTGTTACAACTAGGTTACTCTGTGCCAAAAGCAAGGTCGCGCCATTAAAGCCGACTAGTATACCGAGACTAGAGTTATGCGGGGCTTTGGTTAGCGCGCGATTGTATAGAAAAATTATTAATTCACTACGGTTGACTTTTTATAAAACTTTCTTTTGGACAGATTCAACCATTGTCCTTGGGTGGCTTCGAATGTCGCCTCATTCGTTGAAAACCTTTGTTCAGAATAGAGTAGTAGAAATAAATGAACTTACCAGTAATACTATATGGTCGCATGTAGGTACTAAAAATAATCCCGCGGACTTAGTCTCACGCGGGCTCAGTCTTGACTCACTCAGTGATAGTAGCCTATGGTGGAACGGCCCACTGTTCTTACAGAATCCTGAGTCGATGTGGTCGCAACAAGGCATAATTTCACAGTGTGACTACGCTGCTACCGACCTACCAGAATTAAAATCACAGACAACTGCTATGGTTTGTGATGTTACACAAAATAAAAATATAGTGATTAGTTTTGATAGGTTTTCTTCCTATAACCGAATACGTCGTACAGGTGCTTATGTATTGCGCTTCATTCGTAACTCACGCACACCACGACACGATCGCACTGTAGGGCCGTTATCTGTGAATGAGTTGTGTGCGTCCACACAGATGTTGACAAGACTTGTACAACGGGAATCTTTTCCTGATGAATATAATAAATTGAAAGGAAACTTACCATTGAAAACTACAAGTGCAATTCATAGCCTTAACATTTTCTTAGATAAAAATGATATAATAAGAGTAGGCGGGCGCTTGGGTAATTCACCTGACTTTGAGTATGATAAAAAACACCCGACCCTACTTTGCTGTAAACATCGGTTAACATTGTTGTTGTTTCAGCACTTACATAATAAACTTCTCCATGGTGGGCCCCAACTGCTGTTGGCTACTATGCGTGAGAGTTGGTGGCCATTGGGGGGGAGAAATCTGGCCAGAAAAGTGGTCCGTCAGTGCGTCCGCTGCACGCGACTGAGAGGAAGGACCGTTTCCCCAATCATGGGTAATCTACCTGCAGAGCGGTTGGAACCGGGTTTTCCTTTCATTCGTTGTGGGGTTGACTATGCTGGACCCGTATCTGTACTAAACCGCAAAGGTAGGGGAGCTAAGCTTGAAAAAGGATATATATGCCTATTTGTTTGTTTTATAACTCGAGCTATCCACCTCGAACTAGTCAGTACTCTTTCTTCACAAGAGTACCTATTAGCGCTTAAAAGATTCATATCCCGGCGTGGTAAACCGGCTCAAATTTTCTCTGATAATGGGACAAATTTTGTCGGAGCCATGAAGGAGGTTCAACTAATGTTTAATGAGCACTCACATCAAATTATTGATGATTTATCTAACGATAATATAGAGTTTAAATTTATCCCGCCTTATGCTCCTCATTTTGGGGGATTATGGGAAGCAGGAGTTAAATCCTGTAAACACCATCTTAGGCGTGTTATGGGCACCGCTAATCTTACATACGAGGAATTCAGCACGGTGTTATCACAGATCGAAGCCGTCCTGAATTCCCGTCCAATGTGTCCTATGTCCGCAGACCCACATGATCTCCTTCCACTTAGTCCAGCACACTTCCTGATTGGCCGGCCACTCCTCTCACCAGCCTGCAAGGACCTGACAGAGGCGCCCATGAATCGCCTGACGCGGTTTCAGAGGGTTGAACAAATTAGACAGCAGTTTTGGAAGCGTTGGTCGACCGACTACATTTCGGAGCTCCAGATAAGGACCAAGTGGAAGACCCCTAACCAGGACTTGGCTCTCAACACCCTTGCCGTCATTAAAGAGGACAATTTACCACCTCTAAAATGGCGCATGGGCAGAATTGTGAAGTTGTTCACAGGCAGCGATGGTGTCAGCCGGGTAGCTGTACTCCAAACAGCGACTGGCACTGTGCAGCGAGCGTTTTCAAAGATTTGCCCACTTCCGGTGCCATCGGCGACGAATGATGACAACGAAGTCAACGCAGCCGGCGAGACAGCTAATGAGTGTTGAATCCAGAGGACTCCAAGGCGGCCGGCATGTTTAGTACACCTAGCGCCATCTATTGCATCGTGTTTACCAACTCGCCGACCGGTCAATACTCGTAGATACAGACGTCGTCGCGATCACAGATATTATAAACTATCAACTTCCGTGGTTCCAATCTGTGTTACTTTTTTATCTGTATTTCTGTTTCTTGATTTATTGTTTATCTGTACCATTTTATGACTGATGGGAGTAAACGGGTTGAAGAATGTTCTCGTGATTTTTATTGAAGAAACCCATTAAGAAGCCCTAACAAAAACAATAAAAAAACATTTAAAAATATAAAAAATTGTAGCCCACCGGTATCGGGAACAGGGTCCAAGCTACTTCAGGAACCTCCTAACGATACGAGCCGTGTCCAGGAGTACCGCTCTCTGCATCAAGCCCTTGATCCAGCCGCCTAACGAGAGCCTCCTCAGGTGTTGGTCGAGGCTCTTGGCAATTAAGCCATTGGCTGTAACAACTATCGGCACAATGATCGCTGAGTCCACATCCCACATGTCGACAACCTCGCGAGCCAAGTCAAGATATTTGATTTGCTTATCTTTCTCGGCTTTCACGAGGTTCTCGTCATGCGGGACAGTTATGTCAACAATCATTGCGCGCCGCTCTGATCGATCCACCACCACTATATCAGGCTTATTAGCTATAATAGTCCTGTCAGTGATGATGGATTGATCCCAGTACAGTGTGATACTGCCCTTTTCGAGAACTGGGTCGGGCACATACCTGTAGTACGGCACTTCGGATTCCACAAGGTTGTATTTTAGAGCAAGTTGCTGATGGATAATCCTGGCTACAAGGTTGTGTCTATGCAAGTATTCTCCGTTATTATTATTATTATTATTTGTAGTCGATGGGGGTAGATTATTGGTACTAGCACCTCGTTACGGTATTTTTCAGCCGTCATGGTGTTTCTGATCCAAACGAGATCTGTTCTTCCACCAACACGAATTCCCGCCCAAACCATAATTGTCCCGCCGTGGTATGAATGGACTTCCTGAGGATGTTGGAGACGGCTCTCACGACCAGGAACTCGCCAAACACGCACTCTACGTGTATCAGGATGGAAACCGAACCGGGACTCATCGGTAAACAGCACTACAGACCACTGGTTTTCTTCCCAGAGCAAATGTTCACGAGCCCACTCTAGTCGTCATCTACGATTTCCTCGGCGTAGTGCTGGAGTACGAAGCGGTCTGCGAGCATGAAGGTTAGCTCCTCACAGTTTGGTCACTCACAAGCAACTGGTGCTCTGACTGGAGCCTCTGAACCAACTGCATGGCCGTAACATTTGGTTGTCTTCTCGGCAACTTGCAAAAATCGGTCTTGTCATTGAGTGGTTATGCGCTTCCCGCCTGGGTGTCTTTCAGCCACTTCACCAGTAGCACGATAACGTGACCATAACCTTGATATCACGTTTTGTCTTGTTCCAAACTCCTCAGCAATACTCCGTTGAGTAGCCCCAGCTTGGAGCATGCCTACTGCCCTTAACATTTCTTCTCTAGTTAAATGGCGCCGCTGCATGATGCACACAATAACATTAATTCGGAATTAACCGATAACTTGTTATAAAACACGACGACGGCATGGTTGGCGCAGTGGCTAAGCGATTGGACTGCTACGCTGCTTGTCGCGGGTTCGATCCCCGCACGGAACAAATATTTGTATGACCTACAGATAGTTGTTCCGGGTCTGGGTATTTGTGCATGTGAGTTTAAATGTTTGTGAACGCACCCACGATACAGGAGAAATTCCTAGTGTGGGGCAAATTTAAAAAAAAAAAAAAAAAAAACTTAAATTGGACACAAAAAAATAGCCACAAACTACTGTAGGTAAATGAAACCTTCGGACTTCGCTACCATTATGCCGTGTAAATCTTTTGTTTTTAATGTATTTTTTCAAATTCAAATTTAGAACCGTTCAAAAAGGCTTACAAAATAAACTTTCTTCAAAAGAATTTAAAAGTGGCCAGTATTTTTTGAGTTTAAGAACTTTATACAAAATATCCCTAGACGGTGTTGATGTGTGTATATTTTAAGCGGCAGCTTTAATTTTATAATAAAAAAAAAACGACAGACACAAAATAACCCAACTTTAATTGGTTTTATAAATAATCAAATACACAATCAGAATTATAGCATAAAAATAGCACAAAAATGACACAAGAAAATAAGTAAGTAAAATACAGATTACGATAGGAGCGATGTTGACTCGGTGAAATCCTCGATCAAAATGGACGAGTGGTAGGGCGCGCGTGGTTTATATAGCCTCGCCCGACGGTTGGTTTTCAACGGTTTGAATGGAGAGAGTTTCTTCATAATACGGCTTCTCCTGACGTGTGGTCGTCCTCGACCTCACCCTGTGGGTGTAGCTCAGCGCCGTCGCGACGCTCGACAAATGGACTCGGAATGACTTCAGACTCGGCATTCGGTGGAACCCCATGGCTAGATTCAGCAGCTTCCTGGCAGGCACTTCTAGGCGTACTAGTAGAGGCACCAGCTTCCAGATTATCTTCATCTGAAAACGAGATAAAACACAATGTGAGTATCATTCTTACAAGTAACCAACAGGATATACACCATTCGTATATCCAAAGACAATCTCAGATTTGTCTTATTTAATCATCATCAGACAGAGGCACCCAGTTCGCATGTCTTACATGAACAGAGGCACCCAGTTAGCATGTTCCGGCAGAGACTACATCTCAATGCCACACAACATAACATGGACAGAGGCACCCAGTTAGCTTGTCCCAGCAGAGCTACGCTCAATGCCACACACACATACGGATAGAGGCACCCAGTTAGCATATCCCGGCAGAGACACATCTCAATGCCACACAACATAACATGGACAGAGGCACCCAGTTAGCATGTCCCGGCAGAGCTACGCTCAATGCCACACACACATATGGATAGAGGCACCCAGTTAGCATATCCCGGCAGAGACACATCTCAATGCCACACAACATAACATGGACAGAGGCACCCAGTTAGCATGTCCCGGCAGAGCTACGCTCAATGCCACTCACAAGTAGAACAAAAACATCGTTTAGCGTTAAACAATTACATAAAGTCTACTTACCATCAAAAAACATAGCACATGACTCAGGGGTCCACTCTCCTCGCCATGCAACCATATGCTCGGCGGAAGCCTGAGTGACCTTACCATATGAGCCACCTAACAACTGCAGCTCATACCGACCGTGAGGCAAGACCTTTGTCACACGATACGGTCCTCGCATTCCTGAGTCCAGTTTGCCTGTAGAATAGAATAGAATAGAATAGAATATTTAATTGCATAAAACATGGTATAAAAGATGGTACAAAAATTAGATACAGAGCATACATGTTTTTGCTTAACATTATAAGCGTGCAAATTTTTCGTGCATACCTTAAATTTAATTAAATAAAACATTACATTCACAGTCACTTAAATTTCTTGTTAAAAAATTCTTTAATACTATAAAAACTATTAGTGGACAGCCAATCATACAATTTTCTTTTAAATAATCTTGTATTTAGAATTTTTAGGTCGTTCGGTATCTTATTAAATATTTCTACACACATATACAAACAGCTTTTATTATATTTAGCTAGCCTTGGCATGACATCCAGTACGAGCCTGTGAGGGTCGCGCCGGTTTCGAGGATGTACATCGTCTGCTTTTGTAAATAATTCCTTATGCCTCCACACAAACATACATATCTCATATATATAAAGAGACGGTAACGGTAACAGACCAAGTTTTTGAAATACAGGCCGACAAGTATCATCGGATTGAAGCCCGTAGATTGCTCGAATGCATTTTTTTTGTGCAACAAATGCTCTATTTTGATCGGTGCTATTGCCCCACATAATCAATCCATATCGTAACACCGATTCGACATAAGCATGGTATGATGTTATTGCCGTATGGACGTTTGTTATATTCCTAATTTTTTTTAGCGCGTATACGAACTGATTTATTCGTTTTGAGACATTATCGACATGGGATTTCCAGTTCATGTCTTGATCCAAAGTAACGCCTAGAAACTTAGTTTGCGTTACTTCACTAATTTTATTTACATTCATTTTTTTGTTATATTTAGAATTATTCGAATGGTGAAATTGAATATATACAGATTTTGCAAGATTTAATGATAAATTATTTTTATTTAGCCATTCAATCAGTATGTCAATTGTGTTATTAATGTCAGTTTCATGATCGTCAATTGTATTATTCTTTTTATCAGATGTCACAATAATGGAAATGTCATCAGCAAATAATATACATCTATGATTAGTAATATTAGTAATAAAATTAATATAAAGAATGAATAAAATTGGGCCTAATACACTTCCTTGTGGGACGCCATATTTGTTACATTTGAGTTCCGAAGAGTGAGGTGTCAAGTCGTTATATCCATTCACTTTTGTAATTATAACACGCTGTTGTCTGTTACTCAGGTATGTCGATATCCATTGAAGTGCAATGCCTCTAATGCCAATTGCCTCTAATTTCTGTAGTAACAGGTCGTGAGATACTCGATCAAAGGCTTTAGATAAGTCAAAAAACAAACCTGTAGTTAGGTGGTTTTGGTTGATATTAGTCAATATGGTTTTTACAAGAGTGAAGATGGCTAGTGTAGTGGATTTGTTTTTTTGGAAGCCAAATTGATCTTTTTTAATAATGTTAAATTTATCACAGTAGTCAATCAATCTCTTACACATACACTTCTCGAAAATTTTAGATATAATAGGTATTAAAGTTATTGGTCGATAATTATTAATGTCAGATTTATCACCTTTTTTAAAAAGTGGCTTAACTATTGAGACTTTTAATGATTCCGGAAAAGTGCCAAGTATAAATGATAGATTTATTAAATATGTCATTATATTAATAAGTTCATCAGTGCATGCTTTTATAATCTTCGTATTAATTTCGTCATAACCTGCCGAGCTTGTGTTTCTTAAAGATGTCATCACCCCTCTGACTTCTTTTTCAGACACAGGTTTCAGAAACATCGAATGAACTTGTGAACTTTCGTCACAGTTCGACTTTGTACTTGTGCTAGAAGAATGTGCTGTATCAATATAGTGGTTATTAAACGCAGTTGCTATTTCTACGGGGTCTGTGAGTACTTTATTGTCAATTAGGATATTTTCTATGTCGTTCTTATAGTTATTGCCCATAATTTCATCTTTAATTACATTCCATACCGCTTTGCATTTGTTTTCACTTTTGTTAATAAACTTGATATTTGCGTTCTTCTTTGAATTATAAATGCATTTCTGCAAAAGTTTTGAGTATTGATTATAATAAATTTTATTTTTTATATTTTTATTTTTATAATATTGATAACGTAAGAACCGTTTTGTTTTACAACTTTTTTTAAGTCCTTTACTTATCCAGTTCTGTTTTTTTTTATTTTTGGTGTTTATCTTTACTTTTATTTTTGGGAAGCATAAATTAAAGAACAGGCACAGTGTGTCATGGAAAGTACCAAATGCTTTGTTTATGTCCTTCTCTGCGTAAGTTTCGGACCAAGACAAATTTTGTAAGCATTCTTTAAACTTCTTAATGTTATTTGAGCTGAAAACTCTTTTGTAGGCATAGTACGTTGCTTGATTTTGTGTATTATGTCTCACAGGGAAGCTCAACATTTGCGCTGTATCGTGGTCGGATAAATGGAGTGGCATAACTTTACCAATAGCATCAGGAATGTTACTGAGAATGTGGTCGATACAAGAGGACTTACGAGTTGGTTCATTAATGTGCAGTTTAAGATTATAATTGTATGCTAGATCTAGTAACTGATTTGTAATGTTGCCTTGTTTAAGAGTGATAATGTTAAAGTCACCTGTTATAACTACTTTTGTTTTCGAGTTATATTTCTGAAATACCTGGTACAAAAAACTATTTAACTTGATTAAAAATTGGTTGGGGTCGGATTGAGGGGTTCTATAGATACATATAATTATCAACTTGTGACAGGTAAGTTCTATGCCACATACTTCGAACGTATTTTGTATTGCATGGTTATATAAAAACGGTAGCTCCTTGTAGACAAGGTCACGCTTAACGAAAATGCAAGTTCCGCCTCTTTGTTTGTCCCTGGAGAAACTGGCAGCCATTTCGTAATCATGAATATGAATAAAATTTTCATTGCCTTTCTTTATAAAGGTTTCAGAAAGGCATATTACATCTGGGGCATTCTGTTCTTCGCGTAGTTCCTGTAAGGTTAATTCAAGGATTTCTTTTTTGGATGAAATACTAGCGATATTTTGATGAATTATTTTAAAATTATATGTCACCAATGGTGGAGTCTTATGCCCGAAAAAATGTCAAGTTCTTTTGTGTCACTGGAAAATAATAAGGAATAGTTCCTTTTTGTGCTTTTTCTGTAGGACTAATAAGGTCATTACTTTTTTGCGTTTTTAATTTCATGCGATCAAAATAGAAGGGAATTGTGCCTCTCTTGGGTTCATTAACCCTTAATAAGGCGCAAGCCTGTGTGAAAGTAACTACAAAATTGAAGGTGAATTTAGAGTATATTGATACCACTGATTTCAAAAAAAAAAAAAAATAAGGGGGGGGGGACATGGAAACCCCCTTTTTTTCGGTGGGAAATTAATTCCCCTTGCCCGATTCTGTCTGTACACATTGGGTCAAGTGGGAAAATAATACCCCTTGCCCGGTAAGGTTAGATACATTTACCGTACTTTCGTTGTTATTCTAATACAAGTGTTTCTTCCTGGCTTCGGTTGTTATAATTTATTTTTTAGAATTAATTAATATTTTTATATTTTGATAAATGAAAAAATGACGAATATGGAATCATATCTTTATTAGTAATATTAAATTTTAATTAATCCTGAGGTGAAGCCTCATGAAAGGATTTAAAACAGTTTTTTGCACATAGTGCTACTTGACAAGTTGAACACATTATTTTAGTTCTCTTTTCCTCCTTCTTGGTGCTGCAGAAACGACACCTTTTATAGCTATTGCCTTCCTCAGGGAGATGAATTCCAACGTTGAGGAGGCGGATCTCATCAGGCACGCCGAAGTTTGAGCCTTTTTTGTTCTTGAAAACAACTTGCCGATTTTTTTTGCTTGAATAGTGTGAAATCATCTCACGAGCCAATCGTAATCTAAATTGTCGGTGTGAATGCGTATTTACAACGTGGACAGTGTTGTAGGTAATGTAACTGTTAATTATTGACGCATCAAACATAAAAAAGAAAAGTCTCATCCAAAATTTTCGACACTTACGATTGATGGGATATGACGATCGAAAGTGATCGAAGTGATCTACGCCTCCCATGACGAGCGTGTAGCTTGCAATAGCTTTGGGGCAGAGGACTTCTTTCCTTGTCCCATCTTTTTGAGTTCGTTTAACCAATATTGCGTCAGTTGGATGGTGAGCTGTCGTGAGAACAGTAACATCTCGGGTATCAAGCCACTTAATGGCTGTAATAGGTTTTGCAGTTATAGCTGCAAATTGATTCTTTTCCAGTTTTAGATGTTTAGGCTGAGATTTCTTTAGTATATCTGGCAAATCTTTTCTATTTGTTCTTACCGTACCTACACAAAAGATTTTTCTTTCATACAAATCATCCAGCAAATTGCAACTTGTAAAGAAATTATCAAATGCAAGGAGTGTGTTTTCAGGAAGATCAGTAGAAAGTTTTGAAACAACATTGTATCCTAGTCCTTCGTCTTCCATATTGTCTCCTTTCCCCGTATAAACCTCAAATTGATAGAGGTAGCCTGTTTTTGAGTCACAACGCGCCCAGACCTTAAACCCACGTTTAATGGGTTTTTTGGGCATGTATTGTCTTAAGGATGATCGCCCTTTAAATTTTACCATACACTCATCTATTGACTGTGTACTAGAATTAACTGTCTCCTGCTGGAACACTCTATTTAGTTCCGTAATCATTGGTCTTAATTTGTACAATTTGTCATATTCTGGTGAGTCCCTCCTCGGTTCATTCTCATTGTCATTGATGTGCAAATTTTCAGTGATTTTTTTAAATCTTTTAACTGTCATAATTTTTGATATTTCGGGATTATTATAAAAAGGATCATTTGACCAGTAGAGTTCCATATCGGGCAATGGGTTTAGGCCCATCATAATTAATATCCCAAGGTACGCCTTAATTTCTTCTGCTGATACTGGTGTATAGTGGTTACTGTTTTGCTGACTTGCATATCTATTGGTTTGTTCCACTAGGATTTGAATCAAATATTCTGGAAAAAATCTATTAAAAACATCAATGGGGCGAGTTTTCAGATTATATGCAGATTGTGGTTGAATTGGATTAATGAATTCTGGAATATTATGTATTTCTTTTTCTATTTTCCATTCTCGCGGTTGTCTTGGCCTGGATACATTACAAGCTCTTCTTTGCCTTGAATGATGTTCCGATACTTGATTTACTGTTTCAGTTACATTGTGGTTAGAAGGTCCCGCACTCGTGTCATCTGTGTGAATGGGATAATCGTAACTGGTTTCATGGAATATCTCATCCAAACATTGCTGTATTTCGATTTCTCTATCATTGAGATTCACTATTTCTCTCCATTCTTCTTGTGTTGTATGTTCTATCATCTGCGTTGGTGAAACCTCATTTAGTTGTTCCGATCTCTCGCTTACTCTAGTAATCGTGCTGTTTCCTTCCAAAACATCTCTCAGCGAACTTTCCGAATATAATTCTGTACATTCAATATTTTCTTCTAAAATATGAGAAGCACCTAAAATTTCCTCGAGACGACTTTCGATAATGGAATCTTCAGTCACATTTAGGTTATCTGCTGGGCTAGTAACAGCGGCTGTCTGATAATAGGCATCATCGTCAGAGTCTATGTCAGATAAATCAGACAGGTTGTCCACGATGGTTTCCAACTCCGCCTTGCTGTGTATTCTCTTATTTTTCCTATTCATGGTCTATAAAACCTGTAGGTAAATATACAAATTATGAACATGTCATTCACAAAAACAGGCATAAACAGAAAATTTGATTAGGAGTTGGGACTGACAAATGTATTTTTTATATAGATAGTTATGTGTCTAAGTGCAGGCGTAATCGGGCAAAGGGAAATTATTTCCCACTTTGTAATTTGAACTTTTTACAGGTAAAAATTGCTTGAATCCATATGAAAACCATACGAAACACTGCTGGAATAATCTATTTATACGAAATATAAAACATATTCTACTTACAGAAATCTTTGTTGAACAATTTGAATATTTTTCTTCAAGAACTCCGAAAAACAACCGTCGTAGGTCACTACTTTCACGTCATGTCATTTTGACATTGACATAACATCCACAAGATGACATTATTACCAAATGTATTGCCAGTTTAGAAATTTTAAATTAACCGAGAAGCTGCTAAGTATAGTTGCGTTCATTTAAAGGTTAAAAGTCATGTAAAATTAAATATTTTTCAAAAGAAGCCTTGGTGGGAAATTATATCCCCTTGCCTTATTAAGGGTTAATATTGTTAGGAAGCTTAAAACTTGATCTGTTACTCGCTATTCGCTTTACAAGTTCTCTTGGGTTCAAATAGTTCTCGTTATAATCATTACAGTCAATTAAATAATTTATTTTAGTGCATAGTTCAGATATTTTCAATGTATCGCATTCTAAAAATTTACATTTTTTATAACTTATACACACATTTTTGATACTATGATTAAGTTTATTAACATCCAAGTAATAATTTTTGGGCACATTTAATACAATTATCATATTATTGTAAAATGTATCTAGAACAACTTGTAACTGAGATAAAACATATTTTGAATTATGATCATTCTCTCCTATACAAATCACTAGTTTATCGTTCAAGTTTAACTTAGCATGACAGCAACTCGATATTATTTGGCTACTGAGAGCATTTGGTTTAGTATACGCGACAATCTTATACTTTTCATACGTTGTATTTCGTCTTGAATCTATCATGGCTGCTGCTAGGCCGACACATTGTTGAGAGCCGAAAATAAGTATCCTATTTGTCGGTTCATGTTTTTGCTCCTCTGTACAAATAGGCGATTGTGTGCAGATTTTTGGTACCGGTGAATGTTTAGGTAAACTGTAATCGCGATTTAAAGTATCTATTTTCTTTGTAAAAGCTTCAATCTTCTGTTGGGCGTCTTTCAGTTCATGTTGCAAATCCTCAATTTTTTGTTGAAGGCATATTATTTCGATGTTTTGAACACTGTTGACAATCGACTTACTCACCAGAGGAGTAGAAGGCGTGGAGAATGCAGTTTGGTCAAGAAGAGAATGTCTTTTCCTTTTATATTTATTTGCTGGACTGTTTCCTAAGGTTGCTGGAGAATGACACAATGATTTTAACATTTTTAATTCTGTATTTAACTTATTTATTTGATGATTGAGATTATTATTTTCCAGTATCATATTCTCTAACTCATTTTCTGTACTTTCCAGCTTATGTGTGAGCTCTTTTATGGTCTCTTTCATTTCTAGTACTGTCAATGTTTCAGATATTGTGCCGTCTACACTCTGAGACAGTTTACTGGGAGTATTATACGATTCATCTGAATTTCCGTATTCGGATAATATGTGAGAGTCCAAGATATCAGAAGATTTTTGAATGGCGGTCGTCACAGTTTCATGTTCTTTCAGGATATTTCCACTTGGTTCTGGAGAGGAGCAGTTTCGATGTAGGTTTGCTTTTCTCCTCGTTGTGACATGAGATACATGGCTAGTGTTTGAGATTTTCTGGCCTTTGCATGTCTTGCATCTCCATTTACTTTTAGATTCCTGGTCCATTAGACGGTAGGTTTGTTTTGGGTAACCATCGCAATCTGGTTCATACCGATTGTTGCACGTTGAACATAAGGCTGTTTCTTTTGTGTCTACTAGTCTCTTGCATTTAAAGCATATAGCTTTCTCTGGCGGCTTGCGGTCGGTTTTTGTACCAGTTTTTGAATTAGAAGACATCATAAAACTATAATGACCCCTTCACGTTTCTTCAAATAATTAAAATAACAAAAGATAAAAAAAAAGAGAAAGATGCAAAAATAAATAAAAAAACAACACAAAAAGTAAAGTTTTTCGTGGGAATCGATCTGCCGACATTCAAACGCTAATAGTGTCGAACGCTAACCAAACGAGCCACTCGTACTACAAGTTCTGTGATGAAATTACGGTCTGCATAGTATTTGGACTTCAAAATGTTTAAAGAGCCCGTTGCAAACAGATTCAAATCAGAAAGTTCAAAGTCCGTTTCTTTGTTTATAGAACACTTCTTTGTTTTGGTTTTTTGTTCCGTTTTATCACTGTTATTGCACTTCTTAGTGTTTTATTATGTAAATAATGTTGTTTAAATGGCACTTTTATCACTGTTTGGCACTGTTTATTTGATTTATGCTCATTTATAACTTTGTCACTGCTGGATCAGTTTGTGGAAAAGTAGCTTAATTAATAATGTCCAATTAAGTCATTGAGATATTATAACACTTGCACTAATGTTTTGCACTTTTTACTTTATTTTGGTACTAATCACAACGTAAATTAGGTGGTAAAAATATTTTTAAACATCAAGTGATACGGAGCTAAATAGGATCGTGGCGCTCGCTCGCGTCGCATGTAACTGTGTAATGTAATGTAATGTGTAACTTGAGAAGTTTTTATAACAAACACATAATCATCGTGTTTAAATACACGTATGACCTTACGATTTTTGTTTACGTAATCGTCTTGTTTACGTCTATTTTGGTCTAGCAATTCGCTAGTGCGTTGCCTCTGCAATTCTCTCAAACTCTCGCGATTATGGTGAGTATTATCTAATGCAACCTCGCGAACAAGTGATCTTATGACCGGGGTCATTGCCTCGATGCCAACCAACAACTGTAGTGGCGAGATTTGGGTACTTTTTTGTTTAGTGCAGTTGATTACAAGCTGCATTTTCCACAGTGACTCGGACCACTTATTGTCACGCTTATCGGCCTCTATGCGTAACATGTTAAGTAAAGTACGACAGTAGCGCTCTACCTGACCGTTTTCACCATGCATTTCAGGGGTTATAAAATGAATTTGACTACCCAAATCAGAAACCCAACCCTGAAAACTCGCACTCTCAAACATACGTCCTCTGTCACACACAATAAGCTTAGGGGTACCAAAAAGAGAGATGGCGTTAGATACTACTCGTTTCAGTTCCTCAGAATCTTGCCTTTTTATAGCATAAAATAGGCAATACTTAGAGTAGGCATCCACAATAAGCAGAACATATTTACTATCGTTTGAGACTGGGAGAGGACCCAGTACATCCATGTGCACAGTACTAAATGGAGTATCAGGCTTGTGCCATGAAGAGATCGGATAGTGAGGAGCCCTAGGGACTCTTTTGGATGATAGGCATACTAAACAGTGCCCAATATACTTTTTAACAAAAGTAGACAGACCAGGGAACCAAAAATTGCGCTGAATGAGATCAATGGTTTTATCGGCGCATATAATAATATGTTCATGTTGGTCATGAAAAATACGTAGGAGACTCAACCTGTGCCCCTTAGGGATAAAGCACAGCAGCCTTGGCTCAGCCCCAGTAGGGGTATACTTGTAATAAAGAAGTTCGTTACGAACAACATAACGAGATGAATCTAATTCGTTATTATTTATTTTGTCAATCAACTTACGAGTTTCCTCGTCCGCTGATTAAGCAATCTGAGCCCAGTTTCTCGGTCTGGTGATTTGGCGAACATCGACAGGATTTCTACTCAAATAGTCTGCGTGTTGCATCATTACGCCCTTTCTATATTCAATCGTAAAGTGGAAATCCTGCATGTAAATCCACCAACGCGCGACACGTGGTAGAAGATCTTTCTTACGTTCTGTCAATTTGAGTGCATTGCAATCAGTCACAATTTTGAACGTGATACCTAATAAATAATGCCTAAAATGTTGTAGGGCTTTAATGACTGCGAGCGTCTCGAGCTCGTACGAATGGTACCGCGGTTCAGCGCCTTGGGTGGTTTTACTGAAATAGGCCACGACTCGCCTCATACTATTTTCATGTACTTGAATGAGGACTGCGCCATAACCGATCGAGCTCGCATCGGTATGCAACTCTGTTGGTAAGACTGGGTCAAAGATAGCAAGTACCGGTTCATTAGTTAAAGCGTCAATAAGGAACTTTCGAGCTTTTTCTTGTTCCGCACCCCAATTAAAGCTAACATTATTCCGCGTCAAGCTAGCTATTGGCGCAGTCTTAGAAGCATAACCGGGTATGTATCGACGGAAATATCCAGCCAGGCCAAGTAACTGTCGAACCTGTCTAACGTTTGTGGGCACAGGAGAGTCAATCAATACTTGAATTTTTGTTGACTCGGCCTAATCTGACCTTCAGATATAGTACGACCTAAATATTCAACTTCTGTCGCCACAAACGTACTTTTCTTTAGGTTAATAGAGAACCCTGCTGACGTTAGCGTACATAAGACTTCGCGTAGGTTTTGTATAGCTTCGTCTATGGTTGACGCTAGTACTAAAACATCATCAACGTAAACTAATGTTTTACCGGACTCAATTAGCGATTTCAGAGTCTTAGTGATGATCCGTTGGTAAACTACCGGCGCGTTCGCAAGACCAAAGGGCATCTTAAGGTATTCAAAGTGACCTTCCGGGGTCACAAAGGCAGTCATGTGAACAGAACCGCTATCAAGAATCACTTGGTGAAAACCTGAAGCCATGTCTATACAGCTGAAGTATTTACTTTTACCAAGCCGGTCGATATGGTCTTCTATTAGGGGCAATGGATAACGATCCTTAACAGTAATTGCGTTTAACGCTCGATAGTCCACGCACATACGATCATTGCCGTCTTTTTTCTTTACAAGAATTATCGGACTGGCATACGGTGACTCAGATTCGCGAATAATACCTTTACTTAGCAAATCTTTAACAATCTCGCGGACTTTTAATTTCTCCTCAATTGAAAGCCTATAGGGTCGATAACAAACAGGAGTGTCACTCGTTAACCGAATCTGCATACTACCGGTTGTAACCGTGGTTAAAGCAGTACCGACTATAAAAAAATGCTTAAACTCATTAACAACAGACAATAATTTTTCACGATCAGTACCTAACAGCGGCGTGTTAATTAAAAACTGATCATTTGAGTTAACGAGGAAAACATTTTTATCGCTATTACTAGGAATTCGCATAATACGTTGTTGATTGTTACCACGTATATACGTCACACCCTCCCGGTTTAACACGTCAGTTCCTATTAGCACTGGCACATTCATACATGTTTGAGGAACAACAAACAAATCGACTTCTAACGAAATGTCGCTGAATTCTATGATTAAAGTAACGCGGGTACTAGACTGAATGTTTTGATCGCCTATGCCACGTAATACTTGATATGTGGGTACTTGTGCACATCTAAAATGTTTTAGCACAAGTTCGGATATTAACGATACGCGTGAACCGCTATCTATCAACACGTCTATAGGGATACCCTGTAAAACCGCGGTGGTGACGTCACTGTCAGTTGAAGCGCCTTTTAGCTCGTGACAATAATTAACATTTTTCTTGTCCCCGTCAGAACGTTGTTTAGCGAAACAAGCTGTTACGTCATGACCCGGTTTTTTACAAAACGAACACGATTCACTCGACTTTGATTCGTTTGTTTTCGACTGCTTTGGACAAAAACGTTGTATATGACCGGTCGACTGGCACGAATAACACTTAATGTCACTTTTATTAGTACTGGCAGGTCGCTTTCGTGAGTTTTTGTCGAACGGTTTAGTGTTGCTTTGAGGTTTCACGGAACTAACACTCGATTTAGATTTAGGTTTCGTATAAATCGAAAAGAAATCTACAAGATCTTTAGGCAAAAGCTTAGCATTGGTTGCCGCGGCACGTACCTGCGCGTCAGTTATTCCCCGTATTACAATCGCGACTGTCAACTCCTCACTTAACCCCTTTACGATATTAAGACGCAAAATGGAGCGTCTGGCGTACTCAGCGTACGTAGAATAATTGTCGGAGTTGGTACTCATGACATCATAAAGAATATTAGCAATGTCGATTCTTCGTGAACACAACGGTTTAAATTCAATTTTAAAATTGGTCCACGAACGGTCGTTAGTGACCCATTCGCTGAGCCAAACGCGAGCATCCCCCTTTAAACAGTGAGAAATTCGAGCTAAACACTCATTGTCATCCCAATCATTAATACTACGCGCCCGTTCTACTTCTTCGCACCAAGAATCGATATCATGTAAACTAGGGTCGAAGTTGGAAATATAATAATGTTTAGATCTGACCTTAGATAACGCACTCAAAGCTCCTATGAGGCGATCGGTAACGTCCATAGATGAATTACTCGCAAGCGACTCCCCAGTTGTACTGAGGTGCGATGCGGGTTCCGCTAGCGGTGACTGCGGCGGTGGCATAGCAACAGTGCTAGGCACCACAATGGAATGCGCATCCGATGTTTCGGTGCTCGTGGAGGGTATATGGCTATTCTCTAACGCATTGAGACGCGCAAGAATAGCTCCCAGTGTTTCTTGGAGCCCTCCATCATCTACATTTTGGTCGCGCCTATTCCTACCTCTACCGCGACCTGAAGACCTCTCGGCCATTTTTAAACTATAAAACCAATCTGTCGGCTGATGACCAGAGCTAGGATAGACTATGGAGCCTATCCCACTTCTGATTTAAGCGGCAGCTTTAATTTTATAATAAAAAAAAAACGACAGACACAAAATAACCCAACTTTAATTGGTTTTATAAATAATCAAATACACAATCAGAATTATAGCATAAAAATAGCACAAAAATGACACAAGAAAATAAGTAAGTAAAATACAGATTACGATAGGAGCGATGTTGACTCGGTGAAATCCTCGATCAAAATGGACGAGTGGTAGGGCGCGCGTGGTTTATATAGCCTCGCCCGACGGTTGGTTTTCAACGGTTTGAATGGAGAGAGTTTCTTCATAATAATATAGTATAGTTATACCAATTAATAATTCTGGACGGCTTGTCGTCGATTTTTAACCTAAGTAACCAGAAAATCCCGTCGGGGCTGCGGTTTGTTCGAAAGAGATACCGCGGCCTCGACACAAAGGGCTAAGAAGGGACATGGGTGGTTTTTAGTCAGTAGAAGTCTTACACTCCCTTCTGCTCTGACTAGAGCGGGAGGAGTCATTTGATAATTTCCCACCTCCCAAAAAAAAAAAGTAACCAGAAAATGACAAAGGAAGCGGCTTGATTTTGTAATTTATTATAATTCCACGTTTATTTTATTTTACGTGGTAGGTTCATACTTAATGTGTTAATTAGTGATAATTTATAATCACTCTAAATAGAGTTTATCTTAATAGAAAAGTAAAAACGAACTGTACGTACGTCATCATATTAGCCCGGAAACACCCACTTCTGAGTACAGGCCTCCCCTTTTTTCTGCCACACTTCTCACTTCTGTGCTTGCTTTATCTACCTGTTTCCGGCGACTTTGACGATATCGTCAACCCTACGAGCTTTAGGACGGCCCTGATTTTGGCCTAAACATGGCCACTACTCGGTCGAAACCTTGCTATAACGGCCATCTCCACGTCTAGCCAGAGGTCCTGCCCAGGTCCATTTGGTGTGCACCGCCCTGTCACCTACTTCGTAGACTTTTGTTCGACGCCGGATTTCGTTGTTATGCACTCGATCTAAGATAGTTATGACGTTTCATGGGCACTCAGGGGCGTCACGTCCATGGCATATTAGGCCTTTCAGAACCATTGCTTTCCTATAGACAAACCTGATTTCAGCTTTTATAAGCAGCCATTTAAGTCCAGTGTCTGTTGATTATAAAAGTGATTAGTATCCACATTTCTTACGCTAAAATACTGCCATAATAATATCAAACTATAGTTGAAGACCTCTTCTCAAATAGAAAAAAATACAATGGTATAATTTTAGATAATTTATGTGAATTTACTAAATAGAGTGTTATCGCTATTATGCATAATAAGCAAAAACCTATTTAATGAAATTTTAAAAATAAAACCAATTATTCTAGCAACAGAAATGAGTAATTTTACGTTATGTTGACGTAGTTCAAAAAAAAAAAAAACTTCAACCTCACCAAGTAATCACCTAAAATCTTAACAAAGCAATGTAACAATGTTTTCATGTTAAGACAAATCATTCTGACAGAAAATATCGATACCGAGCACATCACTAGTCCTCTCCCTCCTAGTCCAATCTCTTGCGCAATCGCATTGACTTTCCCCGCGTTCGATGTTAAAGTTAATAGGTATTTCGTATTTGCATAATTATTTACAATTTTGATTATTACATAGGCCTATGTTTTTGCCAGTATCTAATATGAATATTTGTATGATGCTCAAAATAATTAAATGTTTGATTTAAATATCTACTTGTTACATAATTGTATTAAACAAATTTTTATTTCTACAAGATCTCTGAGACACAGTTATATTACAGAAATATAGTACGTAAAGGAAAATATAAAATATCTATAAATTATATAATTAAAAGACTCGCGCCAGCTACCAACAGCTTAAATGCATAAAACACAAAAAGGTGAAAAAAGGAAAAACATAAAAAGTGAAAAACACAAAAACGAAAAACACAAAAAAGTGAAAAATAAACTTTACAAGAAAAAAGCAGCTTCTGAAGTCGGTGACATTTTGTTTGTTTGATTTCCTTTTTTTGCCACCGACTTCAGAAGCTGCTTTTTTCTTGTGAAGTTTATTTTTCACTTTTAAGTGTTTTTCGTTTTTCACTTTTTTTGTGTTTTTGAAGTCGGTTTTTTTTGCAAAAAAGTTTTTTTTTATTTTACAATTTTTAGTTATAATATCCTATACAAATATTTACTATACATTTAACATTCAACCAAGAACCCGAACCCTTAACCTTCAAGATTCCCTTATAATTGCTTTCAACTCCTAACCGTTTAGGAGCAGTACCTTCCATAATCATCTCACCTAGAGAACCTGAAATAATACAACCATATATACGTCCCCATAACATTTTACTAAAGAATTATGCTCTAACTCCTAACCTTCGAGTTGTTATACCTTCCATCATCAGCTCATCAACATGAAGTGATGACTGCTAGATGCAAATACTTAAAAAACTTATGATAAAGCACGAAACACGTAATACGTTTCTCTGGGATGCCATCATCAGATCCTGATTTTCTTATCATGTTACCACCCTTGGAATATCTCCTTTTCAACAAAAAAAGAATTTTCTATATTGGTAGACGTCTCCGAGTAATCGGTGTGAACCCAATACCCTGAAAGAATACAACTATCACTTCATAAGTACACGAAGCAAACGTATTAAGTATACATCACGCACACAAGCTATTGAGTTAACACTTTGCATGTGTGAAGTCATAGTTATGCCACACAAACGCTAAATAAAGCGAGCGAGCTCGGTTTTTATTAGTGTGCGTGCGGCACATCTATAATACCATAAGTATACCAATATATAGTAATCATTCATTTGACAATGAATCAGATGTAATATTTCGCTAGTGTAACTATAGCAATCTTGGCACAATAGTTATCACCTATAGTTACCGAACGAGGAGGCGTAAGATCAAACCTCGGGTGCGGCTTTTCTTTTTCTTTTTGTGTTCATTATTTTTAACCGAATTCATGTTAAAACATTATTTAAAGTAGAATCTATAACGATTCAATCCTGTTCATGGATGAGTTATGAAGTTTGCAACGTTTGAGAACCACGGCGCTCTCAGTCCATTTTATTTTGGCTGCTTATAAACTAACTACCGACAATTTGAAAATAATATTGTTTTCGAACACCTTCATTTATAAAAAATGAGCATTCTTAGTAGTCAATCTATGATTATTTGCATTACTTAGTCTATTGCTAGCACAGAATTACTCTAAATATATTCGTTTGTAATTTATTTCTGTGCATCCAAACATGCATCATTTAATAACATTAAAAAAGACAGAAATCGTTGTTTTGCATGAGCAAAACGTATCTATAAGTGATTGCAAGGCGCTTAATGATACCGGTAAGTAACAGATACTATACCTACTTCAACTTAACTAACTCATCTCACCTTTCTGTTTACCTAGGAATAAATAAAATTAACGTAACCTTAGTGCATTAACCATTGTTATAGTATTAGCCCATTTTTGTTTGCTAATGTTTACTTGAACTATATCTAAAAGTATTTTAACTTGTATTATATTATACGTATATGATTATTGAAGATAAATAATATTAATTTTGTTTATATATAAGTATGTATGTATCATACTCGTAGTTTATATATAGGTTTATATACTTACCTATATATAAACCAAATTAATATTATTTTATCATTTATTATATAGGTATACATTTAGGTATGTAAATTAAGTGCATTAACCATTGTTATAAGAGCCCCTTTTTTGTTAGCTAATATAAATATTTAAAAGTATTTTAGCTTGTATAAATGTATTTGTATATAATTATTGTAGGCATATAAATAATAGGTATTAATTAGGTATATATGAAAGCATAAATATAATTTTATATTTTTAAGCATAATGTATATATTATTATTTATTATGTAATAACTATTATGATAAGTATTTTAGCAGTAGTATGTATTTTAAATACTGTTTTGTTTTGTATTCACAGAGAAGAACCGTGCAGTTATGGGTCCGCCGATATGCAGATTCTGGAGACGTGGAAAATCTTAGACGTGCTCCAAAACCAAAGCGAATACGTCAGCTCGACACCATGACACCGTGGCAAGGCACAGAGCTAATTAATTTTTGCCAACCCGCGTCACAGCTTTAGCACACGATGTGTGCTTGCAAACGGTGAGAAATCACCTGCGTTCTGCTGATTTACGCTGCAGCAAGCCAGCACGGAAGATATTACTGTCCACTGCGCATCGATAAAGCCGACTACAGTTCGCTAGGTCATATTTTAATTTTGATTGGAAGAACAACGTGGTGATTTTTAGCGACGAAAAAACATTTAAGTCGGATAAGGATGGGCGTAAAATATTATGGACAAAAGGTGGTGAAAGGTATAATGAATGTAACCTTCTGGCTTGTAGGACTAGTGGCATTGGCGTTGGATGCGGGTATTGGGGTTGGATGTCAAACGATTATGAACCTTATTGTTATATTCATAATGTTCATGTTTGTGTGAACAAATGTAAAACTTAGCAATATTTTTATTATTTGTTATACCTACATCTTGCTGTATTCCTCTGTCTTAAACAACAATTCGTATGATTAAAAGTCTGGTGAAGTGATGTTATTGTTATGCAGATAGAAGTTGCCATAATTTCTTACTATCTAACATGTTGATTCACTTCCCGTCTAATTTTATTTTCGATTCAATTTAGACACCACCAACCTACTTTAACAAATTATTTACGTCCATCCTTAACCAACAAAAAAATTGTCTAACTAATGAATAAACATAAAACAAATGATTTTATTGTTTTATTTAATTACCTTTCTACTTTTTTGCTTGAGTGACTTTATTGGAGACAAACAAAAAATTTTTAAAAAACAAAAAGTAAAAAACAGAAATCTAAAGTCCTCAGTGGGGATCGAACTCACGGGCATCAAGCGTGGATTAGCTAATATCGCACGCTTACACCACTCTGCCACGGATGGTTTGTCTAATGTGAATAAAATGTTGGTCATATTCCTTCACTGTGAACCAGTTTAATGAATGTTTACTCACACAATATGAATGGCAATTACCGATGTGTGCGTGATGTAAAGTCGGCCGGCGCGCAGCCGCGGTAGGCCGGTTTTGAGTTATACGCACATAACGCACACTAATAAAAACAGAGCTCGCTCGTTTTACTTAGTGTGTGTGCCTATAACTATGACTTCACCCACACATACAAGATGTATACTTAATACGTTGGCCGACTGTACGTATAGTTTTGAAAGAATTTTCTATCAACTCCTAACCGTTGAGGAGTTGTACCTTCCATCATCATCAGTGAATCCATATGATATTATGATGACCACACGCAAATACTTGAACAGGTTTAGAAAATATATGGAAAACGTCATCAAGTGCCTATAATATAATAATAATGGATCAAATAATAAATTCGTGTTTATCTATGTGTAAAGACTTCACCAAATCTGACTTCATTTTGATTATGGCGGGGTCTAATGACAATAATCCGTTAAGTATAGTAAGTGCTTTACACCATACCTTGCGCAACATTCAAACAACGAACATTTTAGTAAGTAAGATCTATTATAATAAATATTTAAATGTATCCAAATTGAATTGCACGTTAAAATATGTTTGTATAAATTGTGAAAATTCGAATTTTATATCACTTGACAACAATTATTTTAATAATACAGATGGTTATTTCAACAAGTTGATTGCATGCCAATTAGTACACAGGGAAATACTAAGTATAATGTATAAAACAGAATATTTAAATTATGTGCAAAATAGGGTTAAAAATCAACATTATTCGTCAAACGTGCAATGTAGGAACGTTCATACACAAACAGGCTTAAATTTTGACAATAATAGGAACAATATAACGACACCAAAAATGTTGGTTAATTCTGCTACACAAACAGACTTACATAATTCGTTAGTAATCACCGATGATAGTGATCTTTTTCGTGACTAAAAGAGATGCACAAAACAGATTATATAATAATTCTTCAGTTCTTTTACTGTCAAAAACAAACTGTCTTAAAATATTTCATCAAAATGTATGTGGCATAAGTAATAAAAAAACAGAACTAGAATTATATATCGAAACGCATGAAAATGAAATCATTTTCATGCGTTTCAAAGATTACTTATGCATATCAGAACATTTCCTAAATGATAAATCGGCTCATGTGTTCTGTATGTCCAATTATAATTTAGCTTCATACAACACAAGAATAAACAAAAAGAGGGGAGGTAGTCTTATATTAGCACATATAAATAAACAATGTGAAAATATTGACGCAATTAAAAAGTTATATAGATCAGAAAGTTTTGAGATTTGTGGTGTAAAAGATCTTGATACGGGATTATACATATGTTGCTGTTATAGAAGTCCAGTTGAGAAAAATTTTGAAAGTTTCATGGGTAGTTTAGAAAAATTGTTAGAATATTTTCTTGATAGGAAGTGCTTAATTTGTGGCGACTTTAATGTTGACGTAATGGTTGAAAGTAGAAAAGCTTCAGAGTTCATAAGTTTATTGAGATGTTATAATTTTAGATACCTCATAAAAACTCCTACTTTCATTCGAAATAAATCATACTCTTGTATTGATAATATAATTACAAATGTTGATGATGATTGTATAGAGCGTTGTTTGGTCGATCACAATGGTTTAGCAGATGGTCATGGTGGACTTTTTTGCGACATGGTTCTTGATAAAATCAACGAGAAAATGCCAGAACATACCATAACAATTCAAAAAAGATTGTTTAACACGAAAAATAATGCTACGTTTAAAAAGAGTATTTCCAGTGTAAATTTGAGTAATATGGGAATAAATAATTTTCTAGACAATTTTGGCAAAATTTTTCGTACTTGTTACCCAAAGAAGACTTTTAAAATAAAGCCTATGAAAAATAAAATAATTAAGTGGATAACCAAGGGAGTCAAAGTATCAAGTAAAATGAAAAGAGTTTTATGTTGTGCCACCCCTAATAATGTTAGTATCTCGAATTACAAAATAAAGTATATCCAAATTTATAGAAGGGTTATAAAGCAAGCTAAAAAGTTAGCTATATCAGCACATCTTAGTAAGGCTAAAAATATACCTAAAGAGACATGGAAACTAGTTAATCAACATACAAAGAAAACAAAAAATAAGATTAGTAAAAAACTTGTCCTAAATATAGACAACAAAGTTATTGATGATTCCCAGGATATTGCTAATAAATTCGTCGAGACTTTTGTTTGCAAACCAGCACGGACACTTAACAATAAAATAAATAAATCATAAATCATTTAATCATTTGTTAACACAGGTACAATAAATAGTTGTTATAAAAAATTACAAGCTCGCCATGTTATACCCGGAGGTGTACAAATATTTATAGAGGTCATTGACATTCAAATTCATAATAATTAAACTAATGGAATTAAAAATAGAAATGATATAAAAATGTCAAAAAGAAAATCTATAAAAAATGTCAAAAGTAAAAATAAAAATAATGTCCAAATAAAACAAAAAATAAAATATAATAAACGACAAAATAGTAAAATAATAATTAAAATAATACAAAAAATGTCACGTGGAATGTCAAATGGAATAGAATTTTATAACATACTAGGTCAAATGAATACCGAAGTCAAAAAACACAGTCATTGCAATTTGTCTGAGAAAAATTCCGAAATGTTGTAATACGCTTTATTCAAGAGCAAAGATTTAAGTCTTTTCTTAAATAAGGATACATTTAATTCTTTAATTGAATTTGGTATCTGGTTGTAAATGATTGGCGCCATACAAAAAACACTTTTTTTCATTAATGCTGTGTTGGACCTTCTTACGCACAAGTTATTGTTTTGTGGTCGAGTTCGTGTGTTGTAAAATGTTAGTTTGGTAAACAGATCTGGATTGGTCCTAACAAATACAGCTACCTCGAAAATATAAAGGCACGGAAATGTCAATATTTTGTATTTGATAAAAAATGGCTTACATGAATCTAAATAGTGGAGTCTAAACATTGACCTAATGCACCTTTTTTGAGCTTTAAAAACTATTTCTCTGTTGGTTGAGTTACCCCAGAAAATGATACCATACCTTAATGCTGAACTCACCAAACCATGATATGCAGTGATTAAAGCATCGACGTTAATCACTGGGGTCAGTTTAAATAGGGCATAGGCTGATTTGCTAATACGTTTAGTTAGCTCCTCCGTGTGTGCTTTCCAGTCTAATTTTTTGTCAATCGTTAAGCCTAAGAATTTTGTTGAGTCTACTTGTGTTATAGTTTTATTGTTATAGTATACTGTCATATTGGGATTCGCACGTTGGCTAAACATCATTAAATTCGTCTTATCAATATTTATTTTGAGATTATTATTATCTAACCATGTCACTATGGAGGTTATTGTCTGAGTAACAACGTCGTCGTGGTTGCGATCATCAGTACTCGAAATGGTCACAGTGCTGTCATCAGCAAACAGTGACATAGGGTGACTTGTTACTTTTGGAAGATCATTTATGTATAGTATAAATAATGGTGGCCCCAAGACGCTGCCTTGGGGTACACCATAAGTAACTGTGCGATGACTAGACTTATAACTTCGTTCGCATTTAGTCTTGGGATCTATGTCAGCTAATTCTACGTACTGTTTCCTGTTTTGCAAAAATGAACTTATCAAACTGAGGATATTCCCTCTAATACCATACGCATCCAGCTTATTGAGCAAGACATCGTGATCGACATAGTCGAACGCTTGAGTCATGTCACAATAAACAGAACAAACAGGTATTCTTTTGTCAACATTCGTGACGACATTGTTCAAAAAGTCATATATTGCCATATTAATGGATTTGTTTTTGCGGAAACCTTTCTGTTCATCGGCTAATATATTATTTTTATCTAGATATTTCAAAATTTGACTATAAATATATTTTTCAAATATCTTTGATATCACTGGCACAAGCGCTATTGGTCTATAAGACTCGATACATTGCTTGTCGTTTTTTTTTAATAACGGTTTAATTACAGCTGTTTTTAGGTTGGTTGGGTAAGTACCATGTAATATGCAGAGATTAAGAATATGGCTTAAATGTCGACTAATGCAATGTGCAACATGTTTAATTACTTTAGTACAGATACCATCATTACCTATACTGCCAGAATTTTTCAAACTTTTTATTATAGCATTAATGTCAGTTTCATTGCTTGGTGCCATAAACATCGAGCTGCTAGTCTTTTCTATATTAGAAGTCACTTGTATGCCGCAGTTAGCAATAGGTTTTATTTTGTCAACAAAGAAGTCATTAAATGCGGTCGCTATATCTATTGGATGTGTCACTATTTTATTTCCTATTTTAATGCTACGGATTATATTATTATTGGGTTTATTTAATTTACTTTGATTAATTATTTCCCACGTAGTTTTAGATTTGTTAGATGATGATTTGATCTTGAAGTTATTCTGAGCACGTTGCGTTAATTTAATTATTTTATTATGAACTGCTGAGTACTTTTTAAAGGTTTTCTTGTCTTTTTCATTGTGAGATAATCTGTAACGCCACAGAAGAGTTCTTTTTTTCTTGCTGCATGTTTTGATACCTCGGGAAACCCATTGTGGTCTTTTGTGTAATCTTATCGTAACACGCTTAAAGGGAAAACATAGGTTATATAGAAGACTAAATGTCTCTAAAAAGTTATCATAGGCTATGTTCGGGTCATCAACCTGATATATTTCTGAAAAGGCAACACTTTGCAAACATTCCCTAAATTTATTCATGTTTTCTAGATTATAGTCACGGCGTTCGATATACCAATGCTTTAATACACATATTCTTTTGGTGGGGACCTTGAGTATTTGACAGGTGTGGTCAGAAAGAGCAAAATCAAAAACAAAGATGCAGCATTATCCTTTCTGAAAGAAACAACTGCGAGAGTTGAGAGTAACTTGTCCTTCAAGCCGACTACACCAATGGAGGTAAAAAAGATTGTGTGTCACATGGCTAACAAAAAATCTTGCGGATATGACGACTTACCAATAACTACTATAAAAGAGAGTATTGAATTTTTAGCACTTCCTCTTTCCGATTTCTTCAATAAATGTATAAAAGAGTCGATTTTTCCCGATCAACTTAAACTAGCTAAAGTAATTCCTATATTTAAAAAAGGCACAAAGACTGACCCAAAAAATTACCGACCAATATCCTTGCTACCAACTTTGTCGAAAATATTTGAAAAATTAATTAAATTTAGACTGATGGTACATTTGAATCTCAATAAAATAATCCATTTAAGACAATTTGGTTATCAAAAGGGCGTTGGCACTTCAGATGCCATAGACACTCTCATTGATGACGTAGTTAGTAAAATAAATGACAAAATTAAAGTGGCTGGACTATTTATTGACCTGAGTTCTGCATTTGACATGATAGATCATCAATTACTGCTTGCTAAACTGGAACATTACGGTATAAGAGGTGATGCTTTAAAACTAATGACATCTTATTTACAAAACAGACGAATGTACGTCGAAATAAAAAACATTGATGGAAGAAATCGTGAAATAGCATATAAATCAAAGATGACATACATAAGACGCGGGGTACCCCAAGGTTCAATTTTAGGTCCAATATTGTATCTTATCTTCACTAACGATTTATTAAAATTCATGAACACAGCGCAGCCTGACATTTCGTGTGTTGTTTTTGCTGATGACACAAACGTAATAATAGGAGCCCATGATTTAAAAGAATTGACCACAAAAGTAAATAAAAGTCTAGAAAATCTTTATGAATGGTTCACAGCTAATAATTTACTAATTAATACAAATAAAACAAATGTAATGTTATTTAAGACTACATCTCGTAACACCGACACGATAGATGTGACCTTGAAAGGAGACACGATAGGATTGGTAAATGAGGTAAAATTCTTAGGTATAAAAATTGACTCAAATCTAAACTGGAAACAGGAGCTTGCTGCTATTGATGCCTCTATATCCTCTGCGTGTTATGCACTTAGGAGCCTCAGGGATGAAATAGATTTGAAGCAACTTAAAGCATGTTATCATGCTTTGGTTGAATCTAGGTTAAGGTATAGTGTTATGTTTTGGGGTAATAGCTATAATTATAACTGCCAAAAAGCATTCATCCTTCAGAAGCGTGCCATTAGAACCATAGTCAAAATTCCACAACATGAATCATGCAAAGAATACTTTAAGAACTTAGGCATTCTTACAGTTCCAAGCTTGTATATACTAGTTTTATTAAGCAAGTTCGCAAAATATATACACCAATATGAATCGCAAAAAGAAAGAGAGCTAAGAGAGAGTACACGAAGGAAAGTGGTTAAAAATCGAATGGTGCCTAAATTTAACATAGTAAAGCATTGTTCACGTTACCAAGCAGTAGAGTTATTTAATAAGTTACCTACTGATTTAAAAAGTTTGGTCTATAACACTAACTCATTTAAGGCAAAACTGAAATCCTTCCTATTAGAAAAGTGTTTATATTCTGTATCCGATTTAATGGTGAATGATTCCAGATAATTTGTATAATATATTCAATGAATTATTTGATATGGTATTGACATTAATTTTATAGACATTTCATTAAGGTAGCACTTATTATAATTGACATTTGATTAATCGACATTTAATTTGATTGACATTTAATTTACAATTATTTTGAACTTAATCAATTTTAACGGACATTTAATTTACATTTAATTCTATTTTAATTTACGAAACATGAAATAGACATGGTTGATTAATTGACATTTAATTTATATCAAGGTATTTGACATTTAATTACATTTAGTTGACTTTTAATTTACATTTCATTGACATTTAATTTACATCTAACTGGCATTTAATTTATATTTTATACTATTAAGTTTACCTAACATGGAATGGACATGGTTGTGTTTGAACGTTTTATGGCTGGATAAACATAAACAGTAATTTAATTGACATTTTAATTCTCAGTTGATTTATGTACGTAAAATGGAAAAGGTATGGTTATTTTTGTTCTTTTTATGGTTTAACATGTAAACTGGTTTTGATTGATACTTTTTTTGTTTGCTTTATGATTTTTTGTTTATTTTATATTTGTTTTTTTTTTTTTGTTTTTGTATGCTTTATATTTGATCCTATTGCTACTTTTATGATTTTATATGTACCTAATTGTTTTGTAAAATTCTAACACAATGAAAATTGTTTTGATGAATAAATAAATGAAATAAAGTTGGAGGATTGCCCTCGATTTCCCTGGGACCCTATCATCAGATCCTGACTTGGTGACAATGGGACCACCTCGGGTCAACCTGATACCCTGAAAGAATACAATTATCGCTTCATAAGTGAGTATAAATAAGAAAGAATTTTCTGTCAACTCCTAACCGTTGAGGAGTTGAACCTTCCATCTTCATCAGCAAATTCACATGGTATTACAATGGTCAGACGCAAATACTTAAACAGCTTTAGAAATTATATGAAAAACATCATATGTGCCTATAAAATTTGAGGGTTGCCCTCGATTTCCCTGGGATCCCATGATCAGATCCTGATTTGGTGACAATGGGACCACCTCGGGAGTATACCTTTTCGAACACGAAAATAATTTTGAAAATCGGTTCATTAATGACGGAGATATGCGATAGCAAACATGCAAAAAAAAACATACAGACGAATTGAGACCCTCCTAGTTTTGGAAGTCGGTTAAAAAGAGAATATATATATTATAATTTCATCAATGGGGTTACCAATAAGTCTATCACCTTGACGCGTAATTCTATGGAAGTTGTACGCATTCCATATATAGTTGTAAGCATTCCATATATTTTCATAGAATCATGCCTGAACACTAATACGTTTTCAATGTTTTTTTCAAGGGTGGGTTGCACCATATTACTATAACGATAACCAAACCGTAACAAGCCATCAAATTATACTTTTTTAATGCTTTTATGGCTTGTTACGGTTTGGTTATCGTTATAGTAATATGGTGCAACCCACCCTAAGACTTAATTATTGTAACATCTTAATTATTGGCGCCTGTTAGAAGCGTCTTAAAGTTAAGTATCGTTTGAGAATTCCGGAGTATGTCGTGTCGGCTAGTGAAGAACAAGCCCTTTTTTTTTTGGGGTGCGAAATCATCAAAATAACCTCTCCCGCTCTTGGGCAGAGCGGAAGGAAGTGTCAGACTTCTATTGACTAAAAACCACCCATGTTCCTTCTTAGCCCTTGTGCCGAGGCCGCGGTATCTCTTTCGAACAACCCGCAGCCCCGACGGGAAGAACCGGCCCTTACACCAATATTGATAATAGCATTTCTCGTATTATTTTATCTACATACTAACTGATTTCCCAAGAATTCTCCGGATTTTGGAGGTCTTAACATAAAAAGTCTACACTTAGTTATCCTAATCATCTTCGCGGCTTCACCCGCTTTAATGTCGGTCAAATTATAAATTAGAACCTTCCTGGAGAACCCTTCTATCCATTGCTGAAAGCAGCATGAAAATCTGTGGAGCAGTTTTTGAGTTTATCGCGAACAGATAGACAGACGGAGTGACAGAACATTGTTTTATAATATGTTAGTGATAAAACTCGTAGTTTTACAACGTTGCTATTTAAAATATTTAGGCGTTTTTTTTTGTATCCTCTAGCTGGATTGTGGAGGTCAGAGGCAGTCGTTCCATACATTTCCCAACTATGTCGGGGTCGGCTTTCAGTCTAACATGAACCAGTATTTTACTTGGAGTGACTGCCTATCTGACTTCCACAACCCAGTTCATACTGGGTAATACGATACCCTTTGGTAAGACTGGTTGTCAAATTTACAGGTCACTGACTACCTGTAACGACTGCCAAAGATCTATATTATGCTGCCATATATATCACAGCAGTAACGGCCAAAATAAAAAAAGTCTCTGGATGAACCTTGACCAATAATGTATTGCAACGCAAAACAAACTAGTACTTTGTATTTTAATTAACCAGCTCAAGTTTCAAAACAAAGTGAGGAATAGGAATTGACCTAATTCCATTCTAACATGTGTGCTCCAGTATCTAGAACATTCGACTATTATCGTTAGTAAGTAATTTTGTTTCACTAATGTACCTAAGTGTGACGTAATCTATTTTTTTTTATTGATGTATAGCATGTTTGGAGATTGGCAATAGGGATGTTTACTGACTAAAAAAAATATGATTCTAATTAGTCCGTCTGTTAGATCATCGAAAAATATTGGATACGTATTTTTTGTTTTATCAAATCAATAAAAATTGACGAAGATAAGACGCGTCGAAGATTTGAGTGGGGGGGGGGTTGTGACGTCACTCACCGGGAAAAAATGTCAAACTAATGTCTTAGAATATGACGTCACACGAGTTTTCTTCATTGTTTGTTTACGTGAAAAAAGAAAAAATACGTGTCTAATATTTTTTGGAAATCTACCTGACGGCCTAATTAGATTTTTTTAGTTAACTACCCTATTGACAGCAATGGATAGGGAATTAGGGATAAGTGGAAAGAGGGAAGGGAGGGCTTTGCCCTGCAGTGGGACATAATCACCATGTGCCTAGCCTTTTCCCAACTATGTTGGGGTCGGCTTCCAGTCTAACCGGATGCAGCTGAATACCAGTATTTTACATGGAGCGACTACCTATAAGACCTCCACAACCCAGTTAATACTAGGTAATACGATACCCTTTGGTAAGACTGGTTACTGGGACTTTCAGGCTACTTCTTTCCAGACTACTTTTGCAGTGGAACATAACGTCGCCTTAGAGTGAAAACCTCGGGAATGCATTTTTGCTCATATTTATTTTATTACGGTTTTAGGAAGAAAACCTTGCAACGCAAATCCTGATCTGACTAATTTGTTCATACGATATATTTATTCCATATTAAATAATTAAAAAAAAAACATAAAAGACGCCGTACAACAATTGGAAAATGCACGCAGTTTTTTCTCGCTCCTGAACAGTTACTTCTTTTACACTTACGAGGTTTTCACTCTAAGGCATCGATAAATGGTTACTAATATTAATAAATAGTATTTTGCATTTTGTAGTTCAGTCTAAAAGACTGGTTACTGCTTAACCAGACTTTCCTGTGCATGCCTTGAGTTTAAGGCCTCCAGCCAGATTCAAAAAAACTTATATAACCTTAAGTGACTAATCGCTAAGGGCACCTCCTGTGGGGTACGGGGCTCGGCTTAGGAGGTCACCGGGGAGGAGGGGGGCAGCAAAGGGACAGGCTGGATCTGAAAGAGATTATTTACGGCCTGGTTTAATACTACTGGCTTAGCTTCACGGGCTGGCTCCAGCAAGGGTCGGGGAGGGCGTAAAGCGGGATTTCACGACGAACCAAGCCGGCGCGACGCGGTGATCGGAATGACGGATATTTGTACTTGATCATGACGTAATCTTGAGCTGTGTCGTTCTTTTACAGGTCGCGTCCGCCACGGTACCACAGACTGTTAACTCCACGCATGAGTCTACTACGAATGTAGAGGGATGCATGCATGGTTTCGCTGCACCACGGGCTAAACAAAGTGCAGTTTTGCATCTGCGTCAAATTTAAGGAGGTTGTCACGCAGTACATATTATTATTTGGAATGGGCAACTACAGTACTTTAATAAGTAATTATGCCGTGTGATAGGTACAGCTCGTTGTCTTTGTTTCGACAGTTTAAAAGTGCCTGTAACTGGTCCACTTGAAATAAATCTTCATCAGACTATAAATGTTCCCACTGGGACACACGCAGGCCTCCTCTATTTTAGAGGGAATGGTCTACCACACGTGCCCAGTGCGGATTGGTAGATGTAACGAGTCTTTGAATTTTTGGTTCTAGAATATGACGATGAGATGATGTTTTCCTCCACTGTTTTTGAGAGCAATGGTGATGAAATAAATTACAAAAAAGTAATGCGCCTGCCTGGGTTCGACTTACTGTTCGTAAGTTGGGGTCTCATGATCCGATCTGATGATGATGATTTGATCTTATTTTGAATTAATCTGATATTCAGCAACACACATCACGTGGCTAATCATATGACTATGAAAATAAATGGGTACAAGTGCGGTGCGAAGGTTAGCCTCTTATGTATTACTTATTTACTTATTTAGGTACTTTGTCATAATGGCCGAGTCACGAATTGTCATATTGGATAGGCGTAGAACCATAATATGTTACAGTCATATAGGCAGCTGGTGTGAGTTAAACTCGGTAGATCTGTGATTTCAAGTGATTTGTGAAAATAGTGATACCAATTTACATTAAGTGATTTGGATTGTAGCTAATACGTGATTAAACTTGGAAGTCGTAAATGTCGGTGCAAGAATTATTTCTAGGACTCACCTTAATTAACAACGTTTAAAAATATTAAAAATGAAAAATATCTAAAAATAAAAGTTTAACAGTTTCGGGTTGCTTTATGTGTAATTGTGTATCTATTCAACTTTTTATTTTTTTAATTAATTTTCATTAAAAAATAAAAAGTTTCAGTAAGTAATTTTCATGAGTTCTGCCACTCACATAAAGTAAATTCCTACTGTAAAATACTGACAAACAGACTGTATTATCTACCTATATAAATCTTATCTTGTACTTTGATCATTGCCCCGGTATAACTTGACCTTTTTACCCGACTGCGGCTAAGCCCAAAAGGAGGGTTATTTAGTCATTAAACGTGTCTGATAACACGAATGACTGATAGCTAAAAATTTCTTTTATCAGCTAGCACGAGACTAAGTTTTACGTGAATTAAATAATTTATATATTGGCTATATTATATAACAGATTAGATTTTAAAATGTATGGTTTACAAACTGCTATGACAACATCTTCATTTTTAAGGCTAGGTTCATGGTGGTTATCTGATGGAAACTAATACAATTAAAGCAATAAATAAACGTTTTAATAATACTTTGATAATTATGAAAATTTAAACATTTTCATTTTTCATTAAGCTTTTAGAAGGCCGTTTAGGAAAGGAGTTCATTCATTTTATTTTCCCATTCGCTAAGGTAGTTTGTATGAAGAAGAATGGGTAAGAAACTCCATGCTTTGTAGGAATCAAATAGACCAAATTAAGAAACAAATGGCATACGAAACAGGATTATTTTTTTCAACTCGTAAAATAAGCATCGACACTGCTGGCTTTAATGTAACCATATTATTATGAAGATGCTTTTTTGGATGGCGATATTACCACCAGCATTTATTTCTATAATTTCTGCCTAATGCAAATACCTAATCATAAGTAAAATAATACAATTATAGATAAGCAGTTCGCGGTTTATTTATGACCACCGAGTTTAATCTATATTTCACTGTTTTTTATAACAATTTCAGTTTTTATTTCGGAGTTTATCCTGTATCAAATGGATGTGAATTCGGTGAAAATATACAGATATTAGTGAACATTATTAACAAACAATAAAATAAATAGATGTGTGAAAAGTGTAGGTGGAAATATCAGTGATGTCCTCAAAAAAGAAAAGCCGGTTTTCGCCGTTCCTGAAGCAAGTGAGTATATTAATTGTCAGAAAGTCAGAATTGAACGAACCCTTGTTAGTCTAGTCAACAAATGCTTTTTGGGTCAAAAATTTTGTAATAGACAAATCGCAATTAACATTTTTTGACCGCGGATTATTGTTCATTCATCTATCCAGTACATGCCTGATTTTTTTCAATAGGGTAGTTAACTAAAAAATCTAATTAGTCCGTCAGATAGATTTCCAAAAACTATTTGACACGTATTTTTTCTTTTTTCACGTAAACAAACAATGAAGACGATAAAGAGCTTTGAAAACTCGTGTGACGTCATATTCTAAGACATTAGTATGACATTTTTTATCGGTGAGTGACGTAACAACCAACTCAAATCTTTGACGCGTTTTATCTTCGACAATATTTATTGATTTGATAAAACAAAAAAATACGTATCCAATATTTTTCGATAATCTAACAGACGGACTAATTAGAATCATATTTTTTTTAGTCAGTAAACATCCCTATTCTTAATTTTCATATTCAATAAGTTTAAATATAATAATAATATAAGATTTTAAACTGACATGGTCACTAGCACTATTATTTATACTGAAAACGGGACGGGGACAACAATGGGGACAACAACGGGGATAATAATAATAAAAGGTCGAAGCTTGGCGAAGCTTACGCAACCCTGTAGTCCCCGTTTTCGACCGTATTTTCAACCCTCTGGGGATTTTAATTTTTACGAAAAATTACAATAGTTTATGAGATACTAGCTTGTGCCAGCGGCTTCGCCCGCGACCACAGAACAGATAAGAAAATTATCCCACGGGAAGACAAAATCGGGATAAAACTATCCTATGTGTTAACCCAGGTTATAAACTATCTGTGTACTAAATTTTATCCAAATCGTCCGTGTTGTTCTTTAAAAGAAACCCCCAATAACACTTTGCCAGGACCCAGGACCTCATACGCAATAGCTGCGCGTGTGGCCACTAGTTCAGCGACGCGGCCATTCTGTTATAATACTTTCTCTCAAACCATTTTTTTTGGTGGGTGGGTACCTATCTATAATATTATTATCTCCTCCCGCTCTGAGCGGAGCGGAAGGGAGTGTCAGACTTCTACTGACTCTCTTTGTGTCCGGGGCCGCTGTATCTCTTTCGAACAACCCACAGCCCCGAAACAAGCTGAAGCCCCAGTACATCCCGCAGCCCCAGCTTTTCTTTCGTTTTTCTCTTAAACCTTGTTGCTTCCAGTGTTTCGTGACGGCAGCAGTGGGCAGCAACATCATCGGACACGGCTGCGTGATCGGCTACCCCGCCATCTTGCTGCCGCAGCTGCATCTTGTGGACTCCGAGTTTAAACTGGACCCCGTGTCAGCATCATGGATTGGTCAGTATTATCAATTCATCATCTGCCTCGCCTATTCTCAACTATGTTGGGGTCGGGTTTCAGTCTAACTGGATGCAGCCGAATACCAGTAACATACGTGGAGTGTCTGCCTATCTGACCTCCACAACCCAGTTAATACTGGGTAATACGATGCCCTTTGGTAAAACTGGTTGTCAGACTTTCTGGTCACTGACTACCTGTAACGACAGCAAAAGCTCTATATAAGACAGCCGGGACCAACAGCGTAAACGACCGAACGTGCTTTCCGAGGCACGGAAGAAACTCGGTATGGGTCACCCATCCACAGACCAACCTAGGCAAGCGTGGCTTAACCTAAAGATCGACCTGAGTGACAGTTATTATTAAGCCACGAGCTCCGGTGGCAGTAACAACTATTTCCCTGAATACCTATTGTGTTGATAAAAGTGTTGGCTTTATTATTGAAAGGGTCTAAAGTGACACTAGTAAAGCCCTACAAGATAGAGTTTGTCTAGACAAAAACTTACAAATAGTTCTTTTTCTACCTATCTAGACTTTAATCCCACGGTTATAGTACTTGAACATGTAAGAAACAATTTGTTACTGCACTTACTTAATATTGTAAACCAATTATTTGACACAATAAATTTTATTTTATTTTTATTATTACTGCCGCCAATCTGTTTTATTGCGTTTGGATGCTATGACGATTCGATGAGGAACTCGTGGTTGAATAATGACTGCCACTCGGGTCTATATTTAGGTAAAGCTGCGCTGGCCTAGGTTGGTCAGTGGATGGGTGAACACCCATTAAATAGGTATCGAGTTTCCTCCCTGCCTCGGAAAACCAGTTAAGCTGTTGGTCCCGGCTGCCACAAACTAAAAGATTATTGGCACTCGTTACAGTAGGTTGTCAGTTTGTTAGTGACCTGAAAGTCTGACAACCACACTTACCAAAGGGTATCGTATTACCCAGTATTAACTGGGTTGTGGAGGTCAGACAGGTAGTCGCTCTATTTAAAATACTGGTATTCAGCTGCATCTGGTTAGACTTGAAGCCGACCCCAACATAGTTTGGAAAATGCTAACCAAATGAGGATGGATGCTAAGACGATTAGAGCAGGCGAACGTAAGTTTCTGTTATAAGAAACCTCTCGAGAAAAACTTCCGATCTGGCCTGAAATAATAGTTCTTCCTTTTCTTAATATAATCTTACTCAAGTCACAGTTTAAACTCCTGTATTCATTTCACAGCAGTCGTAAGACAAATACTTACAGAAGTCAAGTTATCTTCTTTACATAATATACTAGCGGACATCACGCGGTTTCACCCGCGCAGTTCCCGTTCCCGTGGGAATACAGGGATAAAAAGTAACCTATGTCACTCGGAGATAGTGTAGCTTCCCAACGGTGAAAGAATTTTTGAAATCGGTCCAGTACTTTCGGAGCGTATTTGTTACAAACAAACAAACAAATCTTTCCTCTTTATAATATTAGTGTAGAAAACAAAGTTGCTCCCGCATGTTTAGACCTTTTAAAGTACGCAACGGGTTTTAACGCAGTTTTCAGCAATAGTAATTCAAGAGGAAGGCTTTTGTTTATTTACTACATGGAGGACTTACAGCTACAAACAAAGACTATATATAGCCACTACTCTATGGCCACAAAAAAAGAAAACATAATTTTGTCGTACCTAATTACACCCGAGTAAAACCGGGGCGAGTCGTTAGTTTATTCACAAACAACTATCTGCTCCTTTTTATTTTACAGCATCAATCCTGGGTATCACGCAGCTGGTCGGGAGCTTCTTCTCACCTCCTATCATGGAGAGGTACGGCAGAAGGATGGCTCACTTCACCGCGACAGTGCCTAATCTGGTGGGATGGTTCATCGTCACCATGGCCACGAACTTTGAGGTAAAACTAGATTTCACACAGATGACCTTGACACTTTTTGCTAGTAATGCGTATACAAGTTCCATGTAAAAGGGGCAAGCCTATTGCCCTCAAACGGCCACAAATCTAGACTCAGTGGCTGCTACTGAGAAATTTCTGATGGAAAACCCAATAACACTTTGCCCCACCTGGGTATCGAACCCACGACCTCATGAAATACAACTACCAGACTAACAAGTATCTTCTAAGTAAAAATACTTAGAAGATATTGCAATAACAATCACCATTGGCCGAAGGAGTGAAATATTGGCATAAAAGGTGATTAAAAATGTATGCCGTTTTCATAGAGCGTGGTGTTTAGTGTATCAAACGAATTAAATAATCTAATCGGGAGGTTTCCTGACTACAACAAATTTTAATATGATTCTGCTTACTCTGTCAGTTAAATTATCGAAAAATATTGGATACCTGTTTTTTGTTTTAACAAATTAATAAAAAATTACGAAGATAAAACGAGTCAAAGATCATGAGTGGGGGCTGTGACGTCAATTTCCGGTAAAATGTACCGCAATGTGACGTCACACGAGTTTTCGAAGCACTACAGCACTGTATCGTCTTCATTTTTTGGCTAAGTGAAAAAAGAAACAACATTTGTGTCCAATATTTTTGGAAATCTAATTGACGGACCATTAGGGTAGTTGACAAAAAAAATCTAATTAGTCCGTCTGATAAATTTCCAAACAATATTGGACACGTATTTTTTCTTTAGTCCCCATTAAATTTTTTTTTTCAACTTAGTACTCCATTGATGCTATTTTTCTATTTTAGATTCTCTTCGCTGGTCGGATACTCCAAGGTTTATCAATCGGCATGCTATCACCTCTACGATCAGTCCTCATAGGAGAATATGCGAGTCCCAAGAACCGCGGAGCTTTCCTCACCACCGTGTCTTTATCACAATCCTTTGGCGTATTCTTCGCCCACCTCATTGGATCCCTCCTGAGTTGGCAGCAGACGGCTCTGGTCTGCGCATTCTTTCCTTTCATAAGCCTCATCATGACTATATACTCCCCGGAATCTCCAAGCTTTCTCGTCACGAAGGGAAGACATGAGGAATGTCGCAGGGTGTTCCGCTGGCTCCGAGGTTATGATGAAGAAGAAGAGTTAGAAGAAATGATTGAAGGTCGACTACTTTATGAAAAAGCGATGATCTCAGCGAGTTTTGGCAAAAAGAAAATTCGCATCCTAAATATATTTTCTACAATCAAGAAGAAAGAGTTTTACAAGCCTATAATCCTGATGATGCATGCTCATGTGTTGGTAAACTTTGCTGGAGGCACTACGATGTCTGCTTACTCAACTTTGATTATCGGTATAGTGATGGGACCCGAAGTAAATGCTCATTTCTGGATGATCTTTTTGGGTGCCCAAAGATTTATCTCGAATGGTTTAGCAGTGTTTGCGATAAACAAATTCAAGAGACGGACGATGATGTTTGCGACTGGAGGCCTCTCGATCTTCATTCAGTTTGCTTTGGCTGCTTATGTATACTTCAAGCAGCAAGGGACCTTACCATACGACGCTTTATGGGTCCCAATATTACTGATCAACCTCAAGTTCTTTGCTGTAGCCACAGGCATGTTACCTTTGCCAAACGTGATTGGAGGAGAGGTATTTCCTTTGGAGTATCGAAGTATCGGTGGAACCATCAGCTTAGCATCATTTTCAGGCACATTCTTCATAGTTCTAAAGACATTCACGGGACTAGTCGATAATATCGGCCTGCATGGAACCTACATGTTGTATGGAAGCATCATTACATACTGTATGGTTGTCATCTGGTTCCTTCTACCAGAAACCAAAGACAGGACCTTGCAGCAAATTGAAGATGAGTTCAGAGGAAGACCGTTGGCACCTGAGGAGATGGAAATCAGGAAGTCGTTGCAGGTTGACCCCATTATGGCGTATAAGAGGAGAATGTCAGAGAGAAGATGTAGCAGTCTAGTTTAAGTATTGCAAGTGGTGTAAGATACTAAATAGTGATAATGATACTTAGTATTATTTGTAAATAGATGATTTTTAAATATAGAAGACTATGATAAGTGTTGCTTTTCATTTGCCATGCCATGAAATATGTATTCCAACACAAAAAAAATGGAATTTATACCGTACCACACACTCGAACACAACATTCGCCTATAATTTCCCCAAGACCCAAAGACCACAAATGTGGGTGTTCCTTAGTACAGGCACATTTGACCAGTTTTGTGTAATCCGAATGTTTTCTGCGATTGTGATTACTTAGATAAAAACCATAGCGAACCTATTTACATAAACCGGGCACAAATCCAGAAACACGTAGCTAATAATGTGAAATTCCTGATGAAAAACGCAATAATACTTTGCCCGACCGGAAATCGAACCCAGGTTCATGCTCATTAGTAGATACCCTGTGTAGTGGGTGTGGTGGTGGTGTAGTAGTGGCCTGGGTTCAATTCCAACCAACCAACCCACTCTTGATATTTGAATCTAAGGTGCGTACAGATTAATAATATGTAACATGTTATGTAACTTCGACGGCACAGTTGGCGCAGTGGCTGAGCGATTGGACTGCTGCGCTGCGTGTCGCGGGTTCGATCCCCGCACGGAACAAATATTTGTATGGCCTACAGATATTTGTTTCGGGTCTGGGTGTGTTTGTGTATGTGAGTTTAAATGTTTGTAAACGCACCCACGATACAGGAGAAATTCCTAGTGTGGGGCAACGTTTTTTTAAAAAAAAAAAAAAAAAACAATTTAACTTGTGTTTCATAAAAGCTAAATAACATTTGTAGTTATGTTACAATTCAGGCTCCACATTATAGAAACATGTTATGTTACAACGTTTTATAACTTGTAATGTTATATGATCAGTACGCACCTTTTTTTTTGGCGGGGGGAAAATCCCGGAGCGCCTCCCGCGGTGACTGGAACGAGAGGTTCTCTCCCTCTCACGTTCCACCACATCCTTCGCTAGCATCACTGCTTCGCAGAAGGAGGCGACGGCGTCCCATTCCTCCTCGCCCCGGACCATGGTTTGCACCAGGGCCGGACGCGAGAGGTCGCCGCCGCCGATCGCCGCTACGAGAACACGGCGGGGCTCCGCCCAAGCGGGACACCTCAACGGTGTGCTCCACCGTGTCCTCCGGCTGATCTTCACAATGGTGGCATCTGGCAGGTACCTCCCGAAACAACCGTGTCCGGTGAGTACCTGCATCAGACGGAAGGTGAGGGCGCCGTGGCGGCTCTCCAGCCACTCCTCAAAGAGAGGACTTACCGCCACTATCTGTACGCACCTTAATACACACCTTAATACCTTATCATTACCAAAATATACAGCACCTACAGATCCAGGTTGGGTTTATTTTTGTCCAAAAAAACTTCACTAGTTAGTTACGAAATAAATCTATACTTACTAATATTATAAAGCTGAAGAGTTTGTTTGTTTGTTTGTTTGTTTGTTTGTTTGAACGCGGTAAACTCTAGGACTACTGGTTGGAATAGAAAAACTCTTTTTGTGTCGGATAGTCCATTTATCGAGGAAGGCTTTAGGCTATATAACATCACGCTACGACCAATAGGAGCGGAGCATAAATGAAAAATGTTGCAAAAACGGGAAAAGATATTCCTTTTTGAGAGCTTCCGTTGCGTGCGCTGCGAAAACGGTTTAAGTTACGCAAATACCATGTATGAAAGAATTTTTCCTCTTTAAAAGTTCTAAAAAAAAGTCCGCGACAGCATATGTCTATCTTTTAAGATTGACTCACTGTAACCATTTTTTACTATTAAAATGTTAGGTTAAAAAGAATGATATTTTGCGAAGCTTATTTAACCCATATGGTATTAATCTATATCTAAATAAATATGTTTGTTAGCACAGAAATTTAATATAGAATATTTGTGCCCTTTACTCTATACAGTTTAAACAAATATCTTAGAAGATATCGCAATGTAAAAATATCCGCGCGACAAAATAATTAAGCGCGCGGCAGTCATTCGGTCCGGTGCGGTAGGTTAGTGGGGATTCTGGCCTCCGGGGACTCCGGAGAAATTCATATTCAAAATATTTACTGCACCATAATGTTTACAATGTGTTACTGTATATTTAATAGTAAGAGATACCAATAGTAATTCACACTTTAATAAAATCTAAACTAATATTATAAAGAGGAAAGATACGATTTTTTGTTTGTTACGATTTAACTCAATTTATGTTGACATTTTGTTATAAGCTATATTATGTGACGCAGACGAAGTTGCATGGGTCAGCTAGTTTAATTAATAAAGCCGAATCAATCAAATTCTACAGAGTAGTTGATCTTGGGTTTCTTGCTGGGGATCCGGGAGCTGTTCCTGAAGGCCATGGCGCTGAACCAGCACATCATTAGCACCACCATCGAGAGGACTCTGGAGACATTACGGCTGACTTGGCCCATTTTGGAGTTTGAGGATGGCTGGGTGAAAGCTGTTGAATTAATGTATAGTTTAGTCATAGTATAGTGTGTAGTTCTCGTTGGATGCGAGACGCACGGGACCGGTCAATGTGGCGACACTTGGGGGAGGCCTATGTCCAGCAGTGGACGTCTTTCAGCTGAAATGATGCTGATGATAGTATGTAATATTTTAAGAGCAGCGGTGGGCCAGTGCATGGTGGCGGCCTGGACTTACGAGCAATAAGTCATAGGTTCGAACCCAGCCATGCGCATTGCTTTGTGTAATTTATTTCATCTCCACTGCTCTCAGAATGGTGAAGGAAAACATCGTGGGGAAACCAGCATGTCCTAGAACCAAAAATATGAAGACATGTGACATCCACCAACCCGCACTGGGCCCGCGTGGTGGATTATGGCTCATTCACTCTCATAGACTCGCACAGATAGATAGCCAGAGCCAGGCTGTCCTGGCTCTGGCTCAAAAATGAGTGTCGTATACTTGCAGTAGGTAGAACAAGGCAGCCAATGACGATGGTGAAGAATGAGGAAAAGGAGATGGAATGAACTAATTATTTATGGCTAATACCACCATCATCTGCCTAGCCTTTTCCCAAATATGTTGGGGTCGGCTTCCAGTCTGACCGGATGCAGCTAAATACCAGTATTTTACATGGAGCGACTGCCCAGTTAATACTGGGTAACACGTACCCTTTAGAAAGACTACCTGTAACGACTGCCAAAGATCTTTTTATTGGCAGCCGGAACCAACAGCTTATTGTACTTTCCGAGGCACGGAAGAAACTCGTTATGTAATGGGCGGTAACCCATCCGCAGACCAACCTAGGCAAGCGCGGTTTAACCTAAAGATCGACCCCGAAGGCAGTTATTGTTAAGCCACGACCTCCTCGTTATGATTCGATAATGATATTTCTAGCTAATATCAAATAACAATATTTGGGGTACAGAGGTGGTAATACGCAGCACATATAAATAATAATTAACTGTGCCATCTAAGGTTCACAAATAAGTCGTGACTGGTGGCTTCTATTTGACAAAAACTTCATCACAATGATATTAAAGTTGATCACGACCAAAGAATAATACTACGTCACAATCACAGAGGCTTATTATAGCATACGCTTCGAAAGAACCCAACCCTAGTCCTTCATCATCATCATCATCAGCCTATAATATTCCCACTGCAGGGACTCAGGCCTCCTCTCTAGGAGAGGGATGGGTTATAATCCACCACGCGGGCCTAGTGCGGGTTGGTAGATGTCACAAGTCTACGATTTTTTTGGTTCTAAGACATGCCTGTTTCCTCACGATGTTTTCCTTCACTGTTTTGAGAGCAGTGGTGATGAAATAAATTACACAAAGTAATGCGCCTGGGTTCAACCCACGACTTACTACTGACCGAACGTCCGTTCCGTCCGTTTCGGTCCGTCCGTTCTGACTGGCCGACTTATGCCTGGTTTTTACCGACAGTAATCTGATTCTTTGCAGGTATCTTCCACCTTGTGTGAAGTACCGTGTACTTTTCAACCAGTAATTCATCGCTTCTCGGTTTAAACGTGGACCAAGTCAACATTGACCAAAATTTCAAGACCAGCTAAAACATCTAACTATTCATTCAAGGGGATGTTCGAAAGAGATACCGCGGCCTCGGCGCAAGGGCTAAGAAGGAACATGGGTGGTTTTAGTCAGTAGAAGTCTGATACTCCCTTTCGCTCTGCCCAAGAGCGGGAGGGGTTATTTGATGATTTTCCACCCGCCAAAAAAAAGGGGGGATAATGGTATACGTATAAAGGCCGTGTTCACATTTCTTAAACACAATAGCCTGATGCTGACCGGCTTTCAGAGAGAAAATGATAAATGATGTTCATTTATCATTTTGGAAATAGGTTTTACAAATCACTTTTACAAGTCACTTTTTTGAAAACTAGATGGGGCCGGTGCGGTGTTGCGTACCTGACTACTCTGAGAAAAAACATCTGAAATAAACTCAATCATAATCTTGATATATTCACATGAGGCCCTGGTGCAAGCCATGGTCCGGGGCGAGAGGGAATGGGACGCCGTCGCCTCCTTCTGCGAAGCATTGATGATGCTAGCGAAAGAGGTGGCGGAACGTGAGAGGGAGAGAACCTCTCGTCCCAGCCGCCGCGGGAGGCGCTCCGGGCGGCGGGGGCCACGTGATGACTTTCGGTCACCGTAGACGCGAGCCTGTGGACGGTGAGTGATGGGCTAGCTCGCCGTCCGTCCGTCTTATGACGACGACAAGCCGTGTCGACGACGGCGCGTTCGTGCGCGGCAAGGGCCGACGCCCGTCGGGGCTGCGGGTTGTTTGAAAGAGATACCGCGGCCTCGGTACAAGGGCTAAGAAGGAATATGGGTGGTTTTTAGTCAGTAGAAGTCTGACACTCCCTTCCGCTCTGCCCAGAGCTGGTAACTCGAAGAGCTCAACGTCACGACGAATAATACCAAAGAAATAAAGAATTAAATTTCGCGGGATACCCTGACACAAAACTGCAATTTAAACTTACTTTTAAAACACGAGTTCCTTGCACCTGCAGTGTGACACCACAACTGTTTGTACAAGGACCACATCGCCTTATAAATTGAAGACATAAAGTTCGTTTTATTTTAATTACTTCCTCTTACATCACAAGTTGCAGGAATGTTGTACATTGTTTGTATTAAATTAAATAAACTTATTGTTGCATGATTCGATAATGCTTGCATAATTTTCTTACGAAGGTATCTGAGATGCAATTTGTTTCTGAGAACAAGAAGCGTGTACGACGGGATTTTTCACCTGGCAAAAATCGATAGGTCGACCTAGAATGACACACCCTGACCTTTTTGGTGAGGTTCTTGGAAAAAGACGACAAAGTGTAAAAACTCTCATTTAGAAGGCAAAAAGCACGTGGTCTCCGTCATTGCAATGGAATGGCCCACAATTAACCATTCCTAGGAATCTTCCTATAACAGAGATATTTGGGGTTTATTATTATTTATTTACGAATTTTTTATGAATAATAAATAAATTAACACAAGTTAGAATTGTTTTCACTAAAACTTGACATGTGTGATGTGTATTTTATTATTATTATTATTTTATTTTTTAACCATTTTTTCTTGACTTGTAAACGTGTATGTCTTTGTATGTCCTCAATTAATTGTATAATAATGAATGTGTAATGTAATATAAATTTTAACTTAACAAATAATATTGACATACTGTTAAATAATATAAATATTGTACACCCCATGGGTATGTTACAGTGATACAAACAACACTATTTGTAAGATCTTATGTTTACCTGTAACAAACAATAAATAAATGAATTATGAATTATGAATTATGAATTATTATTAAAACTTATGTTTTTCCTACTCCTCCGCTGTTCTTTTCTGATTGCGGAATTCAAGACAATTAAAATGTTTCATTGGGACTCCGTCGAGCTTCATTGTCTCGGCGCTTTTCTGATGGTCGCCACTGTTGATTCTGGCACACAGGAGTTACAGTGGTTTGAAAATAGTGTGGCGGACTTGTCCCAATTAAAAAAATAATAAATAAATACAATTTTCTAATGTTATGACTTTAGTTTAACACCTCCACGAGCTGGCCCGCACTCTGCGCACAAGAGATGCACAGCGCTTCCGCATGGTCGCATGGAAGCAGTCCGTGCGCGCTGCAGTAGCGAGGCAGACCCAACACCGCTCTGAACGCGTTGTTAAACTGAACGCGGAGGGCGTTGTAGCTTTTCTACGTGTAACTAGCCCACAGGCTGCATGTGTACATGGACGTGCAATATGCCCGGAAAAGAGTTATTTTCACGGCATCTGATCAACGCGCGAACCTGCGGGCCAACATATTAGCTCTTTTAGACAACGCTCTCCGCTCCCGTTCCAAGTCAGCATGGTCCCTGAGGTCAGCCGTGACTATATGAACCTCCTTAGGCCACAGATCGACGCGGTCAGCAGAACCATGTCGTCAGCATAGCTTAAGTTATTGACACACACGTCTTCTACATGACAGCCGACGCACGTGCTGAAACGGTTATTTTGAAAACTAAATAGAATATGATTTTAGTTAACCTAATTTTTTATCAACTTCAGTAATTTATTTTACACTTTTCGCTCGATAATTTTATTTAACTTTACCTGCAACAAAAATTTGCAGTTACAAATGTAACCAGGTTATCAGTTCTAAAAGGTTATCACTTTGGTTCACCGGTAACTAACTTAAAGTAATGTGCAGGTCCATGGTCATTTAGGAAGCCATTAAAAGATAAATAGGAATTTATCTTTTAATGGCTTCTTACATGGCCCAAAACAAGGTTATGCTGAAGAAAAAAAGATATATACAGGGTGTAAACGAACTCACGAATCCGTCAACCAAGCATCATGTACATCGAACTATGTAGCCCTACGCAAAAATTACTGGGCAACCACCTTTTTTTTGGGGGTGAAAATCACATTTTACGGTAAAACTCAATGTAGCACTCTTAAAACATTGTGCTAGTGGACGCTTTGAATAGTAAATGGATCATGGAAAACCAGTACCTATTTAAACATACAGCTATGAAAAATTTGGAACTTTGACCACCAATTTCTCCGTAACTAGGGGGTTCCCAGGTATGGTCTATAACAAAAAAAAATCGCAGTGGTGGGGAGAACAAGTGCCTTTTGGTTTCGTTAAGGGTAAGTAGTTTTACTGACTGGCGTCTATTAGCATATTCCGAGCTTCAAAAGAGACTTTGCAGACAATATAACTAAATCAACCAATTTTTACATCTGTAAATCGCTCGCATACTATAGAAAATGTCTTAAAGATTTATTGTTTTTGTTAATTTATATTAATTGAGTTTTTCTAATTGTTCAATGTGGGTGTACCCCCCGTCAACCTCACCCCCCCACCCCCATGCTGAACATAAAATGCATCCAGGAAATAAATCCCAAATAATGTTAAGTGCGTATGTTAAAGAAAGAAAGAAAATAAACTTACGTTGCAGTACCTACCATTACAGCCGTGTCTGGTTCCTGTACATGCGGTATGCTACATTCAACCAAGGGTACACGACAAGGAGCCTCTCCAACGCTTGATTATCTTGACCATCAGCATTATCTACTCGTACCATTGCAGATAATGTAAACACAATCACTACGAAGATTATTATGACTTTTAGTGCCATTTATTTCGTCATTTAAGTTGCATAAACATTTAAAAATAATAGATTTCTAAATTGTCTTTTTATTTACTGCGATGGTTATTTAACTGAAATAAATATATAAATATTCATTAGTGTTGTTTTGGCCAACCATTTCAGACAATTTCTAAAGTCTAGACTGGGTCTTATCATAAATGTTAGACTTGACAATTTTATTTATTTTCATTCAAATGCCTGTCGATAAAATGTAACAGAAAGTTACAATTTCTAGCAAAAATACATTATTTTAGAAAATATGTAAGGACTAGCTGTGCCCGCGACTTCGTTCGCGTGCTTGTCGGAAACTAAAATGCGTCGCTTAGATAAAAGTACGTTAAATCATTGCCCTGCGTTAACTTACTGCCGCTGTAGAAAATAAGAAGAGGGTAATGCAAAGTACTGACTATGTCTAATACTAAAGTTTAGATGGATGGGTGTTTGTTAATCAACCACGTCAGAACGGCCGAACGGATCTTGAAGAAATTTGAAACAGGTACATTATAGTCGACAGGTACTGTCGTTGGCGCGTTCGTGTTCCACGCGCGCCTCAAAGATATGTCAGCAACAATTAAGGGGTCCTTTGGGGCCCCTTAATTGTTGCTGCCGTTGTCTGCCGGGGCTGATGGTCGCAAGAGATACCACGGCCCCGAAACACAAAGAGCTAAGAAGAAACGTGGGTGGTTTTTAGTCAGTAGAAGTCTGACACTTTCTTCCGCTCCGCCCAGAGCGGGATGAGTCATTTGATAATTTACGAACCACAAAAAAGGGGGGATTAGAGGCTGTTTCGAGAGGTACCTGTACCGAGTCTGGGACATCGAATCTGAAATGGAACGCCGTCACCTCCTTCTGCGAAGCAGTAATGCTAGCGATAGAGGTGAACGTAAGAGGGACACAACCCCTCTTCCCAGCCGCCGCGGGAGACGCTCCGGGCATCGGGGGCCACGTGATGGCTTCCGGCCACCGTAGGCGCGGGCCTGTGAACGGTGAGTAACGGGCTAGTTAATCGTTCGTCAGTCCTATGACGATGGAGGCGCGTTCGTGCTCCACGCGCGTCTCAAAGGGATATCAGCAACGTTGAAGGGGCTCCCAAGGACCGACGCCTGTCGGGGCTGCGGGTTGTTCGAAAGAAATACCGCGGCCTCGACACATAGGGCTAACAACACACCACATCTATATAAAGACATGTTTGGTGCAGTGGCTGGACGATTAACAGTAGCACTGCGTGTCGCAGGTTCGATTCCCACACGGTACAAACAAAATATGCCGTGGGTTTTATCCAATTTTAATTTAGTTTAAAAAAAATAGTATTTTTATACTGTGTAATTGGTAAATCTTTATTTGTTGACTATTCATGAAACATAATAATATGTTTATTTAATAACACCGCGGTTTAGAAAATGACATCAAATGAATAACGCCATCTGTCGAAGACTAAGATAAACTGCTAAAAAAGGCTATGTAGATTTTGAAAACAGCGTCATTTAGACTAATATCTACGTACCTTTTGCTATCATTACTTATTTAAAGTTATCTTGTGAAGGCATTTATTAATAAGTACTATAATTCGTTCAATAGATGTCGTTGCTTGTCTCATTCTTGACGATAATGATAAGTTCTTCTTGAAAACTATAAATGCATATATCTTTTGATAGAGAGCACCGATTACGATGAAACAAAGACTAAGAAGTAATAGCCCAAGTTACGCACAATATTTATGTATAAAAGTTATCTACATTTGTTTCGTAAATTTGACGTGATGCTTAGTCATCGAAACAGACAAACAGACAAACAGATAAACAGACAAACAGACAAAAATTCCAAAAATGCTGGAAATGTGTTCTGTTGGTTATACTTTAATACCCTGACAATTTTTTTTTTAAATATTTTCGATGTACAAAAAAGATTTTTCTACAGATTTATTATATGTATAGATAGATAGATATGACCGGCGTGCGTGTATGTCCAGATGTGAATGTGGACGAGTCAAAAGGAGTGAGAAACTAGGTATTGTAGCAGGTGGCATTCTGTGGCTTTTGTCTACCCCCATAGGAAAAGGGCGTATGTTTTTGTATGGCTATGTATGTATCTACGTGATGACTATTACCATGATTTAAAACCATTAACCCAATTTCTAAACTGCAGGGGTTTTATTTTGTATAGCAACTCTAATACTAAGCTGTTTTAGTTTTGAGAAAGACACCTGTTTAATAAACGGGAACCCCGTTTATTAAATGTTTTTTTTTTTTTTTTTTTTTCTCTTTATTATTATAAGGGGGTTTTTATCCACAAGGATACGTCAACCCCATTGTATCTTAAACTATTTATCATGCACTAAATTACTAAATCGAATACAGAAAAATATACTACTATAAAAATAATTAGGTATTCACTACAGCCAAACTACAGAGTTGTTTTGCTAATTTCGATTTAGGACTTGACAAAATTGTTTGAATTAAACCTATGTCCAATATGTTCAAGGAGTGCTCTCTTTCCAATTCTTCTCTCTCTTTCTTATTTCTAACACATTCCATCAGCAAATGTTGGACGTCCTCAATTTTGTTACAAGTAATACAATTTGGTGATTCGACTTTCTTCATTAAGAACGCAAACTTCGCCGATGGATAGTGCCCAGATCGAAGTCTTAAAGCTAGCTTTACAAATTTTCTACTCACTCTGCCATCATCAAAACAAAGGTAACGAGGAGGCTGATGCTGAATGGTTTTATACCAAATTCCTTTTGTTTCCGATTTTTCATTAAAATATTTTTTCCACAACTCATAACATTTAATTTTGAATTTAGGGATCAAATCAGAGTAATCCGGCAGAAAATCTGTGTCATTTCCCTCTACTGCTGCTAATTTAGATAATTGATCAGCCTCCTCGTTACCCTTCACCCCAATATGAGCTGGTACCCATTGCAATCTAAATTCAATGCCATTTTTAGGGTTCCGTAGTCAACTAGGAACCCTTATAGTTTCGCCATGTCTGTCTGTCTGTCCGTCCTCGCTTAATCTCTGTGACCGTTAGCACTAGAAAGCTGAAATTTGGGACCAATATGTGTATCAATCACGCCGACAAAGTGCTAAAATAAAAATTGGAAAAAAATGTTTTATTAGGGTAGCCCTCCTATATGTAAAGTGGGAAGTGTTTTTTTTTTTAATTTTAACCCTAATGTGTGATATATTGTTGGAAAGGTATTTAAAAATGAATAGGGGTTTACTAAAATCATTTTTTGATAATGTCAATAATTTCGGAAATAATCGCTCCAAAAGTAAAAAACAAAGCGTCCCCCCCCCTCTAACTTTTGAACCATAAGTTTAGAAAATACGAAAAAAATCTGAAAAGTAGAACTTTATAAGGACTTTCTAGGAAAATTATTTTGAACTTGGATGGAAACAACAGATGGAAACTGCAGTTAACCAATATAATTTGGTCCCTGAATCGTATGAGCGCCTATACAATCCAGAGGTCAAGTTTCATTTGCCCGTATTTTTTTTTTAACTTCGTTTACATAATATTTTATTATCTACGGAACCCTACACTGAGCGTGGCCCGACACGCTCTTGGCCGGTTTTTATTAAATTTATTAATGATACTTATAATATCGTAGGCTATCGATGCACCTCTGATACCAGAGGCGCATCGAGCCACGTGTTGCAAAGCGCTTTTGCTATCTGAAAAGATAACAATCTTATTTAATTTTTGTTGATCTGCGTATGTTATGGCTTGAAAGATTGCAATTAGTTCCAGCGTCATGATAGATACATAAGTATTTATTTTACTACCATATTTAACATTCAAGTTCTGATAGTAATAACCAACCCCTTGTCCATGTGCACTCTTCGACCCATCAGTGTAGAATTTATGCCAACCATTGTACATTGTGCTGAATTCTTTTAAGACAATATTCAATAGAGTATTGGGTTCAAATGAAGTCTTGCAGCCCGTTACGCATTCAATATCAGTTTTAATACTCTGCTGCAAGTCAATGGCTGATATCCAGATTTCCAAACTAAACATCCTAAGTGTATTTGATGACGAGACTTGAAGTGGTCTTATATCATTGGCAGCTATAATAAATAATAAATAATAAAAGTTTTTATTTCAGAAACTTGCACAACTCTTACAGTTAATCTCACATAGGAACCTCCTTTTAAGTAAAAGATATACCTGTGCTAGGAGATCCCCCTCTTCAATGTCAAATTAAAAAACAATAGTAAAAGTAGTGTACAAAAGATAACAGAATTTAAACAAAGAAAAATATTTAAAACTAAGTATGTAAATTTAAAAAAGAGCAATATCCAAATACAACAAGACAAGGCATGAACTATAACTAAATAAAAGAAACTTAAAAATGAATATAAAAAATAGTGTGTGTATGTGTCAGTGAGTGTGTGTGTGTGAGTGTGTGTGTGTGTGTGTGTTGTGTATGTGTGTGTGTGTGTGTGTGTCTTCAACTCATATTGACGATGTTTGCAGCAATACTTCAATGTCATCATAGGTCTTCATTTTTAGCCATTGAACTATTGCGTTCTTGCAGTCTTTAGTAGTCTTAGGATAGAAGTTAATTATTTTATTAATTTTATTATATAAAGCAGCGGAATTAGTAGTGAATTGTCTTTTGGCATATGCAGTTTTAACGAATTTAACTGGTGCGACACTGTATTTTCGTCTTCTTTCCTGATGGTGAGGGTCATAGGGCAGGACTTTGTGCAATTTTAAGACAGCCTGTAGTACATATAATTTCCTGACTGTGAGAATTTCACTAAGGGAGTATAAGTCCTTGGTTGGGAATCTGTACGGTTTGGTATACATGACCTTGATAAGAGATCTCTGAGCTCGCTCTAGCTCAAGAAACTTCATTTTCGTAGCACCGCCCCATACGGGTATGCAGTAGGTAAGGATTGATTGAGCCAGAGAGACATAGATTACTTTTAACATTTTTTTAGTTGTTACATGTCTTAGGTTCTTGAATACCCAAATAAGTTTTCTCACACGAGCCATGACCATATCTGTATGAGTATGCCAAGACAACCGCTGATCGACAATAATACCTAGGTATTTTATATGAGTCACCTTTTCAATGCTTTTACAAGAACAATTTTTGCTAGACATATTATGGCAAATGTGTATTTTGAGTGTTGCGCTAGGTCCAGGTTGAGTGTTGTTGTAAATTGTAAATGTAATGTATTTTGTTTTAGAAATGTTTAGTGTAAGAAGGTGTGAGTTTAACCAGTCAGCAATCTTGGAAAGACCCTTTTCAGCAGATTGATACACGGATTCCCACGTGTCACCAGAGAAAGCAATTGCAGTGTCATCTGCATATGAGAAAACGCGACCATTATCCAGTAGCATACTGCAGAGGTGGTTTATATATATCAAGAACAATGTCGGGCCCAGTACACTACCTTGCGGAACGCCGTAGGTCACATATGACTCCTTACTAATGTTCTCTCCTACCTTTACCTTTTGCTTGCGATCCTGTAAATAATCTATTAGTAATGATAGCGAGTTTCCTCTAACACCTATTTCTTCCAGTTTATGCACAAGAATGGGGACAGAGACGGTATCGAAGGCTTTTTTTTAAATCAAGAAATACAGTCAGACATTTTTTCCCTGAATCGACTAGATTAACAATATGGGTGGTTAATGCTGTGACTGCATCCTCTGTCGATAATTTTTGTCTAAAACCATATTGAGCTTGTGAAATAATGTTAAATTTATTGGTGTAACTGATAAGCCTTGAGTTAATCAGCTTTTCAATGATTTTAGAAATTACAGGCAAGACAGAGATAGGTCTGTAGTTGTTTACGTCATTTCTGTCTCCACCCTTGTGCACAGGAGTAATTATGGCTTGCTTCAAAGCTGGTGGAAACTTCCCCTGGCTAAAACATAAATTAGCGAGATGTGAGATTATGGGTACGACCAATTCATATGCAGTTTTTAAAAATTTTGTTGTAATGTTATCCCAGCCTGGAGCGCTTTCAGATTTAAGACTCATTAGCACGTTATAGACTTCTCTAGGATCCGTATCGAGAAGCACGAGGGAGGAAGCCTGTGAATTTGTTATATGATCAGAATCGTGTTGTGATCTGCTTGCGGAGGTAATGTCTTCAGCCAGAGTTTTCCCAATATTAGCTGAAACAAGTAATGGTATTTTTTTCCCCTCCCAGTATCTATTTTGGCAAAAATTACCTAAAGTCGATATCATTTCAACAGTTGTATTCCTAGACCAGGACACACTTTTCAACATAAACTTATACGCTAGGTATTGTCTTCTTAAAAATAATGGCATTATATTTAGCTCACACTCCATGACGTGAATTGGGGTACTTTTAATAAATCCTCCCACAATTCGCAGCGCTTGATTTTGTATTCTATCCAGTCTGGTAATGTGGGTCCTGGCTCCAGAACCATAAATATAGCTACCGTAGTCCATTCTACTTCTTATTAAAGATATATATAACCTACGTAAATGTTTAGTATGTACACCCCAAGTACTGCCAGCTAACATTTTCAAGATGTTAAGAAATTTAGAGCATTTATCTATAGTTTCTTTTATATGTTTTCCCCAACGTAAATTCCCGTCCAACCAAATCCCCAAATACTTAACACAATCCACTCTAGTCAACAATTGGCCGTTCGCTTTTAGGGTGGGAAAAAGTCTCCTATGGCCTTTACTAAAAAGACAGTAGCTAGATTTACTGGCGGATAAACCTAAACCCAACTCATCAAACAAAACAATGATATCATCAAGCGCTTGTTGGATGCGTGTTTCACAACTTGTGATGTCCTTGTCACTAACAAACAGTACAAAATCGTCTGCATACTGCGATATACTAATATTTTGTGTTTGGTTACATATTTTGTGTGTAATTAAATTGAAAAGCAATGGGGATAGGGGGTCCCCTTGTGCCAGGCCTTTATTAGTCCATCTAGAAAGTGTGGTCTCACCTGTTTCTGATTTTAAATTAAGGTATCTCTCGCTTAAAAAGGACCAAAGGTATGTACAATATTTTTTTCCTATTTGGAGGCTGTCTAATATCTTCATCGCTACATCAATAGATACGTTATTGTAGGCACTGTCAATATCTAGGAAACAAGCTAAAGTTGGACTATTTTTTGCGAAACCTATTTGTACATAAGAGACTAAACGAGTTAAATACTAAGCAAGATTGTGACTTTCTAAAGCCAACCGTATGGGATGACAGGACTTTCGTCTTTTCAATATACCACTCTAGGCGTTTAAATATTAATAAATGAAAAATTTTACACAAACAAGAAAGTAAGGATATAGGTCTTAACTTAGGTTCACTGTTAGGAGTGGAATTAACTTTCGGGATGGGAATTACCTGTATGTTTCGCCAATCACTAGGTATAATAACAAATTTAAAAATATTATTAAACAATCTAAGCAAGAAATATTTTGCTGAGTCAGGTAAGTGATAAATCATAGAGTAAGTTATACCATCTTCCCCTGGAGCTGTGTCCTTTTTTTTCAAACATCTTTTAAGTTCGTGCATGGAGAAATCAGCCTCTAAAGTAACATTGGTAACAAATGTCGGCATCACATTTGTGACGTAATCCGGAGTGAGTGAATACAACAACTTGCTTTGGTTTTCAAGAGAACAATACATTTTATTTTGTCTAAAACCTTTTATCCATCTCATACGACGCCAAAGCTCAGAAGCTGAAGTCACCTCATCAATAGAGTTACAGAACTTTTGAAAACTAAGAAATCTTGCTTTACGTATAAGGTCTTGGGATTCTTTAGTTAATTTCTCCAAAGTTGTCAAATTATCGGGTGTAGGGTTACCACGGAAGGTGGACAAAGCTAGTCTACGCTGTGCCACTATTTTCGATAATTGAGGGTTCCAATACTGTTTTGGGGTAAACTTTTCACTAGGTTTATTCGAATATTTTACGTAGGGTATATGCTTATCCGCCGCATTATTAATCTGATTAACGAAAGTATCATACATATTTTGAATCCGATCTGGACCGTCACTATATACACCAAGATTTTTTGTAATAGTTTGATTATATCCAGGCCAATCCGCATTTTTAAAATTCCGTTTTTTAATCAATCTAAAATCATTTACAATATTAATCGACATTTTAATTATCAGGTGATCACTTCCTAAGTTTTCATTGTAGACCTGCCACATAAATTTGATAGCTATGTCTGAGGTAGCAAAGGTAATGTCAGGCGAAGTTTGTTGTAAGTTTCCGTTGACTAACTTTACTCGAGTGGCCATACCATTATTAAGAGAAATAAAATCATTATCAAGTGACGAGTCCATAATATGCATACCCCTCGTATCAGATTTGGTTGACCAGTTAGTGTGGTGGCCATTGAAGTCGCCGGCAATTAATGTTTTGACCGAAAAAGTTGAAAAAAGTGTATCCCAGTCAGACAATTGCGTATGTACGGAAGATGGGCAATAAATAGACAGAACATATTCTAAATCCCTGCAGTTAAGAAGTTTTACACATAACACTTCAATACCAGGATTATTAATGCTAAAAGAATGAATATGAGAATGTATAGATTTATGTATTAATATTGCTACTCCTCCATACGAGTCGTCCCTATACGATCGATAAACATTGTAGCCGCTTATATGCATCGTGGTATCGATGTTTAACCATGTTTCGCTAATAATGGCAATGTGAATACTTTGTCGTGCTAATAAATCTCCAAAACTAATCAATTTAGGACATAAACTTTGAGCATTCCATTGAAGTATGTTTAACTTAATATGTTTAGGAGGACTATCCATTAACAAATTTTATGAATCGTTCAAACAATCTCCCATTCAATAATATGTTAGTAAAAAAAATCTTAAGTTCCTCAGAAACCATTTTCAAAGCCAGAATAATTTTTTCTTCAAAAGTACCCTCTGACACTATTATATTTTTAATTTTGAACCAAAATTTCTTAAACTCAAATAGACTGGTCAAGTTACCATCCCTTCCACCGCGTTCTTCTTCATTCTGTTCTCTTACAGTTTCCATTGGTAGTTGAGTAGAATCCTGATGTTTACCCTTTTTCTTGATATTTCTGCGTTTTGGTCTTGTTTCTTGAAGAATAGTAGACATTTCACCTGAACTTCTTTCCGACTCTTCTTCTCTGTTTTCCTGACTGGATTCTAATCCCATAACAAGTTTGTCTCGGTATGATCCACCGTTATTCTGTAGATTATTAGACTGAGAATGGGGATATATAATGATGGGCTCATTTGAATACTCATTATTGGCCTTTTCTCTTTGTTTATTTTCATAGAATAACTGTAAAGCTCTGCGATATGTTACTTGTTCTTTGCTCATGATGCTTCGTATAGACTTTTCTTTCACGTAAAACGGACAATTTTTGTTTAGAACAAAGTGATCGCCTTTACAGTTAAGACACTTAATATTTTGTGTATCACAGTTAACGTGGTCACCCCCACATTTAGGACATATTATTTTTTTTGTGGGACAATACTTAAGAAAATGTCCAAACTGCCAACAACCATTACATTGTGTCACTGGAAACACATACGGCTCAACTTTGAAACGATAGTCGTACGCGTAAATAAAGGGAGGCATGACATTGTTTTTGAAACACACCCTTATCGACTCACTATCAACCCATTTCCCATCAGAGTTTATTCGTTTTAATCTCTTGACCGATAAGATTTCCGCAGATGACTCAAAGATTTCAATAAGTTCATTTTCTTTTAATTCCAAATCAACCCCCCTCACCAAACCATACGTCATGGTCAACTCTAGAGTCAGTTGGCACCGCAAACCTTTTTCTTTAATTTTGTGACATTCCAGTAATTTAATCGCATCTTCTTTATTCTTAAACTGAATTATTACTTTGAAAGGGGTCTTATATTTGATATTTAAAATACCTGTGATATTCTCTGACCTTAGTAATTTGGCCATAGCTATTTGCTTAGGTAAAACATCGACGGAGGTGACACACACTTCGTGCTCCGCTCGCGAGACACCGTTTTGTTCTTCATCTACCCCCGCATTTCTGGTTATTTCTACTGATTCACTTCTAATCAGACGTTTCGATCTTCTTCTATTCACTGTTATAAATTCATTATCTTCACTATTATCATCTTCTCTTTCTTTTCTCTTCTCAACCTTCCTACCAGTACATTCGCTGCTTGTTTTTTCTCGTAAATTGTCTCCTTCCAGATCTTGGTGATTATTTTCACAACTAGTCAATATCTCCACATCATTAGTATTATCCATGTCGTCGTTAATGGTCGACAGTCTCACAAACAAACCGCCGGTCGGTTTGTAACGTCAGCCGGCGGTCAATATTAACAATAAGCTCGCTAGCTAATGAGTACTATTACACCGTACGCGTCCGTCCGAAACGATTACCGCTACGACGTATTAAATGATGTTATGGTTGATTTAAATATTGTAGGTAAATTACACCACACCATATCACACCCTGACACCACAATACGGTCAAGAATCAGATCATAACCACAATATAAATATGGACAGTACGGAAACTACCTACAAACGCTCGAAACCGCACACTCACACAAACATGCGCATCGACGGGGCACTTCGGCAGACTTTGCAGTGCTCTCAGTTGTGCGTGCCACGCCGAGACGAGTGGTCAGTTGGTCACGTATAAGTTCATATCTCCCGATATTTTTTTATACGCAACGAACGTATTGCGCGGTATACAACTGTGTCAACTCGGCTTCATCAGCAGAAGAAAGTATTTTTAACCGACTTCCAAAAAGAGGGAGGTTCTGAATTCGTCTGTTTGGTTTTTTTTTGGATCTTAGTTGTTTCCGCATAACTCCCTCATTTATGAACCGATATGAAAAAAAAAAATATTCGAAAAAGTATACTCCCGAGATAGTCCCACTGATACCATGTCAGGATCTGATGATGGAATCTTAACGAAATCGAGGGCAACCCTCAAATTTTATAGGCACGTATTACGTGTTTCATATTTTTTCTAATGCTATTTAAGTATTCACATCTGGCAGTCATTACCTCATGTTGATGAGCTGATGATGGAAGGAATAACTCCTTAACGGTTAGGAGTTGTAGGATAATTCTTAAATAAAATCTTATGGGGACATATATATGGTTGTATTCTTTCAGATTATCTAGGTGAGCTGATTGTGGAAGGTACAACTCCTCAACGGTAAGGAGTTAAAAGCAATTATAAGGGAATCTTGAAGGTTAAGTAAGGGTTAGGTTTCTTGGTTGAATGTTAAATGCATCGTAACTATTAGTATAGGAAATTACAACTTCAAAAAAAACAGCTTCTGAAGTCGGTGACTTTTGTTTGTTTGATTTCCTTTTTTTTTTGCCACCAACTTCAGAAGCTGATTAATCTTCTTAAGATAACCTATTTAGATTGTATTCGTAAGCTAGCTTTTTTAATTCGGTTGATTGATCACAACAGAATAAAAATGTTTTAATAAAAAAATAAACAATATCAAAACAAGCTTAATTTTATTGAATTAATAGTTAGCGAGAAGTTATCTAGGGACTTCAGCAACCGTGCATTTAAAAAGGGACAACCCTATGGCTTCAATGGAGCGTAGGTAGTTATCGCATCAACTAGGCTTAGTTTCCGTACTGTCCATATTTATACTGTGTCATAACTGTGTCACCTAACTTTGCCTGTTCTTGTTATACCTTTATTTCAATGATTAAGCTAAAGGGAAATATTAATGACAAAATTTTCTGTTTCTTTGTTCTCAATTTTATCACTAAGCTAAAAAAAATATGATCTGATTTATTGAACCTCGTGAATCTACAAGTAAAAAAAACATACAATTTATTTTGTTTAAATAAAACCTCTCTTTGAATATTATTCAAACAATATTTATTATGTAATAATAATTCACTTATCTATAATATCAAGTTTTTTAAATAAATTAGTTATAACTACCTTGTCAAACGCTATTTACAAATCAATTATCATAATATTTTATCATTTACGCCTGGTTCACTCTTTAAGCTTTTTAATTTTAAAAATGATATTCTAATCTACATAAATACTGTGTTAAGAATTTCGTTCAATTATCACTCTAGATTCATTTATATAACAGGAGCGCTGCATCGTCTGTCTTTACCATGTAACTTCCACGACGTCAAAGATTGAGTGGATTTTAACTCCTCAGGAGATAGAGGTCTTCCTCTGAACTCATCTTCAATATCCTGAAGTGTTCTATCCTTTGTTTCAGGCAAGAAGAAGTAAGCTATTACAAGACAATAGCCCACTACAGCTGCATAGATGCAATAGGCTCCATGGATACCTAAAGTACCGAAAAAGAACGGAACCGTCTTAACGGTAATGAAAAGATTGGAAGACAGGAAGAGGACACTGATTCCTCCAGCCAGACTCCTATATTCTAGAGGGAACACTTCACCAGCGATGATGAATGGTAAAGGAACTGTTCCAGTTGCGATTGTGAACATGTGAAGATGGATTAACGCCACACCAACAGCTGGATGGTCGAGGTACACAGGAAGCATTCCCTGGCCTTTACAGTAAGTGTAAGCTGCTGTGAGTAAGAATGCAATTATGTTGACGATGACTGTTGCAAACAACATCGTTCTTCTATTAACTTTCTTAATAACTAATACTGCTATTGCATTTGAAAAGATTCTTTGGGCATCAAGAGTAATGACCAAAAGAGCTACGTTAACTTCAGTACCGATAACATTATGAAAAATATCTATAGTGTATGCAGCTAGGATATTAGCACCTGCCCATTGTCCTAAAGTATAAATATGCATCATTATGAAAATAGGTTTGTAGAACTCCTTCTTTTTGGCAGTAGCATTAAAGTAGACGATACCACTTCTGATTTTCTTGCCAAAAGACTGAGATATATTGGCGTCAGCTTTAGATTCTCTTACTATAATACTTGCTTCAATCATCTTCTGTAATTCTTCTTCCTCATTCTCATTTCTTAGCCATCGGAAAACTTTCTTACTTTCTTCGTATCTCCCTTGGTCAGCGAGCCAACTTGGAGACTCAGGAGAGTAAATAATAATGACGAGATCAACGAAGGCAATACAGGCACATACTAAGGCAGTCGTTTGCCAATGTAGGTAGGAGCCCATAGTATGAACTGTTAATACTCCTGTGGCTATACACAAGGAAATCATGGTCAAAAATGCTCCTCTGTTATGAGGGCTAGTATACTCTCCAATCAGGACTGGACCTAGAGATGCACTCATGCCCATAGAGAGTCCTTGGAGAAATCTGGCGACGAGAAGGACCGGGACACTCTTAGCCATGATGATAGAGAACCAGCCAGTGAGGAGAGGAACGATGCTGATGAGGTTGGCAGTTCTTCTGCCGTAGTTCGCCATGATGGGAGGGACGACGAAGTTTCCTGCTACGAGCGCGAAGCCGATGATTGAAGCTGGAAGAAGATAAAACATTAAGTTAGTATCATATTACTAGCTTAGAGCCTTGAGGTGGAGTTGTTTAATGTCCATTTTATAGTATATTATTATGAAGAAACTCTCTCCATTCAAACCGTTGAAAACCAACCGTCGGGCGAGGCTATATAAACCGCGCGCGCCCTACCACTCGCCCATTTTGATCGAGGATTTCACCGAGTCAACATCGCTCCTATCGTAATCTGTATTTTACTTACTTATTTTTCTTGTGTTGTTTTGGTGCTATTTTTATGCTATAATTCTGATTGTGTATTTGATAATTTATAAAACCAATTAAAGTTGGGTTATTTTGTGTCTGTCGTTTTTTTTTTTATTATAAAATTAAAACTGCCGCTTAAATCAGAAGTGGGATAGGCTCCATAGTCTATCCTAGCTCTGGTCATCAGCCGACAGATTGGTTTTATAGTTTAAAAATGGCCGAGAGGTCTTCAGCTCGCGGTAGAGGTAGGAATAGGCGCGACCAAAATGTAGATGATGGAGGGCTCCAAGAAACACTGGGAGCTATTCTTGCGCGTCTCAATGCGTTAGAGAATAGCCATATACCCTCCACGAGCACCGAAACATCGGATGCGCATTCCATTGTGGTGCCTAGCACTGTTGCTATGCCACCGCCGCAGTCACCGCTAGCGGAACCCGCATCGCACCTCAGTACAACTGGGGAGTCGCTTGCGAGTAATTCATCTATGGACGTTACCGATCGCCTCATAGGAGCTTTGAGTGCGTTATCTAAGGTCAGATCTAAACATTATTATATTTCCAACTTCGACCCTAGTTTACATGATATCGATTCTTGGTGCGAAGAAGTAGAACGGGCGCGTAGTATTAATGATTGGGATGACAATGAGTGTTTAGCTCGAATTTCTCACTGTTTAAAGGGGGATGCTCGCGCTTGGCTCAGCGAATGGGTCACTAACGACCGTTCGTGGACCAATTTTAAAATTGAATTTAAACCGTTGTGTTCACGAAGAATCGACATTGCTAATATTCTTTATGATGTCATGAGTACCAACTCCGACAATTATTCTACGTACGCTGAGTACGCCAGACGCTCCATTTTGCGTCTTAAGGGTCCTCTCTCGAAAAAGCTTAAAAACAGCGTGCAGATGAAGCGGTTTTTCACCGGCACTTACAGAGAAATTACATCTGAGAATTTTTTTTAGTAATCTACATGATATGACACGTAATTTGGTTTAGCCACAATTTTTGTATCGGTATCACATAATAAGAAAAAAAATCCACAAAATCACCTCCAAATCGTTGAATGGAACCATTTTACTCCTTCATTTTTTAACAAAATAATATAAAAAAAATATCTACTGCTTTGAAATACAAAGGAAAATAATTTGGTTTTGTTACTTTTTAAAAACATGTATTATTTTAATTATAATAAATGAAAAACGCGTCCGTTTAGAGTCCGTATCTACGACCGAGAGAGGTAGTTTGTATGCACAAGGTCATTGGCGTGAATACAGGCCTTAATATCGTAAAGGGGTTAAGTGAGGAGTTGACAGTCGCGATTGTAATACGGGGAATAACTGACGCGCAGGTACGTGCCGCGGCAACCAATGCTAAGCTTTTGCCTAAAGATCTTGTAGATTTCTTTTCGATTTATACGAAACCTAAATCTAAATCGAGTGTTAGTTCCGTGAAACCTCAAAGCAACACTAAACCGTTCGACAAAAACTCACGAAAGCGACCTGCCAGTAATAATTAAAGTGACATTAAGTGTTATTCGTGCCAGTCGACCGGTCATATACAACGTTTTTGTCCAAAGCAGTCGAAAACAAACGAATCAAAGTCGAGTGAATCGTGTTCGTTTTGTAAAAAACCGGGTCATGACGTAACAGCTTGTTTCGCTAAGCAACGTTCTGACGGGGACAAGAAAAATGTTAATTATTGTCACGAGCTAAAAGGCGCTTCAACTGACAGTGACGTCACCACCGCGGTTATACAGGGTATCCCTATAGACGTGTTGATAGATAGCGGTTCACGCGTATCGTTAATATCCGAACTTGTGCTAAAACATTTTAGATGTGCACAAGTACCCACATATCAAGTATTACGTGGCATAGGCGATCAAAACATTCAGTCCAGTACCCGCGTTACTTTAATCATAGAATTCAGCGACATTTCGTTAGAAGTTGATTTGTTTGTTGTTCCTCAAACATGTATGAATGTGCCAGTGCTAATAGGAACTGACGTTTTAAACCGGGAGGGTGTGACGTATATACGTGGTAACAATCAACAACGTATTATGCGAATTCCTAGTAATAGCGATAAAAATGTTTTCCTCGTTAACTCAAATGATCAGTTTTTAATTAACACGCCGCTGTTAGGTACTGATCGTGAAAAATTATAGTCTGTTGTTAATGAGTTTAAGCATTTTTTTATAGTCGGTACTGCTTTAACCACGGTTACAACCGGTAGTATGCAGATTCGGTTAACGAGTGACACGCCTGTTTGTTATCGACCCTATAGGCTTTCGATTGAGGAGAAATTAAAAGTCCGCGAGATTGTTAAAGATTTGCTAAGTAAAGGTATTATTCGCGAATCTGAGTCACCGTATGCCAGTCCGATAATTCTTGTAAAGAAAAAAGACGGCAATGATCGTATGTGCGTGGACTATCGAGCGTTAAACGCAATTACTGTTAAGGATCGTTATCCATTGCCCCTAATAGAAGACCATATCGACCGGCTACTTGGTAAAAGTAAATACTTCAGCTGTATAGACATGGCTTCAGGTTTTCACCAAGTGATTCTTGATAGCAGTTCTGTTCACATGACTGCCTTTGTGACCCCGGAAGGTCACTTTGAATACCTTAAGATGCCCTTTGGTCTTGCGAACGCGCCGGTAGTTTACCAACGAATCATCACTAAGACTCTGAAATCGCTAATTGAGTCCGGTAAAACATTAGTTTACGTTGATGATGTTTTAGTACTAGCGTCAACCATAGACGAAGCTATACAAAACCTACGCGAAGTCTTATGTACGCTAACGTCAGCAGGGTTCTCTATTAACCTAAAGAAAAGTACGTTTGTGGCGACAGAAGTTGAATATTTAGGTCGTACTATATCTGAAGGTCAGGTTAGGCCGAGTCAACAAAAAATTCAAGTATTGATTGACTCTCCTGTGCCCACAAACGTTAGACAGGTTCGACAGTTACTTGGCCTGGCTGGATATTTCCGTCGATACATACCCGGTTATGCTTCTAAGACTGCGCCAATAGCTAGCTTGACGCGGAATAATGTTAGCTTTGATTGGGGTGCGGAACAAGAAAAAGCTCAAGTTCCTTATTGACGCTTTAACTAATGAACCGGTACTTGCTATCTTTGACCCAGTCTTACCAACAGAGTTGCATACCGATGCGAGCTCGATCGGTTATGGCGCAGTCCTCATTCAAGTACATGAAAATAGTATGAGGCGAGTCGTGGCCTATTTCAGTAAAACCACCCAAGGCGCCGAACCGCGGTACCATTCGTACGAGCTCGAGACGCTCGCAGTCATTAAAGCCCTACAACATTTTAGGCATTATTTATTAGGTATCACGTTCAAAATTGTGACTGATTGCAATGCACTCAAATTGACAGAACGTAAGAAAGATCTTCTACCACGTGTCGCGCGTTGGTGGATTTACATGCAGGATTTCCACTTTACGATTGAATATAGAAAGGGCGTAATGATGCAACACGCAGACTATTTGAGTAGAAATCCTGTCGATGTTCGCCAAATCACCAGACCGAGAAACTGGGCTCAGATTGCTCAATCAGCGGACGAGGAAACTCGTAAGTTGATTGACAAAATAAATAATAACGAATTAGATTCATCTCGTTATGTTGTTCGTAACGAACTTCTTTATTACAAGTATACCCCTACTGGGGCTGAGCCAAGGCTGCTGTGCTTTATCCCTAAGGGGCACAGGTTGAGTCTCCTACGGATTTTTCATGACCAACATGAACATATATGCGCCGATAAAACCATTGATCTCATTCAGCGCCATTTTTGGTTCCCTGGTCTGTCTACTTTTGTTAAAAAGTATATTGGGCACTGTTTAGTATGCCTATCATCCAAAAGAGTCCCTAGGGCTCCTCACTATCCGATCTCTTCATGGCACAAGCCTGATACTCCATTTAGTACTGTGCACATGGATGTACTGGGTCCTCTCCCAGTCTCAAACGATAGTAAATATGTTCTGCTTATTGTGGATGCCTACTCTACTCTCTCTCTACTCTTTTTGGTACCCCTAAGCTTATTGTGTGTGACAGAGGACGTATGTTTGAGAGTGCGAGTTTTCAGGGTTGGGTTTCTGATTTGGGTAGTCAAATTCATTTTATAACCCCTGAAATGCATGGTGAAAACGGTCAGGTAGAGCGCTACTGTCGTACTTTACTTAACATGTTACGCATAGAGGCCGATAAGCGTGACAATAAGTGGTCCGAGTCACTGTGGAAAATGCAGCTTGTAATCAACTGCACTAAACAAAAAAGTACCCAAATCTCGCCACTACAGTTGTTGGTTGGCATCGAGGCAATGACCCCGGTCATAAGATCACTTGTTCGCGAGGTTGCATTAGATAATACTCACCATAATCGCGAGAGTTTGAGAGAATTGCAGAGGCAACGCACTAGCGAATTGCTAGACCAAAATAGACGTAAACAAGACGATTACGTAAACAAAAATCGTAAGGTCATACGTGTATTTAAACACGATGATTATGTGTTTGTTATAAAAACTTCTCAAGTTACAGGCAAACTGGACTCAGGAATGCGAGGACCGTATCGTGTGACAAAGGTCTTGCCTCACGGTCGGTATGAGCTGCAGTTGTTAGGTGGCTCATATGGTAAGGTCACTCAGGCTTCCGCCGAGCATATGGTTGCATGGCGAGGAGAGTGGACCCCTGAGTCATGTGCTATGTTTTTTGATGGTAAGTAGACTTTATGTAATTGTTTAACGCTAAACGATGTTTTTGTTCTACTTGTGAGTGGCATTGAGCGTAGCTCTGCCGGGACATGCTAACTGGGTGCCTCTGTCCATGTTATGTTGTGTGGCATTGAGATGTGTCTCTGCCGGGATATGCTAACTGGGTGCCTCTATCCATATGTGTGTGTGGCATTGAGCGTAGCTCTGCCGGGACATGCTAACTGGGTGCCTCTGTCCATGTTATGTTGTGTGGCATTGAGATGTATCTCTGCCGGGATATGCTAACTGGGTGCCTCTATCCGTATGTGTGTGTGGCATTGAGCGTAGCTCTGCTGGGACAAGCTAACTGGGTGCCTCTGTCCATGTTATGTTGTCTGGCATTGAGATGTGTCTCTGCCGGAACATGCTAACTGGGTGCCTCTGTTCATGTAAGACATGCGAACTGGGTGCCTCTGTCTGATGATGATTAAATAAGACAAATCTGAGATTGTCTTTGGATATACGAATGGTGTATATCCTGTTGGTTACTTGTAAGAATGATACTCACATTGTGTTTTATCTCGTTTTCAGATGAAGATAATCTGGAAGCTGGTGCCTCTACTAGTACGCCTAGAAGTGCCTGCCAGGAAGCTGCTGAATCTAGCCATGGGGTTCCACCGAATGCCGAGTCTGAAGTCATTCCGAGTCCATTTGTCGAGCGTCGCGACGGCGCTGAGCTACACCCACAGGGTGAGGTCGAGGACGACCACACGTCAGGAGAAGCCGTATTATGAAGAAACTCTCTCCATTCAAACCGTTGAAAACCAACCGTCGGGCGAGGCTATATAAACCGCGCGCGCCCTACCACTCGCCCATTTTGATCGAGGATTTCACCGAGTCAACATCGCTCCTATCGTAATCTGTATTTTACTTACTTATTTTTCTTGTGTTGTTTTGGTGCTATTTTTATGCTATAATTCTGATTGTGTATTTGATAATTTATAAAACCAATTAAAGTTGGGTTATTTTGTGTCTGTCGTTTTTTTTTTTATTATAAAATTAAAGCTGCCGCTTAAAATATTGTTAGTTTCGTTTTTTTAATTATTTTTAATTTGAACTGTAAAATAAGTAATTCTCTGACAAAGAAATAAAAATAATTTTATATTTGCAAAATAAAAGTTAATGTAGCCTCGTAAGGCCCAACTACCTAATTTAATGACAAATAATAATAATATGTTGCCACTCCGGTCCAAGACAGTTTTTAAAATAATTAAGTTACGGCCCAGTGTTCAAAATGATGACTTGATATTTAAACGTATTTTTTGGTTTAAATCCACCGATTTCCTTTCCACACAACTTTTCAGTCACTGGTGCTATCTTTCAAAATATCCGCACAAACAAATTGCTACTATGGTCCACTCTATCATTTAACTAACAACTTACCAATCCAAGATCCTGAAGAGTCATCGATAGGTATGATGGAGTCTGGTTTTCGGAGCTGCGGCAGGAGGATGGCGTTGAAGCCCATGACGAGACCGTGACCAGCCATGTTCAGGCAGACGCCGATTGTGACGAAACACTGGAAAATTACGAAAGAACTGAATTATTGAACTGTGTACGTCTTCGTGAGGCCACAACTGTTTGATCATGTGACTGAGGAATGACAGGATAATATGAGGATATGCATATATAACTATACTTGTTCTGGGTAATGAGAACGCTGCAGGAAAGTTTGGGTCTGAGGATAAGTAAAATAGGTTTTTTAAAGGTCTGTTTGTTGGGCAGCTAGTAGGTACCTAACCTAAAAAAGAGCAGTAGAAATTGAAATTGAAATTGTTTATTGAAAATTGATATACAAAAATATTTACAATATGGCCTTAACAACTATAGGTATACAGTTTATTAGATTCTACCTGAACTAGAAATAAAGCTGTATCTCAGGTAACTCACTCTAGTACTTATACATAATAATATCTAAGATTCCTTAAAGAAATACCAGTAGGCCAGTAGACTAAGCATATATTTTGTGTTAATTTCGATAAAAAATCCGTGCGTTTTGTAAATACGTTGACTCATCATCATCATCATTTCAGCCGAAAGACGTCCACTGCTGGACATAGGCCTCCCCTAAGTGTCGCCACATTGACCGGTCCCGTGCATCTCGCATCCAGCGGATCCCCGCAACCTTCACCAGGTCATCGGTCCACCTAGTGGGAGGCCTTCCAACGCAACGTCTTCCGGTTCGCGGTCGCCACTCCAGAACTTTCCGGCCCCATCGGCCATCCGTTCTGCGAGCAATGTGCCCTGCCCACTGCCACTTAAGTTTGGCAATTCTTCGGGCTATGTCGGTAACATAGAGTATTAAACCACTAGAGAGCGTGTAAGCCGATTTATTCTAAGTACACAACTCACTACCGCGGGTCGGGGGATGAGGAATAATACGCGGCTGCAATTGGTCAGTTCAAGGTCAAGTTGCGTAGGTATACCTAGGTAAGGATTGCCTTACTCGAAATCGATAAAATGGATTTTAATATTACAAAAAATTCTCAATAAAAATGACAAAATAATATTAAAATTAATATTTAATTAAAATCAGTCAATTTCAAAAAGAAAAACAAGTATCCTGATATTATCTTTCAGGCTCGCATTTTTTTTTAACCAATAATCTATTTTTTTTTTGGGGTGTGGGAAATCATCAAATAATCCCTCCCGCTCTGGGCAGAGCGAAAGGGAGTGTCAGACTTCTACTGACTAAAAACCACCCATGTTCCTTCTTAGCCCTTGCGCCGAGGCTGCGGTATCTCTTTCGAACAACCCGCAGCCCCGACGGGCGTCGGCCCCTGCGGGGGGCCCGCTCCATGTTGCTGACATCTCTTTGAGGCGCGCGTGGAACACGAACGCGCCGTCGACACGGCCTGTCGTCGTCACAAGACGGACGGACGGCGAGCTAGCCCATCACTCACCGTCCACACGCCCGCGTCTACGGTGGCCGGAAGCCATCACGTGGCCCCCGACGGCCGGAGTGCCTCCCGCGGCGGCTGGGACGAGAGGTTCTTTCCCTCTCACGTTCCGCCACCTCCTTCGCTAGCATCACTGCTTCGCAGAAGGAGGCGACGGGGTCCCATTCCTCCTCACTACGGACCATGGCTTGCACCAGGGCCGGACGCGAGAAGTCGCCGCCGCCGATCGCCGCTACGAGAACACGGCAAGGTTCCGTTCCGCCCAAGCGGGGCAGACCTCCACGGTGTGCTCTACCTGTCCTCCGGCCGATCCTCACAATGGTGACATCCGGGCGTTTCCTCCCGCCTGATTCGGTGCAGGTACCTCCCTAAACAACCGTGTCCGCTGAGTACCCGCGTCAGACGGAAGGTGAAGGCGCCGTGGCGCCTCTCCAGCCACTCCACAAAGAGGGAGGGGACTTACCGCCAGTATTATCTTGAAGCCTCAAGAGGCTTCAAGAGGCTTTTTACTAAGAGAATATAATTATTAGAAGATGATCTATGTGTCGTTTCATTTTGCGTTTACGTGGAGTTAGGTCTACAATTTCCGGGTCTACTACTTCTTTCTTCCTTATTGTTGAACTCGGAAAAATATAAGTATTTTAAGTATTAAAAAGAAGAAAATAAAAATAATGCGAGGTTTTATGAAACATTAACATTTAATTTAACAGAAATATTTAGTTGAGAAGAATGTAAAAACTGAGAACTACCGCCATTTTTTAAAGTCGGTTAAAAGTAGATACTGACAGTATCTGAATTAAATAAAAATTATATTAAGTTTAATTTTATTTTTATCGATATAGAATTCTGCAATAAAAGGTAACAGCACAGATTTTTACGATAAAAATACAAAGGGAAAGAAAGGGACAAACATATTAGAATTGCCTAATGAAAGAAAGGGACTTTTCTAAAAGACATCAACGCGAGACTCATCTTTGTGCTCGTTCACTCAAACTACCATTTTAAATAGACCCCTGCGGTGGCTCATAATTTGATTAAAACAAAAATAATTTTCGTAATATTTACTTAATGATGAAAAGTTGTGCCATCCTTTTTGTAACTCGATGTCTTGGAATGTTTCCCACGCCACTTAACCGCGCATGAAGGCATTTTTACACGTTATAAATTGCATAAAAAATTATAACAATTGTTAATTATTTTGCGTGCACACAGGTCTAACACTTGGTCACAACTAAAACGGTTACTCATACCGTAGCCTATGCATAGGCGACAAAATACTAATAGTTTTCGAGCATCGGGGCACTGTATGCGCAGTCAAGTGGCTATATAGTCTTTGGTCGGTAACCTTGGTTCTCTTGCGGATTTCCTCATTTCTAAGTCGATCACGCAAAGAAACTCCGAGCATAGCTCTCTCCATTGCTCTTTGGGTGACTTTCAGCTTTCTGATGATTCCCATTGTGAGCGACCACGTTTCGGTTCCGTATGTAATCACTGGCAACACACACTGGTCATAAACTTTCGTCTTGAGACACTGTGGTAAGTTGGACGAGAAGATACTACTCAGCTTCCCAAACGCTGCCCAGCCGAGTCGGATTCGACGATTGACCTCTTTCTCAAAGTTGGACCTACCTAACTGGACCGTTTGTCCCAGGTAGACATAGTCGTCTACAACTTCGAGTGTAGAGTCTCCGATCTTGATAGGAGTGGTTGTTACATGGGCATTCAACATGACCTTGGTTTTGTCCATGTTCATCCTAAGACCCACTCTTTCGGAAGCTCTATTGAGGTCACCGAGCATTGTACTGAGGTCCTCCATGGTCTCAGCCATGACCACTATATCGTCGGCAAACCGAAGGTGAGTGATGTACTCGCCATTGATGTTGATGCCTAGTCCTCTCCAGTCCAGAACCTTGAAAACATCCTCCAGTACAGCGGTGAACAGCTTCGGAGATATGACGTCTCCCTGTCTCACACCTCGCTGCAGAAGGATAGGTTCCGAAGTCTGGTCCTGAAGTCGGACTGACATGGTGGCGTTTTTGTACAAACACTTCAACACCTCGATGTACCGTATGGTGTCGGACGTAAAGAATAGCACCATCCCATATCTTCCTGTGGGTGTCGTAAGAGGCGACTAAGGGACTTACCAGAGAATGGGCAGCAGCGTTCTCTGTGTTTTTGTATCGACCGAACTGCGATCGCCAACCCGCCTGCCAAGCGTGGCGATTATGGCAAACCCCCCTAACTAAAAATGAGCGCAACACAAATATGGCCCCTAGTACCCGGCAGCCCGTCTAACCTCGACTACGGTAGCGGTCGAGGTAACGGCGTGGCAAGGGGTGCGAAGAATCTCCGGAAGGGATCCGGCTACCCCAACCGACGACTTGACCTGGCAACTTATAACACGCGCACACTCCGGACTGACGAGAAGATTACGGAACTCGAAGAGGAATTGAGCAGGTTGCGATGGAGTATTGTGGGATTATCTGAAGTCCGAAGAGAGGGGGAGGACACGATAATCCTGAAATCCGGCAATTTGCTCTATTTCCGAGAGGGTGACCGGCGGTCCCAGGGTGGTGTTGGGTTTATCGTCCACAAGTCCCTTGTGAACAACGTCGTGAAAATCGAGAGTGTATCGACCAGGGTGGCGTACCTTATACTCAGAATATCCTCAAGATATTCGCTGAAGGTCATACAGGTTTACGCCCCGACCTCGACACACTCCGACGACGAGGTGGAGACCATGTATGAGGATATCTCGAAAGCCATGCATGGTTTCAAAACTCAATTCACCGTTGTCATGGGGGACTTCAACGCGAAACTGGGCAAACGAGACGAGGATGAGCTGCTAGTAGGGCAATTTGGGTTTGGACATAGGAATCGCCGGGGTCACCAACTTGCTAGTTTTATGGAGAAGGAGGGCCTCTATATGATGAACTCCTTCTTCAAAAAACGTAAGCACAGGAAGTGGACCTGGCAGAGCCCCGATGGTGCGACCAAAAATGAGATTGACTTCATCATGTCAACCAGGAAGCAAATGTTCAATGATGTCTCTGTGATCAACTCGGTAAAAACCGGGAGCGATCACCGCATGGTAAGAGGCACATTGAACATCAATATTAAGCTTGAAAGGTCTCGACTGATGAAGTCTACGCTCCGTCCAGCACAGCTCCAGATCCAAAACCCCGAGAGCTTTCAGCTTGAACTCCAGAATCGTTTCGAGTGCCTAGGAAGCTCAGTGGACGAATACAGCGATGGGTTCGTGGAAACTGTCCATATGACTGGGTCTAAGTTCTTCAAGACACGTCGTGTGAATAAGAACAAGAAGCTCTCTGATCAAACTCTCAGTCTCATGAAGGAGCGGCGTGAAATGATCCTACAGTCTTCAGACGACGCGTGTAAATACCGGCAGCTCAATAGGCAGATCTCTAAATCCTTGAAGAGCGACCTCCGCCGCTTTAATACCGAGTGTATTAAAGACGCAATAGAGCGGAATAAAGGCTCCAAGGTATTTGCAAGAGATCTGGCTATTGGGCAAAGCCAGCTCACGAAACTGAAGACCGACGACGGCAGGATCGTATCCACCAAACCGGAGCTTCTGAGGGAGATCGAGAGTTTCTATGGACAGCTGTACACGTCAACCAGCAAACCCGTTGAAGATCTAGTTAAAGACCCAAGAGCTAGACTAACCCGACACTATACCGAAGACATCCCGGATGTCAGCCTGTACGAGATTAGGATGGCTCTGAAACAGCTCAAGAACAACAAGGCACCGGGTGATGACGGAATTACAGCTGAACTCCTGAAGGCGGGTGGCAAACCGGTCCTTAAGGCCCTTCAGAAGTTGTTCGGTTCTGTCATACTCGAGGGAAAAACGCCGCAGGCATGGTGCAGAGGTGTGGTGGTACTCTTCTTCAAGAAGGGCGACAATGCCCGGCTGAAGAATTATAGGCCCATCTCACTTCTGAGCCATGTCTACAAGTTGTTTTCAAGAGTCATTACGAATCGTCTCGCGCGCAGGTTTGACGACTTTCAACCTCCCGAACAAGCCGGATTCCGAAAAGGCTTTAGCACCGTAGACCACATACATACGCTGCGGCAGGTTATACAGAAGACCGAAGAGTATAATCTGCCTCTCTGTTTAGCGTTTGTGGACTACGAGAAAGCCTTCGATTCGATCGAGACTTGGGCTGTACTACAGTCTCTCCAAAGGTGCCAAATCGACTACCGATACGTTGACTACCTACTATTAATTAGTGTGCGTTCCACGATACTCATTCAGTTAGTTTATTTGTAAATATTAGTTTAACACATAAGCATAACTACGTAACCTTGATATTACCAGCTACGATTGGACCTGGAATTAGAAGTGCAATGCCGAGATTACCTGCATTATTCTTGAGTTTAGCGCCTAACTAATTTGGTAAAGCAACATTTAGCATTGGTGCGAAATATTTATTTTAGTAGGTGCATAAAGACTTATTTCCTGTAAATTTTCTGTAATTTTAACATAACTTCACGCCTGATATCTCAGCATTGTTGGGAATAAATAGGTGTTTGAAATAGTATAATATTACCTCTTCTTTGTCTAGAGTCGATGACTAAGATTTAGTTCGGCCACCACTACGTAGCAACCTGACAGTTCTTCTGTTGGTTCATTTAAGTGCTGAAGGGTGAGAAGAATTATCCTGTGTTGGAACTCCACACTCGCATCCACCCGGGATGTGAATGTGACCCTCTAACTACCAGTTATGTTAAGGTACCATGTCATCGAGGGCAACGCCGAAATCCGAAGACGTACAAACTTACAAAGGTTACCGATATTTAAATATTATTGTTTTTTTTACTACGCACCTTTTTAGCTATAAAAAGCCAGAGCTAATGATAAGGAGACATTGGCAAAGAAATAATTTTATGTTAGCCTGGATTAAAGATTCTCGCAAGTCAAAACAGCACATTATACATTGAAGTTGTCCTTTTGAAAATGCCTTTGGGAAACCATCAAATAACTCCTCCCGCTCTGGGCGGAGTGAAAGGGAGTGTCAGACTTCTACTGACTGAAAACCACCCATATTCCTTATTAATCCTTTGTGCCCGGAATCGGGACATCTCTTTCGAACAATACACATGAAGTATGCAGTTAAAGATGTCCTTGATTTTATATCTTGGATCAGATGTTTAAATCTTGTTTACATCACATTTTATAAAGTTATGATTAGATATAGATTACAGAAAGATAAGTTATCAAAACTACTATCCAGGAACGGCGCTACCGATATTGTTTAACATACATACATAACATAAGAAGAAAATGTTGTGAGGAAAATGTTGAAAATGGCTATTAGAGTAGAGGAAGACCAAAGAAACGATGAATGAACTGTGTGAAGGACGATAGAAAAATGATGGCTAAACCAAATTACGTGTCATATCATGTAGAATACTAACAATTTTTCTCAGATGTAATTTCTCTATAAGTGCCGGTGAAAAGCTGCTTCATCTGCACGCTATTTTTAAGCTTTTTCGAGAGAGCTGCCTTAAAGTACACCCCAGACACTCACATTTTGTCAGTTATGTTTAAGTCCCACGGACCCAGGACCTCTTGCACAGCGGTCGCACTTGCGACCACTAAGCCAGCGAGGCAGTCAATAACATAGTATTTAATAATATTATGAAATATGCAAGATTGAATGAAATAAAGTTAGTCCTACAGAAAATGTTTTTGATTTGATATTTTCGTGATAACAATATGCTTATCCGAACAACTTCAAATTCAAGGGCTAGTTCTTAGCAGTGCCCTTGTAACTTGTGTCTTAATTATCTATGTTATGGTAGGTTATTTTACCTAATTCAATAAGTAAGTATATTTGCCACTCGGGTCGATCTTTAGGTTAAGCCACGCTTGCCTAGGATGGTCTGTGGATGGGTGACCGCCCATTACGTACCGAGTATCCTCCGTGTATCGGAAAGCACGTTAAGCCGGAACCAACATGTCCCGGCTGCCATATAAAGATCTTTGGCAGTCGTTACAGGTCAGTGCCTTAAAATTCTGACAACCAGTCTTACCAAAGGGTATCGTATTACCCAGTATAAACTGGGTTGTGGAGATCAGATAGGCAGTCACTCCATGTAAAATACTGGTATTCAGCTGCATCCGGTTAGACTGGAAGCCGACCCCAACATAGTTGGGAAAAGGCTAGGCAGAGTCATATTGGGGTCGACGGCCACTGGAACAACTTGTGACCGGCGGATGACCCTCAACTTAAAGGGAAAATATACAAGTTCGTGATAAGACCTGTCGTACTGTATGCGACAAGGGCCGGAAGATGATGATGACCAAGAAAAGATTGTTCGTATTTGTACTTCTTTCATGTTTAATTGCCAGTTCTTTATCTAGGCAATTAAATACTATTAATGCCACAGGGGTTCGGCTATCTGCCTTTTTTAATCAATTGTTCAATGCGGTTCCTTATTCCGTAGTTCTGCATGCAGATAATAATATATAATATCTACAAGCTTAAGCACAGAACAGATAATTTATCTGTTCTGTGAGCTTAAGTATACGTTTTGTGGTTTAAGCGTTTGCCTAGTGACACGGTGGTCGTGGGTTCGAATCCCACGTGAAGCACACTTTGTAATGTTGTTTCTAGTTTGGCTAGGACATTGCAGGCTTGAATCACCTGATTGTCTGATAAAAAGATGATTCCGTGCTTCGGAAGGCACGTATAAGCCGGTGATCCCGGCCGCCAAACTCTGTCAGAGGCCTTTGAGTCGGTTTAGAAACTCTGACACAAGGGTGTAACACACGATAAGAAGAAGAAGACTGTCATATGCCAGAAGATGATTATCATTTATTTAAGATTTTATTGGTTTTAATCCCTCCAGGATCTGGTAACGACTAGAGTTCGGTAACCGAGGCAGAAAATATTTTTCAAAAAATAGCCTAAGATATATAATATTTCGACGCTTGAAACTTGAAAGGCAAAAATTACCTAGCGACATTGTCGGAGCGAGGGACCGAGCAAAGCGACAGGCGTTAAGACCAGAACCTGAGTACACACAAATTCACACAATGTCGCTTGGAAATTGGCTTTTAAACGTCGATTTATATCTTGACGTCTTTTTTTAGCGGAGATTTAGGTCCACTTCTTAGGAATTCGATCTAGTAATCGTACGTGCTACAGCTGAGCTGAGCTGAGAGGTCATGGGTTCTTTGCCTACCCCAGGACATTTCGATCAGGACTTTTAAGTAGCAGCTGGAGTTTGAAGTTGTGGCTGGTTGTTGGCCTGTCGCCTTTTATTACATAGGACTCAGATATAGCTTAACCTGAAGGTAACCACCCTTTCGGGAATGCATGTTAGATGTTATTTTTTATGTTTATCTATTTACAGAAAGGTGTATGATGTGTCAAGTAGAACTCGTAACCGGCGTGCGTGTATGACCAGATGTATGAATGTGGACGAGGCAAAAGGAGTATGTAAGGATCGTAGCAGGTTGAGCTGCGTGTTGTTCGAAAGAAATAGGTACTTACTGCGGCCTCGGACACAAAGGCTAAGAAGGAACATGGGTGGTTTTTAGTCAGTAGAAGTCTGACACTCCGCCCAGAGCGGGAGGAGTCATTGAATGATTTCAACGCTCCAAAAAAAAAAATCGTAGCAGGTGGCGTTCTGTGGTTTCTGCCTACCCCCACGGGAAAAGGTTGTGAGTTTATGTATGTATGTTTCAAGGTGACGGTTGCCATATAAGCACCTAGGTGTCTAGTTACGTGTAGCGATATTAATATAAAATATGCACTGACAACGACTTAGCTTGAATACATTACTTTGTACTTAGTTCCACAATGCTTCTCATAATGATGTGTATCCCCGTAATTTTCTATCACAAATTGGCGTGAAATCAAAATCAGATAACACGTTTAATTTTATTGTTGTAAAGATTTCAATATTTAAGTTGGTACAGGAATCGCCTCGCAAGGCTAAGATCACAATGTTGGGATGGTGAGCTATTCAGTACCAATGTTTCGAAGACCTCCCTGCCCCCCCCCCCCAAACCTCTTACTCTACTCATCTCCATCTCAACAAGGAGAAAAAGAGTCCTCGTCGCAGCGCGAAAATCCAGGCTAACATAACATCACGCCTGTAATCCCGGAGGCATTAGGCAGAAGTTTAACTAATAGAAAACCCACATTTCACCAGTTATGTTAAAGTTTCGAGTAATACGGGGCGAGCCTTGATGGACGAAACCCAATAACACTTTGCTTAGCCCGGGAATCGAACCCAGGACCTCATTCTCAGCACAGCACGCTTGTGACCACTAGACCAACGAAGCAAAGTCCAGGCTAATAAGAATCTCGCTGGGGCTGCCCTGCGGTTTGTTCGAAAGAGATACCGCGGTTCCGGACACTAAGGGCTAAAAAAAATTGGGACAAGCCCGCCACACTATTCCCAAACCACTGTAACTCCTGTAAGCCAGAATCAACAGTGGCGACCACAAGAAAAGCGCCGAGACAATGAAGCCCGACGAAGTCCCAGAGAAACGATTAAACTGTCTTGGATCCCGAAACGAAATTAATCAGAAAATAATAGCGGAGGAGTAGGAAAAACTAAGGGCTAAGAAGGAACATGGGTGGTTTTTAGTCAGTAGAACTCTGACACCCCCTTTTGCTCTGCCCAGAGCGGGAGGAGTCATTTGATGATTTCCCACTTTCCAAAAATAAAGAGAAAAAAAGGCCAATAACAATAATTTAAGAATCTCCGAGAACCTTTGTGGTTGCCCTCTATAGAGACAGCTCAAGCTAAAGACAATAAATATATTTCTTCTATACATTACAAGTCAAGAGAAACCACTTTATTAATGTCTATGTACCGACAATATGACCCAGAAAACATAACCCAGCTGACTTAATCAAGGTGTAACTATGTTCATTATAATGAGGTTTCATTGCTTTTTCCTACTAAATATAAAGAACAAGTAATGAATGGGCTCTCACACAGACACACACACCCACTTATACTGACAGACACGCTCATATATACACACACAAATACACACACACAATCTTTAAGTACACTCTCTTTTTAATTTCTTATTTTTGTTAGACTAGACTTAGCATTCTAACCTAAACTTTAACATTTTAAAAATATTGTGTTAATTATCACGCTTTACAAAATAGGGAGGGGCGGAGTCTTCTACTAAAGGCATTATTTGTCTAAAAGAAGATTCCGAACACAACAATATTGTAAACCAATTATTTGACACAATAAATTTTAATTTATTTTTTATTTTTTTATGCATACATAAACTCACGCCCTTTTCCAATGGGGGTAGGTGGAAACCACAGAACGCCACCTGCTACGATCCTTACATACTCCTTTCGCCTCGTCCACATTTATACATCAGCAGGGCTATTGCGTATCTTTTTAAATGTCAGTGGCTATCATAGTGTCCATCGATTAACTGTCAAATGGTTATGGTTTGGTACAAAATGAAACCATTTGACAGTGGACACTATGATAGCCACTGACATTTAAAAAGATACGCAATTGCCCTGCTGCACGCGTAGCATGACCACCGTAGAAACGGGTTTTGTCGACGGAAGAATCGACAAAATGACAGATTGTAGCAAAATTTAATGTCAAATTGTATGGAAAAAGCTTTGTCTATTCTTGGTAGAATAGAGATAGAATCGCCATACTACGCGTGCAGGTCATACACACACGCCGGTTACGAGTACTACGCACCTATCCTTTCTGGCCTCTCTGTTATAGAAATTCATTGTTATCATTCCCTTACCCTTGTTCTAATTCACGGGTCTTCTTTTTCCGTACTTCTCTCATCATCTGCCCCGCTTATTCTCAACTATGTTCGGGTCGGCTTCCAGTCTAACCGGATGCAGCAGAATATCAGTATTTTACATGGAGCATCTGCCTATCGGACCTCCACAACCTAGTTAGTACTGGGTAATATGATACCCTTTGTTAAGACTACTGTTGTCCTTGTCAGTGATTTGGACTACCTGTACTGTCAAAGATTTACAAATGACTGCCGGGGAAACTCGCTATGACTTTGTCCGAACTGGGAATCGTACCAAGGAACATATGCTCCGGAGTCGCACATGTAACCACTCGATCAACAAATAAACAATAAAAAAAAACAGAATAAATGCGGACTCGCGAATGAAGTGTTCCGTACCATTATCTATAAAAATCGCGTTTGTTGTAGGAGAGCCACCCTTAATTATTTTGTTATTTGTTGTTATAACGGCAACAGAAATACATAATTTGTGAAAATTTCAACTGTCTATCTGTCGCGGTTCTTGAGATACAGCCTGGTGACAGACAGACGGACGGACAGACAGCGAAGTCTTAGTAATAGGGTCCCGTTTTTACCCATTGTCTACAGAACCTTAAAAAAAAAACCGGCCAAGTGCGAGTCAGACTCGCGCACCGAGGGTTCCGTACAAACCTGTAGGTATATAAGTAAAAGTTATGGTATTTTGGTATTTTTATATGATATAACTAAAAATGTATACTTTTCGCAATTTTTCCTATATCTCTGCTATAAGACGTTGCTTCATACCAAATTTCAAGATTCTGAGTTCACGGGAAGTACCCTGTAGGTTTTGATTCAATTGCGAGTGTCGAAAATTTGCGGCATGAACGGGAGTATCTTTTGATCGCGTTGACTTAGAAGTTTGATTTTTTCACAGCTCCAAGAGACCATAGACTTGAGTATTTGATATGAATTTCAGCTTGATACCTCCACGCGTTCCTGAGAAAAAAGGTCTTGACAGACAGACAGACAGACAGACGGACAACAAAGTGATCCTATAAGGGTTCCGTTTTTACCTTTTGAGGTACGGAACCCTAAAAACATTGTTAATTATTTTAATAGACTTATGCTCGCGGCTTTGCCCGTTTGAAACTATAACTAAACTCAGTTATAGTTTCACAGAATCGTTCTTCCGGCATAAAAATAATTATTCAATGTAGGTATTAATTCAGGTACACAAATGAAAAAGCGTTAATTCGTGGTGACATTAAGAATAGGGATATTTTGACTAAAAAAATATGAGTCTAATTAGTATGTCCGTTAGATTATCGAAAAATATTGGATACGTATTTTTTGTTTTATCAAATCAATAAAAATGTACGAAGATAAAACACGTCAAAGATTTGAGTGGGGGGTTGTGACGTCAATCACCGGTAAAAAATTCTTAGAATATGACGTCACACGAGTTTTCAAAGCACTGTATCGTCTTCAATGTTTGTTTACGTGAAAAAAGAAAATAAAACGTGTCCAATATTATTTGGAAATCTATCTGACGGACTAATTAGATTTTTTTAGTTAACTACCCCATCCGACTACTCCATCCGATTCCTTCCGTAGTTCTTGCGTGAAACTATAGTAGCAAAATTTTAAAATTCAAAGTTTCGTTACGTTTTTCTTTTAAAACTGGTTTGTGTAAATAGCATAGGCCCACTATCACTTTAACAAGCGTTTTCGTTATCTTATCACGATTATACGCGAGATATACGGATATTGCAAACTCACGAGTAGTATTTATATTAATCCAATACATGAATGAGTTTAGATTACTTGTGTTTTTGAATTCCATACATTTATTCCTTTACTTTTTTCCAAAGGTATACAATGTAGCATTGCGAGTCTTTGGTCAACTGGACTCACTCGAAATGAACCCGCGGGATCAGTTGAACAAGTAACATTTTAAAAGTTTGACGCGGGCCCAGTTGACCAAAGCCTCGCAATGCCGCCAGTCTTGGTCACAATGTCCAGTTAAAAGAGTAGAGAAAAGAAAGAAAACATATTTATTTAGCACATGCCACAAGTGCACACAACAAACAATACAAAATATAAAAAGAAACTAAAAACTAAACTGAAACAGTGTGTGCATCTCACGGCTGCGCCAAATAGGACCAGTTCAGCAAAATGCCGAGCAGTAGTGCCGACGCTGGTAGTGCTGGTGGTGGTGTAAAGGAGGTGTTTTAGACAGCATTTTTAGTTTATGTACCTATATCGCCCGTTAGTTAGTTTAGATAGTTAGTAAATACCAGTCCAGTCCAGTCGTAGGCTTGGTGAGGTGGCTCCGAGGTTGGATGACCACCCACGACCTAACTATCGAGACGGAAAGGACTTTAGGTCATTTGTTAATTTCTATTAAATCATTTATGAATATGCATGATATTTTCAATAATATAAATTATAATAATACTCGTATAAAAAATTTGAGAATGGAGATTCGTATAATTCCCCAACGAATAACAACAACACAATAATAATTATAGTCACAGCTGCTAGGGTCCCCTATTTTAGGAAGCAAGGTTTTTCACTATTTTAAAGACATTTTGTGTCAATAAAATTATTTTTATATTAAAGAGACTAAACATACAGTTTTTTATAAGATGTTATTAAATGATTTCACCTTGAATGTTTTTTGTTCAGCATCTTAATTGTATAGTAAGTGGGTATTAAAACTTGTAAGCTTCAGCTTTTTGTATGCTAACCTCGAGTTTTTATATTAAATTTAGGTATGGTTTCAGTTAGCATATTGTTTAAAATATGTGCACTATGTTTTGCCAAGATATGTCGTACAAAATAACATAAACAAGTAATACACTTAAGGCGTGTGTTAATTAGCAAGTCGGCATCGTCATACCTCTGTTTATCAGTAGTGAACTCAGAGATGGACTAGTAAGATATATAAATAAGAAATTTATACAGAGACCTCTTAAGGGATCCCAGACACTCATACACACATAAACTCACGGGTTATTCCCATGCCTACCTCAGGCATAAACCTCAGAACGCCACCTGCTGCGATCCTTACAATCATATTACTTTTGCCGCGTCCAGATTCATACATCAGCTGGGCTATTGCGTATCTTTTTAAATGTCAGTGGCTTTCATAGTGTCCAGCAATTAACTGTCAAATGGTTGTTTTAGTATACCAAACCATAACCATTTGACTGTTAATCGATGGACACTATGATAGCCACTGACATTTAAAAAGATACGCAATAGCCCTCCAGGTCATACACGCACACCGGTTGTGAACACTACGCACCTGTCCTTTCTGAAGAACCTCACCAAGAAGAGCACACTCTTTATTTCTAAAAGCTGCTGGTATAATAGTATATATTTTTGTGGCCATACCTAGCACACTTTTGCCGAAAAATGCAGTTTTATGAGAGGTAATGTGGATGGGATTCTAATAACGGTGAGTGCGCAGTTTTTCAAATAAATGCAGGTTACAGCGAACAAATGACTCCCATTTCATATACAGTGTGTAAACGTTACGAAGCTGTCAACCAAGCATTATGTTCATCAAACCAATTAACGACGCAAAAAATATTGCTGGGAAACACATTTTTTTGGGGTGAAAAAGCATATGTAGCAGGACACTCCAAACATTGTGCTAATGGATGCTTTGAATAGAAAACGGGTCATGGAGGCAATTAAACTTTAAAAATGATATTTAAACTTTGACCTACAATATCTCCGTAGCTAGAAGGTTCCCAGGTATGGTCCATTAAAATTGGTACTAACTTTAGACACTTAACTACTGCAAATGAAAATCCATTAGGTAAAGAGTTTCTCCGATTATTGCTCACTGAAGTGTGATTTTCAGTTTATCCATCCAGTAGCAATTACACAGTGAACAACTAAAGTTTAGTCCTTATAAGAACTAATTATAATTTACATTGAACGTGCAGTGAGTCCATGACCTTTTATTAACGTTCTTTGAAACAGTCAAGTGCGCATTATAAGGCGTTCGTGAATAAAACTTTCACACAAAATTATCTAAATAACTGTCATGACATCACGCTTTTAGTCCCCGAAAGAAAGAGCTGCATTAATAGAGTATTTGGTCAACTGGACCCATTCAAAATGGACCTGCGGGATCAGTTGACTAAGTGACATTTTGACTTGTGGCAAGCGGGTCCAGTTATCAGTTGACCATTAATTTTACCACATCCACATTTTACCAATATCATTAAGTGTGTTTAAGTCAGTACAATATCATAAAGCGAGCAAGGAATTTAGACTCCAGGCCTTGCTACTGACACTCCCTACCCAAAACGGGAGGAGTCATTAATTTGATGATTTCACAACCTCCAAAAAAATAAAAGGTCTTGCTACTGAGAAAATACCGATTAAAAAAAACACTTAGCCCGACCCGGGAATCGAACACAGGACTTCACCGTAGACCTCATCTCTGTCCTGTAATCCCCGAAGTGTTAAGCAAAGGTGTACCTAATAGTACACCCACATTTCGCCAGTTATTTTAAGTTCCATGTAATAGGGGGCAAACCTATTACCATCAACCGGACACAAATCCAGACTCCGTGGCTGTTCTGAGAAATTTCTGAAGGAAAAGCCCAATAACACTTTGCCCGACCCGGGAATCGAACTCAGGACCTCGTGCTCAGCAGTCGCGCTTGAGACCACTAGACCAACGAGGCAGTTATAAATATAATTAACGAATTTTACGCTCTTGGGCAGAGCGAAAGGAAGTGTCGGACTTCTACTGACTAAAAACCACCCATGTTCCTTCTTAGCCCTGTATGTCGACGCCGCGGTATCTCTTGCGAACAACCCGCAGCCCCGACGGGACCCACAGCCCCGACGGGAAAAATAAACACACCTTGATATGAAAAAGAAATGCAAGCACCAACTCACCTGCTTTTTGAACGGTGTAATCCATCCCGAACTCTTCTTCGCCATTTTAATTTATTTTAAAAACTCACTTCGATCGACTCACTGATACACGTTTGGTTTCGAAGGCGACATTACTACTTGTGAACATTATTATCGCTATGATGCGTACGATAATGTTGATATTGCAGTATTTCCCTACAGAATGTACTTATGCTTCAAACCATTTCGATTTATTAGTTGAATAAAACCTTTTGCCGCGCCGCCGACTAGCTGTGTCAGGGTTCCAGTTCTGAGATTTGCGGGCCCCCAGCTTTTCCGGCAGACATGGCCTACCCGGTCCTACTCCTTCCCAGGAGTGGGAGTGAGGAGAGAGAGTGTGAGGCTAAATAAAATGAAAACCTTTTTAGTCTTCTATCTTTGTGTTTTAATGAAATTTGAATGAATAAGTACTGTGTGCAGTTTTTACTTATGAAGTCTTTTACATAATTATGCACATTATAATAATTCAGCAAAGGTAGGCTTCAGCCTTGAAATCGTTGTGTCATTTAATGCCGTAATTGGGTGTCCAGTTTCATATATGATCCAGAGCGCGTCATGTAAAAAGAACGCTGACAGCTAAGGTAAACATTATCTGTTTTTTTTAATTAGCGCCTATTCCAAAGTAGGTAGATTAAAAAATATCCGATCTATTAGGATTCTATAATATCAATCACAGTATTCTAGTACAATTTTTTTTTTGGGCGTGGAAAATCATCAAATGACTCCTCCCGCTCTGGGCAGAGCGGTAGGGAGTGTCAGACTTCTACTGATTAAAAACCACCCATGGTCCTTCTTAGCCCTTGTGCCGAGGCCGCGGTATCTGTTTCGAACAACCCGCAGCCCCGACGGGACAACCCGCAGTCCCGACGGGACAACCCGCAGCCTCGACGGGACAACCCACAGCCCCGACGGGAGTATCGTAGTACTTTAGAACGCGACTGAATAACGTGCGTAACCATATCCCTTCCACTGCGCTCAGCTTTCAGCTGTTCACGTGACGGGATTTGTATGTATAAGTGAATAAATAGTACAGAACAAGACAAAAACAGCGTGTATTAATACATACTTCCACGCTGTTTTTGTCTTTTTTTCCACTATAAGATAACCCTCGTCGCTTATCCGTTACCGTATTTGTCATAGGTTTGGAAAAAGTAGAGGGTCTTATTTTTGCCCTTTTCCCATACCTTACGGATCCAAGTCTACCCTTAAATTTGGGTAGAAGCTATATTAAGTTAGCACTAAGGTTACGGTCTGGACAATATCCGACTATCCGTCGGCAAAGTTTGCTTTCCTAATGAAAAAGGTCGCATCACCTAGTTGTGAAATATGCAACAAAATTGAAGATGTGCAACATTTGCTGATGGAGTGTGTTAGGAGCAAGAATGAAAGGGAATCACTGATTAGAGAATTTAAATTAAACAGTCTGGACGTTGGACTAGTACAAAACATTTTAGCAAACCCTACATCAACAATTGCAAAGAGGTTGTGTGGCTTATTGAGGATGTCGAATCAGTGATTCCTTTCTAATACATAGTAATATCCCATATATGTTTATATTTAGTTCATTTAAGGTACGATAAGGTTGGCATATCCGTGTGGATAAAAACCCCTTATCTATTCTATTCTATACATCTATACATATAATAAATCTGTAGAGAAATCGTTTTTGTACATCGAAAATATTTAAAAATTGTCAGGGTATTAAAGTATAACCAACAGAACACATTTCCAGCATTTTTGGAATTTTTGTCTGTTTGTCTGTTTGTCTGTTTCGATGACTAAGCATCACGTCAAATTTACGAAACGAATGTAGGTAACTTTTATACATAAATATTGTGCGTAACTTGGGCTATTACTTAGTATTTGTTTCATCGTAATCGGTGCTCTCTATCAAAAGATATTATATGAATTTATAGTTTTCAAGAAGAACTTATCGTTATGGTCAAGAATGAGACAAGCAACGACATCTATTGAACGAATATGGTACTTATTACTAAATGCCTTCACAAGATAACTTTAAAAAAGTTATGATAGCAAAAGATACGTAGATATAAGTCTAAATGACGCTGCTTTCAAAATCTACATAGCCTAAACCTTAAATAGTGTTTGATCGCTCTTTTTTAGCAGTTTATCTTCGTCTTCGACAGATGGCGTTATTCATTTGATGTCATTTTCTGAACCGCGGTGATAGTAAACATACACACATTATGTTTCGTGAATAGTCAACAAATAAAAATTTACCAATTACACAATATTAAAAGACTATTTTTTTTAAACTAAATTAAAATTAGATAAAACCCAAGACATATTTTTTTTGTACCGTGTGGGAATCGAACCTGCGACACGCAGTGCTACTGTTAATCGTCCAGCCATTGCGCCAACCATGTCGTCATAATATGACGACATGGTTGGCGCAATGGCTGGACTTGGAGATGTGGTGTGTTGTTAGCCCTATGTGTCGAGGCCGCGGTATCTCTTTCGAACAACCCGCAGCCCCAACGGGCGTCGGTCCTTGGGGGCCCCTTCAATGTTGCTGACATCTCTTTGAGACGCGCGTGGAACACGAACGCGCCTCCATCGTCATAGGACGGACAAACGATTAACTAGCCCGTTACTCACCGTTCACAGGCCCGCGCCTATTGTGGCCGGAAGCCATCACGTGGCCCCCGATGCCCGGAGCGTCTCCCGCGGCGGCTGGGACGAGAGGTTGTCTCCCTCTCACGTTCCGCCACCTCTTTCGCTAGCATTACTGCTTCGCAGAAGGAGGTGGCGGCCATTTCAGATTCGATGTCCCAGATTCGGTACAGGTACCCTCTCGAAACACCCTCTAATCCCCCCTTTTTTTTTGTGGTTCGTAAATTATCAAATGACTCATCCCGCTCTGGGCGGAGCGGAAGAAAGTGTCAGACTTCTACTGACTAAAAACCACCCACGTTCCTTCTTAGCTCTTTGTGTTTCGGGGCCATGGTATCTCTTGCGGACAACCCTCAGCCCCGGCAGACGTCCCTTTGGGGCCCCTTAATTGTTGCTGACATTTCTTTGAGGCGCGCGTGGAACACGAACGCACCAACGACAATCTGTCTGCCTGTCGACTATAATGTACCTGTTTCAAATTTCTTCAAGATCCGTTAGGCCGTTCTGACGTGGTTGATTAACAAACACCCATCCATCTAAACTTTAGTATGAGACATAGTCAGTACTTTGCATTACTCTCTTCTTATTTTCTACAGCGTCAGTAAGTTAACGCAGGGCAATGATTAAATGTACTTTTATCTAAGCGACGCATTTTAGTTTCCGACAAGCACGCAAACGAAGTCGCGGGCACAGCTAGTACCTTATAAACATAAACTCATCGTGTCTCACAAAATGATGACTGCCTTGCCTCAGCACCAAGGTCGGGTCAAAAAACCGGTTAACTTACATCATAAGAATTTAACTTGCAACCATAATACCTACATAACATATTATCATAGTTTCATCAGATATCACCGTGAGAATAAGGAGATATGGGCGTTTTTGTGATACAAGCAAAAGAAAATAGCTTTTGAATTTTGCTATTTGTGTAATATATCACAGTCAAAGCTGTTAATCAGTGAAAACAACTTTTGACTGATTAAAACTATTCATATTTATATATATATTCATATTTATGAACTTAGAACCTTATTAGGTGGTGTCTGTTTTATTTTTCTACTAATTTCGTACATCGTAAAGGTCATTAGAAATACTTATTACCTAAGTTGTTAGGTTTTTTTTTGGAACTCTTTCGATAACCTTGTGATAAAGCTGAGCCTGCTGGCTGGCTGAGCCTTGTGTGAGGAGCCAAATTAAATAAATAAATATTAGAATTATATTTACGAGTATGTTGGATTATAAATCCAAAAATAGCTCAACCATTATATCTGACGCAAAAAATAAATCATTTTATTTCGTGGTGATCTTCAAATAATTATTATTGACATAGGTAGTAATTCCCTTACGACGTATTAACACCGCGATTTTAGATTAAAGAAAATGAATATTTTTTAAAGATTGCAACATTTGCATCGTCCTTTCCCGTTTTGACATAATTATGAAACGTCACTTTTCTTTTTCGCGCGTTAACGACACCGCAAGAAAAAGTTCTTTCTCGTCAAATTATTCGCTTAAAAATAAGTTTACGTTATTTTCTACCGAAATAACAAAATAGTGAGTGACAAAAAGTGTAATATGTGCAGCATTAGTGAAAATCGTAAACCTGAGACGCAGAAATCTGAGCAAATACCTACAGACAACGCTCGCGCAGCCGACCACAGCGGTGAACTTGGATGTAACCATTAGGCGTAAGAATGCCTGGCTATAACTGACCTATACGTGACCGGATACGTGATATCTACAGTGCTTATTCAAGCGATACGATGGTCATTAACACTGTAAACCACATGTGTGCTGTAAGCTTCTTAAAGCTTTTTCCAGTGGGTGCGCGACACCCCAGTAACATATATTTCCTATGTACTAGCTGGAATTTGAACTATCAGTGCGTGACACGAGATGTCCTTAGCAAAGTCATTGGACTACGCTTACACTGAAAATAACTATACTGGGTATAGCAGGTGAGCTACATTTCCATGTAAGCATATACCCTATGTTATTAACTGCATAGCAAACTATCAGTGTGTGGCACGAGATGTCCTTAGCAAAGTCATTGGACAATGCTAACACTGAAAATACCTATACTCTGCATATCAGGTGAGTTACATTTCCGTATAAATTTTAAGCATATACCCTGAGTTATTAGCAGCTTACCAAACTATCAGTGCGTGGCACGAGATGTCCTTAGCAAAGTCATTGGACAATGCTAACACTGAAAATACCTACAATCGGCATAGCCGGTTTTCGGAGTTCCATCTCCATGTGATGTTTGTGTGTTTTGAGTCATCATCATTCTCTTGCCCTTATCCCAATTCATTTGAGGTTGGCGCAGCATGTCATCTTTTATATTTCTCTATTACTTGAATGATTCCAACGGAAAAACTACCATCCAGAAATATGCTTTGCATGAAAACATATATCCAACGTTACTAACCACATAGCAAACTATCAGTGCGTGACACAAGATGTCCTTAGCAAAGTCATTGGACAATGCTAACACTTAATACCTAGAATAGACATCACAGGGGAACCCTATTCTACTATGAACTTCGGTCAGCTAAATTTATAAATATGCTTTTTAACCTATGAGCATGATGGTTGCGAGACAACCTTGCTTATCCAATGTGCAATATAGTCTTGCTAATGCATATACTCTTGCAGTGAATGGGGACCATACTTTGCCACCTGGTTTCCTATCAGCAAGTAAAAGTTAGGTCAGTGGGTCGTCTTAGGGGCGGTTACTTGGCTGCCTTATTTGTATTCTACTGGCTGACACACATTTGTCATGATTGCACATGCTTTAGTATGAGATATTCTCTGCATGTTATGGCCACATTAAGTGAAATCTTTTCATAGCTTCTTCATCGAGTATGATATTATGGAAGCATCATTGGTTATAAATCAAAGTTACATAATTATGCATGTAACCAACCAAATGCAAAACTGGCGAAATGTGGGTGTCTGACACCTCTGCCTAACCGTTCGAGGATTGCAGGCGTAATGTTATGTTATGCAAACAATGTTTGTATAACTGTTTATTTTCTGAATAAATTAAATAAAACATGGTGGTAAATGCACTGTAATGTCCCAATACATAAAAACTATTAGTATTGAGAGGGAAAAGGTTTATAGACTGACAAAATTTCGAGGTCTTAACAGCCTGTCAATGTACAGATGACCTTATCAACCAAACCCTTTTTAGTTCCAAATCAAATTATTTCCACTCCGAGACCCGACCCCCTCTTAGGAAAAGATAATAGTACCATTATATTGTAAGGCCCAATGTAAAATAACAACCCTAATAGTAACTCGTTGCTATACCCCTAGCAATCTATGGCTTCAATATTAAATTAATCATGTTGTAATTTATTTCTGCCTAAGAGTATTTTCAGAGAAAATCACTTAAACCATACTTAATAATAACAGATAACTTGTTATGTCTGATGAATTTATCATAGATACGCTAGATATTCATAGATAACACTAAAGTATTGTATGCAGTAAGCATGTAACCTGCATTAAATAATATTTAATTCCTGAGGAGATGGGCAGACCTAAATTACAGCATAGTAAAGAAGAATGTTAATTTGTTATCTGGGCACAAAATGTACACACTTGATAGTACAAGTAAGTACTAAAGTGATATAATTGAAAACAAGGGGGGAGGGTGCATGGGAGTGCTAACATGAAGGGATTGTGGTTAGAACATCAAGACATCAGGTGCCATATGTTTTACGTAACAAAATTGCTGGAGCTTTTATTGATAAGGATATTATGTCAGAGAACTCTAATAGACAATGTGTGGGGGAAACTTAGTAAGTTTTCCTATATTCTTTATAATATTATGCTGATTAAGATTATAAATAAAACCGCACTGCTGGTAGCTTACCACGGTTTGGTTGTCTTTACTCTGCAGTATAGACTTATATTTTGGGGTAATACTTTTATAAGTATTATTAAGATAAGTAAATCATGAGCCTGATTGGAGCTCATTCAAAATAAAATTCACAAAATCATGCAAGCAGAATTTTTAAAATACCGACAGTAGACACTGTATATTTATGAATCATGTATTTTTGCTAAAAACAATATGCATTTATATAAATCTGTCGAAAGCCTATGTTGCTCAGATAAACTTCACACATTGCTGCATGCATCACAAAAGTGTATATTTTTGCAATGATGACAATCTGGGTGCAGATTGTACACTAAAATATATACGCAAATTATAGACAGTAAAAGCCTCAATGAATTTAAAAAACAGATTCTTACCATTATTGATAGACAAAGTGAAAACTGTTACAGTATTGACATTTAATTTGCCAAGTTGTTGGTCATCTGCCTCGTTGAGCTATGGTTTGCAAGCACCGCTGAGAATGAGGTTCTGGGTTCTATTCGTGGATCATGCAAAGTGTTATTCCATCAGGAATTTCTCAGTAGCAGCCACAGAGTATGGATTTGTGCTCAGTTAATGACAATAGGCTCGCCCCTGTTACATGGGACTTAAACATGATGATGATGAATGTGATGTTATGTATACTTATGTGTCTATTTACATTAACATTTTTACTTACATCGTCAAAACTTTGACATTTGATGCATGTAATTTTAATTTTTAGTGAACCAGATTCTATTGTAATGTTTTTATTTTACTTTTTTGAAGCAATTTAATTTTATGTACCTAATTGGAGAAACTTTATGTGTGCCCAATAACATAGATATTATTTACTTATGATCACAAAATTAATGAATTTGAATTCCGATAGAATATATTTTATATATTATACCACCTACTATTTACTTATGATCACAAAATTAATGAATTTGAATTCCGATAGATTCAGGGTGATAATATAGAGCAAATTTTAAAACAAAGATATTTGTTATTCTGCAAGCTCTAATTTTTACCCATTGGAGTAACAAAACAGTTGTTAGGAATATCAACCACAAATATTTTAAAGTTTCTTATATTTCAAGTGAAACTGGTTTTTTGAACTCCATATCTAACTTCATACAGTACAACACAAACAGCAGATCAAATCAGAGCTGACATCAGACATATAACAATCTATAATTATTATTTTATTATAGTTATCAATTCAACATGCACTGTATCCTTATAATACTAAACTATGTACTATGTTATAATACTAAAGCTCTATTGTACCTAAAGTAAGGAAGTCATAAGTACCTAGGCGTTTTATCACCAAAGAGTGATATAGTAGGCCTATAATGGTAACCATTGTTACTGCTTGTACTATAAAGGTTTTTAACAGAGCAATTTGGTTCTATAAGATTAAATAGAATTTAATTTTTATAGTTTACCTCTTAGAACGCTTACAGGACCATACGAATCGTTAAAGTGTTGCATAGTAAAAAAAAAAAAAAAAAAAAAAATGCTCATTTGGTGCTACTTAGTACTAAAGACGACCTAACAAACACTTTTATTTATCTATTATGCACTAATAATGCGTAAAAATAAGTTTTACAGTTCAAGTACTGTAACAGTATCGAAAATACTATTCAAGGATCAATCTGCACTGTACCTTACACAACCACTACGTAACCTTTTAACTTCTTAAAAGTTCTCTCAACGTCGCTATGGGGCTAGTTCTGTAAAAGTCATAACAACTCTTCTAGAGTACTAAATAGGACCCCTGGTGCAGCTGCTACATAACTTAATAGCTCTATACGTGAGTTTGTGTTACTGCTACGAGACAAGAGATGATCTAATTCGTTTTTGGTGAAAATACGGCTGCTATTTTCTGCCATGATAGCACATTGACAACACGGCAGGAGCCAATGTGTAATAGCAGCCTGCATAGTCGGGACAAGTACTTATTGTATTAATTTAAATTTAATTAAAACATAAAAAAATATGAAGGCGCATTGTCAAATTTGAAATCAGCGTAATGATTTAATTGATACAATTTTTTTTCGCAAGTGCAAGTTACGGCAGAGTAACGGTCCATGAATGTTTTGTGTTTTATCCTTTTACCCGACTGCAAGGGAAGGGTTTTTCAATACAAATGTTACGTTTAGCAGCAATGGAAATTGACTAAAGCATATGTTACCGATATTATTTGTTTTCTTGGGGAACACTCACGACAAGTGTGATAAAACACATCACTGGAATTGTTTACAGTGCAAAATACAAACATGTTTTGGTTGCTTTTATAGTGCAAATTTGTCACCATGAGACCCTTTATGTAATGTTTATTTAGGGTTTTGTAAACGTTTTTTTCATAGTAGTAGTTAGTACACTCTAATACATTATCAGGACTTTTATAGTACCAAATTTCGTTACTTGGGTAATGTTCACAAATTGACATCCAGAATTATTTGTGTTTTAATTACTTATTGAATTATTGCAGCAAACTCTAAACATCTACCTATGTCAATAATAATTATTTGAAGATCACCACGAAATAAAATTGGGAATCAAACGAGCTTACCTGTTAAGCGAAGTCTTGATTCTAATTTTATGAGTGGTGATCTGAAAAATAATTATTACCCACCCACCACTAGCTAACAACCCCAAAGCTGCAATAATTAATCTACCTAATTCAATGTTAACCTTTCAGGAAATCAAAATGAATGTAGGCATTTGGAACTACTCTGTATAGGAAACAGAGTTTGTTCCTAATGTTATGATCTCTAAAATAAGTGACGTTTCATAATTATGTCAAAACGGGAAAGGACGATGCAAATGTTGCAATCTTTAAAAAATATTCATTTTCTTTAATCTAAAATCGCGGTGTTAATACGTCGTAAGGGAATTACTACCTATGTCAATAATAATTATTTTTAGATCACCACTCATAAAATTAGAATCAAGACTTCGCTTAACAGGTAAGCTCGTTTGATTCCCAATTTTACGCTTTTCGCTCAAGATGGGCGTCATTTACTCATATAGGTAGAGGAAAAAACATACCTACGTATTACATTAAAATAATGACGTATATATTAATGGACTGTCGTAATACTGTGATATGTTGCCTAATGTCGGACGTAGAGGACCGGTCCGGCAGCCTCTAGGATTGTCTATGAAATGTCAAACTGTTCTCCAAAGTATGTCATGACGTTAGTTTTTCGACACTTTTAATAGGAAACGGATTTTAGTTTGTGGCGTCATTTAAGTTGTAAATGAATGAAACACAATCAACAAACTGTCTCGTTGGTTTAGTGATAGCAAGTGTGACTGCTGAGCATGAGGTCCTGGGTTCAATTCCCGGGTCAGGCAAAATATGATTAGGTTTTTCCATCAGGACTTTCTCAGTGGCAGTCACGGCGTCTGGATTTGTACATTTTGTACCCGGTTTATGGAAATAGGCTCGCCCCCTATGCTTTGCTTAAATCTTTAAAACACGCAACGGATTTTGAAGCGGTTTTTTTTAATAGATAAAGTGATTCAAGAGGAAGGTTTTAGTATATAATTTGATCGACATCCACGCGGGCGAAGCCGCGGGCATCAGCTAGTAGTTAATAAATGAATTTAAAAACAAAAAAAGTCTACCCTTACGGATCACTTCTACTTACGTTTTTACATTACGGATTACGCTATACCTCCAAGACTCACGCTCAATACTGCATAAAACTGCTCCATGATCCGTGACCAGCTGTACCCAAGGAAAACTTACCTAAATGCTTCTAAATTGTTTTTTAGTGTCACATGGTCAAGAGTCTCTGGTGGCAGAATTGAAAACAGGAAGCAGTCCATGAAAGACAATGGTCTCTAGATACGTGGTAGCCGCGGCACCGTTTCCCAAGAGATCAATATTTATTTCACCAACTATGATGATATTCATTATGATCACTAACAAGTTATGCAATCAATCAAGGAAGGTATCGAGTAATTTAAAACTAAGGAGCCTATAAATCCGGCCCTGGTGCAAGCCATGGTCCGGGGCGAGGAGGAATCGGACGCCGTCGCCTTCTTCTGCGAAGCAGTGATGCTAGCGAAGGAGGTGGCGGAACGTGAGAAGGAGAGAACCTCTCGTCCCAGCCGCCGCGGGAGACACTCCGGGCGTCGGGGACCACGTGATGGCTTCCGGCCACCGTAGACGCGGGCCTGTGGACGGTGAGTGATGGGTAAGCTCGCCGTCCGTCCGTCTTATGACGACGACAGGCCGAGTCGACTGCGCGTTCGTGTTCCACGCGCGCCTTAAAGAGATGTCAGCAACATTGAAGGGCCGAGGGGTTGGGGTTAGCCGAGGCTGCGGGTTGTTCGCAAGAGAAACCGCGGCCTCGACATAAAGGGCTAAGAAGGAATATGGGTGGTTTTTAGTCAGTAGAAGTCTGACACTCCCTTTTGCTCTGCCCAAGAGCGGGAGGGGTTATTTGATGATTTTCCACCCGCAAAAAAAAGGGTGCCTATAAATTGCGATTAATATTGTATAATTGTTTAGGGTTCAGTAGTCAACAAGGAACCCTCATAGTTTCGCCATGTCCGTACGTCTGTCTAAGTGACGGCTTAAGTAATCATTAAAAGTCTGAGTGAGGCAGTTAGTACTAAAAAGCTGTAATTTGGCATGAATATAATACAAATGGCGTTCTAGTTCTAATTGCTTGTTTTTGTAATAGATGTATGCATGCAGGCATGTCGCTCTATACAATATTGATTACCGATTTGTTACTTATTGGTCCGGTTACACTGTGACAACAATATTAGTGGTTAGTTAATGAGGTTTTAGCTAGATGGCGTTAGCGTTGTCATCACTTCATGTCACATAATATAATTATGCAGTACCTATGTAAAAAACCAGCCAAGTGCGAGACAGACGCGCGCACGAAGGGTTCCGTACCATTATCTATAAAAATCGCGTTTGTTGTATGGGAGCCCCCTTAATTATTTATTTTATTTTGTAAGTATTTAGTATTTGTTGTTATAGTGGCAACAGAAATACATAATTTGTGAAAATTACAACTGTCTAGCTATTGCGGTTCTTGAGATACAGCCTGGTGACAGACAGACGGACGGACAGACAGCGAAGTCTTAGTAATAGGGTCTTGTTTTTACCGTCCGTACCCAAAAGGATACGGAAGGGTATAAAAACGATTTATTGCCGGTAACAATTTTTGTTTGGATCACTATAGGTAACTGTCAAGAAATGGTTAATAGTTATGATTGTTTTGTAGGCTGTTGCCTTAAAATTTAGTTTTTTATATAGTATATAGAAATACCAAAGTAAACAAGAAAAAAATTACTGACCACTGAGTTTATTGAGATTTTTAAGGGTTTCGTAGTCAACAAGGAACCCCTATAGTTTCGCCATGTCCGTCTATCTGTCCGTTTATAAAACTCAAGTGCTTAGTGCCCTGCCCCTCTCCCCCACCAGCTAAACGGTTGTGTTTGGGTGAAAAATTGCGAGCAGACGATCCTGGCTGCAGGATTTAGTTTTTTATTTATTAAAACTTTATGCACTAGGTTTCGTATGGTGTCGGACGTAAATAATAGCACCATCCCATATCTTCTCGTGGGTGTAAGAGGCGACTAAGGGACTTACCAGAGAATGGGCAGCAGCGTTCTCTGTGCCTTCGTAACAACCATACTGCGATCGCCAACCCGCCTGCCAAGCGTGGCGATTATGGCAAATCACCCCCCTCTGGGGGAGGGTTATGTCCAGCAGTGGACGTCTTATGGCTTAAGTGATTGATGATGATATGCACTAGTAATAAAACCGGACAAAGGGCATATTCTACCAGTGTACCATAGGGTTCGTAGAGACAATACACAGTAGGTGCAAAACAGAAAATATAGTTATACTATAAGTACCTAAAATATAAGAATAAATACATGCATATATACAGTTAGGTCAGACAGTCATAACTGTCATAAAAATGTATTGTCACTAGGACCAATGGTGTAGGTATGCAAAATTCCGGTTCAATCGGTTGGGAGAACTGGTTTGAAATTAAGTTGCAAGATTTGAACAATATATAATTTATAAAGTGTATTAATATGGACTAACGCGGCAAGTTAAATCAAAGCGCATAATCAAAATATAGTTAAATATTATGATTAACCACTATAAATTATTATAATGTGATTTAACTGAACGATTAATTCAAAATTGAATAATTTATAAATCATCGTTAAGTTTATCGCAACATAAATCATCATCTCTTTTCATCACATCTGTTAAATAAATTTTGTTTATTCAGACTTACCACATAAATAAAATACGTCAACTAGATTAGCGATTCCAAAAACTTCGTTACGTAAGGACATTGGGCAAATATTTTATTTAAATATTATACTAATGTACATCCTGTAGCAATCCATCGCAACTTGTGAAATGTGAGTGACTAAATATCATCTCTGTTGTGCATTTTGGGGTATACCGGTGTGAAACTGAGTAGGTGAATTAGGGTTTAGGGTTCCGTAACTCAAAGGAATAAAAAAACTGAACCCTTATAGGATCACTTTGTTGTTCGTCTATCTGTCAAGACCCTTTTTCTCAGGAACGCGTGGAGGTATAAAGCTGAAATTCATATCAAATACTCAAGTCTACGGTCCTTTAGGGCTGTGAAAAAATCAAACTTCTAAGCCAACGCAATCAAAAGATACAGCCAAATGCTGCAAATTTTCGACACTCGTTAGGGAAGCAAAACCTAGAGGGTACTTCTCGTGAACTTAGAATCTTGTTTGGTACGAAGCAACCTCTTATAGCACAGATAAAGGAAAAATTGCGAAAAGCATAAATTTTACTTATATACCTACAGGTTTGAACGGAACCGTCGGTGCTCGAGTCCGACTCGCACTTGGCCGGTTTTTCTTTGTTACGGGGTGGAAAATCCTCATGGATGTCCTTCCTTCATGGATCTGTCAGACTCGAACTGACTAAAACCGTCCCGATATTCCCTTCCCATACTTACACTGGAGATCATGCGAACTAGTGCGCAATCCACGATCCCCAGCTAGAGCATGTCTGAGAGGAAAAGTACCTACCAATTATGCTTGGTTTAAAAATACCCGCAAATTTTAATGAGCTCATACAAAACATTAATTACGTATTAGATTGCCATGTTGCATAATAAACTTAAGATCGTTAATCATTGAATTGTAGTGTGTTGAATGATGATGTTGCACTTTTAATTTATGTTTTACAAATGAACTAGCCTTGCGATGCACCGCTTGGCATCACATCACACTATTATTATAAAGGCGAAAGTTTGTGAGTGTGTATGTTTGTTACTCTTTCACGCAAAAACTACTGAACGGATTGGGATAAAATTTGACACACAGATAGTTTATAACCTGGATTAACACATAGGATTTTAGTTTTTATCCCTATTTTATATTCCCGTGGGATGATTTTCGAGTTGAAGCGGGCGAAGCCGCTGGCAGCTAGTTTAAGATAAAATCAATAGATTCAAAATTAGCTTTCTCCACCTACGAAAATTATGAACGAGGTGTTAATTCGATTTGGAATAGCGAGTAGAATAGATGATTTTTGAAAAAAATTAAGTTATTATACTTAAACAATTAACTGAAACAAAAAAAATGGGGTTTGGATTTTTGCAAATATCTCAAAAAGCGATTGGCATTTTTTAAATTTGAGAATAGATTTGAAAAGAAGAGGAAATTACCCAAAACAAAGTTCTGTAGAACCAATGTATATCTTTCCCCCAGATTTTTGGGATGAAGATGATTTTAAGTCACTCACATCACACATGTCACAAGTTGCGGTGTGTTGCTCCAATGATGTTGTCTAGCTAGATCAGTTCACGTTTTTAGGAATTACACACATAACATAACATCACGCCTGTAATCCCCGAAGGGTTAGGCAAAGGTGTAGTACCTAATAGTACACCCACATTTCGCCAGTTATGTGTTTCGAAGTTTGAAGAAGTAATAGGGCGTGAGCCTATTGGCATCAAACGGGCACAAATTCAGGCTTACGGAGCCTGAGAAATTCCCGATGGAAAAACCCAGTGACCATTTGCCCGACCCGGGAATTGAACCCAAGATCTCATGCTCAGCAGTCGCGCTTGCGACCACTGGACCAACAAGGCAGTTTTTGGAACAGTTATTACGAAATGAGGAAGTCTGCTAAACTAGCGTCTGTGCGTAATTCGGAATTCATTATATTGATACACATCTGGAATTACTAATTCCAGATGTGTATCCATATAATGAAGCAACAGAGAAACGTAAACCACAGAGATCTTCAGTCACTGACATTTAATATTGTTTACTCGTGAAAGTCTAGGTACGTCTGGCGTGTTCTAGTGTTATAGCATTTAGGTATAAACTATCAGCTTTAAAACGTCCTCTGTCGTGAGATTTTTGCCTCCTCTTTAGGATAAGGAATGGGTTTTAATCGACCACGATGTCTTGCAGCATTTACAGCTGTGTATTCAAGGTGTATTTGAGCTCGACCGTATTCGTATCCTCGTCAAAATTTAAGAGATTGTCATTAAAAACATTAATAACCACCTGGTACAGTCAGCATTAGAAGTAGATTAACACTATACAAAGTTTCAAAGCAGGTGTTTTAATAAAATCTTTTTAGATATTACTCGTTACTAACAAGTAATTAAAGAGTAAGGAATATTTTAAAGAGTAATCTTCTGAAACATTAAAAATAATAACTGGAGTCCTGTACATCAAATAATTAAAATTCCGAAATGTTCAGCTACTTCTGCTGCTGACCGTACCTGGTCAAATTAATATACGCCGTTTTTCTAGTTGTTAATAGTTTAACAGTATTTTCTTAGGGGTTGTAAGGGGAATCCGAATAACATCTTAGGATCTCAATCCAACCTCACCTCTGACAACCCGTCAACACGCACTGGACCAGCGCGGTGGGATTTTAGTCCGTCTCGACAATTCAAAGACTCCTCTTTGACCTGTCATTAAATTAAACTCCTATACATGTATTAATTATTTCAGACTGTAAACCAAGAGCTGGAGTGCCTACCTACGTAACATGCATCTAGGTACATTACATAATGCATAAATCAGTTCAGATTTAAGTAGTTCAAACTTGATCGTCCAGCGTATATATACAATCGAATGCTTGGTTAATTCTTTAGAAAGTTTCTGACAGGGAAGGCCAATCATTCATCATTATCAATCATTGTCATGTCACAAGAAAGGCGAAGGATAAACTTACTGGGGGTCTAAGATGGCCACTTTAGCAAATCATTACAATAATATCCGTGGTGCTAGGCAACTGGGCTTATCCCAGTTGTATACGTCCCTGTGTGCCTATTGGCCTTGTTCTGTTCTGTCTCCTGCTGATATGGAGGGAAGTGGAAATTATGTTTTTTCCTACTCCTCCTCTATTATTTTCTGATTAATTTCGTTGCGGGATCCAAGACAGTTAAATCGTTTCTCTGGGACTTCGTCGGGCTTCATTGTCTCGGCGCTTTTCTTGTGGTCGCCACTGTTGATTCTGGCTTACAGGAGTTACAGTGGTTTGGGAATAGTGTGGCGGGCTTGTCCCATTTTAGCAAATCATAATAGGATCAAAATATGAATTGCGTTAAAATTCGTAAAATGGTCACAGACGCAGTTACTATTATGGATGGTTCATTTTACGAATTTTAACGCAATTCATAATATGATCTGTGAAAGTGGCAATTTTAGACCCCCTGTAATGTAGTTTTCGGTTCCTTAACGATCATGCCTGAGAGGAGCTGGTGGCTTAATAAGAACTGCCACTCGGGTCGATCTTTAGGTAAAGCTGTGTTGCCTAGGTCGGTCTGTGGATGGGTGACCGCCCGACATACCGAGTTTCCTCCGTGCCTCGGAAAGCACGTTAAGCTGTTGGTCCCGGCTGCCATGTATAGATCTTTGGCAGTCGTTACAGATAGTCAGTAAACCTGAAAGTCTGACAACCAGTCTTACCTAAGGGTATCGTATTACCCAGTATTAACTGGGTTGTGGAGGTCAGATAGGCAGTCGCTTCATGTAAAATACTGGTATTCAGCTGCATCTGGTTAGACTGGAAGCCGACCCTAACATAGTTGGGAAAAGGCTAGGCAGATGATGAACGATCATGCCTGCCGCTCGCGAAAAAATTAACTAAATTTAATTGATGCGTCACCGATTCATGACGGTGACTTAAAATAAAAATGTTTACTTTTTCTCAAAAGTTAAATGCTAATACATGAGTTCACACAGCTGTCATCAGCATCTTGCTGCCCTTATCCCGTTCTTTTTGGGGTCGGCGCAACACGTTTATTTCTTCCATTCTCCTCTGCCAGTCGTCAAGGCATCATTTATTCCTTTATCCGTTGACACAGCCCCAGTTAAAAATGTTTGTGTTGGGGTTGACTCGCTATATCCTTTATCATCATCTGCCTAGCCTTTACCCAACTATGTTAGGGTCGGCTTCCAGTCTAACCAGATGCAGCTGAATACCAGTATTTTACATGAAGCGACTGCCTATCTGACCTCCACAACCCAGTTAATACTGGGTAATACGATACCTTAATGCAATATATCCTTTATGCAATACAATATAGAGACTAAATTTATTAGAAAAAACTGTTTTCCTCCCCTTCGAGGTAAATCTGTGAAAATTTCAAAACTGCTGATTCTCAGCGTAAATAATATAATAAATAAGTTTTGATTTTTTGTGCTTGCATAAGATGACACTTATATATGCAGCAGGGCTATTGCGTATCTTTTTAAATGTCAGTGGCTATCATAGCGTCCATCAATATTAACTGTCAAATGGTTAGTTTAGTGTACCAAACCATAACCGTTTGACTGTTAATCGATGGACACTATATAATATAGTCACGTAAAAAGAACGCTAACAGTTAAGGTGTCTAATTCAGGGTAGCCCGCGAAAGTTGAATTTCCTTCATTTTTTTTTAAATTTGCCGGTCAGTTTCAGGTTGTACGTTAAATAAAATAGGATTGGTGACCGTGACAAATGTGACTTTACTGAGTAATAATGATTAAAATCGCCAATACAACCCACTCAGTGTCCAGTCTTTGAATGCCTTTTTCACCAAAAAGTCACTCAATGGAATTAAATCAACTCACTCAAGAGATTATATTCACGATTAGATTCATAATTAGTTTGCTACCCCTGGCCTAGCTCTGAACTACGAATCTCATGCCTTACTTAGAGTGGGGGTACTATTTCTTGCACTATCTGTAGGTGCGAGAAAGTTTCATATTATTTTGTCGAGCAGTTTCGTACGAAGGGATCGCCTGTGCCTGAGTACAGGGCGTTGCTGTAAATGTATTAAATTACGGTGTTCAGTACAAAAAGCCCTTTTTAGGTCAGTGAAAAGTTTAAAAGTATTGAAGTGCACTGATTTCAGGTTGCAGGCATGTATTGTGTTTTTTACATTTGTGTGAATGGTACATTTAGATATAAGTGGGGAAACTTTGATATTTCATTCGAGGCGGAATTAACCGTTGTGTTTTTTGGGTCAACCTTTTTCTCAAAAAAGTTTTATTAGAAAACAATGATTTAAATTGCTTTTTTCCGCGTTTTGCTTTCGGCAGATTGGCTAAAAGCAAAGATATTATGCCGTAAATAGCCTAAAATGAATGATATTTTTTTTTATTAGAAACACTAATAATGTTAATTTGTTCATAAAAGTAAAATTTTGTTTGAAATAATCATGACTGTGTGATTTGTGATATTTTATTTAAAAACACAATTTAAAAATTCAATAAATATTTACGCTGTAAAGACGCATGAAGAATTAGTTGTTATAATTTATTGTTATAAGTATTACTTATCTGTAGTATTTTCCGCCCTTGTTGCGGTAAATGAAAAAAACGCATGTAAAGTACATTGCATGTTGAACCTAATCGTGTGTGATATAAAGGTCAGTTTTCGAGGAAGTGTAGGTATTGAAAATGTATTACTATTATCCTTTTATAATTAATATTTAAGCTAACTACATGTTTACCTCAATACGTTGTTTTGGCAAAACAGCATAAAAAGGCATTAAATCCGCCTTTGTACAGTATTGACTTGTGCATAAAGTTTTAATAAAAAAAATAAAAACTTGTATAGTGTCGCTGCGGCGCCTGACCAGTTCCATAAGTTATTTTTGTAAGGTTTTGGGTCAACTAGTCTAATCAAACGTGCTTTTCGGGTCAATTTTTATCCTCCAACTTCCTAAAATATGTAATTAAAAAAAAAACACAAAAGAAGCACAAATATAACTTGATTTGAAATGAAAATGTGACTTTTGTCTGTTTCATTTAGTTTTTTTCAAGAGGCGCTTGCGGAGATTGCAAAAGTTATAAACAGTTAACTAAAACAAAAAATGGGGTTTGGTTTTATGCAAATATCTCAAAAACCGGTTGATATTTTTCAAATTTGAAAAAATGTTCAAAAAGAAGAAAAAAAACCAATGTAAAGTACTTACTTCTTTCTAACTAACGACCTTTCATTTTTAAATAATTTCATTTTTTCGATTCTTAATTTAAATATAAAAATTAAGAACTGAAAAAATTCATGAATGAATAGGTAATAATCCGCGGTCCAAATATTTTTTTTTTTTGCCATTTCTGGAGCTATTTTTAAAAGGTTTCAAAATATACCCGTTGGAATAATCAAAAATTGCTGTTTTTCAATTTGTTATCACTAATATCAAAAATTAAAAAGCTTGAATTTTTAACCATTCCAAAAGGACAATGTTTTTTTAAATATGGAATCCCGTACCATATGGGGCCAAAATCAAACTAAGTTTTTTATTGTCTACACTAATTATCATATTAACTTCTACTAAAGCTATTTTTGTAAGCAATTACCGAGTTTCGGCGTAATTTTATAAAATCGAACATAACCTCAAAACCAGGCGAGTCTGTATATTTTATTGACATGTCTGAAATCATGCACGGACGAAAATCATTGCTCTAAAAACAGAGTAATCCACTTATGTACTCGTAAAAAAATATGAAAATAATTACTATAACATTTTGATCTTGTACCCTGAGACTTCTTGGTACTTGGTACTTTTGGTCGTGATCCTTTGATGCGAAAAGCACTTGTTGACTAGAATAAACAACAAAAAACGTGTTATGGAATAGGTACATAAACGGAAACATTACAAAATTATTAATGTAAGTATATGGAATTAGTTCAACATGTTTCTAGTTCGAATATTACAAATAAGATTTTATATCATCACATCGAAAACATTTAGTGTTCAAAAAACTTAAAAATTCACATATGCAATTTGGCCGGTGCAACGAAGATAGATGACATTTCTGTACGTAACAAACCTAGTTTTTTTTTGAGAATAATGGTTTTTAATTAAGAATGCCGCTACCCACAAAGTGAACACCTTTTTCTTTTTTCTTATAGTAGGAAGGATTTATTTTATTTTAACGTTAAGTTAATTAGAACTCGGTTTTTTTAACCGACTTCCAAAATGGAGGAGGTTCTCTATTCGCGTGTATGTATCTGACCTCACCGAAAGGCGTTGTTGATGTAAAAACTGATGTCCAAAACTGAACCACTAAACATACAAATATACAAATACATATAACAAACTGGATGGTTACCATCTAATATCATATGGTGATGAATCATCGTCATCAGTCGGTTGATGAATGTAGATCATTATAAATTGAGCACAGTAGCATAGTTTTACAACATCTTATAACACACTCGCATAATTAATTAGGCCTAATTATTTAAATCGTGAAGTGGAACGAATTTGTGTAGGTCTATTTATAAATTAAACTATTTATAGAACAGATTTTATGGTCAACTTTAGATGTTTAGTCAATCTTACAGAAGTCTACCTATACACTTCACCGTATTACCAAGTACTGACTGGGTTGTGGAGGTCAGATAGACAGTCGCTCCATGTAAAATACTGGTATTCAGCTGCATCCGGTTAGACTGGAAGCCGACCCCGACTTAATTGGGAAAAGGCTAGGCAGATGATGATGCATAATAATATCATTACTACATAAGTTGAAAACTAGGTACATATTTTGCACATTTGTGTATATATATTTTACTTTACTTAACCTACTTTATAGAAGAATATTATAATCATTATCGATTTAACAGACAACACTTGACATTTTGAAAGTATGGTCATGACTTTTTTAATTTAAATATATTTTATTATACTTAACCTAGTGTTAAGTAGAATGTCATTATAATTATCAGATAACCGTTGACATTTAAAAATATGCAAATTGTATTTGTAAGTATTTTTGATTGAGAAAGGCATATTGCAATGAGAACATGACTTTTTTTGTTGCGACTTATCTGCTACCCACTCCTGAAAGCCAGAATTAACAGTGGCAACAACCAGAAAAGCGCCGAGACCACGAAACTCGATGGAGTCCCAGAGAAAAGTCAAAGTCAAAGTCAAAGCATTTATTTCAATTAAACCATTACCAGGTACTTTTGAATGTCAGAAGAACAATTCATAAAACTAAACTACGAGTGCAATACGTCATCCCGAAAGCCACCACGCCGAATCACACGCCGCCGAATGCCCGCAACAACGAACACTGCGAGCACGAAAGCACGCAGCGACGCACACCGCAACAACGAATGTGTACGAGACTCCAAATCACGGAACAACGAATGCACGCCGCAACGCGCAACCACCGCCCCGCGACCCGGAGCCCCGCGCACCCACCGCCACCCCGCACCCACAGCACTCGCCGCCGCAGACATCCGGCGACGCGCAACTCGACGCAGCAACCCCCGGGACGACGCATTGCACTCCTAAGCTACAGTCACAGTCACAAGGCATAATAACTTGTGAAAGTACTGTAGTTGCCCATTCCCTAGCGTAGATCTCTATGGAGAAGAACGGGCAAGAAACTCCATGGACACTCTTTTAAATCAGAAACAATCTAACTGTCTTGGATCCCGTAACGAAATTAATCAGATAAGAATAGCAGAGGAGAATTAAAAACATAATTTCTACTTCCCTCCATATCAGCAGGCGACAGAACAGAACAATTCCAATAGAACCAGTTGCTTGGCACCACAGATAAATATTATCATCTCTTTTTTCACTTTCCTTACTTACATACTAATTTACATTTTTAAATATTTCTTCAAAAAAAAAAAAATGTCCGCCGGTGGCGGGAGCAGGCCGGTTCAAGCTACCGGAGGTTAGGGATCACAAGAACCTCCTCACAGTGCGGGCCGTATCCAAATCAGGCCCTTGATCCAACCGCCAAGCAAGAGTTTCGACAGATGATTGTCCAGGCTCTTGGCCATAAGGCCATTGGCCGTTACGACAATCGGCATAATGATAACCGAGTTCACAGTCCACATGTTGACAACCTAGTGTTAAGGCGTGTAGTGTTTGGTGTGATATTAATTATTAAAAAACAAGTTCTACATTGTGAAGTACGGCAAAACGCTAGACCATGACTTGTGGAGTTCAATACACGTAATTATACCCGCATAAGTAAGTTAACTGCTAAGTTAAGTATAAGTACTGTTAAGTTTCCTTGGACTTTGTGAAGGATGATATGGCTAGAAAGGAGGTGACTGCTGACATGACGAGTAATAGAGAAGTATGGAAGAAGAAGACATGCTGCGCTGACCACAAATAAATTGGGATAAGGGCAGGAGAATGTTAATGATGATGAAGTAAGTTAACTGCTCCTTTGAACTGGGGACCACAAACGTGACTGCTGGGTGGATTTCCAGGTTAGGTTAGGTTAGTGTTTTTTACCAATACACTTTCTCAGTAGTTGTCCGTAGATTCTACACCCCCGTGCCTAGGATAGCACGTTAAGCATGTGGCGCTGCGCCTGATATCAAAATCAAAGCATTTATTTCAAGTAGGTCAGTTACAGGCGTTTTTGAATAGTTGAAACAAATACATAATAAAAAGAAGCTACATTCCCAGTCACTAGGCATAAATGTGAATGTACTGTAGTTGCCCATTCCCTAGCGTAGATCTTTATGGAGAAGAACCGGCAAGATCTCCCATCAGACCTATGAGACACAGGGTAGAGAGTGTGTCTGTGTTTCAACCATAACACCACCCGAGGGTGGTGTTATGGTTGGCCGCCATGGCCAAAATTAGGTCCATAGCCATTAAAATTTTGAAATTGTATTAGATGTTTTTGCAATAGCAAATAGTTGCTCAGAATTGCAATGCAGCCAATATAAATTAAGTAAGGCGTACAAAACGAGCTGTATGACATGAGTATTTCGTCCTGTGCTTAAGAAATAGTTCAAACAATGTGTACAGTCTATGCCCAGCATTACCTGACCCTCTTCACTCACCACTTCATCTCTTTTTCTTAGTACAAAGGGTCAAGTAATTCTGGGCACCGATGGTACATTGAAACTAAAAACTTCATCATTATGACAATAACCTTGATTTTTGAATCCTAAGTAATTCAATATTGACTTAGTTCTGTCATTTAAATTTCTTGCATAATGTAATAAATGCTAGATTTCACTACTTCATAAGCCTTAGGTAATCTTAGGTAACGTCAGCGACGCAAACAAGAGTTGGTCTTTTTGTGACTGTAAAACAAATACGTTTAATAATTATGTCAAAATAGTTTTGTGTAGCATTGTACTTTCACACAGACATGTTGTGACGTCAGTGCAAAACTAAGGGTCCGTTCACGGGCTGCGGGTGTTCGCAAGAGATACCGCAGCCTCGACATGAAGGGCCAAGAAGGAACATGGGTGGTTTTTAGTCAGTAGAAGTCTGACACTCCCTTTCGCTCTGCCCAAGAGCGGGAGGGGTCATTTGATGATTTCCCACCCCCCAAAAAAAAAAAAAAGGGTCCATTAACACCCCGTTGGGGCTGCGGGTTGTTCGAAAGAGATACCGTGGCTTTGGCGCAAGGGCTAAGAAGGAACATGGGTGGTTTTTAGTCAGTAGAAGCCTGACACTCCCTTCCGCTCTGCCCAATAGCGGGAGGGGTTATTTGATGATTTTCCACCCGCCAGAAAAAAAAAAGGGTCCGTACACACAGACCGGCTTGGAGAGAAGAGCAAATTTTTATCACGTTTAAAAGAGAGTTTTGAATCATTGTAATAAGATTTATTTTTACATATTGTCACTTATTTTGTTCTTGACATGATAAAAATCTGCTCTCCTCTCCGAGCCAGTCTGTGTGAAGGGACCCACCCTAAAGGCTATGTTTTGCGGTAGAGAAATCAGAATATATTTTTGTAATTATATATTTTGTCTAGGAGTCGTATGATGCGGAGGAATAAGGAAAGGGTTTCTTGTATGAATTTAAATATACATATAAAAGTAGAGGAAGCACAAAAAAAGGATAGAAGGACTATGTGAAGGATGATATGGCTAGAAAGGAGGTGACTTCTGAGGTGACATGTAGAGAAGTGTGGAAGAAGTAGACATGCTGCCGACCCCAAATAAATTGGGATAAGTGCAGAAGAATGATGATGATGTTGTATATAATACTAGCTGATGCCCGCGGCTTCACCCGCGTAGATATCGGTCAAATTACATATTAAAACCTTTAAAGATTTAAGCATACATAGGGATATAGGGACAGAGAAAGCGACTTTGTTTTATACTATGTAGTGATTTAACGTTAATAGCATAGACGTAGAGACGTTCTTCTTTTACCGTTTTGGTACGTAATGATTAATATTTTGGCTCAGTTTTACAGAAAAAATTTAAATCCGTTTTCAGAGCCCAGTACTCGACCATCCCACCCCGCACATCCGTGTAACGAGAACCCCAAGCTAAACTCTTGGCATTCCCTACCCGACAAATACGGGTAGGGAACACCGTTGGTGGAGGGCAGCCAGCTCCTGTCTAACCTCTTTGGAGCCCGGCCAGGTCTGCTTGGAGATTCTCATTCTCCCTTTGGAGAGACTCCATGGCGGCCGCCAAGCGGGTGACCTCCACCCGCAATATGGACACCTCGTCCGACGGAGGCCTGCCACACAGCGCCTCCGTTGCCGCCAAAATGGAGGTCGAGGCAGCGCTAATGGCCTTGTTTTTCGACGCAAATGTCCTGTTAAGAGACACGTCGCGTATTGCGTTCCTCACGACCTCCGCAAACCCGGCCAAGCGCTCACAATCGGAGCCACCGCCGGTCTCCTTATCTCCACCGGTATTGGGCTCAACATCGGTCTTCGGCTCACCGGGCTCACCCGGAGGTGAGTCGGAGACCGGAGTCGCCGCCGGAAGACGTCGAAGAGAGCACCCTCCGACCAAGGTGGCGCTCCTCCTAAGCGCGTTCCTCAGCAACCTTCAAACTGACGCGTCCAGAGCCCACCGAGCCGACGCCAGACACGGAGTCCGAGTCCGACCCCGCATCCCCCCACCACCTAAGAGAGCTCCCCCGCCCAAGCAAGCTCCCCCGCCAGAAGTTATTTGTGGGACCCTCCGCTCCGCACACACCCGACACCTTGTCAGGCACGCCAACATCATCATCACTACCGGTCACAGCACTTTCGAACCGGGAGCCTCCTCGGCTCTTGTTGCCACCGGCAACACACTATAAAAATGTTCCGTGATAACTTATTTATATTTATTAGAGTAATGGTTTTCCTTGTTTTACTATATTGAAACTCATCAACTGATGAATATGCATGAATGCAAATGCCGAATAGTTAAACAAACAATGTAATCTGACTCTTATAACTATGTATCATTGATTTATATTGTCGTTCCAATTAACTATGCAATTTCACATAACTGATATTTTATGCATTGATAACCTGACACTCAGTGCTTGTTTACGGACACGCGGGGCGTCGGGCGGCGCGTGCGGCGAGGCGTCTCGCGGCGCGTCGGACGTTTTTTGTGTTTACGGAGAGGCGGCGCGTGCAGCGGCAGATATCATCGCACGCGTAAACACTAACGTATGGCGATATACGATGTTGTTCATAGAGACGCGGGGCGGGACCCGTGGCGGTGCCCTATTCGATTCGAAAGTAAAATCAAACAATTTATATAAGTTTTTATTATAGACTAGCTGTGCCCGCGACTTCGTTCGCGTGCTTGTCGGAAACTAAAATGCGTCGCTTAGATAAAAGTACATTTAATCATTGCCCTGCGTTAACTTACTGACGCTGTAGAAAATAAGAAGAGAGTAATGCAAAGTACTGACTATGTCTCATACTAAAGTTTAGATGGATGGGTGTTTGTTAATCAACCACGTCAGAACGGCCGAACGGATCTTGAAGAAATTTGAAACAGGTACATTATAGTCGACAGGCAGACAGATTGTCGTTGGCGCGTTCGTGTTCCACGCGCGCCTCAAAGATATGTCAGCAACAATTAAGGGGCCCCAAAGGGACGTCTGCCGGGGCTGAGGGTTGTCCGCAAGAGATACTTCTTTTCAAGTGACTCTTGGAGATATTATAACTTTTATTTTTCTAAAATATACAAAAAATCAGCGCAATGAAAACGCAGGTTTAGGTACTTTATTAAGCTATAAAATCAGGTTCACACAGTTGTTTGCGTTAGGTACTTAAAACAGATGTATAATAATATAACCTCTTGTTTCTCGGCAGAAGTGTCAAAGCTGGGCCAGTGGCGCATGAGTGGTGACTTGTGGTCAGCATGAAGGTGAAGGGATTTTAGAACTATGTCCCCATTGTTGCGACAGGTAAATGTTTTTTTTTTATTATTGTTTCAAGTAAGTAATGCTTCATTTTTTTGTAATACATTACTTTTTAAATAACATGGTTTCCACGTAAGTAAACATAATTTTGTTTTTAGAAGTAGTACCTAGTTATAAATTATTTCTGCTTTTAGTTAACATTAAGTAATAAAAACCTTTAATGGTTTTCATTAAACGAAATTAAAAATAATGTATGAAAAGATGGAATGAAGCTTATAGTGGTCGTTCTTTTAAAATACTTATTTGATTGAGTTCCTCGAGTTGTAGAGAAGACAGTAATAAAATAAAACATCATGATAGTTTTAATCCTTTTTTTTTCTTTGATGCTTTACTTGAAATTTAATGGACAAATACTGTGGCTATGACCAGTGTGTATTGCCAGTGATCACTTACGGGACTGAAACGTGGTTGCTCACAATAGGCCTCATCACAAGGGTTAAAAATTCTCCCAAAGGGTAATGGAAAGGCCTATGCTTGGAGTTTCCTTGCGTGATCGAATCAGAAATGAAGAAGTATCGACATCGACGCCCAAAGAATTGCTAAACTTATGTGGCCTACTGCCATTGAAGTTTAGCATAGAGCTGTTCAAATATTTCTCGGAGGAGGAGCTCGTGGCTTAATAATAACTGCCTCTCGGGTCAATCTTTAGGTTAAGCCGCGCTTGCCTAGGTTGGTCTGTCGATGGGTGACGACCCATTACAAACCGAGTTTCCTCCGTGCCTCGGAAAGCACGTTAAACTGCTGGTCCCGGCTGCTATATTTAGATCTTTGGCAGTCGTTACAGGTAGTCAGTGACCTGAAAGTCTGACAACCAGTCTTACCAAAGGGTATCGTATTACCTATAGTATAATAGTATTAATCACTCGAGTGTCCTTATGAGCACCCGGTGGATCATAAGACATTCAAGCAATGTTAGCGGACGGTCAACAGGTTAACTGGGTTGTGGAGGTCAGATAGGCATTCGCTCCATGTAAAATACTGGTATCCAGCTGCATCCGGTTAGACTGGAAGCCGACACGAACATAGTTGGGAAAAGGCAGATGATGATAGACCAGTTTAAATATTTCACAAAAAATCCCTTAATCGAAAAAGTATTTGAACGAACTTGCAATTTTTCGAAAGACCTATGTATCCAATGAAATTCCACATTATGGTCTTCGCGAGAAAAAAGAAATCATCTCCACTTTTGTGTGTCCTACCGGAGACATCCTACAAAAAAAACGAGATTTTATTTTACAACTCGTCGGCGTAACTCATCTGTATATTCATTATTCATGCCAAATTACACCTTAATAGAAGAGTCTTTGAGCTATATAGTGCGGACAGACAGACGGACATGGCGAAACTATAAGGGTTCCTTATTGACTACGGAACCCCGAAAAATTATGACGTTAAATTATTATTTTGTAACGTAGGTACCTAATTAACATTTATTGTAACTTGTACTTACTTATTGTGATTGTTCTTTCTTAAATAATATGATAACAAAATTCGGAAATATCTACGTAGGTACTTACGCACCAAACTACGTCAAGTAAGAACAACAAAAAATAAAAAAGTTTCGGATAGATAGTAGGTACTAACTGTGTGACTATTCACACAGTTACTATTCAACTTAAATTTATTAAAAGCTAACAAACTATTTACAAGGTTTATGCATTTTTTTCGCTGTTTCGTCGCGGTCATACGATTTTGTAATATATAATTTTTGCACCTCCTGTAGAAAAAGAATATATATACAGGATGGTGCCGACAATACGACAATAAATGAAACCACTGGTAGTTCTAGTTATTCATAGGAACATTTTTAAACTATCAAATAAATCCCTAAAATAACCCTAAATAACCTACATAAATGTCTTTGCCAAATTCGTTTGTTTCATTTTATTTCCACACGTTAATCGGTGCAATAGTATATTATGCAACTAGTGAATAAAGGACGGATTTAAAGCGAGGGCCGTAGATGAGTCACGAGCAAGTGAAGGATTCTAATGATTGAATCACGAACGCAGCGAGTGATTCAACTGTTAGAATCCTGAACGACGCGAGTGATTCATGGCCCTCGATATAAATTCGTACTTTATTCAGGCGTTGCATACTATACTTTATATCATGACTACGAGAAAAGACATAATTTAAGCGAAAATAAATTTTTTATCAAGAAATAAGAATTGTTACATTAATTGAAATGGACATTAAAATTAGAGCAATGACTGAAATTAAGCGTAATTTTCTTATTATTATCATTAGGGTGGTCAACTTGTGAAACAATATTTATTAATCTAATGCCAAACTCCTTGTCGCAAATATCGACCAATCAAATCTCGAGAATTTATTTGCACCAAAGAGTTTTGAATTTCGAATCTTAGCGCAAGGAGTTTGTGTAAGCATTGAAATAGAGACCGGATATATTTTTGTGTTCCAAATTCAAACACCAAAATAGTGAATAAAAACAAAACAGTGAATAAAAGGCCTTTTTATTCACTGTTTTGCGTGAATAAAAGAAGCTTTTTAGAGTAGGTATGGTATAAATAATAATTTGCACCACCACCACCACTAACCAAGGTTAGTAATAGTATATTATGCAACGAGTGAATAAAGGACGGATTTAAAGCGAGGGCCGTAGATGAGTCACGAGCAAGTGAAGGATTCTAATGATTGAATCACGAACGCAGCGAGTGATTCAACTGTTAGAATCCTGAACGACGCGAGTGATTCATGGCCCTCGATATAAATTCGTACTTTATTCAGGAGTTGCATACTATACTTTATATCATGACTACGAGAAAAGACATAATTTAAGCGAAAATTGAAATTTAATCAAGAAATAAGAATTGTTACATTAATTGAAATGGACATTAAAATTAGAGCAATGACTGAAATTAAGCGTAATTTTCTTATTATTATCATTAGGGTGGTCAACTTGTGAAACAATATTTATTAATCTAATGCCAAACTCCTTGTCGCAAATATCGACCAATCAAATTTCGAGAATTTATTTGCACCAAAGAGTTTTGAATTTCGAATCTTAGCACAAGGAGTTTGTGTAAGCATTGAAATAGAGACCGGACATATTTTTGTGTTCCAAATTCAAACACCAAAATAGTGAATAAAAACAAAACAGTGAATAAAAGGCCTTTTTATTCACTGTTTTGCGTGAATAAAATAAGCTTTTTAGAGTAGGTATGGTATAAACCAATATATTTTGTTTGTAAATTGCACTGTATTTCGTTTACAGTTTTATGCTACTTATTTTTATTGATTTTTTTTATTTTGGTGTTAATATTTATTTTATAGTTTAATAATGTTCCTATGAACTAATAACTACTAATATATAAAAATACATTAAATAGATAACTATTTAATGTATTTTTATATATTTAGACTATAAAGCGGCATGCTGTGAAGAAGAAGATAATAAATACTTCTTCAGGATTCTGGCGTCCTAGTAGTTTGTGAAATAAAATCCCTATAAGTATCTATTCCCATTTCATCATATTCCATCATAGAAAGGAGGCCGAGTCGCAGCAGTAGGCACATTACGTTCTTATGCTAAAGTAATAAAATAAAAAAATAAAATATCTTTATTTCAGACCTTAGTCCATACGTAATTAGTGGTAATGCTCTACCTATTTATCTTTACTTTCAGTCATGGACGATGTCAGCGGTGCTGATCAACATGTTTGGTCAAGGTCTGGTGCTGAGCTTCCCGTCTAGCCTGTTGCCTGCGCTCAGCCAGTCAGACTCACCCATCAAAGCTGACCTGCACACCGCATCATGGCTAGGTAAGATACACATCAGCGTGGTATCTTCCCATGTAGTCTGTTCCCAGCGTACAGCCAGTCTGGCTCACCCATCAAAACTGCCACCATACACCATCCACATATACCTGTAACGACTGCCAAACATCTATATATGGCAGCCGGGACCCACCAACAACTTAACGTGCTTTCCGAGGCATGGTGGAAACTCGGTATGTAATGGGTGGTCAACTGCTCACCCATCCACAGCCCAACATAGGCAACGCGGCTTAATCTAAAGATCGACCCGAGTGGCAGTTATTATTACGCCACGAGCTCCTCAAGCAGCATATTATCAGCAACGCATCCTATTTGTGCGTCTCGTGTGCCAAGCACCGCACGGAGGCGGAAATGGCTCGATCGTCGCTCTTTCGCGCGGACCAGCCAGGACCCCAGGACTATTGGTATAATTGTCCTGGCGGCACACTTAAACATCCTTGATAGTCATTACGGGTAGTTTCAATTCTGCCAATGAATCCCGGAAGTCTGACAACCAGTCTTACGAATCCCATGACCCACTTAGGAAATGTGCAAAAAACTAGTATTCAGCTACAACCGGTTCGACTATACGTTGATTCCACATTTCAATTGACTCAGTTGTAAAAGGACTAGCCAGCTGAGACCCTCTTTTGACTTTAGAACCTGAATGTAAACAGAAATCATCTTTTTTTCAGGATCCATCGTTGGCGTCGCAGGGATACCAGGGTTCCTCATATCTTCACTTCTTATGGACCTCTACGGACGAAAGATTACCCACGGCCTGGTAATCTTGCCAGGAATAATCGGCTGGATTATGATTTACTTCTCCAACGACATCACAATTCTTATGACTGGACGGTTTCTGGGTGGACTGTCCTCTGCAGCAACGGTTTCTTTAGGAGCCATCGTAATAGGAGAATATACCAGTCCAAAGTATCGAGGAGTGTTCCTTTATCTAAAGAATGCCTCAGTGTGCATGGGAGCTATGTTTATCCATATTATAAGTCGGTTTCTCCACTGGAGGACAATAGCATTAGTTGCGTTAACTCCTCTAGTTCTCGCCCTGATCATCGTCTGCACATGGCCCGAGAGTCCTGCATGGCTGCTCTCAAAACAAAGGTACGACAAAAGTGAGAAAGCCTTCTACTGGCTCAGAGGGAACAGTGAAGCTTCTCGCAAAGAAATTACAGGGACCGTAAAAGCCCAAAAAGAACGCATGGCAAAACCAAAATTTAAATTGACTTACTCGGAGAAAATCTCGGACTTTTTCAAAAAATTCACTCAGAAGGACTTTGTGAAACCAGTGATAATAATGTTATTGGCAACTGTTGTCTTAGAAATGAGTGGGAGACATATTTTCCCTGCATACCTTCTCTATATCATGGCTGAGATGACAGGGGAAACTTCACAATCATTCTATTACACTCTAGGATCAGATATCATCATCACAGCTAGTGCTTTGTTTGCTTCAGCTTTAGTCAAGATGATGAATAGAAGAACACTTTTATTCTCCACTGGTTTTGCTGCTTTTGCAGTATTAATGGCAGTTTGTACATATCTTTTCTTAGAATCCAGGGGTATAATACCTGGAGAACGTCCGTGGATACCAATGTCCATGTTAGTTTTATATTTCATTCTTTCCAACTTGGGTTGTGCACCTATACCTTTAGCCTTAGTTGGGGAAGTCTTCCCATTATCTCATAGAGGAGCAGGTTTGGCCTTATCAGGAGTCTGGATATCAATATGTTTGATGGGAGGACTCAAATCCACTCCACATTTGATTGGCAGTATAAAAGTATATGGTTTCTTTGCTGTGTATGGAATTATCATGGGGGTATCTCTTTTTATTCTTTACTTTATAATGCCAGAAACCAAAGACAAGACTCTGCAGGAGATCGAGAATTATTTCAATTATGGAAGGTTTGTGAATGTTGATGATGATGATGATGAAGAAGCTAACACTAAAATGATCAAAGAGTAAGACTGTAGAATTAGGTATAAGTTAGTAATAAATGTTAACCAACCTGCACTGGGCCCACGTGGTAGATTATAGTTCATACCTTCTCATAGAGATGAGGCCTGGAGTCCCAGCAGTGGGAAAATTATAGGCTGATTATGCTGCTATGCTATGCAAATAATAAATTTTGAGTAAGTAGTAATTTAACAATCTTCTATTAGAAGATGCAGTCAAACTTTTCAGTTATCTGCCAAATAAGTATGACGATAGTTTTGTACAATTTGTGATGATAACCTGATGAAATGATAATTATAAAGTGAGTTTCTGATTTGTGCTTTTTACTAATAAGACAAGTGTGACGGTAAATAAATCAAGATTTTGATGTACTTTTTTTGTAATTATTTACGTCTCGCCCCGTTTGTTTTTATGTACGTCTTTTGGCTGAAATTATGATCCCATATATATATATATAATTATGTCTAAAGCCTTTTTGAATTTTATAATAACTGAATAATTTTTAGTTATAATTTAGTTATAATAAGAACTGCCACTCGGGTCGATCTTTAGGTAAAGCTGTGCTTGCCTAGGTCGGTCTGTGGATGGGTGACCGCCCGACATACCGAGTTTCCTCCGTGCCTCGGAAAGCACGTTAAGCTGTTGGTCCCGGCTGCCATATATAGATCTTTGGTAGTCGTTACAGGTAGTCAGTGACCTGAAAGTCTGACAACCAGTCTTACCAAAGGGTATCGTATTACCTAGTATTAACTGGGTTGTGGAGGTCAGATAGCCAGTCGCTCCATGTAAAATACTGGTATTCAGCTGCATCCGGTTAGACTGGAAGCCGACCCCAACATAGTTGGGAAAAGGCTAGGCAGATGATGATGCATACAAACAATTAGGTAAAACCGAAAACAATTGTTTTGCATTACAATAAATAAACCATAAAACAGGGGCGTTGAACTACCATATTATGCTACCTGAACCACAACGCATGATCACCGTGAGAGGATAAAATGTTTCAGTTTAGGGTGTTCGCTCTCGAATCTTCCATACATTGTTGTTAACTTAACAAATAAGTAACGTTAAGTCCCACATGTAGCCACTAGTTTTAATATTCGAGAGTATATTAGAACATGTGCTGCTGCTGACACATACCTCTACTCTTTTATTAAATGCTCCCAAAACATTTTGCTTCTTTCTGGGGCCCTGATACCCAGATAGCCAGAAGGCCTCGCGGCAGACCTTGTAGAAGATGGAGGGACGATGGACAAGACTAACGACCAGTCCACACTGGCCTTAGATTGAACCAACTGGAACTGAAAAACTGGTCATGGGGAGAGGCCTTTGCCCAGCAGTGGAATGATGTAGGCTAACAGTATCAGTCTCCCTGAACATTTGATTTCCTACCCTACCCACCTGGCCTACTCCAGTGTGGAAAAGTGATGCCGCTAGACACCAATGTTGATTTCATTTTCATGTGCATTGTATTCATGTATTTTATGATAAAGTAAGTAATCTTGAATCTCGGCGAAATAGGACTCATTAGTATTTGGGGGTATGAGGTACAGGGTGTAAAGTTCCTCATCCCCCATAGAAAAGGGAGGATCCTCCGACCAGACGGGTGTTGTGTCTGGTGGGCTAACTGCCCGACATTATGTAAGTCGGGATTTTCTATATAGGCTAATGTCGCGGATAAAGTTGATAGCGCGATGTAGGATTTGCCAATTTAGTTCGCCTGTGTTGCGATAGATGTCGCTGTCGCCACAAGTACACCCACATTAATAGGGGGAGAGCCTATTGCCATCAACCAGGCACAAAGCCAAACACCGTCCAAAAATGTAAAGAAAGCAAAAAAAAAAAACATTTAAAAATAAATTAAAAATGTATTTGATTAATAAAGCCTACTATTCAATTAATAATGATATAAATTAATTCATAATGTTATGTATACGTAAAATTTCAATTGTTTATTATTATTGAGATCCCATTTTGTCGTGTTTTGTTTTAGATTTTAATTTTGATGTATGATCCAATTTTGCACACCTGTTAGGGTAGGATATGGTTTAAAGGTCTATTATTTGTATTTTTTCATCCTTATGTCATGCAATAAATGTTTTAATTTGATTTGATTTGAGAATCGAACCCAGGACTTGATGCACGGCAGTCGCGCATGCGGCCACTAGACCAACGAGACAGTCAACAACATCATTATAGAAGGATTTTGATAACCCACTATCCTAAATTTAGTTTAATAACAACCACGTGATGATAAAAGTCCACTAGGTTTCTGGAGCATCATGATTATCTTGAGATATCAACCACCCACTGGCCATGTGAATTATCTGCAGTCAAATCTTGATAATTATAATTGTTCCTTGTTGACTACGGAACAATCCTAGAAATCCGCTAGAAGGTTGGATCCTCTCTCTCTTTAATGTTAAACGCCTGAGAAAATACTAGCAGCTAAATCTTATTGACTATGAATTGCGCAGACTTAACTGTAGCTAACGGTGCGCGGTGGGACTGGACGCCTTAACAAAGACACAGTTCCAAGTTTGCTCGATCTATTCCGACTATAGAACCCTTGTCAATTCTGACCAATGCACCAATAATAACATAACATAACATCACGCTTGTAATGCCCGGTTAGGCAGAGGTGTACCTAATAGTACACCCACATTTCGCCAGTTATGTTTTTAAGTCCCATGTAATAGGGGGCGAGCCTATTGCCATCAACCGGGCACAAATCCAGACTCCGTAGCTGTTACTGAACCAATAATCAGGTTATAAATATTACAATAGATACATGTTCTAGATGCCAGGAGTGCCAGGGTTGCGGAATTTGTTCAAAAGAGTTACCGCGGCCCTGTAACTCAGAGGGCATTAAAAGGAACACGGATGGGTTTCAGTCGGTAACAGTCTGACAGTCCCTTCTGCTCCGCCCAGAACGGGAGGAGTCAATTGTTTTTTTTTTTAAATATATAGTAAGGACGCGACACCGACGCGACGCTACGAAGTGCACTTGGAGCCTTAAAGTTTCTTAGAGGCCCTAATTATTTATTATTCAGTGTTTTAATTCTTTGAGTTCGAAAAAAAGAAGAATAAGAAGCTGAAGGACCTGCTTTCATCACATTGTGTAAAACATTGTGCCGTTGAGTTTATCGCCCACAACTCCTTGTTTTTTTTCTCTCTCGTGTCACTTTCACTAGCATGATAGTATCTAGCCTAAAACTTCGCAGAGGTCACTATGACAGAAACTTTTGTCACAGAGGCAGGATAGGGATGTTATCGAAGTAAGTCATCATCTGCCTAGCTTTTTTGCAACTTAGTTGGGATTGGCTTTCAGCTACCGATATTTTACATGGAGTGACTGCATTACTGACCTCCTCAAACCGGTTAGTACGGCGTCATACGACAACCCTTGGTGACACTGGTCGGAAGTCTTTTCTCTATCTATTTACTACTCTATCGTTCACAGTTTGACGCGGGTCCAATTGAATAAAGACTCGAAGGTTATTGGAATCTAAAAATCTAATCTATGTCTATACAAGTTGGCTTATCGTAGTTGGGGGCATCTCCTAAGGGCTCGTTTACGGAGACGCGGGGCGTCACGCGTCACGTGCAGAAGGCTCGTCTCGAGCTTTTATATTCATTTACTGAAAGGCGCGTCCACCGCAACGAACGCTGCATTTTAAACTAACGAGCGAAAAGTCGCTTCTCGTAAAATCGACGTTTGAAATCGTTAACGTTTTCATACATCGCCATGTGTTTGAATTAAAAACGCACAACGCGCCGCGCGACGCCCCGCGTGTCCGTAAATGAGGCCTAAGTGTTTATACCAAGGCGAACCGTAATCAATAACTCTATAGTGATAAACAACTTTTTCTATCTTTTCATTTAATCAAACCATAAAAGTATATCGGCACTGAAATTAATAAAAACGTGATGCTTAGGGCTTTAGTAATATCTCTAACTCTTTGGCAGGTCAAACGCCTTTCGTCTTACCAAAAAGGGACATGACGAATTTACAATCGAAATATAATCTGTAAATTTTTTTAAGGGCAAAGTCTAAAGTCCATTTCACGAAAGAAGTCCCGCAGACGCAGCGCTGTATGTCGCGCGACATAATGTTGTTTCACAACTTTTGGCATCGTAAATAAACCTTATAATGCACTAATCCAATAATAAACTCACAAAATATCTACCACAACAAACGCACCTTGAAAACATCGACAAACGACAACATGGCCGATCTGTTAAATTTAGTTCCACAATTGTCCGCGGGACTTCTTTGTCACTAAATGACATTGGCAGTCAGTCGAAATATTCGTGCAGGTTTACAATATTTTTTTACTAATTAATGATTTGCAAATAATTAAGTTCAACATAATATTGGTTATATACTTTATAACTGCGTATCTTTTTAAATTTGTTGTCGTAAATCAGGCGTTGAAAAGAGATCTCTCGCGTCTAATGGGCCTACTGCGAGTGCACAGGCTTCACCACACACACTTCACTTTGCCTGCGCGATAACACGGTGCACAGTTGCACACGGTACATCGCGCGTGTGGTTGGTAAAACTGTATTACCATTACCAAACACACGCGCGATGTACTGTGTGCAGCGTGTAATTGCGCAGGTAAAAGTGTGGTGAAGCTTGAGGTTGTGGTAGGCCCATAACGCCTTGTATCGAAACACAGTATCGAAATAACAAAATTGACTCTGGCTCTTGGCGCTTTCTCGTGATTCTGGGTTTCAGGAGTTGCAATAGTTTGGAAATAGTGTCTGCCACACTATTTCCCAAATTGTCCCAAATAAAAAAAAGCATAACTCTTGTATTTTTTTTTAGTCTAATAATTTTGTTGTTCCATTGTGTGCTGTGAATTTTATTAAGTTTGTATCCTGATATCTAAATCTATACTAATATTATAAAGCTGAAGAGTTTGTTTGTTTGTTTGTTTGTTTGTTTGTTTGAACGCGGTAAACTCAGGGACTACTGGTTGGAATAGAAAAAGTCTTTTTGTGTTGGATAGTCCATTTATCGAGGGAGGCTTTAGGCTATATAACATCACGCTACAACCAAAAGGAGCTGAGCATAAATGAAAAATGTTGCAAAAACGGGAAAAATATTTCGTTTTTGAGAGCTTCCGTTGCGTGCGCTGCGAAAACGCTTTAATTTACGCAAATATTGTGTATGGTGGAATTGTTTCTCTTTAAAAGCTCTAAAAAAAAGTCCGCGACAGCATATGTCTATCTTTTAAGATTGACTCACTATAACCTTTTTTTACTATTATAATTTTAGGTTAAAATGAAAGATAATTTGCGAAGCTTATTTAACCCATATGGTATTAATCTATATCTAAATAAATGTGTTTGTTAGCACGGAAATTTAATATAGAATATTTGTGCCCTTTACTTTATACAGTTTAAACAAATACCTTAGAAGATATCGCAATGTAAAAATATCCGCGCAACAAAATAATTACTCTCGCGGCAGTGATTCGTTCGGTCCGGTACGGCAGCCGGCTGACGCGCGTTCCATCGCAATGTAGGCCCCTACGTGGGGATTCTGGCCCCCGGGAAATTCAAATTCAAAATATTTACTGCACCATAATGTTTACAAGTACAAGGTGTTACTGTATATATAACAGTAAGAGATACCTATAGTAATTGTTACTTTAATAAAATCTAAACTAATATTATAAAGAGGAAAGATAAGATTTTTTGTTTGTTACGATTTAACTCAATTTATGTTGATATGATTTGATTTATGTGACGCAGACGAAGTTGCATGGGTCAGCTAGTAAAGAAATATTATTACTCAATTTTTTTTGAAGTTTTTGCCTTCCTAGAATGTTGGAGCTGATTTTTTTTTTTAACGGTGCTCACTAGGAATTTCTCCCATATCGTGGGTGTGTTGACAAACATTTAAACTCACATAACAAACACCCAGATCTGTAACTATCTGTAGGCCAACCATGTATTAGTTCCGTGCGGGGATCGAACCCGCGACACGCAGCGCAGCAGTCTAATCGCCCAGCCATTACGCTAACCGTGTCCGTGTCCGTGTTATTAGGTCAACCGAATTAAACAGCTATGCCTACCTATAAGTTTTAGTAATTTGCTTCAAGTGGCAATCCCGTAGGTCTTAGCTGTTGCCACTCCTACGGCAGAGGAATCTACCGATCACTGGTTAGTTATAAACTGTGAAACACACATGTTTCCTATTTTGTATAAAAGAAACGCGTTTTGACTGGGAATTATATTATATCACTACATAGTATAAAACAAAGTCGCTTTCTCTGTCCGTATATCCCTATGTATGCTTAAATCTTTAAAACTACGCAACGGATTTTGAAGCGGTTTTTTTAATAGATAGAGTGATTCAAGAGGAAGGTTTTAGTGTATAATTTGACCGACATTCACGCGGGCGAAGCCGCGGGCATCAGCTAGTATATTATATGTCAGATTGTCAGTGCGTTTGTATCAGCACATGTATTAGTTGGTTTTGCATATCAAAAAGTAACCATCAATGATTTTTATAGTCACTGTGCCCGCGTGTGATTTCATAAGCACGATTTGATCCCAATTCTGATGTAGGATTGTTACGATTTATTCGGTTAGCGATGGGTTTTGTGCAGTGAAAACATACTGGGTGTGACACACTGTTTTTATCTAAACTATATGATATAACAATCTTATCTTATCTATGTATCTACTGTTATCTATATTATATCTATTGACATTATAAAGAAAGAGGAAAAAAATACGTTTGTAACGAAAAAACGCAATAACTAGCTATTGGATCGATTTCAAAACCTCAATATAATTTAAAATTCAACCCCTAAGGGAGTTAAATAGAGGAAGAAAATTTGTTAGAACATTTTTCGATATCCATGCGAGCGAAGCCGCGGGCAAAAGCTAGTTTAGGTTATATTTTAAAACTAATTGAGGCCAGGTGTTACCTGAACCAGCCAAAACAGAAACAGATGACTGTCTGTTTTAAAGTCCAGACATAATCTTGGTCAGGTCACGTGGTAAGAGTATTATAAGTGTTCTTAAATGGTAGCCTTATATTCTGCCTCCCGTAATAAACGATCGACAAACAGACATACAAACTATTATCTTGTTACAGAAGACAATAAATGGATTTGTGTATAATCGGTGCAATAAAGTTGAAGGTATTAGATTATCACCAATTACCTACTGATAATTAGTAGAACAGTTGTTACCGACAGTTGCCGGTGAGGGCAGGGCAAAATGGTGTCTCCGTTCTTTAGACAGGTAGATAATATTACTGTTTATTTTTGATGGATTTGTGATGTAAACGTGTTGAAAAATTTTGTAGTATTGAATCAGTGCATCTTCTCCTTCGAAGCATTTCGATAGCGATCTAAATTGTGTTACCCCAAAACTGAGCTACAAGTTAGGCGCTTTCGGTTGCGTCCATAAGTTCCTGCAGTGATCAAACAACAGGGCACGCAGGACACGTTATTAAGTGCCCCACCGTTTGTGGTACAGCACCACATTTACACTCCAGGGTAGAGTCATTCATGAATGTCCACCTCAGCAGGTTTTCTTAAACCAGAAAGCTTGTTTGATCAAATCATGTAACTGATTCTGTCAGGAAGAGATTGCGCTGCGCTCACGCAAATATTGAGCACTGTATTGTTTATTCCAAAAAGTTAACTTAGCAGTGATATTTCTTGATGTTCAATCATGTGTCCCTAACTTAGCAGTGATATTTCTTGATGTTCAATAATGTGTACCCTTGTTTCGCAGACAGAATATTCATAGAATCTTGTTTCCCAGAAAATGTTTTGTAATATTTGTTTTTTTTTTATTACGAACATTATGGTTTCTACTACTATACAAATTAAATGAAACAAATGTTACAGAAACACAATTCAATGAAATTCTATCACATTTTTTTATTTAACAAACTAACGACTGGGTTTCAAAGGGGTTTTCCGCACACACGATTTATTGTTGTTTTTACTTTGAATTTATAAGTTTTGCACACGCAGACTTTAACCTTAAGTTGTCTCTTTGTTTTTTTAATAGTAAGTACCTGGATGACCAAGTTTTTTAAAAAATTTAAATTTAAATACTTAGCTATCTGATTGATGACGGTTTGTCGTCCCCTGCTTGCTAAACTTCATAAAAATCGTTGCAGCCGTTTCCGAGATTCTTAAGGAAGTAAGGTTATTTATTCAAAATTTCAAAGGCAGATTGTTTTGCTCGTTTAAAGGTATAACATAGATTACACGACTGCCCAAGAAATGGAGTGCTATGTTTTCAGGGTTCATGTTCTTGTGTGTCTTGGTTTCTTTATTCCATGAAAACTCTTCCTCCAACCAAATTCATTATGCGGTGTCTTTAGAATATGTGCATAGGGATGTTTACTGACTGAAAAAAATATGATTCTAATTAGCCCGTCTGTTAGATTATCGAAAAATATTGGATACGTATTTTTTTATTTTATCAAATCAATAAAAAATGACGCAGATAAATCGCGTCAAAGATTTGAGTGGGGGGTTGTGATGTCACTCACCGGTAAAAAATGACATACTAATGTATCGTCTTCATTGTTTGTTTACGTGAAAAAAGATAAGATACGTGCCCAATATTTTTTTGATCTATCTGACGGAATAATTAATTTTTTTTAGTTAACTACCCTATTGTCTTGGGTTATACCAGATAAAACTAATTCAGACAATAAGTATTTCATTTATAAAAACTTTCTTACAAAAACTCGAGCAAGTTACCATACAGGTGAGGAACTATACATTTTGTTATCTACGAAGGACACACGTGTCAGTGCTAGGGCAAGGTATGTCAGAGCTATTGATCTGGGAGTCTATCGTGGTCGGATTGCACGGCTCCAATGAGTGGTGGCGAAATCAAGTATCTTGACATGTGGGGTGTGAACTCAGCGATCATTGTACCGATAGTCATTTCAGCCAATGGTTTAATTGCTAACACCTGAGGAGGCTCTCGTTAAGCAGCTGGATCAAGGGTTTGATACTGGACACGGTTCGTATTGTTAGGAGGTTTCTTTCTCTCGAGCCCTGACCACCGATAGCTTGGATACCATCGAATTATAATTATTACAAAAAAATTTTTTTTTAAGAAGTATTAAAAAATGTATGAAAATTGGGTACAAAATAAACGAAAGAAAAAAAATAATAATGGTATGTAAGGGTAGGATACTTCCCGTCGGGGCTGCGGGTTGTTCGCAAGAGATACCGCGGCGTCGACATGAAGGGCTAAGTAGGAACATGGGTGGTTTTTAGTCAGTAGAAGTCTGACACTCCCTTCCGCTCCGCCTGATGATTTCCATCATCAAATGACTCCTCCCGCTCTCACACTACAAAAAATGGAATATTTACAGATAAAATCAATGTAACGCAAGATGTTTCTTGCATCAGTATGGATTCATTAAGACCTTGACTTGAAAGAAATTGAGGAAAAAGTAAACAAGATTGTGTGGGAATCGTAATTAAACGATTAATCTTTATTTACGATCTTAGTGCGTGCTGGCCATTACTGTAACTGGCCTCCATAGCCTTAGACGTCATCAGAATTTATGAAATCACTAACCGTGCCCGCGAACTTCATTCATGTAAATTTATTACTTTCCTATAACTGGTACTGTTAACAATTTCATAATCATCATCATCAAGCTATAATGTTCTACTACTGCTGTTTGTGCGGGTTGGTAGATGTCACATGTCTTCGAATTTTTTGGTTAGACATTTTTTTTGGTTAAACGTTTCCTCACGATGTTTTCCTTCACCGTTTTGAGAGTTAAACAATTTACTATTACAATAACAATCATAGAAAAAAGAAATATAGACCATTCACTTATTTGCCAACGGTCTATAATTTTTTTTACACCTATTTGAGAGTTAAAATCAACAAACATATTGAAAGTAATGTCTATATTATCTGCCTCTTAGAATGGATGTAGTTCTAAAGAGCTGCTTCTTATTAATATGGCCATAAGACACCAGGTTCGCCGTTCCCGAAGGGCTCTGTCGACATATGGATATATTATAAGAAGGCCTATGATTCGGTACCTCATACATGGCTCATGAGAGTACTGGAGTTGTATAAAGTTGATGCAACTCTGCGTACCTTCCTGATGTATGGGGCAATGGAGAACGGTCCTCCGCTATCCAGGATGTCACGCAATCCAGAAGAACAGTGAACCGTGGAGGATCGAGCGTGGCATATTCCAAGGTGATACTCTGAGTCCATTGTGGTTTTGACTAACCTTAAAGTTTCTCAGCACACTGCTTGAGGATACAGGTCTACGCTTGAGGAGAGGTGATCAGGTCATATCTCACATTATTTACATGGATGATCTGAAACTCTTTGCCGTCAACAATTTGCAACTGATGAAGCTACTGAAGGTAACCGAAACTTGTAGTAGCGGCATCAGAATTGAATACGATGTGGACAAATAAAAAAAATTTAATGTTACCTTTAGTACTTAGCTTTTACAGCGGAAAATTATAGGAAAATTAAGAAATTACTCAATAAAATTGAGGCACTTTTATTAGAAATATTTAATTATGAAAGAAACAGCAATTATAATCTCTTTGAATGGAAATTAATTGTTTTTCGTGACTCCGTGGTTATTAAAAAAATAATGATGATAATAGTTTTAAGGTCATCATCTGCCCAGCCTTTACTCAATATTTTACATGGAGTAACTGCTTATCTGACCTCCACAACCCAGTTATCACTAGTTAATACAAAGCCTTTGGTAAAACTGGTTGCCAGACTTTCAGGCTACCGACCTGTAACGACTGTCACCCATCCACGTACCAACCTAGGTAAGCACGGCTTAACCTACAGATCAACCCGGCAGTTATTAGTAAGCCACGAGTTCTAGTTTTATAAGGCAATAAAACAATATATTATTACGATTAAAATAATATTTGTGCTTATCATTTACTAGCTTTTGCCCGCGATTTCGCCCGCGTGGATGTCGGTATGTTGACCAATTATAATATGTACTTACCTTCCTCGAGAACCACTCTACTCTATCCACCGGTGAAAACAACATGAAAATCGGTTTAGTAGTTTTTGATTTTGAGTAGTTTTGAGAGAACAAACAGACAGGTTTAACCGACTTCCAAAAGGGAGGAGGTTCTCTATTCGTGTGTATGTATATATATTTTTTATATAATATGTAGTGATAGTGATGTAGTGACAGTGATGGGAAAAACTAAAAACTAATTACTGATAGGTATACCAAAATTAATAACATCACGTCTGTAATCCTCAAAGGGTCAGGCAGAGGTTGTAAATAGTTACCTATAGCCACCAAATTTTTCCAATTACGTTTATGTCCCATGTAATAGGTAGTGGTTGAGTCTATTGCCATCAACTGGGTATAAAACCAGAATCCGTGGCTGCTACTGACAAATTCCTGATGGAAAACTCCATAAGACTTTGACCGACTTGAGAATTGAACCCTGGACCTCATGCTCAGCAGTCGCGATCATCAAACCAACGAGTCACGGTCTAACCATTGTTTTATAAATCTTTCCCTTTAGTTTAAGGGGAAATCAACTATAATAATCAACGATTATTAAGTGGGTGATATCACCCAGGTGAACATATTGTACTAAACCCTAGAATGCAGTAATAAAACATTGTTTGTAATAATTAGATAAGACCATATCATAAAGTACCTGCATTTTCTTAACATAACGTGAATCTGAGTAAATATACAAAGTTATCTCGTTTTATTATGTTTCCTCGTTTAAAAGGAAGCAACTGGTACTTATCACAATATTTGTAACAAAACAATAGTTTGTTTGTGTTATGTGTGTCTTTGTTTGCTTTTGTGTTTTGTATTTGTAGATTTGGAGCTCGTGGCTTAATAATAACTGCCACTCGTCTCGATCTTTAGGTTAAGCCGCGCTTGCCTAGGTTGGTTTATGGATGGGTGACCACCTATGACATACCGAGTTTCGTCCGTGCCTCTGAAAGCACGTTAAGCTGTTGGTCCTGGCTGACATAATATAGATCTTTGGCAGTCGTTACAGGTAGTCCTAGTCAGTGACCTGAAAGCCTGACAACCAGGGTATACCAAAGGATATCGTTTTACTGGGTTATTACCGAGTATTAAGTCTTCGAGCGTCCTTATGATCACCCGGTGGATCATAAGACATTCAAGCAATGTTAGCGGACGTTCAAGAGGTTAACTGGGTTGTGGAGTAAAAAAAACGTATATAAATGTTTAAAGGAAATAATTATAATAGTACCAGTATACTCCATAAAGGAAACTTGAAAATAAACCCTGCAACCAAAGAACAAAGTACATTGACGTTGAACAGTCTTTCAAGACCTTACTTATTCAGAATGTCTTTCTAGGCTTGGACCCTATCAGCGGTATGGACCAACATGATTGGGCAAGGCATGCTGCTGAGCTACACCACCAGCCTCCTGCCAGGTCTACAGGCTCCAGACTCTCCTATCAAAACTGATCTGCACACTTCATCTTGGCTAGGTAAAGCCTACACTCTTTTTCAATACACTTCCTCCAAAACTGGCTCTTATGGCACTACGATTAGATTCAACATGCAATGTATTTCACATGCGTGCTTTTTGGAACGAAGTTCCTTATCGCGCGTTGTGAAAGGGGGCTAGGCGGAAAAAAATCTTACGAAAAGTTGTCACGACACTTTTTGCTATAGTAAGCTATTGTAAGCTGTGCGGCGTCGCATGTTTCTCTGTCTGTCTCTCTCTCTCTTATAGAAAGCAAGCCAGATATTTTCATTTCTACATTTCTTTTTTTTTTTTTTTACATAATAAAAAATAATAACAATAACTTCGTTCCATCCGGGTGTTCCTTGACACCTCTCAAGTTTTTTTTTCTTCCTGTCCTTGTCACATGTTTCTTGGGGAACACGTTCTTTTCTTCCATACTCCTGTGTCCACCATCACGCTATCATTTACTCCTTTTCCTTTCATTTCATTCCTAACACAATCCTTTTATCACATCATCTATCACATATAACTAAACATAGACTACAACTACTACGAAATACTGCACAAGCGCTCCGATAAGATTGACTTAAAAAACTTTTCGTTTTCAGCATCATCAGCTGGCCTCTCCGGAATCCCAGGTTTCTTGATATCATCATTCCTCATGGACTTCTATGGACGAAGATTGGCTCACGGCATCGTCATTCTACCTGGTATCATTGGTTGGCTGTGCATATACCTAGCTCGAGGGATACCAGCTCTCATGATTGGGAGGATCTTGGGTGGGTTCACTGCTGGAGCTACAGTCTCTTTAGGAGCTATCGTTGTGGGAGAGTACTCAGACCCAAAGTATAGAGGAGTCTTCTTAAATCTGAAGACAGCATCCGTGTGCTTGGGAGGTATGACAGTTCATATTATAGGGCATTTCTACCACTGGAGGACAGTGGCCTTGATTGCCCTTATTCCGCATTTTCTAGCCTTGATTATCGTCTATACATGGCCAGAGAGCCCAGCCTGGTTGGCTTCAAGAGGAGAGTATGAGAAAAGTGAAGATTCCTTCTATTGGTTGAGAGGACAATCAGAAGCATCCTATAATGAGTTAGAAGAGCTAGTAAGAGCTCAGATGGAGCAAAGATTAAAACCAGTACAGAAGTCAACATGTGGTGACAGATGTGAAGATTTCTTTAAAAGATTTACACAGAGGGATTTTCTCAAACCTCTGTTTATAATCTTAATTAGCAGCATTTTATTAGAAACCAGTGGCAGGCACATCTTCCCTGCTTACGCTTTACAAATCATTGGAGAAGTGACCGGTAACAGGTCTCAGTCCTTCTACTACACATTGGCAATTGACCTAATCATCACTTCTAGTGCAGTTTCCTCCTCAATTCTTGTAAAAGTCATGAAGAGAAGAACTTTACTCTTCTCCACAGGATTCTCCGCATGTGCAGTACTCATGGTTGCCTGTACTTACCTCTTTTTAGCAGACAAAGGAATAATTCCTAATGACAAAACTTGGATACCGATAGGAATTTTCGTGATATACTTTATCCTTGCCAATTTGGGTTGTACTCCCATACCCTTAGCTTTGTTAGGAGAAGTGTTTCCATTACGTCATCGAGGAGTAGGATCTTCAGCGGCTGGGACCTTTATATCTCTTGGAGTGATGGTAGGACTCCAGATCACTCCATACTTACTCATTAATTTGAAAGTCTATGGCACGTTTGCAGTTTTTGGTATTACCATGGGCCTTGCTCTGTTGGCTTTATACTTCATGTTGCCTGAAACTAAGGATAGGACTCTTCAAGAGATTGAAGACTATTTCAATTATGGAAAGTTCCGAGAAGATAAGGTGGATGTCGATGAAGAAGTTAAAATTAAAATGATGAACTGAACAGTGATCAAAAGAGAGGTTTTTGTAAATAGTGATATATTAAATATTGAACTGAAGAATATGAGACTTGATATTGTCATATTAAAACTCATTAGGTGTTTAGATAATAATAAAGGGATAATGATGGCATTAGCATGTGATTTATTACGCACAATGGCCCAATGAAGAGGCTAAGTGTGGATAAAAGCCCAGTTTTTTTTGCTTGCTCTTGAACACAATCTTGCCCTAAGGGCAGAGATGAGGTCGACGATGGAACGAGCTTACCCAGAAGAGGCCTATTTACTCACGACTTAAATAGATTGGGGGTTGGGGGATTGGGGTCATATGAACTCGGGAAAACCGACGCAGGCAGGGAGTTCCACTCCATGGCAGCGCGCATAATAAAGGACTTAGCAAAGCGCTACGTTCTAGTGTGTGGAACATCGACTAGGTATGGGTGATAACCTGCAGTACGCCTAGTCTCCCGATGGAAGAAGGGAGATGGTGGAATCAGCCCGTGGCCCGCACTAAACATGTGATTTATGATGCTTTCATGATAATAATTATTGTTGTAGTTGGTCGAGTGTTCTAGCTGTGGCTAAATCTCTGTTATAGTTTCTCTTATAGATATTATGTTTCCATCGAATTTAGCGAGCTACTGCCATCTCGTGGTTGCATTGTGATCAACATAATTGTAAGACTAGATTGTACAATAGTTAGCGTTAAAGTGGTTTTGTTAAACAATTATATCTTAAGATTCTTGAAATTGTAGTTGTTTTAATTTCTTTTCAACTCTAGGTAGATCAGGGTTGCGGGTCAGAAGTCCGATGTCTGTATCTACGAGCAATTTGGATTATGAGAATTACTTGTTTTAGGATTATCCAGGTGCACACGGCAATACATTAAGCTACATAATTATATATCCAGAATATCTCTCGACACGGTTGGCGTAGTGGGTCAAGCAATGGACTGCTGCGCTGCGTGTAGCGGGTTCGATCCCCGCACGTAACAAATATTTGTATGGCCTACAGATAGTTGTTCCGGATCTGGGTATTTGTGTATGTGAGTTTAAATATTTGTGAACGCACCCACGAAACAGGAGAAATTCCTAGTGTGGGGCAACGTTTAAAAAAAAGTATAACCTGACCTCTTTCCTGTGCATGAAGAAACAAGAAAAAAGATCGTAAACAAGACAAAGGAGTTTCAAACAACAGATATACAATAACAATAATAAATATATAGAAATATTATGTATGATATTATTATATAGAATAACAATAATAAAGATACGGTTTACATAATTTAAATGACTAATAAGTATTTATGAGAAAATGTTTCAGTCATAAAGAAGGTGGGGCGTGTCACTTGATAAGAAATCTATCCATTTATACCTATACTTATTGATAATGCGAAAGGACCTAGCTGTCGGTCTGTCTGCTTTGTGTTCACGTCAATATGAATTCGAATTAAATAAATTATATTTAGATTGGCTTTTCAACTTCGAAGCGGGCAAAGCCATAGGGAAACGCTAGCTGTTTAAATCACTATCACTACATAGAGGCATATAAAACAAAGTCCACCGCCGCCGATTTTCATTCTGTTTTCAACAATGGATAGAGGAAGTTCTCGAGGAAGGTTTTATAGTACTTATTCAATAATTTTTGTAATAGGGTATTTCACCAAAAAAATCTAAATTAGTCCGTCTGATAGATTTCCAAAAAACAATCAACACATATTTTTTCTTTTTTCACGCAAACAAAAGATGAAGACGATAACAGTGCTTCGAAAAGTCGTGTCAAGTCGTGTGACGTCACAAGGTTATTACTTTTGTACCCACAAAGTGACGTCACAAGTCCCCCTCATGTACTCATGATTTTTGACACGTTTTATTTTCGTCAATTTGTATTAATTTGATAAAACAAAAAACACGTAAGAATCTAATATTTTTCGGTAGGGAATCTAACAGACGGACTAATTAGATTTTTTTGGTGAAATACCCTATTCAACCCATAAGAGAGAGAGGAAAGGAATGTGGGAGACCTTTGCCCAGCAGTGTGACACAATGGGGTAATTAAAAAAAACCCCTACGTGAGTTAAATTTTATTATTTTAGCTTTATTTTTTTAAATACCCCGGGATGAATGTTTGTCGGGATATTTTTCGACATCCACGCGGGTAAAGCCGTGGGTAAAAGCTAGTTCCTTTTAAATTTCTTTCACTTTTTGTTACTGTTTGTGTGACTGAGTTTTTTTTTGACATGTTGCCCCATCATACTACTAATTTCTCCTGTATCGTAGTGGGCTGGGTGTATTTACAAACATTTAAACTCACATACACAAACAGCCAGACCTAGAGCAACTACCTGGAGTCTTTGGTCAACTGGACCCACTTAAACAGGACCCACACGAACTGGACCCATCTAGCAACCAAATCACATTTTTACTTGGTCGACGGGCCGGGGGTCCAGTAGCTGCTTGCTACTAGTCTAGTTGACCAAAGACTCCCTAGTAGGTCATACAAATATTTGTTCCATGCCGGGATCAGGGGAACCTAATTGTTTTCTGAAAATCTGATCACGTGTTGATTAATATTATTTACTCATTCTATCGTTTTATTGCTATGAGTGGGGTTTATTGCTTTAAGTACCTACTTTACTTTTGATAAAGGTACTGATACAAATAAATGTTTTTTAACAACAACGTTTTATTGTTTCATCATCGTCAGCCTATAATGTTCTCACTGCAGAGTCTCAGCCCTCCTCTCTTTAAAAGTGAGTGGGATATAATTCACCACGGGGGCCCAATGCGAGTTGATAGATGTCACATGTCTTCGAATTTGGTTCTAGGACATGCCGACTCTCACGATGTTTTCCTTCGCCGTTTTTGAGAGCAGTAGTGATGAAATAAATTACCCAAAGTAATGCGCCTGCCTGGGTTCGAACCCACGACTTACTGGTCGTAAGTCGAGGCTGCCACCACTGGGCCACCACTGCTCTTGTTTTATTGTTTGTTGGCTCTTAAAAGATACAATCCATAAGGTTTCCACATTCACTGCATTTCCTGAAAGACACAATTAGCACTGGAAACCACCAGAAATGCGCCGAGTTAATAAAGTCTGATAAGTCGCGGTTAAAATGGAACTGGGCTGGTCACATTTGCCGCACGTCGGAGGAGCAATGGGTAAAAATTATCACTCAGTAGATACCAAAATGCAAGAAACGACAATGAGGCAGGCCCAGAAGGAGTTAGCGAGCTGAACTCCTTCTCAAAGGCACTAGATGGCGAAAAGTGGAAGGAGGGAAGGGATACCTTTGCCCTGCAGTGGGACAATAAAGGCTTATCATAATAAGTCTCGGAAAAACAGCTCAATTGTTTGGATTTCATAAATCCTATATTATGACAGGACAAATATTATGACTGCACGTGTTTTTTAATAACACCGTTTAATACTAATTCGTGTTGCCTGTTGATAACAATAACACAATGGCATAATCTCTGTTTACGTGCTGTGTTCATTTTGTAAGGAGTGTGAGAGCCGCCATGTTTGTTGATTTCGAAGCATTTTATCTTTATGTAATAAATACATTATTATAATCAATGACCTTTAAAGGAGGTTTATTGACTTTTCGATATTTAAACTATGTAAATGAAGTATGAAGCGTCATCTGCCTAGCCTTTTCCCAACTATATTGTTAGTGCTTTAGTAATAATCACCCGTGAAGAGCTCGTGGCTTAATAAAAAATACCACACCGATCGATCTTTAGGTTAAGCCGCGCTTGCTTAGGTTGGTTTGTGGATGGGTGACCACCCATTACATACCGAGTTTCCTCGGTGCTTTGGAAAGCACGTCAAGCTGTTGGTCCCGTCTGCCATCGATCATGGCAGTCGTTACTGGTACTCAAGGACCTGAAAGTCTGACAACCAGTCTTTCCAAAGGGTAGGTAGTATTACCTAGTATTAACTGGGTTGTGGAAGTCAGACAGGCAATCGCTCCATGTAAAATACTAGTATTCAGCTGTATCCGGTTAGACTGGAAGCTGACCCCAACATAGTTGGGAAAAGGCTAGGCAGATAATCATCACGATATACGATACTTCGAAAGCTTCTTTAGACTAATTACAAAACAAATGTTAATTGAATCATAACCCGTTACATAGCTCACTGAGTTACCTTGAATTTATGGACCAGCCGTATCATGAGTGTCCACGTTTCGGTCCCGTAAGTCAGAACAGGCAAGACGCACCTTGGTCTTATGGCTCCGTGGAATACGCGACGGCAAGACTCGGCAAAGCATCCCAATCCCTGCACAGCCCAGCTGAATTCTTCTGTTACCCATTGCTACTTCACCCTAGATACTGATTCTGTAAGTTATATCGCCAACACATCAACCATTATATTATTGTTGTCCTCGCGAAGTTTTCCAAAAATATGTTTACCTCGGGTAAACTTTGTTTTTCTCTAGAGAAGGAGGCTTTTAGAAGAATTTGGCTGGGCTAGGCAGCGTGTATGAACCGGTCCAGATGTAAAAACGTGGAAGAGGCGAAAGGAGTATATTAAGGATATTAGCAGGTGGAGTTTTCTAGTTTCTGCATAACCGATAAATAAACGAGAAAAGAGAGATTTCATTCATCTTTCCTTCCTACCTATAATGGTCAGGAAGGATGGATGAATAAAATAGTGTACCTAATGTTTACTTCCACTTGTACTTCATCAGTCTACAGCAATCCACTGCTGGATATAGGCCTCTTCTGCACACACACACACACTCCAGTCAGCTCGATTTTCCGCAACTCTCATCCAGTTGCTACCAGGCACCCAGCGAAGATCCCAGGATTCGTTCCACCGAGCGTGATGGCATCCCTTACTTTTTCTGGAACTAATGCGTATTATATCTATATATATATATATATATCCTATCCTATCCTATCCTCTTCCCCCCGGACCGCCGTAAGGTGTTAACGTGTTTTCTGTACCGCGCTAAATTATTTTTTATTTATTTAATAAAATAATACAGTAAATTAAATCGACACTTGTACTAGGAGTGCATAAAGGTGTAGAAGTTCCCAAGTGACCACGGCTGCGGCTCTGTGTACGGATACTCCAACCCGCCTGTGCGCCTGGTAGTTCGCAAGCGGCCTGGGCCCCACCCCCACTTACGTCACGTAAGAATTTCTATTATATTCATATCTGCGCGAGCGCCCTACTACATCGCACCGGAGAAATAACCACGCCCTTCATCGATGACATTGGAAGCGTGTGCATAGCTGACCCCGCCTACTGTCCCAAGGACAACCAATTACGAGAGCTTAATGAGCTAATTAAGTGAAATCACACCTTCGAACTATTTAAGCAGCCAATTGTGAGACGTTTTCCTGAACCTATTAGTGGTGTTCTCTAATCGCCGTGTGCGCAACTAAAAGTAAAAATATTTATTTAATTATTACACTGCCTGATAAGCTGCATACCCTATTAGTTAAGGAATTATGGCAGAGAAAATGGATAAATCCCTTTCTGATACGAGCATTAACTTGATGGGTTCTGCATGCAAAACCCCACCAAATTACGTATTTCAAAGATCAAAGAGAAACAGGGACGAAATGGAAGACTCCCTCGGCAAACAGCTGGAAGAATTTATGCTTGAAATGCGTAAAATGATGACAATGTTCTCAGATAAACATGGCAACGAGATTAAGCAAATGAATACTACCCTAAAAGAAATACAACAGTCAAACCTCAATATAGAAAGCTCCATTACTAATTTAACAGCGCAAAATGAAGAACTGAGGAATAAAATCAATCAGTTGGAGCAGCAGTCTAAGGAAGACAAAAAGTGTATTACTATTCTGGAAAACAAACTTGAAGATTTGCTTATGGGAGGGCGTAAAACTAACTTCGTCATAAAGAATGTACCACGAAGAAATAACGAAAATAAAGAAGACTTAATAGAAATGGTCATGTGCCTGTCCCGCAACTTAAACCTCAATGTTAACATAAATGACGTAAAGGACATTTATAGAGTACGTGGGAAAAACTCCTCTCAACAAATTACTCCGATAGTAGTGGAAACTGGCTCCACTCTTCTAAGGAATGAAATTCTAAAAATGGGTAAGGCCTACAATATAAAAAACAAATCTAAATTGTGCTGTAGGCATTTGGGATATAAAACCTCAGAAGATACCCCTATATTTTTATCGGAACATTTAACTCCGAAGGGATCGCGCCTACACTTCCTCGCGCGCGACTTAACCAAGTCAGGGGCTTATAAGTTTTGCTGGACTGCCTATGGCAAAGTTTATTTAAAGAAAGATGAGGCCTCACCCACCATAACTATTTATTGTGAGGAGCAAATACACCAACTTCTGGTGAAAACATGACTAGTATATATATGCTACCTACCTATAATATTATGTATAACTTTACTACTTAATAATGCTTTGAAATTGTTTTTGAATTATTTTATTGTTACTTACCTTGTTTACAACTACTTACAGTTTGCCAATGTCAGTTTATCTTTAAGCTCGAACTGTTTCGTTAACATTTATGCAAATTCTTTCCATTACATACACAGTACTCACAATTATATACACGCTACACACATACATTCAAAACTAATATACTTTAAACTATCTATTTGTATAATCTTTACACAAAGAAAGCCTTCCGATACGTGCTTAGTTCATATTTACATACCTACAAATCTTACATACACATTAATTCTAAACATTTACTCTCTAAATGGGTGACACTTTATTAACTTTAAATGAAATAGACAACATTGAGATCGCCCGTACCGTCGAGTGTGATATTTCAGATCTAAAAAAACATGTTCACATAAACAAAAACGACCTAACTATTATTTCCCAAAATATAAGGAGCATTTACTGCAATTTCGACGACTTTTTGCTTAACTTATCAACAGTTAACTTTAATACTGATGTCATAATTCTGACGGAATGTAGACTTAATTCTTCTAAACCAATTCCCCAATTACAAAAATATCAGTCCTACTTTACGTCACGCCAATTAAACCAAAATGATGGAGTTGTTGTTTATATTAAACAAGGATTAAAACACAAAGTAAAAGAAATCAAGTTATCTCAAGCGTCTTGCCTTCAATTAGACTTACTTAACAATATTGTATTGGGTATTTATCGTTCCCCTTCTAATACTAACACTGATAACTTCGTGAGTTCGCTTAGTGCTCACTTAGATACACTAAATTCCTACAATAATATCATTATAGCGGGAGACATAAATATCAATATCAAACCAAAAGAATCAGAGACGAACAGTGACCTTATCAATAGAAATAGCTATCTCAATATGTTGGCATTGTATGGTATCCTACCTGGACATGTACTACCTACTAGAGAAAGGAACTGCCTTGATCATTTTATGATAAAAGTACATAAGAAAAAGGTCTCACCATTTATTGCTATATTACACACCACTATTACCGACCATTATACCACCTTCCTGGCACTTACTAAATTAAAAAACGTTCACATCCCTGACAAAACTATCACTAAACTAGATTATGATCAGGCCTTAAAAGATTTACAACAACAAAACTTATCTGAATTACTCCTCTGTAATGACCCCAACTTATTAACTACTCTTCTCATTAGTAAACTAATCGATAGCATAAAAAATAATACCACTATCCGAAGGGTACCTAATAATAAGCGTATAATAAAGCCGTGGATTACTACAGGTATTCTACGTTGCATAAGAAACCGTAATAATCTACAAAAAAAATCTAGACTTGACCCACACAATGATATACTAAAAATAACCTATACTAGGTACAGGAATTATTGCAATTATTTGATCAAAAAATTGAAGCGAAAATATGAAAGAGATTTACTTACAAATTCGGTATCGAACAGTAAATTGCTCTGGAAAAATATTAAACATCTAACCTATTCTAATAATTGTAAAAATGATAACTCTGAAATATTAAACATAAGAATGTCAACTAATGACTCAATAAATTTTATAAACAATCATTTTGCTAATGTAGGTCAACAGTTAGCTCAAGAAGTCCAGCTTAATATAACTAATCCTAATAATAATCAACTAAAAAATTTACCATCCCAAATTAACACCTTCGTTCTTCTAGACACCGACCCTGATGAAGTTGATAAAACATTGATGAGTCTTAAGTCTGACAGTGCCCCCGGATGTGACAATATACCCACAAAATTTATAAAATTTGCTAGAGCTGAAATTGTTCCCATTATAGCTCACCTGACTAATCTCTGTTTCCAAAAAGGTATTTTTCCTGATTTGCTAAAGCAATCCATTATCATCCCAGTACACAAGGGGGGGGATAGAGACGATGTCAATAACTACCGACCTATATCTGTTTTACCATGCATATCAAAAATTCTGGAAAAATTATTAAATCATAGATTAGTCCAATATTTAACCAAATTCAACATATTTTCACATTCACAATTCGGTTTTAGACAAAAATTATCCACTGAGGATGCAGTTACTGGTTTGAGCTCTTTAATAACTAAGCATCTTGACTCTGGGAATAAATGCTTGACTGTATTCTTGGACCTCAAGAAAGCATTTGACACCGTCTCTGTCCCCGTCCTAGTGAAAAAGCTGGAGAAGGCTGGAATAAGGGAAACTGCTCTCAACTTATTAAAAGACTATCTATCGCAGAGAAAACAACAAGTTAGGGTAGGAGAGGTTACAAGTGATCAAGCGGCGGTATCATTCGGCGTTCCTCAGGGAAGCGTACTAGGCCCAACACTCTTCCTGGTGTACGTTAATGACCTCTGCAACATGAACATCAATGACGCAGAGGTCTTCTCTTATGCCGATGATACTGCGATAGTCTTCTTTGGTAACTCCTGGAAAGATGTGAAGCGAAAAGCTGAGGTAGGCCTGGCCCATGTAGCTAACTGGCTTATCAATAACTTGCTCACACTAAATACATCTAAAACGAACTACATATGTTTTAGTATAAGCAAAAACACACAACCTAGTGATAATTTGAACATAAAAGTTCATGTATGCGGTGATACTAATAATAGACAGTGTAATTGTTCGGTTATTAAACAGGTCACACAGACAAAATATTTAGGCGTGATACTCGACCAACGATTATCCTGGTATCCCCACCTTGATCAAGTAACGAACAGACTTAGGAGATTAAGCTGGATTTTCAAGACTCTCAGACATATCGCACCAAAACAAATAAATACGAACAGTAAACTAAACTCGTCTAGAAACATATTAAATGAGATTTACGTGGCCTTAGTTCAGTCTGTCTTGACATATTGCATCCCCGTTTGGGGTGGGGCTGCAAAAACCAATTTTATCAATGTAGAACGCGCCCAACGAGCGTTAATTAAGACCATGTATTTTAAAAAGTTAAGATATCCTACTGAAACCCTGTATCAGATAAGTGATTTGCTCTCAGTTCGTAAATTATACATTATTCAAATAATTCTAAAAATGCATAAAACCTTAAAATATGACTCAAGTAAAATAACCCAGAGAAGAAAAGATCTAATCGTACAAATTCCCCATACTAAAACTGTATTTGCGGGGAGACAATACAACAAGCGATCAGCTTTCCTTTATAATAAAATTAACAGTAAAATTAACATATACCCAAAAAAATACTACGAATGCAAAAAAACTTTAATAGATTGGATAAAATTACTAAATTATGACGACACGGAGGCACTTTTGGAACACATTAAGTAAAATTTTGTGCTAATTGGGTAGTAATAAACACTCAACTTATCCACACATATAGCTATAAACACCATAAGCACAACACACATATACACTCACACATGCGCACGCACACACATATATACACACACACACACACACACACATGATTAAGATTAGTAATACCTAGCTGTAAATACCTAGGTTAATTTATATTTTGTATTGCTTAGCTATGGAAGAGCGGGGCTCCCCAACACAGGCATTACTTGCTTACAGGGGAGCTCCAAACACAAATATTGTAAATCTAAACTTGTTAAAGCAATAAACCATTTTGTATTTTTTTGTATTTTTTTTTTTTGTATAAATGAATTGCTGTTCGTTAGTCTCGCTAAAACTCAAGAACGGCTGGACCGATTTAGCAAATTTTAGTCTTGAAATATTCGTGGAAGTCCAGGAAAGGTTTAAAAGGTGAGAAAGTGGTAGGTAGGTAGGCAGGGTAGTAAGTAGATTAGTAGGTAGGATAGTAGAGTAGGTAGGGTAGTCGGTAGAGTAGTAGGTAGGTAGGTAAGTTGATACAAAAAAGGGCATTGCAACGCAGGCCGGGAACAGCTAGTTATTTACATAATTTTGACCCGTGTTTCTCAAGGTCTTTGGTTTTATCGCCTATGCAATGCTAGCTTCAAAATCACATCTGAGAGATAAGCGCAAATGATTTATGAACATGAATTAAAATTACTATAATATAAGGCAATTTACCTACTTTAAATAACAGTTGACTCGGTCCCTCCCTGACTAATAAACGTGTAAAACTTTAGCAAAAGCTTGAACTCTTGAAGTAGGAGTTACTTTTAATAAAAAGGTTAAAATCCATCACAAAAAATCCGCACTAATACTTATTCATCCTCAAACACGGTTACCCAGCCGAAACGAAACCGCGCAACACTGTAACATAACCCCACCCATCAATTGTAAACACGCGCCAACCAATTAAAAACGAGCTTTATAAGACTATTGACAGCTCATTCTAAAATAGAACTAGTTGAACCAAGGTCGATCCAATGAGAGAACTCAATATTCAGATGTAGTAACTAGTAAGTACATACACGAGCAATGACATGTAAACAGTCAGCTAGTTCTACATGTGATTTTCTTCCAATAAATGTATATTGATTAATTGATCGTTATGAACATAATATGTAATTTGGAACTAACCTAGCATTGCTAGGTATTAGTATCTCAAAGTAACAATCGTTAAGTATTCCACGAGAAATTCCTTTTCGAATTTTGTTACAGTAAACATGTTTGCGCCCGTGACTGTATCTCAGTACACAGAACATTTTGCATTTGCACCAATATCGTTTAAGAGGTTAGGTTAGACCGATATCAACACTATCGATACTTTAAACATGTGTCGAAACTCATGGAAAGACGTTGTGTGATGATAATGTTTATAAAACAAGTGCGATAATGGGGTGCTCAAAATCATGGATTACACCATTCATGAAGCAGGTTCGTGTTTTGTTTTTATTTTGTATTTTTCTGTTGGTAATCCTGATGGTCTGTGCGTGTTCGGATTGGCGGGGACCGTTCTATTTTTGGTTTCAGTTTGCCATGTGACTTTATGCTATTTGGCATCGATTTTTAAGGAATGCAACGGAAAATAATAGAATCTGATGAATGCAATTCAAAGTCCGAACTCACTGACTGATATATCAACGCACAGCCCAGAGACATGATATTTGGAGGATGTATTCTTTGTAAAGAGTACGTATCCACCAAGAAATGGTTTTTCGAAATTCAACCCCTAAAAGGAATTAAATTTTCTGTGAAACTTTTAATGCTCGGGGTCCATTGACTCAAAAATTGGTGTAGGTACACACTCTTCATTCAGAATTATGGGACACGCGTATTACAGTTTTTAAAAATCATCCTCCAACAGTGTCAAATAGGGCTTCGAAACTCACGTAGGCGGTAGTAGTGAAGGCTCCCGAAGCCTCCAGGGACGTTTAACACCTGAAAAAAAAAATCTTACATAGATCTTTTCACACACACACTGTTCCCAGAGATTAGTTTAGTTTTACGGAGAACTTCGTCCTTATTGCTTTGTTTGGGATATTTTCAGTTCGTATATTCAATAAAATGTTTGTTTCTTACAAGAGAAACACGGACAAATATTAACGGTAGCGCCCCCTAGCGGAAAAACACCATAACACCTATCTAATAAACCATTGCTAATAAATTACAAATTCAAAACAGGAAACCGCATTTCAATCGGTTAAACCGTTCTGGAGATAAATGGGAGCATTCGTTTGCGCACAAACAAACAACTTCTCACCATAAACGCATAGGTAAGTATATACCTTCTCCGTTCCGTCGTGGTTCAAAAAGAAAATAGCATATTTGTTTCATTTAGGCCACGCAGGTGTAGCCGTGGGCAGGACCTAGTATAAAAGACCTAGTATAAAGCTAAATTTACTAACAGCACCGTCCATGTATATATTTGAATCTTGTAATTTCGTCAAAACACACCAGTATCTATACAAATCCTTTGGTGATTATTGTAATTTTAATACCCGATATCCTAATAGTTTTCCCTTGCCGAACATAAAAACTGATCTGTTTAGAAGAAATTGTTACCCTATGTCAATTAAATTATTTAACAAATTACCTAGTGAACTAAAAGACCTTAGATCTATTCCTTTATTCCGGAAAAAACTGTACGCCTGGTTAGTCAATAAATGTTTCTATACGACCCAGGAATACCTTAGTTATAAGAATAGAAAATTAGTGTAGCGTCTTACAATGTTCCTATCAGTGCAATAATAACTAGTTAATTTAGTATGTAGTTCAAAATGTAAATGTGTACCTATGTATTTGATAGGTACCCAATTCATTATTTTTTAAACTTTTATTTTAAGTTTCAAATTTTGCATACCAGAAATGGTTAATATGAGGATCTTTTTTGTTGTATTATGTAATGCATTATGTATCATCTATTTACCCATATTATGCGAATAAATTATTTGATTTGATTTGATTTGATTTGATTTAAAACAAAAAAAAAACAAAAAGAAAGATTGTTGTAGATCTTCACAATAATTTTAGTTTCAATGAAGTAGTCACTATTTGGCTACGCATTGTAGTTTAACTATTAAAAATCTATAAAGAAAAAATCTTTGGTCAACTGGACCCGCTTGCTACTAGACCCGCGGCCCGTCTACCAAGTTAAAATGTAATTTGGTTGACTGATCCCACTGGTCCAGTTCAAGTGGGTCCAGTTGATCAAAGATTCATGATGTCCTTTGAGGGAGCGTGGAGGTTGAGAGTCACAATCACCCATCATTCCATTAGCTACCACGGGTATAAACGAAACCTAGCAAAACGTAGGTAATTAACCTCAAGTCGAGTGCAAGCAGGAAGAGAACTCGATTTAATTATAGACTTATCATAATATAATCAATTTGAGTAGGTACTTGAAATGGGAATGAAAACTTCCATTGGGTACTTAGAAATCAAATCAAAAACAAGAACAACAGATATCTTCGTATTTATTTCTATTTGTTTGTGATCCGCAAGAATGTATTTTTATGTTCTCTACTTAATCTCGGTGCATCCTAATCATATAATTTTTCACAATTAGGTGCTTACAATCTTTTCTTATCTTATCTTACCTAATCTAAAATGTCGCATGTCATGAACTAAAGTAAAAATCAGGAGGTTGCCACAAAATACAATTAATACATCAATATTAAATACGAGTATCAACTGAATCTGCTTGCTACCGGACCCGCGGCCCGACGATCAAGTTAAAATATGATTTGGTTGAAAGATCCCGCGGGTACAGGTCGAATGGGTCCAGTTGACCAAAGACCCTTCCGGTACAAGATTAATAATCAATATATAAGCTATTTTTGTAGTTGTTAAATTAACAGCTTTTTAGAATGACCCCCATACCGTGGTTATATTATTATAGGCAGAAAGAAGTTATAGAATAAACGTTTGCATTTGTTTGTGGGTGAAAACGCGGTTAAATGGGCGAGAATCAAAGATGCATTTTAATACAGTGGTTCACACTTACCAATTTCCGTTTCTAAGAAAAAATAAATACCTACCCATCTTATTAATGATTCGCAGAGGTAGTAGGTAGGTACCTAATAGTACACGCACATTTCACCAGTTATGTTGAAGTCCCATGTAATAAGAGGCGAGCCTATTACCATCAACCGGGCACAAATCCAGACATCGCATGCAACGTGGCTGTTACTTAGAAATTCCTGATGGAAAACCCAATAATACTTTGCCCGACCTGGGAATGGAACCAAGGACCTCAGCACAGCAGTCGCACGTGCTACTACTGGACCAACGAGGCAGTTAAAAAAATCCTAAATACTAGAATCATACAATTGTAAAATACTACCAACTAACACCAGTGATATTATTAAACCGTTATGGTGGTCCAATACGAACGTGGTAGGGGTACTAACCAGTTACAACTGTTAAATTATACTTTGTTGCATTGTCCTCGATGATTAGGATTATTAATGTAGTCACGGCTTTAGTCTGTGGCGCCAACACATAAGTTTAAAGAAAAAAGTTTATCTGTGCTAGCTTGTGCTGTCACCGGCTTCTGTAAATATCTTCATTCGGATTTTATGTCTTAGTGGCGTCACTCTTTTCGATTATTTTTATATTTCTTTTAGGTTTTTAAACTTCATTTTAAAGTTAAAATGGAAAAATAAGGTTAATATTGACAAAGTCGAGGCCAATGAAGAAATCAAAGAGATTACGAAAAGCGCACTAAACATAATTAGCTCTGATTCGAGTGTTAAGTGTTTTTATTAGTGTGTTGTTCTATGTAAGAAAACAAAATGGCTTACCTTGTGTGTGCCTTGATTCGTTTTTTGCCTACTGCTGAAGAATTGGAATCAAAAGCCTAAAGCTCTGTTGTGTGGCAATAATCGCTACATCGAAAACATGGTATGTTTTATATGCCTTGCGCTTTGCACGTGTTTGCAACTAACTGCATGCCTGCCACGTGGGCACTACATCGAAGTTCAGAGAGTACCTATTAAAATGTTTGCCTTTATTGGCTGCTAGCATGACCTGAGACCGCTCTGTTGGAGCTTGCAACGGAACTATGAAGCCCAAAATGGATACATTATGTACGACTTGCCTGGCCTGGGGACATCCTGCGGGGGTGTACATGGCCTGAAACGGCAGTGTCGTGAACTCAGCAACCCTAAAGGGGTGTCCTGGGGGGGCACACACGGTTGACTGCTATTATAACCTTCATGGATACATTATGAACGACTTGCCTGGTCTGAGGTCATCCTGCGGGGGTGTACATGGCCTGAAACGGCAGTGTCGTGAACTCAGCAACCCTAAAGGGGTGTCCTGTGGGGGCACACACGGTTGACTGTTCTATTATAACCTTCATGGGAAGTTCTGCGGGAGCTTACTTGGTTATATAAGTGTAATGTTGTTCTACAACATGCATTGTGTTTTATCCTCGAGAAGTTGATACCTATAACATTTTTAAGGAGGTTACCTTAAAGAAGACAATAAAATTGTCCCTTCACAGTCATTAGAAAATATCCTCCCGTTATCGGTTGAGAAGTTGAAAATGCAGATCAAGATAAATGAAAGTGAATTAAGGTGGTAAGTACCATATAAAGAATTATTATATAATCAAGTTTCTTGAAATACTTGGTGTGGATCTATACCCAGAGAAAGAAAGAGAAGATTCATATAAAAAATATTAAATAATGTAATAATAAAAAAAAGAGTGTGTGATGAGAAGAGAGTGAGATGAATGAAATTAAACTGTGTGGTGTGCTCCAAATAAAAATAAGTAAAAGTGAAAATTCGGGCGCCTGGAGTACACACAAAACTATGCCAAGGATAGACTTACCTGCGGGAGCTTGAGACTTTTAATCTTCAAGCGGGAAGGCATCAATAAAAATCAATCATGAAAAGTAAGAATGACTTTATTACCCGAAGGCTGCTGGTTTGAAAATTCCTTTCTAATTCTAAAGCTAACAGCTCTAATGTGTAAAATTAAGATGACATCGCTGTTATTCTAAGACCTGTCATTATTGCACTTTTTTAAAATAAATTGAAGTTATGTATCATAAACCATACCAAACTCCGTCGACTAAATTAGGAACCTGATGGATTATCCAAGAGCATCTTGGTGATATTCGCCGAGATTGCCAACGGCGGTCCAAGATATTATATGCATTTTGGTAGGCGTGCGTTCAAAAATTTAAGTAATATGGAAAAAAAAAAAACGCCTTGTGGCGTTTCTTCCAAAAATCAAAATGTGGTCATCAGTAGATGAATGAATCCAAGCAAATAATTATAAAATGAAGTTAAAAGATCCTTAAAAAATAAAGGCTATCCAATTAGGATCATGACAAGGGCAATCGGCTACCACATAATTAGGGACTAGATGCCGCCCATCTCAAGTTATATTTTGAGATTTTATTGGAGCGCTCAAAAATCACTCCATTGATTCCAGGCTGTAGGTCGAAAAGCAAGAAATGTCAAAGTCAATTTGACAGCATCGAAAATAAAAATCAGTGTGACCACTTCACGAATCCAAGTCAACCAAAAAATGAATTTTCATAAGGCAACACCAACATTAGAGCCTACAAATCAAAGCAAAGAATTCAATAGTATGTAACAGGCTTAAAAGACTCGTTACATTACATCCCTCCCCGAAAATAAAAGAAAGGAACTTTCTTTTATTAGAAAGAAATCTTCAACACAATAGACCAGTCTTAACAACTTTCTAAATCCAAAAAAAGAAAAGAATCATAAAAGATTCGAAGTGTAAATGAATTCTGAACATGTCAAACGACAAGGTCTCAAGAATTTAATAAAAGTAAAAACATGGAAATGACAAAAAGTCAAAAATGAAATCTGTGAAAAACAGAAAAAAATATAAGTTATAAAAACTAGTTAAATGAAACGAAGAGAGAAATCTCTTAGCGCTTCTAAACTCCAAAACAGTGCAGTTAGGCACTATAGCCACTGACTACAAATTTCAAACGAATTCGAACAATTTACCAATACAAACTACAATTTTTAGTGCAGTTAGGCACTATAGCCACTGACTAAAAATTTCAAACCACTTGGAACAGTACAACTTTGAGTGCAGTTAGGCACTATCGCCACTGACTACTATGTCAACTGCTTCCAACTCTACCATCTCTATGAGTGCAGTTAGGCTCTATTGCCACTGACTAACTCCGTATCCAACAATTCAAAAAAAATTTGAAACTCCAAACAAAAGTTTTTAAATAAAGCTGAAAGACCTTATTTAAAATATTGTTACAGGCACAACCTGCAACGAAACAAAGGAAAGCGTATTGTGATCGGCTCATCACCACCGAATTCCCGAGCACAATAGCTGTAAAAGAATGTTGCTGTGACTGGCTCAACACTACCAATCTCCCAAACACAGACAAACACAAAAAATCATTGAGATCTCCAATGAGAAATCTCAATAACGAAAAGGCGAAAGCCAAGGTTTCACAATGCGATCGGCACATCACCACCGAACTTCCGAACGCAAAGAAAAAGAATGACGAAAGTCAAAAAAAAATCCCGCATTGTGATTGGAACAACAATGTCCAACACAATGGAAAAAGGAAAAAATATGGCCGGGGCCGAAATCCCACATTGTGATCGGCACAACACCACCGACTTTCCGAGCACAATGGAAAAAAGAGTCGAAATCAAGGTCAAAAGTTACACCAAGATTCAAAAAATAATAAGGCATTTTGTAACAAAGGTTACAGAATGACCCTAAAAAGTAAAGTCCAGGATGAACGCGTTACTAACAAAGTCAAATCCGATCATTAAAGAGAATGAAACTCTAGTAAAAATGAGAAACAATTCTGTCAATGAACAGCACAAAATAGATTTAAAAATCGATTACTATTTATGACGAAGAGAAAATAGAATGATTTCAAACTATGAAAAAAAAGATTACAAAAACTTGAAATTGAGTTCAAGTTTTTGATCTCAAGGTAAAAATAACCTGAAGTGTAGGGTTACATAAGATCTTAATAAAATGTAAACAGGTAAAAGGTTACCCTTAAAAAAATAAGATCTTATACAATCCAACAAAAACGAACAAAACATAAAATAAGATCCTCTGGTGTGAAAAACATTTAATGTGGAAAAAAATTGTATTTAATTAACAAAAATGGCCTAAGTTTTATTTTTAGAATGTTAAGAATTCAAATTCAATAAATTTATAAGAAGTTACCTAACATACATCTTTCAAACCACCGATAACCTATCATCCATCCCCTCGTACATCACACTATCAAAAGCAGCCTTCAAACAGAATTTATCAAAATCAAGACTAACACTTGGAAACCAAATTAAAATTTAATAATATCTTTAACATGATAACGTCCCACTGAACCTTTATTTAAATCTTTCAAAACATAAACGTTATCCGAAACCTTTTCAGTTATTTTACACTTTACAAACTTAGGTGCAAGCTTAGCTGAAAAATATGCAGGAGCATGAGATTGAACAAAACTTCTTCTCCACACCATATCACCCACACCAAAAGAAATGACTTTCCGACCTTTATTATAATAAGCGGCATTTCGCTTATACCCCTTTAACAAGTAAGCTTGAACTTTAACAAAAATATCACTAAGTGAATTAAGAGAAACTGCATAAGCATTCCTATTTGAAATTTCTAGTTGAGATAAGTTATCAACAGAACTACTAAAGTGATGTAATGACGCATCAAGAATAAGCTCCCTACCAAACATCAGAAAGTTAGGAGTAAACTCAGTAGCAAGGTTTACACTATTATTTAAAGCTAATTGAACATTGGGCAAAAAACTTGACCAAGTTCTATGATCATCTTTAACAAAACACGATATGCAGGTTTCGACCGTTTTATTATATCTCTCAACAGGGTTATTTTGAGGTGTATACAAAGTATTATAAAATATTTTGGTTATATTAAAACCTTTCAAAAAATCTACAAAATGTTTTGAAGTAAATTGAGTTCCATTGTCACAAACTACTATTTTTGGACAACCAAATTTGAGAAATATTTCCTTTTCAAAATGTTTACAAATTACTCTAGTGGTAGCATTGATCATTGGAAAGAACCAGCAATATTTAGTAAAAACGTCTACAACCGAAAGTATGTATCTATGACCAGAATAAGTTTTAGGTAGAATTCCTATGATATCAACTGAGAGCATAAGCATCAACAGCAGTACAGGTATCGACATCACCCGAATCCTGAAGCGGCGGAAACTGAACTCCCTTGTCCATGACTAACAAACAGCAAGGCGAATAGCAAACGAAAAGCAAAAACTAAATTTCAAAAAGTTAAAAGTTTGAAAATAAATTCTCAAGTTTGAGGTTAAGTATTGAAGTCAATGTGGTATTCCCATGAAAAATTACTAAGTTAATTTTATCGTTTTAAAAGTGCAATAATCACTTACAAGCAGCTTAAATCTAGATAAATTAAATGTACAATATTGTACTTACAATTAGATTAAATTATTTTCTTTAAAAGTTAAACTTAGTTTTTAAAATAACTTTACTGTTGAGAACAACAAAACACGGTCAATGCTATACATTTCTGTTGGTTTTGCTAAGAAAAAAACATGTTATTAAAACAAACAGGTCAATAAACAAAATTATCAATAAGTAAACACCAAATATTGTTTACAAAGATTCACCAAATTAAGTTAAGTACTACTTATGAGTCAAAAATTAAAATAAACACAAAGTTATTGAAGTAACAATGTAGAACAAACTAATGCAAACAATAGACTCTTAAGTTATTTAATAATTGTGCAATAATGACAGTATATAGGTACCAGACAAACCTACTTCAAGTCCCTGTTCGCTGAGCGACAATTGTAATAATAAAAAAAAGAGTGTGTGATGAGAAGAGAGTGAGATGAATGAAATTAAACTGTGTGGTGTGCTCCAAATAAAAATAAGTAAAAGTGAAAATTCGGGCGCCTGGAGTACACACAAAACTATGCCAAGGATAGACTTACCTGCGGGAGCTTGAGACTTTTAATCTTCAAGCGGGAAGGCATCAATAAAAATCAATCATGAAAAGTAAGAATGACTTTATTACCCGAAGGCTGCTGGTTTGAAAATTCCTTTCTAATTCTAAAGCTAACAGCTCTAATGTGTAAAATTAAGATGACATCGCTGTTATTCTAAGACCTGTCATTATTGCACTTTTTTAAAATAAATTGAAGTTATGTATCATAAACCATACCAAACTCCGTCGACTAAATTAGGAACCTGATGGATTATCCAAGAGCATCTTGGTGATATTCGCCGAGATTGCCAACGGCGGTCCAAGATATTATATGCATTTTGGTAGGCGTGCGTTCAAAAATTTAAGTAATATGGAAAAAAAAAAAACGCCTTGTGGCGTTTCTTCCAAAAATCAAAATGTGGTCATCAGTAGATGAATGAATCCAAGCAAATAATTATAAAATGAAGTTAAAAGATCCTTAAAAAATAAAGGCTATCCAATTAGGATCATGACAAGGGCAATCGGCTACCACATAATTAGGGACTAGATGCCGCCCATCTCAAGTTATATTTTGAGATTTTATTGGAGCGCTCAAAAATCACTCCATTGATTCCAGGCTGTAGGTCGAAAAGCAAGAAATGTCAAAGTCAATTTGACAGCATCGAAAATAAAAATCAGTGTGACCACTTCACGAATCCAAGTCAACCAAAAAATGAATTTTCATAAGGCAACACCAACATTAGAGCCTACAAATCAAAGCAAAGAATTCAATAGTATGTAACAGGCTTAAAAGACTCGTTACAATAAGCAAGTAAAACACAAAATGAAAACCCGCCATTCTCTATTTATAAACAAATGTTTTATTAATTCTGAAGATCATACAGTGGTGAATGAGGTATCCAAAAGGCATAAATAGACATAGTTAAGAAGTTGTATCTACCAATCCACACTGGGCTGGCGTGGTGGATTCCTCGCCTAGAGAGGAGGCTTGAGTCCTTACAGTAGGAACATTACAGGCCGATGATGATGATGAAGAAGCTGAATGATGCTTCTGTTTTGTGTGTATACATATATATACAAGCAGGGGGACATAGATCTCTTATTGTTGGTAACCAACAAAGACAAAAGAGTTTGTTACAATCAAAGACGGAAACATAAGATCAGCAAAATCTATAAATAAATCTGGTTAAGGATTAAATATGAGTGTACCATAAAAGTTCACTCATAGAGTGAGCACATGGGAGCCGTATGTGCTTCAACAATAAATTTTTAAACTGGCGGGGCCCTCCTCCATAAGTGCAAAGAAAGGAGGGGCTGTCATCAAAAGTACAAGTGCAGCAGACAGAATGCGGATGGCCAGGAGAAATCATTCCCTTCAGAAATAAATTCACAGGTTGGTGGACTTAAATATAATTTATGTGATTGGAAACCAATCACTCAAACAACCCAGTTATTCTTAATTGGATGGTGGTGATGGAGTTATAGGTACTCCTCTAGATGATAAATTCTATACTTAAATTTATTCAGATAGTATCTGAAATGAAGAAGTGAATTGCTTTCATAGCAATTAAAGTTTGTTACCTACCCTTTACAATAACAACTTTGTTTACCATTTTTTCCTTGTCAAAGAGACAGAAATAAATTAAACTTACTGTCTTTTATATAAAAGACATTACATTATGTTTAGTTTGGTTGGAGATAATCTTATATACAACAGTATACCAATTTTTTACAGAATAATAGTTTTTTCTTAGCACATTGGATTGGATGCTTATTACATGATAGACATAGGCAAGGATATAGGAAGCTTTATTTTTTCAAGGCAAATGTTATGTTTTCAATATGTCTTACCTTTTGGTTTATTTTCAGCCCCATAAACATAAATTACAAAAACATTGAAACCCATTACAGGTTTCAAAGCTTCCTTAGAGACAGAGAGGCTGTATAATGTTTAGAAAACATGAAATCATCAGTACCAAAGAGAAATGTGATTTCATACCTAAACAACACAGTAAACTTCTAGGTTTACTTTTTTAATACTATTCACTAAGCTTTAACATCACTGAAGAGAAATGAAATATAAGAATTTATTGATAAAAGGCTATTAGAACTTTAATATGCTTGCCCAGTTATTAACTAAAGGACTCTATTCACTAAGAAACTCAAGTGGCACAAAAACCTTGTTCTAAGTGATAACAATGATAAAATAACATCATGCCTGTAATCCCGAAGGATTAGACAGAGAGGTACCTACCTAATAGTACACCCACACTTTTGCCAGTTCGTTTTTTATGATAATTATGATATAAACACTATGTTGTTTATATTGTATCATTTGCTGTGGTCCATAGACATAGCCAGTTATTTTGAGTTAATAATTAAAATACACACATATAAATATGCTTCATCTGCATGGTACGGAATATTGTGTGGCTCATAGATTGCTAACAGACTATGGACTGTAGATTCAGCTCAGTTTTTTAATACCAAAATTGAGTGCTGCCCCTTTTTTCTGGGCTAAAGTGTTCTGTCAGTCATTTATGAGATAGTGAAATATTTTGCCAAGAATTGAAAATATAACATCAGAATCAGAATTTTTATTTGTTAAACATAGGTATGGTACATAATGGATACAGTATCATACTCATTTAAATAAGGAGCAGTTAAATAAATTTCTAAAATCCTTGGCAATAGTGTGAATCTAGGTATATATGGTTACTCGATATTACTTACATTAATACCAAAGGTATGATATCAGCATATTTTGAATGTGGAAGGGAATCTTAGGTGTTTTAAATTATTAAAATATTATATCCGTATTGGTGAACTTACAATTGATTAATTGTATCATGGAATAACACTAAGTATCACAGTTATGTATCGTGGCCCCGGTATCTCCAGGGGTTGTAGCGGTGATAAGTGGTGGATGCTCCTTGCCAATACAAGGTGGCATTGGAAGGAATGGTATTTAGACCAATATCATTTATTCTATACTTTTTCCACTATTCTCTACTGGGATTGATGGCAGGAGTATTATCAGGAACATTTTTTAAGATTTTGGAATTAGTATTGAAGCTGTTGATATTATTAGGAATTCAATAACTAAAAGTACACAATACCAATGCTTGCCTCATTGCCTGCAATTGTAAAGACAAGATACTGTAATTAAAATATTATAAGCATTAGCAAACCATCACTGAAGTTATTCAGTTTTTTCGCTTTAAGGATTAATGAAGGTTTCTTCCTCTATTTTCATATTCTGTTAGTTCAGTTCTATCTCTAATTATAAGACCACATATAGGTACAGATGATAGTATCAAAATACGGTTCAGAGACTTGTCCTCCAAGATCCGGAGAATTCTTGGGAATTGGGATGTTTTTCAGTTTTTTATTTTCTCTCTACTGGATCACATTCAACAAAGTGATTTACAAATAATTACCAAAAAAGCGATAACTATATTACTGCTAGCCACAGAAAGAGTGCAAACAATACCTATCTCTATTTTATACTTATGATATAGTGATTAAACAAAATCGTATTACTTTAAGGGTTGATACGCTAATTAAATTTGTGGGCCAAACGAATACCAACCTTTTATAACTGTTTCTTTCTTTAGCAATAGAATAGGAGTATGTAAACCCAGCTATAGGGGTGGTCAAATATTTAAAATTAACGCATGGCCTGTGGGACTGTACTAATTCATGAATAATATCCACAAGAGGCCTTAAAGATGTGTGAACTCAATTACAATAACGTGTTGGAAGATATGGAATTGACATTAGTACATGCTCAATAAACAGTACACCCGCCATGCAACAACATTGGCAGCCTCCAGCAGTTCAATATAGACGATATTAGACGAGCAAATGTTTAAATTAATCCTACTTATAATATTAAAAATGTGAAAGTTTGTGAGAATGGATGTGTGGATGTTTGTTACTCTTTCACGCATAAACGGCTGGACCGATTTGGTTGAAATTTGGTATGTAGATAGGTTATACCCTGGATTAACACATAGGATAGTTTTTATCCCGATTTTATCTTCCCGTGGGATAATTTTCGAGTTGTAGCGGGCGAAGCCGCTGGCACAAGCTAGTGATTTATAACTAAAACTTTAAAATGAAACCTTTAGTGAACAATAGAAGGTTCCCTGAAGCATTTTTTTAATAACACTGGTAACGATTAAACCTGAATTGTAAAAATACTACCTTTAGGTAACTAAAGTGGCCTTAACAAAATTCTAAAAAATGACATATGACTTATAAGTTATATAATATTCATCTGAATGATTTTAGATGGATGTTAATGGATTTTATATAATTTTTAATTGATTTTGTATAAATGTTTATCGATTTTATATGAATGCTTATTGATTTTGTATAAATGTTTATTGATTTTATATAAATGTTTATTGATTTTACAACTAGTCTTTAAACATCTACATTAATAATCCTAATCATCGAGGACAATGCAACAAAGTATAATTGAATAGTCAAACGAACTTACCTGTAAGTGAAGTTCGACGGTAATTATACTTTGTTGCATTGTCCGAAGATGATTGGTCCCACCCGACCCAAAATCTCCATGCTATTTATTCATATGAGCATGAACCCTATGTTGTAAAACCAATAAATTGCTATGAACTTAATGAAGATATTTACAGAAGCCGGTGACAGCACAAGCTAGCACAGATAAACTTTTTTCTTTAAACTTATGTGTTGGCGCCACAGACTAAAGCCGTGACTACATTAATAATCCTAATCATCTTCGGACAATGCAACAAAGTATAATTACCGTCGAACTTCACTTACAGGTAAGTTCGTTTGACTATTCAATTATCGGAACATAAGAATTGAATGCGTCTTGACGTCATCGCAATGCAAATGCCGCTTTATGGACACACTAGCGGACGTCACGCGGTTTCACCCGCGTAGTTCCCGTTCCCGTGGGAATACAGGGATAAAATGTATAGCCTATGTCACCTGGGGAAAGTGGAACTTAACAACAGTGAAAGAATTTTTCAAATCGGTCCAGTAGTTTTTAAGTTTATTCATTACAAACACACACACACACAAAAAAACAAATCTTTCCTCTTTAGAATATTAGCGTAGAGGTAGATAAGGCAGGACCGAATGGCACCAACATTCATAATGGAACATAACATCACTCCTTGTAATTCCCAGAGGGTTAGGTAGAGGTGTACTTTTTAGTACTTTTTAGTACACCCATATTTCGCCAGTAACAAAAGCTTATGATAAAAAGCAGCGGTGGCCCAGTGGTGGCGGTCCCGACTTGCGAGCAGTAAGTTGTAGGTTCGAACACAGGAAGGCGCATTAGATTGTGTAATTTATTTCATCTCCACTGCTCTCAGAACGGTGAAGGAAAACATCGTGAGGAAACCAGCATGTCCTAGAACCAAACATTTGAAGACATGTGACATCTACCAACCCGCACTGGGCCCGCGTGGTGAATTTATAACCCATTCCCTCACATAAAGAGGAAGCCTGGAGTCCCAGCAGTGGGAACATTAGAAGGCTGATTATGCTATGCTTTAGATAATAATTACTTACTACTCTTTTAATAATTCCAGTGCTTCGTGACCTCCGGCGTGTCGCTGAACATGGCTGGATCTGGCTTAGTGGTGGGATTCACTACGGCCTTGTTGCAGCAGCTCAGAAGTCCAGACTCCATCATACCCATTGATGATACATCTGGCTCATGGATAGGTTTGTGACCAATGATAATGATAGATTGTATTTGCCCAGACAGAGGTGGTTCGACGAGAAAGACTTAAACTAATAGACCTGGACTCGATTTCTTTGGTATTGTTCGTCGTGACGCCCTTCTTTTTGGGGATTGGGAGATCATCAAATGACTTCTTTCGCTCTGTGCAGAGCGGTAGGGAGTGTCAGACTTCTACTGACTAAAAATCACCCACGTTCCTTCTTAGCCCTTGTGCCGAGGCCGCGTCTCTCTTTCGAACAACCCGCAGCCCCGACGGGGTCGTGACACTTCTTGAGTAAAGTATAAGTCGAACTGCACGATAACTGATAAATACTTGCACTGACTGGACGGGTCCACTCAAATCTTTGTGGTGCTTCGTCAAAAGGCCAACACTAATCTGCATGGTCCTCATGTGTGTATACCAAGGTTATGTCTGGATCCTAAAAGAGACTATGAACTAGAGTCTGTAGTCAGGTACGAAACACCGGCCCCATCTAATTAAAAAAAGTGACCTGTGAAAGTGTTTGTAAAAACTTATTTGTAAATTAAGCATCATTTATAGACCGTCTCGGACCCGTCTCGGCGCTGGAAAAGATTTCCCTAGAACGGCTACAGAGAGGCCTTTGACCAGCAGTGGAAAAGGGCGGGCGTTTGAATATATGATCCTTCCAAGTGAAATTATAGATGTACAGAATCCTCTTGGTTGACAGCTTTATGAAGGGTCCTTTTACACCCTGTATTAGTTAAAACCTTGAACTACTTGATGATCACACCTGGAGGTCAGATTGGCAGTCACTCCATGTAAAAAACTTACTAGTATTCAGCTGCATCCGGCTTCGACTGGAAGCCGACCCCAACCTAGTTGGGAAAAGGCGAGGCAGATGATGATGGAAGAGAATAGCGAACACCACGTGTCATTCGTCCCGTTTGTAGGTATTAAGTTTAAAATGTATTGCCAAGCACGGAAATCTAACTTACCATTTCAAATTACTAATTTGCAACAGCTAAGACGACCGTGCAAAATTAAAATGAATAGCATCATAACAATTCTGATTAGCACTGGTAAACGATCGCGAAATCCAGTTGCCCAGAGATCATTTTTAGGATGCTATTGGAGCTACCCCGCACACTGCGTACCAAGGATGCGCACCTCTTATGCATTACTGTATATAAACAATCTACGCGGGTTTTTGCAAACATCCCTGAAGCACTACAGAAACGTAGTGGCAGCCCCATCAGCACCCGAAACGCGTTATTATACTGGACTCACAGGGCGCTGGCCGCTGTACGCCTTTAGTGTAAAATGAGCCCACAGGCTACACGCGTAGAATGAAGTTCACGCCCGAAATAAAGCTACTTTGACTTCAAATTAGAGCCCTGTACAGCAGTACAACAACAATATCCATTCCTCATGACACACTAATTATTTTTTTATAGTCTCATCTCTCTAAAGCACAACATTTTGCTGGAGTAACGCACACGAAAAACCCAATATCACTTTGCCCGACCCGGGAGTCAAACCCGGGACCTCACTCTGAGCAGTCGTGCTTGCGACCACTAGACCAATGAGACAGTCAATTATACAGGGTGTAAATCAACCCATCACACAGCCGTCAACCAAGCATTCTGTACATCAAACTAAGTACCCCTACGCAAAAAATGTTGCTGGGAAACGACTTTTGTTTTGGGTCAAAAAACACATTTTACGGTAAAACTCAATGTAGCACTGTTAAAACATTGTGCTAGTGGATGCTTTGAATAGTAAACGGGTCATGGAGGTAATTTAAGTAAAGTTATAACCTGAAAAACTAGTATTTACAAAAACAGCTGTGAAACATTTGGAACTTTGACCCCCAATATCTCCGTAACTAGGAGGTTCCCAGGTATGGTCTAGAACAAAAAAAATATCGCAGTGGTGGGGAGAACAAGTGCCTTTCGTTTGTGTTAAGGGTACTTTTACACCCTATATTCTATTCTATATCAGTAATTAATTGCTTATAAATTAATCTTACTATACTTACTAAGTTTTATCAGATTGCAGTTGTAACCAGTGTGTTTTAGTTTATGTTACCCATATCATTACGATCTCCTTGACCCCTTATCATTGACGTGACGATGTGATTGGGTTTCATAAGCTATAAGCAGCCCATATCACAAATTAAAATATTTCACTTCGTAAGTAAGAAGGAGTTGAGGAGCTCGTCGCTTACTAATAACTGCCACTCGGGTCGATCTTCGAGGTTGAGCCGTGCTTACCTAGGTTGGTCTGTGGATGGATGACCACCAATTACATACCGGTACCGAGTTTCCTCCGTGACTCGGAAAGCCCCGGCTGTCAGTGACCGGAAAGTGACAACCAGTTTTACCAAAGGGTATCGTATTACCCAGTACTAACTGGGTTGTGGAGATCAGATGGGCAGTCGCTTCAAGTAAAATACCTACTGGTATTTAGGCTGGTTAGACTGGAAGCCGACCCCAACATAAATCGGAAAGGCTAGGCGATAATGACTTTGTAAGTATGATAAACTGTGGTAGTAGGATGAGTATTGCGTACCTAGGTTGTTTCCGTCTTAAATCTAGCCATATTACTCACTTAAGGTGAATGCTCCAACCACCCCGCGAAATTCAAATTTTCTTACGTTTTTTGCAATTTGCAGGTCAGTGTTAGTTTGTATGTTGATTAGAATATTAATTGCGGCTGTAAGACGTATGTACTTACAGAATTATAATCATCAAAATCATCAATACAAGCCTCCAAGTTAATAAAGGTGCAAAAATGACTTTTTCAAGTTCCTGCACCTTTATGAACTTGGAGGCTTGTATTGATGATTTTGATGATTATAATTCTGTAAGTACATACGTCTTACAGCCGCAATTAATATTCTAATCAACATACAAACTAACACTGACCTGCAAATTGCAAAAAACGTAAAAAAAATTGAATTTCGCGGGCTAGTTGGAGCAATCACCTTAATGTCGAAATCTAGCTCAGTAGATAGTACACATTATCACAATCAAAATAATGTGCTTCAACGCAATATTCAAACGGTGCTTCTTTCACAGACAGAAAACCCCATTTTAGCTTGTAGGTACGAGTAGGTAATGTATGTTTATATTGTCAAGTGGTTTCAAGACACGGTATACGGTCAAGTCGTACAAGGGTCATCAATATTGCAACAATTAACAGTTTTTCTTTATGGGATAGTTTTGTGATTTAACCATTATACGAGATGTGTCTTGTATGTGGATCGGTTTGGGGGTTTAGACCGGAATAACTCATTATATGCCAAAGAACAATTTTATATCCTTCTATCCATCTACTCTAACACTTGTCTTTAGACTTACATACTCTTTTTATTTTGTTTCAAGCTGCAATCCCCGGCATCTCCCTGGTCTTCGGCAACTTCATAGCACCACCAACAATGTCCAAATACGGCAGAAAGACCGCCAACCTCATAACCGTCGTACCACTGATCCTGGGCTGGGTAGCCATCTACTTTGCCAACAGCATCACAATCCTACTCCTGGCCAGATTCCTGCAAGGATTGTGTATGGGCATGTGCACTTCACTAGGGTCACTACTTATAGGAGAATATACCAGCCCAAAGAACAGAGGAGCATTTTTGATGACGATTTCTGTCTCTATAGCTTCAGCAGTAATGACGGTACACTGCTTAGGATCCTACTTGACTTGGCAAACAACTGCCTTGATTTGTGGTTGTGTATCATTCGTAGATCTCTTCGTAGTCATCTATTCCCCCGAATCCCCGAGCTGGTTGGCGGAAAAAGGAAAGTATGAAGCTTGCAAACAATCCTTTAGATGGTTAAGAGGAGACTCGGAAGAGGAAGAACTGAGGAGGATAATTGAAGCGAGTATAATGTTGAAGGAAGCAAAAGCAGAGATGAGACAAACCAAATCTTCGATAAAGAAGTTCAGAAACAAAATAGAGTACTTTAAGACAACGGTGAAGAAAAAGGAGTTTCTGAAACCGATCATTATAATGATACACATTTACATTTTGGGCCAATGGAGTGGCATTAACATGCTTGTAGCATACCCTATAGATTTATTCCACAAAATGGTTGGGAAAGACTGTAACATACCTTTACTAGTACTTACTTTAGATGTACATAGAATAGTGGCAAATACGACGGCTTTATATGTGATTCAAAAAGTAAAAAGACGAACTATTTTAGGTGCAACAGTGTGTATTAACATTTTTGCTTTAATAGCCAGTGCTTCATATTCATATGCGAAAGAAACTGGGTTTATTTCTGCAGATGAATTTGGTTTAGGTGTCTCTATAGTACATATCCATATGTTTGCAGTAGCTACAGGATCCTTACCATTATGTTTCATCATAGCTGGTGAAATCTTTCCCTTAGAATATCGTAGCTTAGCGGGTGGTATAAGTGTATTATTTTATTCAACGAATTTATTTGTTACTATAAAAACTGTACCATTTTTATTAAGTACCATAGATTTGTATGGGACGTATATTTTCTATGCATGTATGATGGTGTATAGTTTGTTTGTGGTCTGGTATTTGTTACCAGAAACGAAAGATAGGACCCTTCAGGATATTGAAGATGAGTTTAGAGGAAGACCGTTGTCTCCTGAGGAGATTAAATCGGTGCAATCTTTGGCATCTTTGAGGGCTTTTACCACTGATAGGAGATGCAGTAATCCTATTGTTCTATGAACACATAGGTAGACATAGATATAAAAGTACACTCACATTTTCCCAGTTACATTATTAAGTTTTGCTAGTTACGTAAATAAATATTAAGGAATATCTTAATTCTAACTGTTATTTATAACCTTATCTAGCCCAAATGATGATAGATGAGCCCAATGAATTCACCAACAATAGAGAGGATCTGGCACTCGGCAGCACGCTTGCTTCGCTCGCTCACCTTAGCGCAAAAATGGTCAATAACCTTACGAGCCAACTACCATCAACTGGGCACAGATCCAGAGTAAGTACCTACTGAAAACAATTCTAATGAAAAACTAAATAACGCTTTGTACGACCTGGGAATCGAACTTGCTCAGCAGTAGTGCTTGGGTCCATTAGACCAACGGGTTCTTTTACAAGTATGTATAAAACATGTGCCTTATCTATAAGGTCAACACGGTTCCAAGTAAAATCACGCGGCACTTCCAAGTAAATTTTTAATACTTCGTTTTATTCCATCAAAGAAATGTCAACCGTGTCTAAAAGGCACGTAGTTTGAATTTCAAGTGTTATTTATGGCATTACTCGGTTATGGTCATTGTTATAATATAGGTACCATGGCTAATACCGTTCGTTACTGCGATAGTAACTAACGTTATGTCGACATAGTATATGTTTTACCACCACGTTTATGCGCCTCAAAAATCTTGTAAAACGTATGAAAGGTGATCAGTCCAGGGGCGTAGCTACCGCCGTATCAGCCGTATCAATGATATGGCCCCGGGTTAAAGGGGCCTCGAAAGTGTGAAAGAAAAAAATCGTAAAATGTTATCGACAATCTCACTGAAACTCTTAGGCCGTAGGTACATAAAAAAAAAAAAACATATCTTAAAAATGTTCCAAGCGTTAAGTTTCACTTCAAAAATTACGAATCTCAAAGAAGGAAAACTCTGCTCTTCATTTGGAAACCTGCTTACGAGGATATTGGTGGTCAAAGTTCAAAGTAGTAAAAATTATTTTAATTTTGTTAATACTGTTTTGCCGTCGGTAATACGTTCGTTGTTACGTTATTTCGGGGTCACGTGATTCGGCGTGACGATTTTTGTTGTAACGTGCATTCGTTGTTCTGTGATTCGAAGTATCGTGCATTCGTTGTTACGGTATGCGTCGCTGCGTGCTTTCGTACTGTCGTGTAATTCGATGTAGCAACTTTCGGAATAACGTATTGCACTCCATAATGACGGTTTCATAACAATATTCAGTGTCCATGGCATTTTTTTGCCGTTCGTCTCCATAGAGATCTACGGTTTGGAATAGGAAACTACAGTAGGTACATTCACAGTTATTATGCCTTGTGACTGAGCTTCTTTTTATTTTGTATTTGTTTAGACATTTCAATAGTGCCTGTAATTGGCCTACTTAAAATTAAGTAACTGCTTTAAAAAACAAACTTATGTTAAAAAAAAATGAAATGTGAATGTGTCTGGCTGGTTCCAGATTAAAAAATAGAATAGTGTTGGACCCAGGAGTTGTTTATAAGCTTTAAATATAATATAACAAAATGCCTTATACTTAACAACCGTTACTTAAATCTGAAATTAAAAGTTGTTATTAATTTAAGAGATTGTAAATATAACTTATAATTAAATTAATTGAACTGCCTCATCGGTCTAGCGGTCGTGACTGCTGAGCATGAGGTCCTGGGTTCGATTCCCGGGTCGGGCAAAGTGTTATGAGTTTTTCAGTTAAGAATTTCTCAGTAGCAGCCACGGAGTCTGAATTTGTGCCCGGTTGATGGCAATAGGCTCGCTCCCTATTACATGGGACTTAAACAAAACTGGCAAAATGTGCTGCCTAACCCTTCGAGGATTATAGGCGTCATGTTACGTTAAATTAATTATTAATAATTAGCTGTAACATACAAAATACTGTAAAGTTTAAATTATGACAGAAGAAATACAGTACAAACTCAAACTTAACAATTGTTTTTTTACTCAAGCCCACACAAATCATTCCTTCATCGAAACCAGTTAGGAAAGTACGGTTTCGTAGACGGCCGAAGCCATTTTTGGCTGTTCTTAGCATGATTCGTGGATGTAATTAGGCCATTAACTGCCGCACTCGGAGATGTTTAATGATTACTTAAGCCATCGCTTAGTAAATATTTTGACACTTTCGTAAAGGTTTTGTACATCAAATCTTTACTAAGTGACGGCTTAAGTAGGTAATCATTAAATATCTCTGGGTACGGCAGTTAGAGGCACTTTTAAAAACGTCAAACATTACAAAAAGAAATATAAATTGATTGTAAGGTAGTGGCTATGCCGGGACCGACGCCCTCGAAAGACATACACTGAACTTATTGGTGAAGTTCTTCAAAAAGGACAGGTGCGGAGTACTCGCAACCGGCGTGCGTGTATGACCAGATGTACGAATTTGGCCGAGGCAAAAGGAGTGTATAAGTGGTTTCTGCCTACCCCCATGGGAAAAGGGCGTGAGTTTATGTATGTAGGTATGTATGAATGCATATCGTGTACCTATCTTGGATCTTTAATCATAAGTGAGGCCAGCTGCCTTGAGTAAATCCGCCGTGGTGTTGGTTGAGGTTCTTGGCAATTAAGTCATTGGCTAAAACGAGTATCGGCACAATGATCGCCGAGTTCACACCCTACATGTGTTTTCAATTACCATTGGTCATAGCACTGGTGTTCTTAAAGAGATGTCAGCAAAATGGAAGGGGTCCAGCAAGGGCCGACGCCAGCCGTGGCGACACGCGAGGGAGGCCTACGTCTAGCAGTGGATGGCTTTTGGCTGAAATGATGATGATGATGATGCAAAAGTGACTGAATGACTGAATCAAGGTCAGAGTTCGTACAGGATAGAGACGTTTGAAAGGAAACATCGGAGGTCTTTTCCCAGCAATTGATATAAGAAAAGGCTATAGGAAAACAGGAAAGGAAAATTAAGCACATGTTACTTAGTAGGTTAAATAAAAAAACACAAATGAAAAAATAAAGTCAATGATTTATTGTCATATCACATTTAGCTATAAAATACTGTTTTTAAAATTACACTTAATTATAATAAACATAATTTTATAATATTAAATACACAAATATATTTTTTGTATATAAAATAATTTGGTGCTTCTTTTGAGTGTGCACTTATTATAAGTGTGATTTACAGCTATCTACTTTAATTTTAGAAGTGACGAAAGTGAAGAAGATATTTATTCAATTTTTAACTGAAATAAAATTAATTAGACGTCATTCATGCTATTTTGATCGTAACTTGTTAGAAAAGCCCACGTCTACAAGGTCACTTTTGGGAAATCTTACAGAACGCCTTCCAAGGCGTTAAAAAGGCGTACAACTGGATTTTCAACGCACTACTCCACGAATAGAGTTGAAAATACAGTGCAAGGCATAAAATCGCTAACGTGGACTTATTAAATTATTCATTCAAAATCTACATAACTAACATAATTAACACTTCAGCAAAGAATCATTCGAGCATTGTTAAAAATATGTCAAGAAAAAATCACAGTATTAGAAATATATTTAAATTATCATACATAATTTTATAAAGTTAAAAATACTCATAGTCATATCAAAAACTAAAAATAATGGTAAATTATTGTAACAAAACTAAATTAAAGACATTTAGGGAAATATAAAGAGAATAACAAAACATTAATATTATGTTTCAACCCAAAAATGCCGCAGTTATAATTTATATCTTTAGTCAATGGTTAATGGACATTTTTGGGTTAAATAAAATCAAAATTTCAATGAATATGATTATGAAAACTTGTTAACAAATGCATTATAATTTTCATTCATTTATACGATATAAGGCCACCTTGTAATTAAAATTGTATATTTAGAATTATATATCTAACTAACACGGTTTTACATTTTTTTTTTATGTTATACTGTCACGATCGCGGGATGATATTCTGCAAGTGTCAGTATAAGTTAATATATCCTACTGTTTAGGCAAGTAAATGGAAACCGGCTTGTACCATAAACACAAGTCTAGTCCAATAAACTAAAAGTTTTTAATTTAAGGTACTGTTTTACATAATGTATCTGTTAAGAAATAGTTTTTTTTTTAATCTCAAATTTTTTCAATAGGTGGCGGTATTATGGCCCATTTAAAATACTAAAATTCAATCAAGACACTTTACATTTAAATAAAATGAGTAAAAAATTATTAGGATAATGTTTCGATCCAAAATAAGGTAGATAGGAAGAAACCGAAAAATCTAGCTAAAAAAAGCACCGATTTGTTAAATGTGTATATTTTAGTTTAAGACCGAATGCGGTTGAGACAATTATAGCCTATGAACTCTAAGGATGAGCACACAACTATGTCAAATGAACACGTGATTTTGAGCAATCAGCTTCATTAAATTTTTTTTCTGGGACTTTATCGAGCTTTAGTCTCTCGGCGCTGCACTGATGATAGCTACTGTTGATTCTAGCGCACACGAGTTGCAAGACAAGCCACACTATTCCCAAACCACTGTACCTCCTGGACGCCAGGACCAACAGTGGCGACCAACAGAAAAGCGCCGAGACAATGAAGCTCGACGAAGTCCCAGAGAAATGATTTAATTGTCTTGAATCCCGCAACGAAATTAATCAGAAAATAATAGCGGAGGAGTAAAAACAAATATTACTTCAGGACTTGCAGTGGGCAGGGAATAATGTGGCAATCTTATAAACGATCATAACTGCGCGCATTTACATAGTTGTGCGCAGATCCAAATAAAATTACCTATAAAATTGAGTATCCCTACAAATTGGTCCATTTGTCTAGATTATTTTAGGCTTCTATCTAATAAATAGGTGACAGGTACTTCCTTGTTATAGCGCGGTGGAGGTCACTGATTTTAAGCCCCGTACTAGAATTGTAGGGGGCAGGTCCTTCGTGAATTCGTCTAGTACCTGAAAACAAAGAATCACAATTATAATTAAAACTGAGCCGCCGTTTTGCCAAACTTAAGTGGCACATTGCTCGCAGAACTAATGGCCAATGGAGCTGAAAAGTTGTGGAGTGGCGACTGCGAACTAGAACACGTTGCGTTGCGTGACCTCCCACTAGGTGTACCGTGCACCTGGTGAAGGTTGAGGGAAACGTTGGATGTGACACGCGGGGAGGCCTATGTCCAACAGTGGACGTCTTTTGGCTGAAATGATGATGATGAATGAGCCTCACGAGTCAATCTTCAAGGTTAACTCCTCCCACTCTGGTCGGAACGGAAGGGAGTGTCCGACTTCTACTGACTAACAACCACCCATGTTCCTTCTTAGCCCTTTGTGTTTCGGGGGCGCAGTATCTCTTTCTAACAACCCGCAGGCGTCGGCTCTTGCCGTCGTGGAACACTCGCGCCCGTCGACAGGGCCTGTCGTCATAAGACGGAGGGACGGTGAGCTAGCCTATTACTTATCGTCAACACCAACACACCTTCAAGTAATGTTCACAGACGGAGTCGTCAGCAGGAGTGTTGGTGAGTCTGGGCGGCGCAGGCAACTGAACGAACGTCACTGCCGTCGCCTCAGAGCTGCGGCGCTTTATTATACTGTTAACACTGCAAACGAAGAATGAAAGAAGTATTTTATTGTTCTCACACAGGACAAAACAAATTGATAAAAAATTAACAGTAACCCAAAATAATTATATGAACAAAAATTAAACATAAGAGGTAACCTTAAAAATAAAACAAGAGAAAACAAATAAATGTCATGTATTTATCTCGCTTTATTGGATTTTGCGCACTAGTATGTATTAAAGAGCAGTTGTGGCGGCCCGAACTTACGAACAGTCACCCGTGAGTTCGAACCCAGGCAGGCGCATTACTTTGTGTTATATATTTTATCACTACACTGCTCTCAAAAACGATGAAGGAAAATATCAGCACACCAGCTACATCTTGAGGAGGAAAACAATATTGCTTTCAAACTAGTGATTGTAGTTTCCTTTTTTTACAATTACGTATTGGAGAAAAATTTGATTACAAAAAGCAAAACACAATATCACCGAAGCAGGCCCAAGAAATCCTGGCGTGACGATTTGGACTCATTCCTGAGTTCCTGACTGATTGGTCAGAAAAGGCACAACTCCAGGAGAGTTGGGAAAGAATGAGGGAGGCCTATGCCCAGCAGCGGGACACTGTGGCGACAACGACATCTATCGCAACACATGAAAATTAAAATGACAAATCCTACATCGCGCTATCAACTTTATCCGCGACATTAGCCTATATATAGAAAATCCCGACTTACATATGTCGGGCAGTTAACCCACCAGACACAACACCCGTCTGGTCGGAGGATCCTCCCTTTTCTATGGGGGATGAGGAACTTTACACCCTGTTCCTCACATACCCCCAAAACACAATAGGTTTATTAAAAATAATAAAATAAAACACGAAACTTACATTTGTAAATATCCGATAGGCACTCGCTGGTACATGCTGTTCTCATCATCGTTCGAGTATCTATTATTATACTCATCAAGTTTAGGCCACTCTGTCACCTGTAACAAACACATCACGTTTTGTAAGCTTATCTTAAAACCACTGGTTTCTCCCGTTTATGCTCGCGGCGTCGCCTGCGTAGCGTTAGGTATTTTTTCTTATTTTAAACTAGCAGATGCCCGCGGCTTCGTCCGCGTGTGTGTCGAAAATTTGACGAATTATATACGAAAACCTTACTCGAGAACCACTCAATTTATTGAACAACATGACACAGAGCGGTAGGGAGTGTCAGACTTCTACTGACTAAAAACCACCCATGTTCCTTCTTAGCCCTTTGTGTCGAGGCCGCGGTATCTCTTTCGAACAACCCGCAGCCCCGACGGGATAACCTCATTCCTCAATTTATCATTCAGAGTCACACATGCTTCACAAGCAACGAATTTCCACAGTATGAACATGCATGAACGACAATGTACTTACAATATGCGTGGTGGCGTTAATCCGGAGCAACTTGAGCAGTTTGTCCAGTCTCTCCTCAACCGGACGTCCGGCAGCCAGACACTCCAGCGCTGAGTGTTCGCCCACGGTTACTGTACGACCTGCTTCTGCAACGAACAAAAGTTGTAAGTTTTTTAAACTGGTATAGTCACTAACTAGTCCAAACTCAAGGTTTGCCAACGGGCTATGGAGCGCAGTATCTTAGGTGTAAAATTAACCGATCGTGTTCGAAACACTATACTGCGCTCCAAAACGCAAATTGTTGACGTGGCTCTAAAGGCTGCCATACTTGAATGGGACTGGACAGGACATGTCTGTCGCAGCTGTGGGCGCGTATGCCCAGGATTGGTGAACTGAAACAGTGACGAGGGGTCGCGGCTGACCACGAAGGAGATGGCGGGACGATCTGGATGTTTTCCTTGAGAATTGGATAGAAGTTGCACGGAATTGTGATCGTTGGAAGAGATGGAGGGAGGCCTTTGCCCTGCAGTTGGGCAGTATAGGCTAGATATAATAATAATAAATGTAATAATAGTCACTAACACAGAAAACGGGATATTTGCCATGTTTGCTGGGGAGTTTGTTCCGCCGCTTCTTCTTTCCAGCTAAAACACTAGGAATTGTCGAAGGGTGGGGCGTTTTGGGGGACTGTCTCTTGTAAATAAATATTGACGTTCGAAAAGTGCTGATTATCAGCCTAAGTTCAATAAATGACTTTTGATTTTTTTATTTTGATTTCGGCGTTATTACAAGCACCATTATCACGGATAAACACAAATCACAAACATGGTAAATATCCCGTTTTGAGTGTTAACGAACACAAGTTGTGGTTAGGTTGGTAGAGAAAGGGGGAGCAGCGGTGGCCCAGTGGCGGCTGCCCCGACTCACAAGCAGTACGTCGTGGGTTCGAACCACCACTGCTCTCAAAAACGGTGAAGGAAGGCCTCATCAGAAGGCTTCAAGTTACCCAAAGGGCAATGAAGAGGGCTATGCTAGGAGTTTCCTTGCGTGATCGAATCATAAATGAAGACATCCGCATGAGAACCAAGTTCTCCGTCGTACCCTGAAGAATTGTCAGATTTGTGGCAATGGGCAGTTGGGCACATTGCTCGCAGAACATATGGCCGATGGGGCTGAAAAGTTCTGGAGTGTTTTTCCTACTCCTCCGCTATTCTTTTCTGATTCATTTCGTTGCTGGATCCCGAAGTCTTCGTCGGGCTTCATTGTCTCGGCGCTTTTCTTGTGGTCGCCACTGTTGATTCAGGCTTACAGGAGTTACAGTGGTTTGGGAATAGTGTGGCGGAATTGTCCCATTTAAAAAAAAAAAGTGGACCGATGACCTGGTGAAGGTTGTGGGGATCCGCTGGATGCGAGACGCGTGGGACAGAGTTATGTGGTGACACTTGGGGAGGCCTAAGTCCAGCAGTGGACGTCTTTTGGCTGAAATGATGATGAATTATGACCCACCATGTATGGTGGTGGGGTGGTGCTGCGGCACGTGCACGGCGTGCAGGCGCAGGCGCAGGTGCTGCCAGCCGCGCGCCGAGCGCACCACGGCGGCCAGCTGCAGCGCGAACAGACCGCGCACTGTGAACGGCTCGTCGCAGTTCGGCGACAGCACCTCCACTAGCCACACGTCTATGTATTGCAGGGATGGAGATTTACTGCAAACAGAAATATGAATTTTTAATACAACTTTATAAATACACTAACATATCGATCGATGACTCTGGGCTCAAATGGCGTATAGCACAAACCATAGGTTTTTAGGAGAAGCAAAAAAACAAAAAAAAATAAAAAGATTTTTCATTATATCTCTCATAATTTTAAAGATACATAAAAATATCCAAGGAAGAAAGTTCTTAGATTTTGGATATATTTAAGATGTTTTAAAAAATGGGCATAGTTTTGTATTTACTGAGATAGCATGTGCTTTACGACCAAAAATTTTCAACCGAAATTGGTTTATACAAACTTGACGATTATTGTGGAGGTAGCAATATATTCCTTATGCCCCTAATCCTTACTTCCTTACTAATATTATAAATGCGAAAGTAACTCTGTCTGTCGCTCTTTCACGCCAAAACTACAGAACCGATTTAAATGAAATTTGGTACACAGATAGTCTAAAGCCTGACAAATGACAGAGTACTTTTTAACGCGAAAAAGGTTTGTAAGGGGGGGGGGACAAAGCCGCGTGGATCAGCTAGTTTAGAAATAAATCTTGTTTATGTATTGAAAATTTCGAATACACCCTTATTTGTTTTTTTTGCGAATTTCGCCACGTGGAATACACAGATCGATACAGAATCAAATACTGAGTAAGAATATGCAAAAAAGCTTATATACCTACAGTGTGCCTTACGCCATTAAAATTTGAGCTCATAGGTATCGAATTATGTTCGCGGCTTCGCATGCGTGGAGTTCGATATTTGTCCCACGGCATCATACTACCATGATAAAAAGTATCCTATGTGTTGATCCAGATTATAAACTATTTGTGTGCAAAATTTCATCCAAATTCGTTTATTCGTTTTTGTATGAGAGAGTAACAAACATCCATCCATCCATACTCACAAGGTGGGATTTTTGAATATAAAATAGATATAAAAACTCAGTTTACAAACACATTGTGTTAATTTGTGTTGGATATTGCATTAGTATAAAACCGAGTGCACGCACAATGGCCCAATCAAGAGGCTAATTGCGGATAAAAGTCCAGTTAAACAGTTAGTTTAAAACTGTGTCGCAGTCACTAACGCCCACCTCTAAAAAGTCGAGGCTAATAATAACAAAGAAACTCACCACTCCACCTTCCCCATATCCAGTTGATGGAAGTGCCGACACAGACACACGTTCTTGTTGACGCACAGCACGTCAGACACAACGCGCACGTACTCCGGACCCGACAGGCGCGGTGACGTCACTGAGCGCAGCGGGAATATCTGCTCACCTGAGTCCAGCTCGAACAGGTCGGTCTTGTATGGAGACAGCGGGCTGGAATGACGATGTTTTTGTAAGTAATTGAGGTTGAGGAAAAAAAATTGTTGTGTGAAGAGATCTTATATTTTACCCTTTGAAATGGTATAAGCCGAAAGCCGTTTATTCTCCCCATCATTGCGATTTTTTTTTGTTCTTTACCATACCTGGGAACCTTCTAGTTACGGAGATATTGGAGGTCAAAATTCCAAATTTTTCACAAGTTTTTTTATAAACATCAGTTTTGAAGTATCAAAAAAATATCAATAAAAAATAATCAGTAAAAAATATCAGTTTTTTATTAATAATTTTACTTTAATTGCCTCCATGACCCATTTACTATTCGAAGTATCCAATAACACAATGTTTTGAGTGTACCTACCATTTAAATCAATTCCGAGGTTTATTTATTTACGGAAATTACACACGCTATAAACTTTTGACTTTTTGGGGTTAAATGGGACAAGCCCGCCACACTTTTTGGGGTTGTGGCCCAGCAATAATTTTTTGCGTAGGATTACTTAGATTGATTTACATAGTTGGCTGACGGCGTCGTGAAGATTACGTTACACTCTGTATTTTTTATGACATACTTGACGAGTTTCAAACTTTTTTAACGACTAAACTACAGATGAAACTACTCACTCTCTGAAGAAGTCAGTCGGTGTGGCAGTGTCTCTGAAGCCTAGGAGTACGGTGTCAGGCTTCATAGCGCCCAGACCAGCCAACCGAGCCAGCTGCGCCGCCCCGGAACGGACCGAAGATGATAGACTCAGCTCTACGAATGCTTTCACCTGAATAAATAAATTTTAAAAAAGCATTTTAATTCCAATATCTTCTCCAATTAAATTACACAAAAATTAATAAAAAATATGTGCTAACATTTCTTTTCACCTGAATACGCATAGAACATAACATTACATCACGCTTTGTAATACCCGAAGGGTTAGGCAGAAGTGTACCTAATATTACACCCACATTTATGTTTAAGTTCCAATTAATAGGGGGCGAGCCTATTGCCATCAATAGGGCACAAATTCACACGTGGCTGCCACTGAGAAATTCCTGATGGAAAAACACAATAGCACTTTGTCCGACTCGGAAATTGAACCCAGAACCTCACGCACAGTAGTCGCGCTTGCGACTACTAGATCAAAAAGGCAATGTAAAAATTAAGTAACATAAAGTTTAAAACAGCCAGAAAGCAACGTGGTAGACCTCGCAGGACAGAATTAACCAATGACCAGTGGCCCACTGTGGCCCTGGATCGCAAAAAGGCCTCCAGCTTTGCCCAACAGTGGGATCACACAGGCTATCAGTAACATGGTCACCCAATTGTGTAGCTCTGCTTACCTTGAGGTGATCAATCAGCTTGAGCCAGTACTTGTGCTCAGTCGCCAGAGGGTCGCCCGACCCGTCCAGCTCGCCCACTCGCACGTGACCCACCACGAACAGACCTCCCTGGGAAGTAACACCATCTTCACTACATAGTATAAAACAAAGTCGCTTTCTCTGTCCCTACACATATGCTTAAATCTTTAAAACTACGCAACGGATTTTGAAGCGGTTTTTTTTAATAGATAGAGTAATTCAAGAGGACGGTTTTAGTATTTAATTTGACCGACATCCACGCGGGTGAAGCCGCCGGGCATCAGCTAGTGTCAGATAAAGTAAAGTAACATTTATTTGCAAAAACACCTAAAAAAAGATGTAACAATAGAAGAGGGTGACCCTAGTCAAGTCACCAAAAGAGATAAATATCCAGGGACCTAACTTCAAATAGGGTAGTTGACAAAAAAAAACTATTTAAATTAAAATAATGGAATGTTTCCTGACTAAAAAATATGATTCTGTTTAGTCCATCTGTTAGACTAACGATAAATATCGATAGATAAATACGTGTTTTTTGTTTTATAAAATTAATAAAAATTGACGAAAATAAAACGTGTCAAATGTCACGAGTGGGGGCTTGTGACGACACTACGTGATAAAAAAATGTAGTGTGGTGCGACGTCACACGAGATTTTGAAGCACTGTATAGTCTTAATTTTTTGTTTAGGTACGTGAAAAAATAAAAAATATGTGTCTAATATTTTTTGGAAATCTATCTGACGGACTAATTAGATTTTTTTTGTCAACTACCCTGTTTGAATAAATGCTTTGATTTTGAGTTTAAAGCGCCGAGGGAGGCCTCGAAAGAACTGGAGCTACAACTTAGAAGCGTTTATGACAAATTGGACTGATAAAACCACACAGAGAGAAGAGTGGAAGGCTATAAGGGAGGCTTTTGCCCAGCTGTGGGACAATAAAGGTTAAGAAAAAAAAGTTTGAGCTGATATGAACAGGATGAAGACGATGTGATTAATAGGATGATTACCTTTTTCTGGTCGTTCACGAAGTCAATGAGTGGCGCGGACTGGCGCGGCGAGGCAATCAGTAGCAACATCTGCGGCCGCCAGAACTTCACATGCTCCCGACGAGGGTCCAGCAGGAGTAGGTATTTGCGGACCTGCGAATAGTTTGTAAGTTTAAATATCATCATGCCTATAATCTCCAAAGGGTTAGGCAGAGGTGTAATCTTTCCATCTCCGAAACGGCTAGACCGATTCTAATCGGACTTTTACGTGCAGATAGCTGATTTAACTTAGGTACGTAATTTTATTTGAGAAAAATATTGAGGGGTATATCATAACAACATTTTAATCAATAATTATTTGTCTTACCTGATGAAATATAAGCGCCTGACTGAGCGAGCCCCACTTGGGGTCTGCGGCTGCGGGCGACAGCACGTGCAGCGCCACCACCAGCGCGCCGCACGCCAGCGCCGCGCCCAGCGACTGCAGCGCGCGCAGACCGAACATCAGCGCCGCGCAGCCCAGCAGGCCCAGCAGCGACGTCACCCACGAGAACTGCTTGAACGACGGCCTGGGGAGCGATACACAACACCCAAGTAGCAAAATATGGCCTTGTAAGCATCCTAGGAAGACGTAATTATAAGTCGTATAGAAATCCTCAAAACGTTTATAGAACCGCTTTTGAGTGCAGTTTATAGGCCTATTTCGTTCTATACTTTGAGATTTTTTTACCACTTTGTAACTCATTTGTATATTCATGCCAAATTACAGCTTTCTAGTACTAAGAGTCTTTGAGATTTAATGCAAACGGACAGACAGACGGACTTGGCGAACTCCAAAAAGAAGTAAATAATAGCGTGACGATTGACCGGTAAGACTGGTAGTAAAAATCGTGGTACACCGACCTTAAATAACATGGAACAAAAGCAGGCAATGTCTGAATGTATTTGACTTACCTAAAATTAGGCGCTGAAGCCAGATCCAAGCCTAAACAAGCCATATTGATAGCGAAGTAGCTGGTCATGAAGAGCACGGAGTTGACCTGCGCGATGGCGTTGAGCGAGTCAGCCATGATGCCCACCTGCACCAGCAGCCAGGAGGCCAGCACAGCTACCACCGGGTTGCCGGAGCGGGACACCATGGGCCGGAGGAGAAACCCTGGGGGTTGGTGAAGCTGGTAATGAACTTGTGCAAAAATATTATGCGGTCCCTAGATACGGTGCTTTTCTGGTAGGTATTCAAGAAATACATATAAAATATAAATACAAACTAAAATTTATAATTATTTACATATTTTTGTAACTTACCATAAATGTTATCCTTGGCTAAAGCCTCCAGCACTCTTGAGGCACCAATTAAATTTGATAAAGCAGCCGAGAACGTAGCCATTAGCATACCTGTGTATAACATAACAATCATTAACATCCATATCAATTGGCATTATCGATTATAAGAAGACTTATCTACGTGAGGGTATATTTATAGTCGGGACTGCAGGTTGTTTGAAAGAGATACCCCGGCCCCGGACACAGGCTAAGATGGAACATAGGTGGTTCTTAGTCCGTGCAAGTCTGACACTCCTTTCCGCTCCACCCAAAGCAGGAGGATTCATTTGATGATTTCACACCAACGAAAACAAAACGATAAAATTGACTGACGTTATAAACGCCTCCTTAGCGTTCGATGTGGTCACTTGACTATGGGACTTCACGATGATGATGAGCAGTCATTACCATCATCATCATCTTCCTGCCTCGTCCCATTCTGCTTGGGGTCGGCGCAACACGTTTTCTTCATCCATTCTCTCCTGTCAGACGTCACGGCGTCATTTACTCCTTTCACTTTCATATCATTCCTCATGCAATAGGGTAGTTAACAAAAATAAATCTAATTAGTCCGTCAGATAGATTTACAAAAAATATTGGACACGTATTTTTTCTTTTTTCACGTAAACAAACAATGAAGACGATAAAGTGCTTTGAAAACTCATGTGACGTCATATTCTAAGACATTAGTATGACATTTTTTACCGGTGAGTGACGTCACGACCCCCCACTTAAATCTTTGACGCGTTTTATCTTCGTCAATTTTTATTGATTTGATAAAACACCTACGTCTACCTATGTTATAAAATCTGTAAAATACCATATTTCAGGCAAATAAATGAATCTAATCTAAACAAAAAATACGTATTCAATATTTTTCGATAATCTAACAGACGGACTAATTAGAATCATATTTTTTAAATCAGGCAACATCCCTATTCATTCATTGTTTTTTTGGTCTTTCCCTCTCCATCTATCAACATTAATACTTATATAAAAAGGCAGCAGTTCTTACCGACAGCTATGAAGGGCGGCCAGATGTTAATAGGCAGCAGGTACACATAGTTGTTGATGAGCAGGTCTCTCGTGCACGTGGCGGCCGTCAGCACACTCAGCGCCAAGTACGATACGAACGTGAACAGCAACGCCGCCAGCGTGCCGAACGGAATGCTGCGGGACGGGTTCTTTAGCTCACCTGGGGATGACAAAAATATATTGTACTTCTTCTTCTTAGCGTATCGATGACAGTAAAGTAGTTGACAAAAAAAAACTAATTACTCCGTCAGATAGATTTACAAAAAATATTTTTCTTTTTTCACGTACATAAAAAATGAAGACTGTATTTTCTTTGAAGTTTGTGAGTCTGTGAACGTCTTTATAAGTTAAGTGCTACATTTTTACTGTTTAAAATTACCGCATTATATAAAATGGTTACAATGTTCAAAACTTTTGGCACGTGGAAATAGAACATAACATTTTAATATGAGTCACGAGAAAACATCGTTTGAAATCAAAGACTTATGACATCTACCAATCCGGACTGGGCCCACGTGTTAGATTATAGCCCATTCCCTCTCAAAGAGTAAGCCTGTGTGTCCCAGCAGTGGGGACATTTTATTTATTTTTTAAAAACGTTGCCCCATACTAGGAATTTCTCCTGTATCGTGGGTGCGTTTATAAACTCACATACACAAATACCCAGACCTGGGACAGCTATCAGGTCATACAAATATTTGTCCCGCGCGGGGATCTAACCCGCGACATGCAGCGCAGCAGTCCAATCGCTTAGCCACTGCGCCAACCGTGCCGTCATTACATTACATTAATAGGCTGATGATGAACTTACCACTCATATTAGCGCCAGCCATGACCCCCGTGACCCCAGTGAACAAGACCCCGAATACGGACGCGAAGTCGACCATCTGTCCATCCGCGGTGGTGTAGTCGCGTCCATACTCAGGGTACAGGTTCTCGTAGAGAGTGGTGGAGTTCAGACCGGTGTACGTAAAGTTTGTTGCGTTCACGATGTGGTTTGTGTCTGGTTTCTCTATCTGAAAAGAACAAAAAATATTGGTTAATAAGAAGTTTAACTATTAGGGACTATCATCTACCTAGCCTTTTCCCAACTATGTTGGGGTCGGCTTCCAGTCTAACCGGATGCAGCTGAATACCAATATTTTACATGGAGCGACTGCCTATCTGACCTCCACAACCCAGTTAATACTAGGTAATACGATACTCTTTGGTAAGACTGGATATCAGAATTTCAGGTCACTGACTACCTGTAACGACTGCCAAAGATCTAAATATGGCAGCCAGGACCAACAGCTTAACGTGCTTTCCGAGGCACGGAGGAAACTCGGTATGTCGGGCGGTCACCCATCCACAGACCGACCAAGGCAAGCACAGGTTTACCTAAAGATCGACCCAAGTGGCAGTTCTTATAAAGCCACGAGCTCCTCATATTAGGGACTATAAAGGGTGTAAAAGTATCGTTAACGAAACCAAATGGCACTTGTTCTTCCCGTCAATGCGATCAATTTTTGTGCTAGACCTAACTTACGAGCAGTAAGTCGTAGATTCAACCCAGGCAGCGCATTACTTAATTTCATTACCACTGCTCTAAAAACAGTGAAGAAAAACATTGTGAGGAAACTAACATGTCTTAGAATAAAACATTCGAAGACATGTGACATTTACCAACTCGCACTGGGCCCTCGTTCTGGATTAAACAGCAGTTAAAAAGTTTTAAAAAATGTCGTTTTTTTGTCGGTGTTGGGCACGTTTCCATTTGTCGGCTACACCCGACCGTGGCAAACAAAAGGTTAATTAGCTTTTTTCCACTTACAGTACTAGGAGCAGTAACAAAGAAGCTCAGGAAGGTGCTGCCCAGACAGATGACCATGCTCATCCAGATGGCCAGGCTGGTGCGTGCGAACAGAGAGGCTCCTGCAAGGGACACGCCCAGCCCCACGGCGTTCAGTATCGAGCGGTACAGGAAGCGGTACCACCAGCCGTCTGGTATACCTGGGTTACCTGTCCCTATGAGATAACCTGGAACATAGAATGGTGATGTTAGAAATGGTTTTGTTGCTAAGAAACAATTTGTTGCCTAAAACTAGTAGTTACGTTACGTAGGAGTTGAATAAGGACTGAAGCCAACGTGAGAATTATTTTTTAAAACTTTTTTTCGTGGTTGGGAAATCATCAAATGACTCCTCCCGCTCTGGAGCGGTAGGGAGTGTCAGACTTCTTCTGACTAAAAACCACCCATGTTCCTTCTGAGCCCGTGTTTCGGGGCCGCGGTATCTCTTTCGAGCAACCCGCAGTCCCGACTTGCGGGCCCCTGCAGTATTGCTGACATCTCTTCAAGGCGGACGATCGAGACAACGTGAGACATCTTCAACCAGTACGATTTAATATTTCACAGTTCTCGTCTACAAGAGACCAGAAGTGGCCCAGTGGTGGCGGCCCCGACTTACGAGGAGTAAATCGTGGGTTAATTATTTTATCACTGCTTCTCTCAAAACGGTGAAGGAAACCAGCATGTGTTAGAACCAAAATTAAAGCCGATTTCCTCTTACAGATTCTTATCTGAGGGAATTATTTGTTGTTAATTGAGTTCTCGCTACGTAACTTATTACAAGTTCTTTTTTTACAACATTTATAGCTTCTCGTGGCTCGGAGTAAAATACATATTAAATATTATTATGAAATGAAACCCACCATTTTGTCCAAAATTTTCTACCAGGGCTTCCGTGCAGGCTGATATGCAGAGTGCACTGGACACCACGTTGGCGAAGAAGAATAAAGTCCCCACAGCACCTCCAAACTCCGGGCCTAAGGTTCTGCTTATCATAACTGGTATTAGTTAAGGAATTCATGATACACAGATATCCTAAGATGATACAAACTGATGATGACCGTTTTATTTAAACATTTCCTCACACTAGTTATTTCTCATGTATCGCGGGTGCGTTTAACATTTAAATTCACATACACAAACATCCAGACCCGGAACAACTGGCTGTCATCATCATCATCATCACCCGCAGCCCGAATTCACCCACTGCTGAGTATAGGCTAATTCAATTCAATTCATTTATTCACTTACAATTTTTACATTGTGTCATTGTGTGTGTTGTGGGCTCTCTCTTCTTGTGCCAATCTCCAATCTCAACTAGCTGTAGGCCATACAAATATTTGTTCCACGCGGGGATCGAACCCGCGACACATAGCGCAGCAGTCTAATCGTTCAGCCACTGCGCAAACCGTGCCGTCCATAGTCGAATTGAGAACCTCTTCCTTTTTGGAAGTTGGTTAAAAAGCGACATCTACAATTAATAAAGGATACAGTAGACTCCTCCGCCCTCAACAGCGCCATTTGTAGATATAGCACAGATGGAAGTGACGGTGAATATAACGATGAGGTATGCTATCACGAACTGTGCTAGAGTCACCAGCAGACCTGCGTTACCGACTAGGTAACCTGGAACAGATGGAAAATTACTAAAACCACATGCTCTCAATAAATATGAAGCAAATCATGGTGAGATGTCCTAGAACCGAAAAATTGAAGACGTGACATCTACCCCACTGGGCCCGCGTGGTGGCCGTGTCCCAGCAGTGGGAACATTATAGGCTGATGATGATATACCGTAGCAGGTGGCGTTCTGTAGTTCTGCCAACCCAATCTACCCATAAAGAAAAATGAAAAACATTTTTTTTTCATTCACGCCATCTAGTGTTCAATCTTCGTAAATGTACTCGCTCACGTCTGTGTGTGTAAACGACGCTATATTCAATGGCAGATGTTAAATTACACCTTTGTGTCGAATTAGGTGGATATTATGACAATGATGTGACCCAGTTCGATAAAACGTAATGTCCGATAACCGCAATTGCTACTCCTACGACTTAATAGTTTTCCAATTACACAAAACACAAATAAACTAAAAATGTTGACTTCAACGCCATCTAGCGGGAAAATGGCTGGGAGCAGCCTGTATGAATCACCTTAATGTCTCATCATCATCAGGCTATGATGTTCCCACTGCTGGGACACATTTTCTATGAGAAGGAATGGGCTATAATCCATTACGCGGGCCCAGTGCGGTTTGGTAGATGTCACATGTCTTCGAATTTTTGGTTCTAGGACATGCCGGTTTTCTCACGATGTTTTCTTTCACTGTTTTGAGAGCAATGGTGATGACATTAATTTGCCAAAGTAAGTCCAGGCCGTCATCACTGGGCCACCGCTGTTAATGTCTAGATACACATAAAGTTTAATTAAGTCCATTTAAAAATGACAATACTAAAAATAATCTTAAAAATGTTTGTGTGCTTTACCATACGGCTGACATCAAAGAACTAAGTGTCAAAGTATCATGAAACTTGGAGACGGTAGTGTTTTTTATTAAATCACTATTTAAATGGCGCCAGAAATGACAAAATAATAATTAACTGAACTTGAAAATATTATTATAGCATTTGAGTATGAGATAAGTGTTTCTCAGCAAATACTTACCCAGTCATAATAATACAATGTAAATATGTGTAATAACAAATTGATGTTTTGTATTGAACTCTTACTTTATCGAGTTCGTGACTCAATGCAGCGCACGCGCAATGTCAATCCGTTCAGATAAGAAACTGTGTTAATTGCACAAAGATACATTTTCTATTTGATCAACTGCCTAGCCTTATCCAACTATGTTGGGGTCGGTTTTGTAATCGAACCGGATGCAGCTGAAAACCAGTATTTTACATGGAACGACTGCCTATCTGACCTCCGAGGTAACCCTTTGGTGAGGCTGGTTGTCAGACTTTTCTTTCTTTGGAAGCGATACACATATTCATTAAAAAGAAAAATATAAATCATCTTAAAATCTGCTTACCCATCCGAATGAAGACCAGCGCACTGAACATGGACAAGACGACAGGACAGAAGACGCCAGCGAAGGTCCCCACCTTCTTGATTCCTGGCCTCTCCGTTCGGAACTCCCCGAACTCGACATATCCTGGAAAAGTAAAATTAAGTGTTCAAATGGGCAAGAAAGAAGAAGAGCGCAGCGATGGCCCAGGGCTAGCGACCCCGACTTACCGAGCAGTAAGACGTAAGTTCGAAGCCAGGCAGGCGCATTACTTCGTGTAACCTATTTCATCACCACTGCTCACAAAACGGTGAAGAAAAACATCGCAGTGAAACCAGCTTGTAGGACCAAAAACGACGAATATTGATCTGTTTTAGTGGAACTTGATCGAGACGAAACAGAGGGTTCTTAATAATATTTTAATAACGCCCCAAAGTAACCGTTCAACACCTGAACAGATTTCGTTGAAATTGAAAGGTGCACAGGTTACAGAATAGAATACAAGAAAATTATCCAATATACTTTGTATCCAGGGAGTACTTTGACGTGGGATATTTTCCGACATCGATCCGGGGGAAACTACATACATACATAAACTCACGCCTTTTTCCCAAGGGGGTAGCCAGAAACCACAGAACGCCACCTGCTACGCTCCTTACATACTACTTTTGCCTCGTCCACATTCAAACATCTGGTCATACATGCATGCCCGTGTCGGTTGCAAGTGCTATGCATCTGTCCTACCACGGGGCAAGTCGCGTTAAAAAATTAGTTTACATAAAACTTGTGCGCAATTGCACTCACTCTCACGCCATGATGTATTGCTCTATGTCATTTTGTTTAAAATCTCGCATTCACATAATACATAACAATAACAAAACATTCCCCACTTAAGTATAACTTCTTAAAAACATATTAATCGACATTAAAAAGCACATAATTCAGTTTAGATGCTATCAACGGATCACTTTAAAAAACATTTTAAACAAATTCACAATGTTATCATCACCTCCGGAGCATTTTTCTCCCATATCGGACGAGTGCACTCACTCACTGTTCAACTAGTACTGATACACTGTGGTGACCAATGACCACATTGCGATACTATCAACGAGTTAACCTTCAAAGAACAATGGATCAGGTGTCACAGTGATTTGAGAACTAACGTATCGGAACTATGCTAGATTACTTGTAATTTAACATAACAATGACGTCACGGTTCGCGGTCTACTCTCTCTAAGGACCTGACTCCACCGAAGCTGAGCGAAGATATGCGAAGCGGGGAGGAGAGGATTTTTTTTTTATTATTATTATTTCTTTTATTAACTATAAGGGATTTTTATCCACACGGATATGGCAACCCCATCGAACCTTATGAACTAAATATAAACATAATATATGGGATATTACTATGTATTAGAAGGAAATCACTGATTCATCCTCACTAAGCCACACAACCTCTTTGCAGGAGAGGAAATGCCGCTCACTTCACGCCGCTCATTTCACGAATCTCACTCTTTTCTTTTCGTTGTGCGCTTGGCCGTCAAGTATGCAGGATGGTCTTAACAATTACGAGCCATCTCCCTGGCTCTCTGCTCAACTATGTCCCCTAAAGCTAAGTTGAGATGACCAGTGTCATCATCATTCTAGTGCCCTGCATTCTAATCCCAATGCATTGGGGTCGGCGCAGCATGTCTTCTTCTTCCACACTTCTATATTACTCGTCATCTCATCAAAAACCTCTTTCACCCATATCATCTTTTACACAGTCCATTCATCGTTTATTTGTTATTCCTCTACTCTTTTACCGACTCCGTGGCTGCTACTGAATAATTTCGTGTTTGAAAAACCCAATAACAATTTGCACACCCAGGAGTCAGACCCAGGACCTGATGCTAAGTAGTCGCGATCGCGATTACTAGACCAACGAGGCATCATTAATAAGCATAGGCACAGACAAAATGGATGTTTAAAAAAAACCTATTATTAATTGTCTACCGTGCGAAAAACTGCAAAGAGAAAAGATAGGTAATCTTTCCTCTTTGCAGATTTTCACACGAAAACGACCGACCAGGTTGAATTTGGTGAGCTACGCCGAATGGTGTCGTTGCCTACAAAACAACAGCACTCTCTACAAACCAAGGACAAGCCATCCAGTCAGGCGCTTCCATATTTTGCAAGAATCAAACGATTTTGTACCAGTTCAAGGTCAATTTAGATAGCTGAGGCAGACAGTAATTCTGAGGTAAAAAAATAACTTCGACAGCTCCTTATTCCGTAGCAGTAAGTACTGTTTTCGTGGTTCAATTTTGGTGGTTACACTAAACCTTGAACTGTTTCCCAAAGAGTTATCGAGTTATTCTGAGCCCTCTTGAAGGTTCTTCTAGGTACCTACTATGATGGTGCTAGAAAATTGGAAATCACCAACCAAAATTGGAAATCACCTAAATGGACTTGTTTTCACGCAACGCACAGCGCACTCGTGTTTACCATTTTGAAGTGTGATTATAACATTACTTTTCTTGTATTTCAAAGTAAATATTTTGTAGATTGACAACCTCCGTGGTCGAGTGGTTTAGGCGTTTGCCTTGTGACCCGGTGGTCGTGGGTTCGATTCTAATGGGAAGCACGCTTTGTAAAGTTGTTTCCAGTTTGGCTAGGTCATTGCAGGATTGAATCACCTGATTGTCTGATAAAAAGATGATTCGGTGCTTCGGAAGGCACGTATAAGGTGGTGCCGGCCGCCAAATGGTGATCGTCAAACCATGTCAGAGGCCCTTGAGGCGGTTAAGAAACTCTGACACTAGGATGTGTGGGGTTGTTAGACATTACTGACATTATTGCGTGATATTCTGGTCTCGATTCTTGAACCAAGTTTTTTTTTCCATTAGATAATTTACCAGCAAACCCTTCCCTAAGATGACCTACTGACATTCGCCCCTGGAACTTAAACATAACTGGCAAACTCCGTTTGTCTATGCATCCCTGGCTACCATACTTGGAATAAAGCGTGATGTTGCTTCTTACCTTCGCCAGGTGGCCTGCTAACGGGTCCCCCTCTTCCGATCCTCATCCTCAGTTTGTGCATGATGCCCGAGTCTCCCCCTCCTGCGCTGTTCACACTGGGTGACAGCGGGTCCAAAGTTTCAGCCATGATTGGCCTCGTCACTGTGACAAATAATTTTTGGTGAAGATATATACGTCTAGTACAATACTTTCAATATTCATAGTCATGATTCATTATCCTCTTGTCTTTATCTCCATTTATTTGAGGAATATTTGTCAGAAGGAAATACCCAAAAAGAAATAATAATTTAATCTATAAAATTGTGAGTCTACAACATTGTAGTAGTTCCTTCAAGATTCCACAATGTGCTATTTGTCAACACAACTGAACAGTATGGGCACACTAAGAGATACTGCCATATAAAAACCCAAATACATGAAATATGCTTGAGATCATTCCTCTATTAGCTGCGAAATAAAGGGAAGATAGAATAAAGTAAATGTGTTCTATGTAAAGGAAATCATTCTTGCTGTGTTGTTCAAAAAGTTAGTCCTACCCACCTACGAGTATAAAGACATCTACAGATTCCAAAGCACCAAAACTATTTAAGTAGCGAATTAATAGCATTCTTTTGGGTCAGCTCGTTCCATCGTTGACCTCATCTCTGCCTCAGGACAAGATTGATATAAAAAACATCAAAATGAACCATCCACCAATACCACTTTTCAGTATGACTTTAAGACAATCAGCTCAAAGAAACAGGAATTAACAGTTACTTCCAATAACTCAAACCAGATACAATTCAAGCTAAACATGTTAAAACAACTAATGCAAGAAATGACACGATGACAAACCAACTTATCAACTTCATGACAAAAATTACTCATAATTCGATAAATTAAACTCATGGACAGTTTGCTGTATGACATACTCAATGGACGCCTTGATTTCCCAGAGTTGGTTGCACAGATAACTGTTATCACTCCCCTACGGCGCACTCGTCACACGGTCGCGCGTTGTTGCACGTTCCTCATTTTTGTGTATAATTTTGTATTGTAATCATTTTTATTTTGTTGTTGAATCGGAAAGATTTAGCATTAATCTGTTCGCATGTCTTACATTTTATCCCAGTTATACAGGGAAACCTATAATTGGCCATGTAACAGTAACACGCATATTTTGTAAAAAAAATTATGAATCACTGTTAGATACCTAAATAAATAAATAAATTAAAATAAACATGGACAATTATTCTATAACTGAAACTGGAAGAGGCTAGGCAGATGATGACTAACACAATTTGTACCTAAACCTGCTGACTTGGACGTCACAATTAGTAAACATAATCAGATTATTTGGCAATGAAGCCATTAACAACTAATTAAATTATTAGTACACAAAGAATTTATTAGACAACAACTGGAATACAGCGGTTTTCAATCTTGTTGATAGCATCAAATTTAGTGTTTTAAAAAAAATGAGCATTATGATGATTAAATAAAACTGCCTTTTGATATGCCAAAAGGTTTTGGAATAGCAATTAGATACAGGAAGGGGAAGGCAGTATTGAAAGGCCCCCACGAGGTTGACTGATGACCCTGAAATCCTGCCGGGCTGCGGGTTATTTGCAAGAGATACCGCGGCCTCGACATGAAGGGCGAAGGTGGTGGTGGTGGTTTTTAGTCAGTAGAAGTCTGACACTCCCTTTCGCTCTGCCCAAGAGCAGGAGGGGTTATTTGATGATTTCCCATGCCACAAAAAAAAAAAAAATACCCTGAAGTGTAAAAGCCATGGGATTTCTTAGAAGATTTTGTTATTTTCATTCTAGAATCCAGGTTGTGTTCCATTCTATCTTTACCAAACCGAGACCAACATTGAATAAATTCATTAGGCAGAAACTACAAATAGCACCGTTCAAGACCTTGATGCTTTCAACATCATTTGCAGCCAGACTTCATCCACTGCTGGGTATATCCTTTGCTTTTGGCAAGCTCCAGGTTCTTTTGCTAGCCTCGTCCAAGATATTTAGTCACTTTAAATTCAATATTGTGAAGGTTGTAATGGCCCATGGGAATCTATTGTTTACCACACAAAAAACACGAAACAAAGATTCCAATTCAATTAATTAAAAGAGCCTTCATAGATAAAATTGTATGTTTACGAAAAGCTATTTGAGCACTTCCACTAGGTATGTCAGTTGTTCCTCGAAGTATGTCTAAGATGACCCACCAACCAAAAGATTTTTGAAAATAATAAAAGAAAATTAAATAGCCAACAACGCATTTTTGTGAAAATGTCATTGTTATCAACAATCGCATTGATATGTTTGACAGAATTTCATCTAAATATCTCATAGGACCTAAATTATGCATGTGACATCATCAAGAACTAATTATTGCGACTTTGAAAGAAGTTTTTGCAGTCTCATGATCTCAGAACATACCACAAGGATGTTATAAGAAAACTAAATTACTATGTTTATACATTCTAAGCAGGTGTACGAACTGTGGAAAAGGAGTTAGAACAACCGTTTCAATAAAACAATATAATGTGCAAATGAATCACAAACAAAACAAAGAAGTTCCTACTTACAGCTTTTAAATCCGTCAAAAGATGGTTACTACTTCACTAATACGATTTGATATGTGGTGGTGCTCATAACTCCGTTACGTGGCTGTGATATTTGTTATTATAAACACAGAAATCATTCAATTATGCGGAATTGTTTTCACCACATACACAATACTACTCCAAAACTGACATTCAGTTATGTTTGAAGTTAGCCAATAGCTGTCACTGTCACTGTCTTTTCTGTGATTGATTGACCTGCAGTGGGTGCGTTCCACTTTCGCGACTATTCAAATGACGTATTATTTTATTTTATTGTTTACTCACCTTCCCATTTAGAATTTATTAAAGAAGTGCAAAAAAATTGCAAATAAAAAATTTAACAACCTAAATTGAAGAAAAATTTAATAATTCGGCTCAAACTCTTAAAGCGATGTCGTATTTCATGGGCTACTGTTTGAGATGCATTAATAAAATTCCACAAAGTTTTCTTGAACTGAATGAGACATTTAATTTAAACATGCAGTAAACCACAGAAAATAATAAAAAAAAACAAACGTAGTAAACGCACTAAGCTAACCACAGAACAGATAAAAGAGGTTAGAAGGGCCTTGTGGGCGGGGCAGGCGCGCCGCTCATATGTCGCAAACGCTCAAATGTCGACAAAATTTGATTTACCGGCGCAATCGCGCTCATATTGTGACAGCGTACGAAGCTCCGCGAAAAAAAAGAATTATGCCATCTTGCGCTATTATAATGTGTCGGAAAAGAAGCCAGGGTGTGTAGTGTGCCTCGAGAAGGGATTTCTTATCACCGGTAAGTCCAAATACCTTAAAATACAAGTAATATTTGTAATTATTACAATAGTATTATGTAGATGGTAGAAAAAATGATACTGTCGCAAGCAGTTAAAAAATTACGTACATTGCTTGCAATACGTGGGTACCATCTTGTACTGCGTGGGCGATTGCGCGATGTATTTCGTTCACTGCGAACGTCGCGTACGACGAGCCAAAGCTTGAGTTCTGCAAAATCTATGCATTTCGATTGTGTTGTACCAAGTTGTAAACAATGTCGATATTTAGTATGTGTGAATGTATTCAAATGATATTATTATGAATATGATTAAATAACTTCGTTTATTACTGTCAATTATTGTTTATTGTGGGTTATTAATTTTGGTTTTCGTCTAAAATTTGTTTTGAGGTTAGTCATTTATAATGGAAACATAACACAACAAAGTTTTGTTTTTAGGTTTCCAACAGTTCCAGATACAAGAACACTATGGCTAGAGGCAACCGGTAGAATTGAATAGATACCTACTAACTAAATGTAGTAATTAATTGAATGTATGTCTTATTTTTAAGTGTTTCTCGTATGTTTACTTTTGATTTTACTTTTTTAATCTTTAATTTTGTATCTGTGTGAGACAAATAAATACCTTTTCATTCTTTCTATCCCGTTCCGAAATTAAAGCAAAATATTGCAAAACTTAAAGTTACAAAACTAAAGTAATTTTATCGACATAAATTATCGACCTTTTGGTCGCCGTAACATGTATGAGAAATTAAAGCGTGTGTGAGTGTACGTCATACGCAGTGTTTGCGCTAGTGTGACAACCAGTAGCAAGCTCGCGATCTAAGTGAGTGCGGTTTATTTGTGTGCGTTATGCGCGTACGTATTAGCCTCTTGCTTGTAGTGGATATAGAGAGTGGGAGACAAGCGGCGACAGGCGTTCTAATACAAATCAGGAACTATTTCCTTTCTAATCTCTTTTATCTGTTCTGTGAAGCTAACAGTTGAAAGAATATCAGCAACAGGTGGTTCATACCATTTACGTTGAGGGTAAATGCCAGACCGTGCTGCTCACAGAACAGATAAAACCTCTTTTATCTGTTCTGTGGTGCTGCTGAATGGCTACTCGTCTCTAAATAGCTATGCGTATTTCCTCGGGAGTTCTCCAGAAATAATTATTGCCGCATATTCAATACCTATTGTCAGCAATGTCATGTTCTATTATGTACATGTCTGTTATGTCTTGTTTTCAGTTTTGTAAAACATTGTTATTGTTGATGCGACAAGATAGTGTAATTTAGTCATCAAAGCCCCTTGTCGAGAATATCAGCCGTGCCGGGCGACCGCGGGCGGGAGCTGAGGCGCGGAGCGGGCACTCCAGCTGCGAGCGCGCACCGGCCGGCTCGCCACTGCGTCAACGTCCTTGCCACCGAGCGCATCTTCAATTCTCGCCTAATCAAGTTTTAGAAAACCGTTTGTTTTACCTTCCTGTACAACCTCTTAAAATACAGTCCACACTAATTGAAGCCACCGTCTTTCAATCCTCGTAACACCTGGAGGATATTAGCCCACTTCTCTTCACCCCTTGAGGCGGTTCAGAAACTCTGACACTAGGGTGTGTGGGGTCGTTAGACCTTACTGCCCACACAATAAGAAGAAGAATTAAAATATTTTTGAAATAGGTAGCTCTATTATAATTTAGTTTCAACGATTTCTTTAAAATAACATAGATTTGGGCAAAATATTTACCATTTTTTAAATGATGAAAATGAAAAATAATGGCTGAATAACTGGCTGTGGCCGGCCACAGAAAAAAAAACAAAATAGGCGGCAAAGCGGCAATCTGATTTTCTTTATTTATTTATTTAATATTTTTATTTGGGTAGTATAAACGAGTGACTGTAAATTAAAGTTTTAAGTGACAAAAATAATTTATTTAGGTCATAGAATTACTAAGTGAGCGACTGACTGCGAGCAACGAGAAATCAACAGAACAGCAACTAACAAACAAAAATTTGAGATAGAAATACAAAATGAGTAGCTTCATAATAAATTTGAGCGACCTGATATTTGTTTGAGTGTCAACGGTACGTCCTGCATTATTTTCAATATTTAACAAATGATTTATTTATAGGTACTGCGCGGCATTTTGTCTTAAATGAAGTGTTTCGAATAAAAAAACCACTTAACTTCCCTAGGCCCAGTCGACTACTTCTGGGTGGTTTAAAAAAATAACCACGAAGGGGATGTCGGGGTCTATTCGCTCACTTCGCTCGCTCACTCGACTCCGCATCCCCTTCTAACCTAACTTGTCCGAGTCGGGGTGCCCCGAGTCCCGAGCTCGCTTCGCTCGCTCTTGCATCCAAGTTTTTCTAGTACCGGGTTCGCAGGGTATCATGGGTATGTCGGGATCTCAGTTCGCTCGTTTCCGTTACCGCCCTGTTTGTGTGAGTGTTTGAGATTGTGTGTGTGAAAATAAAACACAAGGAATTTTAAATTGAAATTATGTAAATATCGTATCGTATCGTTATGTAAAACTATGTTAATTGCCCTTTCTGTATTGCTAGTCGCTCACTTAGTAATTTAGTCGCCGACTTAGTAATTTTAATATCTGAAATTCACAACCCACTTTTTGTAAGCTCGTTCTGGATTTTATTATTAATTCGTCGTTAGTTTAGTTAATTTTTCGCTAACTCAAATTCATACCGCTCAAGTTATCTCATCAGCAGTCGCTAAGTTTTTTTTTATTCGCTCGTTTTATAATTCCCCTTTTTATTTTTGTTTTCCTTGTATTCGTAATGAAAAGCACAGTGTTTACCTCGGGATAAATACTTATTAGGTCCCTCGAACTATTGGCACCCCCACTACGCTCGGGCGCCAAACTCCGTCTCGTGACTGAATAAGTTACTTCCATAAGGGGTAAGGGGTTATTCGATGATTTCCCACCCCCAAAAAAAAAAAGCTAGCAATGGTTCACTACTGTATGTATAGAACGGTTATTAAAACCTGTTCATAATCTATCTGAATAGGAACACAAAAACATTACTTTAGGTAGGGTATAAAGTCCGCGGGAAGCGCTCCGGGCGTCGGGGGCCACGTGATGGCTTCCGGACACCGTAGACGCGGGCCTGTGGACGGTGAGTGATGGGTAATCTCGCCGTCCGTCCGTCTTATGACGACGACAGGCCGTGTCGACGGCGCGTTCGTGTTCCACGCGCGCCTCAGAGATGTCAGCAACATGGAAGGGGCCCGCAAGGGCCGACCCTCGTCGGGGCTGCGGGTTGTTCGCAAGAGATACCGCGGCCTCGGCATGAAGGGCTAAGAAGGAACATGGTTGGTTTTTAGTCAGTAGAAGTCTGACACTCCCTTTCGCTCTGCCCAAGAGCGGGAGGGGTCATTTGATGATTTTCCACCCACCATAAAAAAAAGGTAGGGTTTAAAGTTGCTGGAATATGATCTTTGGTGAGATGGATAAAGTTGTAGGAGCAACATGCTGCGACATGAGAGGTGGCGGAAATAAAACGAATACGCAAGTTATAAATAATCAATGCAATTTATATGGAAAAAACAGCTCAATATGCAATTACTACATCTTATACACACAATCACGCTGTCTAGAAAATATAGGTACCTACATAATACAATATATTCATAATATATATGTTACAATGTTTATATTTATAAACGGGCAGAGTTGAATTTTCCTTTTTAAAAACTAGTTTCTTGTGCAACCGAGAGCTTACTTCGCTCAGAACATCTTGATCGTTGGACATGGCGGTTAGCAAATGTGTATTAATATTTATTTTTTCATCGCTTAATTTTTTGTGCATTGTGTTGTGCGACCTTAATCTCATCGAAGGTGAGTTTTTGTGCATGTCTGGACCTTGACCCCTACAGCCTTTCCTTAAAGCAGATCTTATTGATTGTTGATCGATTTTACGTCTTTAAAGCTGGTCAGAAGGTTTCATTATCATCATGATCAGCCTACAGCAGTCCACTACTGGGCATAGATAGGTCTCATCAAGCAACTCTCATCCAGTTGCTAACCAGCCACCCTTTTTTTTTTGAGTGGGAAAAATCCGTATGGGGGTACCCATGCGGATTTGGCGAGCGGGGGTTATGTCGGATTCTAACCGACTAAAAACCCACTGTTCCTACACTTGACTAATACCGTGTTTCGGGGGCCCGGGAGATACAAGTATTCGCACGCACCCCCGACTGGTATCAGCCCGCCATTCCCGGCGGGCCTCATCACCAAGTGCGGCCAGCGACCGCACGTTCTCTGTGAAGGTAAGGTCCACTGCGCGCGACATCTTTGGACCTGGCTGGTTGGACGACATCTCAGCCCTAAGTTCGCCGCCCGCAGGTCCCTCCTTATGGTGGCCGGAGATCGTTACGCGCCCTTCGACGCCCGGCTGCCCTTCTGGTATGGGTAGAGCGAGAGGCATGTTCTCTTTCCCTCTCAGCTACCTCCTTTTCATGCATCACTTCCTCGCAAAAAAAAAGCAGACGACATTCCACGCGTTCTCGCGTTTTCTTCTACGGATTGAACGACAGTCACACCCAAACACAGTGCGGGCACAGCGCTGCTACACCCAAGCCGAGCATTTCACCAACGTATGCTGCGCTGTCCACGGGGCAGTCCTCGCAGTGACTCCTATCAAGATCGGAGACTCTACACCCGAAGTTGTAGACGAGTATTATATCTACCCGGGACAAACGGTCCAGTTAGGTAGGTCTAACTTTGAGAAAGAGGTTAATCTTCGCATCGGACTCGGTTGGGCCGCGTTTGGGGAGTTGAGTATCTTCTCGTCCAACCTACCGCAGTGACTCAAGACGAAAGTATATGACCAGTGCGTGGCCAGTGATTACACACGGGACCGAAGCGTGGTCGCTCACAATGGGCCTCATCATAAAGCTCAAAGTCACCCAAAGGGCAATAGAGAGGGCTATGTTCGAAGTTTCCTTGCGTGAAGACATCCGCAATAGAAGCCAGGTTACCGACGTAGCCCGAAGAATTGTCAAACTTATGTAGCAGTGGATAGGGCACATTGCTCGTTGAAAAGTTCTGAAGTGACGGCCGCGAACCGGGAGGCGTTGCGCTGGAAGGCCTCCTACTAGGCGGACTGCTGTCATGGTGAAGGTTGCCCCCGCTGTATGCAAGACGCAAGGGACCGGTCAATGTGGCAACACTTGGGGGAGGCCTATATCCAGCAGTAGACGTCTTTCGACTGAAATGATGATGATGCTCCGCTTTGTTTCAGATGAGTCCTGTGTAACTGAAGGCTTGAACGGCACATGTGTTGGGATATTTCGGTGCAATTCAGCAGCCCTAGTCTACCTCTACGTAAGTTCTTCAAGTCTTTTTAGTTTTAGTGTATGAAATTTGCAGCCATGTCTGTTACAGTAGGTCTGTATAGCATATCATCTCTAGTAAGGGTAGAGCTTGGCGTCAGTATTTTTTAAAAATGATCCAGATTAAGATATATTATTTAGATTTCTCAAACGTATGATCCTAAGATCGAGAAGAAGAAGAAGGCCGATCTTAGGCGGGATCTCAGAATAATATAATACCACTTAACAATTTATCGACACTCAACAAATTAATTATTTCATGGGGGCGGGCATTTGAAGTTATACTAACTACGAGTAACTTGAATTCTTAAAAAAACTATAAAACTGTTGAAATTTTCCACCTTCTGAATCTCCGGAACTGGAAGGCCTGATTCAGTACATACAAATATATATTTTTTTTCACAATGACGGGGAGCACAAGTGATTTTAATTATGTTTTATTATTTAATAGAACTTGAGTCGTGGAGACGAAATACGCATTTACTCTTTTATTAAGAGGCAGATTGATTCTTATTTTGATAAAATAAAACGGGTGCTAATTAAACCGGCTTCATTTTAATAGCATTATTAGCCTCTAAAAATCTACATTGCCTTCTAAATTACAAATTTAGATGCACTAAGAAATAACCATGACGCTCGTTAATTGTGGCTGACTTACAGCCACAATTAACGAGCGTCTAAATATTACTATCTTAGCCACTAGTTAACTTCTATCTAAGCCACTCTAAATATAACTTAGCATGATGATTATTTCTTAGTGCATCTAAATTTGTAGTTGCTAAGAAGCAGTAAACTTCTAAAATATTAACATTTAGCATCAGAAAAAATATTCTATAGCTTCTAATTTTTTAACTCAGTAGGTACGTTTAAAAATGTAACTCATCCCCAATTAATTCATCGTCAAAATTGTCATCAAATAGTACATAATGGCCACTAATAGTACGTAGAAACTACTGTCGTGTCATCGAAAAGCTTAAATATAGAAGTTCAGAGTATCTAATGACCTGAATATCGAAGTTCAGAGTATCGAATGTCCTAAAGATCGATATTTATTTACATGTTTTGCTACAAAAGTTATCAACAGAATCGCTGCAAAACTTTATTTTTATCGAATAACTAGACAATGGTGAAAACATTTCTGCGAGCAATTCGGAAGTAGCGGTCGCCGGCCGCCACTTCGGAATGCCTCGACGAATCATACAATCTGACTGTGACTAGTAAATTAGACAATGGTAAAAACATTTCTGTAACTAGTAGGTATTTTTAACGTAAATATAATAATTTAACCCTTTATAAGGCATAACGATCTGGCACTCGGAAAATAAGGGCAAATAGGCATAGGTATAATTGGTAGAAAATAAAAATTCAGTTTTTTTTTACTTTTTTGTGTTTTTTGAATATTTAATGAGTTATTGATAAATCTTTAAATAATCTCTGTAAAATCATAGAATGCGTAACAGGAGCAAATAATTTAATTTTTGAGGTGAAAAATATGGTGGGAAATATATTCCCTTTACCTTATAAAGGGTTAAACTAAAGTGAATTAAAAGTTTATATTTTGAACTTAGGTATAAAATTTTTGGAATTTTCATGCTTGACATTCAAATATTTACCCGAAACAATTGCAATACGAACGCGCGAACGACAAAAATAAATGCAAGTGGCTAACTCGTCAGTACATGAATCGAACGGCGCTCTCTGATTGGTGCAAATTGCCGGTCGCTGTCATCTCACGCGGTCGCGGCAGATCTTGCTGTTGCTATTTTCAGGATAAAAAAAATTGATTTATTATTTTACATGCTAAGTTACAATAAATTGTATTGTCTATGGTCGCTTGAACTGTATTTTTTTGAGGACCTAACGTTGAGGCTATAAAACGTAAAATGGTGATGAGATATAAATTCCGTGGCTGATTTAGTAAATTAGGTGGCTATGTATAAATAAGATGGACAAGTTATGATAATTGATGATCTTTACTTTGACGCTCTCTGTAAGATATTTAGATGGCATTGTAAAAAAGGCGAATTAGTTTATTACAGGCTATCTCATTTTCCCGTGGCTTAGTTATAAAATTAGAAGTTTGATCACGTGGCCAATTAATAAATCTGTAGCTCGACTTATTATTTCCCAAATAAAACTACAAAACACGAAAGTCCACCATATTATGTTGAACACAAATCAGAGCGAATGACGTCACTTTTGAGTAAATAAACGACTGGTTCTCCGTGATTTTATTTACGACTAGCTTTTGCCCGCGGCTTTATCCGCGTGAAAATGTCTACTTTCCTTATAAACTTTCAGAGGGGAGTTAAATAGTTTCACTTCCTTAGGGGTTGTAATTTCGAAAAATCGTTATATATATTCCTAGTCTACATATGGTTTTGTTTTTCTTTCTCTTTTTTGGCAGTACCGTGACGGCAAAGCCTTTTTTTGGATTGTGGTACCTAAATCATTAAATGACTAAGCGTAAGGAAGTGTCAGACTTCTACTGACTGAAAAACCTCTCATGTTCCTTCTTAGCCCTTTGTGGCCGCGGTATCTCCTTCGTACAACCCGCAGGTGACTTAGGCCTATTTAGGAAAACCCACCAACCCTTCCTGTCATATGTGGGATAATGATGAAGAACTTAACCCCCTGCTCTTCATATACCTATGCCAAGATAAAGGTCATGGGGACGGGTATTCACTTGTTTTCCATAAAATAATTTGTACTATAATTGTTTTCCTTAATCGTCCCCACTCATAATATATATTTATTTGCACTATTATCATTATACTTATGCTAATAACGCTTGTCATAAATGAAGTTATTGGTCATAACGTTTACTTATTTACTACAAAATTAGTTTCCATATTGTCACGTCATAATTTGTTTCTATAAATACCTACCTAACGCTTCAGCTATAATAATAATATAATATAATAATCGGTTCGTCTTTTGATCTCAAACCTTGTTTCGCAGGCCAATGCAGGTTACGATGTGAAGGAATACGAACTCCCAGATCTACCCGACATATGTTCCTATAAGAATAATGAGCCAGTCGTCTGCTGTACTGACTGTGACGTCAGCGTGGAAGAACAGTCAGTATCCAGTTTTACTTTGAAAAATCAGCTTAATCGGTTGAAAATATCTGCTTAAAATTGAGTTGCACGATTCCAGCCGAACAAACATAAGTTACATAGGTACATTGCAAGTTAAATAAAAGCTTGTAAGTAAAAATGTGTAAAAAAAAATGATTATGGTCGAATGGTCAAGAACTTCGAACTAGTAGAACATCACGATAAGAAGAAGAAGAAGTAGAAAAACCCACAGAACAGATGGTTTTATCTGTTCTGTGGAAAAACCCCACAGTTTGTCAGATATAGAACTCGATTTATCAGTAAGCAGATGAACCACTTCAAGGATATGTGCACTCGCTACCCGTACCCGGATTAAGTGAGGACTGGTCGACACGGATCCTTAAAGCCCACTCAACGTTTATAGCATAAATAATTATCACAGTTAATACTCATGTTTGGCAGGTTGTAAGTTAATGACGTTGTCCTTTCTCGGATCATTTGTCGGTTAACTGATGATAGCAAACGGTTCAGACGAGAAGACTTTGGCTACTTCGGGTAGAAAGTTCATTTTTGTGTACTGTATTTCAGCTTCCGCGATTCCGCCATAGGACCCTTAGGGGTCATTCACGAAAAGGGTGAATCCATTGCGTCTCAAAGTAAGTACCTATCTTTTGGCTAATATAGAAATTAAGGGTAGAGCTCTTGCAGACCACCTAGATTAGGTAAGCCTTCATCGTTCAAGCATGTATTAGTCCCGCGAAGTATCCTCTATGCCACGAGCACCCCAATCAAGCGACAAAGGCTTTACGACAGTGACTGCGGAAAAATCAAAGGAAAGATGATGAACTTCAGACTCCACAGAATACAACCAAAGAAGTCGAAAGTAGCATCGCTGGTCCGCCTCCTAAAGAAGAGAACAGGGCCTGAAACTCGCTGGATGACGCTTGTTCTTCTTCTTCGTGTATTATTTTATTGGCACAAACCTTCCCCACCTCCGCAGCTCTGTTGGTGGCAGCACGGAGGCCCCTGGATCCAGGCAAGACCTGTCATCGTGGGGTTAACTAACTGAAACTATTGTGGTAACCTCAGCACGTAATGCCTCCATAATAGAAAACAATCTAACTACAAACTAAAAATTTCATACGATAACAATTATAATTATATCACAATCTGATAGCATAGTTTTCCTTGGAATGTCATTAGATAGTCAGATCTCATGGAAATTACACATAAATAAAATCTGCAACAAAATAAACAAGTATGTTTACGCTCTTTGGCGTCCCACACGTATATCCAGCCAGAAAACAGCTTTACAAGCTTATCACGGATATGTAGCCTCCAACCTACGATATGGTATTCTATTGGGGGCTCCGTGGAATTTAATAGAGTATTCTTGGCTCAAAAATAGTGTATTCGCGCACTTTGTAATGTTGATTTTTTGACTTCACCACCATTGTTCCAAAAGCTAAATTTACTAACAGTACCGTCCATGTATATATTTGAATCTTGTAATTTCGTCAAACACATCAGTATCTATACAAATCCTTTGGTGATTATTGTAATTTTAATACCCGTTATCCTAATAGTTTTCCCTTGCCGAACATAAAAACTGATCTGTTTAGAAGAAATTGTTACCCTATGTCAATTAAATTATTTAACAAATTACCTAGTGAACTAAAAGACCTTAGATCTATTCCTTTATTCCGGAAAAAACTGTACGCCTGGTTAGTCAATAAATATTTCTACACGACTCAGGAATACCTTAGTTAGGTACCCAATTCATTATTTTATAAGCTTTTATTTCAAGTTAGTTTTGCATACCAGAAATGGTTAATATGAGGATCTTTTTTGTTGTATTATGTAATGCATTATGTATCATCTGTTTACAGAATGTCTCGAATATTTCGGGCGTCTACCGTATCCGTGCCGTGGTTCGGCTAATTTCAAAGTCAAGAAGATTTGGAAAGAAGAGAAGAAATGTCATCAACACAGTTTGTCGATAGCCTTGGCCGTAGGAGGACGAAATGCACAACGATGGGAATTTCCTCATGTGGTATGTCAAATTAAGAACAAAGATTATAAAGTTGGTTCACAATTTTTGGTGGGAGATTTTAAATTTTGGTGATCACACTAAACTATGAACTGAAATATCCCAAACAGTTAACGAGATATTCTTCTTGCTACGGACGATCTATTCTTAGAGGTTAGTAGATACTTACACTTATAAGAAGAAAGGTACTTATTCTTCACGAAAACTAATGACAATATTGCGCCCCCAAAATTGAAATCACTAACAAAAATTGCGAATCACCCATAAGTGAGTAAGATAATAATTATACAAGGTGCGGCTTTGCATTCTCGTCAAAATTCAGGAGATTGTCATAAAATACAAAAGTAATCAATTTAAATTACGGTAAAAATAACCCCCGCTGTGGTTTGGGGAATAAGAAATTATCGAATAAACTTATGACTTTGTTTGTGCGTGTGTGTAAGCGCGGTTATACCTAGGACCAGTGAACGAAAATAAACATGGAAGCATTCCTAGTTCATAAAAATGCCCCAACGTAGATTGCGCCGCGGTAGGCGGGGCTTACCGATTGCGCCGCTCACGCTTTTAGTTCGTCCGCAGTAAGCAACAGCGGCGGTCGACTTATTTAACGGTTTTTGCGTGTTAAATATTTTAAAATGCCTTCCTGTGCAGTGAAGTGGTGTATAAATAAATCAGATTTGCATAAAAAGAATGCTGGAATTAGTTTTCACGTGTAAGTACACCGCTATTTATTATATTTCTATTATTTTAAAAATGAAGTCTGTTTGAATTATGTCACGCGGAGTCTATGGGGATGATGTTATGCCAACAAACAATTTACTTTTCTACCTGACATTAATGACAAATTTTATTTTATTAAGTATTTTGTTTACAATCTAATAGACAATAGGTACTGTAACTTTTTTTTCTATGGGGACGGCATTATGCAAAACATTCTAACCTATTGAAGGTATATAAAAGTTTTTTTAATAGCATGGAATCCTCCATCCTAGCCTGTGAATGGATCCCAAGTAAAAAGACAAGGATATGCTCGGTTCATTTTAGAAATGACGATTTTTATGTGATCAAAAAAGGATTTCCGAGCCACGTAACGTAGGTAATAGTCAAATGTCAAAATGTAAAATATGTTTGTATGCACTTAAACACACAAATCTTAAAAAAAAATATTTTTATGTTATTTCGCAATTTAATACGAAATAATACGTAAAAAACTGATTTTAATTTAAAGATACCTAAATTGTCAATAATAATAAATAAAAAATAGAACACACATTTTTCTATTTACCTTATAATTTTACCCTACCTATTACTGCCTAAATACTGATCTATTTACAAATCTTATATCAATTGTTGCCATACAGTTCATTCAACATAATCATGTTTTATCATATTTCTATAGTTAAATACCATCAATGTCACGATTAATTATTTGCGTTGCACCTTATTACATAAAACATCCCGGGCGACGAATGGTGGACGCAGTGGCGTCGTAGAAATGTCTTTAGCGGCCCATACGTTACACGATAATTGTAACCCAAACTGTCAGAAAATAAGGTCCATTTTTAACTGTGCATCCAGAGTAGTAATAATATTGTTTGTGTGATTTCGCGAATCAGTGACAGGGTTTCGATGTGTGAGTTTGTTTGGGATTTTGTGTCAAGATGCGCGCTTAGTTTCCTTGAAGTACTGCTTCCATGTTTATTTTCGTTCACTGCCTAGGACGATATTCAGACGGGATTTCACGGGATGCGTTTTATTTAACACCGGTACACTTACCTTTTAAAAATAAAAAATAACATAGGTACTCATTTTATCATTGACTCGTGTCGAGAATCATTAGTAGGTATATATTACCTGCTTGAATTCGAGAAGAATGCGAAACGAGTTTGTTGTTTCTAATTTCTAAGTTTCTACCCTACTCATTCGATTCCGAAATTTTTGGTCCATTTCCGTTTACCACAAGAGCGACCTCTAATATCTAGTACATACACCTACATACATTTTAATGGCGTCCAAGTCATCTACGCTGTGTTATTTTTACCCACGACGACAAAACGGAGAAGGCGTTTAGGGTGAGAAGTTGTTTTTGTTTGTTTGTGCGCAAACGAATGTTCCCATTTACCTCCAGAACGGTTTCACCGATTTAAATGCGATTTTCTGTACTTAATGGATTAATAATTTATCTGTGATTTTTTATTTTACTTTTTTTCAGGCATTAATCGGTTACGGAGATGAAGTCGACTCTGCGCAGTGGCTGTGTGGAGGGTCTGTGATCAGCGAGAGATTCATTCTCACTGCAGCTCACTGTACATCCACTCGTGTGCTGTAAGTCCATCTCACTTCTTATGAATCTATTTAACGAAGCACACTATGACTAGTATACACGATGTAAGCCCCTTCTCGAAAACGTCAACCAAGCGTTACAAACAAAGACTATAATATAGCCACTCTATGGTTTAATTTTAATTTTTAATACTCTATGGTTACAAACCAGCTAATAAAGTATACAGCCAGCTAACTTGCATTTAGGTCCATTTAAGATATACTTACACTGTACGTTTAGTAGAGACTGATGTCAAGCGATACAGCGTTTGATACGAAACGAAACGCTTTCGAAAACAAAATTGCAATCAATACAGGGTGTAAATCAACCCATCACGCAGCCGTCAACAAAGCATTCTGTCCATCAAACTAAGTAGGTACCCCTACGCAAAAGAAATTGATGGGAAACGACTTTTTTTGTTGGGGTCAAAAATCACATTTTACGGTAAAGCTCAAAGTAGCACTCTTAAAACATTGTGCTAGTGGATGCTTTGAATAATAAACGGGTCATGGAGGTAATTTAAGTAAAATTATAATCTGAAAAACTAGTACATATAATATTTACAAAAACCGCTGTGAAAATTTTGGAACTTTGACCCCCAATATCTCCGTAACTAGGGGGTTCCCAGAAATGGTCTAGAGGTAATGGAAGAAAAAGTGCTTTTCGGTGCTTCTAACCTTTCGGGGATTACAGGCGTGATGTTATATTATGTAGGTACCTACCTACCTTTACAATCTATACGTGTATATAAGGCCCGGTTTCCACCAAAGAGGAGTGGAGACGAGAGATGTGCGGAAATCGACCAATCACATCAGTTTAACACCTGTTCTTTCGCCCTTCCTGTGATTGGTCGAAATTGGCACATCTCCTCTCCGCTCTGCTCGTCTCCGTATTGGTGAAAACCGGGCCTAAGCAGTGTATTAAATTTCAGTGGTAATATCACATTTGCTGCTCTTGGCCTGCTGAAACGAACCGATCCAAAGGAATACTGGAAGGTATATAACATCAAGAGGATCATCACTCATCCGGAGTACAGACCTCCTTCCAAATACCATGATATTGCGCTTTTGGAGACTGCCACTGAGTAAGCAAATACACATTTTATTTAGATTCTTAGATGTGTCCTCTAGAACAAATCATGAGGAATTGATTTGTACTCTTATTTAGATCATACTAGCAGTTCCCGCGACTTGGTTCGCGAGTCTAATTGTATGCCCGGTTGATGGCAAAAGGTTCACCCTCTACAACATGGACACAACATGAGACTTACACGGAACTGGCAAAATGTTGGTATACGATTAGGTACCTACACCTCTACCTAACCATCGGAGATTCCAGGCGTGATGTTATGCGTGAGAACTGACGGACGGACGGCCTGATCGTGCATGTTTCGGGTAGGTATTTGAAACACGTGAACAACCAACGTATGACCGTGTGGTCATACGTTGGTTGTTCACGTGTGAAAAGCATTGCCTGCACTTTAAAGGTTTGTCTCTGGGATTTCAATCAAATCTTAATTTGAAATGATTGAACGAAGTCGCAGGCAACAGCTAGTTTGTAACAAATGCTTTGAGTTTGACTTTGAAATATTCCAGGATAAATTTTGGAAAAGACCTTCTCCCCGCGTGTCTGGATGTAGGTACCCATTCGAAGTCCGTGGCTGAGGCATCTGGTTGGGGCCGGTTGGGTAATAAACAAGCTCTGGCAGACACATTGCAAGTTGTAAGTTACTGTCTTTGTAATTTTCTTTATTTTTAATATTAATAAATAGGCCTTCACTTGACCTCAATCTTGCCCTGAAGACAGAGATGAGGTCAATACTGGAACGAGCTGACCCAAAAGAAGGCTATTAACTCGTTATAACAAAATGGGGCCGGTGTTTCGTACCTGACTAAACTATATCCGAAACAAAATCAAAGGTCATAGTCTCTATTAAGGTCCAGACATAATCTTGGTATACGACACATGAAGACTATGCAGATTACTGTCTTTTTTTTTTGGGGGTGGAAATCATCAAATAACCCCTCCCGCTCTTGGGCAGAGCGAAAGGTAGTGTCAGACTTCTACTGACTAAACACCAACCCCCTTCTTAGCCCTTCATGTCGAGGCCGCGGTATCTCTTGCGAACAACCCGCAGCCCCGACGGGCATGCAGATTACTGTCTGAGATGGTCTTCTGAAGAAAGCACCATACAGACCAATCGGCTCGTCCGCTGCAAATATAACTGGCAAAATGTGGGTTTAGCTACCATTAGGTACTAGTTTACAAAGCTGCACGCTGCACCCTTCGAGGGTTACAGATGCTATGTTTTTTTCAGGTATATCTGGGGGAATACAGTGAAGCTGAATGTGCGGCAATATATCATCCTCACAGACATTTGACCAATGGATACGACCATGAAAAACAGATGTGCTTCGGCAGTCATGAAAAAAGTATCGACACCTGCGAGGTAGGTACACATAACTTAATTGATTAACAATACATGAATTGATAAAAATATATGCATAAGGTCCCGTTAAAATAGATGGACTAACTTTACTTTTAACGGTAAAAAAGAAAATAAGAAAAACGCATTATTAGATACTTATCTATAAGAAACAAAATCAGCCAACGAATGCCTGGTTACCCAAAATTTTAGGTCAAAATTAAATTACTTAATCAGTGTTTTTTTGGTTTGGATAGCTTTGGTTAGACGTACAAAACGCTGTGTTAAAACTGGTTCCTCTATTTTAATGAGACCTTATTATATTTATCATCATAATCACCATTTCAGCCGAAAGACGTCCACTGCTGGACTAGGCCTCCACATTGACCGGTCCCGTGCGTCTCGCATTTAGCGGATCCCCGCAAACTTCACCAGGTCATCGCTCGGTCTACCTAGTGGGAGGCCTTATCCACCGCAACGTCTTCCGATTTGCGGTCGCCAGTCCAGAACTTTTTGGCCCCATCGGCCATCCATTCTGCGTGCAAAATGTGCCCTGCTCATTGCCCTTTGGGTGACTAAGCCTTCTGAGGAGGCCCATAGTGAGAGATCACGTTTCGCTCCCATATGGCAACACACACTGGTCATAGATTTTCGTCTTGAGACGCTACGGTAAGTTGGACGAGAAGACACGACTCAGCTTCCCAAACGCTGCCCAGCCGAGACGGATTCGACGATTGACTTCTTTTCCAAAGTTAGACCTACATGGACCGTTTGTCCCAGATAGGCATAATCGTCTACAACTTCGAGTTTAGAGTCTCCGATCTTGATAGGAGTGGGTGTTATATGGGCATTCAACATGACCTTGATTTTTCCATGTTCATTTAAAGGCCCACTCTTTTGAAAGCCCACAGCAGCAGCTTTTGAAGCACTGAGGTCTTCCATGGTCTGAGCCATGACCATATATCGACGGGAAACCAAAGATGAGTGATGTACTCGCCATTGACGTCCTCTCGACTCAAGAACCTTGAAGACAGAAGGTCAACTGTCAGACAAAGGCCGAAGGCTCCACAAGACAAAAACATTAGTTTACTAATCAGCACATTTAGAATGTCAAAGTCCCCTAAAATCACCAACCCATAGTGTTTCAGCTGAGAAGAAGAAGTGGCCACCTGGTCATCAGTACCGCATCTGTCCCTCTGCGATTAGATTACCTACAGTAATAATTTTAAGTTGTTTTTCCTCTCTGCAGGGTGACAGCGGTGGACCTCTACAGACGAATGAGTTCAAATGCGTGTACACCATAGCTGGTGTGACGTCATACGGCAAGGACTGCGGGATCGTAGGCTCCCCCGGCATGTACACCAGGGTCTCTTACTATGTGCCCTGGATCGAGGGCATCGTGTGGCCGGAAGAAACTGAAGCACGCAAGACGAAAGACGATCTATGGCTTGATGATTGGTTGCGGACGAAACCAGATTAAAGAACTTTATAACCGGATTTTTAATCGAATAAATTAACAGGAGCCTTAAATTTTTTTGACTTTTTGATTTCTCAAAACACATAAAATATAAAGAAAAATCTTCAGGAAACATACTCGTAACAGTTTTTCCTATAATCTTTCACAGTTATGTTTAACACGTTAAATAATTGAGTTCAATTACTTTTTACTCAAATGAGTACCTACACCTAATTGTATTAGTTTCGCCAAATAATGTGTTTCTGAGTGTTTCTAATTGAAATATGTTTACCTACTTTTAATTAATTAATTTATTACAATTATTAGGAACTTGGCTTCCTCGTTAATTGGCCAGAAGAGGCGCAACGGAGAGAGAAAGTTCAAGCTAACAAAAAACAAATCATTGGAATTTTTACGTACATACATAAACTCACGCCGTTTTCCCATAGGAGTAGGCAGAAACCACGAAACGCCACCTGCTATACAGGGTGTAAATCACCCCATCACACAGCCGTCATCCAATCATTCTGTACATCAGACTAAGTACCTACCCCTACGCAAAAAATTATGCTGGGAAACGACTTTTTTTTTTGGGTCAAAAATCACATTTTACGGTAAAACTCAATGTAGCACTGGTAAAACATTGTGCTAGTGGATCCTTTGCATAGTAAACGGGTCATGGAGGTAGGTATTTAAGTAAAGTTATAACCTGAAAAACTAGTATTTACCATAACAGCTGTGAAAAATTTGGAACTTTGACCCCCATTATCTCCGTAACTAGGGGGTTCCCAGGTATGGTCTAGAACAAAAAAATGATCGCAGTGGTGGGGAGATCAAGTGCCCTTCGTTTGCGTTAAGGGTACTTTTACACCCTATAAAAGTACCTACCCCCTGGGAACCTCCTAGTTACGCAGATAAAGAATAAAGAATAATAAAGAATAATTTATTGTTTAAAAAATTACAGTCGTTGTGTTGATTCCTGAAACTCACACTAGGATTCCCTGTGTCGTGAGTTCCAGGCTCCTTCGTTTCGTTTACATTATTGTGGCACAAATAGTACATACGTTACATTAAGTTAGGACTGACTTATCAATAAAGTATAATCTAATTTAATAAAATATAATCTAACAAATAAGGAAAAAAGAATACCTACACAAAGAAAGAATACACAAAGAAAGCAGTGTCTTGCCTGTGGTACTCGTATTTGTATGAATGTAATGTGTGCGTGTGTATATATGGTGTGTTGGAGGGGTAAATGTTGATGTTGTGCGTGTTTTGCGTGTGTGTCTGAATGTATACCTGTTTTATGTAGAAGTCTAATATAATAATAATAAATATATGAACGCTTCCTACCAAAGTGATAAAAGTTTTTTTTTTTTTTTTTTTTCGATAAGAAGCTTTCAGTCGTGTCATAGTCTAGTGTACAAAGCCATTTTGTTGTCGTCATTTTACATTTAGCATGTGTCAGTTGCAAAATTTTGAGTCGGTCATTAATTTTGGCATAAACCGTAAGACCTTCTACAGACTGTTTTACGGCAACGAACCTTTTTCCAGTGCACTCTTCGACTTAACGGAATACAAGTGCTCAGGGAGGTTTTGTGAAATCTGAGAGTGACAGACAGGATATAAAGCTGTCTGACTCTGAGAACTCCCACATCGGTGTATGGCGTGTTTGTGGGGTACCGGAACGGTCGTATGTAGGCAACTTTAAGCAGAGCTCGTTGAGCTCTTTCTACCTTTACAAAAGAGGTTTTGCCAGCAGCGCCCCATGCTATTATACAGTAGTTAAGGACTGATTGACACAAAGAAAAGTAAATCATTTTTAGTACTGAGTCATCTGCTATCTTACCAAGTTGCTTAAATATACGGAGCATCTTCCTAACCCTTCCCCTTAAAGCACTCAGATGTGTGGACCATGACAGACGGTTGTCTACAAAAACTCCAAGGCATGTTGTACAGTTTTCTGGGCTAGAACAGGAGTGTAGCTGTAGACGAGTAACACTGCTAGGGGACGTACGTTTCGAGATGGAAAAGTTTATTGCCTTAGTTTTGTCTACATATTAGTGTCACGAGATTTTGTTGGAGCCAGTTCGCAACAGCTTTAATCCCGGATTCAATGAAAGTTGGACGTCATCCCAAGTTTTCCCATGAAATACGGGTGCAGTATCGTCCTCATATGTAAAAATTTTGGCTTGAGGGATTTCCAGGCACATAGTCCGTTTATATAAATAATAAACAGGGTAGGTCCCAGCACGCTTCCTTGCGGGACACCAAATTGGGCCGTGGTTGAGTTACTAGCATATTCCCCTAAGACGACTTTTTGTATCCTATTATTGAGGTATGAGGTAAACCAGTCCAGAGCAACGCCGTGAACCCCCAGAAGTGACATTTTTTAATCAGAAGTTTTCTAGAAATCGTATTAAATGCTTTGGCGAGGTCCAGGAAGATGCCAGTACATGCCTGTCCTTGACCTAGGTTGTGTGATATGAAATCGGCTAAGTTGGTCACTGCATCCTCCGTGGACCTGCCAACCCTGAAACCGTATTGATTTTCCGTTAGTAATCTATTCTTTTCTAGGTACGCGAGTAGTCGCTTGTTCACAACTTTCTCAAGAATTTTTGAGAGAGCTGTCAACAGAGAAATCGGGCGGTAATTTGAAGGGACTCTGGAATCTCCACTTTTAAAATATGGGACATATATTTGCAATTTTTACGCAATCAGGTAGGTACTTTGCCCGTAGTCAGGCTTAAGTTGCATAGGTAAGTAATTGGACCGACTAAAGCATGTGAACAGTGAACACTGTTTCAGAAATGTGTTATTAATGTCATCATAACAAGTTGCGGACGACGCTTTCAGATGGGAAATAATAGAAAATATTTCTGTTTCATCCGTCGGAGCAAAGAAAAAAGAGCTTGTGCCACAGTTGACAGTACTGTATTGCGCATTGTTACGTGCCAGTTCAGTTTCAGTTAAGCCCAGTTGGGTAAGGGTTTTTGCTGCAAGCTTTTGTCCAACAGTTGAGAAGTAGTCGAAAAGATATTGGGGGTCAAAGTTCCAAATTTTTCACAGCTGTTTTTGTAAATACTAGTTTTTCAGGTTATAACTTTACTTAAATTACGTCCATGACCCGTTTACTATTCAAAGCATCCACAAGCGTAATGTCTTTGCTACATTGAGTTTTATCGTAAAATTTGATTATTGACACCAAAAAAAAAGTCGTTTCCCAGCAAACATTTTTGCGTAGGGGTAGGTACCTACTTAGTTTGATGTACAGAATGCTTGGTTGACGGCTGTGGGATGGGTTCATTTACACCTTGTATACAGTTTGGTATTGAGCGGTCCCACGACGAGTTTTATTTTAAATATATTTTTGAGTCAGTATACAGACATAGCGTGCTGCCAATCGTACCGTCAATGCTGCTCTGTGTGCGATAGCATTTCTGCTCCCCGTTTCTCTCTGTAGCAAATCAATATCACACAATTTAACCAACCAACCTGCAAATGTCTACTTTGCCACCTTAGCCGAGCACAAACTAAGACTGTTACTGAGATCATCATCATCATCATCCACAGCCCGAACTCACCCACTGTTGGGTATAGGCCTCTCTTTTCTTGTGCCAATCTCCACGGTCCTGTGCAAGCCTCATCCAGGTTTTGCCCCCGATGGCAACTATGTCGTCTGCTCATCTTGCCGCCGGACGACCCACACTTCTTTTGCCAGTTCTTGGACGCCATTCGGTGACAGCCCTAGTCCACCTTTCATCACTGCGCCTTGCTAGGTGTCCTGCCCAACTCCATTTGAGTTCCGTTACTGTTACCGAGAAATTTTTGGAAAAACCCAATTTCACTTTGTCCTCCCACGTGTACGTATTCTTCTCTACAAGACCGAGGTATGCCTCGTTTTTCAAAAAATACTAAATTAATTATTTTTCAAATAGGTACCACGTGCCATATAGGTACATGCCCTGAGGTGCCAACGATGGGACAGGCGTCGGGGTGTTCTCCGACGAGCTAAACATTAAGATATCCAAACCACTTGGAATGCTCAACTCTGTTTACCAAGCAGAATGTGTAGGTATTTAAATCCAAGCGGTACACGCTATAGAGGCCAGGGAGGTTACGGATACTAACATTCGAATACTCTCCGACAGTGCCTCAGTTCTTCAATCCCTAAAGAATAATCAGATCACGTCGAGACTAATACTAGAATGCCACAAGGCCTTAGAACGAATCACGGTACTGAATCACAACACGGTAACACTACAACGGATTAAAGGTCACAACGGATCACTCGGAAACGATGCGGCTGAAGAACTTGCCAGAAGAGGATCCAGCACAAAACCCTACGGACCCGAACCCATTGTGCCCATTCCTTTCAAGCAGCTAAGAAGCTGGTTAAAAGATCACACTCGAATACAAGCGGAGAGGTGGTGGACCTCGACACCAGGATGTAGGCAATCCAAGGAAGCAATGCCATCCCTGGATATAAAGCTGACCAGGCGCCTTCTGCGCCTGGACAGGGATAGCCTACGTCTGATGGCGGGGACCATCACTGGACACTGTTCACTGAATAAGCACCTCCACACCCTAGGAATCACAAACAGTCCCCTGTGCAGAGCATGCATGGAGGCGGAGGAAACGGTGGCGCATGTGCTCCTTTGCACAGGCGTTACCAAGATTCGTGAGGAAACCCTAGGAACACCAAGATCCCTTGTGGATGCCCTGAGGAGACCGGGAAGTCTGATCTGCTTCTGGAGTTAGGTGGGCTGGTTACAGTGATCGGCCAAAATGGCTCACGCACAATGGTCCACTTCAAGGACCAAGTGCGGAAACCCAAACCCCCAATAATAGAAATAGAATGCCCTGAGGTGAGGGCCAAAAGAGCCAGTTTCTGCAGGGCTAATGCGTATCTTTTTAAATGTCAGTGGCTATCATAGTGTCCATCGATTAACTGTCAAATGGTTTTGGTTTGGTACAAAATGGAACCATTAGTCAGTTAATTGATGGATACTATGATAGCCACTGACATTTAAAAAGATACGCAATAGCCCTGCTGGAGCCCCGACCCAGCTAGAGGTTGTCACGGCAGACCTCGTAGAAGATGGCGGGACTATCTGAACAGTGGACAAGACTAGCAAGTCTTTTGCAAATCTTGTTGCTGAAATCGAAATAAGACAATAAAACACACAAATAACTTACACCATTTAATTTTCTCACACATTTGGTTTTGACAATACAGAAGAATTATGAACAAACTTTAGAACATTTTTTTTCTCACCCTTTTGTAAATTAAAATTAACAGCATATCCTTCACATATAAAATTATTTGAAACCATGTTTAAGATTTCTTTAGGAACATGTTTTCCTTAAGCTTTTGGTCACAACTGTGGAGTTTTTTTCGGTCATATGAATGTATTGTACTTTGCACAACTTCCTAAGGTTAGCTTAAATTAAAGGAATGAGCTATTATTACTATATTCTATCTAATGACTCCAACATTATGATGCTGTTCCCTCTAATAACCTGAAAAGACAAAAATAAAAATATTTAGTTGATGAATCATTCAATAACAGTTTCAGAGTTCAAAAAGCGTTCCTCACAATCCGCAGAACAAAATGAGATAAGATAACTATGATGGAAACATCATCTGCCTAGCCTTTTCCCAACTATGTTGTTGGGGTCGGCTTCCAGTCTAACCGGATACAGTTGAATACCAGTATTTTATAAGGAGCAACTGCCAGGACCAACAGGTTAACATGCTTTCCGAGGCACAGAAAAGACTCGGTCTGTAATAGGTGGGCACCCATCCACAGACCAACCTAGGCAAGCGCGGCTTAAAGATCAACCGAGTAGTAATTATTATTAAGTCACCAGCTCATCCATAATGGGACCATGGTAAGAAATTATAACAGTATGAGAGTTTTTTTTAATAAAAGCATGCACATTGGGAGTATCATTACTCATATTATGTTTCTACATAACATCACGCCTGTTATCCCCAAAGGGTTAGGCAGAAGTTGACTTCTTAATATAGTACACCCACTTTTTAAGTTCCATGTAATAGGCAACAAGCCTATTGTTATCCGGGTGCAAATCCAAACTCCGTGACTGCTACTGAGAATTTCCTGATGGTATAACCCAATAACATTGTGCCAACCTGGGAATCAAACCCTGGACCTACCCCAATAAATCACCAATTTGCAATGTTCTGTGGAATTAGTAAACATTTCACTTTTGCTGTTCGCCTATACAGTTTGTAGGATGATCGGAAAGAATATAACACATGAACAAACTAAATAATTATAAGTGGGCAAGAACTATAGTGGTTTTTCACAATGGGGCTCATCAGAAGGCTTAGGCACCGAAGGGCAATGGAGAGGGCTATGCTCGGAGTTTCCTTGTGTGATTGAATCAGAAATGAAGACATACATTGGGACAAAGGTTACCGGTGTAACCCAAAGGAAATGGAAAGGGAACGGATGGCCTATGGAGCCGAAAAGTTCTGGAATGGTGACCAGAAGATGTTGCATTGGAAGGCCTCCCACTAGGTGGACCGATGAGCTGGTGAAGGTTATGGGGATTAGCTGGATACGAGACGCACGGGATTGGTCAATGTGGCAACACTTAGGGAGGCTTATGTCCAGCAGTGGACGCCCTTTGACTGAAATGATAATGAGGAACTATAAGAACCTTATGGACCCTACACTAAGCTGAAAGGCAAGTGGGCAACTTATGCTTGTTTTAAGTCAACATGATACCAACATGCGGTTTTAGTGTGTAGACTTGTTACACAGTGGGATTTGTGTGATCCAAGATGGATGATCTGGGGCAGAGTATGGCATGAGCCTTAAAATGGTAATGGTTTTGACTTTTGCTTAACAAAAAAACAAAATAAAAGACCCCAATAGACAACACTAGAAGCCAACCATGAACACCCTTTTCCATACTCTTGTCATACTCCAAATTGTTATTGAAGTTCTAACACCAGTTGAAGTTTAACCTGTGTCGTTGTCATGTACAATACCATTTAATCATTTGTGTTCACTACGAATTAGATAGCTACCTTGTATCTGTGATTGACTGTATCTTCAAATACTCTTGCGAATGGCATCAAAAGTTAAAACAGGTGAAAATTATTTACGTAGTGCTAGAACCATAATTATCATACTTGGCACACAGAATAGGAACTGTTGTTTATAGTAGTCAAATATGCCATAAATATGAGAAAGGATCATAGCAGGTGGCATACTGTAGTTTCTGCCTACACCCATGGGATGCCTGCAGCTTCACTCCCGTGAATGTCAAAAACTTGACACTTTATATACTAAAACCTTCCTCGAGAACCACTCTGTTCATTGGTGAAAACAGCATGAAAATTGGTGCCGTAGTTTTTGAGTTTATCACAATCAGACAGACAGACGCGGCGGAGGACTTTGTTTTATAATAATACTAGCTGATCCCCGCGGGTTCGCCTGCGTGGATGTCGGTCAAATTATACACTAAAACCTTCCTCTTGAATCACTTTATCTATTAAAAAAAACCGCATCAAAATCCGTTGCGTAGTTTTAAAGATTTAAGCATACATAGGGATTTAGGGACAGAGAAAGCGACTTTGTTTTATACTATGTAGTGATAGTGATGAGAAAAACGTACCACCATGCCAATGTTATTCCTCTGACCGTCTTTACATTCCTCTACAGACTCGTCCAGCACAAGGTTCATGAAGGGGTCGAATCCTCGCAGGACTCCGGTCACGGCGCGACCAGCATTCAGTTTGATAGACAGCTTCTTGTCCATGAACCTGGAAATGATGACAAATCGATGTAAAAGTAGTAGGAGAAAACACGCAGGTTGAAAATAAAACACAAATCTACTATAAGTATTAAATTGTCAAAAAACGAAACAACTGCCTGCTTTTTGTTTAGGTTAGCAATGGCGCGCATGGGACGCCACATACAGAACGCTTCTTTTATCATAAATACGACATAGAAACTTACTTCTTCAATTCTGGAGGGTGGGCTTTCGACATTTTTACTGTTTTTATTTAGTTTTTAATCACTTTCTAGGGTTATTTATATTGTATTTTGCGTTCGGCAAACAACAGAACCAAAAATTGTTTGCTTGAGTAACCTGTCAATTTGTCAAATTATCATTTTTAATAAATGTTGCCACCACAAAAAAACTATGAATTTCAATCAATCAATGGGCTTCAAGAAGTTTGTAGAAATAAATTATTGTTCATTGCGATCATTTTCCTAATTACTGTTAAATTATTCGTATTTGATGCTGTATAATAAAAAAAAAACGAAGTACAGACGTCAGCATATCTAGTTACCCGAAATAGTCAAATTTTCCAAAATAATCTATTTTGAAACCAATAATCACAGAGTACACTGTATTTAATAGTTTTAGAGATAAAGTTGAAAATTTATTTGACAGATAGCACCATTTGTACGTTCAGAGATCAAAATCGTTTTGAAATATTATTAATTTCGACTAAGTTTCGATGCATGAACTGAAACATTATTTGTTTGAATTAAGTTTTCGAACAGACTTGCTTTCAGGTGGTTTTATGTGTAGCCATTGCAAAAAAAAATGTTTTTGTAATCACATTATGAAAGAAAATTAAGTGCTAATCGAGAGCAACCAATCTTCTAAACATCTACATTAATTTAATTAATTATTATATGTTTAGATTAGGTAACTAGGAAAGTTATACGATCGCTTTTTAGAGGTTTTATCTCTTGGTAATATTCTGCTGTATTATTGCCATTGCATAAAAAAGTTTTCCTAATATAACCCAATTTATTGACAAAGTCCATTAAATTCAAACTTATCACATGTGAATAGGATAATTTTAATTTAGTAGATTAATAGTCATTCCTTTTATCACACGTCAAAATAACCAAACGAATAGCAACAAGTAGACAGCTGGGAGGATGGATGCTGTTGTGATTTTCATCAAATGCTTTAATAAATAGTCCGTTCCGTTTGTGATTATGACATTTTAGCTTATCATAGTACTATACGTGTTATTAGTGAAAGTTTGTGTTTTGCGTTCAAAAATGGATGAATCCGGGATCGACATGGGATTCGATCTCGCAACGTTCCTGACGAAAGATTTTAGTGTTGATCAGAAAGTCTTGGAGGAGATGACTACAGCTCAACAGCACCAGGAGTTCATGTTCTACGAGCTCAAATCGAAAGCGGTGCCGATAACTGAAAGGTGAGTGGCATTTTTATTATAAACATTAGGTATCGAGTCTGTGATGCGCTACGGCGAATGTGTCTACATTAAGAATATTTTTAGCACATCATGAGGAACAATTTCACCGTAGTTCGAACGCCCGCGACCCTGAAAACTGGACTTGGCAAAGCCCCCAGTTTCACCTCTTGTTTATCTTTGGTCTACACAATTTTGCGAACATTCCATCGTCGGATGTAATATTAATGTGTGCAAAAAGAAAATTAAGTTTTCTTTAGCATTACCATTAACAACGTAAACACGTGATTCTATTTTTTTTAAAGTTTCATCAACTCCGCGAATAAGGTCTAAGTAAACATTTTTAAATTTTCCCGCCTTTTTTGGAAAAAAGGAACAAGATGAAACATATCTTTTTTATTGGTAATGGTTATTATGATTATTACACTGGAAGGCGTAAGGAGGAGGAAGTGTAAATATTTTGGTATGCACAGAAATACTTTCAAAAGTGACCTCCTTTACGGATCGCGAGACGCCCGACGACTTCTCATAGTAAATCGTCCACTTGCTTATGAATAGATGTAACATGTTATTTGTTTATCAAAACTAGATATTTTATTTATGTCGTCCTATAAGTACGTTTTGTTTTCATTATTTAGTACCTATTTGCCTGCGACCTCAACCGCCAAATTAGGTGCGAAATTCCGCAATTTGGCGTCAAATTTTTCCATTCCAAGATTTCCAAGTAAATTAAAGTTTATTAGCCTAAATAATTTTTTGAACTGAACATTAAGTTCCTTATTCTAGGATGTTTTTAAGACGCTGAACTGGGAAGGACGGGGCATTAACATCAACGGCGAGTATATCTCACACTTGAGATTCGCAGATGACATCGTCATACTGGCTGAGTCGTGCCACGACTTACAACAGATGCTGGATGGCCTAGTGGTTTCTTCAGTGCGCATTGGCCTCAGGGTGAACTTGGACAAAACCCAGGTTATGTTCAACGAACACGTCACCCCAGGACCTATTGTTGTCAATGGCGGTCCTCTCGAGGTTGTTCGAGAATATATTTACCTAGGGCAAACTTTGCAGTTTGGTAAGAACAACTTTGAGAGAGAGGCCAATAGAAGAATCCAGCTAGGCTGGGCAGCTTTTGGGAAGCTTCGTCGGGTATTCTCGTCACGCATTCCGCAGAGCCTAAAGACTAAGGTCTACAACCAGTGCGTCCTGCCTGTTATGACATACGGGGCTGAAACGTGGACACTCACGGTACGGTTGGTCCATAAATTTAAGGTCGCTCAGCGAGCTATGGAGCGAGCTATGCTAGGAGTCTCTCTCAGGGATCACGTTCGAAATGAGGTGATCCGACAGAGGACCAGAGTTGTCGACATAGCTCACAAAATAAGTCAGCTGAAGTGGCAGTGGGCCGGCCACATTAGCCGCAGAACCGATGACCGTTGGAGTAGACGTGTTCTTGAGTGGAGACCGCGAAACGGCAAGCGTAAGGTGGGACGCCCTCAGGCTCGGTGGAGCGATGATCTTCGCAGAGTGGCTGGTAACAACTGGATGAGAGTTGCCGAAAATCGAGTTGACTGGCGCAAGATTAAAGAGGCCTATATCCAGCAGTGGATTGCAATAGGCTGATGATGATTAAGTTCCTTTGGGGTGTATAGGTATTTGGGGTTAAAGTGGTGAAATTAAAAGCCTTCTTTGCTCATTTCTGGCCGAAAAAACCACCTCAGTGGCATTTCTATAACCTAATCAGCTAAGTAAGTCCTTGGAGCATTCCGGAAACCCTCCTGCTTGGCGCGTAAACATTAAATACTCAGAGGATATCGAATCACGTAACACGCCCGTCAACAGAAATCGGACGCATTGAACGCCATATTATGTACTTAATTGCAAAATAGAAAATCCATTTTCTCTCGCGTTCGATGCCCCTACATCATAAACACCTCGGACTATGTCCTTGAACTTTATCTTACTGGAAGAGGCATTGGTCAGGGGGTTCATTCTGTAACCTAAAGCCCGATGCTCGGGTCGATCATTCACCCGATCGCTCGATGGCCACCACTGCCCTGTTATTATGCGACAGTAGATAGATAGATAGATAGAATACTCTTTATTATGCACACCATAAAAATTACAAAAAAACAATAGTAAAACATTACCAAACTCTGTTAGACATTTTTCGCCCCTTGTTTTTGGTGGGTGGGAAATCATCAAATGACTCACCCCACTCGTCAGAGCGGAAGGGAGTATCAGACTTTTACTGACTAAAAACCACCCATGTTCCTTCTTAGCCCTCTGTGTTCCGGGCTTAGCGAAATTTGATCGAAGGTACGCCCTGCATCCTCAATTTGTTACCACATCATGATGCGGGTTAGGATAAGGGATACTTTTTTGTCCAAGTCCATAATTTACATTCCCAAGTGCAGTGCAGTTTACAACTTTCTCGCGGGCGACCCGGCGACGTTCCGAGCCAACACTACTTAACACTAGTTTTTTTTTATAAATATAATACCTATTCAATAACAAGCCCAACCCTTTCTTTCATTGATAACAAAGTGGACCGACCTACTATCAATTTATTAATTTGTTTGTCTATTACAAGTTATCTCCGAGACTGCGGCGCGTTTCTCACCAAAACTTCATAAAATATTACGAGTCATAGGTATATTTTTTTCTTTTTATTGTTCTTGGGGGTTTTTATTCACAGAGATACCTCAACGACATTGTATCTATAAACTACAACATATAATTCACTGGGTACACTACATAAATGCGTAAAACTGTATTCCGTCATTGACAAATACGTATATTATTTTAAAATACCGATTTTCATAATTTCGAATGGTTGCATCCAACACACAGCAAGCATGCAACAAGCAAGCAGCATTCAAAAACCATGCAGCATTCAAAAAGCATGCAGCATGCAAGCGAGCATGCAACATGCAAGCAAGCATGTGGCATGCAAGCAAGCATGCAGCAGGCATGGCTTCTGTTACGGCTCCGGCAGACCCGACAACGGGGTACCTCACAAATTTTCAGTCACCGGTGCCGCTTTCCGACTTCGTCTTATGCATTCATTTCTTATTTTATCTCGTGTAACACTGCACATCCCGCTAAGCATACTCATCACAGCCACATACGAATACTTCCCGTTCGTCCCTTTTGTGGCCCAACATTCTGATCCAGATCCATACAAGACAGCTTCGTCTTACCATTGTTTTTCATAGTATTAGGAACATTAGCTTTGTTATAGGAACGAGACCAACGGACGAGTCCAACATATTAAACAAAATCTCCTCGTTTACCTGAATAATGGTTAAATCCAGTCCTTTTTTTTTTGGGGGTTGGGAAATCATCAATCAAATAACCCCTCCCGCTCTTGGGCAGAGCGAAAGGGAGTGTCAGACTTCTACTGACGCAAAACCACCCATGTTCCTTGTTAGCCTTTTATGTCGAGGCCGCGGTATCTCTTGCGAACAACCCGCAGCATGGTTAAATCCAGTACTTAGAAAGAAGCCTCTAGCTAGTATTGTCACTGTTATTGCCTAAATTGCTAAACCGATTTAGATTAATTAGTTTATTATGAGATCTTGGTCACGCGTGGCATTCATTAATTAGTGGTTTTCGACGCTGACAAAGAATGTTTAATTTTAAGAGAAATACCTGTTTAAATATTGCTTCTAATCAAAGCTATTTATCAGAACAATAAATCTGTAGGCCTGGTTTCTATCGAAACGGAGACGAGGGAGGGAAGCGGAGAGGATTCTCATTTTTGTCGTTTCTACTAGACTTTTTGGTGGTGGAAACACAAGCAAGCAGTTTTCTCTTGCGAGGTAAACAAGTTATCAACGGATTCGCAGCGGTTCCCCAGTGGTAGCGGGCCCCGACTTACGTAAGTGAGTCGTGGGTTCGAACAAAAGCAGGCGCATTACTTTGTGAAATTTATGTCATCACCGGTGCTCTCACAACGGTGAAGGAAAACATCGTGAGGTAACCGGCATGTCTTAGAACCACAAAATTCTACATCTACCATAACATCTATCAAAGTATCAACCCGCACTGGCACAGGGGCCCGCGTGGTTGATTATAGCCCATCTCTCTCCTAGAGAGGAAGCCTGGAGTCCCTGCAGTGGGAGTGGGAACATATTAGGCTGATGATGATGAATTCTCTCCGCTTGCGTTGCTAACCGGACTTTACCCTCTGCTCATCTCCGATTTAGTGGAAAAAGGGGAATTTTAGAATATTTGCTTTTGTTACGATTGTGTCTTGTAACGTTTTCACCAATAGTGTGTGATTGTCTTTATCTTGTAATGTTTACGTAAAAGATAATAAAAACTCTTTATTTGGAATCAACAAACACGCGATGCGGCATTCAAACTGTGATAGTATGTTACATTGAGCTCCTTGAGTTATAAAAAAAAAAAACATACTGATCGAATTGAGAACGTCCTCCTTTTTGGGAAGTCGGTTAAAAAGTCGAGCTCCATGATAACTACTAGCACTGACTGGACGCCACTTATATGTGTGGTGATTTCTTCAAAGGGCCATCTCAGACACTAATTTGCATAGTTTTCATGTGTGTAAGCACAGTGTAAGTATAAGTAGGTACCAAGATTATGAAGAGACTGAGACCTCTGAGTTTGTTTCGGATGTTTCACCTCAGAGTAGTCAGGTACGAAACACCGGCCCCATCTAGTCTTAAAAAAGTAACTTGTAAAAACGTGTGTTTGTAAAAAACCAATTTGCAAAATAAACATAATTTATTATTTATATATCTAGGTACTCAGCAATATTTAGTTATTGAATTATTTACGATACGGGAAAACCTTAGCTAGTCGTGTTTCGCGTGTTTCCAGTTTCCATTTAGATGGCGTGGAGAAAGTCTAGCTTGATATTTCTCGGAAAACTGGTAGAATATTTATGTAAGAAGCATAAGGTAAAATGTTAACAAACGTGAACATGTTTATAGGAGACTTTGTTGTGACCTACCTTTTTTTGCGTTGATTGCAATTGATGACTATCATAGTAATCACATGTCATGGGACAGGCTTCACCACAGTCTTGCCTGCGCGATTACACGGTGCACACGGTACATCGCACGTGTGGTACTGTGTGCACCGTGTAATCACGCAGGCAAAAGTGTGGTGAAGCTTGAGCGTGTGGTAGGCCCATTAGCCCTTTGTGTTTCAGGGCCGCGATATCTCTTTTGAACAATCCCGCAGATCCAGCAGGCATTTTGCTGATATCTGTTTGAGGCGCGCGGAACACGCACGCGCCGTCGACCCGGCCTGTCGTTATAAGACGGACGGCGAGATAGCCCATTACTCACCGTACTGCGTACACTGGCTGGCCCGTGTTGTGATTTATTATATCTATTAAGTTAGATATTAATTAACTGCGCAGTGATTCAAACATTGCAAAATATTTTACTTCTCAGTTAGGAGAAGCCAAAACAGAATGGTTTCTGACTTACTGAATTCATAGAAAAAGAAAACATGGTAAATATCCCGTTTTCAGTGTTAATGATAGATAGGATTCATAGAAGTTACGTAATTCAACGATACTAACTTTAACTTCGTAATCGGAGGAAAGCAACGATTCAACCGAATTGCAGAGCCCAGTAAACGATTCTTATTATTTATCATCATCAACAACAGCCCGACTTCACCCACTACTTACTTAGGTATTGGTCTCTCTTTGATTGTGCCATTTTGAGCTTCAAGCCCAAAATAACGGTTGTCATTATTAACGACTATTATAAATGCGGGATGTGTTAAAAGCATTGTTGGCAGTAATTTTAGTTAATTACATCGGCTCTTTGTAAAGAGTGTTTTTTGAGGAGGCATGATGATTGATGGCAGATTTTGAAAAACTATCCAAAAATGACTTAGTCCTTTAAGTTTTTAAATTTAAAATTCGCAACAAAAAGCTTGCTAGAGTAATGGCGCCGCTAGTAAAGTCACGTTTGGGTAAACAAAACGTAAACACCACGCGTTTTTAGATGCTCCCATTATTGACAAACAAACAAACTGTTGGGCAAGTCCTCTCTACCTATTTCCCACCTCTCTCTGTTCAGAGCTGCAAGGACCAATCTTTGTCAAAAGAGTCCAGCGTATTCCACCATCTCTGTCTGGACCTGTCGTGGTGCCGCTTGCCTTTAAGCGGGGCCCAGTAGGTCGTGCTCGTGGGTACGCTAAAAGGTCAGATACATATTTTCAGGTCTACCAGACCTAACAACGGCTAGAATTGGGAAAAAAACAGAAGCCTTGTACACTGTTACCTGACCTCGCAAAAGATTCGGTGTTTTATCTCGTCATGTGATTTTACCCGCGGTGCTGTATTGTAGATCGTTGAACGGAGTTTTTATCGGAATTGTTAAGCCTTCATTACACTCGAGTTTGTTATTAAATATTGTGCTAAGAATCATAATAGAAGATAGTTTGGTTTTTTTTTTTTTTTTGGGTGTGTGGAAAATCATCAAATAACCCCTCCCGCTCTTGGGCAGAGCGAAAGGGAGTGTCAGACTTCTACTGACTAAAAACCACCCATGTTCCTTCTTAGCCCTTCATGTCAAGGCCGCGGTATCTCTTGCGAACAACCCGCAGCCCCGACGGGTAGTTATTTGGTCTCAAGTCCGCCTAAAGCACTTTGTCTAGCTCAGTAGTTCCTAACCTTTTCAATATTGTTACCCCTGTGACCTATTAGAAAAACTGATTGTACCCCGGCCAATAGTTACCGATCGAATGTTATCAATACAAACAAAACAAGCTACAAAATATTTTAATGAATCACAAATTACCGGTGGCGGATTTAAACATTTGCCGCCCGTAGGCTATTCAGATTTTTTTTACGATTTATGCATGAACCTTTAGACAAGATAACACTAAAATACAAGAGCGAGCGAAGCGAGCTCGAAAATTTTTGCCCCTCGCCTCGGAAAGGTAATTTTTATGATTTATTTCTTTTTGACGGAAGCTATGAAGAGAGAGAGTAGGTACTACGTGGCGATCTGTTATTTTTTTTTTTTATTTAGTTACGTATTTAATTACTTTATTGGATTCCTTGCTAACCCCAGAAAATAACTGTTTTACCCCTACGGGTTCGGAACCACTAGACTCTAGCTAGAAGAGTAAAAGAGGTAGAAAACTCGCGGGATGAATTCGGCGGAAAATTTTATTTGATATTCTCCATAGTCATAGTTATCTATTAGCTTCCAGTAAGATATTACTTCGTAGATTAATACAGGTCACGTTTGGTATAATGTGATGAACCATTATCCAACTTACGTTGCGGTTCTTTAAATCGGGTTTCACAATAATAGTTTTTATTCCGAAGACACGATCGAGTGCTATAAAGCGGATAATTCTATTCTTGTTTGCCCTAAAGATAAGAGTAATCCAAAACTGTCTGGCTTTAGTATAGTATCCTTATCTCAATTGTCCAGTTGGGTATTAAGCATAATATTATCTCACCATACTTCTACGCAAATCGAGTCGTGCTCAGTTATTTGAAACGGTCTGTCAGAATTCATGTTGCTGGAGTCTTGTGTTATGTATGAGGAACGAGGAAAATATTGTGAAAAAAGTTTTGTTGTCTATAAATTAAATAGGAACGAAAGTAAATAAGCAAAGAAACGAGCAATGAACTATGTTAATGATGATATAATACAAGGCTAAAAAGGGGGTAATTACTAAGATGACGTCTAATAGAGAAATGTGGAAAAAGGACATGCTGCGCCGACAAATAAATTGTGACAAGGGAAAAATATTGATGAGGTCTACCTGCCGCACTCAAAAAGCTTTAATGATTACTTAGGCCATCACTTAGTAAAGGTTTTGACAGTTTTGTCATACAAAAGTATGTCAAATCTTTACTAAGTGACGGCTTAAGTAATCATTAAGTATCTCTGAGTACCGCAGTAAGACTTTTGACATCGTGATTTCCGGCCACATTATTATCTACGCTCATAAGAATCTACATAGTATATAGTTTCAGTCTAGTAAACATTGCCAGCACCTAGCAATATTGTCCCGCATGCAAATCGGTACATCTTTTCAAACTTCATTGTCAACTGTCAGCCATATTTCCATATTATTTTATCAGAGACAATTTATTATTTCCATCAACATCAAGATACGCTATTTTTAGGCGACAACAACCGATAACGTATCCGAATTGTCTCAAATACTCGTAGAGTTATCTTGAATGCTGATACTATGCAATTCTTTTCAACATTATTACTTTCTTATTTTTTGTGCAAATCTTTGCGTAGCTGTAGGTAGCTGTTTCGTTGGTTATGTTATGATGACCCTGATACAAGGCAACATCTAAAATTCTAAATCAAAAAGAATCATTCTGAATCATTGACTCTTCTCCAAGTGCTGACTTTGTTGTCTTAGGTGGTTCGTCTGCGGGACTGTTAGAAAGAGATACCCGGTTTTAGTCAATAGAAGTTTGACACTACCTTTCGCTCCTTCCAGCCCCCCTAGCATGCCACCGTAGAAACGGGTTTTGTCGACGGAAGAATCGACAAAATGACAGATTGTAGCAAAATTTAATGTCAAATTGTATGGAAAAAGCTTTGTCTATTCTTGGTAGAATAGAGATAGAATCGCCATACTACGCGTGCAGAGCGGAAGAGGTCATTTGATGATTTCCCACCAACCGAAAAAAAGGTCTTTCGTCTAGCGAGTAGTGGTGGCGGTTTAGCTATTTATTGGTTTAGGAAGGTTTCAAACCAAAATTATAGCCGCGGCAAAATCTAGATAAGAACTTGTTTGTTAATTTAATACAGAGGTGACGAAAAAACGAAAAGAAGAATTCAAGAGATGAACCTAGAAACAACTGGGGCAAAAGATGACATTTGGACGTAAACAATTTGAAAATAAAATGAAAAATAAATCGTAAATTTGCATTTATTTAGCATAAGATATGACAGACACCATGCAAACACCACTATAACACTACGTTAAAAACACGTGGTCCGATTAATCGAACCAAATGGAAAAAAAAGTTCACATAGTCCGATTGATCGGACTATGCGGTCGCCCAAGTAACACATCAAAGCACTATAACGGCCAGCTTACGGCATTTCGGTATCGTTTTAGCATTTTGAGTTGGTTATATTTTAGCATTACAAACGTCCATACGGCTACTGTAATGCTTATTTGGGCACAAATTATGCGGCTTTAGGCCATAAATAGGTTCACAAGTAGTCATTTTTTAGCATTACAGGCGCATTATGTTAGCATTTTTGTGACCAATTAAGATGCCAATCGCATTAAAAAAGCATAATTACGGTCAATGAAGTTGCCAATCGCATTAAAAAAGCATAATTACGGTCAATGAAGTTGCCAATCGCATTACAAAAGCATTGGACTAGCATTAGATTGTGCTAAAAGAATGATTGTGGCTTTTAAAGTGTTCACACGTAGAACTTAAATAAACCCTACACCATTGCAAAAACATCTCTAATACCATGGCACAAATGTTATTTATTAACGTTGTAGTATAAGTACTATGTCCAGCAATATAGTATGGACGGAGACCGTCAAAACTTAATGAACGACAACATCATTTTTTTGCATCACTAAACAATGTATAATACTGGATGACTTTATGACTGTTTTGTTATTTCATGCCATCAAATATTAAACGCAATGTAGTTTACTGTAAATGTCTATATGAGTTTAATTGAAAATTTTCACGCGCCTTCGATATTTTGTGTTTTTGAAATAAAGTTTGATATATAGAAATGTACGAAATAACCAAAACAATTGTATATTCCTAGTTTACAACGAATTTTGCACAATTAACATAATAGTATTGGCTGGGCAGTATTTAATTAAGTTATATCATTATAATAAAGGTCTATTGCTATTATAAATAGGTCCATTAGATTATATTTTTTGGTTATAAAATATTTACAAAATGGTGTCGGTCTACAGTAGCCCGTTGAACCTTTAGAAAGGCTAATTAATGCCACCAGCATTACAAATAGTCACATGTGAACAATTATTAGGCTAGAGGCCAGAAAGAAGACTTTTGGTGAACCATCGTAGTGCCATTGTCTATAAAGTAGTTTTATATGGGTTCACCGGCATGCCAATAGGATTGATGTAGACTGAAATAGTGCCATTACTTGAACGTCATTTTGGAAATTCTTAGAGCAAAACAATAGAACCCATAAAAACTAAGTAGCGGTACATGACGATAATTGTCAAAACCAATTTATTTTTTAATTTATGATAAAGGTCTATTGCTATTATAAATAGGTCCATTAGATTATATTTTTTGGTTATAAAATATTTACAAAATGGTATCGGTCTACAGTAGCCCGGAAAACCTTTAGAAAGGCTAATTAATGCCGCCAGCATTAGAAATACTCACATGTGAACAATTATTAAGCTAGAGGCCAGAGAGAAGACTTTTGGTGAACCATCGTAGTGCCATTGTCTATAAAGTAGTTTTATATGGGTTCACCGGCATGCCAATAGGCTTGATGTAGACTGAAATAGTGCCATTACTTGAACGTAATTTTGGGAATCCTTGAGCAAAACAATAAAACCCATAAAAATTAAATAGCGGTACATAACGATAATTGTCAAAATCAATTTATTTTTTAATTTAGATTTATTTAAAGGGTAATCAACAATGTCTTTGGCAGGTTATTAAATTTAAAACCTGCCAAAGAAATTGTTGATTACCCTTTAAATCTATGTATGTAAATAAAAAGCTTCAGTAAGTACTTCACATAACATTTTTTATTGGTACGTATGTAATAGTAGTATGAAATATAATTAGTATTCATGATGATGCAAACATAATAATGTACATCTTGTTTTGTTGATTTTAATAAAATGTGTTTCTCCCCAATATGACCGACAAATGGCTTTACGAGTACAGTAAAGTGAATGTATATATGGCTTTACACATCACAATAGCTCACGTGTCTTTGGTTAAAGAGCTGTTAACCGGACAACAGCACTCAGGTGAACTTTAAAAATGCAAGCATTATATTGATTCACGTTTATGCTATTCACCAGTATTAGGCTTTTACTTAGCACTTGTAAGTCCTACAACACAACAAAGAGCATTCAAAATAGCTCAAAGCTGTTTGATAGATTTACGGTGCATTATAATGGTACAAGTTTAAGCTATTAAACAGCATTAGGCATTATCTTACGGCCCAAAATGCTATTGTAAACCCTAAGGCACTAAAAACAGCTGAAAGCTGTGTACTGGATTAACTTGGCATTTTAACGGTTCACGTTTATGCCATTAAACAGCATTAAGCATTTATTTTACTACTTAAAATGCTATTGTTGATCCAAATGCACTGAAAACAGCTAAAAGCTGTACAGCTGCATTGTGGTTTACTGCAGTTAAACTAAAGGCTTTACAAAAGCATTTTGACATGCCAGAGTCCAACCGCTATACAGTGTAAAGCATGACAATGGTTTTCAAATGCACCTATAAAGCCTTAAGATGTTCGGTGAACTTTTATAAGAGTTTATACGGACCTTAAGCTCTACATAAGTATACTAGTTGTTTTTTAAAATGCTTTCTGTGTTACTTGGGCGGACCACGTGTCCATAACCCTATTCTTAGCAAAAGACGTACCTATAAACCTCTTTTATGTGTTCTGTGCTATAAATGATTGAAAACTATTGTCAGAAGTCTGTTGAAAAAGAAAAAATGAGATTGAGAATAGTTAGAGACATCCACATATTTTAAACAACTGACTATTAGCTATTTTATTTGCTGTTGCTATTTGCTGTATATTAGGTTGTTTATTTTATTTTATTGAATGTTAAGTAGGACAATACGTGTCAATAGTTCCGTTACCATTAGAAACGTATTCAAGGTCCTTAGGCGATAGGGGAGTTTCTGAATCGAGTGGCCTTCTTGTGTTAATATGTTGCGTCTTTTTTCTTAATTACAACTTCTTAACGTTGACTTTCATCTTCAAGTGTCTATTTGCGCTGTTGTTATTCTTCGGATGTTAAACGCTACGAATTGTATGAAATGTAAAACAAGAGTTTAAATTGTCTGTAGTATCAAGCTTAACTTAGTTGTGGTTTACTTGGTTGTGGAGGTGAGACAGGCAGTCGAGAGAGAGAGAGTCGAGTCGTTCAGCTGCATCCGATTCGACTGGAAGCCCCAATTTAGTTGGGAAAAGGCTATTCAGATGACGACTTCCATCAATGGCTGTGACAATAGAAGAGCAATCATCATACTCACACCTTTCTATTTCAGCTATGCTTCATTGTCTCGGCGCTTTTCTTGTGGTCGCCACTGTTGATTCTGGTTAGCAGGAGTTACTGTGGTTTGGAAATAGTGTGGCAGGCTTGTCCCAGAATAAATACTACCTACTTACGCAGTTGATAAACTTCTATAATGTCGTGTGAACTCAAAGATTAGATCTTTAGGTACACTAAAACTAAAACACCGCAGTTTCCTTATCTTATATATATGTATACCTACGTAGTATAAAACAAAGTCGCTGTCGCTGTCTGTCCGTCCCTATGTATGCTTAAATCTTTAAAACTACAACGGATTTTGAAGCGGTTTTTTTAATAGATAGAGTGATTCAAGAGGAAGGTTTCAGTATATTATTTGACCGACGTCCACGCGGGCGAAGCCGCGGGCATCAGCTAGTTTTCAGATAAAAATCTTCTACGAGTAACATTGTTGATGTGACAAGCTCACCAAATGGAACAGCTGAATTCACTGGCTTTTCGTCAATACTTTTTCCTTTGCCCTGTTGCGTAGTGCTGAAGTCATCAATCCTTGAAGTGGCCCTTCTGCTTATTTATTTCACAACTGTCTCTGTGTATTTAAGACGATTATGCGTAGTGAATTTAAATACAAATAATATTATGTTTGGCTTCAAGCCAAGGGAGCTATTTTGTAAATGTTAGGCTCAATTAAAGAAAAGTAAAACGTGCACCCGTTTTATTTTACTTTAAAGTAAACCATTGTATGTAATTTGGCAATGTTTTTATATAAACCTTATTGTATGTAACCATCGTCATTCTCTTGCCCATATCCCAATTCATTTGGACTCGGCGCAGCATCTCTTCCATACCGTTTTGTTTCTTTCGTTTTGTACGTCTTCCTAGCTAGTCCTTAATCAGCTTTGAAGGATCTTCCGTGATGTGTGTCAAGCGCTAAGCCGCGGGCTCTCCCAGATTTGTAGTAACTTATAAATGGCGAACAGTGTACTCGTTATCTTATTCCATCATTTGCATAGCCCTTTCTTAACTATGTTGGCTTCCAGTCTAACCCGAATCAGCTAAATACCAGTATTTTACATGGAGCGACTGCCTATCTGACCTCCACAACCCAGTTAGTATTGGGTAATACGATTCCACTCGGTAAGACTGGTTGTCAGACTTTCAGACCACTGAATACCTGTCTAAGATTTACCATTGACACCCAGTATTAATGTCTAAACGTGCTATCCGAGGCGCGAAGAAAACTCTCGTATATTTTGATTTGATTTCTTGAATCGAGAATGTCTCTTCAATCATCATCGGTATGAAAAACAATCGAACTTTGCCGGTCGACGCACGACAATACATATCAAAACATGTGCGTGTGTGTATTGTGTCTTTATGCGTGTTTTGTCTGGGGGCGCAGGAGTTTATGCAGCAGCAGTTTCAAGTTTAACTGATAGTTCAGGTATTTATGGGTTCACGTAATCTGCTAAAGCTCTCACGCTCACACCACACGTCTTGTGTCCTATTACAATTAATGTGGAAGTGAATTTGTTTAATTGTCACGCCTACTTACTCTAACTGCTCATCGGATTTGGATGTAATTTAGCACTCGGATTCATGATGATCTGGTTAGTTCAAAGGATCCTTTTAATCCTGCTGGGATATTTACACGAGCGAAGCTGCATGAAAAAAGTACCTGACCCAAATTATGCAGACATGTTAAACACTGTCAATTTCTGCTGACAAAACCTCACGCTATTAACACCCGTAAATCAACACACATAATGATCATAATTAGTTGAAAGCATTTTGGCAGATGATACACGCATCTTGTGGTGTTAAAATCTTAAGTATGTGTGAAACGTTGACGTCAGACTTTTTCCCTTGTTATCAGCTATGGAGAATTTGTTATCTGTGCCTTTGAAAGTTTACCATAAGCTGATTTGGGGAAACAGCAAGGCATGCATAACATTATTTTGATAATATATTTGCAATATTTCGAATGAGCTCATAATTTGAGGAAAATGACTACTAAATTATGATAAAATCTTTCAAATACTTATACTTAATATTGGTTGTGTCTTTTTCCTCCACAATCCTAAGCAGCCGGGTAAAAAAGTAATTAAGTTTTGCGTTTGCTCTGACCAAAGGTCCATTCCATCACAGAGACTGTTCATTCTTAGGAACTGCTACCGTGTATTAAGTCCATGAGAGTAAAATATTCTGCCTTCTTGAAATAAACCTTTTGTAATCTTTTGCATCACCACTACTCTCAAAACGGTGAAGGAAAACATCGTGAGGACAAATTAATATCCTGACGTTTTGTAACCTTTTCGTTTATTTGAGGTTGGGAAATCATCTCCATGACTCCTCTCGCCCTGGGTGGAGCGGGACGAGTGTCAGACATCTACTGACTAAAAACCACCCATGTTCCTTCTAAGCCCTTTGTGTCCGGGGCCGCGGTATCTCTTTCGAACAACCCGCAGCCCCGACAGGCAACTCTTTGAGGTGCGCGTGGAAAACGAACGCGCCGTCGACACGGCACGTCTTGCAACCTGTCTTGACCCCGCGTGGTGAATTACGGCCCAGTCCTAGAAAGATAATAGGCCTCGTCTAAATGTATGAAGTCTGTGACCTAGCTGCCTTACGAACACTACCCTAACACCTTTGTTATCTTCGCAAGAACCGATACAAGCAGATGCTCCGACATCTGAGAATTCAGGTCGAGTCACATCCAAAACAATGTGAACACGCGTTTCGCCACGCGATGGCTCCGGAGTCGGTGCCAAACTATTTTATTCCGCCGGTTTTTTAAAGCAATAATGGTCGTTTGTAGTTTGTGCCAATTGCGGCTCAGTCCTCAATGGAATTGGGCAGGTTTTTCCTTTGGAGGAGTTGCTTTTGTCGTGGCGTATGTGTGATTATCACCATGATGTATTGGTAAAAGCGTATTTTCACTTAAAAGAAGACTATTATGTGACCAAGAAGCTATAGAAAATGCGGGCTTCACAAGTTCACAGCCCCTGGTCAATTGACTGGCCAACAACTTCGAAAAACGCTTTAGACCATTGGTCCCGGCTGCCATTTGTAGGTCTTTGATAGTTCTTACAAGAGTCTTGAAAGTCTGACATCCAGTTTTACCAAGGGGATAACGTATTTCCTACAATTTACTGGATTGTGTACCACTGACTCATTCCGATTTGATAGACCGCGGTCGTTCTCATATCCCATTTGATGGATTGCTTGAAGATTCCGTATGATTGGGTTTGATATTGACCGACTGTAAGGGTGATGGCACCTGCCCGTCGGGGCTGCGGGTTGTTCGCAAGAGATACCGCGGTCTCGGCATGAAGGGCTAAGAAGGAACATGGGTGGTTTTTAGTCAGTAGAAGTCTGACACTCCCTTTCGCTCTGCCTAAGAGCGGGAGGGGTTATTTGATGATTTCCCAACCCCAAAAAAAAAAAAGGGTGATGGCACCTTCATGGCCCATAACATTCCCACCGCTGACTTGCTCTATGAAAAGGACTGGGCGTAATTCCACTAGGCGGGTTCAACACGGGCTGATGAGTGGCACATGTCTTCGAATTTATGGTTCTAGGACTTGCTAGTTTTCTCGATGTGTTTTCCTTCATCCTGGCACCTTACACCCACAGATAGTATCACTCAACAGCACAGTTACGGACATAGGAGGTACTGTGGTAGAACTCTGACGGCACGGCTGGTGCAGTGGCTGAGCGATTGGACTGCTGCGCTGCGTGTCACGGGTACGATCCCCGCACGGAACAAATATTTGAATGGCCTACAGATAGTTGTTTCGGGTCTGGGTATTTGTGTATGTGAGTTTGAATGTTTGTGAACGCACTCACGATACAGGAGAAATTCCTAGATTGTGGCAAAGTGTTTTTTAAAAAAACCTATGCAGTCCGTAGATCAAAAACTCGGTTCATGAATAATGTGTTATCGGGTCCAAAATCTTAAAAATGTTTTTGAAATAGCACGGTTTGTTTCGGAGATTATCGTGTACATACATATTGTGTTACACTTGACTGAATTATTAAGATCATACAAAGCGTATTGTATCCAAATGAAATAACTACAGTTCCAAAGCCGCGCTAGAATTTCTTTAGAGGCACTCCCGTCAGTAATGGTAATTATTTTCAATGTCGAATCAAGTCATTGCCCTCTACGGACCAATACCTTTTTAAATACAAGTGTACCCATTGTAAGTAGACTTTTTTAAAGTATCAAGGTCATAGTATAAGGTCAAGGATAACATTGACCTTCTAGTTCATTAGAACGACGTAAATCTTGTGTACAAATTGTGTTTTTAACTCAGTACTTGATGAAACCCTGTAGGCCTATCCTACGGTTACCATAAGTTAAGGACTCAAAAACTGAACTCCAGAGTATGCACCGAGAGAACACTGAACTTCGTTCTCAAAACTCCGATATGCTCAAGACTATGGTTCAGCTGAAGACGCAAAAGATCACCTGATCATAATATGCGTGAGGCGAATCTTGAATTCACGGTTTTCTTGAAAATAAAAATGAAGTGTTTAAACATGTTGGGGTTAAAATACCAGTATTTTACATGGAGAGACTGCCTATCTGACCTCTACAACACAGTTCATACTGGGTAATACGATACCCATTGGTAAGACCGGTTGTCAGACTTAGAGTCACTGATTACCAACTGCCAAAGATCTACAAGTGACAGCCGGGACCGACAGCTTAACGTGCTTTCCGAGACCCGGAGGAAACCCGGTATGTAATGGGCGGTCACCCATCCACAGACCAACCTAGGTATGCACAGCTTAACTTAGTATTATTTAGCTACGAGCTCCTCCTGGAAACAAGATAATTATAAACAAATAAATCTTAGCGAAGTATCAGTTCCTACGTCATGCAACATAACCCATAGTTGTCACGTGACACTGAGCTCTATTGACTACCAACATCGATCCTAATGGTCGACGGTCGGTCCAGCCAATCACCGGCGCCCGTTGAATTGATAGCAATTTAACGGAATGATACTTTGATACTGTTGGCAAATTGTAACCTCTCGTAACAGTACCAAGTTCATAGTTTAAATGTTTGAACTTTTTGTTTCGATTTTGATGTCCTAAGGTTTAATGGTAGTGGGTGCTGGTATTGTTTCTTCTTCTTTCGTAACAACGCGCGGTATAACATAACAACACACCTGTTATCCCCGAAGGCTTTAGGCAGAAGTGTACCTAAGAGGACGGTTCACATTGCCACTGAGAAATTCCTGATGGAAAAACCCAATAACACTTTTCCCGACCCGGTAATCAAACCCTCATCAGGTGTAGACAAAAATTATTTAAAAAAACATAAAATATCATTATATATTTTCATAAAATATTTTTATTATTTGATTTTGAAATACTTAATAACAACAAATAGTAAGTGCTGCAATAATTACAAACCGCAGAAATCTCCTATTCTGATTAGTCCTCAGAAATAAATAGTAACATATCATACAAGTGCATTCTGCTATCAACAAATACGTACAAACTCGGTAGTTAATTGTCATTGAGACAACACAGAGCAAGCTACCAGACATCCATTTTGTCAATTAATTAATAATAATTAATCTCGTCATGCGCTTGCTTCGTGAATATTCGCTTTTGCTCTGTTTTCATTTCGTTCACTGATTTACTGTTCTCTATGTTATCAGTATTTGTTACGGACAAGAACTACACACATGTGAGAATCAATGGTAAGATGGAAAAGATGTTAGTCTTGTCTAAACTTACACTTTTATTTTTAGTGCCGACTGAAGTCTATTTTTAAACTTGGATCGACTGAAGTTAGGTGCATTCCCGTCGGGGCTGCGGGTTGTCCTGTCGGGGCTGCGGGTTGTTCGCAAGAGATAGAGAAGAGATTCCTAAGAAGGAACATGGGTGGTACGTTAGGAGCATAGATGGTGCCAATCTCTTTTGGTGCCTGTACGGCTCAGTCGCAATGTCTCTTTCGCAAAATGTCTACTGATAGCAAAACGTCTCTTTCGCACAATGTCGCTTTCGCAGAATGCCGCTTTCTCACAATGCCTCTTTCGCAGAATGTCTCTTTCGCAAAATGTCGCTCTAGAACAATATTTAGCCAGGTTTATAAAAAAGGTTGTTTTTTCCGATATATCATTAAAATATGTTAACCAGTTTTTAACCGGCTTCCAAAAAGGAGGAGGGTCTCTATTAGTATGTTTGTATTTTTTTTTTAAATCAGCTTCGGAAGTCGGTGACATTAAAATTTGTTTGTTTGATGATGAAGTTTGCTGCCGACATCAGAAGCTGATTTTTAAAAAAATAACACAAATCAAAATCTTTTTTATAGATATTGTTAAATGAATATATAATTAATCAACTCCTATTTACAAACAAGGACTTTCATTGTACTAAAAATACCTACATTCCATTCAAAATGTAACCGGCTTCACATTTATAGACTTCCTTTCGTATTGAGCTCATCTGCAGTTATTTGAAAGGAAGGTAGGTATCACCTTGGCAGTTCGTGATGAAGTACTTAGCGCCTTCACGATTTTGTTAGCACCACATAAACAGACCGAATGCAAAAAAAAGAATAATATTGATCGATTTTGTGATAATTTGGAACATGATTTATTGTGCCAATGATATTTCCAAAGACATTCTTTTGGTCCTGTCACATGCCAATTTCTAATCATTCTGATAGATGCGTCTGTGAAATGAGTAGAAATCACATGAAAGGTGGCATTTGGAATACGCTGCGCCAACAATTTTACTGCTCGTACATCATTGTACGAGTAAGTTACGAGGTACAACTATAAAAAAAATATAACCGAATTGAGAACCTCCTCTTTTTTTGAAAACAAACAAACTGACGGTTAGTAAATATAAGTACATTGTATAGCCTGCCCAGGTAAGTGTCTTTGGTCAACTGGACCCACTCGAAATGGACACGCGTGATCAGCCTAACAAGTAACATTTTGATTTGGTCGATTTGTTCAGTTTGACGCGGGTCCAGTATCAAGCGGGTCCAGTTGGCCAAAGACTACGAGTCTTTGGCCATAAGAACATGCAGAACAAACATAATTCCAAAAATCAAAATCAAAATCAAAATCAAAATTCATTTATTCAAACTAGGCTGATAATCAGCACTTTTCGAACGTCAAAATTTACTTTACTTTACTTATTTACAAGTGACAGTCCCCCAAAACGCCCACCCTTCGACACTTCCTAGTGTTTTTGCTGGAAAGAAGAAGTGGCGGAACAAACTCTCCAGCAACACATCTGTCTGTTTGGTTAGAAGAACCAGACTCGATACAATACTATGTGTAAGTTAATATTACGATTGACTACAATCAATAATAAAAGGTATATAATAATAAAACATAAAAAAAGACATAACATATTATATCAGTAAACTAATTTTGGAGAAAGAACATAAATTACAAACATTGTCTTGTGTTCAACTCAACGACCAGCTATTCTTATCATTTAAGTAGTCGTTAATGGAATAGTAAGCTTTTGAACAAAGATTAGATTTCACTTTGGCTTTAAATGCATTAAATGGCAAGTCTAAAAAAGAAGATGGCAGTTTGTTATAAAATGTTATACCGAGCCCTACGAATGAATTATGAACTTTGTGAAGCCTGTGAAAAGGAGCGCGTAGTTTATGCTTATTTCTGGTGTTAAAGTTGTGAATATCACTGTTTTTAGTGTACAGGTGAATATTTTGTCTAATATATAAAATGTTGGCAAAGATGAACTGAGAAGCAACCGTGAGAATACCAATCTCCTTAAAAATATCTCTAAGAGAAACTCGGGCACCCAGCTGATAAATTGCACGAACGGCTCGCTTCTGCAGAACAAATATATTTTGAATATCAGCAGCTTTGCCCCACAGCAGAATACCGTAGGACATAACGCTGTGAAAATAACTAAAGTAGACTAACCGTGCTGTATCAACGTCAGTGAATTGTCTTACTTTTCTGACGGCGTATGCGGCCGAACTTAGCCTTCCCGCTAGGCTTGATATGTGTAATCCCCATTGTAATTTTGAATCTACTGTTATGCCCAGAAATACAGCAGAGTCGGCAGTTTCCAGCTCTTGATTGGCGAGGATAATATTGGGACCTAGATTTCTGACATTGGGTAAAGCGAACTTAATTATTTTAGTTTTCTTGGCATTAAGAACAAGGTTGTTTGTTGTGAACCAATCCGTGACCATTGATAGCGTGCTATTTACGTCGTCAAAATTGTGTCTATTCCTATCTACTTTAAAGATAAGAGAGGTATCATCTGCAAATAGTACAACGTCACAAAAACCTTTTAAATAATATGGTAGATCATTAATATAAACCAAGAATAAAAATGGACCCAGTATTGAACCTTGAGGTACACCAAGCCGAACCGGTAGTCTGGAAGATTTCGCGCCATTTACGTCTACACATTGGAATCTATTTTGTAAATACGAATCTATCACATTTAGGGCCTCGTTTTGAACACCGTAATGACGCAGTTTCCGTAAAAGCGTATCGTGATGTACGCAATCAAAAGCTTTAGAGAGATCGCAGAAAACACCGATTGCATTTTGCGCGTTCTCCCATGCGTTAAATATGTGTTTTAGCAAAGCAACACCTGCATCCGTAGTCGAACGACCCTTTGTAAAGCCATATTGATCATTATGAAGGAGATTATTTAAATTAAAATGTACTAACAACTGTTTGAGAATTAATTTTTCAAAAATTTTGCTAAATGCAGGTAAAATAGAAATTGGTCTAAAATTGCCAATATCATTTTTACTACCAGATTTAAATAGAGGGATGACTTTACTGCTCTTCATAAGATCAGGGAAAGTCCCCAAATCAACGCATTTATTGAAAGTGACAGCAAGACAGGGGGCTACAATGTCGATTATGTTACTTAATAGTTTAATAGAAATGCCCCAAAAATCACCTGTGTTTTTAGACTTAAGTGAATTAAAAACGTTAACCACATCACGAGGCGTTACATGTTCGAAACTAAATACGTTACCACATTTAGACACGCTGCTATGCAAAAGATCTTCGGCTTTAGACGGCGACGAACTTAGGGAACGAGTCGTCGCTATAGGTATGCTGGCAAAATACTCATTAAAAGCCTCGGCTACGTCGGCTGCTTTATTAACTAATTTGTTACCCACCATGATCTCAAGGTGATTATCTTGTGTAACAGATTTACCCGTTTCATTGTTAATGATTTTCCAAGTGGCTTTAACTTTATTATTAGAATTTTTAATGGTCTCGCTTAAGAATTTTGATTTTGCAATAATACAAATTTTTTTAAATAATTTGGAATAATTTTTAACATACTCTAGAAAAGTTGTATCAAACCTGTATTGTTTAAGACCATACAACTCGTATAATCGGGCTCGACTTTTGTAAATACCTGGTGTGGCCCATTGGTTGAAGCCCACAGAAGGTCCTTTAGTGTTAATAGTTTTAGACTTAAAAATAGATTGGTATTCATTTTGCACAACATCAAAAAGGGCTTTATAAATTTCATTAGGAGTTTCGTGCTCTACTATTGACGGTGTTACTTTAAGTGCTACATTATTTTTAAATTTATTGCAACGACTAGCTGTATGAGGCCTGCATTCTATTTTCTGCGGCTTTTTATTTAATGACATAGGGAAGCTAGCTTTTAAGCCACAGTGATCAGACGATAAGTCACTTAACACTAATTTGTCCTCGGCAACACAATCACTAAACATATTATCAAGACAAGTTGATGAAGAAGCTGTGATCCTTGTTGGTTCAAAAAACAGGTTAACTAAATTAAACGATCTAAACAGATTGAGAAATCTGATACTTAATGGAGTAACATCTAAGATATTAACATTAAAATCTCCACATAAAATTATAGATTTATTACTAGATTTTAACTTATTAAGTGAATCCTCCATTACAGATTCAAAACGAGTAAAGTCCCCAGAAGGGGGTCTATAAACACAAATTATTAAGTATCGCTCGAGTTCAACGCAAGACAACTCAATAGTGCGCTCAATGGAAAGATTAACTAAGTCTAAACGTTGTTTACATTTTAATTTGTTTGATACAAGAATTAAAGATCCACCGCGAATAGCATTTTTTCTCACAAAGGCACTCTGTACGGTATAGAAATCATCATTGATAAATGCTACTTCATGTTCCTTCAACCAATGTTCAGTTAGACATAAAACCTGAACATCATAATTCTCCATAAACAAACTTAACTCTAATTCTTTGCCAGATAACCCCTGCATATTTTGATGAACAACATTCAACACATGCAGCCTACCTGTTGTCGCACCTAACAGTTTAAACTACAAGGTGTATCAATAAAAGTGTTAGTATCTGTATAAGTGTTAGTTACAAAAGCAGTATTAGTATCACTACTAACAGAAAACGTTGGTAAACACATACCAGTGTCGCTGTGTATATTGTATGCTAAAAGGTTAGCAATACGTCGCTTAGAACTAGGTGGTAAAAACATTGTAAAGTTAGTCAGTCTGTAATCAGAGATAAATTGATTACAATCAAAATATAAAATAGCGTCACTGTGACGACATGTCCTATTATAAATTAACAAGTTTAAATCATATATGTACCTATTTTGCTCAATGGACAAATATTGAGAATAAGGCAAAGCACAGAAAATGAATTTACAATTAATGGTCTTGTTGAGATGTAACATCAAATGTACACATTCAATGATGTCCTTTTTACTTACATTTAAACTATTCCCATATAATAAAATAACAGTAGAATTGGGATTTATTTTAGTCAGTTTAATCTTACTAATTAATTGGCTAATACTGGCACTGGGTAAACAATTATTTATTACATAGTGTGGTGAACATTGATTAAATAAGGTACCAAAACCTTGACCAAACTTATCAGAAAATAAGTAAGTAGTATCTGTTAAAATATTATTATTCTTACTTCTATCATCAATACTACCAGCTGGCTGAGCCACTAAGGGAGTAGGTGATTGGTGCTGAGGCTGTGGAATAACAGTGCAGGCACAGCTACAAGAAAGGTTATTCGTCAGAGACTCATACCTCTCCGCATTGTACGTGACCAGGTCCACCAGCTCATTGGCCTCCTGCATGCGCTTACTCAGGTCTTGTTGAGAAGCCTCATATTTACTAAAGATATCCTTTAGTGCATATTCCCTAACAAACAGCTCATCCTGAAGGTTTTGAGTGTTGGTCTCATACATTGACCTACATAATTGTAATTCACTGTCACACTTCTTTAGATCTAGAATTAAATTTAATTTTTTTTGCCTTAGTTTTGTGTTCCACTCCATCAAACACCAATTCAAATCTCCAAACGTTTGGCACCTCCTCAACAGTATTAGTCAACAATGGCTAATGGCTAGACAGACACATGGTCCAGCCACGGGGTTCCTAGTGCGTTACCGAGTCTTGGCCAGACGCCACCTGAACGGTGCATACCACAATACGACATCCGGAGTAATAATATTAGCGGCTTGTAATTGCCTGTTAGTCAGACAAGGTATATATAAACTAGTGCTTTTAGTTTTGTGTTACAAAAATATATATTTTTTCGCGGAACTTTTCTTTGCATTTAAACATAACATCATGCCTGTGACCACCGAAAGGTAGGTGAACCCATTAGTACACCCACATATCGCCAGTTATGTTGTAAGTCCCATGCAATAGGGGCGAGCCTATTGCTATAAATCAGGCACAAATCCTGACTCAGTGGCTGCTACTGAGAAGTACTGATGGAAAAAAAAACCCAGGAACACTTTTCCCCAACTTGAAAATCCAACTCAGGACCTCATGCTTAGCAGTCGCGCTTGCGACCACTGGACCAACGAGACCCGACGAAGCTTCCCAAAAGCTGCCCAGCCCAGCTGGATTCTTTCATTAGCCTTTCTCTTAAAGTTGTTTTTACCTTTGTTGTTGCGATTGCGACTATTAGACCAACGATGCAGTTCTTCATAATGTGGGCTTAAAACGTCAGTTTAAGTTAGCCCCTAATTTAGGCATAGACTGTCGCAACATCATCATCATTATCAGCCTTTTCTCCCACTGCAAGGACTCAGGCCTCCTCTCTAGGAGAGGGATGCTATAATCCACCACTCTGTCCCAGTGCGGGTTGGTAGATGTCACATTATGTCTTCAATTTTTTTTTGGGTCTATGACATGTCAGTTTCCCACTATGTTTTCTTTCATCGTTTTGAGATCAAAATCAATGAATCATGTCTTATGTATGGCTTAATACTTGGCTGTCGCAAAAAGAAATATGATGTTTCTAACTTCCTTCTCAATCGTAGTGTTGTTCCTTGTAGTACGTTAAAAAATAAATACCACGTAAAGGGCACAATTATTATTGTTGTTCTTATCGTTACTAGTATTATCTCCAAGATAACCTTTGGATGGTCAAGGACGACTTATAACAAGTTTGTTCCTTTATTAATTTCGACGCTCTCAAGGCAAATAAAATGTATAGGAAACTTCCCGCTGACATAGAATCATGTTTGGTGAGAAGCAATTTCTTACAGCACAAAATAAAGGAAATAGTTTGAAAACCCGAAAAATATGTACCTATGTAGTTTAATAACAAAATACCAACAAGTTTATACGGATCCATCGGTGCACGAGTCCAACTCGCACTTGGCTATTTTTTGAGAATCCACATTTATTTTGAAGAAAACTGTATCGTGATTTCTAAAACACATCGATCATTTCCAGAAATTCTGTAGCATAGTCGGTTACGAGGCCATCTTACATTGGCTGTGCGCGTACGCAGACTTTAAACTAATAAAGATTGTTCAACAGAACGGTCTTTGAAAAATATTTATTTATGATTTATCTGAGGTAAAGGTTATCTCTGGGTTAATGTTGTTATCTTTTATGTAATTATGATTTTGTCTACATCAATTTCATTTTGAATGGACGAAGAAAGGAAATTTGTCTGCATTGTACATAGTTTTATTTAAGTTAACATTTTGGTTTTAACTCGAACAGAGTTATCAGTTTCTAATTTAGCACAACTTACTTGACAAACACACAATCTGACACACACATATTATTTTGTATAATTTAATTAACTTGCTTTCATACTTTGTTGCAGCTATTTTCTTATCGCCTCCTACTCTTACTTTTGACCATTTAATGTCTGCCAAGTTCCGATAAGTATTGCACACTGTTAGGCCATTGCAAGTGCATATGGCTTAGGTCGATCATCGACCACTCTCATTCAACTTTTACCAGCCATCGTGCGCGTGCACATGACCACATTATCTGCAATCAAAAGCAATAGAAATGGTATCTTAAATATTTTAGAATGTAGTGCCATTAAACTTAAAGAACACAATATTATTATAATTAACGTTTATAGACCCACAAACAACCAATCTGAAAAAGTACTTTTTTTCTTCTAAACTAAATGAAATACTCAGCTAAACTTGTTTAAAAATAAGAAGATTATTGTATGCGGTGATTTTAATATTAATAATGTTAAATAGAGATAAGATGACAATATAATTTAAACAATTCATCATCATCATCAACCTATAATGGTCCCTCTGCAGGGACTCAGGCCTCCTCTCTAGGAGAGGTATGGGCTATAATCCACCACGCGGGCCCAGTGCGTTTTGAGAGCAGTGGTGATGAAATAAATTACACAAAGTAATGCGCCTGCCTGGGTTCGAACCCACGACTCACTGTTCATAAGTTAGGGCCGCCACCACTGGGCCACCACTGCTCAATTAAAACAATTACTAGCTAGTTATAACTACTTATAACCTTCAACTTAGATTAACGAACCTACACGAATGTGCAGTAAAACATGCATCGATAACTTTATTTGTAATAAAAAGGGCGTCAAAAGGGTGTAAGAATTAACACTATCAGACCATACTGCTCAACTGCTGCAATATCCCGTATAAATTTAGAAATCTCTAACAATAGAATAGGACCAATTATGTTCCCTTGTGGTATCCCACAACCACTGATTGCCCTGCATGGCCGGTTTATCTTATCTACAGTTTCTGTCATATCATCTAATAGTTTAGATACCTCAAATTCGAATGATACACATCCATCATTGCTTCATTGTGTTTTAAACAGTTTTGATAACGTCTACATATCGAAGGGACGCCTAGAAATGCTTTTCTCGCACCATCCATCTTTGTTTTGGCAACCGCCGCAATGTTTGGATGATAAAAGGTTTATTTCACGTTTAGTACATGATAAATCAAATGTTTTGGTATTTTTATTTGTAATTTATAATGGCATTTGTTTACAAGGTTAAGTGACTATTATCATCGGTCTGGTATTCGGGGAAATAAATTACGATTAAAGTAGTTTTCGGTTGTTGTGTTGACCCAGTTTCAATTTAATACGTGAACATGTTTATTAGCGAATATTAGTACTTAGCAAGGTAATAGATACAAGGTATTATACCTTCCATACCTATTCGTAAGGTATGGAAGGTATAAAATGAAAATCTCGAGAGGAAGCTCTTTACTATGATAAGACTGTCCTAAACGAACTTTACAATTAACCATTACGGTATTTATGTTTTGATCAATGTAAAGTTGAATTTTAGTCGACTGTCTGTTAAATAGCATAATATAATAAGTAATACTTACCTAAAAATAGAGATCTATACCTAACTGAAAAAAAGGGTTTTAGTTAGTGACTACACTTTCACTTGTAGTTTTACTTCCTGTTAGTCAAATTTTTGAATGACGATTTCATAAAAAGTCGTTCAATTGGGTTCAATATATTTAGAGGGTGGTATTGATGATAATAATTCTGTAACGCCATATTTTTCGGTCAGTAATCATCACATCAACATACAACCTGACTCCGACCTGCAAAGTGTAAATAACTTAAAAAATATTTTACTAACATTACAGGTTACCTTAACGCATCATAAGTTCATAACATAAAATACTTATTAAGACAGCTCACGGATTTTACAAGCTTTTATTTATTCGCAAAATAACTCTTCCTGTAACATTTTTCTAACTAAAAACACTAGAGGCCTTGAACTTGAGAGGCGCGGGCGCACAAAAATAGTCAGCGTGTTAAATAAATACACAAGCGTTTGCCAAATCTACATTACTACACAGTACGAGCCAATATTTTTTGTTTATGATACAAAAAGAAAATTGGTGGTACATTAGTCATAACTTTTTATATTTTTTACAGGAATTAAGGTGTTATTTAACTTTACAGTTTGTCTTGTCTTCTTGTGACTGCTACGTTTGGTCTACATCTGATGAAGATGATTTTGTTATAAATGTGTTTTCCGAATTCCAAGACATAATGACATTCTACCAACCCGCACTTTGCCCGCGTGGTGTGTTCAGCCCACTCTCTTTGCCTGAAAAGAGGTTTCTGTCTTAGGATTTACTCAACACGATTTTTTCTTCCAGTCTCCTCTGTCATGAGTCACTCTGTAATTTATTCCTTTTTCTTTCAAATAATTCAGACAATCAATTCATCTTTTCTTTTTCTTCATCTCCCTATCCATCATCAGCCTATATGTTCCCACTGTAGGGACTCAGGCCTCCTCTCTAGGAGAAGGATGGCCTATAATCCACCAAGCGGGCCCAGTGCGGTTTGGTAGATGTCTTCGTTTTTTTTTTATTCTAAGACATGCCGGTTTCCTCACGATGTTTTCCTTCACCGTTTTGAGAGCAGCGGTGATAAAAAAAATACACAAAGTAATGCGCCTAGATGGGTTCGAACTCACGACTTACTGTTCGTAAGTCGGGGTCGCTACAACTGGGCTACTTCTGCTTTTCACCGCTCATCTCCCTATCCATCCATAAAAAATTACGAGTATTTTCATCATCACTCTTTTGGTCACATGTATGCATTTTCATCCCACTTCAGGCGAGTCTGATAAAGCTTACAAATAAAAATCATCTATGATCTAGCACTTTAAGTATTTGGATCTATCATTGCCCATTAGCTTCTTTACTTTTAATAAAATTTAATAAATAAATTAATTAATAAATAAAAAAACTATTAATAAATAAAATAAATAAATTTTAATAAAATACGATGATGATATTTAAAAAAATACTTTTCAAACTGTTATTATGTAAAAGATATTACACTGTTAAAGAATACCTAGATGACAAGTCAATAGAACCAGTAAATTGCATGCTAGATTAATCGACTTTGCTTCTATTTTAAGACATTTGCACGCCAGGTTATGGCAGGATATGCCGAAACCAATCTACTGTAACATCTTATGTACCATATTCTAGCAAATAAAATATTTTGATTTGATTTTGATTTTAATAATTATGCTTGATTTCATTAACAAAGTGCACACTCGGTGAAAAATTAATCTTATTAATTAAGTTGTTTAAAAAAAGATGTATTATTTTTGGCACACATTATAATTATTTAAAGTTTAACATAGCTGTTTGTTAACCAGATATCTAACATTTACCACTAGTTTTGAGTCTAAACTGGTTTTTAGTCAGAACTGAATGTAAGGAGTTACTGCCTCGTTGGTTTAGTGTTCGCAATCGCGACTGCTGAGCATGAGGTTCTGGGATCGATTCTTAGGTCGGGCAAAGTGTTATTGGAGTCTTCAGCAAGAAATTCTCAGCATTAGCTCGGAGTCCCAGTCTACATGTGTGCCCAATTGGTGGGCTCGCTCGGCACACAGACACTTTTAAATGCCGGAAGGCATGATAGACTGCTAAGCGTGTAAATAAGTAGCAATTTATGATAACTAGTGAGTATTGGTACCTACATTAGGTGGTAGTTCATAAACTATTTACGCTAGACTGTCTTGGCCCACTTCTTTATAAGTCTACCTTTCATTCTTCCCGTTTCCACGCCCCTTTATTTATTTCCAGGGTCTGCACTTTCCTATTAGAACTCCAACCAAATCTTTCTTAAGTTTTTTTTATTAATGCATTTTAGAACCAACAATTTTGATAAACTGGTTTTGGGTCATAATAACTTTAATGTGTTAGGCAAGTTGCTTCGCATGCGTTTCTGCAAATTATGTGCTTTAGGTACTATCATTTCAAATGATAGCCCTCATCAACCTCGAGGCGGAGGTTAAAAGGCAGCATTTCACACCAGAGCGATAAAAGCCATGATTTATTTTTTCTTGCTAGCTAGCCTGTACTGTCTCCTGAGTAAAGGCCTGCCCCTTTTTCTACCTTTCTATACTTTGTGCCGAACCAGCGCCGATAAGCAAGTTGGAACTTGTCGGCGACGTTCGGCGCTTATCGGCGCTGGTTCGACAAGACTGCCTGCGCTGACTACTTGCGGCTCCGATAAGCGCTGGCAGATCGGCGCCGCACGCGGTAGCCAGCTTTCTACGTGAATACGCCCATTTACGGCAAATGTATGGCTTGATGTGTGACCGTATGTACTAAGTACCTGATCTTAATGTTTACTCTCGGACACAAAGCCTATTATTAGTTAAGTGATCCATATTGTAAAGGCTCTAATGACCTTAACACGCTTGTGACGTGTAATTACGTAATTACATGCATTGTATTTTACGATATCTGCTTCTTAGTGGTTTTTTTTTGTAGGAACATTGAGGTTTAAAGTGCTTATGCCAGTTTTTTAGTAACACCTACATAATAATCATAGTACTATTGGAATTTTACCTCTCGGCGTTGAGCCGACCGTTGTGTGTTGAAAAGCTTTCATTATGAATTTTCTTGCTTGCGTATTTGTTTCTAGATACTTTCGGCTTAGAAAGCTTCGAGTCCTACCGTAAAACATGCTTTTTTCACTCCAAAAAGAAGGTTTGTCCCAGCAAAAACTTTGGCGTAGAGTTCTTCGTGAAAGTTACGTTTACACCCTCTCATCATCTGCCTAGCCTTTTCCCAACTATGTTAGGGTCGGCTTCCAGTCTAACCAGATTCAGCTGAATACCAGTATTTTATATGGAGCGACTGCCTATCTGACCTCCACAACCCAGTTATTACTAGGTAATACGATACTCTTTGGTAAGACTGGATGTCAGAATTTCAGGTCACTGACTACCTGTAACGACTGCCAAAGATCTATATATGGCAGCCGGGACCAACAGCTTAACGTGCTTTCCGAGGCACGGAGGAAACTCGGTATGTCGGGCGGTCACCCATCCACAGACCGACCTAGGTGAGCACAGCTTTACCTAAAGATCGACCCGAGTGGCAGTTCTTATTAAGCCACGACCTCCTCACGTTTACACCCTCTATAGTTTTATAATTCTTTATTGAAATTTCCCTTTAATCGTCTCAGCCTGTCGAAGTCCACTGCTGGGCATAGGCTTCTCCCAAGCTGGACCACAACACCCTGTCCTCCGGCATTCGCGGTCTGTCCCATCCATCCTTTGAGGTCGTTGTTCCTTCTAGCTGGGTGATCCAGGGTTAAAAAAAAAAACAAAAAAATATGTTTCTTCAGTAAAGTTGTTTGTTATCAATTTATCATGAGCACAATCACGTGTTTAAGTATCATTAATTACCAGTCACCCTCGGCATTTTCTTATTCGTTTACCATAATTTCAGTTGCTTAACCAAAGTCCACTTAATTACCTTCCTACATCCTTAAACCTGAAATAAGAGAAAACAAAACTATTAACATTCCACTTCACACGTAAGACAGAAAATACTTAAAGAGCGTCAGTGAGTACAAAAGAGGGCTATTTGTCCTGATTGGCGACATTACAGTTATGGTAACGGCATTAGGTGAATAGGAATGACCCACGTCGGTTGGTTACAACATGACTTGCGTAAGATCTTACCAGTTCATAAGCCAATGAACCAGTTGAAACTAGTATTAACTGCCTAGTTGGTCTAGTGGTAGCAACAGCGTTGGGATTTTGCGATGTTTTTTTAATTATGAACTATTTTCCATACTCAGAAAACTCTCTGTACTTCCTCAGACTTCCTCGTTGGTCTTGTGGTCGCAAGCGCGACTGCTAAGCATGAGGTCCTGGTTTCGATTTTCGAATCGATAGGGGTTTTCTATTATGAATTTATCAGCAGCAGCCATCGACTCTGCAATCGTGCCCGATTGATGGCAAAAGGCACAGCCCCATGGCATGGGATTTGAACAAAACTGACGAAATGTGAGTGTACACCTCTGCGTAACCTTTCGAGGATTACAGTCGTGGTATTATGACTGTCAAAAATCCGGGATTCTCCAATGCTTCCACTTTGCTATGGGGATAATTTTACGTAGATTTTCTATGGGACACTTACTGGCAGCTGGGGATCTGGCGTTAGAACTAATTCGACTTTCTATGAGATTGTGTATAGATTGATAAAGTATTAGGCAATAAACGTGGCTACCTACTGACCCAAACCGTATAAGATGGAAATAGATTCGATACGAAAAGAAGAAGAAGAAAGCAAAGCCCACCAAGAGCTTTGCTTTCTTCTTCTAGAGTATTAACGCTTGAATAAGTAGAGGTGCTTAGAGAGGTGAATGAAAAATAGGCAAAAACACAAGAAGTAAAGGGCGGCAAACAAAAATATGGGAAGATAACGTCAAAAAGGTAGATGGTCCAGAGTGGAAATGGAAAGCTTTAGAGGACGCCTTTGTCGAAAGACAAGCTGTTAATTAAAATCGATCGTGTAGGAAAAATATGTTAAGTAGAAGATACATCATCATCATCATCATCATCTACAGCCCGACTTCACCCACTGCTGGAGCCTCTCTTTGATTGTGCCAGTCTTTTCCATAATATTTCCGCAATGGTAACAATAGCGTCTGCCCATCTCGCCACCGGGCGACCAATACTTCTTTTTCCAGTCCTTGGACGCCACTCGGTCACAGCTTTTCTCCACCTGCAACCACCACCCCTTGCTAGGTGTCCTGCCCAACTCCATTTGAGTTCCATATCGAGATTTCCAATATCGAAGACCTTCGTACGTCTCCGGATTTCTCAAATACAATTAGTAATAATACGACAATACGACAACGGGTAATACGATACTATTTGGTAAGACTTGAAACCCGGTATGTAATAGGAGGTCACCCATCCACGGACCAACCTTGGCAAGTGCGGCTTATCCTTAAGATCGCCCCGAGCGGCTGTTATTATTGAGACACCAGTTCCTCAAGAGCCAATTAAAGTTATGTAATAATCATGAGCACGACAAAAAAATCTATGCACATAATTCTTATTATCTCAATTAAAACAAGTGTCTTATGTAAATCTGTAGGTATTTATTACGTCGACCTCAATCCCCACTGGCCTATCAAGCGACCTTGATATTGAGGATTATTATCTAGTCCAACGAGTCTAGACAAATAGCTCATTTCATTATATTCTAGGTTCAAGATATTTAATTGGGAATCAAACGAGCTTACCTGTTAAGCGAAGTCTTGATTCTAATTTTATGAGTGGTGATCTGAAAAATAATTATTATTGACATAGGTAGTAATTCCCTTACGACGTATTAACACCGCGAATTTTAGATTAAAGAAAATGAATATTTTTTAAAGATTGCAACATTTGCATCGTCCTTTCCCGTTTTGACATAATTATGAAACGTCACTTATTTTAGAGATCATAACATTAGGAACAAACTCTGTTTCCTATACAGAGTAGTTCCAAATGCCTACATTGATTTTGATTTCCTGAAAGGTTAACATTGAATTAGGTAGATTAATTATTGCAGCTTTGGGGTTGTTAGCTAGTGGTGGGTGGGTAATAATTATTTTTCAGATCACCACTCATAAAATTAGAATCAAGACTTCGCTTAACAGGTAAGCTCGTTTGATTCCCAATTTTATTTCGTGGTGATCTTCAAATAATTATTATTGACATAGGTAGATGTTTAGAGTTTGCTGCAATAATTCAATAAGTAATTAAAACACAAATAATTCTGGATGTCAATTTGTGAACATTACCCCAAGTAACGAAATTTGGTACTATAAAAGTCCTGATAATGTATTAGAGTGTACTAACTACTACTATGAAAAAAACGTTTACAAAACCCTAAATAAACATTACATAAAGGGTCTCATGGTGACAAATTTGCACTATAAAAGCAACCAAAACATGTTTGTATTTTGCACTGTAAACAATTCCAGTGATGTGTTTTATCACACTTGTCGTGAGTGTTCCCCAAGAAAACAAATAATATCGGTAACATATGCTTTAGTCATTTTCCATTGCTGCTAAACGTAACATTTGTATTGAAAAACCCTTCCCTTGCAGTCGGGTAAAAGGATAAAACACAAAACATTCATGGACCGTTACTCTGCCGTAACTTGCAATTGCGAAAAAAAATTGTATCAATTAAATCATTACGCTGATTTCAAATTTGACAATGCGCCTTCATATTTTTTTTTTTTTATGTTTTAATTAAATTTAAATTAATACAATAAGTACTTGTCCCGACTATGCAGGCTGCTATTACACATTGGCTCCTGCCGTGTTGTCAATGTGCTATCATGGCAGAAAATGGCAGCCATATTTTCACCAAAAACGAATTAGATCATCTCTTGGCTCGTAGCAGTAACACAAACTCACGTATAGAGCTATTAAGTTATGTAGCAGCTGCACCAGGGGTCCTATTTAGTACTCTAGAAGAGTTGTTATGACTTTTACAGAACTAGCCCCATAGCGACGTTGAGAGAACTTTTAAGAAGTTAAAAGGTTACGTAGTGGTTGTGTAAGGTACAGTGCAGATTGATCCTTGAATAGTATTTTCGATACTGTTACAGTACTTGAACTGTAAAACTTATTTTTACGCATTATTAGTGCATAATAGATAAATAAAAGTGTTTGTTAGGTCGTCTTTAGTACTAAGTAGCACCAAATGACCATTTTTTTTTTTTTTTTTTTTTTTTTTTTACTATGCAACGTATTTAACGATTCGTATGGTCTAGTAAGCGTTCTAAGAGGTAAACTATAAAAATTAAATTCTATTTAATCTTATAGAACCAAAATGCTCTGTTAAAAACCTTTATAGTACAAGCAGTAACAATGGTTACCATTATAGGCCTACTATATCACTCTTTGGTGATAAAACGCCTAGGTACTTATGACTTCCTTACTTTAGGTACAATAGAGCTTTAGTATTATAACCTTAAGGATATAGTGCATGTTGAATTGATAACTATAATAAAATAATAATTATAGATTGTTATATGTCTGATGTCAGCTCTGATTTGATCTGCTGTTTGTGTTGTACTGTATGAAGTTAGATATGGAGTTCAAAAAACCAATTTCACTTGAAATATAAGAAACTTTAAAATATTTGTGGTTGATATTCCTAACAACTGTTTTGTTACTCCAATGGGTAAAAATTAGAGCTTGCAGAATAACAAATATCTTTGTTTTAAAATTTGCTCTATATTATCACCCTGAATCTATCGGAATTCAAATTCATTAATTTTGTGATCATAAGTAAATAGTAGGTGGTATAATATATAAAATATATTCCATCGGAATTCAAATTCATTAATTTTGTGATCATAAGTAAATAATATCTATGTTATTGGGCACACATAAAGTTTCTCCAATTAGGTACATAAAATTAAATTGCTTCAAAAAAGTAAAATAAAAACATTACAATAGAATCTGGTTCACTAAAAATTAAAATTACATGCATCAAATGTCAAAGTTTTGACGATGTAAGTAAAAATGTTAATGTAAATAGACACATAAGTATACATAACATCACATTCATCATCATCATGTTTAAGTCCCATGTAACAGGGGCGAGCCTATTGTCATTAACTGAGCACAAATCCATACTCTGTGGCTGCTACTGAGAAATTCCTGATGGAATAACACTTTGCATGATCCACGAATAGAACCCAGAACCTCATTCTCAGCGGTGCTTGCAAACCATAGCTCAACGAGGCAGATGACCAACAACTTGGCAAATTAAATGTCAATACTGTAACAGTTTTCACTTTGTCTATCAATAATGGTAAGAATCTGTTTTTTAAATTCATTGAGGCTTTTACTGTCTTTAATTTGCGTATATATTTTAGTGTACAATCTGCACCCAGATTGTCATCATTGCAAAAATATACACTTTTGTGATGCATGCAGCAATGTGTGAAGTTTATCTGAGCAACATAGGCTTTCGACAGATTTATATAAATGCATATTGTTTTTAGCAAAAATACATGATTCATAAATATACAGTGTCTACTGTCGGTATTTTAAAAATTTTGCTTGCATGATTTTGTGAATTTTATTTTGAATGAGCTCCAATCAGGCTCATGATTTACTTATCTTAATAATACTTATAAAAGTATTACCCCAAAATATAAGTCTATACTGCAGAGTAAAGACAACCAAACCGTGGTAAGCTACCAGCAGTGCGGTTTTATTTATAATCTTAATCAGCGTAATATTATAAAGAATATAGGAAAACTTACTGAGTTTCCCCCACACATTGTCTATTAGAGTTCTCTGACATAATATCCTTATCAATAAAAGCTCCAGCAATTTTGTTACGTAAAACATATGGCACCTGATGTCTTGATGTTCTAACCACAATCCCTCCATGTTAGCACTCCCATGCACCCTCCCCCCCTTGTTTTCAATTATATCACTTTAGTACTTACTTGTACTATCAAGTGTGTACATTTTGTGCCCAGATAAAAAATTAACATTCTTCTTTACTATGCTGTAATTTAGGTCTGCCCATCTCCTCAGGAATTAAATATTATTTAATGCAGGTTACATGCTTACCGCATGCAATACTTGAGTGTTATCTATGAATATCTAGCGTATCTATGATAAATTCATCAGACATAACAAGTTATCTGTTATTATTAAGTATGGTTTAAGTGATTTTCTCTGAAAATACTCTTAGGCAGAAATAAATTACAACATGATTAATTTAATATTGAAGCCATAGATTGCTAGGTATAGCAACGAGTTACTATTAGGGTTGTTATTTTACATTGGGCCTTACAATATAATGGTACTATTATCTTTTCCTAAGAGGGGGTCGGGTCTCGGAGTGGAAATAATTTGATTTGGAACTAAAAAGGGTTTGGTTGATAAGGTCATCTGTACATTGACAGGCTGTTAAGACCTCGAAATTTTGTCAGTCTATAAACCTTTTCCCTCTCAATACTAATAGTTTTTATGTATTGGGACATTACAGTGCATTTACCACCATGTTTTATTTAATTTATTCAGAAAATAAACAGTTATACAAACATTGTTTGCATAACATAACATTACGCCTGTAATCCTCGAACGGTTAGGCAGAGGTGTCAGACACCCACATTTCGCCAGTTTTGCATTTGGTTGGTTACATGCATAATTATGTAACTTTGATTTATAACCAATGATGCTTCCATAATATCATACTCGATGAAGAAGCTATGAAAAGATTTCACTTAATGTGGCCATAACATGCAGAGAATATCTCATACTAAAGCATGTGCAATCATGACAAATGTGTGTCAGCCAGTAGAATACAAATAAGGCAGCCAAGTAACCGCCCCTAAGACGACCCACTGACCTAACTTTTACTTGCTGATAGGAAACCAGGTGGCAAAGTATGGTCCCCATTCACTGCAAGAGTATATGCATTAGCAAGACTATATTGCACATTGGATAAGCAAGGTTGTCTCGCAACCATCATGCTCATAGGTTAAAAAGCATATTTATAAATTTAGCTGACCGAAGTTCATAGTAGAATAGGGTTCCCCTGTGATGTCTATTCTAGGTATTAAGTGTTAGCATTGTCCAATGACTTTGCTAAGGACATCTTGTGTCACGCACTGATAGTTTGCTATGTGGTTAGTAACGTTGGATATATGTTTTCATGCAAAGCATATTTCTGGATGGTAGTTTTTCCGTTGGAATCATTCAAGTAATAGAGAAATATAAAAGATGACATGCTGCGCCAACCTCAAATGAATTGGGATAAGGGCAAGAGAATGATGATGACTCAAAACACACAAACATCACATGGAGATGGAACTCCGAAAACCGGCTATGCCGATTGTAGGTATTTTCAGTGTTAGCATTGTCCAATGACTTTGCTAAGGGCATCTCGTGCCACGCACTGATAGTTTGGTAAGCTGCTAATAACTCAGGGTATATGCTTAAAATTTATACGGAAATGTAACTCACCTGATATGCAGAGTATAGGTATTTTCAGTGTTAGCATTGTCCAATGACTTTGCTAAGGACATCTCGTGCCACACACTGATAGTTTGCTATGCAGTTAATAACATAGGATATATGCTTACATGGAAATGTAGCTCACCTGCTATACCCAGTATAGTTATTTTCAGTGTAAGCATAGTCCAATGACTTTGCTAAGGACATCTCGTGTCACGCACTGATAGTTCAAATTCCAGCTAGTACATAGGAAATATATGTTACTGGGGTGTCGCGCACCCACTGGAAAAAGCTTTAAGAAGCTTACAGCACACATGTGGTTTACAGTGTTAATGACCATCGTATCGCTTGAATAAGCACTGTAGATATCACGTATCCGGTCACGTATAGGTCAGTTATAGCCAGGCATTCTTACGCCTAATGGTTACATCCAAGTTCACCGCTGTGGTCGGCTGCGCGAGCGTTGTCTGTAGGTATTTGCTCAGATTTCTGCGTCTCAGGTTTACGATTTTCACTAATGCTGCACATATTACACTTTTTGTCACTCACTATTTTGTTATTTCGGTAGATTAAAACGTAAACTTATTTTTAAGCGAATAATTTGACGAGAAAGAACTTTTTCTTGCGGTGTCGTTAACGCGCGAAAAAGAAAAGTGACGTTTCATAATTATGTCAAAACGGGAAAGGACGATGCAAATGTTGCAATCTTTAAAAAATATTCATTTTCTTTAATCTAAAATTCGCGGTGTTAATACGTCGTAAGGGAATTACTACCTATGTCAATAATAATTATTTGAAGATCACCACGAAATAAAATATAGGTTTTTGGGGGGTATGAGGAACAGGGTGTAAAGTTCGTCATCCCCCCATAGAAAAGGGAGAATCCTCCGACCAGACGGGTGTTGTGTCTGGTGGGGTAACTGCCCGACTTATGTAAGTCGGGATTTTCTATATAGGCTAATGTTGCGGATAAAGTTGATAGCGCGATGTAGGATTTGCCAAATTAGTTCGCATGTGTTGCGATAGATGTCGCTGTCGCCACAGGTCCAGGCCAGTGTTAGATTGTCGGGGCTGCGGGTTCTTTGAAAGAGATACCGCGGCCCCGGACACAAAGGACTAAGAAGGAACATGGGTGGTTTTTAGTCAGTAGAAGTCTGACACTCACTTCCGCTCCGCCCAGAGCGGGAGGAGTCATTTGATGACTTCGCACTCTCCAAAAAAAAAAAGGCTAGTGTTAGATAAACCTTTGATGTGTTCCAGGACAGAGACCAGGGTATTTGTGAATCATTTCCGTAGTTAATGGGTTGCTTCTCTTCGTCATCTTCCTACCCTTTTTTTTCTTTTTTTTTTGGGGGGTGGGAAATCATCAAATAACCCCTCCCGCTCTTGGGCAGAGGGAGCGAAAGTTAGTGGCAAAAGGGAGTGTCAGACTACTACTGACTAAAAACCACCCATGTTCCTTCTTAGCCCTTCATATCGAGGCCGCGGTATCTCTTGCGAACAACCCGCAGCCCCGACGGGATCTTCCTACCCTTGTCTCATGTAATTGGGGGTCGGCGCAACACTATTTTTCTTCCTTCTCCCCTGTCAATCATCACGCTATCATTTATTGCTTTTTCTTTCATATCATTCCCCACACACGCCATCCATCTTCTCTTTGGTCTTCCTCTCCCTCCATCAAAATTACACTCATCACTCTTTTAGTCATATACGATTCATCCCTCCTCATTACATGCCTATACCACGACAGTCGATTGCCTTTCAACTTTTCTGTAACTGTTTTTTTTGCCTCTCTCCACTCCCTTTATTTCTCGCGAACCTGCATGTTCTCTTTCCATGATGAATGGTGATATAAATCTGTAAAGTCTAATTCGTATTTATCCAAACATGGCTCACATAATATCTAAGGTTATTGACGCCATCAATATTACGGATGTCGTCAAAGGCCACCATATTTGATAATCTCGGATAGATGCAAATTACATTCATTGTCGCTAAGATCATGTCTTTGTTCTTATAGTTCTATTGACCTTTGCGCGTTAGCCGCAAGTTTTTGTGAATATTTGACGAGATTTTTGTAATTTTTGACTTTGGTATACTCTTCCGGGGTCATGTAAGCTATTTTAGACTTTATTGTAACAAAAGCGTTTTGGCGCCCAACGCAGGTTCATTTTGATTGGGCCCATTTGGGCGCCAAATTAATGAAAATGCGTCAAAAACAGATACGGAATTTCTCTGGGCTTGGGGCAAGGACTGTGGTGGCAATTGGTTCCGATAGAAAGAAATAATAATTGAAAAATCACTACAGAATCGGCACAATATTTCTCTAAACTCAAGTTACTCTGTAAGAACTCTGTAATTCAAGTTATGCAAGATTGTAAAGTCAACAACTGCAATTCGTTGCTATGCTAACAAAATTAACGATCGCATTGTTGTCTGGAAGTTGACTCTCCGTCAAAATATCACCACTGATGATCTTATCACACGGATGTTATCATTAACGTCAGTACTACGATTTATGACGATTAATTGTCCAATATTTACTTCTTGTTATAAAAAAGCTGCATTGCTGATATTTTTATTTGTATAAATCTCTGTCACTTAAATACAAAGTGGTTATCGTGCAGACGCAATAATATGGCAAAAGTAAAGTATGCTTTATCTTGAACTAGTGGTGTTTTAGTGTTTCTCTTGTTTTCTTTTTATGTCAATTTTTTATTCTTTATTTCTTGTCCTGTGTGAGACCAATAAATACTTTTTCTTTTCAACTATGAAATGTTACCTATAAACTGTAACATAACGTTGAGTGCCTAAACGTAAACATGCAATGTCACCATGAAACCCTATTAATTTAGGCACCTTGTATACAGGTGGGTTTAAGTAAGATGTCACCTATGACTGGCGAGGTTATTGTTTGTAATTCTCATTTGATTGTGTGTAAAAACTGACGGCTATTTCTATTATTTATTTGATGTTATGTCTAGCGGTAATACTTCCTGCCAGGGTTGCGGAATTCGCAGCTCTGAAACGCAAAAAGCATAAGAAGGTGCATTCAGGCAGGGCAGTTCTGGACAGAGAAAGGACGAAGGTCTTTGCCCAGAAGAGGGTCAATACGGACTAGAAAAAAGTTGCGGGTACTTCACTAGCACACCGTCCTACCTATGATTTATAGACCATCTGCTTCTAAGCGCCAAAACAAATATAACGATGACAATTTCCCGCGCGAGCCGTTTCACAAAGACTTCTGCTTCTAGTAAGTGATCTCTCACAATTGTTTAGAAATTAATGTTCAACTATATCGACGTCCTCTTAAAATATTATGAACGTGACATCTTCTCAATCACAGCTCATTCCATTGTTGCTTCATTAGCTTAGGTACTAGCATGCGTGGGAGCGTAGCGCAGTTACAATAAACATTTTGGCACGGATCCTGACTACTCTTAACGCATTCAAGATTACTAGCGTAGCAGAACACGTGTCGACAGATACCGGTTAGAAATTCTCTCGAAATGCTTTTTAGGGAACGTACCCGAATGCCAAAAAACGAAACCCTTATAGATTCTTCATGTCTGTCTGTCACGTCCTATGGGTTACGTTCTCTTTTCTGATTTCCAAAATTCTTGCACTGCTGGAAGACTTCACTATTACCGAGTGATTTTTATTAACACAACGAAAAGTCGCGGACTGCAACTATTATTATTATAATTATAGTATTTGTGACCCGAAACACGTATTCTCATAACGGATGTCTGAGCTCATCGATCCTTCACCTACGACCCGTCATGTTGGTAATGTTGGTACACAACTCAATCAAACAATAATAACTATTGGCACCCATGCAGGGGCCAAGTTATTATTACAAGTAATTACCTCGTAAAATACACTTATGTTTTATTTCAAACGTTGCTTACCTAAGAACATTGCCATATCTAATTATCTTTCATCTCTTTCACGATCTATTTGAAAGTAAAGGATGGTTAATTTGACGAAGGTCAACAAAGTTAACGCCCATGTTTTTGAAGTATTTTTTGCAATGCACTGTTACTGTATTTGTATGGTTATTATCTTGATATAATACAAGCAGTTTTTGTTGTGACTTCTGGTTGTGATACAATGAAGTTCATTGCTCTTTTATTTCTTAGTAAGGCTCTTAAACTGTTTAAAAGTAATTGGAAGTTCTAGATGAATCAAATTAACTGTTTTGAAAGCATTGACTATTTGTAGTTTATTTATTATTTATTTAGTTGAATCCGATTGATTGGATGTCTCCTTCATATTGAAGAATGTAATGCATCACAAAAGTAAGTTTTTTATCAGGATGCTGTTTTGGTACTGAATCCCTGATAAGACAATTTCTTGAATCTTTTGTCATGATTAAATATAATAATATTTTTTACATACCGTGGTATCGTGAATGTATCTTGCCTACGCCTACCTAGTTTTATTTTGCTTGTCTTTCTGGTACATATTATCAATTCTTCATGGGTATTCTGCGTCCTGGAACGAGCGAAGGGGTCTGCTCTTAGTCTAACGAATCTTTGGTCAACTGGACCCGCGGCCCGTCGACCAAGTTAAAATGTGATTTGGTTGAATGATTCCGCGGGTCCAGTTCGAGTGGGTCCAGTTTACCAAAGACTCGCCTATCCGGATGCATCATAATACCAGTATCTTACAGAAAGTGCTGAGTGGAGAAGGAAAGGAAAGGAGGAGAAAAATTTGTGCTATCATTGATTGAACGGCAATGTTAGATTTCGGTACCAGGTAAATGCTCACGCTAATATAGTCGATGTCTAATACTCCCACCACACAAGCAGGTAGTTATTTAGTCTCAATAAATCTAAGACACGAAAATTACGTTGAAACGAGTTCGAAAGGTTATCAACTCTTGTTACAAACGTAGGTACGGTTGCTACCTACTTTTAATATCAAATACGATATTATCTCATTCTAAATTTATCTCTTCTGTATATGTCTGTAACTTCGCAGGGGTCGGGGGTAATCAAGTGCGATAACAGTTTGTACTAATTACTGCCAATAATAATTATAATGGTTGAAATCTGCATCAGTTTCAATTGTCAGGGTTCGTCGTTTCAAAAGGCGATGGCCGTAAGGCTAGTCCGGGGGTACCGCACGATCTCCCGCGAGGCGGCCAACCTCCTTGCCGGATTGCCGCCATGGGATCTAGAGGCGATAGACCTCGCGCGCCTGCATGAATGGTGCGCGGGAGCGCTACACCGGGGGGTCACTCCTTTGCTGCGGCAAATTGCCGCTCAGCGGACTGATCTCCGTTGCGATCTCATGGCGACATGGAGAGAGCGACTGTCGCAACCCCGTGTAGGGCACGCCACGGTAGTGGCGGTAAGTCCCCTCTTTGAGGAGTGGCTTGAGAGGCGCCACGGCGCCCTCACCTTCCGTCTGACGCAGGTCCTCACCGGACACGGTGGTTTCGAGAGGTACCTGCACCGAATCAGGAGGAAACGCCCGGATGTCACCTTTGTGGAGGTCTGCCCCGCTTGGGTGGAGCCCCGCCGTGTTCTTGTAGCGGCGATCGGCGGCGGCAACCTCTCGCGTCCGGCCCTGGTGCAAGCCATGGTCCGGGGCGAGACGGAATGGGACGCCGTCGCCTCCTTCTGCGAAGCAGTGTTTTTTTTTTTTTTTTTAAAAAACGTTGCCCCACACTAGGAATTTCTCCTGTATCGTGGGTGCGTTTACAAACACTTAAACTCACATACACAAACACACCCAGACCCGAAACAACTATCTGCAGGCCATACAAATATTTGTTCCGTGCGGGGATCGAACCCGCGACACGCAGCGCAGCAGTCCAATCGCTCAGCCACTGCGCCAACCGTGCCGTCTATGACCTATAGTAGTGATGGTAGCGAAGGAGGTGGCGGAAAGTGAGAGGGAGAGAACCTCTCATCCCAGCCGTCCCGGTAGACCTCCGGGCGTCGGGGGGCCACGTGACGGCTTCCGGCCACCGTAGACGCGGTGGCCTGTGGACGGTGAATAATGGGCTAGCTCGCCGTCCGTCCGTCTTATGACGACGACAGGCCGTGTCGTGCCGTGTGTGTGATAGAGATGTCAGCAACATGGAAGGGGCCCGCAAGTGCCGACGCCCGTCGGGGCTGCGGGTTGTTCGCAAGAGATACCGCGGCCTCGACATAAAGGGCTAAGAAGGAACATGGGTGGTTTTTAGTCAGTAGAAGTCTGACACTCCGTTTCGCTCTGCCCAAGAGCGGTTATTTGATGATTTCCCAACCCCAAAAAAAAGGGTTCGTCGTTTAATTTGTACAGTGGTATCTAAATCAGTGAAAGATGTCATCTTAGTCTTGTCAACTGTACGAAGCGGCTACTGTTTTGAAATAAATTGTGAAGTTATTACAAGAGTTTTGTCATATTTGCACAGCTGAATGTTCAATCAGGCGAAATTAATCCTTGTAAGTGGCTAAAGTACCTATCCTCTTTGAAGTCGAAGTTTGACAACAAACATTTCACACATATCATGTGCATAAGTAACTAAAAGCAATGACACAGAAGTCTCAAACTTGGCTCGGTGTGTGCGAACATGACACAAGCGTATGGTCAACTGGACCCGCTTGCTACTGGACCCGCGTCAAACTGTGATAAAATCGACTTAGCCAAAATTTACTTGTTCAACTAATCCCGCGGGTCAATTTATAGTGGGTCCAGTTGACTAAAGACTCGAATATTAGGATGGGACGGATCTCCACAATATAAAGGCGCAACTTGCACCTGGATGACAACTTACTCTTTGCTGATAGCAAGAAATGGAGCCTACATAAAGCAAAAACAGCTCGGTTAGGATTAGGAGCAGCTCTTATATGCATCTCGAAAGAAATGCGGTCGAGTATGACTTGGCTTGTGTTTCTCAAGGAATCGGCTTACCGTAGGTACATAGTCATTGGGCTGGGAGAGGAGAGATTGATATGCGGCTTTGAAAATGGAACTACAATACTCTTATCACCACACTCTCTCTCTTACTTACCACGTAAAACTTTATCCGTGTAAACACTGTTTACTATTCTGTTTTAAACACTTGTCGCGAACACTAGAATGATCTCGTAAATAAAACAGCCGACATAACACTAGATTAATATTCCGAACATCCCGATATAAATTCACAAGCCCATAACACAGCTCTATGAAAACTGCACATCAAAACATCAGTCCCTAACATGACGCCACTGATATTCTAGTATGTCATGCCGCGATAGGAACAATAGAAAACATTATTATATCCTAATGGATTATTATATCTGTGTTATAAACGAGAATGTTATTGTATTTTGAACCCATTGAGCCGTTGGTCAAAGAATGTCTAGTTGAATGCTTTGAGGGACATTTACAGTATCTTCAGTTATGGACGTAAAAATTAATACTTATACAAATAAAAAATCGCCGTTATCATTTACCAGTGGCAAAACCGTAAAAAAATAATAATGGAAGGATGATTTACGGCCGCGCCTTTTTTGTTTGGCGGGGGCACTGCCGTTCCCCCAGATGTGTTTATTTTATTCATTAGTGGTCATTGACAGCCTTGTTCCACCATCTGATGGGTATTAGCCTCCTTTTGAGCCAAGAAAATACAAACTCAATGCATTTATTTCAAATGGACCAGCTACAGACAGTTTTCATTTGTCAAACAAAGAAGTAGTATCTACAGACAATTAGCTACAGACTAAGTAATGGGAAGAAGACTAGTTGCTCATGACTTCCAAAGCGCTGAAGATTGGGCAAGAATGGACACTCCATGGACATCAAGTCAACACAAAAAACTCTACCGAGATTATTTATCGTGAATCCTCCTCTGGCAGTTGTTCTATGACATATCTACTAAAGTACTAACTCTTTCTCTGCAACCATTAGGTTAGAGCTCTGCTATCAGACCTATCATAACCATGTCTTCTCCTGATTTTCAGTTTTTAGTGTATTTGGAAGTATATCTTAGTTCTTCAATGATGTTCTTTAAAGTAGATACTCGCAATGGACATGCGTGTTTCCAACATATGAACTCATACATTACATATGAACGTGAAGGAGGAGGAGGCAAAAGGAGTATGTAAGGATCGTAGCCAGTGGCAATGCGTAGATTCTGCCTACCCCGATAAGAAACTGACGGCGGTAAAGATCCCGTGACGATGAAGGCACGACGCATATCGCATGATGACCTCATACAGAAGGGCTCCGGTCAAGTCCAAGTAAATAGATGATATCGGACAAACCCGGAACATGACATAATCATAATTATAAATAAACATAATAATTTTCATATTCTGTTTAAAATCTTATTATTCATGCCAGTGCTACTAGAATCATAGTAAGTCTATATTGGTCCGAAGTGAAAGTGCAGAATGTGTGATAAAGACTTTAAAGACACAGAATCACGTGTTTTTAAACAAATCTAGCGCTTTTATTAGTCGCATGATATTGTGTAATGGCTTGAGCATGTGTATCTGTGAATATATGTCATTATTAAGTCTTTTGTAATAACAGAAGGAAATACCTATAGGTATATACAGGGTGTAAACGAACCCTTCACGCATCCGTCAACCAAGCATTCTGTACATCAAACTAAATACCCCTACGCAAAAATTTTTGCTGGGAAATGATTTTTTTTTTGGGGTCAAAGATCACATTTTACGGTAAAACTCAAAGTAGCACTCTTAAAACATTGTGCTAGTGGATGCTTTAGAACCTAGAACCTAGAACAAAAAAATGATCGCAGTGGTGGGGAGAACAAATGCCTTTCGTTTGCGTTAAGGGTACTTTTACACCCTATATAGGGTGTAAAAGTACCCTTAACGCATACCACCACCATACCTGGGAACCTCCTAGTTACGGAGATATTGGGGGTCAAGGTTCCAAATTTTTCACAGGTGTTTTTGTAAATAATAGTATTTCAGGTTTTAAGTTTACTTAAATTACCTCCATGACCCGTTTACTACTCAAAGCATCCACTAGCACAATGTTTTAAGAGTGCTACTTTGAGTTTTACCGTAAAATGTGATTTTTGACCCCAAAAAAAAAAAGTAATTTCCCAGCAAAAATTTTTGCGTAGGGGTACTTAGTTTGTTGTACAGAATGCTTGGTTGACGGATGCGTGAAGGGTTCGTTTACACCCTGTATTTTCCAGAGATTTGCAAGACCACCACTTTTCTGATCGTGTATCTACTTTAAATATAATACAAAAGGAAGGTATCAGCCCTAGCAAGTACGAAAACATCAGAAATGTTGTTATTCCAAAAACCTGCACGGTATTGAGTTGAATGGTTGTACTCAATAAATTCTAGGCCAGACCAAACATTAACTCTTGCTATTCGGCGTAAGTAAGCAATGGTTAAGCAAGCTATACACTTAGAAAAGCAAGTTTGGTGAAGGTCAAGGCCGTTAGATGTTAGAAATTCTGGGTCTAACAAAAACTCGTTCTATCCAGACCTCAGCTTAGAACTCCCCAAATCACAACATTTCATTGGGTTCTCTTCTTTCCAGTCTTTATTTTTTTTGAGGTAAATAAATAGAAATTTAAATACTTTATCTAAAACACACAGTTGTTCTATAACACTTCTGCTATTGGAAAAAAATATTGAGCATATAAAATAATTCTATCCTGGCTGGACTAATCTTTTTTGTAACACTTAATTACAAAAATGCTGGTAGGTTATAACGTCCTAAAGAAATGGTGAAAGTAGAATATAAAATTAACACCCTCATACATAATAATAATAAATGCCCTAACATACAACAGCACAGCAAACTAGCTCTATCTGTAGTTATATTGTAATCATTACGTAGATCGATCGTTGTCGAGTTAGTTCGGATGTTAACCGCTAGATGCCGTTAGTAGTGGCGTAAGGATAAAACCGCGGGAAAATGAGTAATAGTTTTCACTTTCGAATATACAAACGGAAGCGTTTTCGGTAAATTATAATGATGGCACGAAATATTGGCCACGACGTAAAAGCAGCAGCGATTCCATATTTTTGTCTGTCCCTATAAGACACATTCATGTTTAGAATAGCTATAAAAAACTTCATTACCTTACCTACTTGTAATTACCGAATCTGTCTTTTTCTTCTCAAGTAGTTTTTAGGAACAAGTGTGACGTCACAGCGGACAGAGACAGTGGCTGACATTAGTATGTAAGGGCGTCTTTCGTCTTGACCTGATTGTTGTGTCCTTAACCATGCGCCGGAGTTTTCCATGTGCGCAAACGTGCGCAACAGATAGATTTTGTGCAGAAGGTTTATTTCATACATGTGATATTTTTTCATTATTATTTTCGGCCTATGTGTCTTTGGTCAACTGGACCCGCTTGCTATTGGACCCGTGGCCCGTCGACCAAGTTAAAATGTGATTTGGTTGACTGATCCCGTGGGTCCAGTCCAGTTCGAGTGGGTCCAGTTGTCCAATAACTCTGTATTGTCCCACTGCAGAACAAAAGCCTTCCTTTCTCCTTTCCAAACCTTTCTTTTTTGGGATAGTATGGACTAATCCGTAGTACTCGCATTCTTGGCATGGGTCAGCTAAAATATGTGCCATAACTTTCTCATTTAACTTGGCCCAGGCTTCAGACAAACCACCGAATGTCCTAAGTGATTAAAAAAAAAAACTTTTTGAACACTAACTTGCACGTTGTAGTTCATCGGCTACTTATTGGCTGTCGAATCCATGCTAACTTCAAAAATTATACATACAAACATTAACTCACGTTCTTTTTCCATTGGGGGTAGGCAGAAACCACCGACCTGCTACAATCCTTACTTATTCCTTTTGCCTCGTCCACACAATCCTTACTTATTCCTTTTGCCTCGTCCACATTCATACATCTGGTCATAAACGTAGGCCGGTTACAAGTGCTTTCTGAAGAACGCCACAAAATAAAATAAGATCAGTGTATGTCTTTCTAGGGCGTTCCCTCACTCTTTATAACCAATCTCTTTTCATTAAATATTATTAATTTATGGACACGGATTGTTTATTTATGACTTCCTCGACTTGGCTCCTCTCTCCTCCTCTCGACTTGCCTTGTGTTTAGTGGTCGCAAGCGCGACTGCTGAGCATGAGGTCCTGGGTCCGGTTCCCGGGTCGGGCAAAATATTATTGGGGTTTTTCCATCAGGATTTTTTTAGTAGCAGCACAGAGTCTAGATTTATGTCCGGTTAGTGGCAATAGGCTCGCCCCCTATTATATGAGACTTAACCCTTCGTGTGCCGGAACGTATATCCACGCGAGACACAATGGCTTTTTAATTGTCTTCATATTTAATAAACGGCATACAACAAGTTAAACATAACTGTCGAAATGTGTGTGTATTAATGGGTACACCTCTGTCTAAACCTTTCGGGGAGTAGGTACAGGCGTAATGTTATGTTACTTATAATATGACTTCACACTGTAAGACCCCAAGTCATCATCATCATCATCAGCCTATAATAATAATCAATTTATTTCAATCAACAAGTGTATCATAGATAGCATAAAAATATTAGAAAATAAGACAAAACACAACACACAATTACATTAGTACAGTTTACAAATTGAATTGAAAAAGTCAATGTTCCCAGTGTTCCCACTGCAGGGACTCGGCCTCTCTAGGAGAGGAGTCCCCAAGTGAATTCTCCTAATTTAATTTCACATTCTTCATCTTTCCTTTGGTGAGGGACAACATTGTGATGAATCTGTCATGTCTTAGAAGGTTCGAAGACGTCTACCAATCCATACTTCCCACGCGGTGGAAGACAGAGAAGCCTGTGCTCCGGCAATGGTAAAATCATTGGCTGATCATGTAATCCCAGGTTTTCAAGAACTGGGTCTTCTGAAATTTCTTACTTTATGGCAACAAGCATAACTAGCTAATTTATTAAGACGGGATGTTGTCCATTGCGTGTCATATACCAACACTGTTTAATTAGATAAAAATAAATTTGAAAATACTACTTTGTTGCATTTTTACTGGTATTATACACAGTGGTTTTCACTTTATCCATATATTTTGGCAACAATGCAAATTAGTAGACCCTACATATAAAAAGGCTTCGTTACAAAGATATTTCTAATTTCATTCAATATTTTTTTTTGACCTACAGAGTGAACCCGTCGGGGCTGCGGGTTGTTCGGAAGAGATACCGCGGCCTCGGCGCAAGGGCTAAGAAGGAACATGGGTGGTTTTTAGTCAGTAGAAGTCTGACACTCCCTTCCGCTCTGCACAAGAGCGGGACGGGGTTATTTGATGATTTTCCACCCGCCAAAAAAAAAATCTTTCCATATTCCATGTCTACATTATAAGAAAAACCTCTAAAATCAAAATTAAAAGTCATTTATTCAAACTAGGCTGATAATCAGCACTTTTCGAACGTCAAAATTTACTTTACTTTACTCATTTACAAGTGGCAGTCCCCCAAAACGCCCACCCTTCGACACTTCCTAGTGTTTTTTTGCTGAAAAGAAGAAGTGGCGGAACAAACTCCCCAGCAACACATCTGTCTGTTTGGTTAGAAGAACCAGATTCGATACAATAGAAAGGTATAACTTAATATTACGATTGACTACAGAAACAAATCAATAATAAAAATGTATACTTATAATATTAAAAACATAAAAAAGACATAACATGTCAGTAAACTAATTTTGGAGAAAGAACATAAATTACAAACATTGTCTTGTGTTCAACTCAGCGACCAACTATTCTTATCATTTAAGTAGTCGTTAATGGAATAGTAAGCTTTTAAACAAAGATTAGATTTTACTTTGGCTTTAAATGCATTAAATGGCAAGTCTATAGAAAAGAAGATGGCAGTTTGTGCAAAATTTCGGCTTTCTAGGTCCAAGGGTTTGGGCTAAGCGTTGATGAGTCAGTCAGTCAGTACTTTTCTTTTTATTTAAATGTGATAGATAGATACACCGGTACAACGACATGTACATCAAGTCACAGGCATTGACTACCTTTTGCTGATAGCACAAAATAGATTTACCTGCGTTGTACTTGTGATAACAGGGCTCAACAATATTACAAAGGTATTTGTTCAAACATGGGGGCGCCGGGAATAGAACACATTTGTTGTTTTAATAATTTACGCGATAAAGATACCTTTATTGCATAACTTTGTAGGTCGGTCTGTGGATGGGTGACCGCCTGACATACCGAGTTACCTCCGTGCCATATATAGATCTTTGGCAGTCGTTACAGGTAGTCAGTGACCTGAAAGTCTGACAACCAGTCTTACCAAAGGGTATCGTATTACCTAGTATTAACTGGGTTGTGGAGGTCAGATAGGCAGTCGCTCCATGTAAAATACTGGTATTCAGCTGCATCCGGTTAGACTGGAAGCCGACCCCAACATAGTTGGGAAAAGGCTAGGCAGATGATGATTGCATAACTTTGTAGAACTGCTGTACAGTTCTTATTATAAACATTTTAGGATCAAAAGTCTCTCAATGTCGGATATACCATTTTTTTTAAAGTAATTGCCAATCATCATCACCATTCATCATTTCAGCGGAAAGGCGCCAACTGTTGGACATAGGCCTCCCCCAAGTGCCACCCGTTCACCACATTGACCGGCCCCGTGCCAATTACCAATATTATTTTTTATTTATTATATTAAAAATTATGCAGGTTATAAATTAACAGTTTTACCTTTCTTACCAAACTTGGTGAATGTGGTGCCAGTTAGCGTGGAAACCCTTACAGGATATGCCATATCATCTTTCCTGTCAATCATGCAGAATTACCTACCTACTACTACAAACTGGAGAATAAATGTGTCCAGAGTTATAGTAACTTACTGATCAGACAATCGTCCCGATATCTAGTCAATCGACTCGAAAAGCCAAAATCAAATTATTTTATTTTACAAAGGCTTACATGGGCACTTATAAAACGTCGAGAAATGGTGCACGGTTCGGGTTGGTCGTTTCATATGGAGAAGAACCGGCAAGAAGCTCCATTGTTACTCTTTTAAAATGATTTAGTTTCACAATATTTTCATGTTGCATTAGTACTTACTTATTTACTTAAAAGAACACAAAGACCAACGTTGTGATTGTCAGTTGCGTTAAATTTAAAATTCTTAGCCCAGACCGCCTCTCAAGACTTTAAGGCGACTCACTTCTTGTAACGACCGAAAATTTGTGTTTGTAAAAGCAGGCAAATGCGATACTTCGGCTTTGTTTTGGGTATGGCAACACACCGATAATACCTCTGGTCCTCTGGTAATGCAAAAGGTCATACAAGCGGCAGTGACCACTTAAGGGTCCTCTCTCGAAAAAGCTTAAAAACAGCGTGCAGATGAAGCGGTTTTTCACCGGCACTTACAGAGAAATTACATCTGAGAATTTTTTTTAGTAATCTACATAATATGACACGTAATTTGGTTTAGCCACAATTTTTGTATCGGTATCACATAATAAGAAAAAAAATCCACAAAATCACCTCCAAATCGTTGAATGGAACCATTTTACTCCTTCATTTTTTAACAAAATAATATAAAAAAAATATCTACTGCTTTGAAATACAAAGGAAAATAATTTGGTTTTGTTACTTTTTAAAAATATGTATTATTTTAATTATAATAAATGAAAAACGCGTCCGTTTAGAGTCCGTATCTACGACCGAGAGAGGTAGTTTGTATGCACAAGGTCATTGGCGTGAATACAAGCCTTAATGTGCTCTGTCAATGGAGACCAGCAAGTCTGTCTGTAAGTTGCCTTATACTAAATTATTTATTACTAGGGACCTGCCCCGGCTTCGCACGGGTGCAATGTACGTCTAGATACTACATCATATACCTACCTCTTGAAACACTCTATTTCCGAAAAGTGCATTAAAATCCGTTGCGTTTTTTTTAGGATTTAGTTTGCCACCTAACAACATAAAGATCTTGCAGTATAAACGAATTCATCATCATCATCATTTCAACCAAAAGACGTCCATTGCTGGACATGGCCTCACCCAGGTGTCGCCACATTGACCGGTCCCGTGCGTCTCGCAACCTTCACCAGGTCATCGGTCCACCTAGTTAGGCCTTCCAAAGTTCCAACGCAACATCTTCCGGTTCGCCATCGCCACTCCAGAACTCGGACGAACTACTTTTGATTTTGACCATATCTGGGTTCCATGTGACATTGGGTTTCATTATCATAAATGATGGGTCATCCAAAACATTACCTCTCAACGAGCTGAAGAATTGGGTCATCCCATCAAAACGGCCGCTCTGCAGATGATATAGTGAAAACTACTTGATGTGCGTCACACACACCATAATGTATCCCATTGTCTGAACCAACTAATTGTAAGTGTAATTGTTGATATTAAGAATTAGACGGTTTGTCAACTTGTTACTGTGTCGTTTCTCAGGACCCGAAAATTTAATTTAATGTCGTCCTCTATTCTAGTGCAAAGTTAATAATATTGGTGGGAAAAATAAAAAAATCCTCCTGTAGGGGACTCTACATGTAATGGGTTAACAGTGTTATCACTCATCCACAGGCCAATCCAGGCAAGCGCGGGTTGATCGGAGCGTCTGTTATTATTTAGCCAAGAGTACTTTTACAAAATGGCTCTTCTTCTTCTTTCATCATAATTTTATTTTCTCACTCTTAATATTAATTGTATTGTTATTTAATTGAATAGGAATTGGCGCTTGGTAGTTACTAAGTTAGCTTAGCTATCTAATTTATTGTTTTGTGCATGTGGTGTTTAAGTAATTGTTACGCTGTAGCCTAATTTTAATAATGCATAATGTCAATGTATCAAGTGAGAACAATTGTTGGTAGACCTAAATAAATAAAATAAAAAAAATCATCATCAGCTTATAATATTCCCACTACAGGGACTCAGGCCTACTCTCTAGGAGAGGGATTGGCTATAATCCACCACGCGGACCCAGTGCGGGTTGGTTGATGTCATATGTCTTCGATTTTTTTGGTTCTAAGACATGCCTTTTCCTCACGATGTTTTTTTGTTTTTTTTTACCTTGAGATATTTCAGACGTAGGCGTAGGTATATTTGTACTGTCATACGTATGTATTAAACATTGTTCTTTTATTTTCAGGTAAGCTATCACTTCTAATAAACAAACTGGGATCACATGTGGTGAGTTAACAAGCCGTCACAACACAAATATAAATAGTTTTATGTTACGGTGTCACGTGAGTGGCTTCTTTTGCTGAAATACTGTCAGGAAGGCAAATATTTTGACAGGCTGCGTGACAATGACTTGACGGAGTTGAGCTTTGTGTAAGCTCGGTTTGTCCGATGTGAGCGAAGATTTTTACATTCTCATGCATTGATATACAGTGCTACATTGAGTTTTACCGCTAAATGTGATTTCTGACCCAAAAAAAAAAGTCGTTTCCCAGCAAAAATTTTTGCGTAGGGGTACTTAGTTTGATGTACAGATTGCTTGGTTGACGGCTGTGTGATGGGTTGATTTACACCCTGTATAAAAACCCCATGTTATTTGTTTTTATATGTTTTGTTTAGTAAATATGCTAGGTATATTAGTAGAACGAAAATAAACTTGTTTTATCATGAGTTCGTAGGTCAACTGCGCAAGAGTCTTTTGTCTAAACTTCGGCTAAGTTCGGCTATCTTCGGCTTTCATGTAAAACCCAGGTGGCCCACCATGACGTCTTAAAGAAGAATTATTGTTTTATTTCAGTGTAGAAAAGAGATGTTACTAGACATCCTGTATGGCTCTGTCGTTTTTCCACACTAGAATAAGATTGAAGAACCCCATAAATTTATATATTCAGGAATTTCACAGACACTGGTTTGTCTGACACAGGTTTTCCATCAGGTTTTTCTCAGTAGCAGCCACGGAGTCTGGATTTGTGCCCGGTTCATCGCAATAGGCTCGCCCCCTTTTACATGGTACTAAAACATAACTGGCAAAATGTGGGTGCACTATTAGGTTCGCCTCTTCCTAACCCTTCGGAAACTTACTGTGCCATACCTCCATGCGGTCGTTTGTGTCATGTACTACAGGTTTGCGCCAGTTCTCTTTAGCCAAAGACAGCAGGATGAGACCCTTGTCCACCGCGACAACATCTCGATGCATACCCAATTACCCACGTCGGTCGGTTTCCAGGAAATTTTCCCTTACACTGCATATCTCACGATTGTGGAGTCTTTCAGGCATAATGTAAGTACAGTACCCGGCGATAAATATTGCACATCGACGTTTGGAAAGAGACAATCGGCTAATTTCGGCTTCGTAGAGCGTTATCTCTGTCGCACGAAATACAAACAGCCCGGTATCTATCAGGAGCTGTTAAAACAATTAAGATTTGCTTCTTTTGATAATTCTTTTTATTCTTTGTATTTTATACACCAATTTCCAAAGGTGCTAGATGTGCTATATTTACCGCCGGGTACTGCAGTGTTACTGAATCTCACGAAACCCAGTAGCACAGCACGCGTCAGGCGAGTGCCGTTTGTTTTGAACATCTCACGTTATCAGACCTGTCACAGTTATCAGGAACACCTCTAAGTTTGCCGTGTGTGATCTTTAACAAATAGTGCCGCCTACTCTTATGTCAACTGTGTTTATAGAATGAGCTGATTAAACGGTCTAGTTAACTACCTTAACATCACGCCTGTAACCCCCAAAGGGTTCGGCACATGTGTACCTTTTTTTTTTGGCGGGTGGAAAATCATCAAATAACCCCTCCCGCTCTGGGCAGAGCGGAAGGGAGTGTCAGACTTCTACTCACGAAAAACCACCCATATTCCTTCTTAGCCCTTCATGTCGAGGCCGCGGTATCTCTTTCGAACAACCTATAGCCTCGACGGGGTAAATGTACAACTAATGAATAAAAAAAAAATTGTAACTGGCGAAATGGTATACTACACTTCTGCGTTATGTGTAAAGCCAACTTATGACAAGGATAGGTAGACCCCACAGATTTTATGTAACTTATGCAAGTCTCGTCATCAGAATCACAATTGCAAACGAATTGAAAAGAGGCATTATAATAGTTATTTATGTACAACACGAGCCATAGTAACCTGTTTCTCACAGTGCCCTCACGACTTGCGCAGACACAGAATGTGTTGGCATGTTGCTATGCCGATAAATCTAAGTAAGACTTACTACTCATCATATCCTATAACATTTTCAGAGTTGTAAACAATTTTTTTAAGAAACTGACGTACTACCAGATCAAATTAGGAATCTAAAATTATAAATTCTCGAATCCACTGCAACACACATTGGGATGTAATTTCGCACACAGATAGTTTATTATAACCTGGTAACACTTAGGATGTTATGTAGGAAACAAGCAGCACTTACTCAAGCATGCTAGTAGTGATAGTATACTACTTATTTATTTATTTCATTTGGGAAAACAAACAGTGGTATATATATATATATATTTTTTTTAAATCGTTGCCCTACACTAGGAATTTCTCCTGTATCGTGGGTGCGTTTACAAACACTTAAACTCACATACACCAATACCCGAAACAACTATCTGTAGGTCATACAAATATTTGTTCCGTGCGGGAATCGAACCCGCGACACGCAGCGCAGCAGTCCAATCGCTCAGCCACTGCGCCAACCGTGTCGTATACAAAACCTTAAAACTACTTAAAATTAAAATTAACAAATATACTACCCACAACATTTTCCACAGATTACTATGTTATATAATAAAACAAACTGTTAGCAAACGTAAACTGTAGCAGGGCTAACTCAAAGAAAGATAAACTAAGAGAAAAATAAAGACAAACAATATTTTATAAAAGATGAAACAAACTAAAAATAAAATAGGTACATAATTTCATACATGATGTAAGTATCATACAGGTTCCTATAAAAGTGATATCCATATTGTGGAAAATGGAGCCTACTGCTGATCCCTCAAAACTGCAATTACATCATTTTTACTACGAGCTACATATTAGTTTAGATGCAAGATTCCATGCCAAAGATGAACTCTAAACCGCTTAATAAAAAGTTAAGAACAACAAAGATGGCGGCTCGTAACCGCCACGAACCAGTATCAATAATTATGAGGAATGCTTCACTAATCGCGATCACTCATCACTGGAGGTCATCCATGTGCGTTTGGGACCCTTGGTCTGATCGTGGGATTATATTGATGAGTTGTTAGTTGTGGATGCCAATTTGTGTCATATTGGTGTACTTATTTGATAATTTAATAAGACCAAGCAAGGGAAAAGCAGAGTGAGTTGTTAGTTGTGGATGCCAATTTGTGTCATATTGGTGTACTTATTTGATAATTTAATAAGGCCAAGCAAGGGAAAAGCAGAGGTGATAGTACCCTCCTACATTTCGCCAGTATGTTTAGGCCCTATGCACACACGCACACAAACAACACCACACACATACAGACGACAGCGACTCTGTCGCTCCTTATAACATGTCAGCAACCGACAATACTTTGATGAAGATCTAGTAACAGTTTCGTTGCGGGATCCAAGACAGTTAAATTGTTTCTCTGGGACTTCGTCGAGCTTCATTGCCTGCGATTCTCTTGATTCTAGCTTTCAGGAGTTACAGTGGTTTGGGAATATTGCGGTGGGCTTGTCCCAAATACCCTTTGGGGATTACAGGCGTGATGTTATCAAAATTGAGAGTGTCTGAAAGCGCAAAGTATTTAAGGTGTAATTATGTCTAACCGATTGCTGTAATGACAATTATTTATCTGGGCTCATAATAGAGACAAAAACTCAAGATAACACACAAATTCTACGAAGTCATTTTTTTGTGACGTTTATTAAACATTATTTAAATAGTGTACATACAGTGGAACCGTGATGTTTTATAAATATGTACTCGAAACTCGTGAAAATGATTCATCTATATATATAAAAATGAAACCCGTTTTCCGTTGTCACGACTTGGCATGAAAACGGCTTGACCGATTTGGCTGATTTTTTTTTTTAAATGTTCGTTGAAGTTCAAGGATGGTTTTTACGGCAAGAAAAAATCGAATAATGGCCGGAAAAGCCCTAAAAACAGCCCTTTTCTTTTTCCCATACAAACGTTTTCTAACTAAAACGTAAAATCAATTTGAGCTTTAATACCGTACAATAAAGTTCAAGTTCTAATGGAGAGGTTCCAGGAAGGCAAAACAATTGAGTGACGTTCAGTTGTTCAGTCAACGAATGACAACTTCAAACAGACCATACGGCATTATCACAATAATCACAAATAATTACTGTTTCTTTCCCAATAGAAAAACGATTTTTCAAATGGTGTTTGCGTATAATATAAAAATTAATAGCTGTTCGTTAGTCTCGCTAAAACTCGAGAACGGCTGGACCGATTTGGCTAATTATAGTGTTGAATTATTCGTGGAAGTCCAGAGAAGGTGAGAAATTAGTAGTATGTAGGTAGGTAGGTAATAGGTAGGTGGTAGGTAGTTGTAGACCGATTTGGCTAATTATAGTGTTGAATTATTCGTGGAAGTCCAGGGAAGGTTTAAAAGGTGAGAAAGTGGTAGGTAGGTTGGCAGGGTAGTAGGTAGGGTAGTAAGTAGGATAGTAGAGTAGGTAGGGTAGTCGGTAGAGTAGTAGGTAGGGAAGTAAGTAGGTAGGGTAGTAGGTAGGTCGGGTAGTAGGTAGGTCGGGTAGTAGGTAGGTCGGGTAGTAGGTAGGTAGGGTACTAGGTAGGTAGGGTAGTAGGTAGGTAGGTGGGGTAGTAGGTAGGTAGGGTAGTAGGTAGGTAAGGTAGTAGGTAGGTAGGGTAGTAGGTAGGTAGGGTAGTAGGTAGGTAGGGTAGTAGGTAGGTAGGGTAGTAGGTAGGTAGGGTAGTAGGTAGGTAGGGTAGTAGGTAGGTAGGGTAGTAGGTAGGTAGGGTAGGAGGTAGTAGGTAGGTAGGTAGTTGGTATACAGGCAGGTAGTAGGTAGGAAAAAGGGCATTGCAACGCATGCCGGGAACAGCTAGTTAAATATATATTTGCACAAACTTAAAAAGTCACTGACGTAGTATTTTGTTGAGAGGCGCTCTTTGTTACTAGGTCAACATTAGTTTCATTGGTAGCTAGCTACAACAAGGTTCTACTAGCTCCATTACATCCCAACGAATGATTACTTGTGTGGAGGCTTTTGCGCAGCGGTCATCGTGCATGCAGGTGACGTAAAAAAAAAGCAAGATAAATCTAGGTCTCTAGGGGAAGACCCAGTAGGCTCAAGATTGGAGCTCAGCTATCCAGTAAGATTGACAGTTAGCTAAGCCGACGATAAGGATAACTTTATTCTACGAAATCGTCTAGATAAAGGGCTTATTACCAATATCTATAAATTATTGCCAACAATGTATCTCGCTGACGCACATGCAAAGAATCCCTATGAGCTGCCATTCAAACCCTACAAGCCTGTAGTTCTTGTCATGCTGATTAAGGAAGCAGTGACACAATGGCCATTTGTAAAAAGGCGAGCATGTGGACCCAATCAAGACAATTTAAAATCTCAGAAATATGCTTGCTCGTTCTTCTCCATAGAGATCTACGCTTTGGAATGGGCAACTACAGTACCTGCACAAGTTATTATGCCTTGTGAGCGTAGCTTCATTTTCTTTGTTTTTCTTATATTCAAAAGTGCATGTACCTAATGGTCTAATTAAAATAAATCTCTCGAGTTTGATGCAAAGAAGAATGAAAATGATAGAAGGTGAATTGAATTTATTTATTTAAACTCACAACAGGAATTATTTGCTTAAATGGAGGCTCCAAACACAATCAATTATGTAAACTGAAGCATTAATAAACTTATTAAACTTAAAACTTCATGCACAAACGTGGTACATAGGCGGACTTAATGCCACAAGGCATTCTCTACCAGTCAACCTTACCTTAATTGTCTGTCCAATCCCATGATTGGGACGTAAATGAGTAAAAATTTATATTTATAAACCTTTTAAAATAAAACAAACATTTTCAATAACAATCATAATTACGAGACCAAAGAAACGATGGATGGACTGTGTGAAAGATGATATGGCTAGGAAGGACGTGACTGCTGAGATGACGAATAATACAGAAGTATGGAAGAAGAAGACATGCTGCGCTGACCCCAAATAAATTGGGATAATGACAAGAGAATGATGATAATGAACAATCATAATTTACTCTCTGTGATAGAACATAGACTCATAAAGCAAATAATGATTGTTTTGATGATGTAATTACTGCGGCTAATATAATTCCAGTCGTAAATGTGCGCTTACCGAAATTAGTCGTGTTTTCTTTTGCCTTGTCTTATCACAAATACTACTAGCCCGATTATAATGTAAACACAATAAAAATATTAATCTCTACGCCATTTTGATTCATGGAACTACGAGTACAGTAGAACAGAGTTGGTTCTGAATTTTTAGTAAGATGGTTAAGAAATATGGTACCTACGTTTTATTTTTTTTTAAGAATTTCAATGAAATAGTCTACAAGCCGTCATGTAAAGACTAGAATATTTGGGGACCAGCTAGGATATCTCTTTGTTTCCATTAAATGTTCTATGGAATAACAACATGCCCTTGGCAACACCACAGGCACTCAACCAACTGTCGCTAGTGACGAAAATGAAAGACCAAAATGAAATCTATTGACAAAAGCTACCACAGGAACTTACATGATTTTTAGGGTTCACCCATCCACGGAGCAACCTAGGCAAGCACGGCTTAATCTAAAAGCCAACTCGACGGCAGTTATTATTAAGCCACGAGCTCCACAGCTGCATAGTAGTACACTTCCTTTCACTACATCGTGAAACATCTAATTTTACCCTCTTTGCACTCATCGTATTTCCAGTGACGTTTAGCATCCACTATTCCGTAAAATTACGCATGTGCTCTAGTGACAGCATCACTACCAGCCAAACAAAGAAATGTTTTATGACACCACCAGTCATAACATTAAAGTTTAATTTAATTTCTAAAATTATGTTCGTCGTCTATTTTTGTTAGCCTTCTCTGTCTACGTCACTGAGTACACGAGTTGTGGCGTAATGGTTTGTTCTGCTTCGAGCTTTGGATTCATGCTTTTTTTTTCTTTTTCATCTGAAAGTACTTTGATCGTTTACTTTATCTTTTGCAATGTATAGTGCTTCGATTAAATCTTCGTTTGTCTTTCTCGCCTTCAGTAATTGTGTTTTGGTCAAGTGATTCCTTTCTATGTTTATTATTATTTTATTTTAATTCTGTGTTGTCCCACTGCAGGGGTAATGCTTTCCTGCATCCTTTCCGATCATAATTCTCTTGAGCTAGTATGGACCAATCCCGTAACGGCATTTTACGTTTTCGAAAGAAAACATTTTTTTTTTGAAAATTCTATCTTCGCTTCTTGAATTTACTTTCTTCTGGAGCTTTTCAAATGATGAAAACACTCACAGCTATGGTACTAATAACTTATAATAATTATACGAAAGAATTAATGCAGACACCAGGTAATGAACTGATGACCAACGCCTATTAGCAGGTGCGAAGTAGAGCATCTGTGACGTTAGTCGTCTCTGACGCGTACCGACGTCACGAGTGCGACTGCAGGCTAATTTTACTGCGTCTACGCACCAGCCGTGCCAGCCATCAACGCATGCGTACGATGTTTCAAACATCTGGGAGACGTCCTCCGAAATTACTCCGTGGTATAATGATTTTAGTTGCGTCTGGAGTTCTGGACTAGATAATGGCATTCTTTCGGGGCTGCGGGTTGTTCGAAAAAGATACCGCGGCCTCGGACACAAAGGGAAAGAAGGAACATGGGTGGTTTTTAGTCAGTAGAAGTCTGACTCTGCCGCTCCGCCCAGAGCGAAAGGAGTCATTTGATGACTTCACAAGTTCAAACCCCACAAAAAAAAATATGGCATTCTTGTATTGTTTGGCGATTGCTCATGGGGGTGATAATGTCAGTTTTGTCTCGAAGAAGGTGTTTAAGAAGAAGAAGATGTTTTTTAATAAGACATTAATAAAATAATACTGCAATTGCAAAAATTGTATTGCATGAGACTTAAACATAACTTGTAAAATGTGGGTGTACTAATGGCCTCTATGGATAATTATCAGTTGCTCCGGTGAAGAAAAAACATCGTGGGGAAACCAGCATGCCAGAGAGATATTTCTCGACGGCATGTAAAGCCAAGACGGAGGTCCATGGGCGCCATAAAAACTCCAGGTTAGGCAACTAACCACACGATAAAGAAATAATGGTCTCTTTACCTAAACTAATCTCTGCCGAAGGCCCGGTTTCCACCAATGCAGAGAGGAGATGTGCCAAATTCGACCAATCACAGGAGAGGCGAAAGAAAGTCTTTCGGGATGACGTGCGTTGTGGTATGTAATAAAATCATAAAGCTTACAGTACAGTAACATGTAGCGATAGCATATAGGCATGCGTACGCTCGTCAGCTGTCGGTATACACATCAGTTGGTAATTCCGCGAAATGATTCATTAATTGTCTTTGTTCTTTGGAACTGGTACATTTTCCTGGAATAATTGATTTCAGTTAGGTTTAATATCATCAATCAATAGACTTTATTTTTTTTTGTTTAGTCATGAAATTCTCCTTAAACTATTTCATCATCGTCGTTGAAAAAAATAGGCAAAGCTGGATATTTGCTGCATTTGTCGGACTGTCGGAATGAGGTCAAACTTTCCTACCTACAGCGTCTCACTATGCTCTGCTTAATAGGGTAGTTAACAAAAAATAATAATTAGTCCGTCAGATTTCCAAAAAATATTGGACACATATTTTTTCTTTTATCACACAAACAAACAATGAAGACGATCCAGTGCATCCAGTATGACGTTTTTTAACGGTGAGTGGCGTCACAGCCCCCCCACTCAAATCTTTGATGCGTTTTATCTTCGTAAATTTTTATTGATTTGATAAAACAAAAAATACGTATCCAATAGTTTTCGATAATCTAACAGACGGACTAATTAGAATCATGTTTTTTTTTAGTCAGGAAACATCCCTATTCTTTCGACATAATACTTATGTTATCAATAAGAAAAAAGAATTTCGCAAAACAGGGAAACCCTTTATCCATGATTTCAAAACAAACATTGCAACTAGTTTAATGACCACAGGTATGGTAACGTACGAGTATAAGGCAAAAGGAAAAATGCGTCACATGATGCAACGCAGGTGCCTTCTTCCCTAAACCTCGGCTTTATAAGTCCTACAGTAAAATGAAATGGTAACTAGAAAATTGACAGACTTTTTAACCACTTGACCATGTGCGACACGATCAAGAGACATGCATGTTGCGACAATAACTGCGGATAACAGAACTTGTTAGAGAATACCACAAATCACCGCGAGCGAATTGCGACAAAAGCAAAATAGACACGGGCGTGTCGCTAATTCGCGCATGTTGTATCCCATGAGATCGTGAATTGGGCGTAACTAAACCGAGGCTAACAATTTTATTGTTTACCTCGACTTTAACTTTGAGATTAAATGCGATAAAACCTAAAATATTTGCATTCACCGCTGATGCACTATTAATCTTTCTGAATTAAGATTGTCTGAAGGATGTTGTTTGGCAGCGAGCCAGACCTGTCATTTCTTCATTCTGGCGGTTATTAAATGGAATACCAAGGTTTATTTGCCTGCAAGTACGTGATGATCATATTTGGAAACATGAGGAATGTTTGGTTAAAATCCAGATTACTTTACAGGGAGGTGCTACATGTCTTTGTCTAATCCGGTAAAACTGAAAGCAGGCAGGAGATAATTAGGAAAACGCTAGGCAGATGATCGTATCGCATACCTGCCATACCTGGTGTGAAAGATGTGGGTACAAAGAGGAGGCCCACTGAGATGAAGATTAATAGAGATGACTACCTTAGCTAGTCATGAAAATATATCGTATTCAGTTGCATCTAGCGAGACTGGAAGCCGATCCCAACATACATAGTTGAGAAAAGGCTAGGCGGATGATGAGGACAGAAGGATGATCTAGATCTCTTCTATTAGAACCTTTGTGTTTATGATGTTAAAGCACTGTTTTGATTGAAGCCATCACTGTAAGAGCCACATAAAGAGAATAGCATAAACACTACAGGACACTCGATAGTACTACAGTCCCACGTGCTGATATCAAAACGATGGGTAATTGGTATCATGATGACGAGCACGCAACACGTGATCTTGCACGAAAGGCTTTGTTTACAAAGTGGATAATGAATAATGATTGACTGGCTCAATGAGGTTTGTGAGAATTCACATGGTTTGTTCTGTTAGGTGGGAATGACAGGCTTACAGCGAAAATTGGCGTAGGGGTTACAGGGTATAATAACGAACCAAAATGGGAACCTTCTCGTTGCGGAAATATTGGAGTTCAAAGTTCCAAACTTGCACAAGTTTTTTTTTAATACATAGATACTAGTTTTTAAGGTTATAACTTTACTTATATTACCTCCATGACCCGTTCATTATCCAAAATTTTTATTTTAGTGTAAAAAGTGATATTTCACCAAAAGAAAGTCGTTTCCCAGCAATAACTTTGCGTAGGGTTACTTAGTTTGATGTACATAACGGTTGACGGCTTCATGAAGGGTCCGTTTACATCCTGTATTATTTAATTCTTTAAGCAAATAAATCTACAGAGGCGGGCTATTTGCGATAGTATTTTTCTACCAGTCAACCTGTAGGTGATGAATTTGTAGATCAAGAGATAAAGTTACTGCTATCTGTTTATTGATAATCAAACTAATGTGGTAGGGAAAGAACCGATTGTGACGTTATATGAAGCAACTTAGTTGATGTCTATGTTAATTGTAATAAATTGGTGGACAATTGATTTCATTCTGATAGTAGCAACATTCTGATAAAACGAAAAAGTTGTACCTGTTTGACTGCAAAATTGGAAAGGTCTAGATTTCTTGGTTGACCAAGTTATAAATTATTATTATTATTTATTTATTCATTAACAATTTACATTGTGTTGAACATTGAGCTGATCGTGAAAATTTACCACTTAGTGGATACCAAAAAACAGAAAACGACAACGCGAAAGGCCTATTAGATGGCGGTATGAGCTGGACTCTTTCCGATGGGATTGGCCTACAATCGCACTACGGAAGGACCCGAGGCCTTTGTCCTGCAGTGGGACAATATAGGCTTATAATAATAATCTCCTAAAAGCGAATAAAAACTGAAATCCGAGACTACATCCAGCAGCATTTCACAAATCATTATTTATTTCCTATGCATATTATTTTGACAAGACATTCCTCACCATGCTTCACAATAAGAAATTCTTTTTTGTGTCATTACTACCTTATTGTCTGCCAAATTATGTCTGATCTTCTCATCGTCTTTCAAGACAAAACCCGTCTTTCAGTTAAATTCTAAGTCATTGAACTGACACGTTGTCACCGGTGTTTAAAGTGCTATTGGTTACTTAATGTTAATAGTCTCATATTATGTCGATGACGGTTTACTGCTCGATCGGGGTTTCTTGTTTATTTTAATGTATGTCTCTTTTGGTAGAATTGCTTGAAAATTCTGTTATGTCACGTTATATACCAACCCGCTCTGGACCTCTGTGGTGATATCCTATGAATAAGTTTAGTTATGCGTAGAATGTAAGATTTTGGAATGCTGCACGCTGGAAGGGTTATGAACCGTAAAAGCGTAAAACAGTGTCTGTAAATAAGATTCATATTTTGGTGAGATTTAAACGCCCAGACTTACCTTAGTTCATTGAACAATCAAATGGCTCTAATTAAATGAGGCCTATCCCTTGTTACCAACCCCATAAGGGAGCAGATAATAATGAGGAAAACTCAATAATGATTTTTATGAGTAGCCTGTTTTGTGCCACTGCTGAGCAGAAGCCTCTCTACCCTCGTTCCACCACACTCTGTACAGGTCTGCCGAAGACAAATCTCACTGATATAAAAATCACTTTATTTTAACGCCATTCTCATGCAGGTGCTCTCGATGCTTAGCTCATGCTAATTTTGCAATCATATGCACCAGCTCTTAATACACTCCTCACTTTAAGTGTGCCATTTTAACGAGTTTCCCACGTGACAGAATTATGATTATGACACTTCACTGAAATAAGGTAAACACAAAGCTAACGCAACTGTTATTTTTAGGGTTTTCGCTCGCAGCCACCTTGGACGTGTGCGTTGAGATCCGAATCTTCGCGGATCTAAGACATAATTTTAGCTTCAACCCTAACCGTCTGGCCGTCTGGCCAATTAGTTTTTCTATTTCGGACCAGACCGCTAGTACGCGTGCGCGACGCCGACCGTCTCCACAATCGCTAGTAAACCGCAGTTAAAGATGAATAAAATACGCTATAAATCTGTAACGGGTGCTCCTAAACAAAAATGGCGGATACTAATATAAATTATCGCGCGTTCTTCGGGTTTGGCGCGCATGAGTGCCGACATTGACTTGTGTAAAATAACCTAAATAGTGATATAAATTGGTGTGGTTAAGGTTGAAGTTTGAGTGTTATTGTGTAGTGTTTCTCTGTGCGGTCGTCAACGTTTTGTTATGATGCGCAAGTCGGCACAATTGTTTGTTTTGGACGGAACACTGCGCAAGCGCACCTGACGTTTCGGCATGTGTGTGTTGTTGTACAGATTTAGATATTCGTTAATAAAGTTAGGTGCTACAGGTAAACCTCAACGAAACTATCTGATTCATATAATAGTCATCGATTAATATTTAATTAAGCTATCGTCAGTTTTTGTGATGTTCCAACATAATTTTATTGCCCAAATAATTGATTGAAATTAATAAAATCTTGTAATAAACCACTCAAGTACCTATGCCATTTAATATAAATCGGGAATCAGCAAAGACGACCTTGATAATTTTAGATTTTAACATTTATCGACAATTGGCATGAGCAAAAGATTTCAAAAATCTAACATTTTTGAAATCTTTTGCTCAGGACACTTATATTGGTACCGCTACTAGATTGGAAATCAAACGAGCTTACCTGTTAAGCGAAGTCCTGATTGAAATTTTGTGAGTGGCAATCAGATTTTTTTTTAAAGTGACATTTCCTAACGTCGTAATATAAATATGACACACCGCGATTTTAGATAACTTTTTTTAAGAGTTCCTTTGCTGTTTTGACATAATTATAACATCACTTATTTTAGAGAGCTTATCATTGGGAATAAGTTCTGTTTCTTACACAGAGTGATTCCAACATTCAATGTTTTCCTGTAGTGTTATTTATATATTTTTTTAATTGATTCCAGCTCTGATGTGAGCTGCTCTTTGTATTGTACTGTGAGAGCTTAGTCATGTTTAGTCAAGTCAGGGGCTCATGGTTGGCATACCACCACACGATAAAAGAAGAACTTTCTAGAGAGTGTGAATGTGAACTAAAAGTCGATAACTAGAGATGTAACTACTGCACATTATTATAGCTAGCCTATATTGTCCCACTGCTGAGCAAAGGCCTCCCTCCATTTCTTCCAACGATCACGATTCTGTGCAACGTCTCTCCAATTCTCAAGGAAGACATCCAGTTCGTCCCGCCATCTCCTTCGTGGTCTGCCGCGACCCTGTGTCACTGTTTCAAGGCAACAATCCTGAGCATACGGGCCCATAGCTCGTTCGGCACATGTCCTGCCCAGTCCCATTTAAGTATGGCAGCCTTTTGAGCCACGTCAACAATTTGCGTTGCATATAATATAATCAAATATGAAGACATTTATTCAAATTAGGCTGAAAATCAACCCTTTTTGAACGTCACAAAACGCCCACCCTACGACACTTCCGAGTGTTTTAGCTGGGAAGACGAAGTGGTGACGCAAAGTCCCCAGCAACACATCTGTCTGTTAGGTTTTCAAAGAACTACTATTTTTGTGGTTATCACACAACCAACCTAAGGCTCATAAAGAAAATCCGTATTTATATGTTTGTATTAGTATGCACCTATTTATGTATATCAATTTATGTTTACAAAATGGTATTCTTCTTATTTTTTTTTTGTACTCTACCGCAATGCTGTCCTATTTGACCCAAAGGTTGACTGGTAGAGAATGCCTTGTGGCATTAAGTCCGCCTATGTACTACTCTTGTACATTGAGATAGAAATTGATACCATCTAAATGTTTAAGATGTATTTACAATAACACAAGTAAAGTTTGCCAATTTGTGCCAAACTGGAACGACCTTGAAGGCCGGGCCTCTTCTTGGCCAGACCCGCTAAAACGTAATACATATTACGAGATGGATGAAGACTGGAAACGTCACCACTCCAGGGCGTGTTCTTTTGACGCATTCAAATATGAAACTTGCCGAATGTTTTCCAAAATCATCAACATTATAAAATATGTCTCGTCTCTGAATAATATTTCGGTTTTAATAAGAGTGTATCCTGAAAGCTAAAATCTAAATTAATGGAGACGATAGAAGCAGTCACTGTTGAATCTGGAGAAAAAGAGCACGCTGTATAAATAAACAGGGTGTAAGGGGGGGGGGGGCGGGTTGTTCGAAAGAGATACCGCAATCCCGGACACAAAGGACTAAGAAGGAACATGGGTGGCTTTTAGTCAGTTAGAAGCCTGACACTCACTTCCGCTCCTACCAGCGCGTGAGGAGTCATAAATGTTTTCCCACCCTCCAAAAAAGGGGTTCTTGGGGGGTTGGTGAAACCGTCGGACTGCCAAGTCATAGTCACGAGTTCGAACTCAAGACACGCACCTCTGATTCTTCGGATTCATGTGCTTCTGGTATAAAAAATTATCACATAAGGGTCTGGGTCTGGCCTGAAAGTAAACATCGTGAGAAAACCAACATGCCAAGGATATTTCTTGACGGCATGTAAAACCACGTCCAAAGCCCATGGGCGGTTTAAAAACACCAGGTTATATGAGTACTAACTACACGATAAAGAAAAAAAGTACATTTCAGAATATCGTAACTACAACAATCGTAACTTTTTTTTTTTGGGGGTGGGAAATCATCAAATAACCCCTCCCGCTCTTGGGCAGAGCGGAAGCGAGTGTCAGACTTCTACTCACTAAAAACCACCCATGTTCCTTCTCAGCTCTTGTGCCGAGGCCGCGGTATCTCGAACAACCCGCAGCCCCGACGGGATCGTAATCTTTCCTGTCTTAATTAAAAACGAAGGACTGATCACCGTCTTATCAACGGATTATGAAACGTCTGCGAGTCAGCTGTCGTGAATGTCATCCATATCTGAGATTAGTTCAGATCTATCCTATCGGGGCTCTATCTCTGATAAACTATTGTTACTTACGGTTTTATTGTGGTTCACAAATGTCATTGCATGGTGATCTGTAAGTGTTGAATACCTATGAAATGAGTGTGGATGGGTGTAAGAGTAGAAGAAGACGAAAGAAACAATGGATGGGCTGTGTAAAGGATGATATGGCATGAAAGGACTTGGAAGGAGAGATGAGAAACAGAGAATATAATGTACATTGTTTAATAACAAAATACCTACAAGTTTGTTGTACGGAACCCTCGGTGGGCGAGTTGAATTCACACTTGGCCGGTATCTTCTTTTAACTAAAATTATTTTTTCTTTGTAATTCTATGACCTACACTAAAGTTTAACTTTCTGTCAATATCTTCAACAATTTAAAACATTTTTTACCTCTTCCCTTACAAGCTGATGAGTTGCTTTTATTTCATCATACGTTTCTGAGAAATGGTGCAACGTACGGCGCGTGGCAACACAAAACGAAATCAACAAGTCGCCCTGGAAGTTTTGTTGTAAAAAAAACGTCCATAAATCCTGGGTTCTACCAAAGCGGAGACGAGCGGAGCGGACGCGAGACGTGTGGACATCGACCAATCACATTTGTTGAAATCCATATCTCGTCTCTCGTCTCTCCCGTGATTGGACGAATCTAGCACTTCTCCGCACCGCTCCGCTCAGCTCTGTAATGATGGTTAATTGGGCCTTATACCATTGTGAATTCCAATTCGTATTTAATGCATATTCAATTTTAGCAAATGTTTTATAGTCACTTTATCAAAGCGCTTTGTGAGTCATCTCAGGATGACAGGATATTAAATGGAACTGTCACGCTTTGTTCTCGTATTCATGTGAGTGTTTGGTGCTGTTCGGTGGTCTGAAGACCATTGGGCTTCCCCGTTTTTGATTAGACTATCGATAAGCAACATCGCTATTTAAGAACATTTTCGGGGTGGGTGGATGTCCTCTGCCCCGGGGCGAGCGGTCGGTCAGACTAACTGATTCAAAACCAACCGGTTTTCCCTTTCCACACTTGCACCGGGGAACTCGTGCACCTTCCACGATTCCCAGCTAGTGCCGGACTGCCGGCCCGCGTCTGCGGGTCTCCTCAAGTCCGCGGGGGGTGTAGAACTGCCCCCGCGACGTACTATAGGGGCGGGGGAGGATAACTACGTGCCACCGCCACGGGTCCAATTATACGGGGAAACGGTGGAAATCCCCTAGTCTGTCGACCCTATTTTAAATCATGAGTCACTCTTAGCATAGTAACTCATTGTCGCTTCTAGACGTAGGGCTCCTTCGATCATCCCTAAATACCGAAACCTACTAACTTTTCGTAAGCAACTGATTCAACAGCTCTTCGGTCCACCTCGCGTGGCGCACCTCTGCTGGTAGTTTCGAAAACCGACGTCACTGGAATTAATCTCCCTTTATTCAAAATACAGATGTTTTTTTGGTAATTCTTATCGAAATAAAATATCATGAGGGGCCAATTACATCAGTGGTAACACTTTGACCACTTACTGGCCTAACGTAGTAGGTACGGAGTTTCAATATAATAGGAATCCAGTTTATACTGGTTTTGTTACTGGCGTACGGTTTAGGTACAGTCTACCGAAACTAAGGTGACCCAATACATCTCAGTGTCACGCACTTAAGAGCCTTAAAAGTGAAAACGAAACACTTAACGGTATATTGTTACATGACCCGATCGTATTTCGATGATGTCATCCGATGACGAACATACAAACAGTATCAATGCTATAATGTACGAATTATATGATACCTAATATTTATATCGGTCTGAATCGGACGGTTTTTTATATTGTTTTATGTCTAGTAGCGGAATAAACCTGGTAGTAATCGAAAGTTGTATGAATCAGTCGGGGAAAACGTGCTTGATAAGATATTTCAGAGTAAATAATGTTGTTTGGTTCTTTTTCATTGACCTTTATAGACAAAACTAAACAAAAAATCGCGTTCTTCTTTTTCGTTTCGCTGGCAAAGTTTCTCTTCAAATTCTAGTCCAAAACTGCACCAGTTCCACGGCATTGCTGGTAACGCTGAAGTCTTAGCTTCTTCTGAAGTATCAAATTTGTCTATTTTGGGGCACAGAGGAAAGGATAGGAGGTTACTTTTACTGTTAGCCTGTGTCATCCCACTGCTGGGCAAAGGCGTCCCCCATGATTTCCAAATTTTGCGATCCAGGGCCAATGTGGACCACTGGTCGTTGGTTCTGTCTAGCTCGTCCCGCCATCTCCTACGAGGTCTACCACGTCGCCTTCTGGCTGTGTCAGGGTTCCACGACGTGGTTGTTAGATAGGAGGTAGGACCGTTTAAACATATAGTAGTGCTAGAAAACATTCAAACATTCCAGTAATTATCACTTTAATGTATGTAGAGGCTTTGGTCAACTGGACCTACTTGAAATGGACTCTCGGGATCACTCGAAGATGTATAATTTAGACTTGGTCGATTTGTTCACAGTTTTTAACACGAGTCCAGTAGCAAGCGGGTCCAGTTGACCAAAAACTCTACTCATTTCTAAAGCCTCACCGTCGATCAGAAATACAGCACTCGGCACGTGTGAATAGCGATTAAATAGTTCCTTCTACAGTTCCTACACTGCCATCAAAACGATTTAATCGTCCAAGTGTGAGAGCCCTAATGATCGATGGCCGTCACGCGACCACTAAACATTGCCGTGTGCTTGCGCATTTTACTAAAACAATTGAGTTCTATTGACATAATGATAGTTGTAGGTAAGTACTCTTTCAAACTGAGACTATGGTTAACTGACCCACTAGAAAAAGACTCGGGTTCAGTTGACCGAAGACTCCTCTTAACTTTTATGCCTGCCAGTATTTGTTACACTGTAAGTTATTTGACCACAAAAAGAGAAACGAAAATACCATTCTGGTTAACTCCTTGTTGGCGATTTCAATCCTTTCTCAATACCCTTTGAACACTAAACAATTAAATTACATTTCACATAATTCTTCCCTGATCGTATTAAACAATCACAACCTATTGTTTTTCCTGTCCCACTTCTGAACAAAGGCCTCTTTCAACTCTTTCCATTTCTAGCGAACTCGCGCTCCCTTCTTCCAGTTCCGACGGAATCTGTCCAGTTGTCGAACAGGAGTGTCCTACTCAGACCCATTTGTTTTGGGAATCCTTTTGAGCAATGTCAGCTATTTTGTATTTTTTGTGTTGTTTATCACATTATAATCTGCGGTTTATAAGCTTTTTCCAACTTGATTGGGGTTGGGTTGCCTTCTGGTCTTACCGGATGCAGCTGCATACCTGTATTTTACATGAGACTTGGTGGTAAGACAGACTGTCAGGCATTCGGGCTACTGACAACCCGTAACTACTGTGCTATACTGTGTGTGACTCACAAATATAAGCTGAAACCAACGGCTTATCGTGCTTCTCGAAACCCGAAGGAACTGCTCACCCATCCTCAGACCGTCCTCAACGTTGCCTATCTTGCAGATTGACCAAGAGTCCCTCAATAACCAAAAAGCCATTTTTACTTTAACTGGCGTCCATGCAGGGACACACTCGCATTTCTTTAGAAGTTAATTCTCATGAAATTATGGACCATTGAGTTCGTGTGTGCTCGCCCTAATGATCATCGAGCGACACGCGAGGACAGCGTCGCACGCGCATCGTATTGAAACAATTGAGATAATGGATGTTTGAGCGCTTGATCGTTTTGGGTTCGTAAGGTCTTAGCGTTGTGAGACTACGATGATGTGTTATTTACTTCTTATTACAACAGAAGAATCGTGCTTAATAGAAACCTAATCTTGTGGTTACATCATTCTGTTGCCCATATGTCACTTGATGATTTTGATATGGTGTCTGTGCGTAACTGTGCCTTTAAAACTAATTCCAGACAAATATTCGCAGTATTACGTACTATAAGCGTACTGCTCGATGTTCAACAGCTGGATCAGCAGCGATTAAATTCAACAGCTTTACCAGTAGAGTTTTCTAATAAAACTTTAGGAAGCACAGAATCCTACGGAAATTTTAAGTGATGCGAATTTGTAACATGCTAAGAATGTGCAATAAAACACAGAAACTAAAACTACCAGACAGAAAGCGATACACAACAGACGTGAAAACAGTATTAATGCTATAAATACAAGTAATCATAGCATATTTGCAGCAGGGGAAACACAGACTCCCGATAAACCGATGTTTTGTGACGTAGGCGAATATCCTTGTCATGTATGACAAATGTGATATCCTTGGGTAGACATGTCTGAACAAACTTAAATGTTTACAGCCGGCTTAGCATGACCACCGAAGAAACAGATTGTGTCTACGGAGGAATCGATAAAATGACAGATTGTAGAAAGATTTCTATCGTCGTTAGCATGGCGATGTAGATAGAACTCTTTCTATTCTTCAGTCGACAAGAGTCTTCTATGTCGAGCATGGCGACAGTTTTCTCTTTACTTTTGACATTTGGGAATAGAAACAATTCTTTTCAACAAATGTCAAATAGTCTACATCGCGTCGGACCTAGACAAAATTTCTGATAGTTTTTGTTACAATAAAAAACATGCCGGGATCCTTCCATCGCCACCGTCTTAGTTTTTATGCCGAAAAAAATCAACGGAAGTTAAAAAGGAACGCTGTACGAGCGTTGAGCGGGGCTTTTGATCTGCCGGAAAACGAGTTCCTCGAAAATTATAAAGTCAGCAAGGAAATGGTTCAGTATCTGTGCCAGGAGCTGAGCGAGGATCTATCTCCTAGCACATCTCAGGGACTACCTGTTCTCGTCAAAGTAAGTACAATCTAGGCAAGGTACGCTTTCCAACTACCTTCTAATTGGTAATAAGCAACCTAAGGCTGGGTTTATAGTCACGCTGACCATCGGCGCAGCGCTGAGGTTCAGCGCGAGACTGTTTAGTATCGAGCTGATTACTACGGAATACAGACGCTCTAAAATGTATTAATAGCAGCTGCTTTGTACTACCTATAAAAAAAGAAACAAGACTAAGACGAAGACTTAATGTTCATCAATCGATTGAGCAGAGCCGTTGCGTTTCTAAAACATTTAGAATAGTGCGAAAATAATATCTTCCTAGGATTTGTTTCTTCTTTATTTTTATATAGTGGATCGGATCGGATGCATTCGAAAATAGTTTTCTCAGGCCTACTTCGTCGATCAAACAAATTTTCAACAAATGTCAAATAGTCTACATCGCGTCGGACCTAGACAAAATTTCTGATAGTTTTTGTTACAATAAAAAACATGCCGGGATCCTTCCATCGCCACCGTCTTAGTTTTTATGCCGAAAAAAATCAACGGAAGTTAAAAAGGAACGCTGTACGAGCGTTGAGCGGGGCTTTTGATCTGCCGGAAAACGAGTTCCTCGAAAATTATAAAGTCAGCAAGGAAATGGTTCAGTATCTGTGCCAGGAGCTGAGCGAGGATCTATCTCCTAGCACATCTCAGGGACTACCTGTTCTCGTCAAAGTAAGTACAATCTAGGCAAGGTACGCTTTCCAACTACCTTCTAATTGGTAATAAGCAACCTAAGGCTGGGTTTATAGTCACGCTGACCATCGGCGCAGCGCTGAGGTTCAGCGCGAGACTGTTTAGTATCGAGCTGATTACTACGGAATACAGACGCTCTAAAATGTATTAATAGCAGCTGCTTTGTACTACCTATAAAAAAAGAAACAAGACTAAGACGAAGACTTAATGTTCATCAATCGATTGAGCAGAGCCGTTGCGTTTCTAAAACATTTAGAATAGTGCGAAAATAATATCTTCCTAGGATTTGTTTCTTCTTTATTTTTATATAGTGGATCGGATCGGATGCATTCGAAAATAGTTTTCTCAGGCCTACTTCGTCGATCACTCAACTAGTGTCTACATCATGATTCAGCATACTGTACACGCTGACGGTGCCGCTCGGCTGGACACTAGAACGCTCCCAGAAGGCAAAGGCGCGCGTGCCGCGGTCACCGCGCGCGCTAGTAGCTACGCGTTATTCTAAAACGCTTCTTAGCAGTTCATACGTTTCGGCTGCCAGCGCCGGCGGTTAGCGTGACTATAAACCCAGTATTTTTTCTGAATCTAACTATGACTCATATTTTGCAGGTTCTTTGTTCAATGAAAGTCTTGCTCACAGGACATTACCAAAGAGGTGTTGGCCAAGAGCAAAATATTTCCATTGGCCAAACCACAGTGAGCAAATTTTTTAAACAATTTGTTGTTGCTGTAAATACACGGTCAGTTAATTACCTTCTTGAAATACCCAAGTTTGACTGGCTTATAATTGTATAAGGCTTATTAGCTAGTCAGATAGATATCTAACTCCTTCCGTTTCAGACTGAAACTGCGATGGATTGTGTTCCCAAATACTGAGGCAGGAAGGCAGACTGTGGCAGCTGGGTACCAAAGAAAATTCAGGCTTCCAGATATATTAGGAGCCATTGATTGTACCCATGTACAACTATTTCCACCACCAAAGCCACAACAAGCGCAATATCGAAACAGACATGGTGTTATATCATCTCCATCAATGTGCAGTTGGTAAGAAAATAGAAACCATAAGATTAGATCCTGTGATCTCTTTTGTTGGGATGAGCATAAAATCAATCATCTAAAAAAATATAACCAGTTCTATTACTTCTAGATCGCAGATGCTGACTGCAGAATCCTGAACATTAATGCCAATTTTCCAGGCAGGGTCCATGACCAATTTATCTTTAATGGTTCTCTGGTCAAGACAGAACTACGCAGACTTCATCAAAATAGAATTGGCCAGTATTATCTATTAGGTAAAGTATTGTATAGTATAAGATATAAAAAATACAGAATAATTATGTAATTGGAAATAATAACAGTTCAAATGATATAAGTATTTATTAATAATATTAATATAAAATAATATAAAATAAACTATTAATATTTAGGGCCCATAAGAATGTGTTTCTCCATTCGTTTTCTTTGTAATCTGAAACGAAAGAAAATTAATTTATCAATAATTTCAGGAGACTCAGGCTATGCTCTAGAGCCTTGGCTCATGACACCTATAAGAAATGCTCCTCATGCATGGTACGCCCGAAGAAAGGTATACAAAGTGGCATTGCCAAACGCGCAATGTCATCGAGCGTACCAATGGCTACCTCAAGGGGACCTTTCGGTGTCTAGGCATAGACAGAAGCCTCCATTATGCGCCTGAGAAGGCATCGGCGCTGGTGTATGCCTGCTGCACACTGTATAATATAATGCAACATTATCGGTATGTTTTTTAGTCATTGTTCTTTGAATTAGTTGTACAAAAACATTTTCTAACAGTGGTGAAATTTGTTTTAGGGTGCCTATGCAGGAAACAGCTCCTTCAGTCGATAGACTGGGAGACGACAGCAATGTTCACAGAGGCAGTCTTCTACAAGTTGCAGTAAATAGAAGAGTGAATGTAATAAGAAATTATTTTATGTAAATAAAAACTACCTTTCGGTACGGTGTGTTCTCTGTTCCCTATCTGCCAGAGAATTTTTGATTCTCAAGCTATTGCCTAAATCCTGAAACAAATAAGAATAATTTTATTTAAGAAAAAGTAAAGCAAAAGGTGTACATTAAGGGGCAATAGTGTTGTTTCTAATACAAAGGTATAATTTGTGCATAAGTATAAGTAAACTATAACTAAAATATTAATTAGTTTTATAATTCAAATGTTTGGTAGCTACCTGCCCAATCTAGGTTTATGTAAACCTATGTAGAACAGTAAAACAATAAAATTAATGTGATAAAATTAAATGGTACAAAAAACACTCTAAACTGGCTTAAGTATATATTATATTATGTGTATCATTAGATATGAGGTGAAACATAATTAAACCACAACTTCAAGGAGTTTTTCTGTGTCCATGTAATTAAGTATTGCTAAATAATCTGATATTACTACATTACATTTCACACTATAGAAATACAACCAATATGTTGCCTGTATCAACTGAGTTATTCTGTTGTCAACATCAGCCTATAATATTCCCACTGCAGGGACTCAGGCCTCCTCTCTAGGAGGGATGGGCTATAATCCACCATGTGGGCCCAGTGCGGTTGGTAGATGTGACATGTCTTCGATTTTTTTTGTTCTATGACATGCCGGTTTCCTCACGATGTTTTCCTTCACCGTTTTGAGAGCAGCAGTGATGAAATAAATTACACAAAGTAATGTGCCTGCCTGGGTTCAAACCCACGACTTACTGTTCGTAAGTCGGGATCGCCACCTCTGGGCTACCGCTGCTCTCAGTTGGGGCCGCCACCTCTTATTCTGTTGTAATGCACTAAAACTATCTTATAAATAATAGATTAATATGGTTTAAAGACACTTACTATAAAAACATTCCTTGTCTGGGCATCGGAGTCAAGAAACAGCTTGTGTATATTTTTTGCCTGCTGTCCTCGTCTAATATTAGTCCGCTGTGTGTCTAGTGGTGAGGAAGGTGGCTGGGGTGAACTGGGTGAAGGCAGCAATATTTCCTGTAGTGGTGATGTGGCTAGTGGTGGTGTGATGTGTGTTAGAGTGGTCGGGTTTTCTACAATAAACTGAAATAATAAATAAAAAAGTTAGATGATATAATATGATAATACTAACATTAAGTAGGTACAGCATGTAGGTAATAGTGTAATAATATAAAAAAAGAGAGTGTGTGAGATGAGAGTGAGAGTGAGAGTGAGAGGAATGAAATTAAACTGTGTGGTGTGCTCCAAATAAAAATAAGTAAAAGTGAAAATTCGGGCGCCTGGAGTACACACAAAACTATGCCAAGGATAGACTTACCTGCGGGAGCTTGAGACTTTTAATCTTCAAGCGGGAAGGCATCAATAAAAATCAATCATGAAAAGTAAGAACGACTTTATTACCCGAAGGCTGCTGGTTTGAAAATTCCTTTCTAATTCTAAAGCTAACAGCTCTAATGTGTAAAATTAAGATGACATCGCTGTTATTCTAAGACCTGTCATTATTGCACTTTTTTAAAATAAATTGAAGTTATGTATCATAAACCATACCAAACTCCGTCGACTAAATTAGGAACCTGATGGATTATCCAAGAGCATCTTGGTGATATTCGCCGAGATTGCCAACGGCGGTCCAAGATATATGCATTTTGGTAGGGGCGTGCGTTCAAAAATTTAAGTAATATGGAAAAAAAACGCCTTGTGGCTGAAAACAAACATGAATAATCGTTAGCGGATAAAAAATGGCGATTGATTTAGAAATCGATGCACAAATCGTTACGAGCAATATACAATTAAACTCACCGTTTCTTCCAAAAATCAAAATGTGGTCATCAGTAGATGAATGAATCCAAGCAAATAATTATAAAATGAAGCCAAAAGATCCTGAAACAATTAAATATCGGAAACCATTAGCGTCTGCTATCAAAATAGCCATGACAACGCGGAACGGACCGAAATCACAAAGAATTCGCTTACCTTAAAAAATAAAGGCTATCCAATTAGGATCATGACAAGGGCAATCGGCTACGACATAATTAGGGACTAGATGCCGCCCATCTCAAGTTATATTTTGAGATTTTATTGGAGCGCTCAAAAATCACTCCATTGATTGCAGGCTGTAGGTCGAAAAGCAAGAAATGTCAAAGTCAATTTGACAGCATCGAAAATAAAAATCAGTGTGACCACTTCACGAATCCAAGTCAACCAAAAATGAATTTTCATAAGGCAACACCAACCAGAGCCTACAAATCAAAGCAAAGAATTCAATAGTATGTAACAGGCTTAAAAGACTCGTTACATTACATCCCTCCCCGAAAATAAAAGAAAGGAACTTTCTTTTATTAGAAAGAAATCTTCAACACAATAGACCAGTCTTAACAACTTTCTAATTCCCAAAAAAAGAAAAGAATCATAAAAGATTCAAAGTGTAAATGAATTCTGAAAATGTCAAACGACAAGGTCTCAAGAATTTAATAAAAGTAAAAACATGCAAATGACAAAAAGTCAAAAATGAAATATGTGAAAAACAGAAAAAATTATAAGTTATAAAAACTTGTTAAATGAAACGAAGAGAGAAATCTCTTAGCGCTTCTAAACTCCAAAACAGTGCAGTTAAGCATTATAGCCACTGACTAAAAATTTCAAACGAATTCGAACAATTTACCAATACAAACTACAATTTTTAGTGCAGTTAGGCACCATCGCCACTGACTAAAAATTTCAAACCACTTGGAACAGTACAACTTTGAGTGCAGTTAGGCACTATCGCCACTGACTACTATGTCAACTGCTTCCAACTCTACCATCTCTATGAGTGCAGTTAGGCTCTATTGCCACTGACTAACTCCGTATCCAACAATCCAAAAAAAATTTGAAACTCCAAACAAAAGTTTTTAAATAAAGCTGAAAGACCTTATTTAAAATATTGTTACAGGCACAACCTGCAACGAAACAAAGGAAAGCGTACTGTGATCGGCTCATCACCACCGAATTCCCGAGCACAATAGCTGTAAAAGAATGTTGCTGTGACTGGCTCAACACTACCAATCTCCCAAACACAGACAAACACAAAAAATCATTGAGATCTCCAATGAGAAATCTCAATAACGAAAAGGCGAAAGCCAAGGTTTCACAAAGCGATCGGCACATCACCACCGAACTTCCGAACGCAAAGAAAAAGAATGACGAAAGTCAAAAAAAAATCCTGCATTGTGATTGGAACAACAATGTCCAACACAAGGGAAAAAGGGAAAAATATGGCCGGGGCCGAAATCCCACATTGTGATCGGCACAACACCACCGACTTTCCGAGCACAATGGAAAAAAAGAGTCGAAATCAAGGTCAAAAGTTACACCAAGATTCAAAAAATAATAAGGCATTTTGTAACAAAGGTTACAGAATGACCCTATAAAAGGTTACCCTTAAAAAAATAAGATCTTATACAATCCAACAAAAACGAACAAAACATAAAATAAGATCCTTCGGTGTGAAAAACATTTAGTGTGGAAAAAAATTGTATTTAATTAACAAAAATGGCCTAAGTTTTATTTTTAGAATGTTAAGAATTCAAATTCAATAAATTTATAAGAAGTTACCTAACATACATCTTTCAAACCGTTGATAACCTATCATCCATCCCCTCGTACATCACACTGTCAAAAACGGCCTTCAAACAGAATTTATCAAAAATATCAAGACTAACACTTGGAAACCAAATTAAAATTTAATAATATCTTTAACATGATAACGTCCCACTGAACCTTTATTTAAATCTTTCAAAACATAAACGTTATCCGAAACCTTTTCAGTTATTTTACACTTTACAAACTTAGGTGCAAGCTTAGCTGAAAAATATGCAGGAGCATGAGATTGAACAAAACTTCTTCTCCACACCATATCACCCACACCAAAAGAAATGACTTTCCGACCTTTATTATAATAAGCGGCATTTCGCTTATACCCCTTTAACAAGTAAGCTTGAACTTTAACAAAAATATCACTAAGTGAATTAAGAGAAACTGCATAAGCATTCCTATTTGAAATTTCTAGTTGAGATAAGTTATCAACAGAACTACTAAAGTGATGTAATGACGCATCAAGAATAAGCTCCCTACCAAACATCAGAAAGTTAGGAGTAAACTCAGTAGCAAGGTTTACACTATTATTTAAAGCCAATTGAACATTGGGCAAAAAACTTGACCAAGTTCTATGATCATCTTTAACAAAACACGATATGCAGGTTTCGACCGTTTTATTATATCTCTCAACAGGGTTATTTTGAGGTGTATACAAAGTATTATAAAATATTTTGGTTATATTAAAACCTTTCAAAAAATCTACAAAATGTTTTGAAGTAAATTGAGTTCCATTGTCACAAACTACTATTTTTGGACAACCAAATTTGAGAAATATTTCTTTTTCAAAATGTTTACAAATTACTCTAGTGGTAGCATTGATCATTGGAAAGAACCAGCAATATTTAGTAAAAACGTCTACAACCGAAAGTATGTATCTATGACCAGAATAAGTTTTAGGTAGAATTCCTATGATATCAACTGAGAGCATAAGCATCAACAGCAGTACAGGTATCGACATCACCCGAATCCTGAAGCGGCGGAAACTGAACTCCCTTGTCCATGACTAACAAACAGCAAGGCGAATAGCAAACGAAAAGCAAAAACTAAATTTCAAAAAGTTAAAAGTTTGAAAATAAATTCTCAAGTTTGAGGTTAAGTATTGAAGTCAATGTGGTATTCCCATGAAAAATTACTAAGTTAATTTTATCGTTTTAAAAGTGCAATAATCACTTACAAGCAGCTTAAATCTAGATAAATTAAATGTACAATATTGTACTTACAATTAGATTAAATTATTTTCTTTAAAAGTTAAACTTAGTTTTTAAAATAACTTTACTGTTGAGAACAACAAAACACGGTCAATGCTATACATTTCTGTTGGTTTTGCTAAGGAAAAAACATGTTTTTAAAACAAACAGGTCAATAAACAAAATTATCAATAAGTAAACACCAAATATTGTTTACAAAGATTCACCAAATTAAGTTAAGTACTACTTATGAGTCAAAAATTAAAATAAACACAAAGTTATTGAAGTAACAATGTAGAACAAACTAATGCAAACAATAGACTCATAGGTTATTTAATAATTGTGCAATAATGACAGTATATAGGTACCAGACAAACCTACTTCAAGTCCCTGTTCGCTGAGCGACAATTGTAATAATAAAAAAAAAGAGAGTGTGTGAGATGAGAGTGAGAGTGAGAGTGAGAGGAATGAAATTAAACTGTGTGGTGTGCTCCAAATAAAAATAAGTAAAAGTGAAAATTCGGGCGCCTGGAGTACACACAAAACTATGCCAAGGATAGACTTACCTGCGGGAGCTTGAGACTTTTAATCTTCAAGCGGGAAGGCATCAATAAAAATCAATCATGAAAAGTAAGAACGACTTTATTACCCGAAGGCTGCTGGTTTGAAAATTCCTTTCTAATTCTAAAGCTAACAGCTCTAATGTGTAAAATTAAGATGACATCGCTGTTATTCTAAGACCTGTCATTATTGCACTTTTTTAAAATAAATTGAAGTTATGTATCATAAACCATACCAAACTCCGTCGACTAAATTAGGAACCTGATGGATTATCCAAGAGCATCTTGGTGATATTCGCCGAGATTGCCAACGGCGGTCCAAGATATATGCATTTTGGTAGGGGCGTGCGTTCAAAAATTTAAGTAATATGGAAAAAAAACGCCTTGTGGCTGAAAACAAACATGAATAATCGTTAGCGGATAAAAAATGGCGATTGATTTAGAAATCGATGCACAAATCGTTACGAGCAATATACAATTAAACTCACCGTTTCTTCCAAAAATCAAAATGTGGTCATCAGTAGATGAATGAATCCAAGCAAATAATTATAAAATGAAGCCAAAAGATCCTGAAACAATTAAATATCGGAAACCATTAGCGTCTGCTATCAAAATAGCCATGACAACGCGGAACGGACCGAAATCACAAAGAATTCGCTTACCTTAAAAAATAAAGGCTATCCAATTAGGATCATGACAAGGGCAATCGGCTACGACATAATTAGGGACTAGATGCCGCCCATCTCAAGTTATATTTTGAGATTTTATTGGAGCGCTCAAAAATCACTCCATTGATTGCAGGCTGTAGGTCGAAAAGCAAGAAATGTCAAAGTCAATTTGACAGCATCGAAAATAAAAATCAGTGTGACCACTTCACGAATCCAAGTCAACCAAAAATGAATTTTCATAAGGCAACACCAACCAGAGCCTACAAATCAAAGCAAAGAATTCAATAGTATGTAACAGGCTTAAAAGACTCGTTACAATAGACACTGCTATAACCTCTCCTAGCTGGCTCTCTGCTTGACTTGCAATGCCATAGGCACTCTCTGTGCCTATTATACTTAATATTTTAGAGGTGGTCTCGGAGAGTGTGGGAATAGTGGCTGCGTTCCCAGTCATGCCACGGGCTGCATTGGTGCGGGCACCATCAGCCCGCGCCTTTTTTTTTAGATCCCTCCAAGTCTGAAACACAATTAATCACACAAATATAACGGATTTAAAGCAGCTAAGGAACGAGTTCTTTATGATCTTGTTGTATTATTTAGAATACCATCCGCCATTGTCCCACAGTCTTACTGGGTCCGTATTCCCCCAACATCATTTGAATCCGGACCCATTCCTCGTCGTGGGCTTGCTTTCCCAGAGGCCCGCTATATTCGCCATTGGCGAAATGTGTGTGGACGGACATGTAGTCCACCAACATCTCAATTTGGCGGGTGGTACTTCGCACGCTGTAAATAAATTGTTGATATGAGATTATGGCAAAACGCGTTCTATTAGGTACAGCGAAGATTTTGCAAACAATGCCACAATCTTGTAAATATCCTCAAGGCTGGTTTTTAACTATTTATTATAAAAACTAAGTAGGTTCTTACTTCTTTTTTGCCGCCATTATAACTTTTACTAGAAAAAATTGAATTTAGAACAATGTAGGTATTTTTTATACTTATCCCTTATTGTACCAATCCTGGGCAAAGGCCTCTACCCATTCCTTCCACTTCTCACGATGGTGTGCTTCTTCTCGCCAGATAGTGAGAAAGCCGTCCAAGACGTCCCGACATCGTCTCCTCGGTCTGCGTCGAATTTTTGCACTGTGCACGTCACAAAACAAGCAAAATTTTTCGATGTATAATTAATAATCTAGTAATCAACCAAAATATTTTTCTTTGTTTGTCAACACAACATTTTTTTTTTTTTTTTTTTTTTGGTGTGGCACTAGTTCAACACAACATTCCTTGAACTTTTGAGTCTGACATTTGAGTATTACGTCTCGTTGTTGCTTTGAGTTACGTTCAAAAGTTATATTTTAAATTATAGTTCTGTAAATTGTAGGTTAATTTTGTAAATAATTGGTAATTTTTCTATTCCATTCAAATGGTTTAAAAATTTGGCACATTTTTTTGGTTAACTAAACGCAATGTTATCGTAGGATTCATAAAATAACGACATCACTAGCTACTTCTCCGTTGCTATGGAAAACATTCCTATGTCTATGTCTTGGAAGAAATACGAGTCTACGGGTTGCGCCATGCTCGGGTAGAAGACTTGTCGAGTAGAATAGAAAGAGCTTTGTCGTTTCTTGGAAGAATAGAGATAGAATCGCCATACTACGGGGGCAGGTTTGGAGTATATTTTTGCCATTATCACAATTATTGACCAAAGACTTGTTAGTGCATCCATAAAAAGGTCGTAAAAAGAAAACAATTGAAATTACGTTTTTATTATCACTCAAGTTAAAACCTCTCATTGTTTTTGTTTCAGATTTTATATCGAATCGCCTTATTTATGAAGTAGTTATTTTTATAAAAACCTAGCAATGATGCCTTCTTCACTTCATACTGCCTCAACTTTCCATTTCATTCCATTCAACGCTCAAACTCTTTTGGCATCTGTTTTGGCTTCCACCTCAGAACGAATATAAACAAAAGCAAATGAAACAGTACTTCATGTTCCCAGAAGGATGCTAAAGAACAGGCATGGCGATTGCATCACACATCTATATATATTTTCAGAGGCAATTTACCTGCTACATACCTGATTACAGTGATAAGTATGCGCGGGCGCCGCTCTGATCCACGACCACAGCGTGAGAGTCGTGAGACTGTCAGTGTCAGTGTGAACGCCGCCGCGAACGCACGCGCTGTGCCGCGACAAATTGTACCGCCACGTGTTTTTGTGAGTAAATAATCAGTGGTCACCAATTACAAACAATTGGTGTGGACTGTGTTTGTGAACTAGTGTCCAGGATCTAGTGACACGTTTGGATTGCACCTAAGGATTTAGTTATACGGTACGAAAATCGAGACGCTTTGTTTATTTACGACTTAAGGAAACGGAGGATCATCACGTCCTTACGAATTTTGTCGTACAATCAAACGGTAATGAATGTAATAAGCAAAAACATCGTATATCGTAGTAATCAATTCGTCTACGCCTGTTTTAATAGCTTCGAGTTGTCAATGAGAGCTGCTATTAAATTGACCGATGATTTCAAATGACTGACTCTTATGTCTTCACTGTAAGAGTGACAATAGAACAACAAACATGTTGTAGGTTTAGATAATACAATTGAGCAACTACTGATAGTGTTGTATCAATAATCAATGGAAAATAAACGGGGTTGAATGAAAACATGGTGTAACAGTTCTTAGTTGAAGTGGCTATTCAGTTTAAGGTCGCAAAGGACAGGGACTTTTTCATTAATCAGAATTTAATCTTAAAGATTCAGTAGCCTTGGTTCAGTTAGTTTTTTCTCTGGTTGCAATGGACGCTTTTTGCGATTCGTGCAGACTTAGACACGGCTGGTTACTGACGTAGCCATAACAAACATTACCTTGAACGATTTCGACTTGGGATTCACGGCTAGATCAAATTGATCTACGATCGTAAAGGCAATCAAAGGAGCAATAACAACTACTTTAATGCTGTAAGAGCAAGTTGTCATTCATCATCAACTGCTTGTAAACATCTGCAGAGTATTTAGCCTCCTTTTGAGATCATTACAATGATGGTACATGAATACGAGTATAATATTTACATGAAACTTCAAATATAGCTCATCCTTATGTGATGATACCCAAATCACAATCGTATTACAATAGATAGAAACATTCGGCGAACTAAGTAACAAGATAATAAAGGCACCTAAGACATTCAATAGCACAAATAAAAATTCAAACCCAAGGATCTCAGCTTTCGTGTACTTACTGAGTTCTAAGAAAACAGCTGCAGAGAAAGAAAACGAATTAATTCTCCTAAAAAGAAACGGTTGTAATCACGACCTGTCATTATTCCAGTCACACGTAGATACACTATTATTATGAATTTATGGGCAACATGTGATCTCAATGATGCAAATAATACAAGACACGGTTCTGTTTACATCTCTCATGGTCCGGAAGAGAAAACTATAACAGGAACACAACATATTCTTATACTCCAGAATTTAATATATAAACACAAGTGTGTAAGAATTTTTACGTATCGCAATGTCAAAGTGAATTCAAAACAAATAGTAGGTAAACAAAATTATCATAAGTGTGGTGTTATTCTGGCTCTTTAGTCAACTGATCCCACTTCTGATGAAATTATTTTAGGATATTTCAATAAGACTGAAGATGTTGTCTCATCATCATCATCATTTCTGCCCGGATCACCCACTGTTGGGTATAGGCCTCTCCTTTCTTCTGCCACTCTTTTCTGTTCTGTGCGTCTCTTATCCATCCGTTTCCTGCGCTCTTAAAAATGTTGTCTACTCTAATAAATTATTTATGCAGTTGAATGCATCATCATCATGCCTTATTAAATTATTTGTAATCAAAATAGTATTTTCATAAAAATAATGATTTTGATAAGTTCCATTCGTTCTGAATGACAATTGACTGAATTTGTTAGTGACGGTCGATAAATGGGCATCAATGTGTGAATGAACGATTAATTCTATGTTTAGGTCCCGGGTTGGATTCCCAGGGTGTGCAAAGTTTTATTGGGTTTTTACATTAGGATTTCTTCTACTTAGTCTGGTTATGTGCCCGGTTGATCGCAATAGGCTCGCCCCCTATTACGTGGGACTTCAAAACAAAACTGACGAAATGTGGGTGGACTAATAAGTACACCTCTGTCTAACCCTTCGGGGATTACAGGCGTTATGTTATGTTACCCACTATATAATCATAAGAGTCAAAGCATTCGCTCTTCCTGTCTCCTTCCGAACTCTGCCACTTTCCAACCAAAACTTCTCCATTTAGTTCATTGACAATTCAATACAAATGTTATCAGCAACAATTTTTCACGTTCACCAACAATACTATACGAGCAACTAAAGTGTGCCAAATTATCTTCATAGCCATTCGAGCGTTACAAATAACATTTGTGACTTTCCAATCAGTCAATGACACAAGCATATTATCATCAGGTTCGTATGCATACGGTAATAACTTTTTAACTGTCGGCGTTTTGCCGTGTTACTTGCTGTTAGCTCTCTAATTAGTATAATTACTTCAACAAGTAAGTCATTGTTTAACTGAGACATTATAATTGATTGTGCCGGTTCAGTGCTAAATGCTTGTTATTAAAATATTATGCAGTTAAGTGCATAGATAGGTGGCAATGTAAAAGATTTTGTCATGAAATCACATTGCTTTACACTCAAAATTCGCGAAGTAAAGAAGTGAGAAAATTTAATCGTAGATAGTCCATGTCAAAGTTTGATTTTCAGCTGCATCCGATTAGTCTGGAAGGCGATGCCAACATAGTTGATGAAGGCTTAGACAGAAACTGATTCTTCATAAATGAAACAGCACTTCAAAGAGATAACAAAAAGAATCTCACTACAAGAATGCGTGATCCTCTAAATAAAATGTATCATCAACATTATCAAAAGCTACCAAATGACACCAGCACGGCCATTTTGGTTCGGCAACTAGAGCTAACGGTTAATTATCTAAACAAGCTAAATTAGCTATATAATTACACACGTCGCCTGCTCTCAGCGAATGCTGCTCTCATTGTATATAATATGGGGAATTTATTTTATGGCATTGCTGTCAAGTTTCATGTAATAGAATTTTAGGGAACTTATATTCTAAAACTTATCTTTTTTCATCACCGCCCAAAAAATGCACAATTCTAAAATATTCTTCCAAAATCAAGTAAGAAAATAGAAATCATATATGTAATTGATATCTAAAAACGTAGGGACGAGTTTCTACATGAGTTTTAATTGGCGTCTAAATTCAAAACACGTAAAAAATATAGCAAGACAGTGAACTCAAATGGCTAGATAATCTAGATGCCTAATGCGGTTCGATTGTGGTCTAATGACATAAGCCTTATTTTAGCCATGACCAATCAGAACAAGGATTGTAACATTGGTAACTGTTTTAAAGACAAAAATGTCTTTGGAAAGCTAGAGAACTTTTTATAAGGATATGTTCCTAAATGGTTATCTAGGTAGATCATTGTTTGCAGAAAGAAAAGATGTTGCAGTCATAAGTGGATGGAAATTCAATTTACCGCACCTAAAAATTGAAATTGTTATACTGATCATCGTCAATTATTCAGTCTCTTCATAGCAATTTCTAAATTAAAATTAACACCACTCCAATGTGCATATTTCTCGATGTTATCGCATTCACTTTTACGTAATATCTACAAAACCTCGAATATATCGAATAAAAATCCATCTGATGCCCTTAAAATTCTCACAGCACTAGACCTAAGAAATGTTCCGCAGCACGACCTTCCTTTACCCTTGACCCACAGTAACTCAGTGTAAACAATTGATTATGATCTGTAACCTGTTCTCAAGTTTATAAATCAGGTGCCCTTTTTAGAGCATTTTGTACAGATTGAAAGTGACAGTCGGTATGTATGATTAATGGTTTGAGACAAGACTATAGCAGATATTTTGGGCGAGTCTCTGACATTCTCATTTGCTTTTGGTCATTGGATGCTAAGCCTGCTCTACATAGGAACTGATATGGTCAATCCTAATGTTATACTGGAAGAAATAGTTCGTAACAGCTCTCTAATGAAACCTGTCTACTTTGTATTTTTTTTGCTTTTATTTCGAGTCGCTTAACCATAAACAGAGTGATAAAAATAAACTTTATGTAAATTTAAAGTAACACCTCTTGGCATTTCTCATGTCCGTTCTACTTCTCAATTACTATCATATCTTATTCGACGATTAACTTACTTTACTTTAATTTCGATGTAATAGTTTTGTGCAGGATGATACGTAAATCTGTTACATTATTTTCCTGTCACACCAGATGACACAGCGATAGGACTCCGTGTGCTAAAGCCTCGGGGTACAGCTAGTTTACGATAATATGGACAGCCTTGAATATGTGGGGTAATAGCTAATAGCAATAGTTAGTACGTAACATACGTTATGTGATAAAGTTGATTGTATTTTGTTAATGAAAGTTGAAGTGACTGTGAAAGGAGACGACGATAATGATGTAGAAGCAGTTTTTGGTGATTGTACAAATTCAATGTAGATAAGTCGTTGTGGTGAAGTTTGGTGGAGACCTATACCCAGCACGCGTAGTATGACCACCGTAGAAACGGGTTTTGTCGATGGAAGAATCGACAAAATAACAGATTGTAGCAAAATTTCATGTCAAATTGTATGGCAATTGTATTGTGTAGCTTTATCTATTCTTGGTAGAATAGAGATAGAATCGCCATACTACGCGTGCAGCAAAGCATAGCTTACAACTCAATGTTAATGATATTTCCGTGTACTTACTTTTGTAGTTGTAAAGTATTTTGCGCAAAATATTCGCAGAAATTCGATTTAGACCCCGCAATAAATGTCATTTTGTACCTATTGTAGGTAAACAAATAATATACGAAAGACCAAACAATTCCATAGTGGAAATTTTTACTGTTGAGCCTTTACAATCTGCTTACATTAGTGTGCAATAATAAGTTATGTTTCCTATAAGATGCTGTTATAAACAACAAACAAAAAAATAAACATAGTGTTTTAGTCTGTTGAAAATACCATCTTGATAATCTGTGAACCCTTATCTACTTCGAAATCCTCTTCAAAGCTGGCTTAAATGACAATGTTACTACGAAAAGAACGCGACATAAAATTAATTCCACACTTTTTATTTGCAAGTGGCTCGCTCGGTTAATTCCACGTCGGGTGACTAACAACTGTGCTGTCCATTAGTAAGCTTATACCTACCGTAACATTACATAGTATAGTATCTATATTATACTACAGCTCAACTACATTCTCACTTTAGTGTTCTTTTACGTATTTGAGTAAAGTAACTAATGAATCTGTCTTTTTAATATTAGCTATAGCTTCTAATCGATTTTCTTTTTTCGTATCGGTGGTGTTACCCAGTTTTCATAGATAAACTTGGGCCAAATCGGTGGCCACGTTGAATGGGGCATCAGTAGGGTTTTTAAGGTTCTTAAATGCTGGGACAACTCCAGTAAGTGAGCCATTGTCCGTTCGGGAGCATTGCATTTACAATGAGTGTAAGGCTCTTCTCAAGTCTAATCCATTAAGTCATTTGAAATTGTATTCGGGTGTAAATATTGAGTTTGACTTGCACTAAAGATAAATGTCGGCCATGTTGTGAATCATTCTCAGTATCTGCGCAAGAGTCGTTATTCCCCTTGCACAGGAAACTATGGATATGAGACTGGGTTCAATGGAACATTGTAAATTATATCTAAGGAGGTCTAGCTAGACTTTGAGCCTAAGGATGCAGTTTGCGTTGCTCGTGAGAGGAAATAGTCCGAGAAACGTAGGTACCGACTATTTTCTTGAGTTTTCTTCTAAGAAACTTGGTTTTAAGACACGGGACATGGATATAAATATGAAAGAAGTCAGTTAAGAAGAGATGTGAAACTTAAATAATTTGATTGTCGAAGAATTTACCTTGAATCGAAATATAATTATCATTAGTTGAAAGTATGTAGAAATTCCAGTTTCATTTATAGGTAATTTTCAATCAAAGTATGCCGCTAATTTAATTACTTATCAATAAACCAGTTTGAAATACAGCACGCTATTAGTAGTCAAGATATTTATTGTAAATAAAACAGAACAACTATAAATTAAATAGGTTTTGATTGACTCATCTCATCACAACGGGAACGCGTAATCGGGAATATACAAATTCTACCGAAAAGGGAGTTTTTGCACGCAAAATTTTGTATTGTTGTCAAATAAAAACAACATAATGTAATAATTCAGAAACTTCCTGACTCGTCCATCATGGAATGAGCTGAACACAATGATATTACCTAATGAATGATACGCTTTTCCTACATAAAAATAAGGATAACCATGAAATTTTGAGTTGAGTCATCAACGACGTTGGCTTAAAACACTGTCAATGGAGAAATAAAAATTATAGTAAAAAACAAACAGTGTTAAGTAAAATAAAAAAATCACTGTCGACTCAGAAAAGTAACCAGATCGTTCTCACGATGTTAATACTGACCTACAAACAGTCATCAACAATAAAATAATATTTGCCACCGGGCCTTAAAATGTGAAAGGATACCTAATTCCATAAGCAACTGAGTTAAACAACGGACAATTACTCTTTTAAACACTATGTAAGGAAACCGTCATGGGCATAAAAGGGGAGGCTTGCATATAGCATTGAGTTGAATAAGGCTGCCAATAATTCTCTTTTATGATAAGAATTTGGGCCAAAGTGGCTACAGATTAGGTTCCTAACAACAGAACCCATCGTCGCAGTAGACCCAGAAGGTTGAACCTTCACCAAAAGGAACGGGCCCAAATTGCAAAAAAAGAGAGAATGGAGGTCTTTGCCCTGTAGTGGGACACATCAGGCTAATTTTATTAGTAGTTTTTTGACTGGCTGGGCGTAACAGCAATATAACAGCAGAATTCTCAAAAAATTACATGAATTTAATTATCCTTGTCTGTATTAAAGGAAAGATGCTGATTAGTCTTTACGGGGAAAGGACCGATACAAATGACTCTTGGGCTTCCCCTGTACCGTCAGCATTATTTAAATAGATGCTAATTGGTGCCGTAGATTGTATATGATTAAACTCGATTTATCATAGACGATATAAATCTTGTCCAAACATTTTAAGAGGTTGTAATGTCGTCCTTCGATTAGTTTGTAAATCGACAATACACTATTCTGCATTAAATAAAGGAAAAGTTATAAAATTCACATTGCAGATGAACGTATTACTCACACGTGTACAAATAAACAAAGTCCTGTCTGATACCGGTTCCGATAGCAATCCGCTTCACACCCGATGTTTCAATCAAAATGGACGCGAATTCATCGAACACTGATTCGAGTGTCTCTCAATTGAGTACCCAATATCTGTCCATCCATTTGAGTGTTAAAATCGATGGCTATAAGCGTCGGGTCTTGTAGATGGGCGATGTGGAAGATGATGTGGCTACAAAGAAGGTGAATACTGAGATGACGAATCATAGAGAAGTATGGAAGAAGAACACATTCTGTGCCAATTCCAAATGAATTGAAGTTAGGGCAGCAGATGATGACGATAAATTAATCCGCACTATTGATTTCTCTGGATACTGATTTGTCACCGTAATTTGAGGTTAAATAGTTGTCGCCTCTAGGAACACATGTGACAAGATAAATGCTCCATATTTATTATTTATGAGGAAAACCGCGCAGTTATCTTGAACAGCATGTATATTTTATTACGCTATCATCTGGCATTCGAAGGGACCTTACACCAGTATTTTTTTTCTTGATAACTTCTATTGGCCTTAGTCTATCGTAGTTACTAGAATGAGGCTTATTTCTAAGGCCTAACAGGCTACAGCTTGATTAGGCTTTGTCAAATTTATTTGCCAACGGTAGCTGCAGCTAAGTTTTATTAATTTTACATCTAATCTCTTAAAGCAGCGAAGTTACCTTGCTTTGTCTACGAAAGATTTTTTTAAATTTATTTGTACTTTAAAGCTATCTTCCCTTTCTTATCATTATCATCATCTACAACTAATCTACAATTACAACTTTAATCAGTGTCCATCATTTTAATTTTAATCAGTGCCGAGCAAACAATTTGCATTAAGATTTGATATTGCTTTTTGCTTTCATATATCGATAAAAACCCATCACAGGTTGTTAACCTGTCTCATATGAACCTCTTTACTAATTTCAATCATGCGTATGATTTGCTAGTTGATCCTTAGCAGTTAAGGCGTGAACTAACGACCGGGAACTATGTAGAAGATTTATGTGTCCTGCTTATTTACCGTAGACGGGGATATAAGATGTTCATGTCTTCATTTTATGTCGTTTCCAGGTAAACCTAGCAGTGTTTATTGGCTCAGTGACTGAGTAGTCGATTCTTGCACTACACGTGGATACGATTCTTAATTATCCATATATTGTGTAATACGTTCAATAACTTCGAATTCCTTTTCCCTGTAACGTAATTATTAAATGATATCAAATCATCTAAAACTAAATCAAAACAATACCTGTAACCAGTGCAAAAACATACCTGCAGGTAGAGATTATTATCAAAGAGTTAACCATGAAGTAAAAATAAAGCAACCAACAAAAAAAAAACACTCAATAACTAAATCCAATAACTTGAACCGATCGAAAGCCATACAATCACAATTTCAATATTAAAATTCCGTACAGATGTCAATGACACAGTTCACCCTGCGCGTACGCATGTCCTTGTGAGCGCTTTCGCCGAATACTTGCGCCCGCGTCGCCAATCCGCCATACTGGTGCCATGTTGCGGAAAAGCCAATAACTTTGGTAGTCGCAATCTCTCTGATTGGTGGTTGCAAATTGCGTATGTCAATGAAGGTAGTTTCGTTTAGATTATGTATTGTTTTGCGTAAGTGGAGAAAGTTGTGCATGGATATAAGGGCAGTGTGTGTCCTCGTATGGTAATTGACTCCAGAATTCGTTTGCTGAATTGTGTCACGTGTTACCAAGTTAACCACGCGACCACGCTTTAATTCATTGTTCACTGTTTCTGCAACTAGTATGTAGTTTTACTAATAGGTCATCCGTTGATATCACCCAATAGAAAATGGCTCTGATCTTCTATATCTTTTCATTGACCGTAATACCCCGAAATTTCAAGCAACTTTATTCTGTAACAAACAATATAATAAGGGCAGGAAAATAATGAAACAATTCAAACGTATGTATTAAAAACTTTCTAACCGTTACCAATTCCTTAATTAATATGATAAACAGATCTGGGTACTCATAAATACTTAGCTAAATCTCTGATGGTGACAGTTGATTGGTCACCGTTATTACCTGTCACTTGTCATGAACCAAAACATGTGCAAGTAGGATTTGTTCGAAGCTGACTGATGAATCGGTAACATTATACATATTAAAATTAATTCTACTTCAGTTACTGCCCTCAACGGGAGTTCTAGTACTGATCTTCAGAGAATAGTAGGTACCAAATCATCACACAAAAATGTGGTAGTAACATTTCTAATATTGTAAGTTGAAAAAAGCCTTTTGAGCATTCTCAAAAGGCTTTTTTCAACTTACAATAATGTCTGATTTTCTTATCTTGTAACACATAGAGAAGAAGGAAAAGATAGAATTTTGCCAAATTATGACGGTGATGGCTATTGAAAAATAATGCTTTTACTAACACAATTATTTTACGACCAAAGTTAATATAGCGAAACTAGCAACAATGGATTAAGCTTATTGCGCAAAAACATAATTATCAACAAAAAAGAGAGGATCTTGAATCAACATCAACCATGATGTTTCGAAAAAGATACCAGAAAAATCTCTGCACACAATCGACTTCTCAAAAGTGAATACTGCAAATTCGTTGTCCAATGACCACAAGTTTTTGCACAACTTCGTTGGCACGAGTGACTTAACCTCAGTACCATTTGTAAACAAGTTTGACATAATACGTATTACACTCGATAGACGAGATAACAGTACTTTTGGCGACACTAATTACTTATATTTTTAAATTATAATCATTATCGAAATGTGATTCAGTAATGTAGTATGTAATTTTCTTGTGGGTTTCAACTTTCTAATATTTGTTGTTATAATAATGTATTTGTAATAGTTGTTTTGATTGTATGAACAAATGTTATAGTACCTTACGGTCGCGCTATTTAATTCATAAACTTTGCTCTGCAATCAGTTTTTTGAAGTTCTAGTTAGTTCTGTACTCATAATTAAGCTCACAATCCTTCTAACACATACTCGTATTACTAGCTTACAATATCAAAAATGTAACGTATATTTCTCACTGTTTTAAAAAAAAACAAAAAAAAATCTAAGACTCGAAGTGAGCGATGAATATACACACATCAACACCGTCTAGGGATATTTTGTATAAAGTTCTTAAACTCAAAAAATACTGGCCACTTTTAAATTCTTTTGAAGTACGTTTATTTTGTAAGCCTTTTTGAACGATTCTAAATTTGAATTTGAAAAAATACATTAAAAACAAAAGATTTACGCGGCATAATGGTAGCGAAGTCCGAAGGTTTCATTTACCTACAGTAGTTTGTGGCTTTTTTTTTGTGTCCAATTTAAGTTTTATAACAAATTATCGGTTAATTCCGAATTAATGTTATTGTGTGCATTATGCAGCGGCGCCATTTAACTAGAGAAGAAATGTTAAGGGCAGTAGGCATGCTCCAAGCTGGGGCTACTCAACGGAGTATTGCTGAGGAGTTTGGAACAAGACAAAACGTGATATCAAGGTTATGGTCACGTAACGTGACCATAACCTCGGTACTCCCATAGAAGCAGAAAAGCACAGCTTGCCTTAATAAAACAACGAATTAAAAAAAAACAGTCAATGCAGAAACAAAATATTATAATTTATCTTCAAACTGCATGCCACGCGTTAAACGGAACGTATTGATGCAACGTTGTCAGGTTTACGTACTCAATAACTGTCATTCTCTCGTCGTTGCCTAACTTCATATTAGTTCATATGTCTCCCGAGCTCCCGACCCCGGCCGATCGGTCAAACAAGTCAATCGGGCATAGTCGGGCTAGGCCAGCCCTTTCTCTGTCACACCCACTACAATAGCAGCGGTAGAGCCGCTGCTTTTCCGACCTCTCTATTTTACCAACATTTCTAGGTGTTTTTGTTTCGAACTTTATGCCGGTTTTACGACAGAATGTATAGGATTTTAAGCATAGCTTCTGGTTGAATGAATGAAGATTGCGAGAAAATGTGAATATTTGAGTGAATGCTCGCGACGCGATTTAATGGGATTTCGATTTAGTTCAAATTTGTCTTGATCGTTGATAATTTTTTTATTGTGATTTGATATATTCCATTTATTGTTAGTAATTTAAAATTTGGGAATAGTTTTTGCTGTAATTAGCTTTGTTTTGAAGTGATTAAAACAAAGCGAGAGATTGATTGCGTGAGTGATTTTTTGAATTTAAAGTTTTTTTATTCGTTTTTGCTGTAGGTACCTAATTAGCTTTGTTTTGAAGTGATTAAAGTTTCTTATTATCTACTAAAATGAATTCGAAAACGCATACAATTATGCCTTGTGATGGATTAAAGTGTGTGAAAGTGTTACTGTGCAAGGTAAATACTTTGAATACAGATAAATATAACCTCGTTACTTCACCTAAACCTACTCCAGATTTATTTTGGTTTTTGCGTCAACCAAATTAAAGTTTTTGAGTCATGGTTGCGTAATGAATTCCTTGCGCAGTCAATGCAATATACGAAAATGCCTTGCTAAATAATTCTGCTCCTCGTTTAAGACGTAACGTTACTTGCGTTCGTACAGAGTATAAACGAATCTTTGTTCAAGTAATTGATAACATATCGTCTGAAATTAAAGATAGATATTCAGAAATGTTTAAATTAGAGTTTTTCCAATTGCTTAATAATAAACAATATAATAATTATAATCAAAATTTTCGGACAGCGGCATTACATTCGTTACTCAGCATTTATCCAAACTAATGTCAGAACTCGGAACAAAAAGTGCAACTTTTTTTTTTTTTGTAAATTGGGCTTTACCCCCATATCATTGCTGGCACGCCACTGGAGTCACGTTATCGTGCTACTGGTGAAGTGGCTGAAAGACACCCAGGCGGGAAGCGCATAACCACTCAACGACAAGACCGATTTTTGCAAGTTGCCGCGAGAAGACAACCAAATGTTACGGCCATGCAGTTGGTTCAGAGGCTCCAGTCAGAGCACCAGTTGCTTGTGAGTGACCAAACTGTGAGGAGAAGGCTGCATGAAGCTAACCTTCATGCTTGCAGACCGCTTTGTACTCCAGCACTACGCCGAGGAAATCGTGGACGACGACTAGAGCGGGCTCGTGAACATTTTCTCTGGGAAGAAAACCAGTGGTCTGTAGTGCTGTTTACCGATGAGTCCCGGTTCGGTTTCTATCCCGATACACGTAGAGTGCGTGTTTGGCGAGTTCCTGGTCGTGAGAGCCGTCTGCAACATCCTCAGGAAGTCCATTCATACCACGGCGGGACAATTATGGTTTGGGCGGGAATTCGTGTTGGTGGAAGAACAGACCTCGTTTGGATCAGAAACACCATGACGGCTGAAAAATACCGTAACGAGGTGCTAGTACCAATAATCTACCCCCATCGACTACAAATGGGCCAAGAATTCACGCTCGCACACCACGCCCGTCCGCACACAGCGAGAGTGGTGACGAGCTGGTTGCAGGAGCACGACGTATCGGTCTTAGGCTGGCCCGCTCAATCGCCTGACCTAAACCCCATAGAACACGCGTGGGACATGCTCCAAAGAAGGGCTTTGAGGAATTTCCCTGCAAACGTTGCGACGGAAGAGCAACTTTTTTTGCATCTTAGCCGGACCTGGGACAATATACCGCAGCAAGACTTGGATAACTTAATCCAAAGCATGAAAAACCGTTGCAGGACCGTTATTAACGTCATGCGTGGTTTTACTGACTACTGATTTTTCACAGAACTGTTAAAAACAAATTATTTTTTCCTTATTTGTAAATTTTTCTTGAGAAACACATTCGTTGTTAGTTTTACCATTATTTCATGTTTTTTCTTTATTTGAATAAAAATTTGTTTACGCTGGGATGGGCTTTATAAAAATATATACATGTTGTATGCTATTTTTAATACATTTTGAGTAAATTGAGTAAATCCAAAATATCCCTAGACAGTGTTGATGTGTGTAGATCAAATGACGACCCAAGCCAAATTGTAGTAACATTGCAGATGAGTAACTACGCATCTGCATCAGTACACGTCATGCCAGCAGAGCCAGCTGATGTCCATCCCGATGTCATCACACGGTGGGCGTCAGTCGACGTCAGACACAAACATACAACGTTTTTCTTATAATTATAGTTACAAATTAAAATAACACTAACATTATCAAAGTGTGTGGGATTATCGAAAACAATGCCGACGTCTAGACGCCTAAATACATTCATTCTGGTATGATTTATGAACAACTTTGTATGAATATTCTCAATAAAATAAAAAAAGCCGTAATAAGCAATTCTCTGTTTGTCCCTTTTACTGATTAATGATTCCAAGCGCAGTGTCGCTGGTCAAGGGCAAACTTGAAACGATTGAACTTTTTTTGCCCATAAAGCATAAAACTCCAACATAAATGGAGACCGATGATATCTCGGATTTAAGATTGGTGGTAATTTTGCAATTATTAATTTTTTAGCTGAAAAGTCGCAAAAATGAGAGGAAGCCAGACGAACTAAATATACCAAAAAGGTGAACATGAAAACTACAAAAAATTATTAAGTGCACAATTAACTGAAAATTAGATTGTGTTACGGATGAAGTGAAAGAGATGAAGAAGAACTTGACAGACAATGAACGCTTGATATAAAGATCATTGATTTACTACACACATAATTAAATTTGTTTCTTATGTAATGGCTGTCGGCGAAACCTAATCTAACCTTAAGTATGGCTGTAACTAAGCGGTATGGGGGATTGTCATGTCTACGTTCACAACTCTTTTAAACTCAATATCTAGTTTTTTGTACTTCAATCTTTGGCCTATAAGTGACAAAGTCGTAAGCCACTAAAAGTCCACAGTTTCGACACGATCTTATCCTTCACCGTCCACAGAGCTTTGACGATATAATTAACAATTTTACCTTTAAATTAGTATTACTACTAGGCACGAAACGACTGTTTACAAGAATTGAAGTGTAATCTCAGTCAGATTTGCTGCCCCACTGAGCCATTGTCAAAATACGAAATTCGTTACATCAGTTTTTTGTACTTTGCGATTAAGACGTGACCTTCCCTCAATGACTGATTTCTGTCGATTCTTACGAATAAAAAGTATCTTCAGACAGTTTCTACCTGAAGTACTTGTGGTTTTCGGTGAAAAATATTCATGTTTGAAATAAAAATATTCTTGGGATAAGATCATTAAGTTTTAATCGTCTTCCAAAAAAGCTGCTACGATAAGTCTGTAATCCAAATGTACCCAAATAATAAGACTTTACTGAGGGTAAATATGTTAACTGATTTTGATTATTTTTCCTTGTACTTATCCAAACTGGTTTCCACGATTTCTAGATTTTCCTGTACTACAGACAACTTCTTGGATTTTGATGAAGCCGACGATAATCTTATAATTATTACTCTGACCTCCGAGTTTCACCCCGCAAGGACTTTCCTCTTAATATTTAGGTCACGGAAATCCAGTTTCGTTAACTGAGAATTTGCAGATGCAAGCGAGTGTGTTATGCATACAAAATAGAAAAAAATATGTGCAACTCGTACTTAGATTGCAGATAGTCGAGGAAGAACGTGCAGTTATCTCGTGGTTGTCTCGTAATGAGAATTCCAAAGTTTTTTTGTCTATATAGCTTTATAAAAAAAAGAGCCACCCAGGGTACGCTACCAAGACCAGTATTGTTGTAAACGAAATACAACTACCAAAAGGCTGCTGAAATATTTTATTTTTTATTTTTTTTGCTAGCCTACTCTGTCCCACTCCAGGGCGAAGGCCTCCCTCCACTCTTTCCACTTTTCGCGAACCCGCGCGTCCTCCTTCCAGTTTTGACGGAATCGATCCAGTTCATCCCGCCATCTCCTTCGTGGCCTGCCGCGACCCCGTCTCACTGTGTCAGGGCACCAGTTTCCTGATATTTTGGCCCACAGTTTGTCCGGCATGCGGCAGACATGTCCTGCCCAGTCCCATTTGAGTTGAGCAGCTTTTTGGGCCACGTCAGCTATTTTTGTTTTGGAACGCAGCATTGTGTTTCGAACACGATCCGTTAATTTAACACCTAGTATACTGCGTTCCATTGCTCGTTGGCAAACTTTGAGTTTGGACTTCTGGATGTTAGTCAAAGACCAAGTCTGTGCACCATAGGTCAAGACGGGAAGAATACACATGTCCATAAGTCTTCTTTTCAGTGCTATAGGCAACTTACCTTTAAACAGTAAAATTATATTATAATTAGTAAAATTATAATTGAAATATTTTAATCTGCGTAAACTATTCAAGAATTATTTGACAAACACAAAGTACTTTATAATTGAATGCACACACAGTTCATTTATACGTTAACGATCTGTTTTTAAATATGACGATTTGTGTGTAGCTAGTTGCGTAGTTTAGTTGTTATTTAATATCAACGCTCAGCCATACTTTACCATTAGGCTTGTAAAAATTTTACGTTATCTCTGAAATACGTACTTATATTTTAAAGACCAGATCAATTTATACAGTATAATTACGATTACAATCATCGTTCAATAGTTTAATTAATAAATTATCTTTACAATTATCATTCAATAAGTAAATTTATAAATTATCATTTTCATAACAATTTTCATTCAAAAAATCTATTAATAATTATCATTATTATTAAAACGAGTCAACAATTTTTCTACATTGAGACTCTGTTATTTAAATCTTTCAAACCACTTAGTAATTTATTGAAAATAATTAGGGCCATGCAAAAGCACTGTTGCGGATTAAAGTGGTTTGGCATGATACTTGACAAAGATTGCTGTTGTCACGTATATTCCTTGAGAATACATCAGCTAGGCGTTCAAAACGACTTGAATTTTACTTTACTAACATAGCCACTTGACGAAAATATAAATACACGGAAGTTTCAAGACATTGTATCACTTAAAATAGGGCTTGCTACCTAGTTTAAACAGTGATTGTACACCATCAGTGCCCTGCTTTATTTGACTCCTCTTACAAAAAAGAACAGGGTTATAGGGGGTCAGGTAATGCTGGACACTGAGTGTACTAACTAACCTGCTAATTTTGTCACCTGTCTGGTTCAGTTTATGAATACTACAACAAGTACGCAGTAAGAATAACATCATCAAGTTTAACCGGAGAGAAAATGTATTCTTTTAAACACGTACAACGATAATGTATGCAGATTAGATAGACGGGTTTACGAACAGCAATGCTAAGGTTTTTGTACATTTTATTACAACAAAAAGCTGAAATGATTCAGTCATCTTCATGTTTGTATATCTTTAAGAAACGAAATAGAAGCATGCACTTTCAAAGACGAACACAATCCCATCGTTACTAGTGCTACCATATTCCTAAAATCAAGTCAAGTTCGTTCGATCATTTCTACTTTTACAAAATGATTCACACAATTAGTAAACTTTACAAAAATGCGTTAAACTATAACACTGTGTTAAGCGTTTGTTTTGCTGACACAGAGTCTGGTTAGCTTCACTACTCAACATAATTTCATTACAAACCCATAAATTATTGAAATAGATTTTGCTATAGCGCTTAGAGCTTCTTCAAACTTTTGAGCTGATGTGTAAGCATCAACTTTGGATGGATGTTCAAAAACTACTTTAGGTTAATGACAATGTTTATTATCACTGATGCTAATTTATTTTCTATGTTCGCTATTGATAAAAAAAACTGCTTTGAATACCAGCAACTTATCAGTATTGTCTTCTATAATTGGATGGTCGTTAGATATCTCATGACAGCCAATGGCGGCTCAAATTACTTATAATTATGTGGATATTATTGCATATTAAATTACCCGTACCTATTATCAAGTTATTTCTACCATTGTTACTACGCACGTTGCTATTTACACGCTCGATTCATATATTCAGGAAAGTAATCAAAATGGCGGAATCATTGATAAATTAATGTAAATTTTACCAGTTTCCTGTTTGATAATGACTAATGAGGTAATTATGATAACTATGCCGCATTGTAGCAGATTCTTACGTGTCAATCGTACGCACTGCAGTGGATTCAGATATAATCGCTTTTATTGCAGCAATGTTATTGTATTAACATTATTCGTTGATTACGTTGTGAGTATAGTTTTTGATAAAGCTGGGGGCGGTATCACACGATAGACTCATGTTTATAAACTGTTTGTCTTCACCCTTGCTCTTGTTGAGTTTTTTACTATTGGTTGAACTATCTTAATTAGCTTTGATAAGTTTTGTTGACTACAGAAGTTTTAAACGTTCTCGCTCGTGTCTCGTTCTTTTATCGTTGATTGGGACTCAGTCCTAAAGTTCACGGACTTTGGTTTAATACCAATAATTATTTACCTGTGATACATACCTATAAGCCGAAATAACAATGTTTATGTACCAAACATGATCACTAAACGTAGGTTTTCCCTATTTAAGCAATTGTTGTTTTCGCTTCGTAAATGCCACCGTTTCCATGTGTCATTTTATGTATTATTGTTCCCAGAATTATATTAATTTACAAATAAGCTTGGAAAAAGCGGCTTTAGTATTCATAATGAGACTTTAGTTTTAAAACTGTGCTAGCTAACACTGAGTCACCGACAGTTCATGTGAGTGATTTTTGTGCGGTTCGATTGTCGCATCCGGAATTGTAGTAGTAGAGCATATCATGGTAGTAAATAATAGTGTTACAATTTTTAAGGACACCATTGAAAGTTATCGCACGAAAACAGTAGGGAAACTTTGAATTTTTTTCATCCGTACAATCCGTTCCTTTTAAATGAGACGTAACAAGACTTCTCTAGCAGAAATTTTTCATATAATAGCATCATTCAATTAGTTCTGTACTATCTGTCGAACAATTATTTAATCTCATTCTATCTCCTATTACAGTATCTCAGTATCTTTGTCTTGCCTTTATTCTAATTTATTTGAGGTCGGCACAACCTATATTCTTTTTCTTCCATACTTCTCTATTATATCACTATTCAGTCACCGGTGCCGCTTGGAATCACCCTCTAGTTAGTCAGTAGGCCACAGGCTGTCAAATTCTCGTTCCGTACGAAACAGTGGGCTCGCATGCGCCATTGATTGCACAAAACAAGTCTAATGGGCACCGCTGCGCCTGCGCTGTCAACTGGCCCGGTTTCTTTAAGGTGAAGGTTCGATGCCGGCGCAGGCTCAATAACTTATGAGATATAAATAACGACTGCTAGCTTTTATTACCTCACTTCAAGTACTGGTGAAATTATTCTCTTCATTGGCAAAAGCATAATGATATAATATATTCTCTGCATCATCATCTGCCTTATTGATAGTGTGCGGTTTTAAGACATCATGATCATCATCTGCTTAGTCTTTTCTATGTTGGGGTCAACTTTTAGTTCAATTGAATGCAGTTTAATACCAGTAGTTCACATGGACTTCCTATCTGACCACAACCTGGATACTCAGACCGACCCTTGGTAAGATTGGTTGTCAGACTTTATGGCTACTTGCTTGAGTAATTTCTTTGTCCATTGAAATACTGGTATTCAGCAGCATTTGGTTAAATTGAAATTGGTTCCAAGATCGTTGGGAAAAGGCTAGGCAGATAATGAACGTGATGATTTAAATGAAGAAATCTAAAAACGAAAATAACTCTGCCTGTTCCTACATCTACTGAAGTTAAATTGTTATCTACCTGTGATGATATTGACATCATCATCTCTACAGTAGCTACTAATTAACAACCCACCTTGTTATCATCCTACAGCTAATTTAAACAACGATCAATAATCTTAAACTGATAACGTCACTACCCGCAGATTTACCTTTAAAATGGAAGGCCACGTACATAAGCATTGGAAATTCCAAACTGAGTAATTTACCTTACTCAAGTTCAAAGTTTTTTGCGAAAATTGTCGGTGTTTCTTATCATGCTTCTTTAACTACTATTATATTTGTAGCTGCTTCGTTGGCATAGTAATCACAAGTACGTTCAGCATGAGGTCCGAAATCCTATTGTCAGGTCAGGCAAAGAGTTATTCCAGTTTTCCAATAGGAATTTCGCAATCGCAACCAGAAGACATTGGCTCGGCTCCTGTTACATGAAACTTCTACATAACCGGCGTTTGCGTAGGTACACATAATGCTGTGTCAAGTTGTGTTCTTATAAATAAAAAAATAAAAATAGATGTTTCTCATACAATTGTACTACAGCACAAAATTGAGGCAGACCCTGCTTCTGATGGAGCTACCCCGCAAATTACCATGGGTCTACAATTGTTAAACCATAATTAAGAAGGATAGGAAAAGTTTAGGTTCTTTGATATTACAAAATTATTTTAGCATGTTCAGGTCTGTCTGGGGGATGTGGGTGTGAGTGATGTGTGTGTATCTTAGCGTGAGATAGGGGTATCAATAAAGACTAGTCAATAACATGAGCCGTGATTGTATCGATCGACTCTACTAAATTGATATTTGAGACAGCTACGGGCACCTACTTATTAATCAGTGATTATTTTCTTAATTGGACTTATTATGTTTCATAATCTATTGATGCTCTTGAAAACTGCTTCCAATTATATCAATAAGTGTAATTTGTGGTATTGTGAGAAACAGTACTTTGTTGGATAATTACGTAAATTACTTTATCCTCATCCAAAAGCTTATTGCAAATGTCTGACGAATCTCAACGGACAATAAGACATACACAGTTGAAGAGGTCAACAATAAACCTGTACCCGGCACACGCAACGCTGCTCTCATTTAAACATCTATCACTCAGACAAGTGCCAAGGAAATTTATTAAAACAAACTGAGCAAACCTGCATCGGAACCCGTTGCCCCTGACGGGTTTGGGACCGTCAGTAACATATTGCGAGCGAGAGCCCCAAATGACTCCACTTTCGACGGCCTTCGTCATAGTACTGTCCCCGATTTGCGCCGATCACTTGCACAAGAGTTGTTTGCGCACAATTAGAGTGATTGCGATTTGAGACCTCCGGACAAATTGGTCAGTTTGATCAATGGATGGAAACATTTGCATAAAATAATCATTGACACTTTACTTTTCGGCTATGCTATTATTATGTTCGTTTGATGTTCGAGAACATTTTAGATAGCCAGTAGAAATGATTCATAGTTTTCGTCTACAGCAAAGTGTGATTCCTAGTTGAGCCTATTAATATTCAGGAAACAAAACATTGCGCCATTGCACACTACATTAAACACAAAACAAGTAATAAAATGACAACAATTAAGATCATTAAAGTTCGTAAAATTTTGATTACCATGTACTTCATCATTAAAATGCCATCAATGGATGTCTGGTGGTTTAATTTCGTTCTCAAAGAATTTCGCGGACATTCATTCATTAATTAAGCCATAAGAACAAATGGTAAAGGTCGTTTTGTTTCGTGTTTTCATGTTGTCTTGTGTGAATGACTATCGCTATATTTGCGAAATTATAAAGGTTGATTTCGTTTCTTTCATTTTCTCTAACCAATCCATCTTTACTTCTTGTTTTAGTAGATACAGTATATCCGAAAATAAGTGCATATTTATATCGTTATCAGAATTTGATCTTGTTTTGTCTCTCGTAACAGTTTTAGCTTCACGTTCACCTTCATCTCTGAAAGCTATTGTTTCTAAAAGATGTAACAAAATTAATAAGTAATCTATGCATCGTCCGTGTCTTGAATACTAAACAGTCACCGCGACCTTGGTAATGTTAACGGGTAAATTAGTTCCGGCGTAATGATTCCCTTCCATTCTTAGTTTTATTTATAACACTTATATTTATTGGTCTTCGTAATAGTTTATGACTAGAAAATATTATGCTATCATCGATAAGATCTCCCTTCATAATCTTGAATTTTTCTAAGCCTGTAGGATTTAATATCTACGTCTTTATTAACCTCAATATCTTCTGCTTGAATAACTATAAACTACGCAAATATTCTTTCACAAAAAATGTTTAATGTAATATGGATCACGACCATTCGTCGTGGTTTAATGATGCCCATGTTCAGGTGTATTGAACTAGCCCAGAGGCTAATAAGGAAAGAAAATTTGCATATAACAAATTGCTGAATCTAGAAAACTGTCACGATCTTATTATTGAAACCATCAATAGTTATTTTCTTAATCATCAATCAAAAATATCAATACAAAAATATTACATAATGAATCTGTAAATCAGATTCATTTTGTAATATTTTAGTTAACCGGTAATTTTGGATTATCGTGAAGTAATAAATTAAGTGACACAAGTGCACTTATATCATGCAGGTTTGAGAACGCAATACAATTATTAGAAACATTTCAATCCAAATATGCACAGTTTACTGGTCCAAGAGGTCCTTCTTTAAATTAACCTGGTCATCCCTGAAGGTTGTTTTGTTGTAACAACTTGATAATTTTTGGTACTACTGGTACCAATCTTAGATGTACCTAATATTTAATAATGATTGTCTCCATTATCTTGGTCATCATGTCAGCCCCTCTGGTGATTTTTACCATCTAGAGAGAGATAATGAAGCAAATAAACAACATGTGTGGTTGAACAACCAATTTTGGGGATCCCTCGTTGTTCGTAACCCAAGCATGGAAGAAACGAAAACCCAATTGACGCGGAAACCAAGATCAACAGTTAAATCCTAACAATAAACGTTAAATGGAGCGATAAGCTTTGTTTTTGCTTATAAATAATTGTTCGACATAAGGTCAGACCGGCCTCAATGTTTTTATTATAATTTTCAGGCAAAATTTCAATAGATGGTTCTTTACTCTAAGAATTCATTTGTTGCCAGCCATTGTTGTAGTCTTATTTTTATTAGTTGTCACCAAGGCCGAAGTAGATAATGTCAGTCTAGAGATCAGTTCAAGTAATTATTAGTATGAGGTTGTATCAATAGAAGTAGCTAGTTACGCTGATTTATCTATGAATTACTATTAATTGGTAAGCTTTCCGTATATGTTGGGAGTAATGAGAGTAATTGATTGTATAGTTTTTAATAGGGAGTACTTCTCGTTATTTAGTTTCCAGCCTTGACTTCAAAACTATTCCGTATTCAAGCTGTTCAAAATTGACAATTTCAGTATCATAAACAAACCTCTGTAGCTTATTCAGAAGAAAATTGTCATATTTTTTGGCCTCATTTATATCATCGTTATTTAATACAACAACTGTAGATTGTACCCCTAGCTATTGGGCCTTTAGCTAATTAAACCTGACACTTAAACTTCCTTTCCATCTTACATCATCAACAGAATTTACATACCTACTCCGTTATATCTCCTCTGTAGAAACTATTCCGTCGCACCAAATCGTCTAGCAACTCCACACGTGCAGCTCATCTAATGACATATGGGTTATTGTTCACGCGACCTTCGGACGCGAATCAGATGGCTCTGGACCTTTTCCTCGTTCGTCACTACAGAATGATGAGCAGTCCAAAGTCTGTCATTTAAGTGGTACGATCTTTTATGGGGAGTTTTTGTTCCAAGTTTGGTGAATTGGCCTTGAATAAAGCTTCAATCTATTACTGTGCTTGATTAATAATTTACTTGGAAAAACACAGCCTTACCTTACCTTATACCTTATTTGCAACGATAAACACTAAGACTACTATACTGAGAAACCATACGGAGACAGCCCAAGATCTATAATAACAGTCATCATCATCATTGTCTTCATTCATTTGTGGTCGGCGCAGCATGTCTTCTTCTTCCATACTTCTCTGTTTCTCGTCATCTCATGAGGCTTCTCCCTCAACAGTGTCATCTAATATTTGAATAGCCAAGTTGAGGACGTTATTAACAATCGATCTTGGTAACACTAATCCGTATCACAGAGAGGATGCCGTGTCCCACCAGTGAGAACATTGCAGATCATGCGATGCGATCAATTAAATTGAGATTCAAACTAAGTCGACGGAAAAGGGTGAATTGTGGTGGTCAGCACCTAATGAAACGAAATATATGAAACATACTACTGCAAAGACACAATCTAATATAATGTACTAGCTGCACCACGCATCTTCGCCTGCGTCATAATACAGCTCGATAAATGGACTATCCAGCACAAAAATGTTTTGCTATTCCAACCAGTAGTTACTGAGATTAACGCGTTCAACCAAACAAACAAACTTTTCAGCTTTATAATATTAGTATAAACATTACATTGGACTTGAAATATTATTTTATTATAGAAAATAATTCCAAAACAAATTATTTCAGTTACGTAATGGTTGGTAATATCTGCCCAGCAACCATGGTGCCTTGGTTACTTCAGTTGCCTGTCAGTGGGATAAGTGATAGATCACTCCAATCTGGCAGCCTCCTGGAGATAAGATAACATACACATAGTTTATACAATAGCGTTATAACTGGAACAAATTTTTATTTTGTCGAGAATTTAGTAGATGTGGGTGATTTGTTGATGACGAACTAAGTTGAATCAAATACCATAATTGAGTTGCTTTTCTTATGATTTTCAATGCGGGTGTTTAATGAATGTGTGTGGGAGAGAATGACCGAAGAAGCTTTAAATGAATTGCGTGAGAAATAAGATGGCTAGATAGTGTATAATCATCATCATTCTGTTGCCCTCATTCCAATTCATTTGAGGTTGGCGCAGTACGTCGTCTTACTCTGCCATACTTCTGTTACTCGTCATCATGATCATGAACAAGACCCACAAAATCAATGTTGAAGTAGACAAACACTAGTTGAAAAAAAAAAAACACATTCTTAGGTAAAGAAGGCAAGAGCTTGGGTATTGATATGAAGAATACTTAGCCAAAAAAAGTCTTAACTACTTTTTATAAACAACAGCCAACGTTACTATATCTTGTAAGGCTTCACGTATTTTCGTGAATTACCTTATCACGAACCGTGCAATCTTTACGAATTGTCTTAAAAAAACAGTTGACAGTCTGAAATGTCTGACCTAAATATAAGATTAAATCCAGACTGACTGATTACAAATCTCTCGTACTCTTTGAACGATAACTGCATTCGAGAGTTACTCGAAACATCTTGAGGTTTTATGCAATTATATTCATTGCATTTATTTCTATATTTTCCTTAATCCGTCACTTATCATGAATAGTTTTCTAAATCAGATTACGAGGAATTATTACATCTTGTATACAGGGTGTAAATCACACACCCGTCAACCAAGCATTCAGTACATCAAACTAAGTACCCCTACGCAAAAATTTTGGATGGGAAACGATTTTTTTTTTTGGGTCAACAATCACATTTTACGGTAAAACTCAATGAAGCACTGTTAAAACATTGTGCTAGTGGATGCTTTGAATAGTAAACGGGTCATGGAGGTAATTTAAGTAAAGTTATAACCTGAAAAACTAGTATTTACAAAAACAGCTGTGAAAAATTTAAAACTTTGACCCCCAATATCTCCGTAACTAAGAGGTTCCCAGGTATGGTCTAGAACAAAAAAATGATCGCAGTGATGGGGAGAACAGTGCCCTTTGTTTGCGTTAAGGGTACTTTTACACCCTATATAGAGACCCTTGATGTTTCTGCTTCCTTTTATTCCATTCCATATCATCATCATCATCTTCCTGCGCATGTCCCATTCTACTTGCTGTAGGCGCAACACGTTTTCTTCTTTAATGCTACCCTGTGAGACGTCACAGCGTTATTTCCTCTTGAGTGACCGCTACAAACAATTAAATCAAAAGTCTTTTTGTCAAATTAATCTTAGATTCAATACTTTTTAAACGTCGAAATTACTTTTGTACTCTTGTCTCCCAAAATGCCCGCCTTCTGCCATTTCTTGAAACGAACGTGATCAAAATTGAACTGCGTTTGCAAACTAACGGTGTCATCATTGATTTGAAATATTGATTTTGACCACTATTTAGCGCTGTTTCGATGAGCTGATCCAGTTCACTTTTCCCCACAATTATTAATACTGAAAACGAGATATTTACCATGTTTACTTATTGTTTCGAGTTCCCGCTGTTCACTTATGTTGGTGCAATTCACTCTTAGTATTTTAACTGCGAAAAAGAAAGGGCCCAGGCGAAACTCCTTACTAACAATATAAAAAATCCAGAACAATGTTTAAGAGACAAATATGAATAAACATACATTTGTATCGCATCCCATAAATTACAGAGATAGTGGAACTTCATAAGAAGAAGCGAACAATATGGCACAAAGCAAATATTATGTACCTGAACGTGAGGAGACGGCGCCAGAGCATGTGACGTCATTACACGATTCATTTACTATTGGACATACCTACTTGGAAACATAAAAGTTGTAGAAGTCCCATTCATTAATATCTTTGTAATAGTATGATGCACGCTACTGAAGGCGAAACTTGTATATTAACACTCAATTTAGATTGCCATCGACACTGTAAAAAGAACGTAGGATCACTATGAATATTGCCGAATATTAAAACTTTAAAATTGTCCCAACACAAAGTTCTCTAGTGCTGGGCTGCGGGTTGTTCGAAAGCGCGGCCCCGGAACAGAAAGGGCTAACAAGGAACATGGGTGGTTTACAGAAGACTCGGTGGTTTTTAGTCAGTAGAAGTCTGTCACTCCCTTCCGCTCCGCCCAGAGCGGGAGGAATCATTTGATGATTTCCCAACCACCAAAAATAAAATATAAATTCTCTAGTGCTGACACTCACCAAAAAAACTCCAAGCTCGGCCCAAACTTTAGCCTAGCACAGGTACCTACTTCAAGCAGGTTTCGAGACACTGCATGAGAACGATAAAGCTATATAAGCTTGTATTTAGTTTGTTAGTATGTATTGATCATATCTTGCAACTGAATTTCAACTTAGTTCCCCCAACCTTTTGAGCCTTTGGTTCTGGTGCACTACATTTTCATGACATACATTCCATAATCCAGCAGCCAGATCGTCTCCACAAGAGGGAACTCCTCTATGGTCAATAGCGTCATTTGCTTAACCATTTCTCAACTATAGTGGGGTCGGTCTTCAGTCTAAACAGATACTGGTGGATACCAGTATTTTACATGGAGCGACTGCCTATCTGACATATTTTTATTTTCTTTTCATTTGGTAAAAGCTTGATTTTTTTTAACGTTTAATTTATATTTACCTGTGAATACTTTTAGAAAGTGCTCTATCTTTAAAGTAGACTTGACCTGAGAGACTTGTTTCCAGAGAGCCTTCTGCAAATATTTCTGTTGAGTGTGTTGCAACGGGTAATGTAAAAATACTTGGAAAAATAAACAACTATTTAGTATCTTACTCTGCATGGTATTGTCTTGCATTGTTATAAGTAGCTAATTTTGTGACCACTTTTTAAATAGCTTTTACCCGGTCTTGCATTTTTTCACGAAGTTAGTAGGTAATACCTATCTGTCTAAGTTTTGCCCAACAACTAATCGAGATCCTGTCTAACCGGATGCAGCTTCTTCCACAAGCCACGATACTCCATGGCATAAATGGTTGTCAGATTCTATAATTCCTAGAACTTCAATAAGTGTTACGTACTTGAATGGTTATGAATAACAAACTACTTTTTGTTGATAATAAAGATTGTTTTGTATTTTAAATTCGTCTACACGTTTTAGACTGTCACTAGGCTGCCACTGACCTTGTGATCTAGTACTAATTTGTATTGTTATTAGTAGTTATTTACCTCAACAAATCGTCGCCTTGGAGGGTAATAGAGCTATTCCACAGAAGTACAGTTCCGAGTTATGGACGTTTCAAAAATAAGGGTGCGGGTAAAAACAGTTATTTTAACATAAATCAGTGTCATATTGTAGTAGAGGGTTCAAATTTTTACCCTAGACTATTAAAACGTGTAACTATTGAATGCTATAATTAAAAAATACCAAAATATCATGGTTTTCAAATTATGTGGCTTAGGCCTGTTGACTACTATTTTATGTACAATGTAGTGCTCGTACCGAGTGCTCGTAGTACGGGGTGTAAGTCACTTAACTCTCTTGTCTCGTTGACTTTTTAATCTGATGACATATAAACTAACTAGATAAAAAGGCGTAAGTGGAGTAGAATATTTGAAAATAAATACAAAATAATTACTTTTTTATTTATTTTTAATAAAGGGAAACCAATTAAATGAACAGTTAAAAAGTAATATAGAAAAATTAAATGTGAAAGTTAAAATAAATTATTCACTTTCTGAGTTATCACTAATTGGTCTTTCTTCCAGATTGTTATAAAAATCATGATACCCTGAACCTTCAGTGATAAGAATGATGATGAAGATGATGGATGATGAAAGATCTACTACTATACTTATAGTACCTTTTGCGCAGAGATCTTTCAGATCCTTAAGTTTGTTGGCAGGGATATTAAGTTTTTTGTTATAGTGCTTCTGTAAATCTCAACATGGTGTCATAGCAGATTTGCGTAGAGCTCTGCGCTGTATAGTGTATCCATTTTAATAACAGCCAGTTCCAGAGCATGAACAGCAACTTCTAGAAGAGTATGATTTACACATTGTTCGTAAAAACGAAGCGAGAGAGCATAAAGTTTGTGGCAAAATTCGTACCAAAATAGATCCGGGCTTTGTCGCTTTTGCTATGGACCTGGAAAAAATGTGGCATGAAGGAGTGGGTACTAAAGGTGCATCGGAGATTGCCACTTGCATTTGGATTCATTTATCGTCATTGCCTGTAGAGTTAAAAGAAATAACTTTCTTTTCGGACACTGCTTCTGACCAGAACCGGAACACTATTATTGCCGCAATGTTTTTACATGCAGTAACGGTTTTACCAATCGAAACCATCAATCAAAAGTTCATGGAGTCAGGACATTCGGAGATGGAAAGCGATAGGGTTCATTCTGCAATAGAAAACAGAGGGAGGCATGTAGATATCTACACACCAGAGGGCTGGTACACTGTTGCACGTATGGCTAAAACCACCAAGCCCTATTACGAGTACAAGATTAAAGAGTAGATTTATTCTGATTTTTTTGACTTTAAGTCGTATAGTAACATAGTTATCACAAATAAAAATAAAGCAGATACTGGTGATAATATGAACTGGCTGTTATTAAAAATGGATGCAATATCGAAAAGGAAGTCCTAAAACAATATGTTTTAAAAACCAATTAACTAAAGAGAGTTTAAATCTTTACCTATAGGTACAGCCCAGAGCTCTGCGCAAATGTGCTGTGACACCATGATGCGATTTACAGAAGCTCTATAACAAAAAAAATTAAATCCCTGCCAATTAACTTAAAGATCTAGTCTAGAATACAGTATTACGATGTCATTATTTTGGAGGTCAAAAGTTCTATGAGCTCTTACAACTATTGACCACTCAATAATTATTTTCTATGACTTGTTTGCTATTCCTTGCTTGACTAAACACAATGAATCTAAGCTGCATACACTTTTTGACTCTTATTAAAACTACACTTACATTTATTGGCAAATTTAAAAATAACCTGCTTACAGTTATGATATCTATTAGATGTGTCAACTAATATAAAGTATGGCTCTTTGTGAGTACGTTAATGCAGATAACTCCATTTCGCAAAAACTGTGGCTTAGATCTATTGGCCTCCAAGGCGACGAAATACCTGACTGATATTGTTCTATAATATTACTTCCGTTAACCAAACAGGTTGACAAGCCCTGCAAACATTCACCTTATCATTTATCGCTTCTTCACACGTAGGGACTTAAGGACATGTACACTGACAAGACAACCAAAAGGGAATTATGTACTTCAAATAGTAATTTTTATACAATTTTGAAATTGAAAGTATAGCTGCATTCAATCATTCCTGAGTCCTGCTAGGGACGAGTCTTTGTTCAACTGGACCCGCTTGCTACTGGACCTATAGTAAAAGGTGATTTTTCACCCCAAAAAAAGTCGTTACAGTAACTTACGAATAGTTTGGTGAAGGGTCCGTTTACAACTGGTATAGGTACGCTAGGACGGATACTAGGTACAATAGGTGTAAATAAATAAATCTATAAAGTCTACATCACGAAAACACCGAACCGGTACACATGCACCAAAATCAATTTACACACGTTGCTTTCGGTGGTATTGAACCAGGGATGTTATGGAGCTCCGTAATCCGAAACTATCGGACATCTGAAATAAAAAAATATCCGAAACCGAAACCGATTGAAAAGTTTCGAATAAAGGCGGGGTCTAAAAAAATATTCATTATTTTTTACAAAATATGTTTTCGAGGTATTTTCAAAGAATTGGTGGGATTTTAGGGGTTTTTGAGAGTTGCTAGCACTGTGTTTGTTTTTCCCGGCCGAACCACTTGACAATTGTCATATTGTGTTGTAAAATTTTAATATCCGTAACCATAACTAGCGGAAAATTCGAAATAATTTCATATCCGTAACCATAAGGATAATATTACTCCTATATCCGTATCCAGATTCATATCCACAACATCCCTGGTATTGAAGCGATGTCCACAGTTTCCGATGGTACTCCACTACACACACATATTTGACATAATATTAACACCACAATAGCGGCGTGAGGTACCGTTTCACGTCCTTATGTCACAAACGTGACTATGTATAAAAGGTTTTATTTTTACTACGGACTTGGTTATGTCATGAAATGGATAAAATTGTTGTATTGAAGACTTCGAGTTTCTGATTAAAAAAAACAGGACCATCACTACATAGTATAAAACAAAGTCGCTTTTTCTGTCCCTATATCCCTATGTATGCTTAAATCTTTAAAACTACGCAACGAATTTTGATGCGGTTTTTTTAATAGACAGAGTGATTCAAGAGGAAGGTTTTAGTATATAATTTGACCGACATCCACGCGGGTGAAGCCGCGGGCATCAGCTAGTGTAGTAATAAAGAAAATAGGGCCAAATAAAACTAGTGTTTATTTTCATTTACGCTATCGACGAAATAAATAGATTCAACCAAAGTACAGCTACGACTTGATTAAATGGCTTCGCGAAAAAGCTCCGCTACTTTTAAGAATGTTGTAAAAAGTTTATCTAGACGAAAGTTGAGATTACCATAATTATTATCATCATCGTCTTCCCTCGACCGGTAGGTACTTGAGGTCAGACTTGCTCATTTTTTCCCTCTCCATTCTCCACTGACAGCCGCATGGCATGTATATCTTTCTCTTCCTGGTCCATTGCTGGCTCTTGTGATACATGAACTCCTAGTACAAGAGCCAGGGCTACATTGCTCCTATCGGGACTGCGGGTTGTTCGAAAGAGATAGCGCCGACCCGCGGCCTCGGACACAAAGGACTAACAAGGAACATGGGTGGTTTTTAGTCAGTAGAAGTCTGACACTCCTTTCTGCTTCGACTAGAGCGGGAGGAGTCATTTGATGAGTTCCCACACTCAAAAAAGAAAGTGCTATACTGAGGTTTGTGAGTAAGCATTTGTCAAAAAATTTATTGGTTCAAGTAAAGACTAACCAAAGGATAAAAGCGTATGAAAGAACATAGCAGGTGGCCTTTAGTGGCTTCTGCTTACCCCTATGGGAAAAAGGCGTAAGTTTATGTACGTATGTGTCATCACATCACTATTTGTATGTATAATATCTGACAGTGTAATTTTAAACCTTAGTAGCATCGTTTTAAAGGTTTATAACTCTCAATACGTGTATCCAATACATAAGTTAGTAGCTAATAATATCATTAGATACATCTGCCAACCTCAACCCGAATCCTTGATTTCTTCACTTGTGACATACAGACTTACAAATTAGAGGCACACGACGCGTACGCGCTTTTCGTATTTTTGCTAACCGATTCCATCACGATTTTCATGATTTTTTTATTTGAACATTAAATACTATCAATTTTGGATGAATTTCTCTACATGTTACGACATTATGGTAGCCAAAAAAAGGTGACATGTAACCTAAATGTCACCTTTTTTTTTTCTTTATTTTGCTCTGGGTGGAGCGGAACGGAATGACAGACTTGTACTGATTGAAATCTAGCCATGTTCCATCTTAGCCCTTTGAGTTCCAGGGCCGCCAGGGCTGCGGGGCTGCTGGACTTTCGGAAAGATATCTCTTTGGAACAGTTCCGCAGCCCCGGCAACAACTATGTCGCCTTACCAATAACTTTTGTTTTTCTCTGTGCCCCTGATGATCCTGCCAAGATTATGGTTTTAATTCTACTGAATTATAGAGTCAACCTAAATTGACCAAATGTGTCGTCATTATACAAAATTATAAAAGACTAGTTCTTTCGATAATTTAAATAAAAGTTATCTTCTTTGTATCGCTAGCACGATAATTTTAAAACATAGTTAGCCTAGAAATTCGCCACTTCCATCGCCTCTTCGGTGGTAGCTCAAAGGTTACCTCTGCTTGCTAGTTTGTGTCACAACTTCATAACTACACCCCGCTGCTGTTTCATTGAGGTAGCCACGGTCGGAGTTATATCTTCCCACTTGAGTCCGGAGACAGTTCAACGACTTCCACGTGGACCACGAAAGGTTAGGCCCTGCAGGAACATATTTACTAGATTCTAACATTTCATTTATTCAATACCTAACAAATAACATTGTATCTGAATGTGTTACAAAGAAAAGTAATTACAAAAAAAGAACATAAGAGACAGTATAGTAAAAAAATTAAATAACATACCATCGCTATTCAAATTAAATTAATAATTAAACAATGTCAACATAATAAGAAATTAAAGCATTAACAAATATACTAATATCAACTAGTTATATAGAAGAATATTTAGGTCAACAGTAACATGCACAACAATAACATTGATACAAACACACAAGTCTGACAACTAATCTTACCAAAGAGAATGATATTACCCGTTCTAACTGGGTTGTGGAGGTCAGATAGACAGTCGCTCCATATAAAATGCTGAATTCGCTGATATTCAGCTGCATCCTGTTAGACTGGAAGCCGACCCCAACATAGTAGGGAAAAGGCTAGGCAAATGATGAGTTAAGTAAGAAAATAATGTTGAAAAAATCATTGACGTAAAAAAATACTACGACATAGTTACAACACTAGTTGTAATTAGAAGCACACATGTAGAAGATAACCTAAAAATATCAGCAGCAATCATCGGCAAATACAGTGATAACGATCACGATTAACATGATTTTTATATTAACGTCATAAATGTAGGTGAAGTTTCACTTAACGTTGCGTCATTGGCCACTGAATTTGGGTCTGAAGGAACTGGAAATAAAACTGTGATTCACGATTTCATTAGGGAAAAGAGAGAACTAGGTTTGATTGGGGATTGTAACTGCGGGGCTGCGGGTTTTTCGAAAGAGATACCGCGGCCTGGACACAGAGGGCTAAGAAGGAACATGGTTGGTTTTAGCCAGTAGAAGTCTGACACTCCCTACATGAAGAGGAGAAGTCATTTGATGATTTACCACCCTCCAAAAAAAAAAAAAAGGATTGACACGTTAATCTAGTGGTCGCAAGTCCGGTTGGTGAGCATGAGGTCCTGGGTTTGATTCTCGGGTCGGGCAAAGTGATATTGGGTTTTGTCATAATGAATTTCTCAGTAGCAGCCACGGAGTTTGGATTTGTGCCCGGTTGATGGTAATAAACTCGCCCCCTATTACATGGGGCTTAAACATAACTGGCGAAATGTGGGTGTACTATTAAGAACACACCTCTGCCTAACCCTTCGGGAATTACAGACGTGTTATGTTATGTAGCTGTGAGAATAGGCAAAGTGCTAAAGCAACTTATCAAAAATTCGATTTAATCTTTGATGATATCTGAAAAACATGATGTAATCGTTTTATTTTTAATAATTAGGTGAAACCCCTGACTGAAACAAAAATATTATTTTGAACATTGTCAACATTTGGGACTCTCATAATAAAATATACTAGACAATGAAATGTGTAAGTGTAAAGCCAGATGACTGACAGATCATATAATAATAATTTATTTTAATTCAAACTGCCTCTTTGGTCGAGTGCTGAGCATGAGGTTCTCGGAGTATGAATTTGTGTCCGGTTGATGGCAATAGGCTCGCCCCCTTTTACATGGGACTTAAAAAATAACTAGCGAAATGTGAGGTTACTAATAGGTACACCTCTGCCCCTCGGGGATCACAGGGGTGTTGTTATGTTTACTTCAATTTAGATTAATAGAGAACGTTCTTCTACAAGTTTTAAAAATTCAAGAAAAATCCAAAAACTGAAGTTTTGTCAGAAAGAGACAAGTCACCTGTAACAACTGACAGCCCTAAACGTGATCTATCTGCGCAGGCGCACGCGAGCGTCTCCGCAAATAGCACACTATTGTGCAGCACGGTTATATTCATGAGCCACGGAAAAGGACGACTAATTACCGTTACATCTTACTGAATATTCTATTCACCGAGAATTTACGGTCTTTTTTTAACCATTCCTATTGAGAAGCTCGAAAGTATTACCTGCGGATATCTTTTTTCCCACTACTAGGTATTCCGCTGAATCTCTTTCAACTGTAAGATGATCATCATCATCATCATCACAGTCTGAATTCACCCACTGCTGGGTATATGCCTCTCTTTTCTTGTGCCAATTTCCACGGTCCTGTGCCAGCCTCATTCAGATGTGTCTCCCCCAGTGGCAACTATGTTGTCTGCGCAGCCTGACGACCAACATTTCTTTTGCCAGTTCTTGGACGCTATTCGGTAACCGAAATGTTAGATATCTTAATATATTTTTTTTTTTTAATTGGCAAAGAAGTCGTGCAGGTATTAAAAAGATGTGTATTTACAAAAACATGTTTAAGATATAATTTACGAAGTTAGAAAAAAACAACACTTTAAAGAAAGCAGACATGAAAATTGGTGATAAGAATGTAAATTCAGAAATGACTTTGTCAGAAAAGGATAATCTAAAAGTAATTAAAGGACTCAATACTTTTAAATATAACAAAAACGCAATTGACATTACTAAAACGACTATATCTGTAGTATGCAAACGCGTTACAACGTTAGATCTGTTTCCACCTGCACCTCCATCGCTTATTATCAAATACTTACAAAACATTCAAGATATGGCACTCACAAAAAAAATCTTAATACCCCAAGAATTACTGTTGACATATAAAGACCTTGGCGGTTCAAAAATTCCATCACTTACTTATATTATTATACTATTATGTGCTTCATACCGATTTACTTTTATATCCACGTAATCTTATTACGTGATTACAGCTATGATTATATGTTTGATAAGGTTTTGTTCTTAATTGTGGTTTTCTTTCTGTTATGGTGTAGAAAGATAGTTTCTATGAGGAGTCTTTTTTTTTGAAACTTTATATTCCTAGCGTGATAAAAGCTTTGGCCCAAAATTAGCTTCCTTCAGAACATCGGTGCTAAAAGTTGCGATGCTTTTAGATCTAGAGGAGGTTCTTAAGATATTGATAACCTAAATAAAAACACAAACACACCTAAGAAGCCGAAATGAAAATGAAATTCGTCCAATGCACGATAAGAGTTATAACCTAACAAACGTCGTAAATGAAGCAGCCGAGTTATCTGTATTTTTTTATTCTTCTCCAGATGGATAAACAACGGCACACAGTATTACTACGAACGGCCTTGATGATCTAAAACTATTGTCGCGACCATCTCATTAACACTTCATAGATCCGGACCTCAAAACATAATCATCTGAATTATTTACACAAACTATTGATGGCATTGAGAAAACGTTTTTAAATCCAAAGAAAAACTGACAGAAATAGTAAAAGAATCAAGTTCGTTTTCAAATCCAAAAACAAAAGATGAACTTCCAACCTCAGAATAGAATCCTCATTCAAAAATCAAGCTTGTCTTTAAAATGTTTGCTATACGTGCGTCCGCGCGCACTGCATGTTCACGACTGGCGATACCTGTGGTTTATCAAAGCGTTGACTTTTATTTGTGTTTTTTTCACGCGATAATGGCAACGCCGTAATCAGTCCCACTCGGGTTTCAAGCGTGGATTGACGTAGCGCATCTCTATGCCCCATTCACTAGTGTTGTGCTTTCAATACAAATATACTATTTTACGCGAGTGAGTTTTTTTGTCGTGTCGCTTGGACTGACAAGTTATCGACTGGAGTCGACCGTGGTATACTGAATGGTACACAACTTTGTTGAGATTTTCATAAATCAAACTTTAAGTTTAAACTAAAGGTTATAATGTAATAGTAAGTAGTAAGTGTAGAAGTGAAAATACTTTAGAAATGGCACGTGGTACAGTTTATTAGCTACGCAATTTTGTTTGATTCATCTATACTACAGTTACGAGTAATATTATAAAGGTGTAAAATTTTATTGTTATGTAGTATGTGTGTAGGGGATAATTTTAGGAACGAATCATCCAATTTTTTTTTGATAGAGAGATACATAATTCGTGGTTGCTATAGGTTATTCGTTATATTTATATTATACATATATATAGCTATCACAATTATTGCTGTTGAGTTGTGATTGAATCCAACTCGCTGATTGTTTTCGTCAAGTTTCAACTTTTGAAAGCTCGGAGATCATATCGAAACTTTTAGTCAACTTTTAAAATTGGTTCTTAAAGTACACAAACTTTTTCAATAGTTATGTCTAGGAATAGTTACCTCGATATTTCCGTATTTTGTGCCCGTATTCGCACGTTATTACACTTTTACGTGTTCTGTCACGGTATTTTGTTCACCTAGAGATTAGAAGGCGGTAGATTTATGACTGAAATAATGAAAACGGATTGGTCCTACAGCCTGCATAATCTACCATTTATTTACACAACTATTTACACCATTGATTATATAAGCGCACTTACTTTTATGGAACTGGTCTTCCATATCCCATATTACATGTCTTGCTTGGTCTTTGACCATATCCTGTACCTGATAAGATAGAATGCTTGCACACATAGACTTGTCAACACACGCCTTATACATCAAAATCATTCTCCTGCCCTTATCCCAATTCATTTGGGGTCGGCGCAGCATGTCTTCTTCCATACTTCTTTATTACTCGTCATCTCATCAGGCACCTCCTTTCTTGCCTTATAAATATTCAACGTAAACCTTACATCAGCAGTAGCCATCTTTAATTGCGTAGTATCGCATCTTTAAGTCTTAGCACAACCCTGATATGTCTGAAAGATGTTAACGCAAAACAGTTCACCGCTTTCAGTATTGTTCAAGTACCTCCAAACAACTATACACCTTTGATCAGTTCCGCTATCATAGGATATTGTCATATCGTAGACCAAGTATTGAGATTAATTGATAGCTCCAGCTTCTTCAAAATATTTGTCAGGGTTAACTATTGAAACTTAATCTTCACTATCGAAAAGCTTATACGAGTAGTGTCAAGATTGTGATATTGTTTTGCAAGCAACTACTACGATTCTACTTCGCACTATAACTGTACCTTTTACAGCTCGTATTATAGTATTTCCTGTTTTAGTACCTACCATAGTTTTATTATCAAGATTTTTATTATTAAGTCTGTCATCATTATGATAAAAATTAATGTGTTTTATGAGCACCATTGTGGTTATTTCTTCAAAATGTCGTAAGAAGAGTTTTGAGTATGAATATGGATGGCCATACGAGTAGAGGTAGACCAAAGAAACGATAGATGGACTATGTAAAGGATGATATGGCAGGAGGGGCAGTGTCTAATGAGAGAAATATGGAAGACATGCTGTGTGCCTCCCGACCCCAAATGAATTTAAAATTAGCATAAGGGCAAGAGAATGATGATAATCTCTAGCAAATAATGGTAAAACTACTAGTACACATGTTACCGTTCCCCAAAAGCTCACAAAATATAATTTAAAAGTCAAGTTATATTCTTTGAAAACCTCAGCAAATATTTCATTCTATTATTTTACAAAAATCATTCAAGCGCAGATAACAACATGTTTAAAACAACTGCTAAACACAAGCTTCCTGACCATATCTTCAGATAATCAAATCTTGAATTTATCAAGGAAACGTATGCAATTACCAATAAATCATTGTTAGGCTATAATCAATGAAAAGATATGGCGTATAACCTACTTATTACTGGCAAAACAGATCTCAATCTTTGGTTTAAATTGTGATAATTTCACTACTCATTGATGACGTCACATTAGTACAAGATAATTTCTGTATACTGTTGTTACGTGGCAGTTGCCAACGTGTTTCATGTCCTCAGCTATGTTATCGTCATAGGATTTATGTTACTTTAGTGACATCAAATGTAAGTAACTATCATTTTCCATATTATCTTACGCACACTTCCAATTCACTTAAATTTATTTCAGTTCCTTTAGTATCATCCTTCCGCCTACTCATGAAATATCAGGTCTGATGAATGCTCATTAAGTCATTAGATATTTTCATTAGTTGATCTTTAAGCCATCTAATGCTACTCACCTTATTGTTTTCAAGCAGTCTCCTAGATCTTCTTTTTGAATGAACTACATACTTAATCAAACCAACTTCACTACTACTACAAATAATTCTGTCCAGTATCCGGTCCTCCAAATATTTCTTCTAATCAATCCGTATTACTTTCTTCCAAAATTGTCCCATGCAAAACTAAGATCTTCTAAGGAAATAGATACATCAGTATTATCCGTTTCGTCTTCACCGCCATCAAGTGTTTCACCAACCTTGTCCGCTTTCATGCTTGTCTGCTCATCATCGTGTAATTGATTGCGACCTTTAACGTCTTTCGTTACACGTAAGTTAATGAGGGTTACTTAGAACTAGTGTCTCTTAGTCATTTTCTTAAATGGGAAGGATAGAATTGTGGTTAGATCAAGTTTAAATTAGAAGATACCTAAAGTCACAGTGTCGTTAAAAACTCTTTTTGTTGTGTATTAGAAAAACCATACATAGAAGTTTATTACATTGAATTCTTGATGACCTTATAATTAAATAACTAATTAAATTCCCATCACCATTCAATAATTAAAACGAAATATTTGTAACTTTAAACATTTTAAACTACTATGAACAGAAACACGTTTTTGCAGAAGTCTGCCAAATTAATTTTGCATAGTAAGTTAAGCAAGCTCAGTAAAACCATGCGTTTTAGCAATATTCTACGTGAATGAATTAGCATACAAGCGACGTCGTTCACTGCTTCACGCTACTTAGAGCAATTAGTCGAAACTTTGACCGACAATACCCAGACCAATGTGGAGTTCCGTATGAGGAAAACGATAGAAAACCATAAAGAAGATCACCATCTTGTATGTACATTTGTGTTTGTTGTTCATAATAACATTAATATTAGTAGTACGTTTTGTATACCACATACAGAATACCATGGCAATCGTTATCGGACCTGTGCTGAAAAGCACCAGGAATCGCGCAAACTGGAGGAGGCCTGGAGTCCCAGCAGTGGGAACATTATGGGTATTATATGCAACTGCCAACTAAAGAAAGGCATCCAGGAGATAAGACTGTAGATGATAATTTGGCCATCATATAAGAGAGATCATTAATACAAGAAATAGTAAAGGGCTGAGAATTGAACCTTGGGGTGCCATCTGGTCTGGTCTGGTCTGGTCTTCATCTTGACTAGACCCGGAGGACGTCGCCCCATTAACATTTACTTTTTGCTATCTGTATGATAAATCGAAAAGAACAAGATCAACAGTTTGTACACGAATTCCGCAGTGGTGTAATTTACAGATCAGTGTGTTGTGCTATGTGTACTTGTAACCATTGAAATTCGTGACGTTTTCATTATAAAGTCAAAATCGTGTCTTTGAATTGGTTAGATATTCTCAGGGTAGTCCCATTCCAAGTATTTAGTGACGCATATAAAACAAACAATAGTATTAAATGAGTTAAGAAGAGAGTACTTTTAAGTACTTAACACTATAGAATTGAAATATTTTGTGATATCCTTAAGTGCTCTCACAGTTATGATTAAAAGGCTTTCTAGTGATTTCATAGTTATGAATTGACTACTGTTGTCTGGAAAAGTAACCAAAACAATACAGAAACAGCAAATAGTAGCCAGAAAACTTATGGAGTGATGGTTGTACTCAATGATAATGCAGAACTTGTAACTGACATCACAGCTGATATTTTACTTAATGGGTCTATTGAAATTCTACTTAATGAGCCAAATACCAAATGTAATCTATGTGTGTGGATGGCCGCATTTTGTGTTAGGTGAATTTTCGAATATACAGAACCTCTGAAATAAAGATGCCACATTTGAAATGGTAACAATTGTCCGGGACGCCATTGTAATGTCTGATGACGTAATTCTTCAACGATGTTACGATCAGTAGCGTCTCCTTGTTCATAATTATTGTTCTAATTGCTGTTTGCCACTCTTTAACTTGTTACACTTAATTATTATAGGCTCAGCGCCCCAGCCAAGTGTTTATTTTTAATAACTTAAGTGTTTTGTTAAAGACAATTGCACAAAGTCATCAGTCATTGTAGGGAGATAATCGGAACATATTCCAGTAATCTTCTTCTTTGTGTTCTTTAGCCAGGAATAAAGAAAATAAAGATCCAATGACGCTTCATCTGTTTTGCCACTTAAATCTAATATAACATCTAAAAATAAACCAAAATAACCTGTTAAAAAACCAGTTTAGGGAGTCTAAAAGTAACTTAAAATTAATTTGACTATCAGCAATCACTGGGATGTAAAAAAAACTAAAACATCTTTCGAATTCTCGTAACATTGCATAACTATTGTTTAATGGTAAGTAAGTGAAACCAATTTAGAGACAAAAAAAAATTGTATAGAAACTAGAGTAGTGACAGTGTACTACGAGTAAATAATTTGTAAACTCATTCATCAGTTTTGGCCAAGATTAAAGAGAAGGGCAAAGAAATATAATAATAATAATACCTTAAGATTTTTTTTATATATTCCCAAATAATCGTTTCGTTTAATATCAAAAGCTCGTAACGGCTGAACATCTCCATTGTTTAATCTATAATAACCTTAATATCCATATATATTACAAAATATTTGTCAACTTCATAAATATAACTTCTGACTTGTGAACACAGACGCATCACCTTGAAAGTGCTCCTATCAGCATCTGTCTTAGACGTGACAGCTTATCACTGAAATAACTGCTCCATCTTCAATAACTTGTCTAAGTTCTGAGATAACTGTGTCAGACCTTATCAGACGCAAATCCCTTACAAAATGTTCGTCTTTCAGGTATCCTGATTATTTTACCATTTCAGTCAGTATTTCGGTAGTTTCATTATTTTCAGCTTTGAGGTCGATGAATTCGTTTCAGTGCTTAGAAATTCTGTAACAAAAGTTATGCTTCCTCGTTAAATATGCTACAGTGATGAAAAATTTAAATGGAAATTAAAATTCCAAAGAAATTCGTGCAATATTAATTCATCTTCTCTATTATATTGAAGTTATTAGTATTCAACTCTATACTCAGTTGGATAAGAATACGTTTCCTCACCAAACCACAAAGAGAGATAAAAACAAAAACTCTGAATGACATAATTTTTGTAAGAAATTCCGACATTGTTCAGAAAGATAATAAGAAATATATACATGGAAGTATTCCTTGTAATTACCACTAATATACAATGAAAAGCTTTGATACCTACGTGTTACATAATGCAGCAACTACACAAAATCAAAATCTTGGAAATCCTTTTATCGATGAATGATAACGATAAACATTATACATTTTCAAATCTGTCGGCCGAGCTCGTGTCACGATAAAACTGATTGTGGCTGACGCATGACCTCGCCGAAACGTCAAACCTGAAGAGCGTGAAACAACCATAACTATCCCTTGAAATTAAGACCTGTCATCTGTAACTGTACTAAATAGTGTGTCATTAGGTAATTAATTATTGAATTCAAGTTCCGCGTCTAAATAAAACTAATCAAAATCATCATTGTCGTTGATGAATTTAATCATATTGGCCATGCCATCATAGTTGAAGTATATAAAATGATCAACCTTATTTGAAGTTAAGCCAGTGGTTGTCGAAACGCAGACGGGTTGAATTATTCATCACGTCTTTCAGACATGGAAGGCGCATCAAAGTATGAACTCCGTAATTATTTATTCCCCATAGGTCGGAGTTCGCTTAATTTCCAACATTATTATGTTGTTATTTATACTGCATGAATCAACAGATGTTTTAAGCTTAGAAGAGACGGTAATAAAGAAACTTTAAAAGAATAATCATTCGTGTCAATATCATTTATATAATTTATAAAAAAGTACTGAAAACACTAGAATTTACTGCTCTTATCTCAGTAGTGTTTGTAATTGTTTTCACTCCTTCATTACACAATGTAAACATAAAACAATAAGATATCAATTACTTGAAGTGAGAATCTTGTTGCCACAACAGCTTGATAAAGGAAATAGGAGCCAGAAGTGATTGATTCACTGTATGTAAACAAAAGTATCAATGCTTCTGTAATATCTATGTTTTCTAGGTTACGTACGTGAATCAGGTCTTTCAACGAATGATTTATAAGGGACTGTTGTACTTATTTTATAGTATCATTTTAATCTAAGGCATCATTCATGAGGTTATTAACTTCGTTTATATTATGTAACGTATCTGTTTACCGAATCTAGTCCTATTTACAATGATATTCCATTGTCAAATCTTTTTTATCTATTCATCCATATCTACCATCTTCATAGTCTGATTCGTACGTCCTATTTCGGGAGAAACAATTTTCTGGATAATTAGATTCAACATTAAATGCAAGCGCTAAAAAATCGAGACACACTGTCTAGTTTGTCTGATTCCAGACGATCTGGCAGCGAACCCTGTCTATCTTTAGTTGCGTTTCTTTTCAAACTAAAATCTCATCACAAATATTTTATTCCGCCAATAGTTTAAAAAGGTGAAGCTTTAGCGGCAACTCTCAAGCAGCTGATGATTCTTTAAATATCAGTGTCAATTTTTAGATATCCATAGTAATGGATTGTAGTCATTCCGTTTGCCCCGTGGTGCATATCGTGTAAGCTCATTTTCTTTTAATAATTTAACTCATTTAGATACCCAAAAAATCGGTTTCCATTTCCAAATTACTGACTTTAACAACATTTGAAAATTTAGGCTTCTACATCGTTGACAGCATTTTTAATTTAGCCTATATTGTGCCACTGATAGGCAAAGGCCTCCCCCATAGCCTTCCAGTCTTCTCTCCGTGCGCTTTTCTCCGGCCAATTTCGCAGAAAAGCTGTCGCGCTAGCGATTTATAAGCCTCCCTCAGTGACGACGCCCGTGTTCGGCCACCCATTGTGTGACGCCTTTGTTTCATGATGACAACATAAAACCTACATTATTATGACACCTCTTCTAATGACGAAGAGTGTTCTCAAACACTTAATCATAATGGGTTTAACGGACACTCGGTATGATATTACTGCTTCACCTCAAATCTGACTAATTTACAACTGCATATCACTCAGATGCATTTATCTTATCTAGACGTATCATGAAGCGGTATTTATTTGCCTATAACACGTTTTATCTGTCGTTTATTTAAATATTTGCCTGTTACACTTACGTTGTGACATTTTTTATCATGAGTTAGGTTAAATTATAATGGCTTTCATTTTTATTATGTTGAGTGGATTAAGTTGGTTCTTACTCTCTTTTCGTTTTATAAAACAAGCCATACTCATACTTCTTAATATTAGTCGTACAAATGGTAAAATAACTCGGTCTGTCCATCGACGGACAGGATTTTGATCTATCCTACAATTAAAATCATCTTAATTTATCACCACCAACAATCTTATATTTGAAACTACTTATCAGGCATATTTGATAGCTTATACTGCTCAAATATTTCTACAACGCGATAACCAGACTGACGCTACTCAGTCATTACCACCTCTCCCAAAAAGGGCATTATCTAAATGCCTATTCAAACAAATAAAGCTATGCATCAAACATCACAAACAAATCATTTGGATGACACAACAATACACAATTGATCTTTTCAATATCATCCACACAACAAATAGCAATTTCAATGTAATTGTGGTTAGTTACAAATTCTGTACCATTGTCTCGTTTTATAGTAACATTATTGACACCGTTTCGTCCACTAAATATACTATTTGTTGATGGTTATTCATCTGCTCTATGGGTTTTTTTTTCCTGTTTACTCTTATGTACTCTCAATATATGTAGATCGACGAGGAGCTCGTGGCTTAATAAGAACTGCCACTCGGGTCGATCTTTAGGCAAAGCTGTGCTTGCCAAGTCGATCTGTGGATGGGTGACCGCCCGACATACCGAGTTTCCTCCGTGCCTCGGAAAGCACGTTAAGCTGTTGGTCCCGGCTGCCATATATAGACCGACCGTTGTGGAGGTCAAATAGGCAGTCGCTCCATGTAAAATACTGGTATTCAGCTGCATCCGGTTAGACTGGAAGCCGACCCCAACATAGTTGGGAAAAGGCTAGGCAGATGTACTCTTTTAAATAGATAAATCTTTTATCATTAGCTACTTTTTGTAGATTAATCATTGGTTACTATTTTATTTTCGTTGATGTTGGGTTAATTTGCTGTTTGTTTAAAAAAAATACAAGCCTCCACACTTAGTATTGCCAAATAGTACACTATCGTAATTAAAGGTCATGCTTGGAAGCTCCTTGTTCTGCTACATTTATTTCTGCCTTTTTTTTTTGATTATCACCATCATCGTCATTGACATCCACATTCCACTAACTGCTGAGTTTAGTTCTCCTACTTTTAGTGCCATGGTTTTGAAGTTCTGATTATGAAGTTATTGCAAGTTAAAGTTCAACGTTTTTGACTTGCAATACCCATACCATTTTGCAATGAAATATCCTAAATGAGAGCAGAATACTACTTCAACTTTCTAGCAATTAACAAAAGTCAAATGAAGAGTTTTGACCTACTTGTGCGTAACGAATTGTCCATTATTATTCTAAATTCCTATCTTTTGTACTAATTTAGGTAACATATTAGAAAAGTTACCTACTCTATGTCGTAGGTGGCTTTTACCACCACTTACGCACTAAGGAAAGCTTCTTCCGTTACTAATAAGAAAATCCCGATCCATTTTTACCTGTATAACTATGACTATCCACCCTGGCCAAGTTTATTTTCCAGCAGTGAGAACATTGAAAGCTGATTATGTTTATGCTTTACCACTGATTTGTACAATAATATAAATATCGAAATCATCATTGGCCTGTATAGTGTCACCTTGACCAATTTCTTTAATTTTTTCTTCTAATCATTTATCTTTCGATCTCAAATCATGGTCATGGTTTTTGTCGTCAATTGAATCTGAAAAACAATTATTTGCAAAATATTTTTGACCTTGCTTTTTGGTCGACTTGTCGTGATTGACTTAAAAAGAATTGATGATAAGTACAGGCAATAGTTTTTTTTTGTCGCTGGTCTTAGTTGTACCAATTACGCTTACCCAGCTGTAGGTACATGTGACTGTTCCTGAATTACCCCAGGCTGATAAAATTTTAGTTTTTCCTAAATCATAGTAATATTAATTAGTATTACAATCGGTTCCAGCTCTACTGGTTTTACTATTCCATTTTCCATCAATTCATGTTTGTAATCCTATGTCTGTTGTGCCTTAATGATTCAATCAGTGTTTACAATAACAAATCGTTTACGTCTAAAGTAATCACGTGCAATGAAACAATTCTAAGTAATTTACACTTTCTCATGTAATTGTCTTTATCACGTGGTTTCAGTCAAATGGCTTGTAGTGAATAGCAGGTCAATCTTTTAGGTCGTCAGATAATTTTCATGTAGAACATTGGAGTGAGTAGGTATAAAATAACCAATCCTTTGATAATATTTTTACTTGTATTGTTCCTTTTAATGGAATCTGAAAAACGAGGAATGGAATCGAAAAACGTAATTTATATTTGTGCCAGGTTGATGGCAACAGGCTCGCTATTATAAGGGACTAAACCTGGCAAAATGTGGGTATACTAATGCGTACAGCTCTGCCTAACCCTTCAGGGGTTACAGGTGTAATAATAATAACGTTTATTGTGTCCAAAAGTTAGGTGTGATGTTATGTTATGTAAAAAACTGTTTCTATATTACTTTATTCAAGGCCAGCCCGGTTGGACAAACATAAACAAAAATTGCAATCGTTCCAAACGTAATCATAACTAAAATAGCATCATGAATAATAAAATATTATTACTCTGACAATGTAAGAATCATATGTTGGTAACATCTAAATATAAACCCACTATCGCTGCAGCTCCATCCTTTTATCCCAGAGTAACATTTATCGCGAATTCATGACAAATATCAAATATCGGTACATGCTGAAAACCACAGTCACACTCATAACTCTTATCTTTATTCATCTGTCAATTCTTTATCAATCGGTTTAACCGGTTTTGCTTGAGTCTTACTGAGACTACTAAACAGCACTTCATCATTCTCTTGCCCTTATCCCAAATCATTTGGGGTCGGCGCGGCATGTCATCTTCTTCCATACTTCTCTACTACTTACCAAAAATCATCATCTCATCAAAATCAAATTCGGAACTTAGGCCCTTGTCAATTTTATCTTTGGCTTCATTAAGTTTTCTAAAACTTTCATGTTTTGATAATTTTGTTGTTCCATGTTTTTACAAACTGGCACTGACTTGATTACTTTATGATGTACCACCATAAGCTTGATAGGTACTTGAAACAAATCATAAAAGAGACTATGAAACCAATAGTCCCTTTCGTAATGCATATTTATTCAATCTTTCAACGATTGCAAAACCTTGCTTGCTACCATGCTTTTTGTCTTCTCTGTTATGGCAAAGTTAATAAGTGTCTTAAGTTGGCATTAGGTGAATCTTTTATCATCATCATCTTCCTATCATTGTCCCATGTTACTTCTCCTCTGTCAACCGTCACGCTATCATTTCCTCTTTCTTCTTTCATATCGTTCCTGAAAATGTTGATATCGTTTCAGCTGAAACTGTTATATATGATAAAACAGCTGTTAATATTATCAAACTTTGAGTTTTCTCACATATTATTTATCAAGATTGTCTGACAAGTTACATTTCATACAAGTTTTCTTACTTTATTCTTCCATATCTTAATCTCATTTTCTGTACTCGCCAGTACACTTCGATCAATCTTGTCATTTGAGTTTTTGGGTGAAAATTGTTGGTATTTCGTTTAATGGTGCAATCTTTTGGACTTTTGGTATATATGTAAAACACACCCGAATACGGCGCTATGCAGAATGCCATAAAAATACCTATTTTAATTGCGGCTGTACATCGAGAGAACCTGCGGGCTAGCATATTCCGCCCTAACTGATAATGCTCTGCTTTACAACAAAACCTATGTTCAAAAGAATGATTAAAGGCCTACTAATTATAAAATTCTATTCATTCCACTTTTTCAGTACGTGAAAACAATTGTAGTGGAATTCCATTTATGAACAAGCATGGTTAATTGAGTCAACGTCAAAACTTCGCCATTGAGCGACGATTCTACTAATTGCCATTTATTGTGTAAAATGGACGAACGTGGTCATAGACGTTCACGGTAACTTGGTGGACTAAACTTAGGTGGAGTTGGGATAACCAGGGATATAGGAACAGCCACAGCACAAAACAAATATAAGATGAGCTTTTAGTTCCTCAATTCTTTATTGCGTACCATAATGATGCGATAATAATGCACACGGTTGGTAGAGAAATAATAACATCAGTCTCAATTGTGGAACCTGTCGGGCACAGCATAGATCAAAAGTAGGAGAGAGGAGGAAGAACGCTGGATGTTTAATATGATACATTTCATCATAAGTACCTAGTCCTCATTCTTGTGGTGCCTCTCCATATACAAAAAAATGGCTACTTAGCCATTTTTTTTGTAATTTGAAGTAAATAGCCAATTTTGCTTGACTTTAGAGTGAACTTTATTCTTAAAAATATTTTGCTTCCTTTTTTCCACATTTTGCACAAAGCCAACAGTTTCCAAGATAGTAAGTATCTAATAATAAAAAAGTAGTTAATGGAAAAATCCGTTTCGCCCACATTATAACATTATCTTTATAAGATTCACTTTTGGTGAAGTAATCGCAAAGATAACAGATACTGTTGATGGAAGTGTTGATATATCGCTGGAAATACACCTGGAATGCAGAGTGAAACATACAATGAATGAATTATTGTGCAGTGAACAAGTTTTGTGGTGGATCTTAAACCTACTGTATTTTCTTGTATAAAAGTCATCAGCATCGTTCTCTTGCACTCATCACAATTCATTTCCATATTTTTCTTTATTCTTCACTCCCACCTTTGTACCTCCAGTATTTGTAACACCCTTATTGTAATTGTATTTTGTGGGAGAAAGTAAATCTTTTATTTTATTTTAAATTGGGGGACACGGCTTGCTTAGGTAATAATACAAGGACAGAGAGGAGACCTGCCTCAAAATCAGAGCATACCACTATCGTAGACATGTCTTAAGCAATAGAACTGCCTACCCGCAGACTAACAATAAACCTATTTACGTCATTCTAGACCACTACATTACATAACAGAGGCACTGAAAGACACACTCATGAAGCTGAAGCCATTACAGGTATAATGTTCTGAAATGACGCGTTTCTACATTGTATACAACTGTTATGACTTTATGCGCCTCTTTGTAAATGCATGGGCTCTTAGGTACAACCATTGTGGCCGAGTGCATCCTTATGGGAGATATTCAAATGTTTTGGATTGTGTAAAGAACTGAATATGTTATTTATTTGTGCTATTATTATACATGTAAACGGAACGAAGGAGCCTAGTAGCCACGACACGGAATCCTAGTGTGAGTTTCAGGAATCTTAGCAATGAATGTAAACTTTCTATTTTTGAACATACACAAAAATAAAATCAGATTAATTGATTACCTCTTTTTGGAAGTCGGTTAAACAATAGATCATAATAATCTAAAGCTTTTGTAAATCCGTTTAAAAAGTCATGCTATATGCCAAATCTTGGCTTCCAGACAACCAGATTTGATGCATTCTAAGTGTGTAACCTTCTATAAATCGATCCCCATGAAAGACAGACAAACTGCTACATACATAATAAGTACTTATATGTTACCATCTACTTATAACGGAAAACAACAAGTAATATGATTATTTAACTACCTTCGCTGAAGAGAACACGACTGCACCACAAAGCGATGTATAGAAATCATTGTTAGCAAATGGCGCCAGTCAATATCTAGATAACTGCATTTAACTGAAGATAACATCATATCACGGCTGTTATCTCCGAAGCGTTTTGCAGAGGTGTACGTCAAAGTACACCCACATTTCGCCAATTATATTTAAGTAACATGTAATTGGAGGCGAGTCTATTGCAATTAGGACAAGCCCACCACACTATTCCCAAACCACTGTAACTCCTGTTAGCCAGAATCAACAGTGGCGACCACAAGAAAAGCGCCGAGACAAACATGAAGCTCGACGAAGTCCCAGAGAAACGATTTAACTGTCTTGGATCCCGGAACGAAATTGATCAGAAAAGAAAAGCAGAGGAGTAGGAAAAACATGATAAACATCTATTGCCATTAACCGGGCATATATCCAGGCTTAGTGGCTATTGAAAAAGTTCTGGAGGACAAACCCAGTAACACTTTGCTCGTTTCAGGAATTGAGCACACGACCGTTTACGAACCAAAGAGGCCGATAACAGAGATATTTTTTGTTATCTATCACAAACGTGTGCAGTTGGCGAGACGCGATAGTAAGACGGCTTGGATTAAATCCATCAATCAAATTATATTTAAAGGGCGTGATGACCTTTTGGGTGGCAACTGCTCACGTCACTTTATTAATCGGTACTGAAGGTAGCTAGCTGTTCTGTAGCTCGAGGCTGTAGGTTGTTCGAAAGAGATATTGCGGCCTCGACACAAAGGGCTAAGAAGGAACCATGGGTAGTTTTTAGTCAGTAGAAGTCTGGCACTCTTTACCGCTGTGCCCAGAGCGGGGGGAGTCATTTGCCGATTTCGCACGCGCCAAAAAAAAAAGGTAATTAGCTGTCCACCGCGTACAAATCAAGACTTCATGGCTTCTATTGAGTAATTCCTGGTGGAAAAACAAAATAACACTTTGCCTGACGAATGAGGCAGTCGTGGCGTGTTATTCTAATCTTGCACATAACGGGTTGGGCGATATAGGATATTCGTGACGTCAGATGCGACGCGTTTGTCGTTTGTGGCGATATTGATGTCGCCACAGATAACTTCTCTGAAGTGGAACATGTTCAGCACTGAAATATTGATGAATGCGACGTATTGAAAGAAGATCATTATCATAGTCCGTTCTTTAAACTACCTTCTAGAAATCTAGAAATATATTTTTATCATTTTTGTCGTCACCTCAACGACTAGCCTAACAAAATAATATTTACATTATTATTGTTTGTGATTTCCTTTGCATGTTCTAGTGACACATTTATCACAATTTATCACCCTCCTGACATAATTGTGATAAGAATACCTGACTCTGTGATAAAGTTACCTACGGCTTGTACGTACTACTTAACGGAAAGCAAGATTTTTGTCACAAAGTCGCTGATTTCATCATCTTCCTTCATGTTACTTGGGGTCGACTCAACATGGCTTTTTTTTCAATTCTCCTCTGTCAACCTTCACACTATCATTTACTTGTTTTCCTTTCATATTGTTCCTCACACAATCCATCCATCATTTCCTTGGTCTTCCTCTCCCTCTACATTAATTAAGATTTATATTCATCACTCTTTTAGTTACTTGACATTCCTCCCTCCTCATCACAAGTCCATACACCACTATAACAGTCGATTTCTTTTCAACTTTTCTGTAACTGGCGCAACTTTTAAACTTCCTCGAATATACTAGGGATCTTCCCTAATCTATAGGTACTCGTGAATTAATCTATGGTTGTTATTACACTTTTGTTGATTCTCTTCTCTCGTGAGCTGTTTCATAATCTTGTTTTTCGTTTTCATTCATGTCTTTCAGATTTTTGATTAAAATGACTTCATGACAAATAATTCATTCCTTTCAAAAGCCGTCTTCTTCTTAGCGTGAACATGAGAATCTAAACAGGATCAACCTAGAACTTGGCATATTGCCACCAAGTGCTGAAAATCTGTCTTGAATGGAATCATATCTACATTGATCTCTTTATCAGCAGCGTTGAATCTTTCCGTAAGCCTCACAGTACTCACAGTTGGACAATTACTGCAATTAATCATATGCGCGATCAGGTAATCAATACTCTTTTGTTTATCTGCACAACACGTGTCAGCAACATGCCTTAAGACCAGTCCACTCGTTGATATCAGTCGATCAATCACAGTGATAACATATCGTTTGTAACAGGTACGCACTAAATTCAATGCAATTTTTACTAAAAACCTTTATTTTGATTTGTAATTATGTCGGTTATCTAGGTCTTGTCTCTGACGGGTTGTATGTGGCTTAGTTGGATTTTACTGTTGTTTGTTGTTTTTTAACAAACTGTGCGTTGATTGATTAGCAAAAATGACCATACCAACTTTGGGATAAGGACAAGAGAATGATGATGATGGTAGGTTATTTATAATTCTCTGCTGGCTGGACATATTTAATGGCGCCTTTAAATGAAACCACCTCAGCTGTTTGCTTTTCTTCAAATCTTTTTTATATCTGAGATTAAGTTGTATCCCGTAATTCTAAGACCCTCCATAGTTTACATCCGTCATAATAATTAAAAGTAAGTACATAATATATATATTATTATCTTAGTCGTGCAAGAGTAAATCTCAACTGAACTCAAGGTTGACACCAAGTAGGTAACATACTTGTGTAAATATAATATTTTAGTTGTATAAAAGTTTACAATACGTCTGTTTAAAACGATATCACGTTATCCCCGACGGATTAGGCAGGACAGGAGTACCTGAATTTTGCGGAATTTGTTCGAAAGAGTTATATGAAGGAAAAAAGAATAAATGATAGCGTGGCAACTGACAGGGCAGAAAGGAAGAATAAACGTGTTGCGTCGACCCCAAATAACATGGGATAAGGGCAGGAAGATGATGATGCTTGAAAGAGTTACCGGGGCTCTGGAACGGAAAGGGCATTAGGAGGAACATGTATAGGTTTTTGTCAGTAAGAGACACTCCTTTCTGCTCCGTAGAGAACTCCCAGAGCGAGAGGAGTCATTTGATTGTTTCCTATCCTTAAAAAAAAAAGCATTACCTTTAATACTTATGTAGAGCCACATTGCGCCAGTTATGTTTAAGTTCCATGCAATAGGGGAACCTGTTGAAAGAAAAAGTATTTATTGGTTTCACACAGGACAAAACAAATATATAATTATAATATTATATTCCTATCAAACGTGCACAAATCCGGTTGCTTGTCGGTTTAGTTAACTAAAAATATGCGTATTTCTAATGCTTTCAAAGTAACTTATTCAAATCCATATTACTAAGTAAATTGTATTCAGTAAAGTATTAATTCGCCAATCACACTCTTTTGGTTAGCAGTGATGAAAATAGATTTTGTTGGTATAATCTAAGGCTAGATTATCGTCTAAGATAAAATAAATTATGTCAGAGAGGCTATTTTAAAACTGTAAAGGAAAGCGCAAATTGTTAATAAGTATTCAAACTGAAATACTAATATCAATTGATATCCATTCAGTATTTTTATCTTAACAATACGAGTGAGTATGCATTCTTTACTGAAAACTGTATGAAAAGATACCTATCTCATTTCTAATCAAATGATTACTTATTAAATTTTGCGATCAATCTTCGCACATTCGTTTTAAAGAAACATTTTTCAAGGGTTTTCTGATCCCGTCGAGGCTGCGGGTTGTTCGCAAGAGATACCGCGGCCTCGACATGCGGGGCTAAGAAGGAACATGGGTGGTTTTTAGTCAGTAGAAGTCTGACACTCCCTCTCGCTCTGCCCAAGAGCGGGAGGGGTTATTTGATGATTTCCCACCCCCTAAAAAAAAGAAGGGTTTTACCAAAGGGTATCGTATTAACTGGGTTGTGGAGGTCAGATAGGAAGTCGCGTTAGACTGGAAGCCGACCTCAACATAGTTGGGAAATGGTTTTTTTTTATGGTGGTGATTTTTTATTCTTTCTTGAAAACACTAAAACAAATCTAAACATGATTGATGATTAAATCTTTAGTTACACCAAAAATTTACATGTGTCTCTAACCTAATATAAACACGTCTATGTTTGTTTTCAGACAAACTGAAAAAATGTGTAACAAGATAGTAGAGATTTAGGTAACTACGACATTATAATTTTAAAATAAAGAATTGTATGGAAATTATGAAAGAGAATGGAGTAACCATGGTGTTTCTTGCCGGTTCTTCTCCATAGGACTTTTCCTGTGGAGACCAAACCGAACCGTGCATCTTTTTGTAGATGTTTTACAAATGCCCACCCAAGTAACACATCAAAGCACAATAACGGCCGGCTTACGGCATTTCAGTATCGTTTTAGCATTTTGAGTTAGTTATATTTTAGCACTACAAACGTCCATACGGCTACTGTTATGCTTATTTGGGCACAAATTATGTGGCTTTAGGCCATAATTAGGTTCACAAGTAGTCATTTTTTAGCATTACAGGCGCATTATGTTAGCATTTTTGTGACCAATTAAGATGCCAATCACATTAAAAAAGCATAATTACGGTCAATGAAGTTGCCAATCGCATTACAAAAGCATTGGACTAGCATTAGATTGTGCTAAAAGAATGATTGTGGCTTTTAAAGTGTTCACATGTACAACTTAAATAAACCCTACACCATTGCAAAAACATCTCTAATACCATGGCACAAATGTTATAATACAATTAACGTTGTAGTATAAGTACTATGTCCAGCTATTGCTGGACAGGAGTATGGACGGAGATCGTCAAAATTTAATGAACGACAACATACTTTTTTTGCATCACTAAACAATGTATAATACTGGATGACTTTATGACTGTTTTGTTATTTCATGCCATCAAATATTAAACGCAATGTAGTTTACTGTAAATGTCTATATTAGTTTAATTGAAAATTTTCACGCGCCTTCGATATTTTGTGTTTTTGATATAAAGTTTGATAAAAAGAAATGTACGAAATAACCAAAACAATTGTGTATTCCTAGTTTAGAACGAATTTTGCATTATTAACATAATAGTATTGACTGGGCAGTATTTAATTAAGTTAAATCATTATAATAAAGGTCTATTGCTATTATAAATAGGTCCATTAGATTATATTTTTTGGTTATAAAATATTTACAAAATGGTGTCGGTCTACAGTAGCCCGGTGAACCTTTAGAAAGTCTAATTAATGCCACCAGCATTATAAATACTCACATTTGAACAATTATTAGGCTAGGGGCCAGAGAGAAGACTTTTGGTGAACCATCGTAGTGCCATTGTCTATAAAGTAGTTTTATATGGGTTCACCGGCATGCCAATAGGCTTGATGTAGACTGAAATAGTGCCATTATTTCTTGAACGTAATTTTGGGAATCCTGGAGCAAAACAATAGAACCTATAAAAACTAAGTAGCGGTACATGACGATAATTGTCAAAACCAATTTATTTTTTAATTTATGATAAAGGTCTATTGCTATTATAAATAGGTCCATTAGATTATATTTTTTGGTTATAAAATATTTACAAAATGGTGTCGGTCTACAGTAGCCCGGTGAACCTTTAGAAAGTCTAATTAATGCCACCAGCATTATAAATACTCACACGTGAACAATTATTAGGCTAGAGGCCAGAGAGAAGACTTTTGGTGAACCATTTTAGTGCCATTGTCTATAAAGTAGTTTTATATGGGTTCACTGGCATGCCAATAGGCTTGATGTAGACTGAAATAGTGCCATTACTTGAACGCAATTTTGGGAATCCTTGAGCAAAACAATAAAACCCATAAAAACTAAATAGCGGTACATGACGATAATAGTCAAAATCAATTTATTTTTTAATTTAGATTTGAAGGGTAATCAACAATTTCTTTGGCAGGTTATTAAATTTAAAAAATAATAAACTGCCAAAGAAATTGTTGATTACCCTTTAAATCTATGTAAATAAAAAGCTTAAGTAAGTACTTCACATAACATTTTTTATTGGTACGTATGTAATAGTGGTATGAAAAATAATTAGTGTTCATGATGATGCAAACATACTAATGTACATCTTGTTTTGTTGATTTTAATAAAATGTGTTTCTCCCCAATATGACCGACAAATGGCTTTACGAATACAGTAAAGTGACTGCCTCGTTGGTCTAGTGGTCGCATGCGCGACTGCTGTGCATGAGGTCCTGGGTTCGATTCCCGGGTCGGGCAAAATGTTATTGGCTTTTTCCATCAGGAATTTATCAGTAACAGCCACGGAGTCTGGATTTGTGCCCGGTTGATGGCAATAGGCTCGCCCCCTATTACATAGGACTTAAACATAACTGGCGAAATGTGGGTGGTACTATTAGGTACACCTCTGCCTAACCCTTCGGGGATTACAGGCGTGATGTTATGTTATGTTAAAGTGAATGTATATATGGCTTTACGCATCACAATAGCTCACGTGTATTTGGTTAAAGAGCTGTTAACCGGACAACAGCACTCAGGTGACCTTTAAAAATGCAAGCATTATATTGATTCACGTTTATGCTATTCAAAAGTATTAGGCTTTTACTTAGCACTTGTAAGTCCTACAACACAACAAAGAGCATTCAAAATAGCTCAAAGCTGTTTGATAGATTTACGGTGCATTATAATGGTACAAGTATATGCTATTAAACCGCATTAGGCATTATCTTATGGCCCAAAATGCTATTGTAAACCCTAAGGCACCAAAAACAGCTGAAAGCTGTGTACTGGATTAACTTGGCATTTTAATGGTTCACGTTTATGCTATTAAACAACATTAAGCATTTATTTTACTACTTACAATGCTATTGTTGATCCAAATGCACTGAAAACAGCTAAAAGCTATACTGCTGCATTGTGGTTTGCTGCAGTTAAACTAAAGGCTTAATAAAAGCATTTTGACATGCCACTGTCCAACCGCTATACAATGTAAAGCATGACAATGGTTTTCAAATGCCAATATAAAGCCTTAAGATGTTCGGTGAACTATTATAAGAGTTTATACGGACCTTAAGCACTACATAAGTATACTAGTTGTTTTTTAAAATGCTTTCTGTGTTACTTGGGCATGAAGGCCCATGTTAAATAAAATATTTTGGGGATATTGGAAAAAGAAAATATGTTGCGCCGACCCAAAGTAAGTTGGAGAATTGTGACCAAAGGCGACTAATTTAACTAATTTAGGTGTGGCCTTTGTTAGTAAAAACAGCCATCAGTGTATTTGCACTAACGCCTTATAAATGATTAGTTTATTAGACGTAGATTAACGCGGTTTAAAAGATAAAATGACTGTTAATGCGTATATTATCTTTTAATTCCTAAACCTACCCTTTGATCGGTAGTGTCTGGCAGCTAGATATTATGATTTACGGCCTAGGCTTAGTTTTTACTTTGAAACAAACATGGCCTTGGAAAATACCTGGAATTTTTTGTCTGTGTATTATTGTGGCTGTCACTTCCGGAATAGCGTACCCTAAAGCTGAAAAGTATTCTGGAATTACTCTTTATTTTCTATCTCTTTCCTTCTTCTTTATTACTCTGAAATGTTTTACGGCAATGTATAGGCATCTTGCATCTTTGGTCTAACTAGATTATTCAGCAAAAAAATTAAATATTTTTGTAAAGTTTTGTTCGATAGTAACACGTAACAAAATAAAAAAAAAACACACGTTACACTAAATATTTGGTCGCCGAGTTCAAGATAACTGTTATCATTTTATCAAAAATCTTCACAATCAGCTACATACATCATCATTCATCATCCGTTTGACGTAGAACTGAACTGATTCTGTGGGCCATTTCGTTTAACTACTCGGTCAGGTTTACATGTGTGATTTTTACTGTAACTTTGTTATATAATATATTTGTTTGCGTCATTTGAGGGTAGTGTTGAAAACGTATCATTTGTAGGTAGGTACGCTAATTTGTGAATCTCGATTTTATTACGTAATAAAATAGTAAAGTGGTTTGTGATTTTATTTAAAAAAAAAATGTGTTTCGGTAATAGTAGTTCTGTTGAGAGATAATTTTTGTCTTCACAAATATTTTTTGTTGTTGACCGTGTATAAAAAAAATCATATCTTACCGTTTGATTTACGCATACTTTCTTTAATTAAAGAGTCTTACGTATCGTAATCACAGCTAATCCTACTATCACTTCTACAAAAAAAAAACTGACATATCAATCAAAAACAAATATCTTAGTACATAAGTAAACCTCTTATGTAATTAAAAAAAGCGCCTCGACTGACGATAACTTATCATTTCAGCTACAAACCGTATTCAGTATATCAGTGAACGTGAATCAATCAGTATTAAATGAACAAAACAGTGATTTTTTAACAAAATGTGTTCAAGAAGGAACAGTGGTCGACACAAGTGATTATGTCAGTGAGATGACGAGAGGAGGGGCCGGTCGGCGGAGGCTGTTTAACTGAAAACATTCCCCTATTAAAAATTTTATCCAAGGGCCCACTGGATACTAGCAAGGATATCTGCAAAATGACCAAGGGCCCTCGGAAAGTGAAACTAGTCATTGTAGTCAACAATAAGAAAGAGTGAGTATTAAAACATTTTTTTTTTTATATTTTTTATCAAGGGGTCTAAAATAGCCACTTTAGCAGATCATAATAGTGACAACTCACAATAGTAACTGCGTCTGTGACCATTTTAAGAATTTGAACGCAATTCATAATATTATCCTATTATGAATCTGCTAAAGTGGCCCTTTTAGACACCCTGTTCTTTTGGATTATCTCCGGTTTTGGGTGATCGAGAATCGGAAATATTTTTGAATATTTTACGCCTCCTTCGTGAGCAAGGAACTCCTTTGCAAGTGGTATTGCACCAAAAAAACTGTTTATGGAGTAAGAGGCCTTGTCCTTATTTCTGCTAGTTTAAACGACGAGATTCTTTTACGGAATATAAATAAGCGCTTGTGTATCTCATCACACCGAGGAAAGTCGCGGGTCACCTGTGTGTTTTCCTTACAATCTTCCTTCCCTGTAGTATGTACTTACAAGACGGGTTATTTGACCCTCACCTCACGGGGAAGGAAATGCAAAATGAAATTGTCTTTAATTATCATGCGTCATGTCATGTCACATTAGAATACGTGACACAACTAACTAACTAGCAATAAGATGGCATCAATGCAGATGTTTGCTACAAGTTTTAGCAAGGGGAATCATAGTACCCAAACTCTGTATACTATTTTACCCAAACTCTGGGTACTATGTTACCCGAACTCTGGGTACTATGTTACCCAAATTCTGGGTACTATGATACCCCCCTTGCTAAAACTTGTTCCAGACTATCAAGTAACTGAGTCGTGCAGGTCAGGTAGACTGGAAGACGTCTAAGTATGTACTCAGGGACTAGGCAGATGATAATCTTGGTGGGCCAAAGAGGTTGGATCGAGTTATCCAACCTCTTGACTACAAAGATATTTAACACATAGGTAAATATTTTAATGTCTTTGACTATAGCCTAGAGTTTTGTTTTGTGTATGAAATAGATCGTTAAAGACTAAAATATGTTAACTTCTTAATATTCTCCAATGAGCTGGGGGCCAAAATAGCCACCTTCTGGAGCGCTGACACAGCCAGGAGGCATTGCGGCAGACCTCGTAGAAGATGGCGAGACGATCTAGATAAGTCTAGCGACCAGTGGTCCACATTGGCATTGGATCGAAGCAGCTGGCAATCATGGGGAGAAGCCTTTGACCAGCAGTGGGATGTTACAGGCTAATAGTATGAGTAATATACTCCAAGTGGGTACTGTAAGTACAAAACTCAAGAAGTTATTTCATTTCTAGTGCTAATGAAGTCTGACTAACAGGTATCAGTGAACGAATAATGTCAGAAAAGTTTACTTTGTAAGAAATACTAGAAATAATCTCTACACGTGTTAGTAATAAGTAGTATACTGTCCCACATTCTTTAATAATAATTTTAATAGTCTTGTAGAACTGACATCATGTACAGTAGAGTAGAGGTGTACAGTAGAGGTCGGGATAAAAAAAGCAATAGAACTTCTTTTTGAAATCCTTGTACTTTTCTTTTTTTTTTTTCTTTTTTTTTTTTGGGCGGGTAGAAAATCATCAAATAACCCCTCCCGCTCTTGGGCAGAGCGAAAGGGAGTGTCAGACTTCTACTGACTCAAAACCACCCATGTTCCTTCTTAGCCCTTCATGTCGAGGCCGCGGTATCTCTTGCGAACAACCCGCAGCCCCGACGGGTTTAATCCTTGTACCTATGTCACAATAAAATGTTGGTTATTTATTGCTCAGTAAACTAATAAAAAATCCCTAAACATGAAATAAATTCGAATAGTATGCTGTAGAAGTATAAAGCTTAACATAGCTGAACAAATCTGGATAGGCGGTAGGTAACCCTACCTAAAAGCGAAGCGTGTGAAGACAAAAATAATAAATCAATAAATAAATAGCATTACATATTTCTTTGACGCAACCTCGCTTATTATAATCTAACCTTATTTAACCGACATCACAATTCTAAACATAATCATCCGATGACATAAAGAATAAAAAACCAACCATTTCATTAGACATTAATTACAAAAAATACATAATTAAATAAATAAACGGCAAACCAGTCATCCTTGCCAGTTGTCATCGCAGCGGATACAAGCCATTTTCTCCCTATTGTGGTGGGCAATTAAGATGATTTTCCGATAACATTAGCATATAATGGGCTACGTCGGTTCATTCATGGTTTCCATTCAAGATATTTTGTAGTACTTGCGTATTTACATAACACGCCTGTAATCCCTGAGGGGTTAGGCAGAGGTGTACTTATAAGTACACCCACATCTCGCCAGTTATGTTTGAGTCCCATGTAATAAGGGCGAGCCTATTTGCCATCAACCGGGCACAAAACCAGACTCCGTGGCCACTACTGAGATATTCGTGATGGATAAACCCTACAACACTTTCTTTCTTGCGTATTTATTCATTTAAATATTCAGATAAAATGCGTCAGAGCCCTTAGATGCATGTCATGTTAGCATGTTAAAATTCAAGATTTTTTGCACTAAAAACAATGTTGTCTTGTATGGTATGTTCTGTAAAAGTATACTTAGATCACTCACTCAAGAAAATAAGTAATTCCGTGAGGGTGCGGGTAGTTCGAGTAATGTATTTAAATGTATGTATGTGTGTAAAAAAAACGATTTTATATCTTTTTATCAGTTATGTTTACATTTTCATCAAATACTTTTGGGACAGACCATAATTACCGCAGTAAGTACCTAACAGGGGAATTACACAACACAGGAAAATAATAAGGAAAAATTCAAACCACAATGTTTTTTAAGACTAGCATTCCAAAGTGATTTTGAAGGTATTCATTCATACCTTCTCCACAATTTTCCTACTTTGAATATTTTTGACCAAGAAAACTGTCTAGTGGTTTCAAACGCCACGGCAAAGCATAAGCTCCTGCATACGTATCCCTGGTCAGGCAAGGTGGGATACCGTGGCCCTGGAACACAAAGCGCTAAGAAGGAACATGAGTGGGTTAGTCAGTACAAGTCTGACACTTCCTTCCGCTCCGCCCAGAGCGAGAGGAGTCATTTGATGACTTCCTATCCAGAAAAACAGAGCAGGGAAGGTGTCAGGATGATAGGCTCTCCACCTTTAACATGGGACTTCAAATGTCATGCGTAATAAAAATGATGGTGTTGTCAATTATATATTATATATATAAATCATATCAAGGCTACCAACACAACATGAATTCTTCTAACACTTATGATGGTTTCTATTAATATTTGCCCACATTTTAATTTAATAGGTAATTGTAGGAGCTCGTGGCTTAATAAGAACTGCCACTCGGGTCGATCTTTAGGTAAAGCTGTGCTTGCCTAGGTCGGTCTGTGGATGGGTGACCGCCCGACATACCGAGTTTCCTCCGTGCCTCGGAAAGCACGTTAAGCTGTTGGTCCCGGCTGCCATATATAGATCTTTGGCAGTCGTTACAGGTAGTCAGTGACCTGAAATTCTGACATCCAGTCTTACCAAAGAGTATCGTATTACCCAGTATTAACTGGGTTGTGGAGGTCAGATAGGCAGTCGCTCCATGTAAAATACTGGTATTCAGCTGCATCCGGTTAGACTGGAAGCCGACCCCAACATAGTTGGGAAAAGGCTAGGCAGATGATGAGGTAATTGTAGGAAGCCTGTGTATTTATTATTTTATTGCATGTTTATTAAAAACATGCTTTCAATCAAATCGACCAATCAGATGTTCTTGTAACAAAGGTCTAAGCTGGACTGACAACGCTAGACAGACGAATTTGTGGTATTTTATTGCAAAAAGACGAATTTTATTGTGTTGTTCTCGACTTTTAAACATAAACATAATCAGCCCATAATGTTCCCACTGCTGGGATATAGGCAGAAACCCTTAAAAAAACTAAAATTTGTTTTTTTTTTAAACGTATTCATAAAATACGAGAGATATGTCTCTGATTACCTGCTGGTTCATTAAAATCTTTCAAAAGTTGTCGAAATCGTGTGAATATCAAACAGGAGAAATAGAAACATTCCACATAAGCTAAGCATTTAGTTACCTCTCATAATTAAACAGCTCGTGGCTTAATAAGAACTGCCACTCGGATCGATCTGTAGGTAAAGCTGTGCTTGCCTAGGTCGGTCGGTGGATGGGTGACCGCCCGACATACCGAGTTTCTTCCGTGCCTCGGAAAGCACGTTAAGCTGTTGGTCCTGGCTGCCATATATAGAGCTTTGGTAGTCGTTACAGGTAGTCAGTGACCTGAAATTCTGAAATCCAGTCTTACCAAAGAGTATCGTATTACCTAGTATTAACTGGGTTGTGGAAGTCAGATAGGCAGTCGCTCCATGTAAAATACTGGTACCGGTTAGACTGGAAGCCGACCCCAACATAGTTGGGAAAAGGCTAGGTAGATGATGATAATTAAACAGCCAATCGGAATCCAATGGAAAATGTACTACAGCTATAATCATGGTAGTATGGGGGTAGAATGTGGGTCTAGGTCCCATTCAGGGCCGGTGCCTATAAGTGCTGCTAATCTAATGAGTAATGACTGAAAAATGTTTTCCGTTTCATTTTTTTGCAACTTTGTTGCATGGTAATTGTGGACTACCTGGGCTAGAAACGGTTTAAAAACAAGATAATTATATTCCTATTGGGATTTTCCATTCGAAATGCTTAATAGCGTCCAGCAGGGCTCCATTTTGTACCAAACTGACAGTTAATCGATGGACACTATGATAGCCACTGACATTAAAAAGATACGCAATAGCCATACTGGAGTCAGACAATGTGCACAGGTTCACGTTTAAGTCAATTTCGACATATATTATATCTGCGGAAATGTTGCTGCTCTAACACTTCTGCCTTACTCTTCGCAAATTACAGGTTTTTAGTTTCCACTTTTACATTATCAGATGGTGTTCATCCGAGCGCATAATAAAGTTTATTACATAATATCATAACATCACGCCTGTAACCCCTGAAACGTTAGGTAGAAGTGTACCCATTGGTATACTTACATTTCGCCAGTTGTAATAGAATCCAATCGAACCCAGTACCTTATGCACAGCAGGCGCGCTTGCAACCACTAGAACAACGAGGCAGCCAATAAAGATTTTCTGTCTAACAATTTTAAGAAACAACCTCTTATCTTACGGATACCCCTTTTTTTTGGGGGGGGGGGGAAATCATCAAATAACCCCTCCCGCTCTTGGGCAGAGCGAAAGGGAGTGTCAGACTTTTACTGACTAAAAACCACCTATGTTCCTTCTTAGCCCTTCATGTCGAGGCCGCGGTATCTCTTGCGAACAGCCCGCAGCCCCGACGGGATACGGATACCCTTAGAGGTAACTTTTGACGTCATTTAAGTTTACGTTTGTATCTATTTCCCCCGCTGACGTAACTCCTAAGCGCCACTTTACCTAACAACAACAAAAACATTACAAAACCTATCAATGACTAAAGCATTACAAAACAGATTACAAAATTTATCGCAATCAAACTTTACTATCAGATTTTAACAATGCTCTGATTAGATGAAATTAGCTATCAAAATATTATTAGTTTCAGCCGTTTACAGGAAAATCGAAAAATAGGAACTCGTGGCTTAATAATTAGGCTTAATTTAGGTTAGGTTAGCAAAACTTCCCTAGGTTGGTCCGTGGATGGGTGACCACCCATTACATACCGAGTTTCGTTCGTGACTCGGAAAGCACGTTAAGCTGTTAGTCCCGGATGCTGCTGTCTTTGACTGTAGTTACTGGTAGTCAGTGACCTGAAAGCTTGACAACCATTCTTACCATAGGGTATTGTATTACCCAGTACCAACTAGTTTGTGTAGGCATTCGCTCCATGTAAAATACTGGTATTCAGCTGCAGCCGGTTATACTGGAAGCCGACCCCAACATAGTTTGGAAAAGGCTAGGTAGATGATGATGTTTACAGGAAAAACGTTAAGCTATATGTTTACGATTTGTAATTGCGACCATATTTTGATGTTAAATTGAAATATCAAGGATGTTACGGAATCAAAAACGTAGAGCCCCATATAAATGTGGCTGTTACTTAAGTCCCATTTAATAGTCCTGTTGCCATCAACCGGGCTGCTACTGAGAATTTCTTGATGGACAACCCAACATAGTGGCCTATGTCACATTATTGTCCCACACTGTATTCCTTCTAATGCCCTTTACGTTTTAGGGCCACGGTAACTCTATCCTTTCGAACAAATTTCGCAACCCTGGCAAGCACTGACCCTAGTGGACCCCGTCTACTATGCATCACACTACCTCCTAGACCAGCGGTCGGCAACAGGCGGACCGCGGTCCATATCCGGACCCCGGAGATTCGATCTTTAGTATTTTGCTGTTCATTTTTTGGGAGCTCGATAAAAAACTTCAACGTTATCCGGAAACTACTTAAAACTACTTGCAGACCCCTGTGCTAGACGGAGAAAGTTCCCCAACTCGTTGACAACAAAATCCTCTTTAACATTAGGCCCACGTCCCTCAAAAGGTGTTTAACAAACACTTTGTTGCGTGACGGTACAAGCAGCACTGGTGCTAATAACATTGTCTAATGTCTAGGTGTTTGTGAATGAAACATTAGTATTCATGATGGCTATCGTGCACAACTTGAAGTTACATGAAGTTGCAAACTGATTGTGTTTTGTTTTGTAACCTCATTCAAGTAGATGGTGACTTGCAACTGGCTAGAAATTAATTATTTTTTTTAAAAAGCAAAACAAAAATTACATGATATTTGCCGAGACCCCTCTCTCCGTCGTGAGATTGGATGAGATTTGGCTCGACCCCCCCCCCCCTCCTCCCAAACGCCTCACGTAATTTATGGATCCCTTAGGTAGTGTGGTGTATAAAGCCTCCTAAATTTAGCGACCTATTTGTTGTTATATATTATGGTAACTTTGGCCAAAAATTCGCCATTCGCCAAGGTCGATAGCAAGGTTGCCATCGTTCCAACCGCCAAACTGAACTACCAACACGTGTATCCTCATGTAATACATCCCTAAACGCCGCTTAACCGTGATTCACACTCAATTTACCATTGAAATAGTAAAACTCACTTTACTACAAATGAGTAATGATTACGGTACGATACGGAAATGTCACGCCACAGCGACGCGGGTTCTCTCACGCGATTTTACGTCCTTGGCCAAAGGAAGAGCGTCATTTGCACATCATTCAAGGCCGAATGACCGTGAGAGTTCGGACTATAAATTGATAGTTTTTGTTATGTGCACGGAATCTGCATTCTGGGGAATTTCGAACTTTGATTGGACTTCTACTAGCTTTAATATGAGTGGTAGATCCGGTTTTATTTCAGTTAAGCATAAGTAAGTATTCGACTTAGAAACTAAGTTACTTTGGAAGCCGTAAGATTTCTAGTACTGAAATTATCGTGGGCCTGGTCAGATTGCGAATGTGTTAGGATAGAGCCGTTCGACGGTTCAATGCAGTTGCTTGCTTGTATTCAGGATTGTGAAGGCAAGCTGGAGCATTCAGCAACTCAAATGGAACTTCTGCATCAATCTTGATGCAGAAGTAACGTCTTGGTATCTACCAAGACGTTATATAGACATCTCGAAAATCCTCAATAACGACGATAAATGAATCCCTGACATCATTAGCATCCTTGCATCATATTAAACAGTGCCAGAGACAAAGATTACTCCAATCAATTAAAAGATCCGCCTCAATGTATCCACTGTTTTAAAACATGGTCAGTGGGACGAAATATCTGATCGCGTGTCTTTTGCCATTAACCGATTATGACACGTGACTTAAGTATCGGTTTGTAGCGATTTATTGTCAGTTTAAACGGGTTTTTCACGAAATTCTGACGCCATATGCAATTTCTCATCTGCAACTGCGTTTACGCACGATTCAAGTGCGCTCTAGTTTGTGCAATGCTATAAAGTCGCTTATAAGAGGTTAGGCACATTAGTGCGAAGATGATTTGAAGCTAATTTGGTCTTGAGAACCCAAGGGAAATCAAAATACTCAAACACACGGAAGTTTTCAGTCAAATCCGTGTTTTGCACTCTATGGTTTTTAGATAATCTTTGTTAAAATATTTATCTATCAATCATTAGATTTATACAAATTGTGTGGTTTACTCCTGGAAATCGCAAAGACGTCTCATAACACCGCCTCAACAGCGGGTCCAATCGACTAAAGAAAAAGTAATAAAAATAATGAATTAGTAAACTGATCCCGCGGGTCCCAAACTAATGGGATCAGTTGACTAAAGAGCCTAAAACCCATTTTTCCCATTTTTACAACACATTGTTTTTTATAGCACACACGCTTGTTTTAACAAGCGTGTGTGCTATAACGTGAAGTGTAATATTCACTATGTCAAAGCTCACTCCGGACGTATCCGCCTCCCGTTCATCACACGAACCACACTACAAATTATGAATTAATTGCTATTATGACCAACGGTGGGAACTGTATTCATTCATGTTTAAAACACGTTTTTTTGTACTTTATTTTTAGCTTACTGACTTCGAAATGGTATTTATGTCATATATAGCGGGTTTGAAGCTGAAATGGTTATTTTTAATAGTAATAGCTAGCTAGCTTAATAACTTCTTGTTACATGTGTGTGTGGTGACTTTTTAGCCTGAGTTGATTTTTCGGCGCCATTTTCGCCTCCGCACTGCCGCCGTCATTTTAGAAAATATACAACGACTTTTTAACTGTAAAACTTTTTTTTTGCGTATGGGTAATCATCAAATGACCCCTTCTACTCTGTGCGGAGTAAAAGGGAGTGTCAGACTTGTATTGACTAAAACCTACCCATTTTCCTCCTTAGATCTTTGTGTTTGGGGTCGCGTTGTCTCTTTCGAACAGTCCCGCAGGCCTCGGCCCTTGCGGACCCCTTCCATGTTTCTGACATTTCTTTGAGGCGCCCGTGGAACACGAAAGCCTATAGTTAACCATACTAACATTCCGTGTTTTTTAATAGTAAATACAAATAACTGTAGTGACCTACAGTACTGCACAGTATTTACAATTAATTCGTTACGTCACGTCGCCATGTTTGTCGTACGCCCATAGAGCACAGCCGTGATTAGGGTAATGACGGGAAGCCGTGCTGCCATGGTTTCATGGCTTCCGCGAGAAACTACCAGTCATCATCCACCACCATTATTACATGTATGCCACGTCATTGTTGGTCAGTTACGTTGGAGCTGGGCTTTTTGACGATTCTTAAACCGACTTCAAAAAATGAGGAGGTTCTCAATTTAACTGTGTTTCTTTTTGTATGTATTTTCCTCATAACACAATAAAACATCGTGAGGAATATCAGGCAATAGCGAAGGCCTGGAGTGCCGAGCAGTGGGAATATTATAGGCTGACTATGCTTATGCTACCTCTACCTCCTCCTCATAACATTTATGAACTGATTCGAAAAAAATATATGAAAATAGAATATGCCTTTTTTTAATCTAACGATATGTCGTTTTGTCAAGAAAAAGAAGATCGTGACTGCTACTGAGAAATTCCTGATGAAAAAACCGAAAAACACATTATTATTTATTAGATGCTAAAGGCATTTTAAACGCCACCCAATCCAGAAGTTAAAACTTAAATTCAATTTTTTTGCTGTCCATAACTACTAAAATAACATCTCAATTGAGCGACAATAAATTGCACTCAATTGAGATATTATTTTAGTCATTTACCCATGTTATGACTTCCTATTTGTAAAATTGTAACACATGGTATTCTGAATGTAAACGTCAATTTTAAAATTCTCACAGAAACTCAAACATTTACTAGCACAAAATGTACGTAGACATCGAGGACTGAAATGATTATCATGATGATGAAATAATACCTGTAGCCAATCTAAAACAAAGATGTATTTTAAATGCCGGCTACGAGTATTCATCACCGAATTATTTCATATACAACTACTCGGCGGCTGAAACAAATACATTCGTGCATAATCTTTATTACAAAACTAAAATAATAACAATAAAATGCTAAAAATCGACGAAACACCGTTTCCCCAACTTTATAGCGTTATTCTTAGAACGGGTAATTCTATACCCTAAATACAATAATAAAATAAAACAATTAATTTAATCGTACGCCAAGTCGTGGGAAAACCGAATCAAATCAGAATTTATTGCCAAAAGATACGGTGTCCACTTATCTAGGCAAACGTGCGGATTTCAAAGATACCAGTAAAAATAAAGATTAATGCGATTACGTGATAAGTAGGGGCTATGTAGCGCCATTGCCCCTACTTATCACGTTTATTTTGGTAAGCCACTTTATTAGCAAAATAAATAAACTACAGTCCCAAAATCCCAACACAGATTTTTCCCACTACTCCGCTATTCTTTTCTGATTAATTTCGTTGCGGGATCAAAGACAGTTAAATTGTTTCTCTGGGACTTCGTCTAGCTTCATTGTCTCGGCGCTTTTCTGGTGTTTGCCACTATTGATTCTGGCTTGCAGTAGTTACAGTGGTTTAGGAATAGTGTGGCGGGCTTGTCCCAAAAAAAAACACAATCACAATTTTTCAGAAAGGGCTCGGCCAAGCACTCTGTCGATTCTCTCAGTTGGATAACTCGATCTACTAGATATGACACACCGTAGACACCATATCTTGCCACTATCCATTTTGCAGATACACCTCCTTTTTCAGTATACCTAAACTAGATACAGAAAAAGGAGGATTATTTCTTATTTTGCGGTCAATTCGTGGCAAAACGTGGCAAACGTGGAAGCAGAGATGCGAGAAAAAACTTCATGTCAGTCGAAGTTTCAGTCACACACTTTCAGTTACTTAATAAAGTGGCCCAAACAAAATGGCGGCCGGTATTTCAGTCATTCCACGTTTGAGTATGTACGTGTACCGTGCGTCAGTACATTATCACTAATTATGTGGAGTAATCCCGCTGTATCTATAGTACTACGTAAGCATACGTCACATAGTGTAACTATTAGGTAATCTGTAGTCACTCGTAACGTACCTACCCGGCAGTGTGTCGTTAAGTTGCCTTTTCAGGATTTCTCGTTGAAAGCTGATTGTGATTTGATTCAATATTGATCAGAGTATCAGCGTAAATACTACTTGAACTATACTAACCGAAACGTACCCTTTAGTAGTTCCCTGGGTAGGATAGAATCACGAATCAGTCACGATGATTTCTCGTGGGGCTTGGTAACCCAGTATATGCGGGGATCTGGATCTGTAAGGAAGGCATCTTTCTTTCCCGTCGGGGCTGCGGGTTGTTCGCAAGAGATACCGCGGCCTCGACATGAAGGGCTAAGAAGAAACATGGGTGGTTTTTAGTCAGTAGAAGTCTCACACTCCCTGTCGCTCTGCCCAAGAGCGAGAGGGGTTATTTGATAATTTTCCACCCGCCAAAATAAATAAAAAAAGGCATCTTTCTTTGTCTATAAAATACAACTCTGGATGTTTTTTTTACATGGTAGAATTCGGAATCTGGCTACATAAGCACAACTTGCATTCACTTGTAAGACTAGCAATATTTATGTTCAGTGAATTAGAACTAACCTAGACGAAATTTAATAATAATGAATGATAAAAAATATTTAAAAGTTGGAGCTTGTGTGAAACAAGCGAGACAATTAGATAAATGACTTTCCTAAACAATTTTTATATAAATAAATAATAATAATAAATAATCGAAAACGAACTGAAACTTTTGTGAATATGGGGCCTGTTGAACTTTCGGCAGAATTTCGTCATAGGCCTTTCGGTAGCTTTTTAGCTTTCAAGGCGTTCCGTTTTTCTACTATTCTGATATTGGTCCAGGCCATCAGGTCCAGCTAAATCCTCCATAGACCTAACCTAGCAACAATTTAAACTTAACCAAGATAAAACGAACAGTTAAGCATCACAATATGGCGTCCTTGCTGCTGCTCGCTAACTCGGCCGTCACGCAATGCTTATGAAAATCACAAACACGCCGTTTGTCAAAGGAATATGTGTGTTACTACGAGTACTTCAATGTAATGCTGACACAATAAACGATTCGATTTGCACTTCAGGCTATTGTGGCTATCTTTACATTGAGTACGTCAACGTCTAGACTTGGGACTGTCCGAAGACTGTTTGAATATCTTTGTGTTGGTGCAAAATATCCATATCTGAGTCTTTGGTCAACTGCACCCACTTGCTACAGGACCCGCGACAAACAGTGACCAGGTCGACAAATTCAAAAAGTAACTTGGTCGACTGATCTCGCGGGTCCATTTCGAGTGGGTCCAGTTGACCAAAAACTCCCGAATTGTTATGAGTATGGTTCGAATATGTTCATCTGTGTTTACCGTGGTTGAGGTTGAAAAAGCGAAAGCTTTGCTTTGCGACAGGATAAAAACGAAGAAACGCAATTTAACGAAAAGAAAGGATGGAAAAAATCAAAGAGGTCTGGAGGATATTGTAACAGTTTTTTAAAGACACGGATCCTGATACAGTCCCGATTTTAAGAGAATTGAATAAATTCCCACCCGTGACTTTTGATCACGAAGACGTACCAGGGTTTTCTAGTTGTTGAGACCAATTTCTATGAACCAAAGCCACAGGCTTCCTCTCGCGTACCGTATAACAAACAAAAATTAAACTTAAACCACACTATAGATAATAATAATAATAATAATAATATTCCACAACTATCACACAACGCCATCTAGTCCCAAGCTAAGCAGAGCTTGTGTTTTGGGTACTAGACAACTGATAAACATACTTATATATTTCTAAATACATACATATTATAGATAAATTACACCCAGACACAGAACAAATGATCGTGCTCATCACACAAACATTTGTCCTGGGTGGGAATCGAACCCACGACCTCCGGCATAGCAGTTAGGGTCACTAACCACTAGACCAACAGGCCAGTCATACTACACATATATAGTCATAGATACTTATAGAGTCCTTGAATAAGTGAATAAGCTTCAGACATAAGCTTTTTCATAAGGCTCTTTTTGACTACTATATCGAATACTAAAAGTTGACTAAAATCATCTACCGCAATTACAATAATTGGGTCTTCAAAAAATGACACAACAAATGCCACTCTTAACTCCGTAATTTTAACAGCAAATACCATTTAAATACGATTTACTTACAACAAAAACAAGACAACTTGTCAATCAAAAGCTCGCGTTTAGCATACAAAAGAACTTACGTTTCTCCACGCTGTTGTTTTCCCATTGAAGGCTACGATCACAACCCGTCATGAGAACCTATAACACATCAAAATGTAAATTTAGAAAAATTCGCGAACGAAAATCGCGATCTGTATTCTGCGCGCGCGATATTTCGCGACTGTTTTGTTCGCGTCCTAAATATATGATTAATTGTCGAAATGCCGTAGTAGCGGGGTCATGCGGATCATTTGAACATGCTCGTGTGGCTAATTATTGTATTTGTTTATACTAATGGTCGTACTACACATTGTTTTTGTGGGTTAATTTGATGATGCCACCCATCATCAAATTAAACCACTTGGCGTTGGTAACTTATTTCATTGCGTGAAATTTTGAACAGTATTCACGCTTGAACATTGCTTGGCTAGTTCAGTTCGGAGCTTCTATCGACATGACATAACATCACGCCTGTAATCCCCAAAGGGTTAGGCTGAGGTGTACCCATTAGAACATCCAAACGCTAGTTATCTTTGAATCACACGTAATAGAAGGCGAGCGTATTGCCATCAACCGGGCACAAATCCAGACTCCGTGGCTGCTACTTAGAAATTCCTGATGGAAAAACCCAATATCATTTTGCCCGACCTGGGACTCGAACTCAGGACCTCATGTACAGCATTCCCGCTTGCGACCACTAAACCGTTCTTGTGTCAACATCCCTTCATCACTACATAGTATAAAACAAAGTCGCCGTCGCTGTCTGTACATCCCGTATGCTTAAATCTTTAAAACTACGCAACGGATTTTGAAGCGGTTTTTTTTAATAGATAGACTGATTCAAGAGGAAGGTTTTAGTATATAATTTGACCGACATCCACGCGGGTGAAGCCGCGAGCATCAGCTAGTAATAGATAATAAACAATAATCCTCAATAATAAATACTGGGAATTTCTAAGTAAGTATTCACATTGGCAGAAAACGTTTTGCTAGAGTTACCTCTGTCCTGCCGAGGCTGCGGGTTGTACGAAGAGATACCACAGCTCCGGACACAAAGGGCTAAGAAGGAACATGGGTGGTTTTTAGTCAGTAGAAGTCTGACACTCCCTTCTGCTCCGCCCAAAACGGAAGGAGTCATTTGATAATTTCCCATTCTCCAAAAAAAATTGTCTCTCATTCGGTCTCTGTCGTCAAGCAGATGAAAAAAGAAGGCAAAAGATAACCATTTAAAATGGAGTCTACGTCGTCGGAAAGATATTTGAATGGATACTGACCCAAATTCAACAGCTGATTGTGTGAGTGCAAAATGATAAAAGTTGTCGTTGATTGAAGATGTTTATCGAACGATAGATACCGCTCGCCATTTTTTGGCACTTGTTTTTTTTTTCTTCAAAATTGTTTTTTTTTTAAATTCCCAACTTTGCTGTTGTCGGCTTTCAGTCTAACTGGATGCAGCTGAGTACTGGTATTTTACATGGAGCGACTGCCTATCTGACCTCCGCTACCCAGTTAGTAATACGATACCTTTTGGTTAGACTGGTTGTCGGACTTTCTGGTTACTGATTACCGGAGTAGGTACCTAACGGTAGGCTGCGGGTTGTCCGCAAGGGATACCGAGGCCTCGACATGAAGGGCAAAGAAGGAACATGGATGGTTTTTAGTCAGTAGAAGTCTGACACTCCCTTTCGCTCTGCCTAAGAGCGGGAGGGGTTATTTGATGATTTCCCACCCCCCAAAAAAAAAAAAAAAGTACCTAACGGTTATAGTGCTTTCCGAGGCACGGAGGAAACTCGGTATATAATGTGCGGTCACCCATTCATCCAAGTACGATTATTATTAAGCCACGAGCTCCTCAAGGTTATACGTTTTAATCATATCCTACTAATATTATAAATGCGAAACTTTGTAAGACTGGATAGATGTTTGTTACTCTTTCACGCAAAAAGTACTGAACGTGAAACCGTTTATAACCTAAATTAAAATATGGGATACTTGTTATCCCGGTAGTATGACCCCGTGGGATAATTATTGCACTCCACGCGGACGAAACCCCGGGCATGAGCTAGTAAAGGATATAAATTACCCGTATAATTCGCCACCTGTCTTTGGCACTAGACAACTAACCGTAACATTGTGTTTAACATGGAGCGTTGGAACTGGTGCCAAACTATTACCATTATGATTGAACCCTTTTCTTTCTGCACCTCATCATCTGTTCTGTTAACAAATAATTATTAATTGTAAGCTTTTAGAAGCTCGAGGAACTCGTGGCTTAATAAGAACTGCCACTCGGGTCGATCTTTAGGTAAAGCTGTGCTTGCCTAGGTCGGTCTGTGGACGGGTGACCGCCCGACATACCGAGTTTCCTCCGTGCCTCGGAAAGCACGTTAAGCTGTTGGTCCCGGCTGCCATATATAGTTCTTTGGCAGTCGTTACAGGTAGTCAGTGACCTGAAATTCTGACATCCAGTCTTACCAAAGAGTATCGTATACCGTATCGTTACCTAGTATTAACTGGGTTGTGGAGATCAGATAGGCAGTCGCTCCATGTAAAATACTGGAATTCAGCTGCATCCGGTTAGACTGGAAGCCGACCCCAACGTAGTTGGGAAAAGCACTTAAGGTAAAGAGAAGGTTAATATTTATCACAAAAATCTATGAAAACTAGGATAATCACAAAAAACCTGATTCTCAGTAAGCGCAAAGCTTTTAAACCGTCACGTGCAAGTAATAACGCTAATAATATTTTAGTACGTAATAACTAATAAACATTTACCTATTTAATAACATTTTACTTAATACACGGCTCATAATAAATTGCACACAGCAGGTTGAAGTCTAGATTTCATGGACATGGCGTTTTGTTTTTCAATTCAATTTAATTCAACGTTTCACGTTAAGCTGTTGGTCCCGGCTGCCATATATAGATCTTTGGAAGTCGTTACAGGTAGTCAGTGACCAGAAATTCTGACATCCAGTCTTACCAAAGAATATCGTATTACCTAGCATTAACTGGGTTGTGGAGGTCAGATAGGCAGTCGCTCCATGTAAAATACTGGTATTCAGCTGCATCCGGTTAGACTGGAAGCCGACCCTAACGTAGTTGGGAAAAGGCTAGGCAGATGATGATTCCCACGGGAACGGGAAATACGCCGGTGAAACCGCGTGACGTCCGCTAGTATTTAATAACGCGGTATGAATGTGGGTGAGAAAAAGGAGTATGTACGGATAGTATGTAATAGTAGCAGGTTGTAGCAGTTTCCGCCTATCCTCATGGCAAAAAACGTGAGTTTCATGTTTGTATGTATAATATGGAAACTGTTTAAAAAAGTGGTCTTAAATCACAAATGAGCCCATACAAACAGATCCACAACCCAATAATAACTGCCTAACGGCCATGTATCACACATCGGCATAATTTGCGCGTACGGCCGTACCACGCCGGCGCACGCGCATGTGTGCCCGACAAGTGAGCCTTGACCGTTAATTCCCGTCAATACCAACACTAGCTTATGTAGATACTAGACTGCTGTGTCTCTATTCGTTATTGTTACTATGTAGGGGAAAGGCCTCCTTATAGTTCATCATCATCATCAGCTTAAAATGTTCCCACTGGTGGGATGATACAGCTTAGTCCTCCTCTCCTAGAGTTCCTAACGTCGAAATCCGAAGACGTACAAAAGTTACGGAACTCAAATGGAATTGTGCAGGACACCTAGCGAGGCGCAGTGATGACAGGTGAAGTAAGGCTGTAACTGAATGGCGTCTAAGATAAATTTTCCCAAACTATGTCCGTGTCGGCTTCCGGTCTGACCGGATACAGATGAGTACCGGTAATAGGGATTCTAAAACTGACTAAAAAAAATATGATTCTAATTAGTCCGTCTGTTAGATTATCGAAAAATATTGGATACGTATTTTTTGTTTTATCAAATCAATAAAAATTGACCAAGATAAAACGCGTCAAAGATTAGAGTGGGGGGTCGTGTCGTCACTCACAGGTAACTAATGTCTTAGAATATGACGTCACACGAGTTTTCAAAGCACTGTATCGTCTTCATTGTTTGTTTACGTGACAAAAGAAAAAATACGTGTCCAATATTTTTTGAAAATCTATCTGACGGACTAATTGGATTTTTTAAGTTAACTACCCTATTTACATGAAGCGACTGCATATCTGTCCCATTTAGACTGACTGTCAGACTTTCGGCTTCTGACTACTCGTATGGACTGTCAGAGATATACAAATGACAGCTGGGACCAGCGGCGTAGCCTGCTTTCCGAGGCACGGAGGAGACTCGGTATACAGGGTGTAAATCAACCCATCACACAGCCGTTAACCAAGCATTCTGTACATCAAACTAAGTACCCCTACGCAAAAAATTTTGCTAGGTCCTGTAACGATTTTTTTTTTGGGGTCAAAAATCACGTTTTACGGTAAAATTCAATGTAGCACTCTTAAAACATTGTGCTATTGGATGCTTTGAATAGTAAACGGGTCATGGAGGTAATTTAAGTAAAGTTATAACCAGAAAAACTAGTATTTATAAAAACAGCTGTGAAAAATTTGGAACTTTGACCCCCAATATCTCCGTAAATTCCCAGGTATGGTCTAGAACAAAAAAAATATGGCAGTGGTGGGGAGAACAAGTGCCCTTAGTTTGCGGTAAGGGTACTTTTACACCCTATATAATAGGTCACCCATCCATGGACCACCCTAGGCAAGCACGGCTTCATCTAAAGATCGACCCCCAGCGGCAGAATAAAACTAAAATAAAAAGGTGGAATGCGGAAACTGCAGATGCAAAAAAAGCTATGATTGCATGCAAATCCTCGACACAAAAACATCAATTGACAAGTTTACTACAGTAAGTATACATCATTGATGATGATTGTTACATAGCCATCACTCACCAGTAATAACTAAGTATTTTGTGACGAGTAGCTATTGCCGCGAAATCCGTTCGGCAAATAAATATCTTTGTGATCTACTCCTTTTTAAGGTTCCCCTACCTCAAAAGGAAAAAACAGAACCCTTATAGGGTCACTTTGTTGTCCGTCTGCCTGTCTGTCTGTCTGTCAAGACCCTTGTTCTCGGTAACGCGTGGAGGTATCGAGCTGAAATTTAAGCTCTACAGAATACAGCTGTGAAAAAAGTAAACTTCTATTAAAAAAAAGATACGGGCGTTTTTGCACAAACAACGTATATTTCGACACGCTCGAGCGAATAAAGTACTTCCTGTTGACCTACAATCTAAAATTTGTCAAGAAACAATGTGTTCAGCACGTGTAAAATAGTAGTTTAGAGAATAAGAAATTATGGTTTGCGTTTGTTTGGTTGTTTGAGAATAAGCGATTGAGGCCCGTTTCCACCAAAGCTGAGACAAGCAGAGAGGAGAGATGTGCCAAACTCGACCAATCACAGGAACGGCGAAAGGCCAGATGTAAATAACTAACGTGATTGGCCGACTTTCGCACATCTCCTCTCGTCTCCGCTCCTCTCCGTTTCGGTGAGATACCGGACCTGAAGGGCGAAAATCAGACGGGTCGCGTTTTAACACGAGTGGATGAATCATGCCTACGTAGCACCTTCTTAGCTCCCAAGGGTACGAGTGTACGACATTATCCCTTCAAGATCGTGCGTGTCACTTGTATGAGGCCGTTTAGTACCTGAGTAGCTACTTGACATTTAATAACTGATATGTTGCATCTAAGTTAGCCTATACAAGTATTACTTATATGAATATGTTAGACACGGACAGTCAAACAAAATAATTGAAGTAACTAGTTTATTTATTTATTTTGGGATCTCCAACAAAAGATACATCATTATCATCTCTTCAATCACACGCCACTCAGCTCGATTCTCGACAAATCTCATTTAGTTGCTACCACCCACCCTGCGTAGATCGTCGCTCCACCGAGCCTGAGGGCTAAAAGACACAAAACAAACAAAAAATTACACAAACACAAAACATTACTTTTGAAAAAGCCCTTCAATAATGACAGATGGCATGCCCAATAAAATAAACAATCAAGCTAACAAAATATAGACCCATCGTAAATATAGTGTTGAGCGTATCACTGCTTACCACCACCCCTTTTTAGCCTTCGGCTGTTGGATTTAGGCCCCCTAGCGTCACCACATTAGCTGATCCTGAACCTACCTCTGCCTTATTGCTCCACAATTTCCAGTTCTTCAAATCTAATGTTTCAATTCAGGGTGTCCATCGAGACATTTTCATCAGTAAAGCCTAAAATCTATTCTATCGGACCCTAGGTCTCTCCCAGTAACTTCCATGGCTACTAGATGACTGTACTAATACGCTGACTTTGAAGTAGGACCTCAAAATATCGAAGCTCTTAAAATTCTATGTGACACACGTATTAAACACAAATAAAACCATTTAATCAGTATACATTTCCCACCTGTATTTCAACTCATGCGCGACCATCGACTCACTATGCGCGCACGCAGCCTAGGACGTGAGCAAGTACTTACTCGTAACCACGGAGTAGAAAGGTCCAGAAGGCTTCATTCAACAAAGATAGGCAGGCGTTCGCATAATTATGACATACGCAAGCGAGTGCTAGTGCACTCACGACTTGTAAATGCGCTTGTACTCACTCTACATGATGAGTGTCTATGTGTGCGTGCGTTCGTTGTATGGAGTAGGTAGGCTTTCTGTTATTATCTATTTTGTGTCTGCAGATCGAGGATAAACCAATGTTATGTATTAGCCGTTATGTCGTGACGACATGGTTTCTTGTTCTTATGTGAAGGCTTTATGAAATATTGTCTTTTATAGTTAATATTTATGTTTGTATGTACAACATTTTCAGGTTCTACATGTTAACATGGTCTCTTTACTTCCAGGGGCCTAGACTTTCAAAACGCTAAGAATGAGATAATTATGCTTTTGCGAGCTTATGCCAGTCCTATACACTTGTGGTTTTTCACGTGGTTTTTTACTTGTTACTTTCTACTACTGCAAGGTATAAGCCTTTGGAAGGGTTTCGCAAAGGCCGACGCCTGACGGGGCTGCGGGGCTATTCGAAAGAGATACCGCGGCCCCGGAACCCAAACGGCTAAGAAGGAACCTGGTGGGCTTTAGTCGGTACAAGTCTGTTACTCCTTTCCGCTCCGCCCAGAGCGGGAGGAGCTATTTAATAATTTCCCATCCACAAAAAAGGGCATAGGCCTTCGTTTCTCCACCCCAATCCTCGTTGTAGTTTTCTGAAGTTTAGTATAACTAACCATGGTTTCTCTTTGTTACAGCCCGCCTACGTTCAAGACATTGACGCCGACATCTCGCACTCAGCTGAAGCAGCAGTTGATGCGAGAACATGCTCAGGAACAGCTGCGCAGAGAATCACTACAAGTAGGTAGCTTCTTCTTCTACTCTTTTCTCATCAGCCTTTCTAGCTCTGAACCCAGGTTTGTCGGTAAACCAGCTGAGACAGAGATTCATAAATAACTCTGCTCTAACGTGTATTAAATGTGGTACTGTTCCTCGAAGACTATTGTGTCCTGCGTGTCCTGTTTTTTGTTTACCATAGGAACTGATGGACGCTACTGAAAGCGCCAAACTAGTGGCTCCGTTCAGGACAGACAAAATTTACATTGCCATCGACATGCTACGAAGAAGATGCTCTAGCAGTAAGACTATCGCCATTAACGATCGTTGAAAGTTGATACCTCCCTTTGATCTAATGGCATTTGCACTAGCTGCTAAAGGCCACAGCATGTAATTCTTTTTTCACGTAAACAAACATTGAAGACGATACAGTGCTTTAAAAACTCGTGTGACGTCGTATGCACATAAGTATGACATTTTTTACCGGTAAGTGACGTCACAACCCCCCACTCAAATCTTTGACGCGTTTTATCTTCGTAATTTTTAATTGATTTGAGAAAACAAAAAACACGTATCCAATATTTTTCGATAATCTAACAGACGGACTAATTAGAATCATGTTTCAGTCAGTAAACATCTCAATTCTGTCAATATTACCCATAGAGGTGAAGATACCCAAAGTATTATAGAGTGCTGCATCTTTTACTTTTGCATAATTGAATCTCCAGAAAGTCGTTTTCAAGCTCGGTAGGAGAGACAAACAACTAAGAAGCAGGTAACATATTAGGCAATAGCTAAACGCTGTGCGCCTAAGATGGTGGTTTAATTGACATTTGTATAGAGATAAAGTATTAGTAAATCCAAAAATGAGCGATTGGGCGATTACAATGTGGACAAGATCACTAACATACTACTGGTAAAACAGGTTGTAGAACTGGCTCTTGCCAAAGAATTAAAATCGCCGGGTAAACACCAGGACAAGGAAAAAGCAAAATATCATTCCACTAGATCTCAGAGGGTTTACATACATTTATTTGAATAACAAGCTTCATTCTTTATGCAGGCTTTATACTACCACGCCTGATTCCACGAAAGATATAAAATCACGAAGTGTATCAAGCCGCTAGACTCCCACGCGGCTCCAGGGGAAAACCTGACTGATGGTTATAGTTCTAGTCCATAGGTTACTGAACTAGGGTTACATATATGCACATCATTATGCTTTTAAAATAAATTAGTGGAGTATTGTGGAGTGAAAACGTGATTTAAGTACAACCCCGTCGGAGCTGCGGGTTGTTCGCAAGAGGCGCGGCCTCGACATGAAGGGCTAAGAAGGAACATGGGTGGTTTTTAGTCCGTCAAAGTCTGACACTCCCTCTCGCTCTGTCCAAGAGCGGGAGGAGTTATTTGATGATTTCTCACACCCCAAAAAAAAAAAAAAATTACAACCGATTCCGTTTTGCATTTTGACTTACATAATGTGCTGTTTGTATTGTTTCTTGATCTTGAGACAACAAAACAGGAGTATGAATGTATATGGCTCTTATGTAGAGGAGACTAAAGAAAAGATGGATGGACTGTGTGAAGGCTGATATAGCTAGAACGGACGAACTGCTGAGATGACGAGTAATAGAAGAAGAAGAAGACATCCTGCAGCGACCCCAAATAAATTGTGATAAGGGCAGAAAAATGATGATGATGATTGTCTCTTAACCTTCTTCGTTCTGTGCCTCAGAAACCACAGTCAGTCAGTTGATCCCGGCTGCTATATGTATAGGTCTTAGGGCTTATTTACGAAGGCGGGGAGACGCGCGGCGCGTGCGGCGGCGCGGCGCGGCCCGCACTAAATTCATTTCAAACGTATGGCGTTGTCGGCACCACCACGCGCCCCGCCCCGCGTCTCTATGAACAACATCGTATATTGCCATGCATTTGTGTCTACGCGTGCGATGATATCTGCCGCTGCACGCGCCGCCTCTCCGTAAACACAAAAAACGTTCCACGCGCCGCGAGTCGCCTCGTCGCTCGCGCCGCCCGACGCCCGGCGTATGAGTAAACAAGCACTTAGGCAGTCGTAACGGGTAGTCAGTGGCCCGAAAGTCTGACAACCAGTCTTACCAAGGAGTATCGTATTCGTATTATCGTACTAACTGGGCTGTGCAGGTCAAATAGGCAGTTTATCCATGTAAAATACTGGTATTCAGACGCATCCGGTTAGACTGGAAGTTAGTCGATAGCGTGCAGATTCGTTTCGGTTGCTATTTTCCGGTTAACTAATTTTATAGTTATAAAATTCCAAAGTTTATGAGAAAGTTTACCTTGGCCGGGAAGTATGTCATAGATGTTGGGATCTGTCCTATCCTCTGTCACAAAATAGATCAGATGTCTGTGTGACTGAGTAGTTATTTTTCCACCTCATTGTTTATGTCCTCTAATACTACCGTAGTTTATCACAATCCTGCCCTGTATCGTACTTATCCTCATCATATGAAGCTTAACGTTGATCTACATCAATATTTACTGTTTTGTCCATAATACTAATTCAATCTAGATTTTCAAGGCCTAAACCATCATTTACCGATATGCCAATAAAATTGGCGAAGCAAACTGATTGAATGTATTACTTGTATCCGTAGATGTGGCATTTGTTTTTTTACAAAATTCGCTTTCTGTTCTGTGTTTTGTCATCGTTGTCATTTTCCTGTCCCTATCCTAATTCTGTATGGGGTCGGTGCAGCATGTCTTCTTCTTCCATACCTTTTGTAGCCATTTCATTCTTCACACGGTTCATCCGTCGGTTCTTTGATCTTCCTCTACTCTTATAGCCATCTTTGAATATTCATACTCAAACATTTTCCTCACTACATTTTCCTCAGTCTGTCATATTATATCTAATCCTATTAGCATAGCATGTAGGTTTATTTTTGTTGAAAGGTGGCTTTGTTAGAAATGATGTAGTCGGTTTGTCTCTATTCACTAAGTTAAAATCAAAATGTTCGGTACTCATGATTTACTTGTTAGGAGCTCGAGTTTTAGCGCTCCGTGTTTGGTTTCACAGATTTTCATAGTATGCTAATTATTACTATTAGTATTAATTCTAGATATTACTAGATTCGACGTCCTTGACCGGTCGATGTTGTGATTCTTAGTAAAAACTATAAAAGTGAAGGTCTTTGCACTGAAATGATGATACAAAAGACAACTGATTAGACACTGTTAGTACTAGCTGCTCATCAAAATGTTGTGTTGCTTAGTTTACGATAGATTTAAGTAATTTGATGTCCATCTCATCATCATCATTACTTCACCCGGAAGACGTCCTGCACTGCTGGACATAGGTGTCCCTAAAGTGTCGCCACATTAACCCGTTGGTCCACCTAGAGGGAGGCCTTCCAACGCAGTCTTTCGGTTCGCGGCCGCTAATCCAGAACTTTTCGGCTTCAAAGGCCATCCGTTCTACGAACAATGTGTCCATCTACTACTAATGTCCACCTACTGATGTATATTATCTCTCTTTCCAGGCACAACAAGCAGGCCAGTCCAAGGACAATGAGGACAAGAAGAAGTCAAGTCCGGCGGAGGTGCCGCGGATCACGCCTCACGTTGAACTACCGCCACAAGTATTACAGGTCAGTAAGCACCCATTATGGCTTGCCTAGGTTGCTCTGTGGATGGGTGATCACCCATTACATCCCGAGTTTCCTCCGTACCTCGGAAAGCACGTTAAGTACTTTTGTTGGTCCCGGCTGCCGTATATAGATCTTTGGCAGTTGTTACTGGTAGTCAGTGACCTGAAACTTTGACAACCAGTCTTACCAAAAGGTATCGTATTACCCAGTATTAACTTGGTTGTGAAGGGCAGACAGGCAGCACTCTATGTAACTCCATGACATGCTAAGAAGATGACGTCTTATAATGTGCTTACGTGATAAGTAATAAACTAATCCATATTCCAGGTGCGAACAGTTCTGGAGAACCCCACCCGGTATCACGTGATACAGAAGCAGAAGAGTCAAGTGCGCCAGTACCTCAGTGAATCATTTCAACCACAGACGCAGGTATCTAGACTTTACTTTTATTTGCAAATATTTTTGTTAGGTGTTCTCTGTGGGAACACATATTATGACGATGGTGGACTAATTAACTCTATAGTTGCAATTCTTGCTTTCAAACTGAAAAGTGTCACTATGTGTGAGGTCCTGTATGGCAGTTGTTTGTAAAGCTATGCACTGGAAACAGGAAGGTGTACAACTTACTATTTCGCACGTTACTATGAAAAAAAAAAACGATTAATCCATACAAGGCGCTCAAATGCTTAATAATTAATCAGTTTATTTCAGATGAAAATTAAAACAATATCCATTCAATTATAATAAAACTATACCATAACAGTTGCGATACACAAATAAAAATACAGGGAAACAAATTAAATTAATACTAGATAAGTAGATACATTGTATGTAGTTTTGTAGTCGTAAGCCGCAGTAACTGAGCACCTCGCTGTATCCCCAGGTGTCGCCCCGATGTGCGCCCGCGCAGTCGGCCCCCGAGCTGGGCACGCGCCGCGCCTGCTCGCCCGAGCGACCCTCCAGCTCCCTGCGCTCGCCCGCCATGCCCTCCGCTAGCAACAACTCAGAGGTAAACCTTTAACATCTTCTTTAAACGTAAAACAGGAAATAACGAAGATCTATGAAAAATCTCTATAATCAAAGTTATTAACTGACAGTCACTAACACTATCGTTCACACTGAAAGCGGGAATATCAGGAGCTCGAAACAAAAAGTACCTAAACGTGATAAATATCCCATAAGTTTTCATTGTTTATGATTATGTTCTATAAAATCTTTGTTTAAAACAAACTTTAAAACAAGATTTTCAAGACCTTGGGCCGTTTGTATACAGGTGCATATAACCTAGCCTAGCCTACTGTTTTCAATAAAATTCCTAACAACATAAAAGAGATTATTGAAAAGCGGGCGTTTACGTCGAATTATAAACAAACTATAGTTGTCAAGCATTGATATAAAAACTAAAGATATGGTCGTCCGAACATTTGGTCGACGCGTTCGCCATACAGAGAATCGGTGTAGTCTGCTCGTTAACGTAACCTTGTATAAGCGGCGTAGTATTTTCGAGGTATAAAGAACATAAATAAAGCTTTTAATAAAATTTACGACCGCACCCGAAGAGAGTCGATCGTGGACTAGTTCACTTCGGCTTAAGAAAGACCGTTTTAGGACCAAGTTCGAGGCGTCATTGTAACATGCGGTCCGCCCAGTCCTTACGCAGTAATATATAAGTCAATGTTGTCAAGTCTATTGGGCAGACTGTGCAGTAGAACTACTGGGAATGATCCCATTCTTCTGCAAACGTGTAAAGTCCAACTCAAATTCAGTCCACGACTAACAATACCAGTTTAGGTTTTTACCATCACTCACTATCTTCAAATCGTTTCCAGGCTGACGAGTTCCTAGAAGACATCCTCTCCCTGGACTCGGGTGCAGGCCCCCTGTCCTCATCAGGTCCCCCGTCGGCTGCCAGCTCCGTGGCGGGAGACTGCGCCCTTCTGACGGACTCCGATATGCATGCGCTCGCCAAGGACCGCCAGAAGAAGGACAACCACAATATGAGTGAGTTATCAGACAATACTTTTGCAAGGAATCGTCATCTGCCTAGCCTTTTCCCAACTACGTTGGGGTCGGCTTCCAGTCTAACCGGATGCAGCTGAGTACTAGTATTTTACATGGAGCGACTGCCTATGTGACCTCCACAACCCAGTTAATACTGGGTAATACGATACCCCTTTTTTTATGGTGGGTGGAAAATCATCAAATAACCCCTCCCGCTCTTGGGCAGAGCGAAAGGGAGTGTCAGACTTCTACTGACTAAAAACCATCCATGTTCCTTCTTAGCCCTTCATGTCGAGCTCGCGGTATCTCTTGCGAACAACCCGCAGCCCCAACGGGTAATACGATACCCTTTGGTAAGACTGGTTGTCAGACTTTCAGGTCACTAACTACTGTAACGACTGCCTCTAAAATCTCTATAAAGCAGCCCCAACAGCTAACGTACTTTCCGAGGCACGGAGGAAACTCAGTATAATAATGGTAATGGCCGGTTACCCATCCATAGGTCAACCTAGGCAAGCACGGCTTAACCTATATTAACGAAAGTACCTTTAATAACAGTAATACCTTCCTTTCACTCATAGAAAATAAAAACAGCTAATAAAACTTGCTCAAAGCAATTATACTTACATAAAAATCCTCTAAATTCCAGTCGAAAGACGCCGCCGCTTCAACATCAACGACAGAATAAAGGAGCTAGGCACCCTCCTGCCGAAGACCAACGACCCATTCTACGAGGTCATCCGCGACGTGCGACCCAACAAGGGGACCATCCTAAAGAGCAGCGTGGACTACATCAAGTGTCTGCGAGACGAGGTGAACAGGCTGAAGCAGAGCGAACAGAGGAGGAAACAGATTGAGATACATAATAGGAAGCTTATGTTGAGGATACAGGTATGGAATACTGCTGTCTTCTTGTGCTGAAGAGTGAATTGATAACATAACTTCATCAGAACTATAATCCAAGGTAGTTAGGAATAGGAATATCCATTAGTACACCCGTAGTCCCATAGGGGGCGAGCCTATTGCCATCAACCGGCCACTTATCCAGAGCCCGTGGCTGCTACTGAGAAATTTCTGATACAAAAACCCAATAACACTTTGTCTGAACAGATAATCGAACCCAAGAACTCATGCGCAGCTGTCTGCTGCAGCTGATTTGCATGATTTATAGAGGTTCCAATGAGATTTTTCATTGGCGTAAACCTTAAAGGAAGTAGGTATCTGATTTAATCCCTAATCCATATTCAACAATATATTATATAATTTGATATAAACATCCATTTTGCAATATAGAATGACATTAGACATCTTTAAGATTGGTGACAGTGACATAATTATGATATCTTTAGCATGCATTAAAGCAGAATACTTCTATGGGTTTGACAAGGACGGCAGGTGTAGGAGGTAGGAAGTATCTTTTTCAAAGATCCACCAACTGCGGCCAAGAATTTCTAAGGTTGACTTGGTGGGCGATGTGTGTTGTCATGATGACAGTCGACCCAAGCATATTTTTTTTGTGGAGGGAAATCATCAAATGACTCCTCCCGCTCTGAGCGGAGCGGTAGGGAGTGTCAGACTTCTACTGCCTAAAACCCACCCACCTATGTTCCTTCTTAGCCCCTTTTTTTTTTTTGGGGGGTGCGAAATCATCAAATAACCCCCCCCCCGCTCTTGGGCAGAGCGAAAGGGAGTGTCAGACTTCTACTGACTAAAAACCACCCATGTTCCTTCTTAGCCCTTTATGTCGAGGCCGCGGTATCTCTTGCGAACAACCCACAGCCCCGACGGGGTGTTTAATTACCTCTACTACCATAATGTACCATAATGCCCTTTGAATCTCTTTCGAAAAACCCGCAGCCGTTTCAGAAGCCTTCATTAAAAATGTTTTAGTAATACATTCCGGTATATTCCAGGAGCTAGAGCGAGTGGCGCGCGTGCACGGGCTGGCGGTGTCGCCGGGCGAGGGCTGCACGTCGCCGCACACGGACGACTCGGGCGTGGAGTCGGCGCCCGAGCCCATGCCGCCACTGCCGCCCGTGGCTGCTCACCCTGCACCGGTTTGTTATTATAATATCATAAAAATACTACTCATTTCAGCCAATGGCTTAATTACCAAGAGCCTCCTCCAACACCTGAGGAGGCTCTCGTTAGGTAGCTGGATCAAGGGCTTGATACAGAAAGTGGTAGTCCTGGACAGGGCTCGTATTGTTTTTAATTACTGCGGAATATTTAAAAACGTTTTAAGTTTGAATATAAATCAATAAAGGAAATTGTAATAGCGCATTTTGATTTAAGTGGGGAAACTTTGTTATTGCATTCAAGGCGGCATTAACAACCGAGCCGTCATCGCGGCTAGGTTGTTATAAAATCGAACTGCAGTACGACGTTTCCCCACTTTGTTGCACTTTGCAAACGTTTGGCCGAAGACGTCCGAAAAATAAAAAAAAATAAATTGTCTGCTGAACAATGTACAATTAATTATTTTTACACAATTCAGCTCCTTATACTAAATAATATTAGCCTTTTCCCAACTATGTTAGGGTCGGCTTCCAGTCTACCCGAATGCAGCAGGATACCAGTATTTCACATGGTGCGCATGGTGCGCCATGGTGCCTAACCTCCACAATGTATGTGAAATGAAATGTGTGGATGTGTGTTCCAGGAGCTGGTGCTACCAAAGAGCGAGCCGAGCTCGCTGATGGAGTTCGAGCAGCCGCCCGACTTGCTGCGCGACATGCCGCCCCACGCCTGCCTCGCCGCGCTCGACGCGCTCGGTAAGTACCTACCCACCTACATACCGCCCGACTTGCTGCGCGACATGCCGCCCCACGCCTGCCTCGCCGCGCTCGACGCGCTCGGTAAGTACCTACCCACCTACATACCGCCCGACTTGCTGCGCGACATGCCGCCCCACGCCTGCCTCGCCGCGCTCGACGCGCTCGGTAAGTACCTACCCACCTACATACCGCCCGACTTGCTGCGCGACATGCCGCCCCACGCCTGCCTCGCCGCGCTCGACGCGCTCGGTAAGTACCTACCCACCTACATACCGCCCGACTTGCTGCGCGACATGCCGCCCCACGCCTGCCTCGCCGCGCTCGACGCGCTCGGTAAGTACCTACCCACCTACATACCGCCCGACTTGCTGCGCGACATGCCGCCCCACGCCTGCCTCGCCGCGCTCGACGCGCTCGGTAAGTACCTACCCACCTACATACCGCCCGACTTGCTGCGCGACATGCCGCCCCACGCCTGCCTCGCCGCGCTCGACGCGCTCGGTAAGTACCTACCCACCTACATACCGCCCGACTTGCTGCGCGACATGCCGCCCCACGCCTGCCTCGCCGCGCTCGACGCGCTCGGTAAGTACCTACCCACCTACATACCGCCCGACTTGCTGCGCGACATGCCGCCCCACGCCTGCCTCGCCGCGCTCGACGCGCTCGGTAAGTACCTACCCACCTACATACCGCCCGACTTGCTGCGCGACATGCCGCCCCACGCCTGCCTCGCCGCGCTCGACGCGCTCGGTAAGTACCTACCCACCTACATACCGCCCGACTTGCTGCGCGACATGCCGCCCCACGCCTGCCTCGCCGCGCTCGACGCGCTCGGTAAGTACCTACCCACCTACATACCGCCCGACTTGCTGCGCGACATGCCGCCCCACGCCTGCCTCGCCGCGCTCGACGCGCTCGGTAAGTACCTACCCACCTACATACCGCCCGACTTGCTGCGCGACATGCCGCCCCACGCCTGCCTCGCCGCGCTCGACGCGCTCGGTAAGTACCTACCCACCTACATACCGCCCGACTTGCTGCGCGACATGCCGCCCCACGCCTGCCTCGCCGCGCTCGACGCGCTCGGTAAGTACCTACCCACCTACATACCGCCCGACTTGCTGCGCGACATGCCGCCCCACGCCTGCCTCGCCGCGCTCGACGCGCTCGGTAAGTACCTACCCACCTACATACCGCCCGACTTGCTGCGCGACATGCCGCCCCACGCCTGCCTCGCCGCGCTCGACGCGCTCGGTAAGTACCTACCCACCTACATACCGCCCGACTTGCTGCGCGACATGCCGCCCCACGCCTGCCTCGCCGCGCTCGACGCGCTCGGTAAGTACCTACCCACCTACATACCGCCCGACTTGCTGCGCGACATGCCGCCCCACGCCTGCCTCGCCGCGCTCGACGCGCTCGGTAAGTACCTACCCACCTACATACCGCCCGACTTGCTGCGCGACATGCCGCCCCACGCCTGCCTCGCCGCGCTCGACGCGCTCGGTAAGTACCTACCCACCTACATACCGCCCGACTTGCTGCGCGACATGCCGCCCCACGCCTGCCTCGCCGCGCTCGACGCGCTCGGTAAGTACCTACCCACCTACATACCGCCCGACTTGCTGCGCGACATGCCGCCCCACGCCTGCCTCGCCGCGCTCGACGCGCTCGGTAAGTACCTACCCACCTACATACCGCCCGACTTGCTGCGCGACATGCCGCCCCACGCCTGCCTCGCCGCGCTCGACGCGCTCGGTAAGTACCTACCCACCTACATACCGCCCGACTTGCTGCGCGACATGCCGCCCCACGCCTGCCTCGCCGCGCTCGACGCGCTCGGTAAGTACCTACCCACCTACATACCGCCCGACTTGCTGCGCGACATGCCGCCCCACGCCTGCCTCGCCGCGCTCGACGCGCTCGGTAAGTACCTACCCACCTACATACCGCCCGACTTGCTGCGCGACATGCCGCCCCACGCCTGCCTCGCCGCGCTCGACGCGCTCGGTAAGTACCTACCCACCTACATACCGCCCGACTTGCTGCGCGACATGCCGCCCCACGCCTGCCTCGCCGCGCTCGACGCGCTCGGTAAGTACCTACCCACCTACATACCGCCCGACTTGCTGCGCGACATGCCGCCCCACGCCTGCCTCGCCGCGCTCGACGCGCTCGGTAAGTACCTACCCACCTACATACCGCCCGACTTGCTGCGCGACATGCCGCCCCACGCCTGCCTCGCCGCGCTCGACGCGCTCGGTAAGTACCTACCCACCTACATACCGCCCGACTTGCTGCGCGACATGCCGCCCCACGCCTGCCTCGCCGCGCTCGACGCGCTCGGTAAGTACCTACCCACCTACATACCGCCCGACTTGCTGCGCGACATGCCGCCCCACGCCTGCCTCGCCGCGCTCGACGCGCTCGGTAAGTACCTACCCACCTACATACCGCCCGACTTGCTGCGCGACATGCCGCCCCACGCCTGCCTCGCCGCGCTCGACGCGCTCGGTAAGTACCTACCCACCTACATACCGCCCGACTTGCTGCGCGACATGCCGCCCCACGCCTGCCTCGCCGCGCTCGACGCGCTCGGTAAGTACCTACCCACCTACATACCGCCCGACTTGCTGCGCGACATGCCGCCCCACGCCTGCCTCGCCGCGCTCGACGCGCTCGGTAAGTACCTACCCACCTACATACCGCCCGACTTGCTGCGCGACATGCCGCCCCACGCCTGCCTCGCCGCGCTCGACGCGCTCGGTAAGTACCTACCCACCTACATACCGCCCGACTTGCTGCGCGACATGCCGCCCCACGCCTGCCTCGCCGCGCTCGACGCGCTCGGTAAGTACCTACCCACCTACATACCGCCCGACTTGCTGCGCGACATGCCGCCCCACGCCTGCCTCGCCGCGCTCGACGCGCTCGGTAAGTACCTACCCACCTACATACCGCCCGACTTGCTGCGCGACATGCCGCCCCACGCCTGCCTCGCCGCGCTCGACGCGCTCGGTAAGTACCTACCCACCTACATACCGCCCGACTTGCTGCGCGACATGCCGCCCCACGCCTGCCTCGCCGCGCTCGACGCGCTCGGTAAGTACCTACCCACCTACATACCGCCCGACTTGCTGCGCGACATGCCGCCCCACGCCTGCCTCGCCGCGCTCGACGCGCTCGGTAAGTACCTACCCACCTACATACCGCCCGACTTGCTGCGCGACATGCCGCCCCACGCCTGCCTCGCCGCGCTCGACGCGCTCGGTAAGTACCTACCCACCTACATACCGCCCGACTTGCTGCGCGACATGCCGCCCCACGCCTGCCTCGCCGCGCTCGACGCGCTCGGTAAGTACCTACCCACCTACATACCGCCCGACTTGCTGCGCGACATGCCGCCCCACGCCTGCCTCGCCGCGCTCGACGCGCTCGGTAAGTACCTACCCACCTACATACCGCCCGACTTGCTGCGCGACATGCCGCCCCACGCCTGCCTCGCCGCGCTCGACGCGCTCGGTAAGTACCTACCCACCTACATACCGCCCGACTTGCTGCGCGACATGCCGCCCCACGCCTGCCTCGCCGCGCTCGACGCGCTCGGTAAGTACCTACCCACCTACATACCGCCCGACTTGCTGCGCGACATGCCGCCCCACGCCTGCCTCGCCGCGCTCGACGCGCTCGGTAAGTACCTACCCACCTACATACCGCCCGACTTGCTGCGCGACATGCCGCCCCACGCCTGCCTCGCCGCGCTCGACGCGCTCGGTAAGTACCTACCCACCTACATACCGCCCGACTTGCTGCGCGACATGCCGCCCCACGCCTGCCTCGCCGCGCTCGACGCGCTCGGTAAGTACCTACCCACCTACATACCGCCCGACTTGCTGCGCGACATGCCGCCCCACGCCTGCCTCGCCGCGCTCGACGCGCTCGGTAAGTACCTACCCACCTACATACCGCCCGACTTGCTGCGCGACATGCCGCCCCACGCCTGCCTCGCCGCGCTCGACGCGCTCGGTAAGTACCTACCCACCTACATACCGCCCGACTTGCTGCGCGACATGCCGCCCCACGCCTGCCTCGCCGCGCTCGACGCGCTCGGTAAGTACCTACCCACCTACATACCGCCCGACTTGCTGCGCGACATGCCGCCCCACGCCTGCCTCGCCGCGCTCGACGCGCTCGGTAAGTACCTACCCACCTACATACCGCCCGACTTGCTGCGCGACATGCCGCCCCACGCCTGCCTCGCCGCGCTCGACGCGCTCGGTAAGTACCTACCCACCTACATACCGCCCGACTTGCTGCGCGACATGCCGCCCCACGCCTGCCTCGCCGCGCTCGACGCGCTCGGTAAGTACCTACCCACCTACATACCGCCCGACTTGCTGCGCGACATGCCGCCCCACGCCTGCCTCGCCGCGCTCGACGCGCTCGGTAAGTACCTACCCACCTACATACCGCCCGACTTGCTGCGCGACATGCCGCCCCACGCCTGCCTCGCCGCGCTCGACGCGCTCGGTATTTATTTATTTATTTATTAATATAAAAAAAAAAAAAAAAACAAAAAAAAAAAAAAAAAAAAAACAAAAAAAAAAAACAAAAACAAAAAAAACAACAAAACACACAACAAAAACAAACAACAACAAAAATAAATAAATAAATAAATATAGGTATACCAACAGCTTCTGTGTACAACATATCATAAAGTATATAGGTTTTTTAGTCTCAAACTTACACAGTCGCCAATAACTGGTTAACCAGCATTCATAAAAATAAGTGATAACATAATATAAAACATACATCAAAAATTAAAACGAAATAAAGGTCTTGAAAACTGTATCGCTATAAATTTATCAACTAATTACGACTAAAATCTAAAAAGAGACATAAAATTATAAAAAAGAAGTGTATGCTAAAACAAAAAAAAACAAAAAACAAATATATAAAAATGAGATCGAAACTGAGATCTACATAAAACTAATAATATAAAGCTATTATTAATAAAAATAAAGGAAGAAGAACCATAATAAAATGAAATAAAAATAAAAAAAGACGTGTGGCACTGGAGACTGCCGCGGTAAAGCTATTGCATAGCATTTTTTATCAACTTATGCAATTATAATTATTTATTTATTTTATTAATGCAGTATTTTTTTCCTTTGTTTTTTTTTATAATACTGCATTTGTGATAATAATAATAAAATGAATGTATATAGAGTACTAACTCATTTTCTTTCACTATTTTTTCGTGACTTTCTTCATTAATGCACTTTGTTTATTCATATTTAAAGACTTTGTACACAAATTATACGAGTACAGATATTCACTGTTGTACATAGATGTTATATACCTATACACCTTATACTTTCTAACAAACAGCTGATTACGGTAGTTTTCCAATACAACCAATGCCACCTAAAGGCGGGTTGGTGAACTAAAGAGACAAGCGTGATATTTCAAAAAGTCATTAAAAGTTCTGGTATTTATCGATAGATGGAAAAACTAAAAAGTATCACCGCTGTGCCGGTCGGAGTGGGGGGTGTTAGGTTTTTTTCGTTACGGAATTTCTGGATTCGGTCCCCACGCTCGAGGCCCGCGATAGAAGCTATGCAATAGCTTAAAAACTAGAGGAATCCATCATACTAAACTAACTTAACATAACACTATGTTGCGATTTTCGGGAATCAAGTAATTGGCTTTTAAAGATTTTGGTGGAATGATAGTAAATATCAATATCTGGTGAGGATTTTATAAGGGAATTCATCTCTCTACTCAGTCTGTTTAGTGGCGAGTTTACCCCAATATTAGTATTTGATCCTTGAGTATTGAACACGTTGGTCAAAGGATATCTAGGTATATTGTAAGGTACTTTTAGTCCAATACGCTCTACAAGATTACTGCAGTCTAATTTATTGTTTACTAATTTGTACAAAAACATGAGATCTTGTGTTTGTCGACGGTCACGCAGACTATTCATTTTAAACGAATAAAGACGTTGTTCATATGGACAACGGGGAGATATTACGCTGAAGGAATACGCTAGGTGTTTTGTAAAGGCCCTCTGGATACCTTCGACTCTTTGTGAATGTGCTGCATAATGGGGGTTCCTCACCACGCTAGCAAATTCTAAGTGGCTACGAACTAAGGCGTTATATAGTACAATTTTAGTTCTTACTAGCTTAAACCCTTTACTACTTCTCTTGAGAAATCCTAGCAACCGTGCTGATTTTGTAACGATGGTGTCGATATGACTTCTGAAGTTGAGTTTACTGTCCATGATGACGCCAAGATCGCGAACCTCATTAACTAACTATCGCTAAAGATCGCGAACCTCATTACTAACTAACTCGGTATGTCTACCTACCCACCTTACCACCTTACCTGCCAGCCCCGGAACAGAGCTATATGCCTTTTTTAACAGGTTCACTGTCCACAGAACGTATGTACTGTAGTATGTTCGCCCGAATGGAGAATGGAGTGTCAGCCTCTACCTGATTAAAACCTCCTAAGCCCTTTGCGTTCTAGAGCCGCAGTGACTTTTTCAAACAAATTAGTTATAAAGGCAGGCCTATTGCCATCAACCCGGCACAAATCTGTCCCCGTAACAGCAATTGCAGTTCTTGCAAAATGGCGGATTGTAAAAAAACGCTGCTAATTAATCATTTCACACAAAATGCTGCATTTTTCCATACTATTTTACTATGACTAGCATCCAAAAAGAATAAAAATAATTCTACGTATACGAGTAGCTTAGTCTTCACATTTAATTTTTGACAAAAATGTTACATTTGCTGTTACGAGAGCAGAAATCCAGACTCCATGACTGCTAAAGACAAATTCCTGGTGGAAAAACCCAGTAATAATTTGGCCGTCACGGGAATCGAACTTAAAACGTCATGCTCAGTAGCATCCTTTTTTTTTTTTGGGTGGGGTGAGAAATCATCAAATAACCACTCCCGCTCTTGGGCAGAGCGAAAGGGAGTGTCACACTTCTACTGACTAAAAATCACCCATGTTCCTTCTTAGCCCTTTATGTCGAGGCCGCGGTATCTGTTGCGAACAACCCGCAGCCCCGACAGGGGTTCTCATGGCTTCAATTATTATTTTTTTCTTTTTGCAGCATCCCTCATGATTAATTAACTAGTAATAGTAACAATAGCCTGTTCATCCACAGATGGGCTGAAGCTAGGCTCGTGTTCACCTCTCAGTCGAGACGAGGGCCTGTCGCTGGGCTGCCTCGAGCCCGACCTGTGTCTGGAGCCCGTGCCTGACCATCTGTTCACTCACAAGGACATTAAGGTAAGCCTTATTCATTGATGGCGTTGAGATAGGCTTAATCAGATCAAAAGATAAAAGGAAGAAAGGAAATCGGAGTGTTCAAACTATTTATTTCCTCATAAATTACAAACACATAACCCTCCTTTTGGGCTTCGCCACAGTCGGTTAAAAATACAGCAACAATATCATAGCTGATATAGCTATAGTTTAATTTAGTTTTAATTATTTTTTGTTTTTTGTTTTATGGCATCGTATTGGATGATTCCGTAATGTTGCTAATTAGTGGTAAATAAATAAATCTCTATCTTTCTTATACTAGATTTGGTACGGTATCGATTTAATTTAATTTAGTAACTCGCTCACAACATTTCAACGGTGAAGTAGGATTTCAATATTCTTTTGTTACGAGTATCTGTCGAGGCTTTTTCTTTTCCAATTTTTTGGATAATTATGTCCATAGGCAAATTATTCAGTATGTTTGGAAGAGCATATTATGACCAGACCTTTTTACCGTATTCATTATTTACTCTCGGCTGTTTATACAAAGAAGAAACTAGCCAAGTGGGAGTCCGTCTCGCGCGAAGGGTTCCGTACCATTATCTATAGAAATCGCTTTTGATGGACGAGAAAAACAAATATTTATTTTATTTTGTTTGTATTTATTTTATAGCGGTAACAGAAATACAATACCTGTGAAAATTTCAACTGTTTAACTATCACGGTTCTTGAGATACAGCCAGACGGACGGACAGACAGCGAAGTCTTAGTAATAGGGTCTCGTTTTTATCCTTTGGGTACGGAACCCTACAAAGCAAAGAAGCCAGCAAAAGCTAGTAGTCAATATATTTGTTCTTATTTAACATGTATTGTTTTGGAAACAGATGCGACTGTCTCCGACTCCTAACCTGCTCAGCAATGAGGACAGCGACGCCGTGCTGAACCTGGCACAGATCGAAGACCTCATGGATGACGACTCACATAACCCTGTCACATCAGGTAAATACCACTTTACTCCCATCCCTAATAGACAAATTGTCTGCTGAACAATGTACTTTAGTGTTAGAAACTAGTGATAGTCTACCGAAAGTGTGGATTTCAATTCCAAGACACGTACCTCTTCGAGGCTGCGGGTTGTTCGAGGCGGGGTTGTTCGCAAGGTATAACGCGGCCTCGACATGAAGGGCTAAGAAGGAACATGGGTGGTGGTTTTTAGTCAGTAGAAGTCTGACACTCCCTTTCACTCTGCCCAAGAGCGGGAGGGGTTATTTGATGATTTCCCACCCCCCCAAAAAAAAAAAGACACGTACATCTGATTTTTTTGATTCATGTGCGCATTGTTTAATATCATTTGCTTCCGTGAAGGAAACCTGCATAGGTACCTAAAACATAATTCTCGACGGCACGTAAAGCCAATTGGCGGCAAAGTTGGCGTAGTGGCTAAACGATTGGACTGCTGTGCTGCGTGTCGCGGGTTCGATCCCCGCACGGAACAAATATTTGTATGGCCTACAGATAGTTGTTTCGGATCTGGGTATTTGTGTATGTGACTTTATATGTTTGTAAACGCACCCACGATACAGGAGAAATTCCTAATGTGGGGCAACTTTTTTTTTTAAAGAAAAAAGAAAAAACAGATGCTCATGAGCGTCATAAAAACTCTGACTTTAGGTTAGGCACTACCCTCACAATAAAGAAAGAGCAATATAAGCGAGTGGAGTTCGCATAGCTGAATTTTGGGCCAAAATTTTATGAAAATTTGCCCTCGACACGTTAAGAAGAAGAAAGTAACGACTAACTGTAATTCCTTGTGCAGGTGATCCAATGCTCTGCTCATCCCCGACGTCGCAGCTGTGTCTCAGTAACGTGGTGGCGGAGGCAGCTGACCGGACCATCGCCTCCATGCTGCATGATGACTCTGCCAGCTACCATAATGCAGGTAGGGAGATAATGCTTGTAAACCCCATTTTTATTCATCATTTTCTTGCCCTTATCATAATTCAATGGGGTCGGCGCAGTATGTCTTCTGGTTCATACCTCTCTGTTTCTCGTCATTTGATGATACTCGCCAATTGGTGAGAAAGCCGTCATCATCTTCTCCCGAGCGATCCCCTCTGAGCTGTGTCAGGGTTCCAGTCTTGCGATATTCGAGCCACTAATGTACGAAGTTTAGAAGCATCGCATAACCTTCACCATGTTGCAGGTTCGTCGTCCCTGATGTCGGAGTCAGCGCTGGGCCTGTCGCTGGGCGAGGGCTGCCTGCCGGCGCTGCTGCTGGGCGGGCCGCACCACCACGCGCCGCACTCGCCGCACTCGCACCCGAGGCAACATTGCTTCGACATGGACCTCGGCGCGTAGCCACGTACTGCTGCCGTACAGCGCCATCTATTGAACGCGCGACACTAACTTATTTGCTAGCTGTCTAACGGTTTTGCTAGGGTTATTGAATTTAATTGTAAATATAAACTGTTTATGAAACGATGGTGCAAGTGAGAAGCATCTGGAACTTAAATAACCACTCAAAAGACAATAAGTTAGTTACTTGCTTTACGTACTTACAGTTTATATCGAGAGATGGCGCTGTATAGCAATGTCACAATTTTCTCCATTTCTTAAAAGATGGAGAAGAATCTAGTAGAATTTCTTGGCTAAGAGTATTGGTAGCTTTTTTTAAAAAACATCATTATAAAACCCAATTTAGAGATCTCTTCCATAAGTTTGAATGTAAAAGACGAGTTTGAGTGCCTTACGAATAAGATTCTCATTAAGACAAGAACGAACTGACACATGCACGTAGTGTTCCGCACCTACCACTTTTGTTCCTATTCGCATATCCATTTAGAAATAAGACCTTTTTAACACACATCGGGCACTTTTGAGATGTTTTCTTTCAAGTTATTTTGGTACGGAACCCAAATCGATGTTTTCTAGTGATGATGTGTTCAGATACAGACATAAGTAGGAGAATGTGTGAGTTGAGTGATTTTATGGATTTATAGTAAACGTTGAAATGTCTTTGACAATGAAATTAAATGTATGAAAAATATATTATTTTTGCTATCTGATATAAGGAAAAACAGTGGCTTGTACTTTATAGACACCAGCTCATCAAGATACAAAAAATATATTTAAAAGATTATCAACTTTATCAAAAAAAGCAAGGTTCAAAATTGATTGGTAAAAATTTTCAGTTTTACCCTCACATTTTCTATTCCAAAACGTAAAATATTTTAATCGATAAAATATAGGAGAATTTTCACTAGACTTTGAAACTAAATACCAAGCGTAACATGGCCATTTTAACCTTTGTCAGATATTGCAATGGTTCTTAAAGTTTATCAAACACCTTTAATTAAAAGGCCGTTTGAAAAATTAAAGAATTTGAACGAAGTACGTAAATAAACGTACAATGAACACAAATCGTGACGCAAACAGAATCCCAGTTGATCGAAAAACCAAAGAGTTCACTTTAAAACGATAAAAGATAGATACAAACTATCTTCCCTAACTTTCAACCTCTTGAACACTGCTGGTCTTCAGGCAAAAAGAAAAAAGGAATAATTGAGGCCATGAGAACCAGAGTAGCCTCATAATCTGCCTTTTCCCAACTATGTCGGGGTCGGCTTCCAGTCTAACAGGATGCAGCTGAATTTCAGTATTTTACATAGAGCGACCGCCTAACTGACCTCCACAACCGAATTAATACTAGGCTTTGATAAGACTGGTTGTCAGATTTTCAGGTCACTGACTACCTGTAACGACTGCTAAAGATCTATATTATGGCAAGCTGTTGGTCCCCCAACAGCTTAACGTACTTTCCAAGGCGCGGAGGAAACTCGGTATGTAATGGTTGGTCACCCATCCACAGACCAACTTAGGCAAGCGCGGCTTTACCTAAATATCGACCTGAATGGTAGTTATTACTAAGCCACGAGCTGCTATCACCAGAGTAACCTATCTACCAATAATGAATACACAGTTAGGCTACTTTACCATTTGATTTTTGGACCTAGTTGTCAGAAATTAATTGTATATGTGCTGCCATCTGTTAATAATTGGGAAAATTAAATAAAGGTTACTTTCAGAACTCATTTTTTTTAATGTTTGTAATGCCACTCTGGTGTTCATGGCCTCAATCAAATGTTCCTGTGGTATATAAAAATAACTTTTTTAAGAAACGGACAGACAAAAAAAATCCTATCTCGATAGATATGGAACAAAGCTAGTGTATGGCTTATATACTTTTAAATCAGATTTTACAAAACATACTTTACATTAAAAAATATTTTTTGATACCCTTTGTAAGTCCAGCAGTATGTAAATATTTAAATAATATAGAAAAAAAAATTCTCCATTATTAGTTTAATTCTACTTTCTAGAAACATGTGATTGAGTAGTTACCGACTCACTTTATAGTTTATTTATGAATTAATACTTTTTGTAAGAAAGCATTCATTATTTCACGATACACTATGTCCATAGTGTCTTTACTTCGCGTCACGAGAAGCTATAGGAATTATTTGTTGATGACTGAATTCTCAAAACTGTGAAGGAAAACATCATGAGGAAACCGGCATGTCTTAGAACCATAAATTCGAAGACATTGTGACATCTACCAACCCGCACTGGGTCCGCGTGGTGGATTATAGCCCATCCCTCTCCTAGAGAGTAGGCCTGAGTCCCTGCAGTGGGAACATTATAGGCTGGTGATGATGATGATTGAGTTGTCGCTACGTAATTTAGTAGAAGTTCTTTGTTTACAAACATTATAGCTTCTCGTGATTCGGAAATATATCTGGCATGAGCAGTGGGCTTTCTACTACCTCTTATGGCAGTACATATTTTTTTTATCTTAATTTTGGGTAAGAGATGAAATCTATGTGTCTCTTTCCCAAGCTGAAAATTAAGTTAAAATAGTTCTGTTTTATGAAGGGGTGGCAGGCACTCAGTACCGCCATTTTTTAGAGGCAAAACATGTATAAAGTTTGAGAATCAGTATCATAGTAAATTGTATAAAATCTTTGGATTTTTTTATTGTTCTTAGTCTAAATTACTGCAGCTGATTTATATTTTATACTTGTGTACAATACTTTTGTAGTTATATTTTCTATTAAAAGGTTTACAATGTTAGTAGGTAGCTGAATTGCCAGCCTTCTATAAATTGTGTTAGGACTGTAATATACCACAGATTGGGAAGTGATCATTTTACTAAGTAAAATGAAATTCTTTTTAAGGACAGCTGAAACTGTGCTAGCAAACATTGAGAAAGATATGGACGAACACAATAACTAATATTTTTAATAGGAGATATAAATAAAATCAATATAGATATACAGAAATATATAGGTAAATACTATGTATATACAAATGTCTTTAGACAACAGATCGCTTTCGCTACATACATATTTACAAAATAAAACAAGTATTATATACTATTTTAGATAGAGGTGCTATATTTTTTGATAAACACTTTAATGTTTAAAGAAACTGGGATATTACAAACGAAGGACCATATTTTTGTACAGAATAATTCATTGTGATACAAAATATATTTTTAGATGATATTTATTTAGATATAAAAACTATATTTTTTGTATATAATAAACTTAGATGTTATTTCACGAAGTGCCTTGCTTTTTAGCCAATTTAGTAGGAAAAGCTTGATTTTTTTCTTTAAAAAAATATGTAAATAGATTTTTTGTTAAAAATCTAACACTGGTTAAGAAAAACACTATGTATTTGTTAAGTTTTTAAGATGAATTTACGATATTTCATTATATTATGATATTTTTGACTATGTGACTATAAATCGTGGTATCATCAAGTTGACCTACCACCAAATTAATACATCAGCTGCAATATATTTTAGTAATTCTGATAATATTAAATTAATTTAGTCGGTTTAGTCAACCGAGTCGTTTTTAGACAATAAACAGGACAAACTTTTAAGGGCTGCCAGCAATATCTTAAAAAAAAATACAACTACAACAACTAATGAGCAATGAAAAATATTTTTAAGATTTTGTTTTTTAAACATGGCAACTCTTTACTGTCTGTCAAGAACTACGAACAAATGTATTTCCTTAAGATTTAAGAAAGAGAAGTTGCGAATCAGTGAAAATTATCACTTATTGTTTAGATAATAAAGATCGTTTTTGTTAATATAATATTATTATGATCGTGCGCATGTTTTTATTGTATGTATTATGTTTTTCGCTCGAAATAGACGCTGTAGTTTATTCCAATAACTATTTATTGAAATCGTGCTATGTTATTGATTTTTTTCTTTTTAGACTTGAAATATAAGCTATTATGTTTATTGTAATTATATTTTAAACTTTGTTGACAGAATTCTTTATTTAGCTGCCTACTTATTTTTGTTAAAAATTATATGTAAGTTTTGGGCCAAAAAATATTCTAAGCCAATTTATTACTTCTCAAATTGAGCATCAAAATCTTATGACTTAAAGCAATATGACGTCAATTATATTAATTGATAAACTTCAAAATGACTGACATTTTGAGATGAAATAAGTTGCAATCACCCCCAAATTCCCCATGTAAAGGGTTGATATATAATCGAGCGAAACACAAAAACAAAGGTTATATTGTATGAATGTTATTTAATATTGTATGAGATTAAAAAATGTTGAAGTACAAAAAGTGAATAACAATGAATTTACGAGTAATATTCGTCTTTTATTTAGTTTTCTATATCATCTTCCTTCTAAGATTTTAAAAAGTTTCGACTTTTAAATGAGTTGCAGCCATTCAAGTTCTAGAAAAGAAAATTTATTAGATTGTAGTGTCTTTGTATTTTAGTCTGTTCGACTGCCTGGTTAGTCTAGTGGTAGCCACCTCGACTGCTGAGCAAGAGGTCCTGAGTTCCATTCCCGGGTCGGGCAAAGTGATCTTGGGTTTTCCATACGGAATTTCTCAGTAGCAGCCACGGAGTACGGATGTGTGTCCGGTTGATGGCTCGACAAACAAAAAAACATTACTGCTGAAATATCGGTATATTATTAGGAACAACTCGGCCTAACCCTTTAGTAATTACAAGCGTGATGTTATGTTACATATCTTAGGAGTTTCTAAGTTCTATTTGAAACAAAATACTTGACGTTTATCCGAGTTGCAGCCCCATTCAAGTTTCTAGAAAAGACAAATTAGGAGATTTTACTGCCTCTGCAAACACAGAATAATAATTATGTCGCATCTTCTCTTCTTGTGGTCATGCACAAATAATGTTGAAATTTACTTAGCATAATATGAAATTCGAAACTCCCTACATTGTAAACAAGTTTAATAAATAAACTGCAACAGTAACTGACCTAGTACAACGGTGGCCTACATCCCCTCCGTACGTTCTCAATATAATCAATACGCAGTTTGACCATGCAAAAATCCTTATTAATTCAAAACGTCGCTTGCATAAAAACTATCGTTAATTCTATTCGACACACTCTTGCGCACACAATGGACAGACCTGCGCAAAACGCATTTCCCCCAAAAATTGAAGTTGGCAACAATTATTTTTATTCATTCAAGCTGGCAACACAATGGAGCGTTTCAAATTTCGAACGAAATTTGCGTTTTTGCATAAAATGGTGCACGGCCGGCGCGTGCGCCATTAAAAAGCGCAGTGACTACACAATTTGCAAGAATGTTAGGACATGTTATTGTTCTGTATTTGGATTTTTGTTGATGATTTTATTTTGAACACATTGTATTTTGTATCATTATTATATAGAAGGTGTAAGTATAATTTATGCTCTACACATGAGGTATTATTATCACTTATAAAAAAAACCTCTCCTGACTCGACTGACTGGCTCGTTGATCTAGTGGTCACAAACGCGACTGCTGAGCAAGAGGCCCTGGGTTTGATTTCCGTTTCGGGCAAAGTGTTACTGGTTTGCCATCAGGATTTTGTCAGAAGTACTTTCAATATAGTGTTCAAAAGCATAAAGAATTTCGCGCATCACACTTAACTTTTACCCTTAAACCGCATGGTCACCCTATATCCCATTGTAAATAGCGTATATTGTTGCACCCGATTGATAAAAGCGATACAGTTTCCCAGTTTTTTTTACACAAAAATTTTAATGAATTCCCCCATTCGTAATAATAATTCCGCCATTTGCATTTATTCAGATCATGTTAACTGTTATTTTAGTTTATGTGTGCCGCGGGACGGCGGGAATCGATAAAATGCATTGAAAATATATTAGTGGGGTTCGGTTATTTGTGATATTGGAAACTGACCGATTTCACAATGTTTTGTTGAGCTGAGGAGTTTTAATATTTCGTCTAAAGAATGCTCCTCTCACTGTGGCCAAGACACTTTTAGCCATCATCGGTCATTTGGTCCTATGGGTTGGCAATTAGAAAATCACGTCCTGTGTACATTGCACGACGATATGTACACACACATTTCGCCAGTTACCTATATTTTATGTATCCCATGGCACAAGAGGCGAGCCTATTGTCATGAACCGGGCACATAACCAGGCTCCGTGGACGCTTCTGAGAAACACCTGATGGTAAAACGCAATAACCAATGGCCGACCCGGAAATCGGACCTCGCGCTCACCAATCGCGATTGCAACCACTGGACCAACATGGTAGTTGCCTGGACATGCCATTGTCCTGCTTTTTGTCTCTATATCCGAATTTTGACCGACCTTGCTTCTTTGCAAATCCCCTGTAATCAAAATGGGTTTAGTTACTTGTACTGATTTGTTGGAAAGAGTTGGCTCGGTTTTCTATTCGTTCATTGTTCATTCACTTAAAAAATATACAATATTATTATTTTATTTAATGCTGTCTTAGCCGGACTATGAGATAAAAGGAACAGAGAGTGCACACTTGTGCACTATTCTCGCGATGCGCGATGGCTAATCTCCGCTAAGATTGGCTGCCTTGGCCGAAAACGGTCAGCAGGAGAACTATTATTTAATACTGTAGTTTTTGTCTTATTAACTGCCCCTTAACGAGTGATAGAAAACTATATACCTATATAAGTAATCTTTGTAAGACCTAGAATTTAAAGTTCCTTGGTTCTAGCTGTCAGCATTAGATGTGCTTATTATTTTATTATTACAAAACATACAGACGAATTGAAAACCTCCTACTTTTTGAAAGTCGGTGGAAAATTACCACCTACTTATGTGACGTCAAACCTTTAAAGTGTCTCCAACCTCTTCACCCAGAAGCCATCAACTATGGTCGCTGGTTATCTGTCAGTCTGTCAGTTAACGTCGTAATTTTCGGAAATCGAGAATACAAGAAATACAACTGAGATGAGTTAAATTGGTCAAGCGTCGTGGGTGGTACAAGTTTCGAGCTAACCATGATGCTGCATTTGACTCCGATTCCTCCTCAGGAGATCCCAGAAGTAGATAAACCCCCAGCGCTGCCGCTTGTGGATATCGGGCCAGAGGAACCTTTACTTGGATCACGGCAGGTACCTATCGTAGGATATCACATAGCCATTCCACGGTCATTTTATTTCTTTCACCATCATCGTCATCTTCCTGCTCAACATGTTTTAAGCTTCCATTCTCTCCACACGTCACGGCATCATTTCCTCCTTTCTCTTTCATATCATTCCTCACACAATCCATACATCTTTTCTTTGGCCTTCCTCTCCCTCTTCATCTATCCAAATTAATATCCATCATTTTCATTTTATCTCTTTCAGCATCTACCTAATAGTAACCTCATCTGAACAAAACTAAAGATAAATAGTAAAATTAAACAGTACTTATTGGTCCACAGTTGAAATTGGGGAACATATGAGATTAACGTAGGTTGGGTGCATGTACTGTATTGTCAACCAACGCGTTGCTGTCAGGTTACAATTAAATAAGGTAGTTGGGAGTGGAAACGCCCGGAGCTGGAACGCCCTAGGGTGCTATACGTTGTTCTCATGACCAGCCAGCGTGGGGCGACCAGGGGGCCCTACCATGATGCCAAAATAGATGGCGCTTGACGGAGCTTTACGGGGATACAGCTCTGTCGCTTTTCCACACTGGAATAAGATTACACCAAGACATGTTATATTACGGACCAGATATCTCAACAAACGAAGCCAATTGAGTATTTAAGGATAATAAATGCAGCAGGTGCCGTTTTTCAGATTCTGCCAACTCGTAAGTTATGTGTGTGCCTCTGTACGAGACTGTTGTCCATTTCAGCCGAGTCCAGACCTTTCCATACTCCACGACCTGCTCCCGATCGACCGACTGTTCATCACGAAGAAGCTTCGTGTGAGGAGCGTTGTGCTCCTCAAAGGCAGGCGGAACAAATACTTTATCAGGAACTCAGATGAGTCCCTGGTCTATACCATTGAAGAGCATAATAAGTCAGTATTTTTTTATTTGGTTTATAATTTTACCTTATGAGATGTCTACATCTTCCTGTCCTTCCCCAATGGCCGGGGTCGACGCAACAAGTTTTTTTCCTCCGGCCCTCCCCTGCCAAAGTGCTAATAACCGTCATGTTCTCTGTCACCGTTTTATAAAAAGGAGTAGGTACCTACTCGTAAATGATAGCGTACCTAATTATTGGATACCTATACAGTAGTATACAGAGTGTAAAGCAAGAAGATGCAAATGGGCGACTTCAAACTTACATCAATCCAGGGCCCCGAGTCTGCTATTCAATAGTGTCAGAATGGTCTATCAGTGATCTCATAATTGTTGATTTTGACAACACCAAACTTGTCAAAATCAACAATTATGAGATCACTGATAGACCATTCTGACACTATTGAATAGCAGACTCGGGGCCCAGCTCGTTGCAAGAATTCCATGGGTAATTGTTGATTTTGACAACACCAAACTTGTCAAAATCAACAATTATGAGATCACTGATAGACCATTCTGACACTATTGAATAGCAGACTCGGGGCCCAGTGGTATTTTTGTTACGATTGTCTTCGAAAACAACATGAGGAAACCGGTATGTCCTAGAACTAAAAATCCAAAGATATGTAGCACCTTAGACCCACCCACCCGCACTGGACCCGCATCGAGGATACAGCCCACTCCCATCCACAAAGAAAATTATGCTTTACTTACAACACCACTCCACTCAAATCTGTTTGGTTCTTTCTTTAAAAGACCATATCATACACTAGTCTGCACAGTCCTCATGTGAGTATTTCAAGATTATGTCTGGACCTTAAAAGAGATTACGACCTCTGAGTTATTTTCGGCTATTTGCTCAGAGTAGACAAGTACGAAAAACCGACCCCATCTACATAGTTTTAGATAAGTGACTTGTAAAAATGTCTTTAAAAACCTATACGCAAAATTATAATTACTGCAATACTAACACCATCTCAACATCACCAGCTCATGGGCTGGCTACTTCTGCTTGGGGCTACGTCCTCTGCAGCTAAGCGTGACCAACCGTCTGGGCACAGAAGTGATGAGGATAGACCGGCCTTACGCCTGCACCTGCCGCTTCATCCCGTGCCAACTGCAACACCTGGATGTCTACTCACCCCCTGGACAACTCCTGGGGACGGTGGAGCAGCAGTGGTCGTCTGTCAAGCCGGTGTATCTTGTTAAGAATGATCGTGGTGAAGATGTGTTTTGGATTCAAGGTAAGCTCAATGAAGATTCGTTTCATAAAAAACTTTTTGCTCATAACAAAGAAACCGACGTCCAAAAAAAGTCTTAAATAACTTTACTTTCGGAAGTCGGTAACTTTGTTTATTTCATTGATTTTTTGTTTGATTATATTATCTGTCTGTTTGTTCTGGATAATCACCGAAACGGCGGGACAAATTTTTTCGGGACTTTTACTGGCAGATAGCTGATGTTATAAGGTCTAACATAGGCTTTTTTATAAATTAGGTTCCGTGCAACACAACTAAATCCTTGAAATTGGTAACAAAATCCTATTCAAATGGGGAGGTAATCAATTCACGCGAACATAGCTCGCGGGCCACAGGTTATAATAACCTTGTTCAACTCCTGAAGCTTTTTTGTGCGACAAGCCCGCCAAACTATTCCCAAACCACTGTAACTCCTGAAAGCGAGATTCAACAGTGGCGACCACCAGAAAAGCGCCGATGCAATGAAGCTCGACGAACTCCCAGAGAAACAATTTAACTGTGTTGAATCCCGCAACGAAATTAATCAGAAAATAATAACGGGGAAGTAGGATAAACATAATTTTCACTTCCTTCCATATTCCTGAAACCAGTTCTCGTGCTCCTCACCCAGGTCCATTGATGACGGTGAGCTTCTACACCGACGTCCAGTTCCAGATATTACGACCTGATGGGACCCCGGTGGGGGCTACCTGCAAGCGCTGGCAAGGCCTTACCCATGCCATCTTCTTCCAACCAGTCTCTGACAAGTAAGACTCAATGGGTGGTTTTCAAATTTTGGGGGTCACACTAGACTTTTGGTGGCGCAATTTTTTCTTCAGTTTTCGTGAAAAATAATTACCCAGTCCCAATAAGAATAGAAAGTCAAGGTTGGAGGACCTTCAAATCGAGATAATTCCTCAGAATAGAGCCCTCAGAATATCTCGATAACTCTTTCGAATATTTCAGTTCAAAGTCTCGTCAGTGTGACCACCTAAATTAAAAACTACCCACCAAAAACTGAAAATCACCCAAATATTTTTTTAACGTTACCCCACGCTGGGCATTTCTGCTGTATCGTCGATGTGTTTACAACAAATAAACTCACATACACAAACATCCGGCCGCGGAACAACAACCTGTAGGTGTTACAAATATTTGTTCCGTGCGGGGTTAGAAGCCGCGACAAGCAGAGCAGCAGCCACAATCGCTCAACCACTGCATTCGCGTTTGAATTTTGCTAAATGTATACATGTTGTTAGATATTTACCATCGTAGTAAAACCTGGATGAGGCTGACACCAGAAAAGAGAGGCCATACCCAGCAGTGGGTGAATTCGGGCTGTGGATGGTGATGATGATGAGATGATACATAGATACTTACGCATTATTATTGATGACTGTAGGTGATAAATCTTCTGTTTCATCGTGTCGATGATTCCTATTGTTATTAAATTAGTTTTGACCAGAACTCAGCCACATTGGCGGTGTCTATAGTGATAGGTCCCTTAGAATACAGGTGGAGTTGCACAAAGAAGAGGAAGAGGCTCCACAGTCGCACTCAGTTATGTCGGAATACCATCAGAACAAGTTGTTCCTGCAGCAGCCCACCTGGCTCCGAAGTCAGTTTAGAGTTTTCCAGGTTGGCCATGAGAGTTCAGCATAGCGATCTTCTGTATAAATAAAAGAAGTCCTGACTGACTGACATCAACGCCCAGCCCAAACCCCTGAACCCCGGATTTTGCGAAATTGGGTTGAATTTCTAAGGGAGTTAAATATGGGATAAAAGTTCAAAGCCATCATTTTCACGCGGGCGAAAGCTAATAAATGAAATGTTACTTCCAGTTTCGGCATAGCGTTCGAGATAGACCTGACTGTGGAGGAGAAGGGCCTCCTCCTGGCGGCTACCCTGCTGATGGACTACATGTACTACGACGCCTGAACTTAATGTAATACAATGTGCAATTATATATACCATGTTTTATTAATTTTCCTTCCTTTAACAATATACCTACCCAACATTACATGGACTTGCATACAGGGTGTAAATCAACCCATCACACAGCCGTCAACCAAGCATTCTGTACATCAAACTAAGTAGGTACCCCTACGCAAAAAAATTTGCTGGGAAACGACTTTTTTTTTTGGGTTAAAAATCACATTTTACGGTAAAACTCAATGTAGCACTGTTAAAACATTGTGCTAGTGGATGCTTTGAATAGTAAACAGGTCATGGAGGTAATTTGTAAAGTTATAACCTGAAAAACTAGTTTTTACAAAAACAGCTGTGAAAAACTTGGAACTTTGACCCCCAATATCTCCGTAACTAGGAGGTTCCCAGGTATGGTCTAGAACAAAAAAAATGATCGCAATGGTGGGGAGAACAAGTGACCTTCGTTTGCGTTAAGGGTACTTTTACAAGCTTTATAATTTAACTTCACGACGCTTGTAATCTCCGAAGGGTTAGGTAGAGGTGTACCTAATAGTATGCATATTTCGCCAGTTATGATGAAATCTCATATAACCGAGTTTTTTGCCATACTCATTGATCAAGTTTTATTATGGGACCCGTAATTTTTTTTTTTTTTAAAGCGTTGCCACACTAGAAATTTCTCCTGTATCATGGGTGCGTTTACAAACATTTAAAATCACATACCATACACAAACACACCCAGACCCGGAACAACTATCTGTAGGCCATACAAATATTTGTTCCGTGCGGGGATCGAACCCGCGACACGCAGCGCAGCAGTCCAATCGCTCAGCCACTGCGCCAACCGTGCCGTGGCAATTATGGAGTCGAAGTTTAAATCTGCTTTTAATCTGTCATAAAGCGAAGAAGGAACATTTATATTCGCACACCTCGCCAAAATCTCGGGAACAGTAGTTTTTTTTTTCATATTTTATAGTTAGCCTCATGTTGTTAATTTTTACAAAAAAACAATTAATTAATAACATTTTCGTTAATTACATTCTCTTAAAGTAGGTTCGTCCCTCGTTATACCAGTAATAGTGTAAAGGTACAAGTCTGCCTGACCCATCGACGAATATAGCCGTGATAGTTGTTTGTTTTCCTCTTTCAAGCTGTACCTAAGTGTACCTAGGTACCTATTGGCTGTGGTTTAGATAGGCGTGCCCTGAATGGCATATTGCGTCGTTTATATCCTGGTGAGCATATAATACAATGTTTAACGATGCACCTAGCACAAAATCATATAACTATTCAATTGAGTAATTAGGCACTTATACCCATCATTTGCCCTTATACCAATCTATTTAGGGTCGGCACAGCATGTCTTCTCCTTCGATACTTCAATTTTACTTGTCATCATATCAGATAGACACCTACCTCTTTTATTGCCATATCATCCCTTACACAGTCCATCCATCGTGTCTTTGGTCTTCCTCTACATTTACAGGCTACAGCCATCGTCATTTATACTTAAAACTTTCCTCACGTTTTCTCATTTCTCCGCATCATCAATACGAGGACAACCGACCCCCACACAACTTTTCAGTCACCGACGCCACTTACCTACAGACCTCCTCTTATAAACTCATTTCTTATTTCATCGATTCGCGTTACACACATACCTACCCCTTACAATTTTCATCTCAGTCATATATATGCACATTTGCACAATCCCACTATCCTACTTCCTAATAAATGTGCAAGATTGTGAGGATGGATGGATGCTTGTTACTCTTTCACGCAAGAACTAGGTGAACTGGACGGATTTGGATAAAATTTGGCACACAGATATTTTATAACCTGGATTAACACATAGGATAGTTTTTATCCCGATTTTATCATCCCGTGCTATAATTTTCGAGTTGTAGCGGGCGAAGCCGCTGGCAACAGCTAAGTAGTTATTCATAATCTTACACTTACGGAACTGACACTAAACAACTTTATAATGTTCATTGTGTTTGAGCCTACTAGGACTACTGTTATCTGTATTCTCAAGGGCGGAGTAGATATAAAAAGAAATTCCCTAAAAAAGAGAACTCGAGGTACAACGACAATGTCAGGCAAAGTACAGACAATTAGATGCTGCCAATATAGACCTATATTAGCAGCATCGATTTATTATTTACAAAGGCAAAAAGAGGCCTATTGCAAAAATCTAATTTTAACTAAACAATCAATTCCACATTGGCAATAATAATTCACTTAACATTAAATCTTTGTACAACATCCATAAAATCCATTAGTAATAAAAATCCAAACCCATAAAATGCAAAACATTAAAAAGTAGTGCTACGCGATTTAGAACCTTACAGTATTAACATATCGCTTAATTTATCTTAAAAAATAAATACTCGGACATTAATATTGAAATGAGGGGACCTCGCTCCGTTATAGTTTAAATGCATTTCTCCATTTTGCACACGAAAACGACGAAATTCCCCTAAAAATGTAGTCGTTCCCCTATTTGCATTGTTAACTTTTTTTCTCGGCAGATGTCCGAGCGTAATGGCGCGAAATTTTGACAGCGCGCATAATTTTTGGCGCGAACTAAACTTGCGAAAAAAAACTAAATTACAGGGAATTTACGAAACCCTTTTTCCAAAGGATTGAATTCAATTTACCAAAAAAAAACGAGTAATAAAAGGGTGCTTTTAGAGAAATGGGGGAAAATGTATGTAGGTCACTGTGCTTTAGTGAATTAAAAGTTTTTTTCGCAAATAAAAAAAGCGTGGCTCGCGCATGTCTCTTTTTCCAAAAAAAGCAAGGGTTTAAAAACGACAATAGCTTTTTATGAAATGATTTAGTGAACTTTTTCGCGGCAGATTTGTGAAATTACTTTTTTTTGTAAAAAAAAGTGTATTTTTTACTGTTTTGTAAATAATAAGGTCGCAGGGCCGCGTGTCGGGACCAAGTCGGGTGATTGATCGCGTATTGTTAGATTTTAATAAAAATAAATGAGGATGTGGAGATTGATTCTGATCTCTCTTGATTTTATACGGGCGACAATTTTTATTAAAAAAAACACGTTTTGTGTTTGTATTTTGAAATTGGTTTTCATTCTTTATAAACACAGACTGGGTAGAACTTCCAGGATGTAACTTGTGGATAATACCTTCTCCAAAAATCGGCTGACTGTCTCGTTGGTCTAGTGGTTGCGAGCGCGGCTGCTGACCGTGAGGTCCTAGTGTCGATTCCCAGGTCAGGTGTTATTGGGTTTTTCCAACAGGGATTTCTCAGTAGTAGCCTCGTACTCTGGAATTGTGCCCGGTTGATGGCAATAGGCTCACCCCCTATAACATGGGACTTAAACACAACTGGCGAAATGTGGGTGTACTCTGCCTATCCTCTCGGGGATAACAGGCGTCATGTTATGTGTGTAATTATGTTATTATATTACATAGGGAAATTTCCTATAGGTTCTGTAGTATTACGAGTAACACAGGATACATAATTATTAATTAATTTGATTCATATTACCTTTAACTACCATCTTCAAAATGATTTGGTCAGTGTGGTGAATTTCGGCGTACAAATACTATTAATTTGGGAATAGAAATAAATACCTAAATAAAATAAATATCTGAATTCGGTTAGCTAAACCATGGTTAAACCCGTGGTTTTAAACCACATCGGGCATAAACAGTTCTCTTTTAGAATTTACCTTTGAACACTCATACCTACCTAAAGCGACCATAACGTAGTTGGGAAAATACTATTACCTAGTATTAACTGGGTTGTGGAGGTCAAATAGGCAGTCGCTCCATGTAAAATTACATTGAGCGACATACACACACACACACATACATTACATTTACATTACATTATTATTACATTACATTACATTATTATTATTACATTATATTATTTGTGTATTCAGTGACATCAGGTTAGACTGGAAGCCGACCCCAACATAGTGGCGGCTGATGATGACAGTAGGTCTGAAAAAAATGTACGTGTATCCACTTAAACTGGAGTTGGGCAGGAGTCAAGACACCTGGCAACACGCGGAGATGGCCGATGGAGTAAGATTCTGACCGAATGGTAGCCGAGGTTGGGCCAGAGAAACCAGGGCCGTCCAAAAGCGCGTTGGGTCGACGATATTGTCAGGAGCGCGGGAAACGGATGGATGAGGGACGCACAGATCAGAAAGGAGTGGCAGAGAAAAGGGGAGGCCTATACGCCCAACAGTGGGTTATTCCGGGCTGAAATGGTGATGATGATGATGATGATACATGTAAGTGTTTGTAACTGTAGCCAGTATCGTCAGAGTTGTTTACTCCAACAAGTTGACGTTAGTTACGTCTAAATATGTACACTCAGTACCCAGCTTCACCTGACCCCTCTTCTCACACCACTTGCCCTCTACGAGGGGTCAGATAATGCTGGGTTTTGACTGTCCCTGTGCACCGTGCTGCATGACTCTTCTGGAACAGTTTATCAGAGCTGTTGACGTCAATAACTGCGGTTATGGAATCGCACTGCAATCGTCATGCCTCATGGCTTTATTAACATACGAGGGTAGTCCCAGAAATACTCGACCAAACACAGAAAATACAGTAGTATTTGTATTTTTTTCTTTTACATATTGCATTTAAAACATTGCCCGTAAAAAAAATAATTAATTAAAAGTTACAAATTATTTACAACCTGTACCTCATTCGATACCTGAGTCATTTAGGACATAATTGTTTACGTAGTCTTTGCAAACAACAACATAGGAACTCATCGTTTTATTGCAATTACTTGCGTCAATAAACGTTAATATTTCCATATTATTGAATCTAAAATAATAATTATAGTCATTCAAAAAGATAGTGCAATTACAAGAAACAATTATTTAGTTTTAATTTTGCGTTTCGTACTCAATTAACAGGAATTAATTGCAGTTTTGTATTAGTAATGTTTATTTACAAATGTTTTACCTTGTGTGAAGGTTGGTGGCCTACTTCAATACACGGGGTTTGATGATGACTGTGCAAAGGAGGACACGCCGCGCGCCGTCAGCGAAGCTGTAAGAAACGCTGCAACAAGGCTCCCGTGGAGCCAAACTTGAAACTGCACGCCGCGAAGCCGAACACCCCGGTGTACATCTCCCGTCCGTATTGGACCTCTGAGGCAGAGGACATCGAGGAGTACGTGCACCAGAGACTGGAGTTACACGCCAAGAGTGTAGCTGCTGGAGTCACGCCGCCACGTAAAATTCAAAGTATGCCGGTGCGCATACCTATGTGCTATCTCCAATTATTGATGTTGAAAGAAAGTTAAAACTTTCAGCCAAAACCAAAGCCCAAAAGGCTGCAGTATTTGGTGTGATCGTGTATGGGTTCTAGGACATACCGGTTTCCTCACGATGTTTTTTTTCACCGTTTTGAGAACATTGGTGATGAAATAAATTTCGAAAAGTAATGCGCCTGCCTAGTTTCGAACTTCGAACGACTTACTGGTCGTAAGGCCGCCATCACTTGGACCACCGCTGGTCTCGTTAAAAGTTGAATAATTATGTCTGGACAAATAACCATGCGTTCCGTATGGTGTCGGACGTAAAGAATAGCACCATCCCATATCTTTCCGTGGGTGTCGTAACAGGCGACTAAGGGACTTACCAGCATTCTCTGTGCCTTTGTAACAACCATACTGCGATCGCCAACCCGCCTACGAAGCGTGGCGATTATGGCAAATCCCCCCCTTTTGGTGGAGGCCTATGTCCAGCAGTGGACGTCTTATGGCTGAAATGATCATGATGATTATAAAATAACCATGATGAGCCTAAATGTGATCTACCTGTGACTGGTCATCGTACCAGTTTTCCTCTAAAATGGATAATATATAATATATTATTTCGAAGATGAGTAATAATAATTACTCATCTTCGAAATAAACAAGTTGTATTTACTAATCGGTAGTATTTATTACGTAGTATTCATTGATCCATATTGTTGAATGAAATGTGTCAACTAATTTCTGGAATTACTAAGAGTTTGTGGTTATTCTCCTGCGGTTTCATTGTATGTGAAAGTTCACATTCAAATAATAATTAATATGTTTATTCGTGACACGTACATGTAGGTGAAAATGAGTACATAGGTACACGTAAATATTGTCAATAGTGTATCCTACTAATTTTACAATTGTATTATAAATGGGAAAGTTTTTGAGGATGGATGGATGGATGTTTGTCACTCTTTCACGCCCAGACGCACACAGATAGTTTATAACCTGGATTAACACATAGGATATTTTTATCCCGTTAGTATGATCCGTGGGAAAATCATCGATGTCTACGGGGGCGAAGCCGCGGGCATAAGCTTATAGTTATCAATAAATATTTATGTCTCACTATGTAACAACGAGCTCATTGCTACATAATAACAGCCAGACGGGTAGATATTAGGGTTAAGCCGAGCTTGCCTAGGTTGGTCGGTGGATGAGTGGGTCGGTTTCTTCCGTGCTTCGGAAAGGACGTTATGCTGTTGGTCCCGGTTGTCATTTATAAAACTCTGACAGTTGTTACAAGTGGCCCGTGACAACCTGTCTTTTTTTTTTTTTTTTTGGGGGGTGGGAAATCATCAAATAACCCCTCCCGCTCTTGGGCAGAGCGAAAGGGAGTGTCAGACTTCTACTGACTAAAAACCACCCATGTTCCTTCTTCGCCCTTCATGTCGAGGCCTCGGTATCCCTTGCGGACAACCCGCAGCCTCGACAGGTGACAACCTGTCTAAAGGGGTATCGTATAACTCAGTAAAGTCCATTTCACGAAAAAAAAAAGTACCGCGGACAATTGTGGAACTAAATTTAACAGATCGGCCATGTTGTCGTTAGTCGATGTTATCAAGGTGCGTTTGTTGCGGTAGATATTTTGTGACTTTATTATTGGATTAGTGCGTTATAAGGTTTATTTACGATGCCAAAAGTTGTGTAACAACATTATGTCGCGCAACATACAGCGCTGCGTCTGCGGGACTTCTTTCGTGAAATGGACTTTACTAACTAAGTTGTGGAGGTTAGATATGCAGTCGCTCCATGTAACATAGTGGCTGCGTGTGGTTAGACTGGAAGCTGACCCTATCACAGTTGGGAAAAATAAAACAATAGAATTGAGAACCTCCTTCTTTTTGGGAAATCGGTTAATAAACATGTTAGAGTACTACGCTAGTCTTGGTATTAAAAACTAAAAGATAGATTTACCTTATTTTAGATTTACTTATCATCAGGTCATCAGGTCAAAAGTGGATTTCGATGCCAAGACTTTCGTACTTGCGTACCATTCAAACAGTTTTTCGAATCAGTGTGTTCGCGAAAACGTCATTCGAAATAATGGTTTTCGTACTCGTAAAATTTTTCGAAATAGCGTTCGTCACAATAACGTCATACGAATTTTCATATCACTCCCGTTTGCCCCAGCTACTGACAAAACTCAGATCAAACTTTTCGAAAACCTAAAATAAAAATTCCTATACTAATAAGTATAGGAATTTTTATTTTAAAAAATATTTCTGAGTAATAACTCAGAAATATTTTTTCAACAGCATGACATTTCTATAATAATAACAACAATATTGAAATTGAACAAAAAAAAACTAAATTTCGAGTTCAAACGACAACGAAGCGTGTCGGCCCGCGACCGTCGGGTTAACCCGTGTAATGTCGACACTGTCAGCTTAACCCCTCGCCCGCTCCATGTTGTGCCATGTTTTTTTCAACATTTAACCCATTTTTCAACAATTTCACTGCTTTTCCCCCACGATACGTTTGACAGATGCGACACCCAACAACCCTCGCAACTCGCGATTTTTAATGGATGTCGATTTTTTTTTACTAAAACGCGTATTTTTGTCAAGTTTTTTTTTATTAATCTAAAGCTGACAGTTGACGCGGATATAATCTTTAATTAAGACTATTTTTGGTGGAGGGTTTTTTTCTTTTCAAGTTAGGGTTGTAATTGTATGATTTATTTATAGATTATCGCGCTGAATGGTTCTTGTAGCTTTTCTATCTTGGATCAGATTTTTGTTGTCCTAATTATGCTGGGTGACTGAGGGCGTTAGAGAGGGTTATCCTCAGAGTTTCCTTGCGTAATCGAATCGGAAATGAAGACATCCGCAAGAGAACCAAGGTTACCGATGTAGCCCGAAGAATTACTTAAGTAGTAGAGGGCAGGGCACATTGCTCGCAAACAGATAGCCGGCTGATAGCCGAAAAGTTCTTGAGTGGCGACCGCGAACCGGAAGACGTTGTGTTGAAAGTTTGAAAGGCCTCCCACTAGGTGGACCGATGACCTGGTGTATATTGCGGGGATCTGCTGAATGTCGACATGCACGGGACCGGTCAACATGGCGAAACTTTGAGAGGCCTATGTCCACCAGTAGACGTCTTTCGGCTGAAATAATGATGACAATGATGAATTATGCAAGAAAAATAGTTTTTTTTTGTTGATTACAGTAGCTTTTTTACACAAGCAACATTTTCGACTCGTCATCTCTTTAAGTTTCCCACAACATGCAACAGTTTAAATCATAACTAGTGTCTGATATCAGTATTTACTTATATTCTCTTTCAATATAAAAACATATGCATGGCCAAGTAGGTATTTTTTTAAACACATTAGAAATTTCTCCTGTATCGTGGGTGCGTTTACAAACATTTAAACTCACATACACAAACACACCCAGACCCGAAACAACTATCTACTAATGAGGTAGGTACCTAAGATGAGTCAATTAATATTGCACACTTAATTAATGTTTATATAATACGCAACAAACGAGGCAACAATAATAAAACTGTTTTGTTATGTTAGGTTAGATGATGCGGCGGCACTAGCCGGGGATCGTGGAAGGCGCACAGTTCCCATGATTCCCGGTGGCAAGAGAACACCGGGTGGTTTTTAGTCAGATACAGTCTGACAGACACCGCTCCCCTCGCCACAGGGCGGAGGACATCCATGAAGATTTTCAACTCCAAAAACCAAAATAAAGTTAGGTTACCTACTAACCTACCGGAACTAATTCAAAGTCACCAATGTTCAAGGTAGGACAGGGCTCATGAAAATTAACATTTCCACATTAAACGCCATCTGTGATCTCGAGTGCCAACGCAGTTAGTCTTTAGCATAGATATTTAGCTCCTCCGTATTATTTACATAAACTTGAAATTGTTGATTCTCAGTTACAGACCTTTCTCCGAGACTGTTTTCATATACACACGCCAGCATATAAAGCTACAAACAATCTGTCAAAATTCTTTAATACATTTTCAGCTTTATCACTAAAGTTTGAGGTTCCAAGTCGATTTTAAAAATTTGTCAGTTGGTGTATCATGATGAGCTGGTGTCTGTACATCAACATCAGCCTATTAATGTTCCCACTGCTGGGACACAGGCCTACTCTCTTTGAGAGGGAATATACCTCGCGGGGCTAATGCGGAGTGCTAGATGCCACAACAATTTTTTGGTTTAAGGATATAAAGTCCATTTCACGAAAGAAGTCCCGCAGACGCAGCGCTGTATGTCGCGCGACATAGTGTTGTTTCACAACTTTTGGCATCGTAAATAAACCTTATAACGCACTAATCCAATAATAAACTCACAAAATATCTGCCACAACAAACGCACCTTGATAACATCGACAAACGACAACATGGCCGATCTGTTAAATTTAGTTCCACAATTGTCCGCGGGACTTCTTTCGTGAAATGGACTTTACCGGTTTCCTCACGATGTTTTCCTTCACCGTGGCGTCTGTAGTCTGTACAAGTCAACTCTAACCGGATCTAAAGAATGGTAAGAGGTTTGAAAAATATATCACTAGTGACACCAGCTTCCATCTCCACTGCTGCCATCTGTCGGACTTCAAGCTCATTCGATTGAGGAACGTTTTGGTTCTTTTTTACTTGTTAGTGATGTTGGCTGAAGAGAATAGATGATGCAGAGTCTCCTTTCCGGGTAGTTGGCGGTAACTTTACAAAAAACACAGTTTCACACTAGGAACCCTGTAAATGACTTTATCCTGTGTCATGGGTGCAAACATTTAAACTCACATACACAACACCCAGACCCGGCACAACTATCTGTAGGCCTTACAAACATGTGTTCCGTGCGAGAATCGAACCCGCGACAGCAGTCAATCTGTACCTCAAAAGGAAAAAACGGAACGATCACTCGTGGGTCTGTCAGTGTGTCCGACCATTTCCCCCCCCCCCCTTTTTTGGGGTGGGAAATCATCAAATAACCCCTCCCGATCTTGGGCAGAGCGAAAGGGAGTGCCAGACTTCTACTGACTAAAAAGCACCCATGTTCCTTCTTAGCCCTTTATGTCGAGGCCGCGGTATTTCTTACGAACAACCCGCAGCCCCGACGGGTTTCCCCCTCCCCTTATCTCCGAAACTACTGAGCCTATTTTGAAAAAAATACAGAAATTAGTTCAAAACTTATAGATTTCAGGAAAACCTATAAGAAGTCTATGGTGTTAAAATAACATGGACGATCTCTCAATATCTACCACAACGGTACAGAAACCTTCATGTGCAAGTCCGACTTGCTCTTGGCCTGTTTTTGTGTCATCTTGGTGGTCACAGTCAAGTGCCATGATATTATTAGGCTTAGGATTAAAAATCAACCCTATTTATAATAAAGAATTATAGTTTGTTAGGTAAGATTTAGGGACAATTTATGAAACTACTTTATCTTAGCGTAAACCAACCAACGTCAAAATAATTCAACAGTTCCAAAATAAAGTACTCAGGGCTGCAGTGAATGCACCCTGGTACATAAGAAACGATGACCTCCACCGTGACCTTGACATGGAAGTCGTCACCTCCATCATTCAAAAATTTGCTGAAGCCCACGAACACAGACTCCATCGACACGTGAATGTTGAGGCAATTCAGCTGCTAGACAATACAGACATAGTGCGTAGACTTAAGAGAACTAAACCATTTGAATTAGTGTAGTATAAGTGCAAAGTGAGTGAATAATAGTAACAATGTTGTGCTATTTATATAACACATGAACATGGTGTTTTTATTATTATATCAGACTCTAAGAAAGTGCTAAGGACTTGTGTATATGTGCATAAATATGGACACTATTCTTAGTTTTAACATAATCTATAATGTAACATAATAAGTCAGATTTAAATTACTTATTAGTCTTTTTAGGCTAGATTGTAATTAGTTATTAAGAATTTAAATTGAATGAAACTACTGGTTAGACAATGAAAATTCTTTCACAAATTGTAATCCACACTAGGTATACCCCGTCACGGGGAAAAGTTAGTGAATTTATAACTATGTATACGAAGAGTTGCTGACTTGTGGTTTCCTGGCCAGAATTATTTAACAAGAAGAACCTACATAATTATAAGGTAATGTAACTTTCCTCGATGTTTACATTTTATACAATTTACTAATGATTTGTGCACCCACACCGGCCTTACTTTTTGTCGAGCTACGTTTTGCTTCAACTTTTGTATTTTGTTTCTGTAACTTTTTGCTATCTGTTGTCTGTCCCCTAACACTTCCTAGCGGTACACCACAAAATGTAACTCAGGTGTGAATGCCTCATGAGGAATGAAAATAAAAACTCATAAATTATTTGTATATTTAATTTATTGAATACGGTAGAAATGCTTCGTAGTAATTAATGGAAAACAAATACATAACGAACAGACGGAGCTAGGAACATATACCGACCGCAAACCACTTTGTAGCCCTTATTAGTAACATACTGAGAACTACAATAATTCAATGATTTCAATTTTACATGTTATTACTAATATTTAACTTCAAAAAGTGACGAATGGACTTTTTCCTTGTAGTAATATTTCGTCCCCAAAAAGCTTTTAGTCACCAAAAACTTAAATTTTTTCGAAAGGTTTTTATTAACGCGATAATTCACCCCAAAAAAAAATTCAACTTTTTTCGCAATATAAAATTTGTTTTCAATGATAGAACCTTTTTTGTGTTATAATAATAATAAGTTCTACAAAATGGCAGCGGCATAAGGTTTGGCTTTCTCCTAAAGCCAGAATATAATTCTCTTTATATATTTTAAAATATAATTTTATCTAATGTGGACGTCAGAAGTTTTTAAACCGCTATTGCAATTTAAATTGAAAATAAATCTCGTAGGCTCTCCTCCAATTTAAATATTGTAATTTCCTAAATATATGTTTCTCATATTTTCCAACGAATGGCCATCCACATTAGTAAAACTTTTTATAAAATAATTTGACTAGAAACAACACAGTTTTTTATATAACTCGAAAAAATATTTTCACGTTTTACAAAATACAGTCGCACTAAAACTATGTTAAAACTAAAAATAGGAACGACTAGAACAAATTACATATTATTTGGAATGAAGGAACTTTTGTATAGAGATCATAACGTTTCTGTCAACATCAAATATTATTTTTAATAATAAACTTCTTAAATATTTGAAATTGACAAAATGAGTAACAAAGTTATCAGGGGTTTATCTCAGATCTTCACAAAATATTAAAACTTTGATCTGAAATCAACCTCAAAAAACATTTGTCCACTTGTTATTTAAAATACTTTAATTTACTATAATAACTTAGGAACATATTATTTTTGCAAAAAATATTTTTAACACATTATCTAAGTATTAGTTACCCGTTTTTTTAACAGTATTTTTCATGTCGTATTATTATTTCATACAGTGAATGCATAGGTAGACGTACGTATTTTATTCTTGTAAAGCACTTATTGGAAGTTTGTGTTCGTCAATATTTATTCGGACTAAAAACCACAAATCATTTTTCTGTTTCATAAATCGCAACGAACGTTATTTGCGTACCAGCGCAAAACATGAATCAAATCATGAATAATAAGACTACTAAAAACATAAATAGTGACCTTGCTCGAAATATATCCTAACTCTAAAAACTAAAATCATTTTTTGCAATAACAATAATGACAGCAAACACTAATACTTAAAACAATTTAAAAAAATAATAATACACATTATTATTTTAGAAAGCGTGCGACTGTATTGCCTGCTTCTAAGCGTTGTACTTGAGTGAATTATTGTTAACTATTAATATCACTCCTGTAAACCTTTCTTCTAATCTTAATATTAATTTGTACTGTATTTTATTATTTGTTTACCAATCTCCGATACCTTCCACTCTTGGTTAACAAATTTGTACTATTGTTACATCGCAGACGTAGCTAAGATGGGACAGACGGACAATATCATGAGCCTGTATTACACACGTTTATAAACACTTTTGATATAATTATATAGATAATAATATATGTATATTTTCTTATAATATAGTCTCGATTTAGAACAGCGAGCTAACAAAAAATGTTAGCACCAAATCATTTGTAAAATAAAAGTTGCATTTGAACATTTTAGTTGATGTTAAACTAATTTGTATATGCTATTTTTCAATTTATAATTTTAACCCTTCATTGGAATCTCAATTAGTAAATTTCACAAAATTAATGTTTGTCAAAAAATCAGTTGAATAAAATACAATATGCGATAATGTGTTTTTTTACCTTTTCTAATAACTAGTGCATCCAAATGAATTAATAATTCTAATTGACTATTAATGATTATCTAGTATTATTTTGAAATGAATTCCGTATTTTTAAAAGTCCCAACAATTTAATAATTGTCAGTCAGTACATGATAATGTCTGTCAATTATTATTTTTGTTATGACGGTCAAATTACTTTATTCAAAAATTTATATTTCTTCATATAATTTTATAAAGTATTTTATTAGTCGTGGGCTCCGAGACCATTATTCTTGAGTATAATAATTATATTTTTTCTCCAGCAATGGCCTTTACATGTGTAAATCTACGTTTTCTTTGTAACTAACATTCAGATTTATATTTTCATTGGTTTCAGTTTTCAGAACTATACATAAATATTATCCATTAATGCCTATTTTATACTATACATGTAATATAACTGATATAATATAATAAAAATCTCTTACGGGGTCATCAAATGTTTTACCCTACTACTTGATTAGCACTGAATATACGTATATGTGAATATTTTTTGTTACAATATATATTTTTAGATTTAAGTAATTTCCATCAACATTACAACAGGAAATTACTTACGATTCCTATCTTTGCTACGTCCCCAACCTTAAATTGGTCTCCACACCAAGTACAACGCGTTTTGGGAAACAAAATGTCTCGAACACAATTTTTTAATACATTTTTTTTCACTACATTCAATGACTTCGATCTGAGTTACCGGCCATTCTCCAAATATAATAAAAACCCGGCATTCTCTACTATTGTTCCACGAATGCTCACAGAGAATGGACGATGACTTGAGATCTTACCACGCGTACAATTGTATTAATTTGTTATATTTAAAACGTTATTAATATAATTTGTTGTATCGCGCGCCCGCGTCTCGGCTCCGAGTAAGGCGACATTTGGCTCAGTATCCAGGAAGACTAATAGGAAGCTGGAAGATGGACCTTCAAAATAAATTCTGCCCTTATTTTGAATTCTATGCCTAGTTTTTTGACGTTTTGGAGTAGGAATCTTGTTTTTAGAACTAGTCTATTAGGAACTTCGAAAATATACTCGTATTAGGAAACTAGACTCCGTGAAAATTCGTTGTCAACGACAAGAATAATCTTCAAAACCGTTATAACTTTGTTTCGGTTACTAAAAAATGATTTTTGCATTTTACGAGTATTTATATAAAAATCAAAATGTTCTCCATTTTGTTTTTTTGTTTGTTTTAACAATGAGGTAGATACGGTTATTATGTTTCATATCTGATTACGATTTATTGGATTACGTAACCATTACATAAGCGTTAGAGAAATAGAGTACTATTTCCTCATAAGATTTACCCTGATCCAAAATCACAATTATTATCATAACAATCAGGTTTAGCTTGCCGTATCCGGAGCCGTTACGAGAGCGACCTCTAGTTTTTTTAAATTTAAATTACAACTTACGTACATACATAGGAACTTTCTTTAGAAGCTGCATGGTTTGTACAAGCTAACCTCCACACTGATCTACCAATAATGAATTATTTAAACAAACTTTGTTACCATTTTACCCATCAAATAAGTCTTGATTATCAAGATAATAATATTTAAGCGAAGCTCGCCTCGCTCCGCTCTGCAGTAGCCATGATTTTATTAAATTTTCAGTCTTTCTTGATGGCAGTAAATATAACTATTAAAAATGTACATCGCAAAATCCTGTTTTCAAAATATTATTTTAAATTTAAAGCGGTTTATAACTGTTTAATATTCGTGCAGAACGGAGCGGCGCGAGCGTCGTCAGCAGTAACACATTATGTTTACGATTACAATACAAATAAGTATAATGCAGCGGGGCTACAGCGGGCGCGCCAAGCTCAGCCCGCGCGCCCCAAACAATGACCCGTATATATAAATATTGGTGTGTTACACAACAAAACCCGTCTGACCGAGCCCCACGACCACATATCTAATCAAATTTAATACTAAATTACGTTTAATGTTGATCACTGCCCAATAGTACGTATCTTTGTGCTTTAAGTCACTCGTAGACAACAATAAATAGTATCGAGTAGCTAACATGCGCGCGGTCTCCGTCCGGCGCGGCGAGGTAACGCACTAACTATATTTGTACTTCATTGTAACTCCAAAATATAATTTATACAATAACAGCTAATATAAAAACTAACGTCGTGAGGTAGAGCGGTTGTCGTAGTACTACGTGGCAGGCGCTGGTACAGTGTAGCACAGTGGGGGCGCTCACGTCGCTCGACACGCTCGGACCGCTCGGCTCGCGCAGGCGAGGCCGTGGCGCTCCTCAGTGATCAACATCGCACCGGTACTACGACGCTATCGTGAGTGCGCACTCACCGATAAAATACCTTTAAATAATAATTACTCCTAGGGTGTATTTCTTCTCCCGATCGAAATCGACGTTTCATAAACTCGTCTCGGACCGACCCGACGGAACATCGAGGAGATAATAATAAATAATCGAATTTATAAGCGGCAACGTTTCATATATCACCCGTTCAATATAATTCTCAATATATGAAGTTAGACTCTGACAAAAAAGAGGCCGGGGGCCGCCACGCGGTGTGGCGCTCGAACGGGCGGCCACTGACAGCTTCTCCCTTTACAAATTACGTCTCATAATATTTCAGCAATCGCTTGAAGGCACACAGCGTTAAATGTAGTTAGTACAGTTCAGCGATCGTAGGCGCGCGCACGCGGCGTTGTAACCGCCGTAGGCCGCGAGCGCGCGCCGCGTCCGGCAGCCGAGCCGACGTCAGCGGCTAGACCGACGTCGGCCGAGCTGACGTCAGCGGCTAGGCCGGCGTCAGCGTCAGCGTCACGGTGGCGCGGCGAGTGGCGCGCCGTCGCACAGGCAGGAACACCAGCGCCGGCACCAGGCTCAGCGCACCGCCCGCCTCCTCCACCACGAACGGCTGCATCGTCAGCGGCGCCTGCGGAGCGCGCGGCACGGCCAGCAGCGCACCCGCACCGCCGTGCGCCGCGCGCAGGTGCGCCTCCAGCGCTGCGAAGCCCTCCGCGCGGAACTCACAGCGCGAGCACGAGTACTGCGCGTCCGCGTCGCCCTCGCCCTCCCCGCTCTCCAGCCCCCCCTCGCCGCTCTCCATCTCGCTGCCGCACATGCTGCCCGGTGGCTCCGGCGGCATCTCCGGTGGCTCGCTCTGCTGCTGCTGCGCGTGCGCACGCTCGTGTGCAAACAGGAACGCGAGCACGTCAGTGGTAAATGGACAGTACGAGCAGGCGTAGGGTTTATCACGCGTGAGCAGGTCTAGAGGCCGCGGTGGTGGTGGTGGCGGTCGCGCCGGTGGAGCGTGCTCGGCTAGTAGGTGCGCTCGCAGCGCGCGCGGGCCCCGGAACCGCCGCGCGCACAGCGGACACGGCTCGGCAGGCGCGGTGGTGGCGGGCGCGGGCGGCGCGGGGATGCCATGCGTGTTGTGCTTGTGCACGCGCAGGAAGTACTTGCTGCACAGCTCCTTGTGACAGATGTCGCACGTGACGCCGCCGAGCTGCGTGCCGCTCTCCAGCGAGATGCCGTGCATCCGCTGCATGTGCGTGCGCATGAAGTACTTGTTACATAGCTCCTTGTTGCAAATCTCGCAGAAACTAGAGCCGGAAGAGGATGCTCGTCTCTCGTCGGGTGGTGGCGGTGAGGCGGATGGCGGGCGCGGGCCCGGCTCACTAGGCTCGTCGGCCAGCCGCTCGGCTGCCAGCTCGTTCAGTTGAGAGATCATCGTCTGCAGCTTGCGCAGCTCTTCACTCGCGGATCCGGGTGATGCTACACCGCGCTCCTCTACTATTAGATTGAGTGGACTCGTTTGACCGTCACGGAAGGCTGCCTCGAGCTCATCTTCACATTCTCTTTTCACTTCAGCCATTTCTTCAGGATCTAACGGTGGTGGCAGCGAATGTGAGCGCGGTGGCGTGTCGGGCGGTGGTCCCGATAGCGCGGGTGGCGTGGTGAGTGGCGTGGTGTGTGGCGTGCCCAGTGGCGTGCCCAGCGGCGTGCAGAGCGCAGGGGGCGTGGCGGACGGCGGAGAGTGCTCGTTGATGGGTGACCGCCGCATGGGCACGCCGTGCCGCCGCTCGCGGTGCGTCCTCAAGAAGTATTTGTTGCAATACTCTTTACAGCATATCTCACAAAACGCTTCTGGATTAACAACACCAAGCCGCCGCAGGGCGTCAGGCTGGAAGCCGGACTCCCGAGCGCGCCGCGCCGAGTCTGGTGACAGGCGGCGTGGAGTGCCGCCCGACTCCTCGTCGGAGGAGCGGCGCGGTGGTGAGAGCTGCGCGGGGGGCGGGGGCGCTGGCTGCGGGTCGCCGCCGTCGTAGATGCCGTGCTTGTTCGCACGATGGGTCTTCAAGAAGTACTTGTTACAGAACTCCTTGCAACAGAGGTCGCAGTACGCCTCGGGGTTGAAGATGCGCGGGGGCTCGTGTCGTGGCAGGAGTCGAAAGGCGGCGAGGGGGTCAAAGGTGGGCAGGCCGAGCTCTCCGAAGGCGAGCGCGCTCTTGTAGATGTCGGCCATCTTGGCGTGCAGGTCGAGGGGTGGGGGGGCGAGGTGCTGCGGCGTGGCGCGCGAGGGCGCCGCCTGCTTGCGCCGCTTGCGGCCGGGGCTGCTGCCGCCGCTCTCCAGGTCCAGCTCGCGCTTGACCGCCGGCGCGACAGACATCGCGTCACCGCCGCATCTGGAACGATACAGGCAACACGTTAGTATAGGTGAACAGTAACGTCAGTCACAGTCATGAGGTGTTGTTGCAGGATAGCCGGCGTACAACCAGAACTGAGCATTTGATAAAGGGACTACTGTTAACAGGAAAAATCATGCTCCATTTTACGAACGTACTTAAATTATAAAGGCCAACGCACATTATACTATGGGCTCTGTCTCTGAAATAATAGGTAGGTACTTAATTTCATTAATTTGATTGCTGCCGCATAGGGTTCAAGCACATCACATTTCTGCTCGCATGCAAATCTAGCAGGCCGGCCACATTGTGATTTTTGCGCTCCGATTAATGCAAAATATACGAAAGTGAAGAAGGAGAATAATTCCCCGTTGCATTACGACCCACCCAACTCATATAAGTACTGTTAACTCAGGACACATTTTTCTTGAATTCGACAAATATTAGGTATGTTGGAAATTGTTCGAAAAGCTCTAACGATAGAAAAGCAACACGCAATCAAAGAAATTAAAATCATAATTAATACAAAAACATTTTGAAAAATCAATTTTAAATTTTTACAAAATAAAATTAACTGCAATTTAATTGGTTTCTATTTGAAACCATGAAAATTACAACAAAAGTTTAATGTTCTGATTACAAAATAGTTAGGTATTTGAATGCTCACTGCTAATTGGTTTTTGTTGGAACAATAAAAATATAATTTTCTACAGAACTGTTTTTAAATCAAGATCTACAATAGTCATTTTCTAATGAATGATACAGTCATCGCCGAGTCTAATTATTCAAAGAAATTAATATTTATTCAAAAACCGGAACTAATACTCATTTGGGTGGTATGGATAAATTCATATAACGGTAATTATCATAATTATCATTTTTTACTACCTACAATGTCATGATAAGCACTATTTGGGTACTATACAAATAAGTTACCATACGAAATAGACCACATATTTGTAATTAAAAGCCTAAAATTAAGTTCTTGAGTTGTATCGTTGTTGTTTTAAACATATTAGTTTATTAAGCATATAATGCTTAAGCCGGGCACGCGAATTAGTGCTCTTGTGGTATTTAGATATTTATCAGGTAAGGTGACTAATAACAGCTTTTTAGACCTAAGTCTAAAAAGATAGGTCTACTTTGGCAGAGCAGACACAAAAAAACTGGCCAAGTGCGAGTGGGATTCGTGCACCGAGGGTTCCGTTTCCGTATAAACTTGTAGATTATTAAAGTTTTTTTTCCGTTACATGCGTGTTGTGTGTGTTGTAAGACAGCTTCTGATCCTATTCTATTTTTAAGTTTTTGTTTGATAAATTATGACCTAAGTCAGTAATATAATCATATTAATTCTATTTACTAGAAGAGTGTTAATATGAATTGTTTACTGTGAGAAAGTAATTTAATAAGTGTCAACCTTGTCTATGTAAAGATTTAATAATAGTTGTTTTTTTTTAATAGTAGATAAAAAAGAGAAAATACAGGCTAATAAAAATGTAATCGTTACGTCAATCTTATCAGCGTATAATTTAAATTAATCATTTAATTCGAGCAACAAGACGCTTAGTGTTAGTAACAATGTACAAAAAAAAAAGACAAAGACAAAAACAGATTGTGACATCATTGCGGCAAGGTGACAGGCCCAGACGAAATCTTGAAGCAGTGGTTCAGAAATCAAATCACAATCAAGCCTGCTTGCTATCATAGACAGGGCTGCTGGTATTTACTTCTTAGTTTTAATGTCGTAAAAGATTCCAATAAGAAAACTCCTCACCTATTATTTTCCTGTCTTAAATCAATCGCCTCCATTGATCACTTAGTCCTAATCACCATTATAAAATAATCACCGTCTCAAAATTACCACTCACACATCACCAAAAAGTATCATCAGTACTAAAAACTACTGCTTAAAATTCACAAAGTACAGTCACTCGCGAAAACTTCTGAACTTTTTTTTTTATTATTTGGCACGTGCTTACGCTTGCGCTAGCGCGTTTAAAACTGATGTTTTAAGTAAAAACGCGTGCTGCATTTCTTTTTTTTTGTTAGAAAATAGCAAAAATTGTGGTCCCCACCCGGCCACCCCCTGGCATTGTCGATTATTTGACAGGGGGGCCGGTGCATTACGGTTAAGCGAGGGTTTACATGGCGTGGTTATTATTTTGTTGCAGTTTCTTGTTTTGGGCAAAAGTTTTGGGTTTTTGGCTTGCTTTTGTTTTTATACTGCTTTTGTTTCCTCTCTGTCTCAAAATTGAGTTTAGCTGCATTTATTAATGCCGTATCTATTGTAGGTCTATCTAATAAGTTTAATATAGCGGTTGTTTCAAAAATCTTTAAGAACTTCTCGCTGATTGTGTATCTACTGCTAATTGTTTTAAAATGGTTCCCATTTTTTAATAGGTGCTTGTCTCGGACGGACATAACTTTTATTAAAACACAGATGATGTAAATTTTATCATTGATTATTTTTTAATAAACTCTATCTCATAGTATAGCAAACCAGCAGGTTTCATACACACTCTAAAAACACAATAACTTCGACCAAGTAATTAATCAACCCCGTCCCATGTAAACCAAATGTAAGACCAAACAATACGCGTTACTTTCCAAAAATTTGGAAACACTATCAAAAGGGCGTCTCTGATCAAACATGTTTTTTCTCTTTCACACATATGTGTTTGTTACATCACCCTCTCATTCAATATAATGTGTCCTTCTCTTTCTTTTACTATACTCTACGTAATGGTTATTATGAGTTATGATGTCATAAATCTTACTTTCGATTTTGAAGAATTAATTGTTGGTCTTTTCTTTTTGGATAAAGTTTTTAAAAAGCAAAGTTATCGGAAACTAATTTAAAAAATACATTCAATATTCATCTTAATCATTATTATTGAAAAGTAATTTTAGGGTTCAATATGACAATACATTGATAACTATCTTATCGTAAGTGAGATGTCACTGATCAAGAAACCTTCATTTCATATATTAAATAAATGTGACTGTTTATGACGATGTAAGGATGTTTGTTCTTCTTTTATGCAAAATTTGTTGAACGGATTTGGGTGAAATTTGGCATACAGATACTTTATAACACTTTTTTATACCAGCAGTAAGTTGCCGTGAGATAATTAACGAACTTACGCAAGCGAATCCGCGGCCATAAGCTAGGAAACAATATTTTAGAACCCTTCCTACTAAGCCCTCCAAAGATAAGTTAGAAAAAAGGCCAAAAAATATCAGAAAAAGACCATGAAAAGTTCAGACAAGTATTATTTGATATAAACAAGGAGCGCTAACGCTTTCTCATAACATTTTTTCACCACCAAAGTAAAAAGTTTTTATTAAAAAGTCGAAAAAACAAGTTTAATTACTTCTTTAGGAAGTGGACGGGCCGACATCAATTTGCCTTATTAAAGTGTTATTGTAATTTAAGATAGCCAGCTTCATTTATTGTTTGGTTTCTGGGTTCGGTTTTAAAAAAGAAATACATATTAATGGATTCGCTATCGACCCTTTGTCACTATAGAGAATAATACAATAAAACACAGTCTTTTTTTTAAATAATGGATTTGTGTTTGACATCGATCCAAAAAACTGTATTTTATTGCACAATAATGCAATAAAATACAGTTTTTTTTTTACATAAACCGGTTCATTCATTAGGATTACACTGTTCACCACTGTTAACAAAGTTCGGTCTTCTGGTCATCATGTTTTAAAGCAGTCCTGTTTAATTCTTATTCCAGTAAGGAAAAGAGATGGCACTAGACATAAGAATAAAGACAGAAGAAATCCGAGTTTTTTTTCATCATGGGATAAGTTACTTTTCCAATGTTTAAAATTACCTACATAAAAAACCCTAAAAACCCAACCTTTCACAGCTTAAGTAGCTAAAAGCAAAGACCAAATATTCTAAGACCATAATTTTTTTTAACTCATTAAAATTAAGCCGAATATATACGGAACCGACGGACTCCACTCTAACTCACACTTAATCATTTTAAAAAGTGGATTGTCGGAATACCTCGGTTTTGCGATGTCATTTAGATTCCATTCATTTTAAAATGTTTCCCAAATATTTTTAATGAGTTTTTCTTTCTTTTACAAGTTTTTTGTTAATGGCTTTGGCTGGTCTAATTATGAGTTCCTTGCGCGCCCTTTGGAGTGACCTAAATAGCCATGGGCAACAATAGGCATCCTCATATTAAAGTGTTCAACACCTACCGTGTACGCATAGGTCCCGTTGAAGTTCACTATTTAAAAGTTGTCTTTCTGCTGCGCCCGAATGTTGGATGCAAATCAAAGTCCTTTATTGTTTCACTAACCGCTGCCGACTATATATGGGTAACTAGAGCGAGCATTTGGGGCGAGTTTACCAATTTAGTGAAAACAAAACAACTTTAGTTTTATTATGATAAAGATAACAACTGATAGACACCATGTATGTAAAAAAAGTTCATAAATTGATAACCAGAAAAGAGGTTATCAGTTTTTAATAAATCGTTTTTTTGTTGATTGACAGACAGGATAGGCCGTGTAGAGATATGCCTTCGCCTACTTATTCGGCGTCCTAAAAACAAAACAGAGACAACATGGCGCCGAAATAATTACAACTACAAAAATGTGATCACTGAACAAACTGTGGTTCCATTTTACGAACAGCACTCAATATTCATTCATTTTTTCGAGTCAAGTGCTATATTTTACTGCGAAGTCGTTAACTTTGAAATATCGGTCGCGGGGGAGGCGTGTGGGTCGGGGGGTGGTTGGCAAATAAAATAAAAATAAAGGCCGATTACGGCCGACATTTTATAATGGACGATGAAATGACATGCGGGCGCCGACGAGGCGCGCGCTGGAGACTTCCTAAATGTCAACGCGTGATTTTTTGGCGATTTCAGCTTTTATTTTTTGTTTTGTTATATTTTTGTGAACTATTTTGTTAAAGGTTTTGGTTGTTGGCTTATTTTCTGTGTTGGCAGTTTGGAGTTTTTAGATTTATGAAGGAAGTGGGAACCATTTATTTCTGCGCAACTTTTCACTACCATCATGATTTTGACTCTGGTAAACGAATTTAAATGAAAAATTAAATAGGTACCCACGACTTTAAAAGGTCTCATTTAGTCTACAGTGAAGCATATGTATATCTAACAGTTAAATATATAATTAACATATAAAATATCGAACGTCCAAAAATTCCAATCACACATTAATATTTACAACTTTAAATTCCTCTCCATCCCTTTCCGATTCAACAGACATGTCACCGTGTATTTATTTTCAATCAGTCGGGGCGGGAGTCGAACGCGCGACCCACACCCCCGCTGCCAGGTGCTAAGGGCTTATAATTTTATAATTGATGCCTGTGACTGACGCGGGTACATTTTAAAGCGGCACTTGTGGTTGAAATTGGGCATTTTGTGAGGGTTCTGTAGACATTATCTTTTTTTTTGTTGAGGTCATTTATGAAGAGTGGCAAACACATTTGAAAAAAAAATAACTTGTAAAACTATACCTAGTATTTGGTGCGGTCATGGAATCATTCAAAAACTTTTGGAAATTATGACGGAAATAGAAATAAAAAAAAACACGGATAAAAAAACACAACAAAAACATAATGCGTTTATAACTGCCGTTACTGTAGTTGCAGTATTTATTACACCTAAAACTTTAAACCGATTGTCCAATCTTACCACACTCACAAGTGGTATAAGAGTGGCTTATTTCGCAGCCCGGGTTATACGCGAAACCTTATATTAGTTTTCTTTAAAATGTGGCACTTAGCGGCCTCATTAGTGACTTTATTAGAATACGATACTTGTAAGGAATCCTTATAATTAAGTCTCTCCACCCAGCCGGGTGTAATGCCATTATTCACTAACATTTTTACACTTTTCAGTTATGTAAGTAAATTCAATTAATTTACAAGGTAATTGGGTCGATTCCGGGGGAGGGGGAACGGAATTATATGTGCTGGGAAGACCTGTATTACGATGTTTTATATAAGAAATGTCTGTACGTTTTATTTTAAATTATCAACTAAATTACAAGTGAATTGATAAATAATGTTGGTAATTCGACAGTTTTAATCTTTTAAAACGTTTTAGTTGATATTTTAAAATACTTTTATATAAGCTTTGCCCTAGTGGAGTTCGGAAATTCTCCCACAGGATCATACTTCCGGGATAAAAAGTATCCTATGTGTTACTCCAGGGCATAAACTATCTGTATGCCAAATTTCATTCAAATCTGGTCAGTAGTACTTCCATGAAATACGAACAAACATTCATCCATCTTCACAAACTTTCGCATTTATAATATTAAATTAGTAGGAAGTAGGATTCTCTTAAATGCCTAGTAAATGAGGCGCCTAAGTAGACGTAAGGAGTGTCACTTCTAAACATGAGATCAATGCAGAAATTCAACAAAAACACACTTCACTAAACTGTCAAAAACATACCAAGGGTTTCCTGCCTTACCTACGGAACCCTAAAACACAAATCAACGGCTAAGAGCGGTTGGCAGAGATGTCCCCACGTAGTGTTTACAGTATATTATTATGATTATGTCGCCGTTATCGTTCGGAGGGTAAACAGCACTCTTACCTAATGTTTATGAACTTTTTGAGTTATTTTATGTATGTTTTCAAATATGCATGCATGTTACCTTCCACAAAAAATGTCCTTCTTCCATAAAATGGAGAGAATTTTATAGGGGATTTTTTAATTCATGACTTTCATACTTGTGATTTACAAAAATAAGTAGGTTTTACTTTTTCTGGTACGTGTTTATATTTGGTGAATACCACACTTCATCAAATTGCCCCAACTGACGCCCTAAAATATAATCACCCGCTATGCCCTAACTCCCACTCATGATCTGCCTAGTCTTTTCCCAACTACGTAGGGGTTGGCTTTCAGTCGAACCGAATATAGCTGAAAACCCGCATTTTTCATGGGGCAACAGGCTATCTGACCTCAACAACCCACTTAGTTCTGGGTAATACGATACCCCTTGATAGACTGGTTGTCCGAATACTTCTCATATCATAACTCCGTCTATCCGGCTTATAAACTACTCATCAATCAGTCTACCCCCAGTATTAGCAAGCTTGAAGATCCCAAAGTTAGCTGGCCCTGAACCTATTTATGTATAACGATATCCAAACAATCAAGGACAAATGGTTTGTTCAGACGACGATATTTTGCAGGCGTCTGAAAAGTTATTTTAGATTTTATTTTTAAAAAGAAAGAAAGATAATGGACAAAACAAATTGATAAAAAAATTAATAGTAACCCAAAAAATATAAAAAAAACGTAAGAGAAAGAAAATAAAATTAGACAACAACGATTTACCAAATAAAGTGTCTTTGGTCAACTAAACCCACGGGACCTTTCAACCAAATCACATTTTAACTTGGTCGACTAGCCGCGGGTCCAGTTCACCAAAGACTCGTATGGATTTATTAAACCACTTGGATGGGTGACCGTCGCCGCGTCGTCGGCTCAAGTATAGAGAGGGTCGTGCCTCGGAAAGCTAGCTAAGCCTAACGTTGTGGTACGTTTCCCGTCGGGGCTGCGGGTTGTTCGCAAGAGATACCGCGGCCTCGACATGAAGGGCTAAGAAGGAACATGGATGGTTTTTAGTCAGTAGAAGTCTGACACTCCCTTTCGCTCTGCCCAAGAGCGGGAGGGGTTATTTGATGATTTCCCACCCCCAAAAAAAAAAAAAAAGGTGACGTTTTCCTGGTTTGCAGGTCAATGCAAGATTGGATATGTGAATGTGGACTAGGCAAAAGGTGGTGGTGGTGTGGGCGAGCAGCTGGCATTCTATAGTTAATGACTATACCCCCATGGAAAAGGGCGTGAGTCTATGTTTGAGTGCAAGGTTGTATGTTGATGAAAACATGACGTGTCAGAGGTCCTTCAGGCAGTTTAGAAACTCTGACACTAAGGTGTGTGGGGTCATAAATAGATAAGAAGAAGACTGAGTAAAACCCATTCGTGTTCTTTCTTGTGCCCTTAGCGTTCCCGTGCTGCGGTAACTCATACAAATTCCGCAACCCTGCCAGGAGTTACTACCACCTACACATTTTCATTTATAATATTAGGAGAAGGAGGACATATTAGGAGTTTTCATGACCAAACACACTCCACTTTTCAATGGGAACAGCCCAATGCTACAGAACTACACGTGGTGCGATCCTTATCTAATTTAGTACTACTTTTGAGTCCACGTTCCTACATCTGAACTAACTACACGTGCGACCTTTCTGAAGGACGTCATTCACAAATGTAATTTTTTATCATGATATTAGAATTATTATAAAACACATGATTGATCCATTATCGCTTTCAAAAAAGTCGGAAATAATCCAGTATCGACTTTCCACAGAACAGTAACATAAATATAAGACATCGCAGTCATCGTAGCTATATGATAGATCTCTCCTCGTTCTTCCGCTGCCGATCCAATCTGGCTAGATGGGGTATAATCGGCCCATCTCAGATTGAATGCAAGTGTGGAGAACACAGGACATGGCAAACTTCCTCTCCTGCCCGTCGTGCCCAACTTATTGAACGTCCAAGGACTTAAACGAAGCAAACGAAAGAACTGTCCAGGTTGCTACGTATTAGTCGGACAAAAGTTAGAGTGGTCGACTCGAAAAGAAGAAGAAGCTTCTTCTTCCTCCTGGTGCTATCAATCCACTTCAAATGAATTCTGGCTCCTATCACACATTTCCTTCTCTGTCGCCACTTAAGAACACGTGTCCATAGGAAGACTTAGTCATTGGCTGGCCAGAACTCTGCTTGTGTATTACTCTATAGATATTTCCACCAGGAATTTTTCAGTAACAGCCACTGAGTCTGGATTTGTGCCCGGTTGATGGCAATAGGCTCGCCCCCTATTACATGGGACTTAAATATAACTGGCGAATTGTGGGTGTACTATTAGTTACAGACCTGCTGTTGTAGCAACACATCACACTTATCTAAGCTAACAAACGATCCTTTACTAAATATATATTCAGAACACAAAAAATGGCCCATCTGCACACGTTCTTAGATAAAAATCGCGAGCGACGTCGCGGGAACAGACAAGCTGACATAAATATGTATACATCAGTATGTATGTACACCTCTCATATGTGACGGCGAACGGTATTGATTTTGCGTGGAAAAAAGTTTATATTTTTATCTTTGGACTGCCTAGTTTTAAGATAAAATGGTAGCGATAAGCTAAATTAAAAATGTAGTAAATCATTCATCGATTACTTTTATCTGAGTATTTGGCACACTGTATGATTTTGTGGGGCCAAGCAAGCTTAGGTGTTTTGTTTTGTAGCAATGCCCATTTGTGAGGTGTGGAGGAGGAAGTTATTTCTTTTAAGGAAACCTGTATTATTCGGGTGGAGCTCGTGGCTTAGTAATGTGTAATCTAATGTGTATGTAATTTATTTTTATTGATTATTTTAATATTATGTTTGTGTTGTATGCCATTTTAATTCTTGTATGTATGTATGGACTGTGTCTGAAATAAATAAAGTATTATTATATTATATCCTTTATTAATTTCCTTACATACTAAATACATTTTTAAATATTTCTTAAAAAAAAGATATAAAAAACATTTAAAAATATAAAAAATAGTAGCCCACCGGCATTGGGAACAGGGCCGAGCTACCGGTGGTCAGGGCTCTCGAGAGAGGAACTTCCTGACAATGCGCGCCGTGTCCAGAAGTACTGCCTTCTGGATCAAGCCCTTGATCCAGCTACCACGCGAGAGCCTCCTTAGATGTTCGTCGAGGCTCTTGGCTATTAAGCCATTGGCAGACACGATTATCGGCACAATGACTGCCGTATTCACGTGCCACATGTCGACAACCTCGCGAGCCAGATCTAGATACTTGAATTGCTTATCTTTCTCTGCTTTCACGAGGTTCTCGTCATGTGGGACCGTTATATCAACAATCATTGCGCGACGCTCCGATCAATCTATCACCACAATGTCAGGCAACAATAGTCCTGTCAGTGACGATAGGTCGATCCTAATATTTTATTATTATTAGTATGTGTGCTAGCCTAGGTTGGTCCGTGGATGTGTGATCACCCATTACATACCGAGTTTCCTCCGTGCCTCGGAAAGCACGCCAAGCTGTTGGTCCCGGCTGTCATGTATAAATATTTGATAGTCGTTACAGGTAGTCAGTAGCTTGAAAGTCTGACAACCAGTCTTACCAAGTGGTATCATATTAGCCAGCGGTTGTGGAGGTCAGAAAGGTGTTCGCTCTATATAAAATACTGGTATTCAGCTGCATCCGGTTTGATTGGAAGCCGATTCCAACATAGTTGGGAGAAGGCTGGGCAGAGATGGCACACTGTATGATTTCGTGGGGCCAAGCAAGCTTAGATACTGTTTTTCAACCGACTTCGAAACTTCATCGAACCGACTCCGACTTCGACTTCTTCTCAATTCGTCTGTATGTTTTTTTTTTTCATTTTTTTCTGTTTGTTTCCGGATATCTCCGTCATTAATGAACCATTTATTTGATTTCGTTTTTTTTTGCCACCGACTTCGGAAGCTGATTTTTCTTCTGAAGTTTATATTTCACTTTTTGTTTTGTAACGATGCCTACGTATACGTAATACGAGGTGGGAGGAGGAAGATATTTATTGTTATTTACCGTGTATTGTTCGCAGTGTGCCTGCTTGTGGTGAGGAAATTACTAGGTTAACAGTAAGTAGTGGTACCGCCTTTGTTACTAAAATAACTAGGTATGTATGTTAGTGACTATCTTATAAACTCCTAAACACCGAATGGTGATGATAAAAACTGAGTTTGTTTGCACAGGTTCTTCATTATAAAATCTTGGTTACAAAGAAAATCGTATACATTACACACTGTTACAAACTACATATTTTGAACCTACAACATAACATAACATCACGCCTGTAATCCCCGAAGGGTTAGGCAGAGGTGTATCCATTAGTACACCCACATTTCGGCAGTTTTAGTTTGAGTCCCATATAAAAGGGGTCGAGCCTATTTAAACCTAATTGATTAAATATAATTTCCATATTTCCGACTGTACCAATTTAAAATAATAAAAATCAATCTATAAACTACACCCAATACTATATATAACTTTCAGAGTTCACAAATCGCAATGTTGGGGTCAAACACATGAACATTGAATCGAAGGCCGGCAAACTAAACGATATGAATAACATTTTACAGTCCATTACACCTTAACTACGACACTTTCTATAAAATTGTTATTGTTGACGAAGATATTGCGCAATGGATATAAATATATTGTAATGGTAGAGAATTTGATAGTTTCTTAATGTAATTGAGATTAGGTCTTAAGTTTTCATTTCACAAAAGATATAGAAGCTTGGAATTACAACATTATAAACAACCATGGATGAATAGATGAGGATGTACAGAACAGAGAAGAGTGGCAGAAGAATTGTGAAGCTTCTAGGCCTTCCCTCCTAGAACCACCCATTGGGTGTACCCAACAATGGGTGGTTCTGGGCTAAGTTGATGATGATGATAAAAAATCAGTGACACAGAGAAATGCAGGTAGAAATATAAAGCAGCTAGGAATGTTTTCAGTTGGTTAGACATTTTTTAATTGTTTATTTTACCTGAAGACACGCTGAAACTAAACTGAAACTAAATAGTTTTATTATATAGGCACAGGCCCATTGTTAGTACACCCACATTTCACCAGTAATGTTTGAAGTCCCATGTATTAGGGGCGAGCCTGTTGCCGTCAACCGAGCTCGTATGCTCAGCAGTCGCACTTGCGAGCAACAAATCAGTTCAGATTTACATTTTTCTAATGTATATTTTACCTGAAGACGCGCTCGAATTAAACAGAATAAATAATTTTATCACTCATTCACAAATAGGTTTAAGGATTGTTTTGCTTTGAAACCTCCACGAACAAAATCCAGTTCAAACAAAACTGTTCTCAGTTATTTATTTCCAAAATGTTTATAAAGTTTTTCTTGACTTCACGCAAACTAAGAACATTGCATTAAAGGTAAGTACCAGAATGTAATAAAAAAATGTGATATAACCTACATCTCAAAGGACTTTAGTATCTCTAAGAGTTGCATATCACAGCACCTACCGTTGGCCTACATATCCTTTCTGCTCTTCCGCATATAATGATGATTTGTCCTATAGATTTTACGAGTCCATAAATCGTTTGTTTGCAGATCTATCAAAGGGATAATCAACTTAGGATCATAATACTAACAATATTGGGGGAACAGAACTAAAGTCTGTCAGCCAGTGTAACCAGGGGGCATCATGTTACTCAGGAACTACGTAGTACAGTGAGGTAGACTAGAAACAACGCTAATATAGTTGACGCCACGGTTAGCGCAGTGGCTGAGCGATTGGACTGCTGCGCTACGTATCGCGGGTTCGATCCACGGAACAAATATTCGTATGGCCTACAGATAGTTGTGCCGGGTCTGGGTATTTGTGAATGTGACTTTGAATGTTTGTAAACGCACCCACGATACAGGAGAAATTGCTAGCGTGGGGCAACGTTTTAAAAAAAGAAAGAAAAGAGAAAGTTAGGGAGTTCGTGAAGATTTCATGACATGTGTCAAAAAATCTCTACGCGGCTACGATTCACTATTAAGTAGTGTATCTAAGTAGGCCAGCACGAGTTCGTAGCATCCCCACCTTATTAATGGAAAAAGAAAGATAAATCGCGGAAATTTCAATCTCGAACCCTCGATCTCACCAGATTGTCCGGCGAGATCTCGAAAGACCAATTTCGAGACTGCATGCTACGCTACGTGTGAAGGTGTATGTGCAGCCAGCCTTTCTATCATTATCGCGTTTCTGACATTTTTGAACGAATTTCTATGTAGTTAGGTTGTCGAATTTACTTAAATAATCTATGTACATAACATAACACATAACATCACGCCTATAATCTCCGAAGGGTTAGGCAGAGGTGTACCTAATAGTACACCCACATTTCGCCAGTTATGTGTTGTTGTTTGTTTTGTTTTTTTATAATCTATGTACATAAAACTAAAATAAAGCTGTCTGTCTTGTAGTTGTCACTTGTCAATGACTACGAAGTAAGAAGCTTCGAAAAATAATAATATGATTACGTTAGGCTACGAAGAAATATTTCGATCGATTAGCGTCTCGTAACGATTAAGGGATTATTCTAGACGTGCCTGCAAACAATTTTTAATCATTTAAAATAAAATAAAAGTTTCAAAACAATGGTTTCAAAATATTGCAATTGCTACGCGGTGCTACGAATTCTTGATGATAGCGATAATAAAAGACAGAAATCGAATTGTAATTTGTTTTGCAAGCACAAATAATAACCCTATATTGCAATACGTACAAAAACACACGAGTTTTCCTCTATTTGTAGTGAAGAAACTGTGCCTTTATACTCATACATAGACAATGAGGAAAGGGAAGCAAGTTTGATTGATAGCGAGCGGTTACACAAAAAGAGCAATTTTAAAACTGTGTTACCAGGGAGTGCCTCACTTGGTAATTGTGCCTCTTCCCTCTGCCCTCGGCGCCTCCACCAATTATACAATATTACAGCCATCTTTTAGAAATCTGACACTCACGTCACAGGTTATAAAAGGCTCTCATATCATTGTATTAGGTCGACTGTCCGTCCTCAAATCTTCCCCCGCCTCTCCAAGATGCGAACACAAACACACGAACGTATATTAATCTAATCACACTCCGTTTCGGCAAGAATGTGTGAGTATACGTCTTTAATAATATCTGTGGGGAGGCTCACCCGGGGAGGGACCCACCCTCCTCCCCCACTAGTGAAAAAATATATCCTAAGGAAAACAATATTATAAATTGGACGGCGCGTATGTGTGCGCGCCCTGTAGAAATGGCAATGTATTTCCTACGCATGTCTTTTTATTTCATTTTACTTTATTTTATTCCGTATGTGATGTAGTATTTTTTTTTTCACTTTTATTATATTTTCTTTGACGTAGCAGAGCCTCGAATGACAATGTTGCCGAATCGAATTTTCGTCGACGTTACATTTGTGTCGCTCTGAAATTATAACGCGCGCCTTAAAATATGCTTTTTTGGCTTTTTTCCCTCATTGTACATTTTGTGGAAAATACATTGTTTTACGTTCAAATCACTTTGTTGAAGAATTTTTCGCTATTAGAGTTTTATTTGTGAAAATTGTTGTTTCTTCGAATTAATAACATGAAAAATATAACGTTTCAGTAGTAGACAATTTATTACATTTTAGGCTGCTCGGAATGTCGCTCGTCCTTGAAAAGTAACGACACGTGTAAGGAAAAGAGAGTAACTTTGATATATTTATTTCAAAGTTTCGCTGATCTTTAATATTTGCTTTGTGTTCTGGTAACGAGACGCGTGCTCATGTATCAAACTCAGCCTCTTATAGCATAATGCTGAACATAGTAACTTAGCGTAGCCGAACTTATATATTCTGAATACAGAGCAATTGAAACTATCTATACCTAGTTAGTTTATCATTTAGATCAAAGACGCGCAAAACTGGAGCACCTACCTCTCTGCAGTCATTTCACAGGTACCTATATTACCTGTGACGTCACAGCCAAAATCATAGAATATTTATTCTCATTTCTAAGGTTCCTGCCAAAATTATTGTGATCTATACGAAAAGGTGGCTGGTAGAAGCCATAGTGTGCGGTTAAATCGTGTAGGGGTAAGTAAAACACATGAAAACATTGTAAACGTTACCTAGTTCATGATTCAGCAATCATCATTACTACATAGTATAAAACAAAGTCGCTGTCGCTGTCTGTCCGTTCCTATGTATGCTTAAATCTTTAAAACTACGCAACGGATTTTAAAGCGTTTTTTGTAATAGATAGAGTGATTCAAGAGGAAGGTGTATATGTATAATATTGTAAAGGAACACTGATAAATTTAGAGGTTAAGTCACTTTTGAAAATTGTAGTTGTCACATTTGCACCCGTGCGAAGCGGGGGCGGGTCGCTAGTAATTGATAGATTCTTTAGTCAATATACAAAGTTACGACACTAACTTCTCTCATAATAAGTGAGATTAAAAAAAACAAAGTAGGTACTCTTAATAATGCTCATGTCCTTATTACGTTATTCAATGAGAATTCGTGAGAATCTGAAGGCTTGACTAAATAAACGCTTCATCCACGTTCGAAAATAGAAACTTCGAATTATTTAGTGGGCCTAGTTTAGTATCATTCAGTACTATAACAACGACTTCTAGGAGAAGATACTTATTAGTTACTAGCTTATGCCACCATTACAAACATTCCATACAAACTTTGCTCCCCTTTTTCAGTCTCTGGTGGTTGAATTTTGAAAAATCAAAGTGTACAATTTTTTAAGTTTTTAGCTCTTTTTTGGCGGGTGGAAAATCATCAAATAACCCCTCCCGCTCTTGGGTAGAGCGAAAAGGAGTGTCAGACTTCTACTGACTAAAAACCACCCATGTTCCTTCTTAGCCCTTCATGTCGAGGCCGCGGTATCTGTTGCGAACAACCCACAGCCCCGACGGGAAGTCTGTAGCGCTAAGGATTTGGCCTGTACGTTGATCCTCAGTCAGTGAGCTTTGCCTTTTATATTTATTAGTTATTTGTAAGAAAACTTGCCCTGAAGTACCAACTACATACAATCATGATCTTCCTGGCCTTGTCCCATGGTACTTGGGGTCGGTGCAACACGTTTTGAACAAAACGACAGAGGAGAGTGGATGAACATCCACTCTCCTCTGTCAACCGTCATCATTCCTCACACCACACCATCTATCCATAGTTTCCTTGGTCTTCCTCTCCCTCTCCATTCATCAACATTTATATTCTTCACTCTTTTAGTCTCATGCGATTCGTTCCTCCTCATAACATGTCCATACATACCAAGACAGTATCAACTACACCCACCATACGTATTTCTGCCTCGGGCAGTTGACAAAAAAAACTAATTAGTACGTCAGATAGATTTCCAAAAACTATATTTGACACACATTTTTTCACGTAAACGAAAAATAAAGACGATACAATACTTCGAAAAGTCGTGTGACGTCACATGTCAGTACATTTTTTACCAGAACGTGACGTCACAAGCGCCCACTCAAGATCTTTGATACGTGTTATTTTCGTATTTTTTTATAAATGTGATAAAACAAAAAACACGTATTCAATACTTTTGGATAATGTTACAGACGGACTATACAGAATCATATTTTTTTAGTCAGGAAACATCCCATAAGCATCTTTTTTTTTCTTTTTTTTTTTTGGCGGGTGGAAACCCATCTAATAACCCCTCCTGCTCTTGGGCAGAGCAAAAGGGAGTGTCAGACTTCTACAATCTAAAAACCACCCATGTTCCTTCTTAGCCCTTGTGCCGAGGCCGCGGTTTCTCTTGCGAACAAGCCGCAGCCCCGACGGGATAATATTTGACCTGTGAATCGAACCCAGGACCTCATTATACAAAACCAACGAGGTAGTCATATAAAAACTTTTTAAAATAACTAAGAACTAACTGTGTAAACTACAAATAGTTTACAAATAATACGTTGTTAACAATGGAGGTATAATCTGAGCGTTACATCTGTCCCCTCCGGCCATTTGAATGTTTTCTCAATTCGGCCCCTATCGGCAGAGATCGGTTGTTGCGGCCACTTGCTTCTTGTTACATTTATCTTGGAATAAACAGATCGGGGAATCAGTTTCAGTTTGATATTTTATCATTTTGTTTACTAAACTGATTTTCTGCTGTTGTTTCAGTTTTGGAATCACTTTTTTAACAATGAAAACTATCATCATCTGCCTAGCCCTGTCCCTTTGTTGGGGTCGGCTTCCAGTCTAATCGGATGCAGCTGAATGCCAGTATTTTACATGGAGCGACTCCCCATCTGACCTCCACAACCCAGTTAATACTGGGTAGTATGATGCTGCATGGTAAGACTGGTTGTCATATTTTCGGGCCACTATCTACCTATAACGGCTGTCAAAGATCTATAAATAACCGCTGAGAACAACGGCTTAACGTGCTTTCCAAGACTCGAAGGAAATACTGTGTGTAATGGGAGTAAAATACCAATAAATCTAAAGTAAGACTGTATGTGCACTAAAGTACATCTGGCTACGTGTCAGTGTCGGAGATTCAGATATGACACGTGACAAATGATCCATGAATCCACGTAGAAATCATCATTTTATTTATTTAAACTTTATGCCACAAGGCATTCTCTACCAGTCAACCTTAGGGTTAAACAAGACAACATTATGGTAGGGCACAAAGTAACTAAAAACAATACCAACTTTAAACTAATAAAAAGTTATTCAACCTTTCCTCTTATAACATAACATCACGCCTGTAATCCCCGAATGGTTAAGCAGAGGTGTACCTAATGGTAACAGGGACGAGCCTATTGCACTCAACCGGGCATAAATCCAGACTCCGGTAGAGCAGGTTCTGAGAAATTCCTGTTGCAAAAACCCAAAAACACTTCTTTTTCTTCCTTTCCTTTTATCCCTTGCATTAACCAATAAACCCAGTTGATACATTACTTTTGTATAATATGATCTCTCGTATATAATAATGCAATATCAAGGGGTTATATAAGGTGACTTGCAGAAAACTAAACGAGTATACAGCCAAAAAATTTTACAGCAGAGTTAGAAAATAAATCAGAATAAAATCTAAAAATACTTTACAGTAATAGCACAAAACGGTGGTGAAATAACTGTTTCAATAAAAAAATAACTTGTAAACATATTACGGGGTAGTAGGGTGACCACGATTGCGGGACAACGGGGTATTTACCTTCAGTGACGTCGTAAGAAAGGTGGGGTCGAATCGACACGCTTTCGTACAATGGGTTCAGATGTCAGCTTTTTATGCGTGGCCTTTCAGTTCCTGTTTTCTATCCCTATTATTTGTAAAGTACCGTTTCACAATAGATTAGGTCTTTAATTTGAAAGAAGAGAAAATAATTAATGTTATATTATGTTTATTTTGTAAATAGGTTTTTGCAGATTATTTTTTCTCGCTACTCTGAATATAAACTTAGATGTCATAGTTGTTTGTTACAAAACACTTATATAATATACTTAAGGTGATCAAATAAGTTATTAATTCGTTATTGTGTACTAATTTGTTAACTTATGCACTGTTAGTACTAGAGTCACAACTATGATATACATACATTTATCATTTTGTAAGACAGTTGTGCTTATTTCTTGAAATTTAAACTTTCACCTTTTTGTCTATCATCTTATTTTTGCGCCTAAAAAACTTAAAATCCTTCTATGCAATAATATCTCATGTAAAATAAAATCTATAATAAAAAAAACAACTAGTAAATACATTCATACAATCAATATTGCGATGTACGAGAACCGGGGTGTTTACCTTCAGAGACGTAGTATGAAAGGCGGGGTCACGACTGTTTGTTACAATAGCTTAAGTTATTTGTTAGTTTTTTAGGGGACCATTGATTCGTCTTGACATCAAAGCGTTCACGGCGTTTTAGTAGTTTTTTCAACTTGTTATATGTCTCGTGCAATCTTGTTTTTTTTTTGTTACCTATTTAACTGCAATAAGAGGGTTCGTTTTTTTTTGTAATCTGCTTTTTGATTGTGCCATGGGCCATCCCTCTTGCATAAATCTGAACAGGGTTTTATTACACATTTATCATTAGGTAACTTCAACTAGGACGCATCGCCTGATTAGGTTTTTCCTATGTTAGGGTCGACTTCCAGTCTAACCGGATGCAGCTGAATACCAGTAATTTACATGAAGCCACTGCCTATTTGATCTTCACAACCCAGTTAGTACCAGAACATACGATACGTCTCGGTAAGACGATTTGTCAGACTTTCAGGCCACTGACTACCTGTTACCTGAACCAACTATTAAATATCTACAATTGGCAGCCTGAACCGACGGCTTAACATGCTTTCCGAAGTTCTGAGAAAACTCGCTATGTAATGGATGGTCACCCATCCACGGTCGGACCCTGCGGCTATTATTTTTTAGCCACGAGATCTTCATCTATATCTAGGATTGTCCGTTTAAATTATCTTCATCATGGTCGTCATACACTCGACCTCCGCCTAACTCGTTTTGGTTTTCCACAACAAAATTAGTACCTATGATACTACAAATTCACATGAAAACAGATTTAATTTTAAAAAGTACGAAAATACATATAGTACTATTACTCTTAACACATCAAAATTAAATAGAATCAAAAAACCATCACTAATAGTTCAATGTAATCATTGTTGGATTCTTAAGCCCAGTTTATTTACAGTTGATTTTAATCTAATTATAAGTAATTAGATTAATATCAACTGTAAAAAAACTTGGTTTTAATTAAGTTTATTTAATAAAATTAAAATAATTCAATATTATATTTAAAATTCAATGTTATATGATTTCGAGTATGTAGCTTTTGTGAATGATTTCAATATAAAATTTGATATTCATGATATTAGGAAGGTACCTAAATAATTCATGTTTTCCTTCCAAACAGAACAAGCAGAGCTAACAAAATTATATGTTATCCTCGTTCCAAACTTAATAATGTGCGCTACACGTGCTCATCTTATATACTTAATAATAATATACAAGAAACTAAGTTCCATGAAGTCCCTGTACCTATATTATGATAATATCCGAGATAAGTACCTACCTACGTCCAAGGTACCCAATCTTTTGAGAAGTCACAACACAAGTAGGTGCCTACAGTGTTGCCAACACAACGCCTTCATATATTAATTAACGCGAGTTCAAACATATCCAACATACTAACAACTATATTGATTTTTTCCACCCCACGGACGGCCGTTGCGAAATTATCGAAATCTAACAAAAGCATCCCGAACCGAAACTGGTAAGAAAACTAATAACCCGTCTTACACCACCCTGTATACAACACACGCACGCTACACGCCGCACACACGCACGCGACACGCTGCACACACGCGCGCCGCTCACGCACACACGCACGCACCAAAACTCTAATTATATACGTCCACGAAGAAAATAAAGATTGGGGAAAAATTTTACAAGAAACAAGTGTGCCGGCTCTGGGAGGGGGAACTGACCGCTCCCCGTCATTAAGCCCCCCGCCACCCCCTGGGGGTGAAGGGAGGTTAGTTCTCCCCTTGGATGTTTAATAATATGAAGAATTGGAGATAATTTGCGAGAAACTAAATAAGAAACGCCGGACGAAAATTGAAAGGTCGGGGGTGGAAGAGTAGCGAGTATTGCGGTCTCGCTCTTACGGAAGCGCTAGTTCGGAGAAACACTTCAATAAGATTGCAGTAGGTCTTGTGGCTCATAAATTACTTTCTACGTTTAATGTTCAATGATTTCATAGTCATATGTTACTGATTATTATGAAATACTTGTCAATCAGCTGATTCTCTAAACACTTTTCAAATGGCAGTCTTAAAATGACAGTTATTAAACAAATGGTGGTTAAAAAGTGAAAACAACCATCTTCCTCAAACAAAGCTAAGAACACTCCCGACTGATTCACCTTTAAAACAAAAAAAATACAAAATCAAAATCAGTTCATGCGTTTAGGAGCTACGATTGGACAGACAGACACACACAATCATCATCTGCTTAGCCTTTTCCCAACGGTGTTGGGATCGGCTTCCAGTCTAACCGGATGCAGCTGAGTACCAGTATTTTACATGGAGCGACTGCCTATCTGACCTCCACAACCCAGTTAATACTGGGTAATACGATACTCTTTGGTAAGACTGGATGTCAGACTTTCAGGTCACTGACTACCTGTCACGACTGCCAAACTTCTATGTATGGCAGCCGGGACCAACAGCTTAACGTGCTTTCCGAGGCACGGAGGATATTCGGTATGTAATGGGCGGTCACCCATCCACAGACCAACCTAGGTAAGCGCGGCTTAACCTGAAGATCGACCCGAATGGCAGTTATTATTAAACCACGAGCTCAGACACACACAGTATAGAAAATAATAGCCATAATACTCAAAGAAACGGATAAGTACACACAGTACAGTCACACCTCGTCTCTTTGGATTGACTTAACTATGTAGCTGATGGCTGTAAAATCCTGAAACCACTCTTTGAAGATTTCTACACTATCGCACTGCTTCAATTAATAAACATACAGGGTGTAAATCAACCCATCACACAGCCGTCAACCAAGCATTCTGTACATCAAACTAAGTACCCCTACGCAAACATTTTTGCTGGGAAACGACTTTTTTTTTTGGGTCAAAAATCACATTTTACGGTAAAACTCAATGTAACACTGTTAAAACATTGTGCTAGTGGATGCTTTGAATAGTAAACGGGTCATGGAGGTAATTTAAGTAAAGTTACTCGTATAACCTGAAAAACTAGTATTAACAAAAATAGCGGTGAAAAATTTGGAACTTTGACCCCCAATATCTCCGTAACTAGGAGGTTCCCAGGTATGGTCTAGAACAAAAAAATGATCGCAGTGGTGGGGAGAACAAGTGCCCTTCGTTTACGTTAAGGGTACGTTTACACCCTATATATCGAATAGTTATCTCATCATCATCTGCATAGCCTTTTTCCAACTATGTTTGGGTGTACTTCCAGTCGTATTGGATGCAGCTGAAACCCAGTATTTTACATAGGTTGACTGCCTTTCTGAAGCCCTTTGAGAAATATTTAAGATTGGCTGCCATACTTTTGAGGATAGTCATCCATTCGGTAAAATACAGCTTATAAGACTTGAATTATTACCTCGACTACTATTAAATTGAAGTGGCATGATTAAAATTATCTCAATTAATTTGGGGTCGGCGCAGGATGTAGTTTTTTTTTTCTTGTTCATTCTCAGAAGATGCCCAGATTTTGTTTTCTCATTGGATCCATTATCGAAATACGTGGTTCTATTAAGATTATTTTATTCTATTAAGAATCATTTCCATAATACCACATCACGAGACTTGCATTGTCCATAGAATCAATCAATTGTTTACTTTACACCCAGCTGTTTTGGGGACGGCTTCCAGTCTAACCGGATGCAGTTGAATACCAGTATTTTACATGGAGTGACTATCTGACCTCCACAACCCAGTGAGTACTGGGTAAAACGATACCCCTTGGTAAAATTGGTTGTCAGATTTTTGAGTCACTGACGACCTCAACTAAATAAAATTGAAGTGCCTGTTTGTAATTTCAAAATAACAGCTTTTTACTGAATACACTTGAAAATATATAATTATACGGTAGTTCTAACTAAAAACTATTTTATAAATGTTTGTCTGTCTGTCGGTTTTCTGCGGCTAGTCTCCGAAACGGATGGACCGATTTTGACGGGGCTTTTACTCAGATAGCTGATGCTAAGGAGTTACTTATAATATACTACTTTATTCCAAAAAAAATAATACCGTGCAAAAAATATAACAAACGTTACCCTTGGAATTTCCCATGTATCGTGGGTGCGTTTACAAACATTTATAATCACATACACAAACACACCCAGACCCGAATCAACTATCTGTAGGCCATACAAATATTTGTTCCGTGCGGGGATTGAACCCGCGACACGCTGCGCAGCAATCATTCATTTAAAATCGAAAAGTTATATTTTTAAAATAATTTCACGCGATGGTCCCGTAGTACAGCTAGTTCTAAATAAAATTTAATATCATTGACACCATGGCCACTGGGCTATAGGTTGATGTCATCATTTTCATTACACGTGTAACTTTATCACTTCAAAAGTACAACGACCGTTAAAAAACGTCACATAAGTAAGTATTTACGTTCATATGAAGATTCGAGGCTGAACCAGTACCCAATAGGAATAACGACATACGTACTCAAGAATCAGGCCAAAATAATTGTAAAATTTTTCTAACACTTGCTAATTTTCAAGTGCAATTCAAATAATATATTAAAAATAATTTAAACAAGTATTAAACCACAAAACTGTTCCTCCCAGCAAAGCGAAATAACTTCAAATTAAAATAATATAACATACCAGAGGTCGATGAAATGTCTTTAAGTACCTACTCCAAAAAAACTATTGTGGTTTGTGGTTACCCATTAGAAATTAATTTATTAATCAACTAATGACCAGCCCCTGCTTCACGCCGTTTTTGCAACTTGTCAAAACATCCGACATAAGAATACTATAGTACATCGCCCGTGGCTTCGTCCGCAAAAATTGTGATAGCGGGTTTAATATGCATGATATAAATATGATTAATAACTTAAAGCAACCACGATTGATATAATATACAATCTCACTATTAGCGAAATAAAAAAAAAATATGGATGAATCGTTCCGAAATTACATACAAACTTACAAACAAAATCAAAACAAACTTTAACATCATATAAAAAAAGTACAGATAGTATAAAACTCATATTACTTATAATATGATTTGAATGATCTCCTCATTAAAATTGCGTGCGACTAAATAAAACAACCACGCAGGTCGATCTTGAAGTTTAAATAGCAATTGCCAAGGTCGGTCCTTGGATGGGTTCCGTCCTTAAGGCTGCTCTCTCGAAATAGCTTAAAAACAGCGTGCAGATGAAGCAGCATTTCACTGGCACTTACAGAGAAATTACATCTGAGTAAAATTGTTAGTAATCTACATGATATGACACGTAATTTGGTTTAGCCATAATTTTTCTATCGGTATCACATAATAAGAAAAAAAAATCCAAAAAATCACCTCCAAATCGTTGATTTGAACCATTTTACTCCTTCGTTACTACGTTTTGTTACTTTTTAAAAATATGCATTATTTTAATTATAATAAATTAAAATGCGTCCGTTTGAAGTCCGTGTCTACGATCGAGAGGGGTAGTTAGCTATGCACAAGGTCATTGGCGTGAATACAAGCCTTAACATATTCAGTTTCCTACGTGCCATAAAAAGCACGTTAAAGTGGTGTTCCTGTCTGGCATTTTTTGATCTTTGACAGTTGTGGCAGGTAGAAATTTACAACCAGTTTTACCGAGGGGTATCGTATTAACCAGAACTAACTGGGTTGTTGAGGTCAGATTGGCAGTCACTGCATGCAAACTACTGGTATTCAGCTGCATCCAGTTAAACTGGGAAAAGCTAGGTAGACGATGATCAGAGTTTTCCTGGTCGGTCCTGTGAATGTTAGTGAAATCCACATCTATTTCATCAACTTAAATAAAAAACACTGCAGTCACGCAGACAGACGCAATAAGTAATAAGGTCTTATTACAGATTGTGTTTTTTTTAATAAGAAAGAAATTATAGATTTAGTTTCATGTATTTTTTTCTTCTATTAAGAACATTTTAAAGTAGAAGTTTTTCATTCGTATTCTTCTCAGCAAACTCTTTTAATTGATACCCATATCATCGTGGTCATTGGGGGTGCATACAAAATAACTGGTCCACCATCTTTGGAAGTCCAGGACATCACAGGAGCTTTTAGTACCCATCAGCTCCTGTGATCAAAAAACAGGACAAGCAGGTCTCGACATCAAGTGTCGCACCGTTTGTGGGACAACACCACATTTATACCAAATACCACTCACACTTAGCCCGAGTCATGTAAGAATCTCCACCTGAACCAGGTTTCCTTTCTACGACCAACCTGTGTCATCATATTTATTTGTTACTAGTACCACAGCTATTATAGTACTTTGCCGGCGACTTCTTCTGCAAAACTTGTGATAGCTCGGCTTATACGCATGATATAAATAATAATTTATTGCCACCATGAATAATTTAGTTTTCAACAGTAAAATATTTTCATTAGTTCCGGATATACCCCTGAATTCATACTTACAAAGAAACTTTACCTCTTTATTATATTAGTATCTGAGAAGTTGATGATTTAGAGCAAATCCCAAATCGGCGGTATATTTGTTTTAGCAATAATTTAACTTTTAGAATAATTAAAACTAATTAATGTTAAATAAACGAACTAACGAAATAAACGACAGGGCTCTTAGGCTGCCCGTCGGGGCTGCGGGTTGTTCGCAAGAGATACCGCGGCCTCGACATGAAGGGCTAAGAAGGAACATGGGTGGTTTTTAGTCAGTAGATGTCTGACACTTCCTTTCGCTCTGCCCAAGAGTAGGAGGGGGTTATTTGATGATTTTCCACCCGGAAAAAAAAGGGCTCTTAGGCTACTAAGTACTCCACATTGCTGTCATCTGCAGTTATTTTTAAAATTTGCTAATTTTCTATAACCATATACGGAAGTCTGATACACATGTGGTAGTCATGCTTACTGAACACCCTACACAAGATTTCTTGAACCCGTCTCCATTTTCCTAACCCCTAATTCTTCTCCATTTCCACATGTCATATAACTTCGTACGACACAAAGGTTCCAATCTCAGCGCCCAATTAACAGCCAAGGATATCGATTGGCCATCTTCAGGGATCCGCAGACACCTCATAAATATGTAGTTGCAGTACGGAACCCGTATTGTTAACCGGGGAACGATTTATGTGCGTCTTCAGGCTCGATGAGGAATATTAAACGGTTCACAGTAAAACAAAAGGTCCAGAGTTCGCTTTCTGGGTGGGGTAGTAAAGTTGGGTGGATTTGGTTGAATTTTATTTAAAGGGCAATGGTCTATGTATGTCTTGTGGAATTGGGAAGCGATGGGAGAAAAGTTTATTGGATAGCGTAGATTTTACATACCATCACGCCTGTAATCCCTGAAGGGATATGCAGAGGTGTACTTAATAGTTTGGTTCACCTTTCGCCAGTTATATTTATGTCCGATGTAATTGGAGGTGCGATCAAATAACCAGACTTCGTGCTTACTACCCAGAAATTCCTGGAACGGAACCTCCCTATGACACTTTTCCCGACCCGGGAATTGAACCACCGAGTCGCACTTGCGGCCACTACTCCACTAGACCAACGAGACAGTCAGGCAGTTTCATTTGTGGAATCTGCTCTAAAAATCATATCAAAATTCAATAAAACACTGCTAAATTTAGAAAAAGTTTTATCGGACATCCATGGCATACTGCACTTACGTTGGTACCATAGTAATCAGATAGGGTACCTCCTACCCCAAAATCTTACGTCAAAACTACTGATTTTATTGTCCTCATGACGTACTCAGTAACGCCCAACCGCAGGTAAGTACGAGCTTCTGAGATAGTTTGAGGAAAATACGTCACCATCTGGATCTCTAGCGTGTGTTACATACTTAATAACTGTGCGCTTGCGCAGGAAAGACATCAGTGAAACTTGTCTCATCATCTCATTTACATCTCATCATACGCAATCACGCAGCATTTTTTTCCTACTCTCATCATCTGCCTAGCCTTTTCCACAACTATCTTGGGGACAGCGTCCAGTCTAACTGGATGCAGCTGAATACCAGTATTTTACATGAAGCGACTGCCTATCTGACCTCCACAACCCAGTTAATACTAGGTAATACGATACCATTTGGTAAGACTGGTTGTCAGACTTTTTGATTACTGACTACTTGTAACGACTGCCAAAGATATGCATATGGCTGCCGGGACCAACAGCTTAACGTGCTTTCCGAGGCGCGGAGGAACTCGTTATTGAATGGGTGGTCACCCATCCACAGACCAACCTAGGCAACCGCGTCTTAACCTAAAAATCGACCCAACTGGCAGTTGCTCCTCAGTGAAACTTGTCTAAACATCGCAGTTACAGTTGCATAACAAAAAAACACTTTCAAAAAATGCATATGTTGTTTGCTTTTAAAATGTTTTTCTTTTTTTTTAAAAAACGTTGCCCCACACTAGGAATTCCTCCTGTATCGTGGGTGCGTTTACAAACATTTAAACTCACATACACAAATACCTAGACCCGAAACAACTATCTGTAGGTCATACAAATACTTGTTCCGTGCGGGAATCGAACCCGCGACACGCAGCGCAGCAGTCCAATCGCTCAGCCACTGCGCCAACCGTGTCGTCCAAGTGTGTCGATTTAAGTAGTCCACTCCGTGTACTGGTAAAAGAAAGTGTATAATTCACCTAGCGCACACAGAATATCAATTTGCTTTATGTACCAGTATTTCTGTGTAACTGTGTAGCTCATGACTAGACAATAACAACCGCTCAGCAGGGCTATTGAATATCTTTTTAAATGTCAGTGGATATCATAGTGTCCATCGATTAACTGTCAAATGGTATTGGTTCGGTGCAAAATGAAACCATTTGACAGTGAATCGACACTATGATAGCCACTGACATTTAAAAAGATACGCAATAGCCCTACTGATCAACCTTCAAGTTAAGCCACGCTTGCCTAGGTTGATCTGTCGATGGGTGACCACCCATTACGTATCGAGTTTCCTCCGTGCCAAGGAAAGCACGTTAAGCCTTTGGTCGGGTCCGACTGTCATTTTAGATTCTTGACAGTCGTAACAGGTAGTCGGTGGTCCAAAAGTCTGACTTCCAACCAGTCTTACGAATATTCTAATGTGTAACGTTAAACAAGTTCTAAATATAAAATAAGAACAACTCATTATAAAACGCAAAACTTCTGATAACAAAATACGAGTAAGTATGGTATCAATAAAATTTACCATTTTTTATACCATATCTTCCCTATTCATACAGGAAATCGTTTAAAGCATGTGAAGTCACAAATATACAGTTAAATGGCCAATTACATCACCATGGCTATGGAGGAAAACCCATAGAAGCTTCAATATAAAAATACACAATTTGATACCAGGATAAGAGTTTTGATGACGAATCAAAGAGAATTTTGACATAACACTGTTACCTACCAACAGCGTTATGTCAAAATTCTATGAAGATTTTCAACCAAATGTAATGTGGAATGATTTAATTGTTTAGACTGGTATAATTGCTATAGCTGGTAGGCTTTATAGTAATTAATCATTTCTAATATTTGTTTGTTTTTATTTGTCTTTAAGTGTTCGTGGTCCTGCCGGGGCTGCGGGACTGCTCGAAAGAGATACCGTGGGCCCGTGGCCACGGAACACAAAGGGCTAAGAATGAACATGGGTGGGTTTTAGTCAGTACAAGTAAGTGGTACTAATATAGATTTAAGGTTATATTTAGTAACGCAAATAGTATTTTATCGTATGTATGTCAGTCTGTAAGGTATAATTATATTTGATGATATATAGGGTGTAAAAGTACCCTTAACGCAAACGAAGGGCATTTGTTCTCCCCACCACTGCGATATTTTTTTTGTTCTAGACCATACCTGGGAACCTCCTAGTTACGGAGATATTGGGGGTCAAAGTTCCAAATTTTTTACAGCTGTTTTTGTAAATACTAGTATTTCAGGTTTTAACTTTACTTAAATTATCTCCATGACCCGTTTACTATCCAAAGCCTCCACTAGCACAATGTTTTAAGAGTGCTACTTTGAGTTTTACCGTAAAATGTGATTTTTGACCCCAAAAAAAAAGTCATTTCCCAGCAAAATTTTTTGCGTAGGGGTACTTAGTTTGATGTACAGAATGCTTGGTTGACGGATACGTGAAGGGTTCGTTTACACCCTGTATAGGGTGACCAGCAGGGCTATTGCGTATCTTTTTAAATGTCAGTGGCTATCATAGTGTCCATCGATTAACTGTCAAATGGTTATGGTTTGGTACAAAATGGAACCATTTGACAGTTTATCGATGGACCCTATGATAGCCACTGACGTTTAAAAATGTACTGTTCAGCTGATTTTTTTCTCGATTTCAGGTTTGGTCCCATAGTAAAAGTAGTTTGTTATCATGAGTACATGTATCCGTCACTAATTTAAACGGACACCCTATGTTGCCTTTTTTTTTGGGGGGTTGGGAAATCATCAAATAACCCCTCCCGCTCTTGGGCCCCTACCCTATGTTGCCTGACAATAAATTAATCATCTTTATTTGAAGGCAGGCAATCAAGGAGTACGTCCAAGGTTGCTGTGTTCCTTTATAAAGGGTATGGATGCAATTGGGCAAAAACTTATACATTTCAGTTTGGCCTCTGATAGTAACGCATCTGTGATTACGTCGATATGGCTATAGGTAACCACTTACAGGCTGTTAGAAAGTCACTCAATATCTCTTCAAGAGTCATAAGTGTTCAGTGATGTAACTTTAGAAAGTGAAATCGATTTTGAAACTTTAATTCTTCGAAATTTCTTTCTGTGGTTTTAAGGTAGCCTTCACCTAGCTTGCATCACTGATGCTGCATCTTGACTAATAAGATAACATAATGTGTCATCGAAAAACCAATCGAAATTACAAACATACAACTCAAATATCCTATTAACTTGCAACGGCATCAACTAGATCATTGTCACAAGGTTATCAGTTCGATACTCTGAAAGAGCTACATATAATCTTATTTTACACAATTTCCGGAAGTAAAAACATTCACTTCTTGAACGACAAACATTTATGATGATTAACCCAGCAGAGATCGGCCATCTTCTTTTCTCTGGCTTTCGTCCAGACTCACTCAAATAAATTATTTTCTACACAACTTAAGTTATCGTTCCCATCTCTTCAAAATTTAAATCCTCCATGTTAATTAGAAGAGATCTATCGTATATATTTAGTCTAAACGTGTTTGTCATACAAAAACCTGCAATTCTACATAAGCACTGGCTAAATACAAATGGCTATTTTCCCCAGTTTTCCTGGATATTTTCCCAATAGTTTACACGCACACATCCTCGCGTCCTCGTGTGTGTTCCAATGAGGGGGTGTTCTGGGGGTGTTTGGGGTGTCGGGGGTGCCGGGTGGGGGTGTACGAACACTGTTAAACTAATTATTGTGAGCGGCCGTAGGGGGAGCTACTAAGATTTTTCTACAGCGAGCGAAGATACGGCTGTGTGTGTTCTATATAGATGTAGGTATGTATAATCGAGATTAATATTTTGCAATAAAGCGCTAGCGATGGTAGTTTATTGATTAACTCATAGTTGGAACGGTCATTGGTTTCCTCGTTGAAAAATTAATGAAAGCCTAAAAGATTTATGTGGAGATCGAAACCATCAACTAGAAGTAATTAATTTACGTTGTTAGCCTCAATAATTAATCATCATCAGACTTCCAGCCTTTTTCCAACTATGTTAGGGTCGGCTTCCAGTCTAACCACCTCTTTGGTAAGACTGGATGTCAAAATTTCAGTTCACTGGCTACCCGTAACGACTGCCAAAGATATATGACAGCCGGGACCAACAGCTTAACGTGCTTTCCGAGGCACGGAGGAATCTCGGTATGTCGGGCGGTCACCAATCCACAGACCGACCTAGGCAAGCACAGCTTTACCTAAAGATCGACCCAAATGGCAGTTCTCATTAAGCCTCATTAATTAATATCCATGGCTAAATCCTCAAGAAACACTAATGCGCTCACTAACACAGGACGATATCTAAATTCACTGTTGGATGGTCCACTTTGGATGTTGCTCTGCTGGTTGAAAATCTTGAGCTGAGCGTGTTGTTCGCAAGAGATACCGCGACCCCGGAACACAAAGGGCTAAGAAGGAACATGGGTAGTTTTTGGTCAGTAGAAGTCTGAATCTCCCTACCCTCCGTCCGGAGCCGGAGTCGAGTCATTGATTACCCACAGTTAAAAAAAAAGTGTTGAAAATCTATCAACGTGCTTCTTATTTAAGGCTTTCAGTTAAATCTGATGCTTAGTTAAAGATCAAAATAGGCATCAGTATTTTAGAGAAAAACACAACTAATAATGACGAGAGAATTGAGGCAGATTTTCTGTCTAGAGGAAAAAATGATGTTTTTATCTAAAAAAACACAATTATCTTTTATCTACATATTAGCAAGTTTGAAGCCTATCGTTGATAGGTTTTAGATTACTAGATTAGCTAGGATACCTAATACACGCAGTGGTGTTCACGTAAATCGTTTTGGGATGCGTATTAAGTCTGGAACAAGACACGCTGCGCCACCTTAATTGTAATAAGGACAAGATTATGATGATAAAGGTGTAATCAATACCAATGTAGTTTCAGTACACTCGTGTGAAAACGAAAGATAGGTTCGTAGGACCTCGTGAAACTGTATGAAACGTATTGAGCTCAAACTCTTTTTGCCTCGTCCACGTTCATATATCTGGTCATACACGCACGCCGGTTACGAGTACTACGCACCTGTCCTGAAGAAATTCACCAATAAGGTCAGCGTATGTCTTTCTATATGTAGATGAAGCAAAAGAAGTATTTAAGGATCGTCGTAGTTGGCGTTCTATGGTTTCTGCCTACCCCCATGAGAAAAGGGCGTCAGTTTATGTATGTACATTTCTCATACTAGGCATCTCACGCAGTTCCAATTCGTAAATTTCTTAGAATTTGTAATTTTTAAGATACTTTGCGGCTGGAAAAGGCTGTCCAACTTAAATGGGACTGGGCCAGACATGTATGTTGCATGCTGAACGAGCTGTGGGCCCATAAATCTCAGGTTTGGTACCCTGAAACAGTGACACGCGGTCGCAGCAGACCACGAAAGAGATGGCGGGACGAACTGGATGTCTTCCTTGAGAATTGGAGAGACGTTGCACAGAATCGTGACCGTTGGAAGAAATGGAAGGAGGCTTTTGCCCAGCAGTGGGACAATATGGGCTAGCTATAATAATACAGGGAACTTTACTAACGATACTGTACTAAACTACCGTGATAAACAGTATCATATGTGTTAATCCAAGTTATAAACTATGTGTGAGCCAAAATTCATTCAAATCTGATTGGCAGTTTTTGCGTGACAGAGTAACAAACATACATCTTCACAAACTTTCACATTTATAATATTAGTGGGATATTTCTCCACCGTAATTTTATACCAACACACATAGCTACAAGCAATTTCACCTAAAAATTAGGCCCAAAAGTATAATTTCAATTAAATTAAAATTAGCTAAAATAGTTTGTGGTGGTAATCGTGGGCTAGATGTAAGGTCCCGTGTTATTGGTCGATATAACGCCGATCAGCCGCACGCGACGTCTGGGCTACTATAAAGGTGCCTTTCCTGCAACGGAGCTATGCTGTAAAGCTATAAAACTGTTGCCGTCTGCCTAACCTTTTTCCTAAATATGTTGGGGTCGGCTTTCAGTCTTAAAACAGCTGAATACCAGTATTTTACATGCAGCGACTGTCCATCTGACCTCTACACCCTTTGGCGAGGTCTACCGCGTCGCCGTCTGGCTGTGTCAGGGCTCCACAACGTGGTTGTTTTGGCCCACAGCTCGTTGGGCATACGGCAGACATGGCCAGCCCAGTTCCACTTCAGCTTAGCGGTTTTCTGAGCAACGTCTGCAATTTGTGTTTTGGACCACAGTATGATGTAGCTTATATGGTCGGTTAATTTAACGCCTAACTGCGGTACTTAGAGATATTTAATGATTACTTAAGCCGTCACTTAGTAAATACGTACAGACATACTTTTGTATGACAAAACTGTCAAAACCTTTACTAAGTGATGGCCTAAGTAATCATTAAAGCTCTCTGAGTGCGGCAGTAAGACACTGCAATCCAATGCGCGTTGGCAAACGGCAAGCACTAGGAACATTTTATTTGTTTATGCTACCAACACCTCTATAGCTTCACAGCGTCGATGGAAAGGTGGCCTTATTACAAAATGCCAGAGGATTAAATTATGTATTCTTTCATGGTATTACTTCTAGGTTGCTCCTATTAAGTTTAATTCTGAGATTATTACACGTATGACCTAGGCCGAGATTTATAAACGTTACTTAGCACCTATTTTGAACACTTTTTTGTACTTTTTACAACTGTCACATTATATATTGTCAGCATCATTCTCCTGTTTGTATCCCAGTTTATTTGGGGTCGGCGCAACATTCTTCTAATCTTCTTCCATACTTCTCTAATACTCATAATCTGTGAATTCAAACCCCCAAAATTTTAATTACAATGTCATCATTCACACAGTTCATCCATCTTTTCTTTAGTCTTCCGCTACTCTTAAAGCCAAGTGTCACACTAAATTATGGCAAAAAGCAACATTAGACAACTTGATGAGTCTGCCATAGACAGGTTATGCAGAGCAGTTTGCCTGTAAACACGGCGACATATTAAGCTAAACACTTCCAGTATACTACACAGGTAGTTGGCCTCGCTTTATATAGATTTCCCATACAATGTGAGACTGGTTTTGCAAGGCTTATTAGAAAAATGTGAACTTCCTAGGGATGGAACACGGTTTTCCAAGAAGTTTTTGCATGCACGTCTAAAAAACTTTTTTGCAAAAAAAACAACCGACTTCAAAAACACCAAAAAGTGAAAAATAAACTTCAGAAGAAAAATCAGTCGGTGACATTTGTTTGTTTGATTTCGTTTGTCGACAATGTCAAATTTTTATAGGACCAAATGGCAACTATTACGCATCAAACTAAAAAAGAATCATAAAAGTCGATCATAAGAAAATCGGATCATAAATCTCGGCGTAATCGGTGTACATACATAGAAAAAAAAAAAAACTTGAGAGGTGTCAAGGAACACCCGGATGGAACGAAGTTATTGTTATTATTTTTTTATTATGTAAGAAAAAAAAAAAAAAGAAATGTAGAAATGAAAATATCTGGCTTGCTTTCTAAAAGAGAGAGAGAGACAGACAGAGAAACATGCGACGCCGCACAGCTTACAATAGCTTACTACTTATAGCAAAAAGTGTCGTGACAACTTTTCGTAAGAATTTTTTCCGTCTAGCCCCCTTTCACAACGCGCGATAAGGAACTTCGTTCCAAAACTTCGTTCCAAAAACATACCGATCGAATTGAGAACCTCCTCCTTTTTGGGAAGTCGGTTAAAAACGGTCATCTATAACCGCTACGTGTGCATGTCAAATACAAAACATGTAATTTATTTTTTATTGGGACAAGCCTACCACACTGTTCCCAACCACTACAACTCTTGAAAGAAGTAAAAACGTGAGACAATTTAATGAAGCTCGATGGAGTCCCAGTGAATCAATATCTTTAACTGTCTTGGATTCCGCAACTTTTCTGATTATTTAATCAGAAAAGAACAGCGTAGTAGGAAAAACATATACAATAAGTAACGTTTATGAAATCGACCTTAGATTTTGGGATTTATCAAGCTGCAAAAATGCTTAGAAGGAAAAAAATAAACAGTTTGTCTCCGAATGTGGCACCGGTGACTGCGTGGCATATAAAGTATTTAGTGAGGAAAAAGTAGGTTGAGGAAGTACAAAAACGCCATGGATAGACTGTGGGAAAGATGTGAGGCTAGAAAGAAACGATGGGAATACTGAACCAGCCTATATAAAAATTATCATAATGGGGATGTTTCCTGACTAAAAAAAATATGATTCTAATTAGTCCATCTGTTAGATTATCGAAAAGTATTTGATACGTATTTTTTGTTTTATCAAATCAACAAAAATTGACGAAGATAAAACGCGTCAAAGATTTGAGTGGGGGTTTGTGACGTCACTGACCGGTAAAAAATGTCATACTAATGTCTTAGAAAATGACGTCACACGAGTTTTCAAAGCACTGTATCGTCTTCATGTTTCGTTTCGTGTTTGCGTGAAAAAAGAAAAAATACGTGTCCAATATTTTTTGGAAATCTATGTTACGGACTAAATTTTTTTTGTTAACTACCCTATTCTCTTGCCCTTATCCCAATTTACTTGGGATCGCCGCAGCCTTATCCAAATAACAAGAGACAAGGGCAGGAATATGATGATGATTACAGAAAGTGGTAAAACCTATTTCGTTATCCCCTCACATTTGTGAAGCAAAGATTTCCCCTAACAATGTGACGGGGAAATCTCGTAACTCTAGCTCTTATCACCCGTAGTGCGTCCGCGCATATGCGCACACGCAGAGAAGCTGATTATGGCGCCCGTCACCTGTGACCTACTGTAATTGAGTCACTCTGTATTGTGCGTCTGTTACGTGTTGTTTTATTAATTAATTAATTGTTATTGGTAATTGGTTCATTTAAGTGAGTTTAAACAAGGATGGGTCATACAGTTTTGTATGTGAGGTGACTAACACACTCCGAACCCAAGTCGGCCGTAGCACGAACAATCTCTTCACATGGGGGTTCATGAATGGCTCAGGGTCCTAAGTGTGTATGCGGTGTATCTTCACAGTCAAGCTCACCTTCCGCCTTGCGCTGCATGCCCTTTTTTTGGATGGTGGGAAATCATCAAGTAACTCCTCTTGCTCTGGGCGAGCGGAAGGGAGTGTCATACTTCTACTGACTAAAAATCAGACACGATCGCGCCGTCGACACGTGCTGTCGTCGTTATAAGACGGACGGACAGTGAGCTAGGGCGCACTTGACGATCTTATGACTGCTGAATTTTGGACCAAAATTTGATGAATATTTGTCATCGACATGCTAAGAAGATGCTGAGGACCTCTTGGTAAATAAAAACAGTCACACAGGTAGATCTTCAAGGTTAATCCGCACTTGCCTAGGTCAGACAATGGATAAGTGACCATCCATCGCACGGAGAGCACGTTAACCCATTAGTCCTAGAAGTAATTAGCACATCTTTTACAGTCGGTACAGGTAGTCAATGGCCCGAAAGTCCAGCAACCAGTCTTACCAAGGGGTATCGTATTATCCAGTACTAACTGGGTTGTGGAGGTCAGATAGGGAGACGCTCTATAAAATACGGGTATTCAGTTGCAAATTAGAATAGAAGCCGATGATTATGCATTTTTAGTAGTATGTGTTGTGTATTGGCCTTCGATTATTATTAATATTTTTTTTGTTTACTAACATTATTCTTTAAGTATACCTACTAACAAAACTTTGGATCACAGTAATCTGAATTTAATAAATTATTATAATTTTTATTCCCTTTATTAACTTTTTAACAAATTTTGTACATTTTTAAACATTCCTATATAAAATAATATAAAAAACATTTAAAAACATAAAAAATAGTAGCCCACCGGTATCGGGAACAGGGTCCAAACTAACAGGGTCAGGGCTCCAGAGAAAGGAAATTAAAAAATATATATATAATATATTAAATTAAATTCCAGTCGCTCCATGTAAAATACTGGTACTCAGCTGCATCCGGTTAGACTGGAAGCCGACCCCAACATAGTTGGGAAAAGGCTAGGCAGATGATGATGATGATATTAAATTAAATTATTATAGTTGAGAAAAGGTTAGCAAGATGATGAAGACCTAGTATCAATAGTGATGGTGCAATCCCTATCAGTGAAACACCCAGGTTACTCATTATACGCATAGTAAGGGGGTTTCCTTCTCTTATTATAACTGTGATAACAGTATGATCCAACTACTACATTAACTGATCAACATTTGTCCCGTCATTGAGTTAAAAATAAACTATAATTAACTTTAACTGCACATCGGTAAATAACCGGCTGTCGATTACCGTCTTGTAAAAATGTTTGTTTAGTGTTAACCTAATCATCCCAGTGCTGTGCAAAGGACCCTTTTGACATCCAAATGTTTCGATCCAGGGCCAATGTGGACCACTGGTCGTTGGTTCTGTCCAGCTCGACACGCCACCTCTTGCGTGGTATACCGCGTCGCCCAAAATGTGTGTATGTAAAGCAACTATAATATAATACACAGCACATAAACTCACGCCAGTAATCCTCGCAAGGGTTAGGCAGCCCTATAGGGTGTAAAAGTACCCTTACCGCAAACGAAGGGCACTTGTTTTCCCCACCACTGCGATCATTTTTTTGTTCTAGACCTAGCTGGGAACCTCTTAGTTACGGAGATATTGGGGGTCAAAGTTTCAAATTTTTCAAAGCTGTTTTTGTAAATACTAGTTTTTCAGGTTACAACTTAACTTAAATTACCTCCATGACCCGTTTACTATTCAAAGCATCCACTAGCACAATGTTTTAACAGTGCTACTTTGAGTTTTACCGTAAAATGAGATTTTTGACCCAAAAAAAAAAGTTTGTTTCCCAGCAAAAATGTTTGCGTAGGGGTACTTAGTTTGATGTACAGAATGCTTGGTTGACGGCTGTGTGATGGGTTGATTTACACCCTGTATAGTTCACTTACATTTCGACAATACTGTGTAAAAGGGAGAGAACTAATTCCCATCAACCGGCCACAAATCCAGATTCAGGACTGACATTTTCAAATTCTTGACGTAATAAATCATCATCTTCGTCTACCTAGCCTCTTCCGAACTATGCTGGGGTCGGCTTCCTGTCTAACCGGATGCAGCTGAATACCAGTATTTTACATGGAGCGACTGCTCATCTGACCTCCACAACCCAGTTGGTACTGGGTAATAAGATACCTACCCCTTGGTAAGACTGGTTGTCAACTTACGGGCCACTGACTACTTGTTACGATTGACAAAGACAAATTGACAAATGACAGCCGGAACCAACAATTTAACGTGCTTTCCGAAGCACGGAGGAAACTCGGTATGTAATGAGTGGGTCACGTATCCACAGTATTTAATATCACATCACACTAATATTATAAAGTTTGCGAGTGTGTTTGTTTGTTTGTTACTCTTTCACGCAAAAACTACTGAACGGATTTGGATAAAATTTGGTACACAGATAGTTTATAACCTGGATTAACACATACGATTTTTTATCCCGATTTAATCTTCCCGTGGGATCATTTTCGCCCGCTACAACCGTAGCGGGCGAAGCCGCTGGCAACACCTAGTGTTATTATAAAGTTAAAAGGGAATCGACTATCATGGTATGGGCATGTGATGAGGAGGGATGAATCGTATGTGAATAAAAAAGTGATGAATATAAATGTGGATGGATGTAGAGGGAGAGAAAGACCAAAGAAAAGATGGATGGAGTGTGTGAGGAGTGATATGAACGAAAAGGAATAAATGATAGCGTGACGACTGACAGGGCAGAATGGAAGATGAAAACGTGTTGCGCTGACTCCAAATGACATGGGATAAGGGCAGGAAGATAATGTACTATTTAAAAATAATATATTTATCCCAATATATGTTTATATATACTTGTTGTTAATCTTTTGTAGGGAAAATCCCATAAAATACCCCTTTCTGATAATAAAATGATTTCCTTACATCTGGGGAATTCTCAATGACAGTAAAGATTAGTATGAATTTAAGAAATTGTTTGTAAACATTATAATTATTGTGAGCTTAGGTTATCTCTAGTACTAACCTTTTGATAGTGAGGAGTTCCTGTCTGGTTTAAACAAATATAATTATTAGAATGTGATACGGAGCTAAGATTCTATTTATTTTTAACCGACTTCCAAAAAGGAGGAGGTCCTCTATTCATGTGTATTTTTTTTTTTTCGTTTTTATTACTAAATGTGCCCCGCGCCTTCATCTGCGTGAAATTATTATAAAATACTAGCTGCAAATTCTTAAAATGGTCATACACGCAGTTAATATTATTGTCATATGATTCTGCAAAAGAGACCATTTTAGGCCCCCAGAGCGTTGGCAAAAGAATTACCATGGCCATTCAATGTGGCAATGCTGATAGTTGATAGTGATATGGACGCGTTTTCGGATGACAGCAATGTGGAGGACTACGTTGGTGTCAATGGTTTTCATAATCGAAGTGTCATGCAGTCAGCGATGTTAAAAGCATTGCTTTTTTTATTTTTTGTCAACTTTCTCCGCTCTCCCAAGGCAGAGAAGCCGATTTTACAAACCACGATTCATCAACTCATCGACCCCCAGTAGTCACTACCTACCTATAGTAACACAGAACTGCGCACAAACCTCTGACAACACTTATAAAACCGCCCATTACACCAACAATCTATTTTTAAATACATTTCGTTTGCCTGAAAAACTGGCCTACTATAAAAATATACTCTACTTTCCCTCCACCCCGTCTCGGTGTCGTCATGCCCCCTCCCCCCGCCACTACCCAATTTCCTGGCTCGCCTAGTGTCCGTTATAATAAACTAGAATTGCACTTTTATGGGTTTACCATTGAAGTGGTAACCGAGCCCTGTTTACTTAATTTTTATTGCGTCTCATCATTGGCCTGTCGAATTGTCCAGTTGGGAGTGTCAAAAATTATTATATTTTCATGTTTATTTAACTACTTGTTCATGGAACTCGTGACTCAATAATAACTGGCACTTGGGTCTATTTTTAGGTTAAGCCGTGCTTGCTTAGGTTGGTCCGTAGTTGGGTAACCACCCATTACATACCAAGTTACCTCCGTGCCTCGGAAAGCACGTTAAGTCGTTAGTTGCTAGTCGTTACAGGTGGCCAGAAATTTTGACAACCAGTCTTACCTAGTTACTACAGAGTAATCCCTGTAGTAACTGGGTTGTGGAGGTCAGACAGCTAGCTCCATATAAAATACTGGTATTTGGCTGCATCCGGTTAAGACTAAAGGCCGACCCCAACATAGTTGGGAAAAGGCTAGGCAGATGATGATGTTATCATCATCATTTCAGCCAAAAAGACGTCCACTGCTGGACATAGGCCTCCCCCAGGTGTCACCACATTGGCCGGCCCCGTGCGTCTCGCATCCAGCGGATCCTCGCAACCTTCACCAGTTCATCGGTCCACCTAGTAGGAGGCCTTCCAACGCAACGTCTTCTGGTTCGCGGTCGCCACTCAAGATCTTTTCGGCCCCACCAGCAATCCGTTCTGCGAGCAAATATGTGCCCTGCCCACTGCCACTTAAGTTTGGTAATTATTCGGGCTATGATGTAACTACTTGCTTTTGCCCACGGGTTCGCCTGTGTAGGAAATTATCCCATGGCAACGCATCCACTATGAGGATTAGAAGTGGCTTATCCAGGTCACGGTCTATCTGTGTGCCAAACATCGGAATAAAATTTCGCTATTTAGGCATGAAAGGTGTCAATCAGTTAAAAAAAAACAATAATCACAAATCATTTAGGTATTCGAACTAGGCTGACAAATAATCAGCATGTTTTGAACGTCAAAATCATGTACAAGAGACAGTCCCCCAAAACGTCCACCTTCCGACACTTCGTAGTGTTTTAGCTTGGAAAAAGAAATGGCGGAACAAACTCCCCAGCAACACATCTGTCTGTTAGGTTAGAAGAACCAGATTCAATAGAATAGTGCAGTGTAAGTTAATATTACGATTTATTACAGACACAAATCAATATTTATTTACACGTATTTTTACGTTATTTTTTAAAATGAAATACAAGGCGTAAACTAACTATGGCAGTTAGGAAAGAAAGAATTCACCTGTATCTGTGCACTATAATATGGGTGCTTCGAAAGAGGATTCGAACCTCAGTTGTTGCTCTAGCCGGACGTATAGGGTGTAAAAGTACCCTTAACGCAAACGAAGGGCACTTGCTCTCCCCACCACTGCGATTATTTTTTTTGTTCTAGACCATACCTGGGAACCTCCTAGTTACGGAGATATTGGGGGTCAAAGTTTCAAATTTTTCACAGCTGTTTTTGTAAATACTAGTTTAGGTTATAACTTTACTTAAATTACCTCCATGACCCGTTTATTCAAATCATCCAATAGCACAATGTTTAAAACAGTGTGCTGTGTTTTACCGTAAAATGTGATTTTTGACCCCAAAAAAAAAAAATGCGTAGGGACTAGGGGTACTTAGTTTGATGTACAGATTGCTTGGTTGATGGCTGTGTGATGGGTTGATTTACACCCTGTATAAACAATACTATCACAGTTTATTTGGAAACGTTTAACATACAAAGATTACAATTACTTAGGTGGTATAATTTCGTAAATATACTTTGTAACGTAGTGTATCTATCTCCCTCAATTAGGTAATCACGACTAATTATTATTATTTACAATTATTATAATTAAAACATTATTATTTACTGTTGGCAGGCCTCGTGGCACGGAGTTATGGGCAAAGATCGTCACACACTGGGGACACCTGAGGCGCCGTCGTGGTCGACCGCGGCGAAGGTGGCGTGACGATCTGATCATGTTTGCTGGGCTAACATGGCCAGAGATCGCACAGGATAGTTCTGTATGGAAGGAGGCGCTGCGTGTCGCGGGTTCGATCCCCGCACGGAACAAATATTTGTATGGCCTACAGATAGTTGTTCCAGGTCTGGGTGTGTTGTTTATGTGAGTTTAAATCTTTGTACACGCACCCACGATACATGAGAAATTCCTAGTGAGGGCAATGTTTAAAAAAAAAACCGAAAAAGAAAACACTGAAACCTTTCTCGAGAACCACTCTACCCATTAATTAAAACATTATGAAAATCGGTGCAGTAGTTTTTGAGTTTATCGCGAATAGACAGACAGACAGACGCGGTGGAGGACTTTGTTTTATATATGTGTAGTGATAGTGATTGACCAGTCGACTATCCATAACGGACATGAATCTTAATGTTGTCGGCAGAAAGACAGACAAAAGATATATAATGATAAGAATAAGATAATATTTTGGAGAACCTGCCCAAACTGATATTGGGTCAGACATTAATTTGAAATAAACTACAATCGGAAACCAGGTTATTCGAGGCATGTTTGGTATTAGTCATTTCCTGAAATCCGAATTCTTCATCCAGGTATGAAGCCCTTATTCATAAAAACTTGATGTTTCTAAACAAGTTAGATATTCTTTCTGTCCCTTTTCTTTTTCAATGGTAAAGAGTGAGAAAGACATAGTCATTCGCTGGTTGAATGTGAATTTTTAGACTTTTTGTTAGGCAATTCCCGGTAGCAGCCCGGTGTCTGGATTTAAAATGTCTGGACAGGTCTGGACTCTGCCCATACGAGATTATGTTCACACCCAATTTTATTTCATAAATTAGTTATGCTTTTTTTAATCTGATACTAGCGCTTCGTTCGCGTGTATTTAAACTTTCTAATGGTGAAAGAATTCTTGTAATCGGCCGGATAGTTTTTGTATTAAATCGTTACAAACAAACAAAAAATCAAATTAAGAAAGATTTAATTTTTTTTTCTTTATAATATCAGTTAGCTATAATTATGTAAGTTAGTTTAGATATTTTTTATTGGAACGAAGTTCCTTATCGCGCGTTGTGAAAGGGGGCTAGACGGAAAAAATTCTTACGAAAAGTTGTCACGACACTTTTTGCTATAGTAAGCTATTGTAAGCTGTGCGGCGTCGCATGTTTCTCTGTCTGTCTCTCTCTCTCTCTTATAGAAAGCAAGCCAGATATTTTCATTTCTACATTTTTTTTTTTTACATAATAAAAAATAATAACAATAACTTCGTTCCATCCGGGTGTTCCTTGACACCTCTCTGTATTTTTTTTTTCTAAGGCAAGCAGACCAAAACAATATTATATTATTTGATTATTATTACACAAGTGGACCATTATACGTTGTAATAATGTGTGGTAGTTATAGTTTATTAAGTGTTTTTTTAATATGTATTACTGTTGTTTTTTTTGTGTGTTTCATCTACGGGTCTTAGGTGTCTCATTCACAAGTCATAATAAAATGATTATTATGACTTAAACATTACTGGCGAAATGTGAGTGTAGACTTCTGCCCAAACCTTCGGGAATTACAGGCGTGATGTAATGTTATGTTAAGTATGACATTTTGAATCCTAACCCCGACTATTAATTTTATTAATTTGAAGGATAAGTATAATTTTTCAGTTGTAAAAATTACGGTAAACAAATAAGAAACGCTATGCTAGAAAACCTTCAGAAATGCCGAGACACAAATAAAATAAATAACAAATACACAGTAATATATAACATAATATATATGTATATACGTCTATATGTAACACATATAAAGATCTCAGAAATGTTTTCGATATCATTAGACGAACAGATACAAGAAATAATTTAATATAATTTTGTAACAGCAGGAGGCAGCAATTTGGCAAAAAAATACTCTTTTTTACCTTCATGTTTTATATTTTCTTTCCTACTAACATACTACAGGATACCTCGGTGTTACTTAACTTTTTATCCGTAGTAAATAAAGGTAACAGTAGCAAATTAAGTACCTTAAAAAATTTAACCAACAACAAGAAATACATTGGAAGATAAAAAGGTAAAAAAAACTTTTTTTTCATATTTGTTTATATAATATTCATTTTAAAAATTAGTGTTACTAAAAGTAGTATGTAAATAAACATATAACATAACAACACGCATGTTATTCCGAAGGGATTGGGCACCCTCTTTAAAATTTAAATGAAATGTAAATTAGTATTTGAAAATATAAATTAAAAGCTCGTTTAATATATACCATATCACATTAAACATTTTAAATATTTTACATAAAATTTAATGTCATGGATATGATTTAATGCAAAGTAACCTGATTCCATACATAAATTAAACAATTAAATGTAAATTAAAATAAAACTAGTCAACGAACCGCAACACCTCTGACGTATTCCGATTACAATATACGTAAACCAAACAAACAAACAATAATAATTATTATTAAGATGAACTGACTGACCATACCCCACTTGTTATACTAGCCACTAGTCGGCTCAGAGAATCGTATATAAGCGCGCTCGTACCAACTTTGAATCATTCCAGTAGCGAACCTCGTAAAGTAAACAACTCGAAATGGCCGTCAAAGTATTCCTCATTCTCGCTATCTTCGCGGCCGTCGCCTATGCAGCTGACAGTGATTGCAAGTGCGACCCTCCGACTGACGCAGAAACCTCTGCTCTTTGGGAGTTCTTCAAGAAACTATCCGATCAAGAGCCTGACCTCGTGGATCATATGGATGCTGTACTCCCTGCTGCTCTATCTCCACTTCTCGACTGCAACTGCTTGCAAGACAAGACCAGAAGGAAACGCAAGGTCATGCCTGATGTATCTGAACAATCTGAAGAGACTTACCTGAGCGAAGAATCCTTGGCTGAACGAAGGGACCCGAAGTGCCCTCATGGTTACGTTTGGTTCGGGATCATGTGTGTGAATGAGAAATTCGTGATGGACAAGTGAACCCTAAGTGACCCTAACGAACCCTTAATGGTGTTTAATGATCTCCAGTCAACCAGTTCAGGGTAAAATAGTTTAATTTATCAACAATTTGACGACGACACTGTTTTAAGTGTTCGAGAAAATGCATTTAATTTGTGTGAGAATTTTAGTTAATTAAAGAAATTAACTTATTGTTTTTAAATGTGGATTCAGTGCAATGCCAATGCTCTAGGTATTATAAATTATTTTAGTCTCGATTTTATTTAAATGTCGGCCTAACTTATATATTATACTAGAATGAATACTAGTCGCTTTATTTTAAATGTAAGATTTCCCATTAGGGATGTGACATTCCAAGTATTTTAGTTTTAAGTATTTTTACAATAATAAAAAAGTAATTCTAAATATATTTTTCTTTTTTTTATTGGTTAACATAATAACACAAATACACACACACCTCTATAATTATTACACATGACACAAATATTATTTTTTTGTATGGCTTAAGAACTTTATTATTCCTCGAAACTAAAAAATAACATGTTTGAGCGTAAAAAAAATCTAAGTTCATAGTAAAAAATAATAAATATGAGGGTAAGCGGTCACAATAACAAAACATATAATAGTTTTTGTTATAAATAACATATCAAATTTTCTTTTCTACACAGTGTCTATATTTCTTATCCAACTCTTCTCTCGCAGGTCTGCTGGAAGAAATTTCTTATGAAATAAGCAGTACCTTTGTGCTCTTCTATTTTTTATGTTTTTTCCTTTTTATGTATTTTGTGTGTACATAAATAAATAAATAAAATATTTTATTTTAATACACACAAATGTACCTAATATTTAGTACATTACATTTGGCGAGTTACGTTTCATTATCATCATGTTTAAGTCCCATGAAATAGGGGCGAGCCTATTGCCATAAACCCAGACTACGTTACTGTTACTGGGAAATTCCTGATGGAAAAACCGCTATGCCTTACCCAGGAATCGAACGAAAAACTGAAAATCATGAATGAATCTGGCGTAGTAATTAGTAAACATTTAATATAATGTGTACTATTTTTTTTTTAAATAATGCACATTAAAATAAGATTCAACATAGTACTTACTTATAAATACTTATTACGGCCGTAGAATTGATAGTCAACTTTGTATGTGTGTGTCATTAATATTAATGGCTACTGTAGTTTGACCAGCCTACTGTCTAGACATCAATCTGTTGAGCAATATAAGTTTTTTTATCAAAACGTGTCTTGTGTTTGACTGTCTCCTTGGTACAGTGGTCGTAAGCGCGACTGCTGAGTATGAGGTCCTTGGTTCAATTCCCAAGTCGGGCAAAGTTGTTATAGGTTTTTCCGTTAGAATTATTCCCGTAGCAGCCACGGAATTTGATTGTGCCCGGTTGATGGCAATAGGTACGTATCACTGCCTACAAGCAAATTAGTCTATTCTACGTGTGTCACACGAAAAATTCTAAGAATGTTCGTCCGAAACTCGCACGAAAATAAGAGTCATCGAGGCCTATGAACGATATTAGTCATACTACCAAAAAAATAGTTTAATTTTTGTCACCCCATAGCAAACGAAACATAAGATAAGTACTATAGAACTAGCGGCCCGCCCCGGCTTCGCAAGTATATTTATAAATCTTCCTCTTGAATCACTCTTGTCTATTGCTGAAAACTGCATTCAATTGTTTTTTTTTTTTAAACTTTGCCCCACACAAATGGAATGGAATTTCTCGTGGGTGCGATCACAATCATTTAAACTCACATTCACAAATACCTAGACCCGAAACAACTATCTGTATGCCATACAAATACTTGTTCCGTGCGGGGATCGAACCCGTGACACGTAGCGCAGCAGTCAACTGCTTGAGCCACAGCGCCAACCGTGTAAAAATTCAAATTCGTTGCGTTCTTTGAAAGATACGCATACAAACAGTGGGAGCGACTTTTTATATACTCATGTAAAGATGAGCTTGTAGCGCGTGGATCAATCTTCAGGTTAGTTCATCCACCAACCGTGGATGGGTGGCCACCCATTACATGTAACCGAGTTTTTCCGTGCCTCAGAAAGCACTTTAAGGCTGCTCTCTCGAAAAAGCTTAAAAACAGCGTGCAGATGAAGCAGCTTTTCACCGGCACTTACAGAGAAATTACATCTGAGAAAAATTGTTAGTAATCTACATGATATGACACGAAATTTGGTTTGGCCATAATTTTTCTATCGGTATCACATAATAAGAAAAAAATCCACAAAATCACCTCCAAATCGTTGAATGGAACCATTTTACTCCTTCATTTTTTAACAAAACAATATAAAAAAATATCTACTGCTATGAAATACAAAGGAAAATAATTTGGTTTTGTTACTTTTTAAAACATGTATTATTTTAATTATAATAAATTAAAAATGCGTCCGTTTAAAGTCCGTGTCTACGACCGAGAGGGGTAGTTAGCTATGCACAAGGTCATTGGCGTGAATACAAGCCTTAAGCCGTACTTTTGACAGGTGTTACAGGTCAGTGGCCCAAAAGTCTGACAACCAGTCTTACCAAGGAGTATCGTATTACCCAGCACTAACTAGAAAGGCAGTCGCTCCTATAAAATACTGGTATTCAGCTGCATCCGGTTGGACTGGAAGCTGACCCCAACATAGTTGGGAATAGGTTCGTGGATTGCATTTTAATGAAATGTGTGCGTACTATTACACACCTGCCTTACTTGTCGGGGATTACAAGCGTGATGTTATATTTAGAACAGTTGCATTCACTAAACAATACATTATTTATTTCTAATGTATCCTTATTTAAGTGCATTACTGATAAATAATTGCAATGACTTATCAAAATAATCAGTGTGTGTATAGGGGCGAAAGTCAAATGAGCTCTGACATTGCCCTTATGTAATCAGTAAGTGATTAACATTGAAAGTTATTATTTATTTAGGATAATTAACCAGTTGTTCTAGTCAACTAAAATTCATTGCCATCGGTCTCATAATGATTTGCGGTTTTTTTTAACCGACTTCAAAAAAGAAGGGGTTTCTTAATTTGACTGCATATTGTTTTTTTTTGGAACGGAATTCTTTATCGCTCGTTATCGTTCTGATTTTTTTTGCGGACTGAGGGGCTAGACCTAATAATGTGTAACACTAAAGACCGTTGTCTTTTTACAGGGATTTCTGAGGCACATAACATAACACACATAACATCACGCCTATAATCCCCGAAGGGTTAGGCAGAGGTGTACCTAATAGTACACCCACATCACACACACACTCCCTGAGGCACTCCAGCGAGGGGGCGAGGGGGCTTTCTGAGGCACTTCCCGATCAAATAGGAAACTTAAAGTTTTTTTCAATCGATTCAGCTTACCGTAAATTTTGAGAATATGCAAAAAAATATATTTATTGATATAGTAATAATTTTTTGCGTGATATTGCTGTCCTTGCCAACTGGGTGTCCATAATACTATTAGTTTTCTATGTTTTTAACAAACAATACAACTCCATTGAAATAAAGGACAATGCTAATTTTAATATCTTTTTTGTTATTTTTAGTTTAACATACGTAACCTATACAAATAATTTTTATCGTGTAACTGACTTCAAAACATATTACAAGTACATATTTATTTTAAAGTGTAAAAATTAAACTAACTCATTGCCAGCGATTGTCTAATTAGATGCTGTTTTTAAAACAAGTTTAAAAACAGCATGGGTTTATCAAAACCGAAATACTTAAAAACCGTTACTTCGTAGTATCTTAGAGGGGAATACCAGAACATATGATAAATATTCAAAAGACATTATAATTATGACTCATACGCTTTTAGTTTTTAAATTGCTACTATTAAAATATGCAAAATGCTGAGATTTGCCTTCTCATTGAAGATGAGGAAAATGGTTTACATAACACGTAGGTTCATCTAAATACATAGTTGTACCGTTACGATTGATATAACAGGAAAAACGGGTAAGCAGAGATATGGTTGAGCATCGCTATGGGGTTCCCAGCATCCGACGTAAATCGGAACCTGTCCATGAATGCATGTTTTTATATTGAATCGAGAGTATAGGAAAAACCGTTGAACTGCATATAAGGTTGGTTGCACTATGCATTTCTCATATAAGGGTAATTGACTATGGTTTTCCCTTGTCACAAACACAATGGTTAATACTCATTTTTATGGCAGTTTACTAAAGGGTACACACCAATTTATGTACGAACGCTTATAAAAATTAAATTATTTTAAACTATGTTTGTCCCCTTTATTTGGTTTATAGTGCTTAAAGTAAAATCTTTAAAGTATTTTCACATTCTTGGATTTCAAAAGTAGGACAATTTTCCATTACAGTGTTTGTTACACCTAATAACGTGGTGGGAGAATGAAGAGTTCTGTCTCCAACCGACTGAAACCCCACAGTTCCTACCAATAGGATGAATCCAGGGCCGGGGAGATAAATAAACATTCGCGTTCACCACTGACAGGACTACATTCAAACTAAATCATCATCATCCTCTGCTAGACATAGGCCTCCCCCAAGTGTCTCGCATCTAGCGGATCCCCGCAACCTTCACCAGGTCATCGGTGTACCTAGTGGGAGGCATTCCAACACAACGTCTTCACGATCGCCACTCCAGAACCATTCGGCCTCATGGGCCAATCAGTATTTTGAAGCTAAATGGTATAGGCACAGTCAAATTGTTGAGTCCAGCTTATGCTGTTAATAAGTTTGCAGCTTGAAGATACGAAGGAAACCCGTCATTTGGCATCATAGTCATGTAATTGTTTCAATCAACAGCAATTTACTCCACGGGAAGGTAACTATTATTTCAACGCGATGTTTTAACCCAAAGTCATCGCTATGATTAACATCACCTTTGGTCTGTATCCTTTAGTTACAGGTTTCTCTTCCAAAAACCTACAGGTTGGTGTATGGTCCATAATACGGTCATATCTCATAAATTTAGTTTCTTTTATTTTTTAACCCACGACGCTAAAACGACGGGGTGTTATAAGTTAGAATGTCTGATTGACACAGGCCAGACCCTTAGGGCTACAACTTTAAAATTTCGCACACGTATTCCTTATGACGTTAGGCATCCACTAAGATAGGATTTTTCAAAATTCAAACCCCAAGGGGGGCAAGCAGGGGATGAAAGTTTGAATGGAAAATCGTCATTTTTGATATTCCGACATTCACGCTGGCGAAGCCGCGGGCACAAGCTAGTTTTTTTTTATACAAATTTTGTTTTTTGTTAATTTATCCATTTTTTGTTTAGTCCTTTTTTTTGAGACTAATATTTTTTTCTTTCTTTCATGGGACATGTGACATCTAGCAACATCTAAAATAACTCCAATTGTTCATTATTTTTGTGGCAGAAGTAGCGCACCAATCACAGAACTTCAGTCTTAAAACCATCCAGAAGACATTTCCTGTGTCAAAGATAGACCAGTGATAGTGAACTGTATTTAAAAACTCCCTGTTAAAAATTTATCGTGTTTGAGGTCGCGACCTTCAAAGTCGCCAGCCTTTGCATTAATTGTTACTTTACGTAACTCGTGTCACGGCATTTACAACTATTCCTAATTGTTATTATTCACTAAACTTCTGTAACTATAATGGATGTAAAAGTAACCTTAACGAAACCGATGAGCACTTGTTGTTCCAGCCATTGCTATTTTTTTTTTTGTTCTAGAGTATAGAAGGTTTCCAGGTATGGTCTAGAATAGATGGTCTAGCTAGACCATACATTTTTTTTTATGGTGGGTGGAAAATAACCCCTCCCGCTCTTGGGCAGAGCGGAAGGGAGTGTCAGACTTCTACTGACTAAAAACCTCCCATGTTCCTTCTTAGCCCTTCATGTCGAGGCCACGGTATCTCTTGCGAACAACCCGCAGCCCCGACGGGCAGCTAGACCATACCTTGGATACCTACAGAGATATGGGAGGTCAAAGTTCCAACTTTTCCACGAGATTTTTCACCCCATAAAAAGTCGTTTCTGCCGTATGATTTCTTTAGCTAGAAAAATACTGTGACATCTCGGTAATCCACCACCCAAAGTCCAAACTGGGGGTCTAAAATGGCTACTTTTGCAGATCATAATTTGAATTGTGTTAAAAACCGTAAAATGGACCTTTCATAATAGTAACTGCGTCTGTGACCATTTAGGAAAATAGATCATAGATATGAATTGCGTTAAAGTTCGTAAAATGGTCACATTATGATCTGCTAAAGTCCATTTTAGACCCCCTAGTTGATGGACGCCACATTTCGGTTTTTCTAGAATTTTAATTGAGTAATCGTTGTTCTTGAAAACTCTTGGAAGGAATTGGGAGAAGCCTTTGCCCAGCAGTGGGACAGGGTAGGCTAAAGAAAAATAAAATCGTTGTTCTGTATGGCTGGGGGTGATTTTCAGTTTTGGTGGATAATTTTAAATTGTAGTGGTCACACTTGACTTTGAACTGAAATATTCCAAAGAGTTATCGAGATATTCTGAGCCCTCGAAGCCTAACCTTGAAGGTTCTTCCAGCTGGAACTTTCTATTCTTATAGGTACTAACGTACTGGGTAATTACCCATATGTATAATATGTACCAGTACCCAACTAACCCAAAAAAAAAAAAAAAAACACCCTGGGGAAGTCCCATCACCATACCTCATTATCACCTGTATATAATCTGTCACCATTACATTGTTGTGAACCAGTCTGAAGGCCACTGCGTTCGTGGAAATTACAGTTAATGAAACTCGTTGTCAAAACACAAACTTGTAGATAAAAGCCGACTAGATTGGCCAGAGAAGGTGGAAAACTTAATTGTTGGTTTCTGAATTCAGTATTTGATGTTTTGAACTTGTCAAACGCGACTTCAGTTTTAAATTGTGAGTACTACTACATTACATCCACGGCGACGGTCTCACTGAAAAAATAGGTGTAAACCTTTGAATAATACATTTGGGTAATACATTCATTCATCATCAGCCTATAACGTTTCCACTGCAGGGACTCACGCTCGCTCTAGGAGAGGTGGGCTATAATCCACTACGCGGGTCCAATGCGGGATGGTAGATGCCACATGTCTTCGAATTGTTTGGTTCTAAGACATGCCGGTTTCCTCAAGATGTTTTCCTTCACCGTTTTGAGAGCAGTGATGAAATAAATAACACAAAGTAATGCGCCTTCTTGGATTCTGTTCGTTAGTTCGGGCTACCACTGCTTCATACATTCATTACGTTGAAGGAATCTCAACTCAAAGTTCGCAATTAAAAAACGGCTCCTTAGTCTGTATTTTTAGAAGAGAAGGACAATTTAAATATATATCGTTGAATACTCCGATCAGTTCATCGTGTTGTGGTGTATAATTCTCATTAGCAAATCAATGTCTTCCAGTAACTTCGCCATAAGTCATCTAATACGGGATGAGTAATCTCCGTTTATGAATGAATGGACATGTCCTTCAGGTTCCCCTATTTGTAGTACGAGAGAGCTGATTCATCTCATTCATCTTACGACCACAAACACTATGGGTGTTGCCAGAATATGTAGCTTTATTTCAATGCTCTCTCTTTAAGTGATGGCACGGTTGGCACAGTGGCTGAGCGATCGACAGCTGCACTGTGTGTCGCGGGTTCGATCCCCGTACGAAACGAATATGTGTATGACCTACAGTTAGTTGTTGCGGGTCTGGGTGTTTCTGTATGTGCGTTTAAATGTTTGTTAACGCACCCACGATACAGGAGAAACTGAGATGACGAGTAATAGAGAAGAATGGAAGAAAAAGACATGCTGCACCGATCCCAATTTAATAGGGATGTTTCCTGACTAAAAAAAATATGATTCTAATTAGTCCGTCTGTTAGATTATCGAAAAGTAATTGGATAGGTATTTTTTGTTTTATCAAATTATAAAAAATTGACGAAGATAAGACGCGTCAAAGTTTTGAGTGGGGGGTCCTGACGTCACTCACCGGTAAAGAATGTCATACTAATGTCTTAGAATATGACGTCACACGAGTTTTCAACGCACTGTATCGTCTTCATTGTTTGTTTACGTGAAAAAAGGAAAAATACGTGTCCAATATTTTTTGGAAATCTATCTGACGGACTAATTACATTTTTTTAGTTAACTACCCTACTGCGGTAACGGCAAGAGAATGATAAACTTACTACAAAAATAGACAGATAAAGAAATTAAGTTTCTTGTTTCATTTGTTAAGGATTTTGAAGACAAGAACCTTGCTTTTCGCATTTCAGGTTTTTATTTGACTTACTAGCTGTGCCCGCGACTTCGTTCGCGTGGTTGTCGGAAACTAAAATGCGTCGCTTAGATAAAAGAACATTAAATCATTGCCCTACGTTAACTTACTGCCGCTGTAGAAAATAAGAAGAGGGTAATGCAAAGTACTGACTATGTCTAATACTAAAGTTTAGATGGATGGGTGTTTGTTTCAACCACGTCAGAACGGCCGAACGGATCTTGAAGAAATTTGAAACAGGTACATTATAGTCGACAGGTACTGTCGTTGGCGCGTTCGTGTTCCACGCGCGCCTAAAAGATATGTCAGCAACAATTAAGGGTCCTCTCTCGAAAAAGCTTAAAAACAGCGTGCAGATGAAGCGGTTTTTCACCGGGACTTACAGAGAAATTACATCTGAGAATTTTTTTTAGTAATCTACATGATATGACACGTAATTTGGTTTAGCCACAATTTTTGTATCGGTATCACATAATAAGAAAAAAAATCCACAAAATCACCTCCAAATCGTTGAATGGAACCATTTTACTCCTTCATTTTTTAACAAAATAATATAAAAAAAATATCTACTGCTTTGAAATACAAAGGAAAATAATTTGGTTTTGTTACTTTTTAAAAACATGTATTATTTTAATTATAATAAATGAAAAACGCGTCCGTTTAGAGTCCGTATCTACGACCGAGAGAGGTAGTTTGTATGCACAAGGTCATTGGCGTGAATACAAGCCTTAAGGGGTCCTTTCGGGCCCCTTAATTGTTGCTGCCGTCGTCTGCCGGAGCTGACGGTTGTCCGCAAGAGATACCACGGCCTCGAAACACAAAGAGCTAAGAATAAATGTGAAAGTCTGACACTTTCTTCTGCTCCGCCCAGAGCGGGATGAGCCATTTGATAATTTACGAACCACAAAAAAGGGGGGATTAGAGGCTGTTTCGAGAGGTACCTGTACCGAATCTGGGACATCCAATCTGAAATGGAACGCCTTCACCTCCTTCTGCGAAACAGTAATGCTAGCGAAAGAGGTGAACGTAAGAGGGACACAACCCCTCTTCCCAGCCGCCGCGGGAGACGCTCCGGGCCTCGGGGGCCACAATGGCTTCCGGCCACCGTAGGCGCGGGCCTGTGAACGGTGAGTAACGGGCTAGTTAATCGTTCGTCCGTCCTATGACGATGGAGGCGCGTTCGTGTTGTGTGCGTGTGTCTCAAAGCGATGTTAGCAACATTGAAGGGGCCCCCAAGGACCGGCCCCCGTCGGGGCTGCGGGTTGTTCGAAAGAAATACCGCGGCCTCGACACATAGGGCTAACAACACACCACATCTATATAAATACATGTTTGGTGCAGTGGCTGGACGATTAACAGTAGCACTGCGTGTCGCAGGTTCGATTCCCACACGGTACAAAAAAAATATGTCGTGGGTTTTATCTAATTTTAATTTAGTTTAAAAAAAATAGTATTTTTATACTGTGTAATTGGTAAATCTTTATTTGTTGACTATTCACGAAACATATGTTTATTTAATAGCACCGCGGTTCAGAAAATGACATCAAATGAATAACGCCATCTGTCGAAGACGAAGATAAACTGCTAAAAAAGAGCGATCAAACACACTATAGGGTTTTAGGCTATGTAGATTTTGAAAGCAGCGTCATTTAGACTAATATCTACGTACCTTTTGCTATCATAACTTATTTAAAGTTATCTTGTGAAGGCATTTATTAATAAGTACCATATTCGTTCAATAGATGTCGTTGCTTGTCTCATTGTTGACCATAATGATAAGTTCTTCTTGAAAACTATAAATGGCTGTAGGGCGTTGGATGACCGAAATAATATACTTCTTTTCTTCTTTAATCTTCTTTTATTAATTATAACACGTAAAAATACTTGGAGTCCGTCTTTCGTCTTAGGTTAGCTCGCCATACTCCCTTTCTCCCTCACACACATGCTCTCTCCTTCATTCACCGCTGCGTTCATACTATCTAACTTATTTAATATTTTGCTGCGTTCCGAATTAACATCCTACAACTCGGCCATTCTGCTTTCAGTCTGCCCTCAGACTGACTCTACTACAAAAAAATAAACTAAGCTGAATAAAGTTTACACACTAAGTTTGCTAACAATCTAGAAGGTTTAGAACTAAATTAACAACACAATGCTTGTTCCTAAATGAAAATAAACTTAACATTATATTACTCCTTACTTATAATTATAATACACTCAAAAAGCCATTCACTCCTTTAACAATACTCCAGCAGCTAAGTATCATCTAATACAATCTAAAATCTTACTTACTACTTAAATGTTTAGGTACATTTGTTACACAGAATTACTATTATGGTTTTTTACACATTAGGTATTTTAATTCTTTGTTTATTACATAGTCTTATTAAGTTACACTTCCTTAAACTTTAACTTTACACAGAATTACAGATATTATGCAGTTTATTAGTACTCACTTAAATTTTACACTGATATAAAATAACTGATACCATGAATTAGTTGCTAGTTATGATACAACAACCTATCAACATTACTCATCCTAATAACCAAAATAGCATGGAAAGTCAGCTGTGCTCAATGGTAAGTATGAAATATTAAGTAGGCATTATTTTATGAATGAAATAAATTGAAATGATAACAAGATATCTTTGAATTAAGGCCATCTTTTCATAAAGTCTACTCCTGTTGTGGTGTGTTTTGGTCCCTCCTTACTATTATCTAATTTTCTTACTTCGTACCTATCTTTTCCTAAATCTTTTACTACTTTATAGGGTCCAAAGAATTTTTGTTTTAATTTTAATGCATTTCCAAATTGAGTTCTTTGTATTGCTATGATATCCCCCATTTTATATTTCTGTCCTTCCCTTCTTTTACTATTAAAATTTCTTCTGTTTTCTTCTTGAATTTTTAATATCTGAGCTTTTGCTTCTTTCCTTAAATCATCTCTTTTGTCTATGAATTCTTTTCTGTTTTCTTCTTCCAAATATTCTAAAATTTTCATGTCTTCTTTAAGTTTAATTTTAGTCCCTGTTAACAATTCAAAAGGCGATGTTTGGATGGATCTTTGATATGAACTGTTTATTACCCTCTGAACTTTACTAACATGTTTGTACCACAATGCAGGTTCTTCAATACACATCTTGGTCAATACAGAGATAATGATCCGATTCATCCTTTCAGCTTGACCATTTCCACGAGGTATTCCTGTTGTTATTGTAATATGCTCTATCTCCTCTTCCTGACAATAATCTTCAAATTCTTTTCCTGTGAATGCTGTTCCTCTGTCAGTCACTATACGTCTGGGGTTTCCATAATCCTTTTGATGTATTTTTAATTTATCCACCGTTTCCTTTGCTGTTACAGTCTTAACTGGGTATATCCATACAAACTTTGTATATCCATCTATGACAGTTAAGATATAGTTATACATCTTCTTGGTAGCATCCAAAGGTCCTAAATGATCACAATGAAGCGTATCAAATGGCAGTTCTCCTTTTGGTATTGGGTTTAAAAATCCTTCCTTCCTTCCTGTATTCCTGCTAGCTAGTAGGCAGGGCACACATGTAGATATTACCTTTTCAATTTTATTATCTAACTTAGAAATGTAATATTCTTGTTCTATTATGTCTCTTATTTTCTTTTTTCCAAAATGTCCAATACAATGAGCTCTTCTAATAATTTCAAGATCCATTACTTCTGGAACAACCAATTTCTTTTCTTCACCTTTATAGATAACGTCATTTTCAAGCATATAGTCTTCATACTTATTTCCCTTGAGAACTTCTTTAATTGCCTTCAGTCCTGCATCTTCTTCTTGAGCGTTCTGTATGCGAAAATGGAGTTCATTTTGAATAACGCATATATTTCGACTTAAAGCGTCGACATGTTGCATCTTCTCACCAGGTCTGTGCATAATAGTATAATTAAAATCTTGCAGGTACATAATCCATCGGGCTACTTTAGCTGAAACATCTTTTTTTTGTTAAAGTCTTCTGAAAAGCTTGACAATCAGTGATTATGGTAAATGGAATTCCTATTAGGTATCTACGAAACTTTTTCACGCCTTCTATCACTGCCAGTGCTTCCAGTTCATAACTGCACCACTTTTGCTGAGTTTCACCAGTCTTTCTGCTCATGTAATGAACAGGGTGCATGCTACCATCTGTAGAATCCTTTTGCATCAGCACTGCAGCATATCCGTACTTGCAGGCATCTGTGTGTAGTTCCGTCTTTAATTGTGGATCAAATATCTTTAAAACAGGTTCACAACATAGACATTGTTTTAACTTCAAAAATGCATTTCTTTGATCTTCTTCAAAATAAAATTCTTTCTTCTTTAACAGGTCACTTAGAGGTCGTGCTACCATAGCATAATTGGGAACAAATTTCCTAAAGTATGAGGTTAACCCAATGAAGCTTTGAACTTCTTTAAGATTTTTTGGCACAGGAAACTTTTGCACTGCTTCCGTTTTCTCCTTTGAAGGCTGCACTGTTCCATTGCATACCACATGACCAAGGTATTCTACTGACCTTTGTAGTAACTGTGTCTTCTTCCAATTGATCTCGAGACCATACTCTGCAGCTACCTTCAGTACCTCTTGAAGTCTTTGAACTGCCTGGTGTTCGTCTTCAGCCAGGATAATTAAGTCATCAATAAAAATAAGTAGAACTCCTCTTCTTACAAAGTCGGTGAAAATAATGTTGATATATCTGGTAAAAAATTTGGGACAAATTGATAAACCAAAGGGTGCTCGTAGGAATTCAAACTGACCTTCTGGGTTGCTGGTCACAAACGCAGTATATTTTATTGAGTCCTCGTCTACTGGTAAATGGAAAAATCCATTCTTTAAATCTAAAGTGCTAAAAACCCTAGCTGTACACAATTTATCTATGTGATCATTAATTACTGGCAAGGGATATTCGTCTCTCACCATCTTCTGATTTATCTTCCTGTAATCCACACAGATTCTCGTACTTCCATCTTTCTTCTTCACCAAAACGAGGGGACTGGCATATTCCGAATAGCTAGGACGTATGATGCCATTAGCCAACCACTCTTCTATTTGATGTTTTACAATGTCTTCTTCTTGCAAAGCTAGACGCCGTGGACGCTGTACTACTGGTATGTCATCTTTCAATACTATTTTTAATTTTATTGGAGCTTCTTTAATCTTTAAGGGTTTGTAATTATCTACTATATTTTTAACTTGCATTGGTACTTCACTTTCATCAGTGTAACTGGAAAGTAAACACTGTAAATACGAACTATCATAACACTGAGGCCTTATCTCAATGATACCTTTGTTGATCATGGTAATAGTATTAACCAGGAAAGTTTGCCCAAGAATAACTGCGTACGGTATGACACCTTTAGGCACTACATGAAAACAAACTTCATAACAATGACAATCTATTATCAAATTAATTTTAAACTTACCCATCGAGTACACCTTACTTGAACCAAGACCGGTTAGCAACATTGTTTCAGCTTCACATTTAACAGATAGCATCTCGTACACATCGTGAGATATTAAATTTAGGTCGCTGCCCGTATCTATTAAACAATGTACTGTGATACCGCCTATAATAACACTTTTAACCGATTTATTCACTGCACTTTTATTGTTTACATTCAGAACACTGAGGTTACTATTTTGACACTGACATTGACAACCACTTTCTTTCCCGTTTGACATCAGCGTGCTATCTCGTTCACTCTCCGTTCCGTTATCCGGTGATTGATTTTGAGCGAACATGGAACGCGCCTTGTTAGCTCCACTTCCGCCATCATTCCGACACGTCGATGGTTCGCACTTCCCCTTCCCGCTTCCGCTGGCGCCTCCTTCTTGACATTCGGTACCAATATGGCCGAATTGGTTACATTTGAAGCACTTGGTACCTTTTTTGCATGAACTCGCCACATGACCTTTTTCTCCGCACTTGAAACAGCGATACACTTTATCACTTGCGTTTTCCTTGACGTTAGTGTCATCTGCTTTAGCTTGCTTTGAGGATTCGCGACACTCGCGCTGCTTGTCCGCCGTACCGCGTGGATTTCCTCGTTTCTGCATCTTCTGCTTCATAGCTTCGTATTGTGCCAATTTTTCCTTAAGAACCGCATAAGTTGTAACACCATACAGACCAATTTTATTCTGCTCGTAATCGGCAATCCCGTCTATTATATATTGGATGGAAACGTAATCGGCGAACTTAGCCCTTTTTCCGAGCTCCTTCATGGTGAGCATGTATTGGTAATAGCTCTCATTGTTACGTTTTTTACGAGCCGCCATGATTTCATGCATTTGCTTGGTATTTACCGAATCTGGAAATTCCTTTATCAGGGCGTTCCTCAATTCCTCGTACGATTTGAATGGCTTTTCCGTTCGTAACCATAACTCAGCAGTTCCGGTAAGCGATCTTCTGGCTATGATGAGCTTTTGTTGAGCCGTCCAACTGAAGATTTCGGCATTGTCTTCGATGTCTTGTGACCACTTCGAAGACGAGTAGGTCATGTCTTCACCATCAAATTTAACTATGGTGTCTACCATGCCATATTGTAAGGGTTGAATTTTTGTTTCCATGGTATTGTCATTGGCCATGATGTCTTCCGTCGTAAAATAATAATTTTCCACCGGCGCGAGCACACGTTTTTTCGTAATGGCCGCCGTCGTTGTGCCGGTGTTTTTTTTTCTTCGTGACTTTCTTCGTTAAAATACACCTTTTATTATTACGGTCGATCCCGGACGAGGCTGTAGGGCGTTGGATGACCGAAATAATATACTTCTTTTCTTCTTTAATCTTCTTTTATTAATTATAACACGTAAAAATACTTGGAGTCCGTCTTTCGTCTTAGGTTAGCTCGCCATACTCCCTTTCTCCCTCACACACATGCTCTCTCCTTCATTCACCGCTGCGTTCATACTATCTAACTTATTTAATATTTTGCTGCGTTCCGAATTAACATCCTACATGCATATATCTTTTGATAGAGAGCACCGATTACGATGAAACAAAGCCTAAGTAATAGCCCAAGTTACGCACAATATTTATGTATAAAAGTTACCTACATTCGTTTCGTAAATTTGACGTGATGCTTAGTCATCGAAACAGACAAACAGACAAACAGACAAAAATTCCAAAAATGCTGGAAATGTGTTCTGTTGGTTATACTTTAATACCCTGACAATTTTTTTTTTTAATATTTTCGATGTACAAAAAAGATTTTTCTACAGATTTATTATATGTATAGAAGATATAGATTTCACATAAGTTTAGATCAATGTGTATGCTGAACCACAGAACAGATAGAACCTCTTTTATCTGTTCTGTGTGCTGAACAGTTAAGATTGGAAAGCCAAAGTTACATAACATCAGACCTGTATTCCCTGAAGGGTAAGACAGAGGTATCCAATTAGTACACTCACATTTCACCAGTTTAAGCAAAACTATAGTATTCAACGAATTTTGTTGGTGACCTTACCTACAATATAATCTTTTTAAACGTTTGACGTGTCGTCGGTAATAGGTACGTACCTATTCAAATAGGTAGGTACCTAATTCATTGATGAGTCCACCGCATTGTTATGTATAACCTATACCTGCCATAGAGGATTAGTTGAATAAAAACCCAAGGAAAGTGTACCATACTATAACATAACGTTGTCTGTATGTATGTATATGTGCATTCGAACACGTACAATGTACATACTCGTATGTAAGAATCATCATCTGCCTAGCCTTTTCCCAACTATGTTGGGGTCAGCTTCCAGTCTAACCGGATTCAGCTGAATACCAGTATTTTACATGGAGCGACTGCCTATCTGCCCTCCACAACTCAGTTAATACTAGGTAATACGATCCCTTTGGTAAGACTGGATGTCAGAGTTTCAGGTCACTGACTACCTGTAACGACTGCCAAAGATCTATATATGACAGCCGGGACCAACAGCTTAACGTGCTTTCCGAGGCACGGAGAAAACTCGGTATGTAATGGGCTGTCACCCATCCACAGATCAACTTAGGCAAGCGCAGCTTAACCTAAAGAACGATCCGAGTGGCAGTTCTTATTAAGCCATGATAAGCCAAGCCTGGTATGTAAGAATATGTCATAATAATATATAGTACCAAAGCAATATGGGTGGTATTTGTTATGTAATACCGTGGAGGTATGTCTATTTACTTGTGACGTAATACATGAAGGTACCTATCCTGGCCCATGAGGATGGGTAGGCAGAAATGACAGAATGCATAGTCTATCTTGTATTCCACTGCTGGACAAAGATTCTATTATAATTACATATTATTATTTTTTATATTTTGGCCCTTATTTTAACGGTGGAACGAGCTAACCCAGAATAAGCCTATAAACTCGCGACTTAAATAGATTAAAATGGGGTCAAATGTAACTGAGTATTTTAAGATATTTAATTATTTGTATTTTATTTATTTATGCAATAATCATATATTTATTATGCAGAGGTGTACCGAATAGCATATCCACATTTCGCCAGTGTCTACTGTAAAAGGGGGCGAGCCTATTTCCATTTAATAAACCGGGTACAAAATGTACAAATCCAGACACTGTGACTGCCACTGAGAAAGTCCTGTCATCATATCATATTTTGCCTGACCCGGGAATTGAACCCAGGACCTCATGCTCAGCAGTCACACTTGCTATCACTAGACCAACGAGACAGTTTGTTGATTGTGTTTCATTCATTTACAACCAAAATGACACCACAAACTAAAATCCGTTTCCTATTAAAAGTGTCGAAAAACTAACGTCATGACATACTTTAGAGAACAGTTTGACATTTCATAGACAATACTAGAGGCTGCCGGACCGGTCCTCTACGTCCGACATTAGGCAACATATCACAGTATTACGACAGTCCATTAATATATACGTCATTATTTTAATGTAATACGTAGGTATGTTTTTTCCTCTACCTATATGAGTAAATGACGCCCATCTTGAGCGAAAAGCGTAAAATGATTTATTTTTTGCGTCAGATATAATTGTTGAGCTATTTTCGGATTTATAATCCAACATAAATATAATTCAAATATTTATTTATTTAATTTGGCTCCTCACACAAGGCTCAGCCAGCCAGCAGGCGCAGCTTTATCACAAGGTTATCGAAAGAGTTCCAAAAAAAACCTAACAACTTAGCTAATAAGTATTTCTAATGACCTTTACGATGTACGAAATGAATAGAAAAATAAAACAGACACCACCTAATAAGGTTCTAAGTACATAAATATGAATTATCATTATAATAGATTTAATCAGTCAAAAGTTGTTTTCATTGATTAACAGCTTTGACTGTGACATATATATATATACACTTATCAAAAGGCTATTTTCTTTTGCTTGTATCACAAAAACGATATCTCCTTATTCTCACGGTGATATCTGATGAAACTACGATAATATGTTATGTTATGTAGGTATTATGGTTGCAAGTTAAATTCTTATGATGTAAGTTAACCGGTTTTTTGACCCGACCTTGGTGCTGAGGCAAGGCAGTCATCTTTTTGTGAGATACGATGAGTCAGCATGTTTATAAGGTACTAGCTGTTCCCGGCATGCGTTGCAATGCCCTTTTTCCTACCTACTACCTGCCTGTGTACCAACTACCTACCTACCTACTACCTCCTACCCTACCTACCTACTACCCTACCTACCTACCTACTACCCTACCTACCTACTACCCTACCTACCTACCTACTACCCGACCTACCTACTACCCTACCTACTACTCTACCGACTACCCTACCTACTTACTACCCTACCTACTACTCTACCTACTACCCTGCCTACCTACCTACCACTTTCTCACCTTTTAAACCTTCCCTGGACTTCCACGAATAATTCAACACTATAATTAGCCAAATCGGTCCAGCCGTTCTCGAGTTTTAGCGAGACTAACGAACAGCTATTCATTTTTATATAATATAGCTGTACCCCGCGTGCGTTGCAATGCCCTTTTACCTGCCTACGTACCAACTACCTACCACCTACCTATTACCTACCTACCTACATACTACTAATTTCTCACCTTCTCTGGACTGCCACAAATGTTTCAAAACCAAAATTAGACAAATCGGTCTAACCGTTCTCTAGTTTTAGCGCGACTAACTAACAGCAATTAATTTTTATATTATACGCAAACACCATTTGAAAAATCGTTTTTCTATTGGGAAAGAAACAGTAATTATTTGTGATTATTGTGATAATGTCGTATGGTCTGTTTGAAGTTGTCATTCGTTGACTGAACAACTGAACGTCACTCAATTGTTTTGCCTTCCCGGAACCTCTCCACTAACACTTGAACTTTATAGGTACGGTATTAAAGCTCAAATTGATTTTACGTTTTAGTTAGAAAACGTTTGTATGGGAAAAAGAAAAGGGCTGTTTTTAGGGCTTTTCCGGCCATTATTCGAATTTTTCTCGCCGTAAGAACCATCCTTGAACTTCAACGAACATTTAAAAAAAAAATCAGCCAAATCGGTCAAGCCGTTTTCATGCCAAGTCGTGACAACGGAAAACGGGTTTCATTTTTATATATATAGATGTAGTGTCTTCACTACATAGTATAAAACAAAGTCGCTGTCGCTGTCTGTCCGTCCCTATGTATGCTTAAATCTTTAAAACTGCGCAACGGATTTTGAAGCGGTTTTTAGGGTTCCGTAGTCAACTAGGAACCCTTATAGTTTCGCCATGTCTGTCTGTCTGTCCGTCCTCGCTTAATCTCTGTGACCGTTAGCACTAGAAAGCTGAAATTTGGGACCAATATGTGTATCAATCACGCCGACAAAGTGCTAAAATAAAAATTGGAAAAAAATGTTTTATTAGGGTAGCCCCCCTATATGTAAAGTGGGAAGTGTTTTTTTTTTTAATTTTAACCCTAATGTGTGATATATTGTTGGAAAGGTATTTAAAAATGAATAGGGGTTTACTAAAATCATTTTTTGATAATGTCAATAATTTCGGAAATAATCGCTCCAAAAGTAAAAAACAAAGCGTCCCCCCCCCTCTAACTTTTGAACCATAAGTTTAGAAAATACGAAAAAAATCTGAAAAGTAGAACTTTATAAGGACTTTCTAGGAAAATTATTTTGAACTTGGATGGAAACAACAGATGGAAACTGCAGTTAACCAATATAATTTGGTCCCTGAATCGTATGAGCGCCTATACAATCCAGAGGTCAAGTTTCATTTGCCCAATTTTTTTTTTAACTTCGTTTACATAATATTTTATTATCTACGGAACCCTACACTGAGCGTGGCCCGACACGCTCTTGGCCGGTTTTTTTAATAGATAGAGTGACTCAAGAGGAAGGTTTTAGTATATAATTTAACCGACATCCACGCGGGTGAAGCCGCGGGTATCAGCTAGTGTTGTATAACGCTATAAAGGCGTGGTTACTGTGGCTTGCGTATGTCGGAAGTTCGATTCTCATCCCGATCTTTGTATGACCTTTTTTTTTTGGCGGGTGGAAAATCATCAAATAAGTCCCGCTCTTGGGCAGAGCGAAAGGGAGTGTCAGACTTCTACTGACTAAAAACCATCCATGTTCCTTCTTAGCCCTTGTGCCGAGGCCGCGGTATCTCTTGCGAACAACCCGCAGTCCCGACGGGCGTCGGCCCATCTTTGTATGACCTTACAAGTATGTTGGATGTTCTGCGTCGAGACCAGTAACATGAACATCTTATAAGTAGAGATGAAGATGTAGAAAAACTGATAGACAGAACCGAGAATCGAACCTCCATAGACCAACGGGGCTGTAACATAATTCAAATACTACCACAATACTTGCTGCCCTACTGTCCGTAGGTACAGTATGTTTAATATATGTATACTCTTCTTTTTTTACTTACGAATTTTATTTGATAACTATTGAACCAAATGTTTTAAGACTAGGGAAGCGGCAAACTTCGCTGCGGTTTCGGGTCTGGGTGTGTTGTGTATGTGAGTTTAAATGTTTGTAAACGCACCCACGATACAGGAGAAATTCCTAATGTGGGGCAACGTTTAAAAAAAATAAAAACTGTTCTGGTGGGTTTATAAAATGTACAACATTTTTGGTTGATTTTTTAGTTTTTCAGTTAGTACTGGGTCTGATCTGAAAGTCTGACATCCAGTCTTACCAAAGAGTATCGTATTACCTAGTATTAACTGGGTTGTGGAGGTCAGATAGGCAATCGCTCCATTTAAAATACTGGTATTCAGCTGCATCCGGTTAGACTGGAAGCCGACCCCAACATAGTTGGGAAAAGGGTAGGCAGATGATGAGTTAGTACTGGGTAATATTTATCAACTAGTTGTCCGGACCTGTTGGACCTCCGCCATCCAGTTAGGTACTGAATAAAATTCTACCCAGATTTCTTCACTCTGCCATGGCCCCGTATGGGTTATACATAACATAGCACCTGTAATCTACGAAAGGCATTCAGAGGTGTACCTAATTACACCCACATTTCGTCAGTTATGTTTAAGTCCCATGTAATAGGAGACGAGCTTATTGCCATCAACCGGGCACCAATCCAGGCTCCGTGGCTGTTACTGAGAAATTTCTAATGGTAAAACCAAAAAACAGTTTTTCCGACCCGGGAATCGAACCCAGGACCCCATGCTCAGCAGTCGCGCTTGCAACCACTAGACCAACGAGGCAGCCGGGTTGAACATGTCACAAATATTAGCTAGTCAGACTAAAATGATATCTACAAAGTCTAGTTTGTAACAGGGAGTGTAAATGTATGAGGGTCATAAAGGTTTACTGAACCGTCGTCGGTTTCAAGCAAAGAAAAATAGAAATATAAAAAAAACTGGCCAAGTGCGAGTCGGACTCGCACATGAAGAGTTCCGTACCGTGCTGAGGGTTGCTCAAAAGAGATACCGCGGCCTCGGCACAAAGGCTAAGAAGGAATATGGGTGGTTTTTAGTCAGTAGAAGCTCGCCCAGAGCGGGAGGAGTCATTCGATGATTTTCCACCCCCAAAAAAAAAACGGTTCCGTACTGCGTCGTAGTAGGAAAGCTAATTTTAAATTAATTTTGTGATATGTTTGTTTTTCATAGTGTTTGTATGAATGACACAGTTATATATCTCAAAAACTGCTAACTATGTCTCGTCCAAACCAATTTACGTTGAAAGTTTTTATTGTGCCCTACAGCATACATTTTTTTGAGATTCTTCACTCTCTTAGTTTAAAAGTTAGAGGGGGGGGAAAACATTTTATTAATTTAGGATTGACTTTGAGAAAAAGTGATTTTAGAAAACTTAATGTCATTTTTAAAGACCTATACCTCACACAAATAGGTTTGATGATAAAAAACTGGAACTTAAACTCTTTTTTTACCCCTTAAACTCTTTTTTTTGTATTTGTATAAAAAACGTAAAGCGTTTCACAGAATACATCGACGTACCAAGTTTCAACTGTATAGTCTTAATAGTTTCCGAATAAAGTGGCTGTGACATACTGACGGACAGACGGACAGACGGATATGATCTCGACGAATCTATAAGGGATTCGGTTTATTGCCATTAGGCTACGGAACCCTAAAAACAGTTATATCCAGTGAACGAATTTATTTTCGTTCACTGGTTATATCTATTGCTTGAAATTTTAGTTCATTTGTACAAATTAATTCATGTTGTGGTTCTTGAGCTAGATATATGAGGAGCTCGTGGCTTAATAAGAACTGCCACTCGGGTCGATCTTTAGGTAAAGCTGTGCTTGCACACATACCGAGTTTCCTCCGTGCCTCGGAAAGCACGTTAAGCTGTTGGTCCCGGCTGCCATATATAGATCTTTGGCAGTCGTTACAGGTAGTCAGTGACCTGAAATTCTGACATCCAGTCTTACCAAAGAGTATCGTATTACCTAGTATTAACTGGGTTGTGGAGGTCAGATAGGCAGTCGCTCCATGTAAAATACTGGTATTCAGCTGCATCCGGTTAGACTGGAAGCCGACCCCAACATAGTTGGGAAAAGGCTAGGCAGATGATGATGATGTTCTTGACCTAGATTTGTATGTTGTTAAAACTAGACTATTATAATTATTGGCTTCACATGGGCTCCACAGATTGTTAGATGATAAGAAATGCTTTCAATATATAGGGATGATTGAAAGTGAATGCTTAGATGGTTTGGTCATGTGGGGAGGATGAATACGGAACCCCTAACCCTACCCTAAAATTGTAGTTATTTCTATAAACCTCGTATTTATTGTTAAGAATCTAAAATAAAATAATCAAATTCCGACTGAAACCAGCATTAGAATTTTAGTAACCTAACCAATTCTACAAGATCTTAAACAAACTAGTTAAATAAATTATATATAAATACCTAACATATATATTTACAGGTATTACCTAATAGCCATCACTTTCTATTTCAGTCTGACCGGGGATTCCCCCTGTGCGCTTCGATGGGTATGTATTGTGAGCTGTCTATCCGTGTGTCACTATTGACCTCGGAAACTGCTCGGTTACGGATCATTTACTTTCACTGGGGTCAAGGCTTTTTGATTTTTAACATATTATTTCCTATTTTTTTTATCACGTTTAACATAATTTTTGGTTCTTCTTCAATTTCATCGTGTGTTTAGTGCCTTACCTCGCGTCAGTTTTTATGCCTCTGACTTTTGGTTTATATTTTATTACATAACTAGCTGTTGCTCACGGCTTCGCCCGCGTCAAATTATATACTAAAACCTTTCCCGAGAACCACTCTATTCATTGGTGAAAACAGCATGAAAATCGGTGGAGTAGTTTTTGAGTTTATCGCGAACAGACAGACAGACGCGGTGGATGGATTTGTTTTATGATATGTAGTGATGATAAACGAGTATTAGAGAAGTATGGACGAAGAAGACATGCTGCTCCGATCACAAATGAATTGGGATAAGGGCAAGAGAATGATGTTGATGATAATTTTATAACTCTCTTCACCAGTTTTGTTTACAATAGAACCCAGAACCTAATACTCAACAGTCTCGCTTGCGACCACTAAGCCAAACAGACAGGAAAATATTTTTAGTAACTTTTTATTTATCAACTCCACATCTGGTTTCGCTATTTCCAAAAACCCAGATCTGATCAAAAATAAAAGAAGATTTTGCTGTTTTAAATTCAAATATTATTACACGCTTAGTTATTGTAACAAATCATAATAAAACTAGATTCGTTTGCCTTCTTTACAAATGTATACAAGAACAGCGTGCATGATTAATTAATGAGTTCAAAACGTTTACGTATCTAATCAAAAACACTTGTCGAATGAGCGTACCAATCGACCCATTGATTGGCGGACAAACCCACTTTGAGACCCGAGATCTGCGCACGCGCTTACGAGGTTGAAATACAACATATACGCGCAGAAGAACAATAATAATTTTTGAATATAGGTGGGTACAAATGGTGTAGTTAGTTTTTCACAAGTGGGGTCCAGATTTTAAAGCACATTAAAAAAATCTATTTAGTTGTAAGTCATTTTATACAGGATGTTAACGAACCCTTCATGAATAAGCAATATTATCTGACCCACCGTTGTTTAAATGGTTGAGATTTTTTAGATTACGAATCGATGAAACTTTATTGTCCTTTTATATTTTACTAGGTGATGCCCGCGGTTTCGCCCGTGTCAAATTATATATTAAAACCTTCCTCGTGAACCACTCTATCCTATATATCTAAATATTAGTGAAAATCGGTGCAGTAGTTTTTGAGTCAATCGCGAACAGACAGACAGACGCGATTAACCTGACTACCTGTCCGAATGAAATACCGCGACCCCGGAACACAAAGGGCTAAGAAGGAACATGGGCGAGTTTTAGTCAGTAGAAGTCTGACAGTCGCTTCCACTCCGCCCAGAGCAGCCCTTCCTGCTCTGGGCGGAGTGGATGCGAGTGTCATTAGATGATTTCCTATCCACAAAAAAAGATGTTTTAACCTTTTGCTCTTTATCTATACGTTACAGTGATGACGTATTTCCTGCACACCATTACTAACTAGTTCTGTGGCTGTCGTCACAGCAGTTAAAAAATAAAACCGACTTCAAAAAAAAAAACACAAAAAAAGTGAAAAATAAACTTTAGAAGAAAAATTAGCTTCTGAAGTCGGTGACTTTTGTTTGTTTGATTTCGTTTTTTTGCCACCGACCTCAAAATCTGATTTTTCTTCTAAAGTTTATTTGCTACTTTTTAGTGGTTCACATGTGCGTGATGTTACGTTATGATTTTATGAAGGTGTAAACAATAAATAGACATGAGATTTCAGCAATTCCAGTCCATTTACTATCATTTATTGAGAAGTTTCGTTGCCTATCTCCGAAGTTCTTCATCAGATCTTCACCAAATTGAAATGGAAACACTCCGAGAAAGTACTCTTCCAAAAACCACCCAAAGCACTTCAAGTGAGCCTATAAAATTTGAAAACTTCTCTCTATTTCGCCAGGATCTCATCATCAGATCATGACTTGATGATCATGGGACCACCTGGGAAGTAAATCCTTTCAAACAAAAAAAAACTTGAGAGGTGTCAAGGAACACCCGGATGGAACGAAGTTATTGTTATTATTTTTTAATATGTAAAAAAAAAAAAAAAAAAATGTAGAAATGAAAATATCTGGCTTGCTTTCTATAAGAGAGAGAGAGACAGACAGAGAAACATGCGACGCCGCACAGCTTACAATAGCTTACTATAGCAAAAAGTGTCGTGACAACTTTTCGTAAGAATTTTTTCCGTCTAGCCCCCTTTCACAACGCGCGATAAGGAACTTCGTTCCAAAATCCAAATCGTTCTAGCTATCTTCGAGTAATCGGGGAACATACAAAGAACCGACGAATTGATAACCTCCTCCTTTTTGAAGTCGGTTAAAAAGTATTTTTTATGAATAATATGACTTATTCCAATGTATTTGTGACGGCGCGGCTTTTCTTCCGTACTTCTCTATTACTCATCTGTAGTTGCCCTTTTTCTAGTCAGATCATCTTTCACAATGGCCATTCATTGTTTGTTCAGTTTTCTAGTAAAAGTAAACATATATGTACTAATAGTTGATCAGTGACTGTTTGTCTCACCAGAGGCGAGAACTTAGTCATCAAAACCAATCGTTGTTACTTACTAGCTTTGCTGTTTTCTCGTATTTCCTCGATGTAGCTATATCCAGTATAACTTGACCTCGCTTTGTATGACCTTCACGTACTATGAGAGATCAGTTTAAATTGGCGTTAATAGCTTGATTGGTCAAAGCTTGTTTTTGATGGTTAGTCGTCGAGTTCAAAGATCGGATGGTTTCGTTTACTGTCGTCATCGTGATGATTGACTATGTTTCGATAGTCTGCTCGTTCTATGACGTTTTTAATGATAAGCTGAAAACGATTGTTGACGTAATTACACTTTGATTAGACAAAAATTTGGGATAATCAACGGTTTTTCACACGACTGCCCCAAAAAAAAGTGTCATGTTTTTTAGTCATATAGCTCTAAAATAATCATTTCTTTTTCTGCCTAGCCTGTTCCCATTTATAATATGTCGGGGTCGGCTTCCAGTCTAACCAGATGCAGCTGAATACCAGTATTTTACTTGGAGCAACTGCCCATCTGACCTCCACAACCCAGTTAGTATTAGATAATATGGTTAGAATGGCTAGCTCTACCATTTGGGAATACAATTAAGCTGTCCTCAGATTTGTTATACTTGTATCAAATTCGTTACTCAATTTGAGATACTTACACTAAACAGCGCACATGGAAACGACTAGAAGAAATCTTCTATTTTTGAAAATTCATGAATGTAAGACAATCAGAGCTTTAAATATCTAAGTGTTAGGTACGGTATGAAGAATTGTCAAATTTAAGTGGCAGTGGGCAGGGCACATTGCTCGCAGAATAGTTGGCCGATAAGTTCTAGAGTGGCGACCGCGAACCGGAAGACGTTACGTTGGAAGGCCTCCCACTAGGTGGACCGATGAGCTGGTGAAGATGGCGGGGATCCACTGGATGCGAGACGCACGGGACCGGTCAATGTGGTGACAATTATTGGGGGAGGCCTATATCCAGCAGCGGACGTCTTTCGGATGTCATCATCATCTGCCTAGCCTTTTCCCAACTATGTTGGGGTCGGCTTCCAGTCTAACCGGATGCAGCTGAATACCAGTATTTTACATGGAGCGACTGCCTATCTGACCGTCTGGACGTCTTTCGGATGTAATGATGATAATTAATTATGTACCTAATTGTGAAAACTATCAGAAAAGCGCGTTTTTATATATAAAAAATAGACGGTGACTTCTGAAGCTTATACTTTTCCTGGGAGACCAGCACATTGACCTCAAGCTGATCGAAAGTGGGGCACCAAATAGGATGTAGTTATTAAACAGATACTGGATAGAAGGTTCCTATCTATAGCGGTCTAGTCGGTACAAAACGGCAGGTCAAGAAATATCGAACAAAAATGTAAGTACAATAAACTAGCTTTGCCCAGATATTTACTCGCACGGAACATTAAGTATTTATTTTCTCGTATTTTTCATAAATACAATGACATAGAATTAAGGACCTCATGTCGATCGAGCAAAGATCGACATGAGGTCCTTAAGACCTCATGTCGATCTTTCTCACTGCAACTCAGGTCGATCTTTAGGTGAAGCCTCGCTTGCCTAGGTTGGTCCGTAGATGGGATGTTGACGCTAGAGACAGTTAATGCAGCAGTGGTGGCCCAGTAGTGGCGGCCTCGAGTCACAAACAGTGGGTCGTGGGTTCGAAACCAGTCAGACGCATTACTTTGTGTAATTTATTTCATCACCACTGCTCCCAAAACGGTGAAGGAAAATATTGTGAGGAAACTGACGTGTCTTAGAACCAAAAAATTCGAAGACTTGTGATATCTACCAACCCGCGCTGGACCCGCGTGGTGGATTATTATAGCTCATCCCTCTCCTAGAGAGACCTGAATCCCTGCAGTGGGAACATTATAGGCTGATGATGATGACACATTCAACTTTACCACTAAGATGGCGAACGCATCCGCAAACAATAGGTTTGCTTTTCCAAGTCACTTGCGAACAGAAACATCGTCAGTCCGCCATTAGTCACATAAAGACATAGCAATCACATCCAGTGGACATCTATAAGACCTGCTTGTATCTTCACAAGGGCAGCCGACGTACACAGCGAACACAAAAGGAGTGCCGCTCGTGGTCACGACTCCTTGCTGATGCTTGCTATGCTAATGTGAGTGCATCGCGATCGTTGTAAGGTTGAGTTTACACTGTACTTATTTTTATGAGCTTATTAATAGGTGTTTAGGTAGAATTTCTTAAATTGAATTGTCAAGGAATTGATCAGTAAGTCAAACAATAGGGATGTTTCCTGACTAAACAAAATATAATTTTAATTAGTCCGTCTGTTAGATAATCGAAAAACATTGGATACGTATTTTTTATTCTATCAAATAAATAAAAATTGACGAAGATAAAACGCGTCAAAGATATGAACGGGGTTTGTGACGTCACTCACCGGTGTAAAAATGTCATACTAATGTCTTACGGTACGCGTACACCAAATCCGTCATCGGCCGAAGTATGCTCGGGCGTCATCGGCCGAACTCGGCCGATCAAATCAAACGTAAGTAAATGAGGTAAATGAACAAAATCGGTCGGACGACGTCGGTTACTACCGACGTCGTCCGACCGATTTTAGTGTATGCACTCTCTTCCATTTACTTACGTTTGATTTGATCGGCCGAGTTCGGCCGATGACGCCCGAGCATACTTCGGCCGATGACGGATTTGGTGTACGCGTACCGTTAGAATATGACGTCACACGAGTTTTCAAAACATTGAATCGTCTTCATTGTTTGTTTACGTCAAAAAAGAAAAAAACGTGTCCAATATTTTTTGGTAATCTATCTGACGGACTAATTAGATTTTTTTTGTTAACTACCCTATTAAAAATAAGTAAGTAATTATGTAGTTTTGCTCCAAGACAGGCATCGCTGATGTCTGCGAAGTTAAAATAGAAATGGGCGGGTCAAATTTCCAGGTTGGGCCAGAATCGTCACACCGCGGTCATCTGAAGACGTTCGTCGACACCAAAGCAGGCCCATGAAACGCTGGCGTGACGATTTGGACTCGTTCCTGACTGTTTGGCCAGAAAATGCAAAATACCGGGAGTTTTGGAAAGGAATGGGGGAGGCCTTTGCCCAGGAGTGGGACATGTCTGCCCATTGGTCTGGTGGTCGGAAGAGCTAGATATTACTGAATATGAAATCTAACGTTCCATACCCAGGCCGAGCAAATTGATATTTGTTTTTTAATCAGGATTTTTACTTATGATTCATGATTTGTTTCCTATTGATGTCAAATAGACTAGCCATATGACGTGCGACTCGTTAACTAGCTAAATGAATAGCACCATTCCATATCTTCCCGTGGGTGTCGTAAGAGGCGACTAAGTAACTTACCAGAGAATAGGCAGCAGTGTTCTCTGTGCCTTCGTAACAACCATACTGCGATCGCCAACCCGCCTGCCAAGCGTGGCGATTATGGCAAATTCCCCCCTTCTGGGGGAGGCCTATGTCCAGCAGTGGACGTCTAATGGTTGAAATGATGAGATTAGTTTCAGAATTGCTCGTTCTAACCATGTTTGTCGAAGGACCGATGGCTGATGGACCATGACAAGTGTGGTATGGGGCGCCTCCAATCTAGATGAACTAGTGACTTTAAAACGTGGTTACTGACATAAGTGGCATACTGGATGTGGCCTCCACCTACCACAGGCAGGGTGTTATTGGGAGACTGCCTTCGTCCTGCGACATACTAGATTTTATAATGTTTTTTTTCTACACTCCTTTTTTTTGCAGTGTAGGAAATCATTAAATGACTCCTCACGCTCTGGGCTGAGCGGTAGGGAGTGTCAGACTTCTATTGACAAAAAACCACCCATGTTCCTTCCTAGCCCTTTATGCTGAGGCCGCGGTATCTCTTTCGAACACCCCGCAGCCCCGACGTCCCACTCCTGGGAAAAGGCCTGCCCCCACTCCTTCCATTTCTCGCGTCCTCCACCTAGTTTTGATAGAACTTGTCTTATTCGTCCCGCCATATCCTTCGTGACCTGCAGCGGCCATGTCTCACTGTGTCAAGGCACCAGATAAATTGATTTATTTATAAAAACAATCTGGAAACACGACTTTCTAATCACGTTTTCTACACGAGTCAGAATTAACATATAAATGCGCGTGATAGATTATTCAAAATATCTTGTCCAAATATTGCTTAAATATGTGTGTGTCTCATTTAAAAACCTCTTTTAGATACTATTACAAAATACGTTTGTAACATAAGTTTTAACTGACGTAGCAACGTCAGCTGCCAGATGTCAAATAACATTGACGTATGGCGATGTTGCGTCAAGTATATTGTTGATTAAATAATCATTGTAAATATCTTGGAAACAAAGGTTCATAATTCGAATAAACCTAATTTACATTATTCTAATGATATGTTATAGCTTGTCGTATTTTATAGAAGTGGCTTTTATTGTGGCTTAAAAGACTTGGTTTCCGAACCAAAGATGGTAATTGTGCTATTTAAATAGTTAAGTCAAGTTAAATGTTTGTTTAATATAAATTGCCAGTAAATTAATTAGTAATTATTAAATGATACTTATAATGTTTCCTAGATTTTATTTTGCAATTTCAATGTATTAAGTTGTTTCTATCAATACCGAAACTATCTATTGATGTTCATATTTTATCCGATTAAACGTAAAGATTACAAATAAATACATACTGGATTGCTAAATTATCTAATGAAGTTTTAAAATGGTTGTGTTATTAGTTATTTAGCAATAATGTATGTCCATTTGCCATTGGTTTATTATGGCGGCAATCGTTGGTTTACTTCATAAGATTTGACGGTTATAAAAGTAGAAGTACCGCCAATTCAGGGGCAGTTACGCTGCAACTGTTAAAGGATTAGGACAGACCCAGAGTAGTATATTGTGTATTCCATTTGTGTATTATTGTGTATAGAAAGATAGAAAGAATTAAGTTTACATGGAACCTAGTTGTGAAGATATTTATCAAATGTTTAAAAGCTGAAACCTATTTGTGTTACTCTAAGGATCCACAATGTTGATGTAAGTTATTTGATATTATGCTACGATTATTACTGATTACTATGTGTTAGAAATATGTACTATGATATGGTTTATATTGCTTGTTGTTTATGTATACTGATAAATTGCTATAACTTGAGAGACAGTCCAGGACAATGTCAGGTTGTCCTTGCATAATACTTTAAAAGATGTTCCCGTGGAGTTTCTTGTCCATTCTTCTCCACGAAGACCTAGGGACCTAGTGAATGGAATCGAGTTGATTTGTTGACAAGACCAAAAGAAATAAAATGAATAGTCTTGTCTTTTGTGCTTTTACTTTATAAAAACCCTGTTCCCTATACAACTGCCTATAGATACTTTCAAACACAACAAATAACGAGCAATCATCTCGACACTTAAAGTTAATTAATTGGTGGATATTAATACATATACATATATATCTACAACCTTTTTATAACATCAGAAGTGGGATTGTCTCAGGCTCGCTAATATTATTTCTAATGGTTTTTCTTTTTTAATATTTTCATGATCAATGGAGCTACTGCTGGTGTGATGATGGAAGTTGCGACGTCGGTGGCTCACTGCTTCGATGACTAGGACCAGAACTAACTACGTCAACAGCACATACTCTGAGAGCAAGATTGAGAACTGCTGGAACAGCTTCGAAGCCATGCCATGGATTTAATTAAGCAGCAGTATGAAATAACTAATGTCGGTAAGGCCTCCAAGGCTCTGGTTTAGTATTTTGTTCTCTGAAACGTTAGAAAATGTTGGGTAGGTACTTCAGATAAAAATGTTTATAGAATTTTTGTAATGCAAAGTATAACCTTGTATTTGTTACTACCCTCAAACCTATGCAGAATGTTGTAGTTTCATAAAACATCGAAAATGCCTAATTTAAAGAAAAATAAAGTACCTCATACTCAATTAATTTAATAAGGTAAAGAGATTGAAGATAGTTGAATATTAAAAGTTGGTTTTTGAATAGTTTATTGAAGCTTTGCTCATAAATAGCTTAAATGACAATATCGATATTTGAAAAAAGGGAAGGTTTAAACGTTACATAGCGCGGAATTTGAAACCAATATAAAATTGTAGTACATAAATGATAAATAAAATCCATTTAAAGTGGAGACGGTATTAAAAAGAAAGTAAACTTGACATAAAATATCAAAATAAGATTAAAACTCATATTCATTCAAAGTTAAAATAAAAAAAAAAAAACATTCAGACTAAACTAGCTTTGCAATGAAATTGTCAGGTTGACCGAGCGGTAACTGTGTGGTAACTGTGTGTTAATGTAAATGAGATTTGGTAAAATTCAATGGTTGGAGTATACTATTGATTATGGTCTAGGTACATTTTACAAAGTCAAAGCCAAAGTAACGGTACACGATACCGTCATAGATGAAAGTTAAAAAGAAATGCGATTTTGGCCTAGAGAATGGGTAGACGAAAACATTGGTGTTGAAAATGCCTGTGAACAAAAATGACATCTCAAATAATTATTGTGCTGATTATTATAATTGATCTTTAAAATATCTATTTACCCTTGGAGCCTCTATTTGGTACCGAGTTGACCGGTGTGTCTGTTAATACTCGAAATAAGAGTTTGCTATTGTTCGCTGGTTTACCATTTTTGGTTTATGGTTGTTAATTGACAGCTCAATGAATGAGAACTCCATGTCTATAAAAATAATCTAAATGATAATTATTATTATCCGCCATTTGTGTCCCTCTGTTGGGCAAAGGCTTCTCTTTAATATTTTCTTTTTTCATTGTAAAATAAACTGCACATAAAAAAAAAAAAAAAAAAAAAAAAAAAAAAAAAAAAAACCGCTGAGCGATCGTTTACTTGATACTTGTCTGTCGCACCAGCAGCGGGTGAGTGGGACTTGTATGACGAGGTAACCGATAAAGTTTGTTTCCGCTGGTCGGTCATTTGCTTGGTGCAAGTCTATTACACTAGCAGCGGGTGGAGGGGACTTGACACGTCTAGGCAATTGATAAAACAAAACAAAAGTAATAATAAGAAATATGAAAAAAAATATAAAGAATATGTGATAAGACACTTAGTATCAAAACCCCTTTTAACTGTGTTTGATCCCAAGTTACCAACTGAGTTACACACAGACGCCAGTTCTATAGGAACCGACCCTGACGATGTACCGAAATTATATGTTCCCAAGGGATATAGGCTGAGTATGTTACGACTCTATCATGATGAGAATTGTCACGTAGGTTATGATAAAACACTTAATAAACTTAAAGAACATTTTTGGTTTCCCAGCATAGCAGCTTTTACAAAAAAAATATATTTATCATTGTTTAATTTGCACTTCTCGGAAAGGTCATTCGGGACCTAAACAAGGTCTGCTCCACCCCTTAGTAAAAAGTATTCCCTTTCATACTTTACATCTTGATTGTACTGGACCTTTTCGACAAACTGAGGATGGATATAAGCACATTTTATTAGTTATAGATGGATTCACAAAGTTTTGTATCTTAAAACCCCTTAAAAATTTAGGAGGACAAGAATTAGTACTAATTCTACGCGAGACTATAACATTATTTGGTACCCCTTCCCTGGTAATTACAGACAGAGGAACAAACTTTTCTTCAAATAATGTACAATCACTATTTAGAGAATTACAAATTCAACACCACATGATATCTACCGGTACGCCTCGAAGTAACGGCCAAGTCGAACGTTATGTGGCGACAGTTATAAACATGCTAACTACGACAATTAATGATACTACAGAATGGCCAAACGCTCTTTGGAATGTACAGCAATCCCTTAATACTACCGTTCAAAAAACAACAGGATTTTCGCCGGTGAGGTTATTGATAGGTAGAGAAGGAAATATACCTCCTATACAAGCTCGTTTAGATGATGTGACAGACGAGTCTAACCAACCCCATATTGACGTAAATAGTGACCGTGACTTAGCGAGACAAAGACTTAATGAAAGTGCTATTAAATTTAAAGACCGGTTTGATAATACCAGACGAAATAATAAAACTTTTTCTACTGGCGATACCGTTTACGTTAGCCAAGATCATAGACGCCATGACAAACTTGCCCCAAAATTTAAAGGTCCATACGAAATAATAGAAATATTAGAAAATGATAGATTTAGGTGTTACGGGGTCAAAATAATATTAGGACGATTACAGTAGCTAAAGAAAAACTTCGAATTTGGCCAGGTGAATGGCTAGAACAAAATATTCCTTTCGAAGAATCTTAGATTTGTGTATTTTTTTTTTACTGTATATTTCTTCATTCTGTAGAACCGTGATAGATTATTATTTTAAGATATAATTATTATTAATTCCGCATGTTAAAAGTGATAGATTATTATTTTAAGATATAATTATTATTAATTCCGCATGTTAAAACATATATATAAAAAAAAAAGTGGTTATGATTGTATATTAAAATAAAATGAAGCATTTTGTAAGGACATACACATATTTAATTGATTTACCGCTGGTCGGCTTCTGACCAGATATTAACCTGAATATCATGCTGCGGCGGGTGATAGGGTTAATATGTCATGGTTAGAAGTCACAAAAAAAAAAAAAAAAAAAAAAAAGAGAAAGCCGCTGGTCGATCTTTGCCCTGATACTTCACTGAAATTCACTTGCAGCGGGTGATAGGTGCTTGTATGTCAAGGCCAAAGATATAAAAAAAAAAAGAAAAATACTGCTGGTTAAATACACTTTAATGCAGCAGGTGCTACATAAAACAAGGTATTCTAAGTATATTTAGTAAAATGGGTAGGTACTTCGAGAGCGAAGTACTGGTCAGTCTGGCCGTGATAGATTATTCAAAATATCTTGTCCAAATATTGCTTAAATATGTGTGTGTCTCATTTAAAAACCTCTTTTAGATACTATTACAAAATACGTTTGTAACATAAGTTTTAACTGACGTAGCAACGTCAGCTGCCAGATGTCAAATAACATTGACGTATGGCGATGTTGCGTCAAGTATATTGTTGATTAAATAATCATTGTAAATATCTTGGAAACAAAGGTTCATAATTCGAATAAACCTAATTTACATTATTCTAATGATATGTTATAGCTTGTCGTATTTTATAGAAGTGGCTTTTATTGTGGCTTAAAAGACTTGGTTTCCGAACCAAAGATGGTAATTGTGCTATTTAAATAGTTAAGTCAAGTTAAATGTTTGTTTAATATAAATTGCCAGTAAATTAATTAGTAATTATTAAATGATACTTATAATGTTTCCTAGATTTTATTTTGCAATTTCAATGTATTAAGTTGTTTCTATCAATACCGAAACTATCTATTGATGTTCATATTTTATCCGATTAAACGTAAAGATTACAAATAAATACATACTGGATTGCTAAATTATCTAATGAAGTTTTAAAATGGTTGTGTTATTAGTTATTTAGCAATAATGTATGTCCATTTGCCATTGGTTTATTATGGCGGCAATCGTTGGTTTACTTCATAAGATTTGACGGTTATAAAAGTAGAAGTACCGCCAATTCAGGGGCAGTTACGCTGCAACTGTTAAAGGATTAGGACAGACCCAGAGTAGTATATTGTGTATTCCATTTGTGTATTATTGTGTATAGAAAGATAGAAAGAATTAAGTTTACATGGAACCTAGTTGTGAAGATATTTATCAAATGTTTAAAAGCTGAAACCTATTTGTGTTACTCTAAGGATCCACAATGTTGATGTAAGTTATTTGATATTATGCTACGATTATTACTGATTACTATGTGTTAGAAATATGTACTATGATATGGTTTATATTGCTTGTTGTTTATGTATACTGATAAATTGCTATAACTTGAGAGACAGTCCAGGACAATGTCAGGTTGTCCTTGCATAATACTTTAAAAGATGTTCCCGTGGAGTTTCTTGTCCATTCTTCTCCACGAAGACCTAGGGACCTAGTGAATGGAATCGAGTTGATTTGTTGACAAGACCAAAAGAAATAAAATGAATAGTCTTGTCTTTTGTGCTTTTACTTTATAAAAACCCTGTTCCCTATACAACTGCCTATAGATACTTTCAAACACAACAAATAACGAGCAATCATCTCGACACTTAAAGTTAATTAATTGGTGGATATTAATACATATACATATATATCTACAACCTTTTTATAACACGCGCTTATTAAAAAGTTCGCCTGTACATTTACCCCTTGTTGCTCAAAAACTTGTAAAGTTTAATCACTTTATTACTTTTTTGTGTTTGTGTTGCGGTCTTTGTGTTTTCATATCAATGAATTTAGGAAAAAAAGGTTAAAAGTTTGGAGAAGGGAGGTTTTTACAAATGGTAAATTGTATCTTAATCGGCTTCAAAACATGATGTAAATCGTAACTTCAAAAGCAATTGACGGCACGGTTGGCGCAGTGGCTGAGAGATTGGACTGCTGCGCTGTGTGTCGCGGGTTCGATCCCCGCACGGAACAAATATTTGTATGGCCTACAGATAGTTGTTACGGGTCTGGGTGTGTTTGAGTATGTGACTTTGAATGTTTGTAAACGCACCCACGATACAGGAGAAATTCCTAGTGTGGGGCAACGTTTTTTTAAAGAAGAAGAAGAAGAAGAAATCCTAAATGCAGGGTGTCAACTACCTAAAGTAGTATTAAAAAATCGAAAAAATATTAACATTATGAGTGAAAATACTCAAAAACATCATGGATTTCAGCACAAGTCGAAGTAACAATTTCCAGTGGCCCTTTGTAAAACCCGTAGTTGGAAACCTAAATACCTGACGACTTCGAAAACATCTGAAAAGCTATTCACTTCGGCAGTCGTCTTCATGTCGTTTCCACTGCTGGAACGCAGACCTCTATCTATGAGAATATTTGTAACCAAATCCAAAACTACATTCAACTTCACTTGGGTTTTTTCAGTTACAGGTAAATTAAAACTACAACAAACATAATAACAGAATACTGATAAACTAGTGATTCGCTGAAACATTTTGATTATCTATGCAAAAAAAACTGTTAGTCATGGGAAGTCCCCGTAACACGGGCTGAACAGACAAACTATTTATCTGCAGATGGCTTATTTCGTCACAGTTAGGGTTACCTTCCGTCCGGATTTGTCAAGACATGACCTCGGTCCCGATGTTATCCGGCCATGTATTTGTATACCTATATCCGGATGTAAAGTTCGAAAATTTTATGACATTTAAAAAAAACTATAATAAAAAAGAGGAACTAAAAAGTAAAATAACCGAACTTTTCTGCAAATCTCAAGGTTTTCGTCCGGAATTATAAAATTTCGAAATGGTTATCCTAGTCACAGTTCTTCTGCTAATCCAGTCTGCATGTGTATTATTTCGTCACCTCTTCAATGATGCCCAAGAAACTCTTAGATCCGCTTAGGTTTCTGGGAATGACCTAATCATGCAAAGTATCTACTGGGAAGAACTCCAGATTTATGATGTAATTCATATCTTATTGTTTAGGGTCCCGCACCTCAGTCGGCGAAAACGGAACTCTTATACGATCACTTTGTTGTCTGTCTGTCCGTGGGGCCCTTTTTCTCAGGAACACCTAAAGGTATCAAGCTAAAATTGACATCAAATACTCAAGTATGGTAGCCCTTGCAGCAATGAACAAATCAAACTTACAGGTCATCGCGATCAACGACCGTTTATGTCCCAGAAATGTATACGATTCTTGAGATTAAATCAGTTAAATTGATATTAACATTATCATTAACACCGAAAACGGGACATTTACCTAGTTAGTTGTGTGTGTGTGTTGTGCCCAGTGACAACGCTGAAAGATGTTTACTCTGTGCAGGTTCTTTATTTTGCAAGACTGATAGAGACCCTTAGACTTAAACTGTGGCGAAAAAAACCCTTAGACTTAAGGTGGGTGACCTGGAAGTTTTTAAATAGACTCCGGACACAGGTTAGCCGAAGCAAGGAAAACCAGTTCAGGTGCTTCAAAATGATGGATACAATATAACAATATTACCAGTGCGATTATAACTTTATCCGCAATCAAAAGTAAACTGACAAATGTTGTCATTCATATCTTATATTTTAGGGCTCAATACTTCAGTCGGTAAAAAGCATTACCCTTCCTTTTGGCTTCGCCGCAGTCGGGTAAAAACGGGACCCATATAGGGTCACTTTATTGTCCGTCTGTCTTACGGTCTGTGAGGGGTTTTTTCTCAGGAACGCGTGACGATATCAAGCTGAAATTAATATTAAATACTCAAATTTGCTACCCTTGTGGTAATAAAAAAATCAAACTAGTAAGTCAACACGATCAAAATATATGACCGTTTTTTGTCGCGTATTTAACGATTTCACAATTGAATCAAACCTATAGGGAGCCAGTTGAGCTAGAATCATGAATGATTTGGCAAGAATGGCAATGGCAATGTTTTACAGCATATTTAAAAGTAAAAAATTGAAAACTGTAAACATGTAGTTTAATAGCAAAATACCTACAAGTATACGGAACCCTCGTTGCGCGAATCCAACTCGCACTTGACCGGTTTTTTTTTTAATATAAGGGAGTCCAAACATGGATAAAGTTTTACAGGTAAGTTTTTTTCATAGTGATGTTCCAATCAAACCAATTTACAATAGAAGAGAGATAGAATACGAATATTACTTTTTTTCTGCAAAATGGGCCAGCTCTTGACCGATGGAAAATGATGGACGAGATCTAAAATAGAACAAGCGTGCCCAAAAGATGTCTGTTCACTCCTGCTTTGAAGGCAGCCGGGTAAAATGTGGGACCACACATCATCATCATCATTCTCTTGCCCTTATCCCAATATATTTGTGGTCGGCGCAACATTTATTTTTCTTCCATACTTCTCTATTTCTCGTCATCTCAGCAGTCACCTCCTTTCTAGCCATAAGAGAGTTCCAGACTGTGGCTATAAATAAGTACTGTGAACAAATCCTAAGGTGTGTCGAGACAGGCAGGTGTAAAGTTGCAATAGTGAGAGGAATGACCGGCCCTTTACCATAATTAAGTGCATAGCTGGTCTACCTACACCACATACAGTGTATACATTACTGATTGAATTGAGCAACGTTTGAACGCATGTATATCATTGATTGATTATGCAATAGGGATGTTTACTGACTAAAAAAAATATGATTCTAATTAGTCCGTCTGTTAGATTAGGTATCGAAAATATTGGATACGTATTTTTATTTTTATCGTCTTCATTGTTTGCTTACGTGAAAAAATAAAAAAAACGTGTCCAATATTTTTTGGAAATCTATCTGACGGACTAATTAGATTTTTTTTGTTAACTAGGTACCCTATTTATATTCACGCAGCTGACTGTAGAACGCCGACCTAATTTAAACAGGTGCGCTACATGGGTAATCATCATCACCAGCCTATAATGTTCCCACTGCAGGGACTCAGGCCTCCTCTCTAGGAGAGGGATGGGCTATAATCCACCACGCGGGCCCAGTGCGTTTTGGTAGATGTCAAATGTCTTAGATTTTTTTGGTTTTAAGACGTACCGGTTTCCGCACAATGTTTTCCTTCCCCGTTGTGAGAGCAGCGGTGATGATATAAATTACACTAAGTAATGCGCCTGCTTGGGTTCGAACCCACGACTTACTGTTCGTAAGTCGAGGTCGCCACCACTGGGATACCGCTGCTACTGAGTATTCCTTAGATATTATACGAGGTGCAGTTTTGTATCGTCGTCTAAAAAAAAACCCGGTAAATAATAATTAATACGCTGTTTTTTTGTTGTTAAATATTTAACAGTATTTCACAGTTTACAAATAACAGCGGTGGAGTGGGAGAACTCGGTAAGTAATAGATGGTCACCCATCCACGAGTCGACCTAGGCAAGTCCCGCTTAACGTTGAATACCATTTTTGCCGTTATTATTTGACCAAAAGCTCTTCCTAAATTAATAGTCATCTTCAATCCGCCTGGAGCAAGCGTGGTGCATACCTTTTCTGCAAGAGTAGGGGAACGATATACGATGATAAATATTTTATTTATATTCATCCCACATTGCTCTATTATCCCATCCAGACCTTTTTTGAAGAATTCTTTTTTGTGCTAAAAGCTCGTGGGGATATTTTTTTTAATTTTTCTTTTGTTTACTTTTTTATATACCTAATTTAGTTTTATTGTTAATTTATCCATTTTTTTTTGTTTTGTCTTAAGCGATACTAATAAATACTTTTATTTTATTTAGCTTCTTTGATGAATAACGCATTAATGTAACCGCCGTGTCAGGCTGTTGCAATTATTAATAATATTATTATTAAATTAATACTGACCCTATCATAAAGATTAGGTTAATTATACAATCCTACTTAATATTACAATATTAATGTTTAAGTTTAAATGGTATTTACTCAACACGCAAAAACGGCTGACCGAATTCGGGTGAACTTTGGCTTACAGATAGTTTTTGCTTGTCCCGGTAAATGATGTGCCTTAACGATTGTTGTCACGCAGACAAAAATACTGTCCGTGTTTATAGGCTAGTGATTTCATAAATGATGCCGTGTCTTATTGCCCCCCAACAAATATTGCATAAAAAAACAAACATCGATATATGTATATATTCATTCTATTTGTAGGTCCCATTTCTCCTAAAAGTAATGTTGTATCTTTGAAGGGAGGTATCGGATCCAGAACCGTTATCTACAATCTACGTTTTCCGATATTAGAACAGAAATTATAAATAAAGTAAATATAAGAGGAACCAAATAAAATGTCAATGATGCCGTCAATCTCAAAACAGTCAATCAATACCAATCACTGTCAATTATTAACTACGATGGTGTATCTCTACTTACCCTTCGAATATGGCAGGACGATAATAAATTAACATTCAAGCCAGTTATTACTCTAAAATTTAAATTTTTTGGGTAAAAACACATGTAAACGGCAACCTGGAAGTGGCGCCCAACAACTAGACTTATAACAAATTCAAAACTACCCTCACGACAACATAAAATCAAATCCGTCACAACTTCCGGGTTCGTCACACATCGCTGCATTTCCGCAGCAAATTACAATAACACAGTAGTAAGGGCGCAATCGGCAGCAAACAATTCCGAAAGTTCGGAATACCCGCCGTTCGTAAAGTTCAATTTCTTAGCAACGGTCCACAATGGCTATCGCGGGCATTCGCACACGTCATCGCGGCGTGTCCGGTCTCTCCCCCAATAAATGAAATTTAACAGAATGAGGGAAAAAAATCAATACGAACACTAGTCAGTGGATATCGGCCACTATCGCAGCCCCTCTAATTTACTGCCCACGATAAAAACAATCCGCTGTGTGCGTGGCTCGCTGCGTGCCCCAACAAACGTATCATATTAACTGCTACAATATTCATGCCACATTATGAACGCGCCCTTATGTAATATATCGCACATCAATAATTCCTAAACGCGATTGATTCTATGAAAAAAAAAACAGTACTCACGGATACAGCAGCCGTCAAATGTTATGAAAGTTGAGCATTGTTAGTGGACCCCGGCGAGGTCGTCGAACCCGCAGCGCACGATGACAAACACACAGGCCGCCATGTTGTATTTCAAAACGTCAATTTTTTTTTAATTTTCCAATCGGCGAACTGTCAAACTCCGGCCGGCCGAAACTTGGTCGAACTTAAACCGCCTAATACTCGAAAAACTCGATCTCGTAATATTTAGCGATTCAACTCCTTTTTGGTGTAGTAACTTTATGTTTACGTTGTAATTACGCCTATCTATAAACACTTTATTATTGTATAAAACGGTATAAAAATATTAAAATTATGAACGATGGAAAACTTGTAAATTAAAACGAAATATAAATATATATTAATAATAATATAAACGTACTAGCGGCTCTGAGTGCGAGCGCCTACTGACTTAAAATTTTTGGGTATAAAAACATGCTACAATAGCCTCCTGCGGGAGTGAGCCGTCTTGATACTTTCACCGGCCGGAAAAATCGCGCGCTTCGCGGAACATACAGAAAAATGATCAGGAAAACGCGAGCCAATTTGATCTTTAAAACTTACGACCTAAGATATAATGTATGTAATCGTTGATCGTTTGCTTTTCTACTAGGAATTAAATATGTAGTAGTAAGAAAAAAATCTTTATCAGGAATGTATTGCACTATATTATTATACCGAATTTATATATTAATTCTAAAATATCTCGTTATAAAACGTTATGCATTTTCAAATAAGTGCTAGTAAATAGTACCAGTAAATTAATAAATGAGCAAATAATGTAAAGAATATGAAACAAAATTACATAATCACACAATATTTAATAAGTTTTCCTTCAATTTCTGAAAAAGTAGAAAGCCACAGAAGAGCAACGCACATCATCATCTGCCTAGCCTTTTCCCAACTATGTACACATACGAAAATAAATCAAACAGAAAACCATAAAATCTTCTTAAGTTCTTTAAAATTACCAATTAATGAACAATTTTTTCCCTTTCCTATTTTTGTACTAAATTTTACATCTATTAGCCCTCTAAAACCTTCCAGAAGCCACAAACACTGACACCGGAACACTTTTCATTTCCAAAAAGAAAGCAAAAGTGCGAGTGAAAGTGTAAACGATCAAGACTTTCCGCGCGCACTACAGACACGTATGTGTGCGTGTACTAGGGGGCGAGCGGGGTGCGCGGGGGCGCGGAGTCGCGGGGGGAGGGGGCGAAATTTTTCGTTTTTCGCCCACTTTTCCGTCCCGCTCTAGTTTTTCGTCTCCCTCATTTTTTCTTCGCCCGCTTTCTTCTTCCTTGTGCCCCACCACATGTGTGCTGGCCACAGTATATGCGAAGCTTTCAGATCAAAAACCAATCGTTTCCGGTGTCATCTGATTCTGGTTTCCGAACCTGTTATCATTGTGGGTGAATGTGGTGTTATACGTGATTCCTGTTATCTTTTATCAAATCTGGAGCTTAGACTACTGACAGCTTTGGAAAAGTACCTGCTTTTACATTTCTGCTTTTCGTTTTTATCTTATCGGTGACAAGGTTGTTACAGCTGAAAATTAAGAATATTTCAGGTCATATCAACTGAACGTGATGATAAGAATTATAAATAGATGTCGAATCTATACATATCTGTAATGTGAACGCCTACGTACTGAGTTATTATCAAATACATTTTAGTTGTATTAGTTTAATAGGTCATCATTTACACCGCTTTAGTTCCCTTGGTAAGTCTGACAACCAGTCTTTTGCCAAGGGGTTTCGTAATACCCAGTACTAAATAGTTTTTGAAGGCAGTCGCTCCATGTAAAATACTGGTATTCATCTGCATCCGATTAGACTGGAAGCCGACCCCAACATAGTTGGGAAAAGGCTAGGCAGGTGATGATGCCGAGTTGGTACATTCTGATAACCTGTTGATAAACCTCCTTTTCTTTAACTTTTCCAAATCACAAATGGGTTTTAGAAACCTAACATTTTCCTAAACGAGATCATGATCTACCTAACCAGCACTAGATTCCACAAGAATTTATAACATAACATCACGCCTGTAATCCCCGAAGGGTTAGGCAGAAGTGTACACATTAGTTCACCCAAATTTCGCCAGTTATGTTTAAGTCCCATGTAATAGGGGCAAGCCTTTTGCCATAAACCGGGCACAAATTCAGACTCCGTGGCAGCTACTGCGAAATTCCTGAAAAATCCAATAACGCTTTGCCCGAGCCGGGAATCGAACCTCATGCACAGTAGTCGCGCTTGTGACTACTAGACCAACGAGGTAGTCCTAGTTACTTTTATTATTCCTAACTTCATAATCAGCCTTTAATGTTCCCACTGCTGGGACTCCAGGTCTCCTCTCTATCAGAGGGACTGTAAATGTAATATAATCCACCACGCGGGCCCAGTGCGGATTGGTAGATGTCACATATCTTCGATTTTTTTATTCTAGGACATGCCGGTTTCCTCACAATGTTTTCCTTAACCGTTTTATTCTCAGGATGTATTCCTAAGTTCCTTAAAAAAATAAACGGAAAATATCGTGAGCAACGGTTTGGATTTGAATGTGGATGGGTATAGAGTAGAGGAAGACCAAAGAAACGATGGATGGACTGTGTTAAGAATAATATTGTAAGAAAGGAGGTATCTCATGAGATGACGAGAAACAGAGAAGTATGGAAGAAAAAGACATGCTGCGCCGACCCCAAATGAATTGGGATAAGGGCAAGAGAATATTTTATTTTTATAAAACGTTGCCCCACACTAGGAATTTCTCCTGTATCGTGGGTACACACCCAGACCCGAAACAACTATCTGTAGGCCTTACAAATATTTGTTCCGTGCGGGGATCGAACCCGCGACACGCAGCGCAGCAGTCCAATCTCTCAGCCACTGCGCTAACCGTGCCCTCAAATTAATGATGATGATGTAATACTAATTTCCTACTAACTAAAAACAAAACATGTCTCCCAATTGATCTGTTTCCTCTACATATACAACATCGAGTTCGCGGGCACCCGGCCTCTTTCCTCCGTGGCGCCTTACAGATACACAGCGTGTTGTTTTATACCAGGCTATTTTTATTTTAATTAATTGTAATTTATTGCCTTTTGTTGTCATGTGGACTGGTGTGGTGGGTTCGGATTCTGGTGGTGTGTGAAGGATTGAAGTTAGGTGCTAATTAATGAAGAATCCCTTCTGTGTGGATAGTTTTACAATTAAAAAAATTTAAAAATGTATTTTCAGAGTAGCGTACAAGTAGTAATTAGCAGGCATTGCTCTTTTTCCGTGTGTAATTTGTGTAAAATCAAAATGTCAATGTTGCTTTTTTACGACAAAATAAGCTTTAGTTTTCACAAAAAAAGTATGAAGCCGTTTTAAAACCAAGTGTTTTATAGAGTACAAGACTCCGCAAAGACAAAATAATAGGAAGCTCCACACATGAAAACCCTCACAACATAGCAACAGCGCTATCTATCACAAATCACTAAGCAACAAACCACCATTTTCAAACAGCCTGTGTACACAGCAGAACTAGGAAACGAGGGAGTAAGTACACACACCCACCACCCCCCAGTGGGGGGGAGTACATGGCAAATACGCGAAAGCAATAGGACTTTTAAAAATTCTCCAGAAATATGATTTATGTGTTGACGGCAACGCGTTTCTCCCCTCAAGGCCGGGGGACTGATTCGATTTTTAAACCACCCTGTGTAGGCTGTAGGTTTTTGAATAAAAAAAAAATTATATTGTTTTTTTTCGGCGTCTTTTTTTAAAATTGAATTTGGATTGGTTCCGTTTTGTATGAGGAATTTAGTTTCGTTCTGGGGTAGGCAGTGTCTGAAGTGACGTCGTAACGTTACGTCGATGGGGTCGTAAGTTCGTAACCGTGACATGCAATACCGATGTAAGGTGCATCCGTAACGATCACGATCACATCGTAAAATATTTAGCTGTTAGGGAGTACTCTCAGACACGATTGTTGTCTATAAAGCTGCTTTTCGCGTAACTCTACGTAAGTAATATAATGATGGCAATAGCCTTGGTTATTACATGGGTGAAATGTGGGCATAGTAGGGTACACCTCTGTCTAACCCTGTGGGAATTACTAGCGTGATATTACATACTATTGGCCATCAGTCCTTTCTTCGCACGGATGGACTTTTTCATTTATTTTAATCTTGTAATAAACATAGCCTATGTTACTCAGAGATAGCATTAAAAAGGTGAAAGAATTTTCGAAATTGTTTCAGTAAAAACATACAAATCTTTCCTCATTTATAATATTACTAGCTGATGCCCGCGGCTTCACCCGCGTGGATGTCGGTCAAATTATATACTAAAACCTTCCTCTTGAATCACTCTATCTATTAAAAAACCGTTTCAAAATCCATTGCGTAGTTTTAAAGATTTAAGCAGACTTAGGGACGGACAGACAGCGACAGGGTCTTTATTTTATACTTTGTAGTGATAGTGATAGTGACTAGCTGATGCCCGCGTGGATGTCGGTTTTCGCGACCAGAAGTAATCTTTTCATCCCTCCTTTCAAAGACCTTACAACACTTTTTGCGCATTAAAAAGTAGCCTATGTCCTTTCTCAGTCTCTAAACTATCGGTGTTTCAAATTTCATTCAATTCGGGTCAGTAGTTATAGCGTGAAAGCGCGACAGACAGAGTTACTTTCGAATATGTAATATTAGTAGGGATAGTATAGATTATGCTCTACCCAACACCCATATAAATAACGGACGTCATCCAAAATCTGTCACCAATAGTTATGATGATGCATATTTATTTTAAACTGCTTTACTGATAGAGAACTATTATACTATCATAGTTATATATTTAAAGACACATTTAGTGTACTGTTCATAACTACTACTGACCATGTCGTAAAGAAACATACACAACAAGAATACACCCATTTTCAGGGGTGAAACACAAACCCATAATATAGATACAGTATACACTATACATACTATTCTGTCCAAACTCTATGTGAATAAATAAAATTAAAGTCTTTGTTTGTAATGTCAATATAGCAGTTTTTATCAAGAGTATGTAAGGAACTTATTACAAAAATAAAATTGTCTGACTGCCTGTTCCGACTAATCTCCGAAACGGCTGAACCGATTTTGACGGGACTTTTGCTGGCAGATAGCTGATTTTATAAGGAGTAACTACATTTATTTTAGTGGTAGGATTTGGGGTCAATAATGAATATACGCTGTTTTTTTTTACTCGCTTAAATTTTTAACAGCATTTCAGAATAACTCCCTCGCCGTGATTTAGGGAATAAAAATTTACGTTTGCGTTGGTTACGTGTGTGTGTGTGTGTTTGAAAGCACATTATAGAGCGAGAATTAGAGTGGACGCGTATATTCATAAAAAAAACTACGCGAACAAAGGTCACGGGCTTCTGCTAGTTCTCTAATATTATTATAAATGCGATAGTGACGCTGTCTGGCTGTGCTTTCACGTCTGGGTTAGGTCGTACGTACTTTTTGTCCCGGCTTTACGTTCTCACAGAATTATTTTCGACCTTTGCTAGGGAAAAAAGCTATTTTATAATAAAACTACAATGAAAAACATCCCATAGGTCGGAAGTCCTATATTTTTAGACTACAGTCATTCGTTTATAGTTAAATCAAATAATAGACATTTTCAACGCCAAAAGAAAAAAAATACTGTCAAATTCGAGCTCGAAAATAACAACACACTGAGATCAAATTGCGACGTCATAGGCGTCCCTTTACGACCATTCTAAAGGTCCAAATCCAGAAAAAATATCTAAGAATACAATATAATAAAAATCTAGGAAGAAAATAACCCAGGAATTGATAAAAAATACTTCAGCTTGAAAGAAAAAATTTCATTAAAAAAATATTGTAGGACCGCGTAGACCTCGCTACGGGATCGCTACGAGGCCGCTACGCCGCTCGCTACGACGCCCGTCTGGTTACGCCTTTACTCATAAAAAAGGTCGTGATTTTTAAATGTCACAATACACTATAGGAAACCTTCTCTTTTCTTGTTTTTGTAACTTTTTACCAAATTGAATAGGAAAGTAGTTATTTATTGTTGATGAATAGTGAATAAAAAAATGTCTGCCATAAAATATTATAGATAAAATGTACTGTTAATGCACATAGGTACATATGTATACCCTTCTGCAAATCTCTCAATCGGAATTAAATTTGTTGTAAGAAAACCAAATTCAGAAGTAGGCTCGCCATTGTTACTCCATACAAATAAATTGAATTGAAGTGCATGTTTGTAATATCAAAATAACCGTTTTTTAGTGAATGCATATGAAAGTAAGTACGGTACTAGAACATAACGAAACCAAAATATTTTTGTCTGTTTGTCTGTCTGTTTGTTCCGGATAATCTCTGAAACGGCTAGACCGATTTTGACGGAACTTTTACACAGGAACAGTTAGAACAATATTTTGACGTATGGTGAATATTTCCGTATAATTTTGTTGTCTGTATAGGTAGTTTTTAAAATTAAAAACGAACAATAGCAAACGATTTAAAACATACCTAATAATGAACAAACTAGGTCATTTCCATGAAAGAATGGAAAAAAACTCGTAACTCACGGAAATACGCGTGATAAGGATCGGTAACTTTAATTTAGAATCACTGTATATAAGTGGTAGTGGTGTAGATGTTGAAACGGTGGGTGTGTACCTTGTGGGAGAAGGTTTGACCCTTATTTTAAGTAATAAGTCATAAACTCTTGCATACTAACTGACTGCCGTATTGACGAAAGACGTTTGCCCTGCTCGGGCAAAGTGTTAGAATAGAATAGAATCATTTATTTGCCAATAATGTAGGTATACAGATATGATGTTGTTTTGATAACATATAATTATATAACATTATACATTTACTAATAAAACTAAAAGAAACATAAACAAACATAAAAAGCATTTGTTATTAAGTTTTTCTTTCAGATATTTCTCAGTAGCAGCCACGGAGTCAGAATTTGTGCCCGGTTGATGGCAATAGGCTCGCCTCCTTTTGCATTGGACTTTAACGTAATTACCGAACTGTGTGTATACTATTTGACACACCTCTGCCTAACCCGTCGGGGATAAGAGACGTGACGTTATGTGAGAATTATCTTAGATAAGTTTATCAAGCCCTATGCATGACATGCAGCTTCACAAACCTATCAGATGTAGGCCTAGCCTATCCGTAAGTACCTTCAGAAAATTATTAATGCCAACAATTCCGCCACACTGTTCCTAAACCACTGCAACTCCTGGAAGCCAGAATCTACAGTAGAACCAGAAAAGCGACGACACAATGAAGCTCGACGAAATCCCAGAGAAACAATTTAACTGTCTTGTATCCTGCAACGAAATTAACCAGAAAATAACAACGAAGGAGTAGGAAAACATAATGTCCACTTCCATCAGCCATTTGTGGCAATCACAACTCCTAACGTGACATTTGACAGCAGATTTTCCGATCAGGATCCTCTCAACCTTCGAAAAGCCGAAGGATAGTCTTCTACCCGTTGTAGAGCTTATGATAATAGTACGTTTTATGCGTGTTTGTTATTGTGTGTAACGTGTTACTTCAACCGGTGCTGACCTTGTTACAGATAAAAGGCGTGAAAATAAGTGTAATACCTTTAAGCTACGAGGTTGGCGGGAGCAAGGTAGTAATGTTACAGGACTTGGGAAGATCGATACGACAGTTTTTTAGATTTTTAGGGTTCCGGTACCTCAAAAGGAAAAACGGAACCTTTATAGGATCACTAGTGTGTCTGTCTGTCCGACCAGGGGCCTCTTATCTCCAAAACTACTGAGCATACAATTTTGAAAAAAAAATGCCCTTGCACTAGGCCAGTTTTTTTTTTGTAAATGCGCCTTCTCCTTACCTCCATCACGTCTGATGGAAAGCAGTGGATGAGATGCCCAGAAAATGCCTGTTCACTCTTGCTTTGAAGGCAGACGCGTGGGAGGGAACACAGAAAGTAAAAATAAATCAAAATTGCACTTAATTTATACCAGTTTTCCTCAGAATTTTAACATGTAAAAGCTAGTGAACTTATCTATAGATACTACAATCATTGTTGTTATTCCAAGTAAGTTAGATAACTGATGAAAATACCGTGTGAAAATGCGTCATTCAAATTCAAATTTTTTATTCGTCACAGGTGCAATGTCAGTTCTTATGGTTTTTACATTTATCGCTGTCAGGTCTACAATATTGTATACTGGTTTAATCACACTAATATTATAAAGGCGAAAGTTTGTGTGTGAGCGTGTATGTATTGTTACTCTTTCACGTAAAAACTACTGAACGGATTTGGATAAAATTTGGTACACCGATAGTTTATAACCTGGATTAACACATAGGATAGTTTTTATCCCGTTTTTATCTTCCCGTGGGATAATTTTCGAGTTGTAGTAGGCGAAGCCGCTGGCAACAGCTAGTATTTATATAAGATTAGCTTCTAAAAGATTTTCCATACAAACTTTCATCCCGTATTTTCTTATATGTCTTATCTTTTAGGGGTTTTATTCCGAAAAATCCTTTCTTATTCCTAGTCTACATTATAAAAGGAACCTCTGTGCATCAGCTTTCTCGTTTCAAGGGTGTGGGCTAGGCGTTGATGAGTCAATCAGCCAGGAATTTTCTTTTTATTTAAATTGATAGATAATTCGTTCGATAGATTAGATTTTTGACGGCACGGTTGGCGCAGTGGCTCAAGCAGTTAACTGCAGCGCTACGTGTCGCGGGTTCGATCCCCGCACAGAACAAATATTTGTATGGCCTACAGATAGTTGTTTCGGGTCCGGGTATTTGTGTATGTGAGTTTAGATCCCACGATACAGGAGAAATTCCTGGTGTGGCAACGTATTTTTAATAAAAAAAATCTATTCGGGGCGAACACGGCCAGATATCGCACAAGATAGAGATGTTTGGAAGGAGAAAGGGGAGGCCTTTGCCCAACAGTGGGACACATGATAGACTAAGAAAGAAAGATTCGTTCTTAGTCAACGTCATTGAAAATATTCATGAAAACTAGATTTTTCTACTTGCATAACTACTGCTGAAGTTAACCTGGGTTTCTTCGAAAAAAATACTGTAAAATTCGTATTTTTACAGTAATCTCTTTTTAAACTTAAAGAAACAGTTCACCTGTCCATTTTTTACCATTCCGCGTTTTCTCTAGCCACCCCCTGTGAGGGCAGCCCCTTACAAAACGCGACCCTTTCGCTCCCAAGACGCTTATTTGACTCACTTTAAAAATTTCCTACTGCCCTATATTTTTTAGGGTACAGTCCGCCCCCAATTTTTTAAAGGTTTCGCCCTGGGCTACGTGTGCGGTGTTTTATGTCGCGATTATTTTTTATTGAACTTCATTGATGGTTCATTTGGTTTTTATGTTGATAAGATACTGATTAGAAAATAATAGTTTTGTAGGTATGTGAGTAGTCTTACTGCGGTACTCAGAGATATTTAATGATTACTTAAGCCGTCACTTAGTAAAGATTTGACATACAAAACCTTCAATAAAGTGTCAAATCTTTACTAAGTAATTGGCTTAAGTAATCATTAAACTTCTCTGAGTGCGGCAGTAAGTGATGGCTTATGTAATCATTAAACGACTCTGAGTGCAACAGTTAGTCTTCATCATCATCCCTAGGCTTTTCCTAAGTATGTTGGGGTCGGCTTCCAGTCTGACCGGATGCAGCTGAATATATCTATATGCCGAAGTTATCTGAAAATTAATGAATGTTGTTGTTGTTGTTGCTGAAGACCTGTATTTTACATGGAACGAATGCCTATCTGACCTCCACAACCCAGTTAGTACGGGGTAATACGATACCCCTTGGTAAGACTGGTTGTCAGACTTTGGGCCACTGACGGGTAGTTTTGGGTACATAATCTAATTATTTTGCTTTGGCTTTTTTAATCTGTAAATTAAAGTAACATGACGTATGTAACCTCGAAGGGTTCGGCAGAGGTGTACATAATAGTAAAATCACACCTTTTTTTTTTGGCGGGTGGAAAATCATCAAATAACCCCCCCGCTCTTGGGCAGGGCGAAAGGGAGTGTCAGACTTCTACTGACTAAAAACCACCCATGTTCCTTCTTAGCCCTTCATGTCGAGGCCGCGGTATCTCTTGCGAACAACCCGCAGCCCCGACGGGCACACCTAAAGTAAAGTGTGAACTATCTAAGACCTTCATAAAAATCATGATGTATTTCACCGTGAGTCGTAAGGTGCAAAAAAACGAAAAAAAGATTTTTCACTGTTTTTTTGTTCTACTTTGTCCAATAGATTTTTAAATCTATATGTACATAACATTTAATTATTTAGTTAGTTAAAGAGCTCTTCTGAAATAAGTACACTAGCCTATCCCTCTATAGAACGACCTTCACCGAGCAGGTTAATGGATGAAAAGTATTTTATATGCAATTAAATATGTCAATAAATATATTTCATTACAAACTGATCTTTTAAATTTGATTTAATTTAATTATTCTTTAATTTATTTAATTTTCAAAATTCATTCTGGACTGAATTTTTTTAGACAACCCATTTGCAATATATTTGTTCAATTGAAAATAAAATACCTTTGATCCATTCACCAGCTCGGTGAAGGTCGTTCTATGGGGGGTCATATACTATACGTTTTACAAACTGAAATAATAATTATGTTTCTGTCGTCAAAGAGCATTTCTGTGTTCCGAACACATGACAATATTAAGTGAACTTTCAACTTTTGTTCCTTAAGTTACACATCAGAAAACTTGCTTAGATATAGTATATCGTAGTTTTAGCTACCCTTAAAAATAGCATGACCCTTATTGTTGTATGAGAAGATAAAATTATGAACGTGAACAAGATTATAGAAGTACGTAAGGATTATTATTTAGTGTATGCCTAACCCAATGGGGAAACACGATAGAAACGAAAACGGCAGTTTATGTATATATGTACGTAAAAATAGCATTTTCCCTAAATAAAAATGTTGTTATTTACAAATGCTCCTGACTGTACTGTTTGGCGCCCGTTCGACTACATACATTGTACTTCCAACTCATAAATATACATGTGAATATTTGTTAAATATATTTAACGTTTATTTCCTTACTGTTTTAGGGCAAAAGTAAATAAAACAACCGTTATTTCGGTTTTTGTTTTTCTTTTAAAGTATAAATGCCTGCATTAATTAAACAATCCATTATTTCTGGACTATTTTAATCAGTAAATACACATAACATAACATCACGCCTGTAATCCCCGAAGGGTTAGACAGAGGCACACCCATATTTCGCCAGTTATGTTTAAGTCCCATGTAATTAAGGGCGAGCCTATTGTCGTCAACCGGGCACAAATCTAGACTCTGCGGCTGTTACTGAGATATTCCTGATCCCAATTACATGGGACTTGAATATAACTGGCGAAATGTGGGTGTACTATTAGGTACACCTCGACCTAACCTTCAGGGGATTAGAAGCATGTTTAAGTTAGCAACAAGAAACTTCTTTTTCCCATTAAAGTATGCACAAAACTGGAGATTGCTTCGATTCTCCAAACTTGCTGCGTACAGCAATGTTTCATTATAGTTTTTTTTTTGGGGTGGGAAATCATCAAGGGTCTTGGGCAGAGTGAAAGGGAGTGTCGGACTTCTACTGACTAAAAACCACCCGTGTTCCTTCTTAGCCCTTTATGTCGAGGCCGCGAATCTCTTGCGAACAACCCGCAGCCCCAAATTATACTAAAACTGATGATGCAGTTTTCTGCCGCAAAATAACTATCTTCATACCTTCAATGCGATCAATATTTCTTCTAATACTCCTCTACAAATATAAGAGCCTGTCTATCATTTCGTTATAGATCTGCCCACCCTCCGTGGACTGCACCCTCTGACGTACAACGACCCTTATTTCGTATTTACGTGTTGTGAACAAACACTTGTACTTGCAGGCTCAAGGAAACTTGCTTTGTAGCGTCGAATCGGACGATACCGTGCGTTATTACACGATTACTTGCGATGAAAGAGAATTATTTCAATGCAAAATAAGGCCTCAATGTGATGTGACATTCTTCATGAAAATTGGATGGATTTAGGAGTAGAGGAAGACCAAAGAAACGATGGATGGACTGTCTGAAGGATGATATGGTAAGAATGGAGGTGTCTCTCACGAGATGATGAGTAACAGAGATGTATTGAAGATGAAGACACTCGTCTCCAGGTGGGAGATTATCGGCATGTGGCACAAATGGGTTGGGTAGGGAAACGTTTTCTCGCCACAGCTTAAGTATTTCCTTGGAGCGTTCGCCAGTGAGCGGGGGTGAAAGAGAATAGAAGACATGCTGCGCCGACCCCAAATGAATTGGGATACGGCCAAGAGAATGATAATGAAGTTGATTGAAAATTCGTTGCTCCTAAAGTAAGGGTTTTTAAGTCATAATTTATTTACAGATTTGATGCTACTGTGGCTCAAACATTTAAACAATTTAAGCTACTTAAGTTTAAAATATTGAAATTTTTGTGTAGACTATCTAGCCCGAACGAAACTGACTAAAATCTGATATTCTCAGGTAGAAAATTTAAATAATCTGCATTGCTAGAAGTACAGTACCTACGTGATGTTTTAACTCTAGACAGATGGGACTAACTAGAGAAAAACGCTGTTTATATTAATAAACAGCGTTTTTTAAGGAACTAAAGAAAGTAAGTAAGTACATATTAACTTCTTCTTTCTTTATCGTGTGACTAGCGCCTAACCTGCAGGGCTATGGCGTATCTTTTCAAATGTCAGTGGCTGTCATAGTGTCCATCGATTAACTGTCAGTTTGGTACAAAATGAAACCATTTGATAGTTAATCGATGGACTCTATGATAGCCACTGACATTTAAAAAGATACGAAATAGCCCTGCTGGTGTCCCAGCTTTTATGCGAGCCATGGGCATCTGACTTGGCTTTACATGCCGTGGAGAGATAGGTACCGCCTTAACTAAAAAGGGCACAACTGCGGAAAAAAAGTTTTGAAAAAAAAGCCAAAAAGGTGAATCTAATAAGGGTTATTTTTCTAAACCTTTTCCGCAGTTGTGCCCTTTTTAGTTAAGGCGGCAGGGTATCTCTAAGGCATGCTGGTTTACTTCATGTCATATTCTGAAAGATGGTTTTGACCACCTTACTAGTAGTTCTATTTGATAAGCCGCGGTAGGTTACAGGTATCGGATAATAATTTATAACAAAAACTTGTGGCCATTGTCTAAATCAATAAGGAATTATCTCAAATAATCGCGCTTTTTTTATTTTACCTATATTGTCCCACTGCTGAGCAAAGGCCTCCACCATCTTACACTCTTCTCTCTGTGCGGTTATCTCCGACCAATCTCGCCCAAAACTCCTCTAAGTCGTCACGCCAGCGTTTTCTACGCGCCCCTCGGCGACGACACCCGTCTTCTAAGACCCACTGCGTGACGACTCTGGCCCATCGGTTCATTCTTTACAATCTATCTATCTATATATATAAAAGGCAAAGCTGACTGACTGAGGATCAACGCACAGGTCAAAACCTTAGGGCTAGAAACTTAAAATTTCGCACACGTATTCCTCTTATGACGTAAGCATCCACTAAGGAAGGATTTTTCAAAATTCAACTCCCAAAGGGGTGAAATAGGGGATGAAAGTTTGTATGGAAAATCGACATTTTTAATATTTCCGACATTCATGCGGGCGAAGCCGCGGGCATCAGCTAGTAAGTCATATAAAAGCTTTTTACCTACCCCTTTCACATGACTTCAAATACCACTTTTATTTGGTAAAGATAAAGCGTTTTACATAAGAATGTACAAGTTACCAATGTAAATGAGCTATTAATTTTAACGATTGCTGCTTGGTGTCGTTAAAAATATCCGTAACGTGCACTTGTATGTGATTTTAATGTCCTTCCGTTTCAGCCTTATGAGTTAAACCGTAGAAATATGAGTTAAACCGTAGTTGTAAGTAAGCTATAAAATATTGAGTTAGCATGCTTTACGGCGAGGGTTTAAAAGTGATGGTTTATTGTAGAACTAGCTTCTGGTCGTGGCTGTGTCTGTTTGGATTTCAGAAATGCAGGATTTTCTATCAACCGCGTACAAATCTATACGCCCTATTTTATAGCATGTAGAAAACAGAATGTAAGTCTTAGATTTTTTTAGTTTTACCAAAGGTTATCGTATTACCCAGTAGGTACTAACTGGATTGTGGTAATCAGAAAGGCAGTCGCTCTATGTAAAATACTGGTATCCAGCTGCATCCAGTTAGACTGGAAGCCGACTCCAACATAGTTAGGAAAAGTCTAGGCAGATGATAATGAAGTCTTAGATCTTGCGCTATGTCAGTCAGACAAAGAAATCAAGGATTGATTGATTTTATAACTCATGTACTTATCGAATATCGTTCATATCAGAATTTAGATAGACATCTACATTACATGCCGAGGTCCTAGCAAGACCACGAGTAACGTAATCACGTCGATTTTAAAATTGAAAAAGATTGTTCCAAATCCGTTCAGGCGTCTTCGGTGAACATTCATACATACATATAAAAATATACAGTGGAACATAGAACCTCCTCTTTTTTTGACATCATAGCTAATTATCATAATAAGATAATTTCATAATCGTTACAAAAATATATATTCTTTGGGTAACTAATGGTGCTTGTGGCAAATAAAAATAACTAAAATAGTATAGGATAATTGTAGTTTCCATTCAAAAATCGATGTGTTTACGTTACGCTTACAGTTTTACACCGTTCGCTGGTCTCAGGGCCTCTGGTCATATAACAGTTGCTGCAATCACCAATCTTGCCGTTCAAAATCAAAATCTCTACTTCTTGATCTTGTGATCACTAAAATGGTGCCATTGTCAAATCTGTGTGGTACTATCTTCAAAAGAGCATGTAACAGTAATCTATTTAGTCAGGAACGAAACACCATATCTAGTTTTAAAAAAGTGATTTGGAGAAGTGTTGTAAAAGAGAAGATACCTCTACCTAACCTATTGCCGATAACAGGCTTGATATTATGTTATGTTGATGTCAGAACTGAAAAAGGTTTTCTTGTCTAACGGGAAGTTTTTCAAACGTTATCCAAGTGTATCCTAGGTAATAAAACAGCAATTCCCGCACATTCCCGCGCGGGTCCCGGAGACCCCCACTTCAGACTTTTGAGCCTCGCGTTCACAATTAACAATAACGCTAAATGAAGTGTTCCTCCGAATTCATCGCAACAAACATATATAATATTTTCTTTCTCTAAAACTATCTACTAGCTCACCTCCCCCCCCTTACAAACCCCCTACAATACATCTGTGTGTGTGGAAAAATTCGTACTTGCTACCCTTATAGGGCCACCCCCTCCCCCCGCCGCTTTCACGGTTCTAATTTTTGGGGAATTTGGGGCATATTCGTAAATATGAAATGGAAAAAATATTTCGCATGTATAGGGGATTTGGACTTTGTTGTTTGGATGTTAAGGTTGAATTTCCGGTGGTGGGGAGTTGGAAAAAAAATTACTTCATATGTCGTCCTTAAGACGGAGCGCGCCGCGCTTCGTATGTGTGTTGCGAACAAGGGAGCCGTGGAGTCGCTGTTAATTATTCTCATTGACTAGAGATTTTTGTTTTTTTTTATAAACTTTGGTTTTCGACTCTGTTTGCTTTGTAGTGAAAGTATATCAGGCAATCAAACAATACCCAGTCATAGTCATAGTTATTTTATTCAATAACTAATTAAGTATTTGTATCTGAATTTATACAAAATAATTTACACATAAAAATATGAGATAAGATAGAGAACAAATAACATTAGAAATTTAAAATTATCAATAAATTCAGAGTAAAGTTTTTGTACGAATGGCTGAACTTCACTCATAATCCCAGGCATCACACCTCAATGGATATTTGTGACAGGTAAATCAGGTAATCATTGAAGTAAAACGAATACCTGAACATTTTAAAAGAGACGTTTTTTTAACCAGACCGTTACTCCCAGCGGGCCTTTGAAAGAGCGGATGTATAGGTTTTGTATGACATATTAAGCAACAACAAAAAGACGTTCAAAAGTTCATTTTAATCGTCTAATTGAAATACACAACGCGTGGTTTTGCATCTGCATCAAATTTCAGGAGGTTGTCATGTCACCAAATACATAAATAATATGACTAATTTAAATGACGGTATACGGACAATACCGATTATACGCTGTTTTTTAGTTGTTAAAAATTTAACAGTATTTCAGAATAACCTCCATACCGTGGTTAACGGAATAAGAAGAGTATGTGTGTTAAAGCGTGGTTATAGGGCAAGAATCAGACGGGATGCGTTTTAACACGGTGGTTCACACTTACCGATTTCTGTTTCTAAAAATAATTATCTAAGTACCATTTTATGATTGATTCGGGTCGAGAATCATTAGTATAGTTACCTCGTTGAATTTGACGCGAGTGCAAAACGACAGTTTGTTTAGTTTGACTTTGACAAAAATGTGTGTATGACGTTATTCGTAAGCTCATGTAATTAAGTTCAGTCAAAGTTAGACATGTTTTACATTAGTCGGTACATCGAAAATCCATTACCTAATCATACACAAAACAGTCATTTTAACGTCATTATATTTGTCACATTGTGTCAAGCATAATTATGGCTATGCAGCTTTTCACAAGTAGGTACATAAACAAAATGAAAAATACTACTTGTTGATGTGATTTATTTATTTGTTTATTGGCCTATCTACAATTGTTACACTGTTAATTCTAGAAATACAAACAATATGATACAAGCATAGCGTGCAATATGGAGCGATAGACACAGCATGCAAGAAAAAGAAACTAATTTATAACATAAAAAAAATACATTAATAGTGAAGAAATAACACTGTCAACAACAGTGGGTAGTTCTAGGAATAAGTACAGTAAAAACAAAAATGACAGAAAAGAAAAGGAAAACAGTTAGTTTTGATGGACTTGGCGCTTGAATTTTTGAAGTGTTGTGGAAAAAATATCGATGGATTCATCACAATTATTAAGAAGCCTGCAAATTCTGATGTTAGTCATTTAGCTACATTAGTAATGTGCTTGTCTAGCCTTTTCCAGCAGTTTCGCTCAGGGTCGGATATTATATGACGAGAACGTTTTAAATAATTCAATGACTATAGGGGATAATCATCATCATCATCTTACAGCAATCAACTGCTGGACGTAGGCTTCTTTAATCGCACACCACTCAACTCGACTCGGGGTTAATGGAGCTTTAAATTCATGAAAGAGTTTTCGGAACTGGATCAGTAGTTCCCAAGATTTCTCCTTACATCCAAACTTACAAACCTACCAGTACATAATAATATTAATTATTTACCTATATTAGTATAGATTACATAAGTATAATCTGCTTACTTTGTTTTGTACTAAATTACATCTACGTACGTGTATTTAGCCATAACTTTATCAAAGTAATCAGTGATATTAGGTACAAAGTTTTATTTTCCTTATTTTGTTCGTTGTAAAAAAATGTAATTACGAAAATTTTCTGAAAACAGCTTATTAGAAATACTTATTGTGATAAACATGGCCAGTACTGTACTTTTAACAAGATTTTTAGAATTTATAAACCGAAAAAAGTACAAGAACTCAAAAATTAAATACTTACCAAAAAAATTCAATCGTCTCCACTCATTTCATATTCCATCACCGAGCAATATATATAGCTCAGGCCGTAGCTATACGAACAAATATATTATATTTTCCTATATGTTAGTTCCATCATTTATACTTTATTACTATATATATAGCAACTATTTATATATCAACGAATTGTCGTAGTGTGCGTGGCTACGTACAATGGGGAGGAAACTCAATTAAACAGTTTCCCTTAATAAGAATCTTGAAGATTTGCTAACGTTATATATTATTACATTTTCTTAGCAATGCAGGAGTTTTGTAATGTTTGGCTTGTCTTCAAAATCCGTGTCGTAAAATTCTTGTTTATGGTTGGTAAGATCGCAGATCTAAGGACCTACAAACTCTGGAAGGTATCTTTTGGTGAATGATTGAGTACACACAGAGTCGTCAAGTGTTTAATGTATGCGATCTCAGTCAGTATCTTCACTCTACAGCGGAAAGAGGCGAGTGAGTTGTAGAAAATAAAAATCTGCAAGCCTGCTTCAATATTATATTCGATGATTGTTAGGGACTAAGTATTAAAAAAACATTTGTATGTGTTATCATCATCGTCATCAACTGGAATCACTTACTGTTGGGCATGGATCTCCCCTTTCTTCTGCCACAATCCTTGGTTCTGTGCGTCCCTCACCCATCTGTTTCCCACGATTTTGACGATATAAAAATTGGAAACAAACTTTATAGAACATTTACCAATCGAACTCTACGATGATAAAAAGGTGAGGCATCGGTATTTTGAATACATGTGAAGTAACTTTAGCTTCTGTTAACCCATCATAAAAAGTTACAATATAATATTCCGGCAAGAAAATTTCAAATCGACAATATACCGGCCAGCGTTCGAACTCACGACCCCAGACCGCCAATCCAACATGACACCACACTTACATCAAAGTCTTACGGAAGTGACGTGTCAGTCACTCCCCACGGCCCCCATACAATAGCCTTGACTGGCCCCTGCGGGACACTGGCCCCAAGTCCCCAACCTTAGGGTAACTCCGAATTCGTCTATAGGCACACTTCTTTTCTTGATTAAAGACGCTTGATTACTGCTTACCCCACATTGAAAGCTTGATACTTGTATGGTTTCAATGAGTAGGTATAGTTATGTTATAGTAACGTGTTTCTCGAAAGCTGTTTTTCGAAAAATCAAAACGCTTGGTGGATCAGTTTTCAGTGTTCACACATTGCTTTTTGAATAATAACACTGAATCTCACGAGCTTTACTGTATATTTCGATTTACCTAATAAAAATAAAAACATAGATTAATATGAGCATTTAAAAGTCATCTTAATTAATAAAAAGAAGTTAAAGTACACTAACATACCCACCACGTACGTACGTTGATAAAATGATGTATTGTTTTAGAAATTATTTACCCTCCTAAGATATCTACATTGAAGACTGTTTATCCCTTTTGAGGATAGCAGCACCACAAGACCACAACCTGACTGATTTAGCGCCATCTAGCTTGAACAAGCTCAAACTTGTATAAAAATTGTTTATGTCTAATATTATAAATTTCCACTAGATGGCGCTAATCGAAGCGTTTGAGTGTAATCTACGTCGTTTTGATTGTACTCAAGAGATGTCACTAAAACCAAGTTTAAGATGCTGGTTTCCAGAATATATCAAAATATCACACCTCCAATCCCCGAAAGGTTAGGCAGAGGTGTACCTTAGATAGATAGATAAATTACTATACGGAGAGACGGGGTCAGATAGGACCTTGCACAGCAATCGCGCTTGCGACCACTAGTAGACCGACACGCGACGACGATGCAGTCAGAATATTTTACGCGATTTTATTGCCGCTTGCTAGGTGTTTAAATGTTATTAATCAATATGTTATTAAGTAAACGACAAACCACATAGTAATGTTGGTTTTAATTCGCTCAATAATTACAGCAAAATAAAAGATAGAGGATGCTAGAAAATGTTTTTTTTTTTTTAAACGTTGCCCCACACTAGGAATTTCTCCTGTATCGTGGGTGCGTTCACAAACATTTAAACTCACATACACAAATACCTAGACCCGGAACAACTATCTGTAGGTCATACAAATACTTGTTCCGTGCGGGGATCGAACCCGCGACACGCGGCGCAGCAGTCCGATCGCTCAGCCACTGCGCCAACCATGCCGTCAACATAATTATGTCAACCATAAACTATTTATAACACAATGTATGAGAGGTGTATAGAACCTTCGACGGCGCGTTCGTGTTCCACACGCGCCTCAAAGAGATGTCAGCAACATGGAAGGGGGGCCCCTTCCATGTTGCTGCAAGGGTCGACGCCCGTCGGGGCTGCGGGTTGTTCGCAAGAGATACCGCGGCCTCGACATAAAGGGCTAAGAAAGAACATGGGTGGTTTTTAGTCAGTAGAAGTCTGACACTCCCTTCCGCTCTGCCTAAGAGCGGGAGGGGTTATTTGATGATTTCCAACATCCCAAAAAAAAAAGGTATATAGAACATCACATTCTAGACCATAGGGTACTTTTATTATTCTAGATTAAAACCAAAGATGTTCGTCCCTGTCTACACAACCGTCAATCAATGTCAAACATGACGTTCTAATCAATCTTGTAATAAAGAAAAATAGGCTCACATAATCATGTAAGCCGTTCAGAACAACGGTACATAATGTACTTATCATGAAGCCGATATCCATCCACGCCGACATTCCAACTTAAATGGTCACCGTTGCAACCACGACAAGTGGCTCACCTGGCTCTGTGTGGATGCAATGTCCTGCTAACTATGAAGATGATGTCCATCCAGGTCTTACCTTCTTGTACCCTTTGGACCAACTGATTGTGGCTAAAAAAAGAGACAACCTGCACGATGTCATAAGCCAAACCGCCGACGCATTCACAATCTTTAACAGCGGAGGGCAAAAAGTGTACTTAGCAGTCCAAACGAGAAGTTTTAAACAATTCGATGTGAAGATATTTGATAACTATGGCAACGAAGTTATACACGTTCAGAGGCCCTTCCATTTGTGTACGAACAAAGCGTTAGTGTGGGCTCCTCCAGGAAATTTACTGGGCACTGTTTACGAGCGACCCAGATGCACCAGGACTTACGTGATAAAGAACGAAGCTGGCATAGAACTATTCAAAATCCGCGCCAGAGGAGTGTGCCGAATGTGCCGATACATGTACGAGGTGTGCTTAGTGTCGTACGGAGGGCATACTGTCGGAGAGATGCAGGACCAATGTCCTGTTGTCGACGCGGATAACTTTGGAGTCACCTTTCCCAAAGAAATAGACGTCAAAAGTAAAGTTGTGCTGCTCGGAGCGTGTTTTCTAATTTGGCCCTTAAAGTGTTGAGTTAAGGTTTTATTATTTGCTTTGTAACTTTGCAAATCAATAAGTTTTTTCGAGAGTAAAAACTTTGTCTTTAATCTGCGGATAATCACTTATCCGCACGTTTAAGGCTGCGTTTCCAACAGAGATGTGCGAGGCGAGGAGGAGCGAGTATGCGTTGCAACACTATAATTATACATCTAGAGATCTACCGCTGAGAAATATCGTCTTGTGACTGCAGTTATGTATTTGCTCGCAGCCGTCCCTCGCACACATACCTCGAAACTTTACGTTTTAAAAAAAAAACAAATATTACTCGAAACGTATCCTCGCACATCTTTGGTGGAAACGCATCCTTAGGAACTACACTCAACCTCTTGCCGCCGCGCCCGAGCATTTATTTTTAATCTACAGATTTTTTTATGTGTATAAACCTCCATGTCCTATAACTAAGTCTTATTTCTGAATCGTCATTACTGGCTAGTTGACTTTGACCGTACCGTACTGGCGAAAACAGCTACATAATCACTATCAAAATTCCGGATGCCGAAACGCGTAGTAACAAATCATCAGTAGGCAGGTCAAATTACAGGTACCCAGTATATCCTGTAGCACTAGGCTGCTCAACCCTAGACCTGCGGGATGAAGTTTCGATGTGGCCCGACAACATCGGTCATCTGACGACAATGAGAACAGATTTCCGAAATTCAGAAACCCGATCGAAGTAATTATTTATAGCTTGATAAGAACCCAACAAGCCAAACTAGAAATTACAAAAATAACAAAAACCACACACGGTTTTTTAGTGTGAAGCTTCAGTAGGGAATTTTAATTTAATTCAAATAATATCCATCGCCTCGTTAAATCGTAAACAATAAGTCAATTGCTTTAACGCCCACAAAAATATTCTGAGCAATCTACAAACCTACGTTTTGTAAGGCGCTACACAGTCAAATTACAAGAAAACAACGATTTACTAAAAAAAAAGTGATTTATTAAAAACATGAATACTGAAATCAGTCTTATTGAAAGTAAAAGTAAAGTAATTAATCACAAAGTTAAAATGACTAAATTAAAATTAGTTCATTCTACTTTCTACGTTTCTTTTGCGGAGATTTCGCTTCTTCCTCAGCATAGCCCAATGGCAATGCTTCTGGTTCTTCTTCATCCTGCTGCTTCCTTCTCACAGGTCCTGTGTGGGTGATAGGAATAGCTCTCTCGTTATTACTCTCTGAAACCTTCGGAGCCACCACCGTTAGAACACCGTCAGAAGATAATTTAGACTCCACAGTCTCAGGGTTGCAACCTTCAGGCAAGGCATAGCGACGCTTGAACTGACGCGAAACAAATCCATGGTCGTCTTTCCTCTCTTCATGTTTTCCTTCAATCACCACGTATCCATCAGATGTCTTGACAGAAATCTCCTCCGGATCAAAATGCTGGACGTCCAAGTTGACCTGAAACTTGTCTTTGTCAGATTTGATGGTAGATCCGACGTCCCGGGCGACCGCAGCTAGGTTCCTCCACGGACGAAGGTACTTTCGAATGGAGAGCGCTGGACGGTCGACGATGTCCGTCAGAAAGTCGTCTGAAGTAAGGCTAAGTCCGAACAGTTGGTCTCGCAGACGACGGGGACGTAGGTCATCCAATAAGTATGGTAGAAGCGCCATTGCTTTAAAACTTGATACTCAAAACTCTAAAGTTATCTCAGAAATCAGAATACTCAAATCTCTTGTTTTTATTTGTTTTTGAAGGCTCTACTTGCTTGTAGAATCGCACTCGCTCTTCACTCGCTTGCGTTTAGTTCAACACTGTCGCCGGCAGAGGCGCGTATCGCTTTTATTCTCCTGCCAACACGGAGTAGGAATGTTCGAAAAACGTCGAGAACCTTGGTGAATATTTTGGATGATTCTAAGATAAGCGACATCTATTAACGAGTGGCGTTTGCTTTTAAAAGTTTCACATCTTTAACTGATTGTCTATTCGCCAATAGATGGCGCTGTGCACAAGTTTTAGATTTGGTAATTTCAAACAAAAGGATTTAAACTTAGCATACAAAAAGAAACAATGGTTTCCTTGAGTCATTTAGTTTAGTATTTCGGTCTATTTTTATTTATAACATTTGTAACATGGTGATTATAACCTTACTCATTACAACAAAGCCGTAGGACTGGATTTAAAGTTTACTCTACTTACCACTAGAGGGCGTAACGATCGAATGCTGAATCTGGAACCTGCAACGGGCATAATACGGGACTACCGTTTTCATAGAACATTGTGGAAAGATGCCACGAACCTGGAACAATCTAGAAATGGAACCCACCCCATCCCTTCCTGTTCTAATTAACAACTGCGCAAATGCGCAATGAATCAATAGGTACTTGAGAGATGAGACAAGAGTTGACTCACCATCTTAATAATGCATTGTCATCTTTTGATTTGACATCTCTGACAAAGGATAAATGGGAATCAGAAAGAAACAAATGGTAAAATTAATTGCACGATGCAAATTAGTATTATTTTGTCTTGATTGCCCTTAGTGATTCTATTTAAAAGTCATGTCATTGACCTCCCCCCGGTCGGTCAGTTCTTATCATTTACATGAAAACTAAGAGTTCCTTCTTGCAATGTAAAATTAGGTAGGATATTCTTTTAAAGCACATTGTTCTCATGAATTAAAAATCGTTAAAGGCCTTCCGGGCTACTATATGTATTGTGTTATTTCGATTTCTATTTAATTAATTTTTTATACATAAATAGGTAAATTAACCTAAAAATTATCACCACGTGTATAATAGGGCACACGCTGCTATATACCTACTAGGTATTTTAGCGCGCGAATTTTTTGATCATGCGATGACGAAGAGTTGATGACATACGAGAATATTGTAATATAAAATATAATTAGGTAAGTAATTGAAATAAATGTGTAAGTAATACCTAGGTAATAATAAATAACACGTTCGTTTAAGAATAGTACCTACCTACTTAGGTTTTTAATCCCAATGTAGGACCATCTACATCCTATTATTAAACCAGCTTGCGCCATTGCACGGACTTGGTAATGTTCAACATGAATGAAACATTGTATTGATTGTATGATTAAAATGAGAGCTTGTACCTACGAATAGCTTGCAGGGCTAAAATAAAATTCTGGAACTACATTGTACATGGCAACAAGTATATCATTCACTTCATGTTCCTTATCACATTCCATTGTTAGTCATGGCATTTAGCCTACCATTCACACACTACTATCGAGTATCGACTTGACACGCGGTGCTTACCAGCTGTAGAATAATGTTCTAGAATCGGTTGGTTGGTGCGTCGCTTTTTATTGATTTTAGGGCATGGAGCTCTCGGTTGCAGACTAGACGTTGAAATGAAAGCTATAGCTAGATAATGTGAGTAATATAGGTAGCTAGGTATTGTATGTATTTAGGTACCACATTATTAAAAAACACTTTGGTTGGTACCTCTAAGTAGGTAATTAAAGGCCGGCCAGACTCGGTAAAAAAAATCGTTAGAATGCCCTAAGGGATTAGGTCCTAACAACCTAGACTGAACCTACCTAAATAAGTAGGAACCAACATGTAAATTATGTTAAAAATAAACCGTTCAACATAAAATCGACACGTGTTACAAAGAGAAATTAAATAATTAGAATAATATAAGCACTTATGTAGATAAATAAATACCTAGGTACCTAATAATTACCTATATAAACCCTATATATATAGCTGTAATTTAGTATGAATCTCATTTCCTACAAAGAAGTATCTAGAAACGCATTGTTTCCGGTGCCGGCAAATCGGTTTTTCGAGAATTCGCTGTAAATACATAATTTACAAACTTTTGCAATGAATAACCCGCTTCAGCTAAAAATATGCAATATTTAGGTGCATGCATACGGGTCATTGTGTGCTTGTAAAGGGCATGGTTCTAAAACTTCTAAATAAAACACCTGCAAAATGCTAAGTAATAATCAATACACTGTCTAGCACTAAAGTTGCCAGCCTTTGATAGAAATGTATTTTTTTTTCTTAAAACGTAGAATTTATTGAAAATGACTCAAATAAAAATATTTCGCCGTTTTTTTTGTAACAAGAAAATTTAATTAACTTAACTCCCTCTTGGTAAAAAAGTATATGAAATGCTACCGTTTTAAAAACAAAAAAAAATATGTACAGACGAATGGAGAACCTCCTCCTTTTTGGAAGTCGGTTGACAAGAATCTAGCCGGTCAGAATCGGTAACAAAATTGTTTTTCAAGCCAAGCCAAGTTCGTTTACTAATTGCCTTGTCCGTTCAATCTGTTTAGAATAAGTGCAGATCGTGACGTCAAAATAGATTATGAAATAAAATAAAATTGGTTACATAATAATGAAGGGGCTTGAACTTTTTGTATAGAAGCTGACATATCGACCCACCGCCATTTTGTTTTTTTTAGAAATCACGGCCCACGATGAAATTGGTAAATAAGGGTAGAAGACACCTAGACGAATAAAAATGTCCTGGAACAACACAGTAACAGAAAGTGTCACGTTTTCGAGATATTTAAAGGTAAAGATCGGCATTTGAGTAAAATGACCACATCAAAAATAGACCTTTTACGTGTCTATAGGCGTTGATTATTATTATTAATGTTTATTGAAAAAGAGTAGGAACATTTCATACTACTAAGAGCACGAGAAGACTATTCTTTGACATAACATAGCGTTTCATTGCGATGCGATTTTCTAGTGCGCATAATAATAATCAACTTGGGAACGATTATTTGGATACAATTTAACGCCTATACACGTAATAAGTCTATTTTTAATTATTGTCGTTGTACTCATTTGTCGATCTTGACCTTCAAATATCTAGGTAACGTGACACTTTGCGGTACCGTGTCACTGGCCATTTTTGTTCGTCTATATGTCCTCTATTCATTCATTCCATTTTCATTGTGGGCCGCTATTTTTTAAGTGGCGGGCAGGTTGATATGCCACATCGGTTCTATCGCCTTTATAATCTAGTTGGATGACTCATAAAATCACTCACAAACCTAAACAATTCAGAGATAAACATTACAGTAATCCAACAGTGGGGTACCAGGAAACCTCAGAAGTTCTTAGATCATTAAAAACAGCCACTTGAAGTCATGTTTAAAGATCTAATCGACGTGCACATTCATACAAAACTTTCTTTTATCGTTTTTTCGCTAATGTACCTATTCTCAGTCTCTAATATTAATTGCTCAATATACAAAAATCACAATTCTTTTTATTGTGACATAGTAGTGATTGAGTTATACCATAACATGGTGAAATATTCTAGGGTTATAGAAGAAAAGCTTCTTCTAAATCTATCAAAATTTGTAAAATCCTTACCACCAGAAACTAACAAAATTATAATCCCTTTAACATTGACTTATATATTACTGCGTAAGGACTGGGCGGACGGCATGTTAAAATGACGCCTCAAACGTGGTCCCAATATGGTCTTTCATAAGCCGAAGTGAACTAGTCCACGATCGGCTCTCTTCGGGTGCGGTCGTAAATTTTATTAAAAGCTTTATTTATGTTCTTTATACCTCGAAAATACCACGCCGCTTATACAAGGTTACATTAACGAGCAGACTACACCGATTCTCTGTATGGCGAACGCGTCGAGAAAATGTTCGGATGACCGTATCTTTAGTTTTTATATCAATGCCCTTTAAACAATGAAGAAGTGTTGAGATAAAATACTGACCGGTCTATTCTTAATAGTTTTTTTTTTAGCCTATATTGTCCCACTGCTGGGCAAAAGACTCCCCCATAGACTTCCACTCTTCCCTCTGTGCGGTTTTCTTCGTCCAATTTGTCACAAACGCTTCTATAATAGCTCGTCACGCTAGCGTTTTCTAGTAAACGTATAAATACCAATTTATTATTTTCTGGTATCACTGAACTTGACATAAATGCTACCCCGGATATTACTAGCGCTGGTGGCGGGCAAAAGTCAAACTACAGACCGGATCTAGCCCGAACATTCTAGTAGAAACCAGTAAATTAGTCGGAATAATGTATTCTTGAATGGAATTATCAAAAGCAATATTTTTAAATTAAGTATATCGGTCTAAGCTATTGATTAAGGTCTTATTTTGTTATACTTTCATACAAAATATCAAAGTTTGGACAAATTCCATAGAAGAATCGCGAAGGCTCTAGAACGTTTCACAGAAAATCGATACTGTGATGCTAGAGCCACCACGCGTCGAATAGCGTAGTTACACAAAACTTAGGTGGAGTTCTAAACATTTTCTAAAAATCCCTTTTTTAGGAACTTCTAAAAATTAAAACTTTAAAGTATATTTTGGAAAAAAACCTTTAGTTTAGGGGTAAATTTAAGAACAATATTATTTTGCTATGGAGCAATTTATAGTAAGGTCGTGTTTGCAATATTATAACCTTAAATAATATAATTATTTGATTACTAAGGGATATGTTTTAGTAATATTTTCGGTTAGTCATTTCATAATAATTAATAATTGATTACAAATTGTACAAGTATAACAAGCAAATATTACACAGTGTGTAACAAGTAAATATTACTTAGACTAGTCGTCTGTGGACTTAAAACAATATGTTTTTGTTTATTTAATCATGTTTTATAAAACGTGTGGAGACATTGTCCTTGTTTTGGCACTTCATGATGGTTTATTGCCAAGCGTTACGTGTCCCTGACGCCAAACCTAGAAATTTCTACTCGTTCAGAGATGGCGCTTGCGTGTCGCGTCTATAAAAGCTTTCTGACATTCGGCCCGGCGTCATTTAATTCAAGAAAATCAAAGTGAGAGAACACTGCGATTCCACGCGATCTTACAACACGTGTATTTAAAACCGCGCTAGTCAAGTCAAGAAGTATTTAATTCTGTGCTTAGTTTAAACGTTTAACTTGAGGACTATTCTATAATAAGTGAAACAAAATGCCCGAAGAAATGCAGACCGATGTCGCGGAGGTGGAGACCTTCGCCTTCCAGGCGGAGATCGCCCAGCTCATGTCCCTGATCATCAACACATTCTACTCCAACAAAGAGATCTTCCTCCGTGAGTTGATCTCCAACTCGTCAGACGCCCTGGACAAGATCCGGTATGAATCACTCACCGACCCGTCGAAACTGGACAGCGGCAAGGAGCTCTACATCAAGATCATTCCCAACAAAAGCGAAGGTACACTAACTCTTATTGATACCGGTATCGGTATGACCAAGGCTGACCTCGTCAACAACCTTGGTACCATCGCCAAGTCGGGAACAAAGGCGTTCATGGAGGCGCTTCAAGCGGGCGCTGACATCAGCATGATCGGTCAGTTTGGTGTGGGTTTCTACTCGTGCTACCTGGTCGCCGACCGCGTGACTGTCCACTCTAAGCACAATGATGACGAGCAGTACGTGTGGGAGTCGTCTGCGGGCGGTTCGTTCACGGTGCGCCCCGACCACGGCGAGCCCCTCGGTCGCGGCACACAGATCGTCCTACACATCAAGGAAGACCTCGTTGAGTATCTTGAAGAGCATAAGATCAAGGAGATCGTCAAGAAGCACTCTCAGTTCATCGGCTACCCCATCAAACTGATGGTGGAGAAGGAACGCGAAAAGGAGCTCTCTGACGACGAGGCTGAGGAGGAGAAGAAAGAGGAAGAGAAGGAGGAAGACAAGCCTAAGATCGAGGATGTGGGTGAAGATGAGGAGGAGGACAAGAAAGACAAGAAGAAGAAGAAGACCATCAAAGAGAAGTACACCGAGGATGAAGAACTTAATAAGACCAAGCCTATCTGGACACGTAACGCTGATGACATCACACAGGAGGAGTACGGTGACTTCTACAAATCCCTCACCAACGACTGGGAGGACCATCTGGCTGTCAAGCACTTCTCTGTTGAAGGTCAGTTAGAGTTCAGAGCACTGTTGTTTGTGCCCCGCCGTGCTCCCTTCGACCTGTTCGAGAACAAGAAGCGCAAGAACAACATCAAGCTGTATGTGCGCAGGGTGTTCATTATGGACAACTGTGAAGACCTCATCCCCGAGTACCTTAACTTCATCAAGGGTGTGGTTGACAGCGAGGACCTGCCCCTCAACATCTCTCGTGAGATGCTCCAACAGAACAAGATCCTCAAAGTCATCAGGAAGAACTTGGTTAAGAAATGCTTGGAACTCTTCGAGGAGTTGGCTGAGGACAAGGAGAACTACAAGAAGTATTATGAACAGTTCAGCAAGAACCTGAAACTTGGAATCCACGAGGACTCTCAGAACAGGACCAAACTGGCTGACTTGCTCCGCTACCACACATCTGCCTCTGGTGACGAGGCATGCTCCCTCAAAGAGTATGCTTCCCGCATGAAGGAGAACCAGAAACACATCTACTACATCACTGGTGAGAACCGTGACCAGGTTGCCAACTCTTCATTTGTTGAGCGTGTCAAGAAGCGCGGTTATGAAGTTGTATACATGACTGAGCCCATTGATGAGTATGTAGTACAGCAGATGAGGGAGTATGATGGCAAGACTCTTGTCTCTGTCACAAAGGAGGGTCTGGAACTTCCTGAAGACGAGGAAGAGAAGAAGAAGCGTGAGGAAGACAAGGTCAAGTTCGAAAATCTCTGCAAGGTCATGAAGAACATCCTTGACAACAAAGTTGAGAAGGTTGTTGTATCCAACCGTTTGGTTGAGTCACCTTGCTGCATTGTTACCGCGCAGTATGGTTGGTCTGCCAACATGGAGCGTATCATGAAGGCCCAGGCTCTCCGTGACACGTCCACCATGGGCTACATGGCAGCCAAGAAGCACCTTGAGGTCAACCCTGACCATTCCATTGTTGAAACTCTGAGGCAGAAGGCCGAGGCTGACAAGAACGACAAGGCTGTGAAGGACCTCGTCATCCTGCTGTACGAGACTGCTCTGCTGTCATCTGGCTTCGCTCTTGATGAGCCCCAGGTGCATGCTTCCCGCATCTACCGCATGATCAAGTTGGGTCTTGGCATTGATGAGGATGAGCCAGTCCAAGTGGAGGAGACAACTGTTGGGGACGTGCCCCCACTAGAGGGCGATGCTGATGACGCGTCGCGCATGGAGGAAGTGGATTAAAATCTCAAATGTCAGCTTTTAGCCATGTTGTAATGGTGTTTATGTGATTGTATCGCGAAGTTATTTTGTGCACTGGTGTACAGCCAAAGACTGATTTAGTTCAAATTCCATTATTGAAAATAAATGGTAAAATTAACAAATTATTTTCTTGTTTCATTCCCTGAATCCTTACACACACACTACCTCGCAAAGTGGCAAATAATAATTGTTAATACTTAATAGCAGTTATTACTTATTAAATTATTAGTCAATTAAAATAGATTTTTTATTATTTGCCACTTAGAACAATGAGTACCACACATAATGAGCTATATTGTTTGCCATGCATCAATGAGTCCAATGACTTCAGTGAAAGCTAAGAACTTTCAGTAGCATCATTGGACCACAACATAGTCATTATGCCAACATAAGCCCATTGTGTGGAGATACAACACAATGACATGCCTCACAACATGCACACCAATCAAATAAGCCCATGGCAGACTGCAGACACACTGGGGCCCCTTGTTCTGCAGAGTAGAGACACCATGAGCTTCAACAGCTTACTTTCATATATATTATGCTACAGGCTATGTAGGTATGGTGGTCGTATCTGATGAGGTAACACAGAAAACCTAGAGGCATTGCGACCTAGGAACGTGGAGGTTAGAACAAAAGTAGCTATGCCAGTGTGGGTTGTAAATGTTGGTTGATGAGTCCGTCAATTGTGTAGATTAGATATGCTTTTGGGTTTCTGAAAATGTGCTGAAAGTACCTATATGCGTTGCAGACAGGGTTGCCAGTTTTCATGGAACACTTATTAATTCTACGAAGTACCAAGTGACCACTTCACACACAACAACCACATACTTAATACATGTATGGGGTATGAAAATGGTGGTCTATAGATAGATTGGAATCTAGGCATTGCACAATGAATGACCTAGGTAGGTTATAGACCTAGGCACATTATGTGTACGTTTGACGTAGGTAACCTACATCATTAGTTCTAAAATAGTGGTTTTCTGCAGCAGAGCATTTCACAAATGTCTAAATAGGTAAACTGAATGTAACCGACAGGAACGTGGAGGGGGTGGTGAATAATGATTATTAACCTCTTGAACGTCCGCTAACATTGCTTGAATGTCTTATGATCCACCGGGTGATCATAAGGACGCTCGAAGACTGGTCCATTATGTCAATATTGTGTAATTAGGTGCTTTTGGGTGTCTAAAATGAAGCTACATGGATGCGCTTCATGGGAAATATCAATTCAGATTATTTTAGAGTTTACCTACATTGTGTTAGGATAACATTGTTTCAAGAATTTTAAATGTTTAGGGGGTTTCCCAACCAATGGTAGTTAATTTATTGTGGACTAAACACGACAATGAGGTGCCTCAATAGATAGGTAATGGTAGATAGGTAGGTACATCTACATACCCAGGTACTTTACAATAATCTGATGTTTAGCTATAAAATCTAAAGAGTGTGGGTAATATTTTTTGAAACAAAACCATTTGGGTTTGTTAGTTCCGGTCTTGGCCACCCCACGCATCTGAAGATAATAATGTTTCTATGTAGAACAGAACTATTATATTCTATTACTTAGTAGTATTATGGTAGGGCATTCCCCGGTCAAGACTGGATTTTTAAACGGAATCAACATCTAGAATATTATTTTTACACAGAACGTAGCATAGACTGTGCAAGTATTGCAACACATCAAGCTTTTACCTACATTCCGACAATTTTAATTTGAATAGATTTTAAAAATTAACGCTAATGTTTTATATTGTAACTAGGTATCTACCTAAATTACGAGTAGGTAGGTAGGTACTAGGTGTTTTAATTTACCTAATTTTAAGTTTGCATGCTGTATGTAGGTAGTAATTACAGAACAGATTATCTGCTCTGTGGTAGTACCTAAGCGAAATTTGTGAAACCTTTTATTTTTAAGACCATATTGTAGGTAGGTACCATATTTCATGCAAATAAAGAATCTTGAATCTGGAAAAGTTAGGTTCAAGTACCTATGATTTATTATGAAAATTATATTGAAAATTATAAAAAACAACGATTCTGCGGTCTGCCTTATTAGATTCAAAACTTATCTAACCATGCGTAATGTCATTGGGAAATTCGTGAAAACTTTTAAGATTTTTTTTACATAGTAAGTCTTTTTTACATAGAACGCCATCAGTTCCTCAGCTATTATTTCTTCGTGGGCTGTCAATCCAGATACCGAGATAACTACACATACTTTTTTGGTGTCAAAACATGGCACTACTTGGCTCACTGCCCTTTTAGTAAAAAAACAGTCAAGTGTGAGTTGGACTCGCACACTAAGGGTTCTGTGAACCAAATCTAATGGCAATATTTTTAACAATTTTTTTTTATTAATTTTTTTTTAATTTTTTTTTTTAAATAATTTATTAAATTCAAGTTAGATACATCACCATCATCATCAGCCTATAATGTTTCCACTGCGGGGACTCAGGCCTCCTCTCTAGGAGAGGGATTCGGATCCACCACGCAGGCCCAGTGCGGATTCGTAGATGTCACATGTCTTCAAATTTTTTGGTTCCTAGACATGCCAGTTTCCTCACGATGTTTTCCTTCACCGTTTTGAGAGCAGTGGTGACGAAATAAATTACACAAAGTAAATGCGCCTGACTGGGTTCGAACCGACGACTCACTGTTCGTAAGTCGGGACCGCCACCACTGGGCCACCGCTGCTGCAGTGATATCATGAATTAATAAATAAAAACTAGCTTTAATGAGCTTAAATACAAACATAAATTCGATAGACATCTCTCTCATCAGAGGACATCTGTATCTGAACTAGATAAATTAATATCAGTAACTCAGACAACTGCGCAGCGAAAATTAAAATAAACATTTATACAGGGTGTAAACGAACCCTTCACGCATCCGTCAACCAAGCATTCTGTACATCAAACTAAGTACCCCTACGCAAAAATTTTTGCTGGGAAATGACTTTTTTTTTTGGGGTCAAGAATCACATTTTACGGTAAAACTCAAAGAAGCACTCTTAAAACATTGTGCTAGTGCTTTGCTTTGAATAGTAAACGGGTCATGGAGGTAATTGGAGGTAAAAAAAAAAAAAAAAAAAAAAATTTAGTAAAGTTAAAGACACCAACTCTCCAAACAACAGAATGGTGTACTCAATGTGTGGTGGCAACATTCTCGGAGTAACATGGTTGCGAAATACGAACGGACAACCACACGGACAGGCCCGGACAGCTCATCAGCGGGTTTCGTATTTGGCAACAGAACCCTAAAAAGCATTCCTAATGAGATGACTACGCAAAGCAACCGTGACGACACGAAGTTTCCCGTTGTAAGCATGCCAAAAGATAATAATGAACTAGCGACCCGCCCCGGCTTCGCACGGGTGCAATGCTGATACTAAATTAAATACACTACAGAAAAACTATGAACGTTGTATATAAAAACATAGCGGCCCGCTCCGACTTTGCACGGGCATAAAATATATATGCCTATGTCACTCAATGAAAACATGATTAAAATCGATCCAGTATTTTTGATTCATTCATTACTGCCCTTGGCCTGCACGCATTAAATTTGGAGTAAAACAATTCCTCTTTCCCTATACTTACTATGAAGATTTCCTGCTATCTTTGGAATATCTAAATTCATACAATTTTTATTACATTACACATTTTTACTTATTTACTTTTTACATTTTTACCTAGGTATTTATTTTATTTTTATAACAATTAATATATTACAGGATGTCTTTATACACAACGTTCACAGCTTTCTTGTCATTAGACAATACAAACATGTTTTCTCTTGAGGTTACTCTTGAAAGAGCGACATACAGTTGGCCATGTGAAAAACAGTCAACGCTCAAATCTAAGCCTGCAACGTTAAAGGTTTGACCTTGCGATTTATTAATGGTCATTGCAAAAGATGTCTTTAACGGAAACTGTAAACGTTTAAATTGGAAGGGTAAATCCGATGGTATCAGAGGGATTCGAGGAATCAATACACCGACCGGTACCGCCCGCCGCAAACGCAAATTTTAAATTTGTAATATCTCCGAAAATATTTGTTTAATTTACATGCTGTAAGGAACCATATTGATCTATATGAATTCCACACTGTATTTAAGGTACTTAATTCGATAAGGATTAATGTCGTATTGCTTAAAATAGCTTCGTAAATAAGCCATTTTTTCACGTAAAAAGTAAACAATAAAAATGGTTAATGTGGGTTATCCCTAAAATATAAACATATACCATCGCGGACTTTTTTGTAGACCTTTTTATGGTGTACAATACTGTAGTACATTAATTTGATCTAACTCGTAGGGTTTAGGCAGCGTTTTTGCTAAATTGCTAAATAAGCCCAAAAAAATAGGTTAATTTACGACATCACGTTAGAAACCTCTAAAATTAGCAATGTTGCCTTAGTATATGATGCATGTATTATACATATAAACCTTCCTCTTGAATCACTCTATCTATTGGAAAAAACCGCATCAAAATCCGTTGCGTAGTTTTAAAGATTTAAGCGCACATAGGGATATAGGGACAGAAAAGGCGACTTTGTTTTATACTATGTAGTGATAGTGATAGTGATAGTGATAGTGAAGTGATGATGTAGTGATGTAGTGATATTGTTCGTAACTTGGGCTATTACTTAGTCTTTGTTTCATCGTAATCAGTGCTCTCTATCAAAAGATATATGCATTTATAGTTTTCAAGAAGAACTTATCATTATGGTCAAGAATGGTCAAGAATGAGACAAGCAACGACATCTATTGAACGAATCATCATCATCTGCCTAGCCTTTTCCCAACTATGTTGGGGTCGGCTTCCAGTCTAACCGGATGCAGCTGAGTACCAGTATTTTACATGGAGCGACTGCCTATCTGACCTCCACAACCCAGTTTATTCTAGGTAATTCGATACTCTTTGGTAAGACTGGATGTCAGAATTTCAGGTCACTGACTACCTGTAACGACTGCCAAAGATCTATATATGGCAGCCGGGACCAACAGCTTAACGTGCTTTCCGAGGCACGGAGGAAACTCGGTATGTCGGGCTATTGAACGAATATGGTACTTATTAATAAATGCCTTCACAAGATAATTTTAAATAAGTAATGATAGCAAAAAGTACGTAGATTTCAAAATCTACATAGCCTAAACCCTATAGTGTGTTTGATCGCTCTTTTTTAGCAGTTTATCTTCGTCTTCGACAGATGGCGTTATTCATTTGATGTCATTTTCTGAACCGCGGTGTTATTAAATAAACATAATATATGTTTCATGAATAGTCAACAAATAAAGATTTACCAATTACACAGTATAAAAATACTATTTTTTTTAAACTAAATTAAAATTAGATAAAACCCACGACATATTTTGTTTGTACCGTGTGGGAATCGAACCTGCGACACGCAGTGCTACTGTTAATCGTCCAGCCACTGCACCAAACATGTCTTTATATAGATGTGGTGTGTTGTTAGCCCTATGTGTCGAGGCCGCGGTATTTATTTCGAACAACCCGCAGCCCCGACGGGCGTCGGTCCTTGGGGGCCCCTTCAATGTTGCTGACATCCCTTTGAGACGCGCGTGGAACACGAACGCGCCTCCATCGTCATAGGACTGACGAACGATTAACTAGCCCGTTACTCACCGTTCACAGGCCCGCGCCTACGGTGGCCGGAAGCCATCACGTGGCCCCCGATGCCCGGAGCGTCTCCCGCGGCGGCTGGGAAGAGGGGTTGTGTCCCTCTTACGTTCACCTCTTTCGCTAGCATTACTGCTTCGCTGAAGGAGGTGACGGCGTTCCATTTCTGATTCGATGTCCCAGATTCGGTACAGGTATCTCTCGAAACAGCCTCTAATCCCCCCTTTTTGTGGTTCGTAAATTATCAAATGACTCATCACGCTCTGGGCGGAGCGGAAGAAAGTGTCAGACTTCTACTGACTAAAAACCACCCACGTTTCTTCTTAGCTCTTTGTGTTTCGGGGCCGTGGTATCTCTTGCGGACAACCGTCAGCCCCGGCAGACGACGGCAGCAACAATTAAGGGGCCCCAAAGGACCCCTTAATTGTTGCTGACATATCTTTGAGGCGCTCGTGGAACACGAACGCGCCAACGACAGTACCTGTCGACTATATGTACCTGTTTCAAATTTCTTCAAGATCCGTTCGGCCGTTCTGACGTGGTTGATTAGCAAACACCCATCCATCTAAACTTTAGTATTAGACATAGTCAGTACTTTGCATTACCCTCTTCTTATTTTCTACAGCGGCAGTAAGTTAACGCAGGGCAATGATTTAATGTACTTTTATCTAAGCGACGCATTTTAGTTTCCGACAAGCACGCGAACGAAGTCGCGGGCACAGCTAGTATAATATAAGATTGTAATACGTGCGTGTCGTATACCAAACAATTCCTACGTATCCATACAAAATCTATAGTGGTCGTGCCAGAAAGGTTCTACCTAGCACGACCACGGTCGATATGTTACAGCAGCGAAAATATTATGTGAGTATATTTTTTAAAGTCGTTAGTACAATAAAGTACACATTCTTTCATGAATATGTACCGCATTAAAATTAAGGTAATCATCCATGGTCGTGCTGGAGAGGATCACACTGTGTTTTAACCTAAATATTGATCGGAGCGAATGTTATTATTTAGCCACTAATGGGGCCAGAAAGTGATGGCGCCCACTTCCTGTGGGTGTTATGAAAGGCAACTAAAAGGAATTCTTGATGAAGTGTAGAGGAAGGAACGTTCTACTGAAACACTGTAGCTACACAAATTTAACTTATCAACATCCGGGGAATTCTTGCAAATACTACAGAGTTACGTATTGTGTATAATTATTTAGTAGTGTCATCCATAAGACTCAAACTATAATAATACGTGGAAAAGTAATTAAGCTCTTCCTCTCTCTAGTTATTTTAGAAAAATGCTGTTTACCTCAATCAGCCTGACGATAACGTAATTAAACATCGTCTTGAATATATCTATTAAATACTTTGTTGCTTTATTTGGGAGCAATTAACATGTATAGAATTTGTAGTAAAAATGTATCAAAAGCGGAGAGCTGTTCCGGATAATGGGAAATAATTTCCCACTTAATTATATTTTGATTTGAAATACCGGATAATGGGAAATAATTTCTCACCGCAAAACCCCCATTTCCCCCCTCCTTATAGAAAAAGGAGTCTATTTTTCGAAATCTCCATAACCCAGGTTACCTAAAAACCGTGACCAGATTTCAATTTTCTCAAAAAAAAACGTTGTTTGATTAAGGGTTAAATGTAATGCAAAAGTGGCTAGATTGAGGAGCCATACCACAGATATCTGTTCTGTGAGCCATACTAAGCGTAGGTACTGTATTTTCTTTCATTTTAACGATACAGAAACTAAATTTTTAGACAGTAATATGCACAATTTCTACTAAATGATGCAACATTTTCAAAAATATTCATCTATTACTTAACGAGTTCCAGGTGGCTCCTCAATTCAGACGTTTATATTAAGGAACCACTTTTGCATTAAATATAACAACCTTGCGGTTTGGTCAACTCAACTCCAAATACCTATAACACAACAAACGCCACCACATAATCATCATCATATCAGCCGAAAGACGTCCACTGCTAGACATGGCCTCCCCCCAAGTGTCAGTCACCACATTGACCGGTCCCTAGCGACTCGCATCCAGTGGATCCAGCGTTAACCTTCACCTGATTAACAACAAATAATAACATAACAGAAATTAATGATGCCTGAAAAAGTTGAAACACGTAACTTCATTACTCATCAGAGTCTTCATAAATTAGTTTTATTAACAGTAAAAATACTGACTTTGAAACTACAAATCATTAGACAAACACTAAATATTCTCGGAGACAAAGGTGCATAAATCTTATTTGGTGCACTTGCTAGTATTTTGAACGTTTTGGTCGAACCTATAAGTTTGTCCATGGGTATACTTTCAGCTAGTTTTTGGTCAATATTCATGACATCAGGAATGGGTAAATCGTCTTCATCTCTTATTTGAAACTGTCCTGCGGTTCGTACTTTCTGTTCCAAACAATAGCAGACGCCGTCTCCAGAAGACCCAGCCATGAATTTCGATGATTTTTTAAGTTTATATTGGCTACTAGATGCCTTCACAGCGTTGCGAAGATTTCGGTCTTTTATAGGAATTCCTGTATCTACAACAACTCCACTTAAAGGATAATTCCCTTTTAAAGTTTCAGGCATGTACAAATCTACTATATCTTTATTGGGCCAGTTGTCTAGAAGGCTCCAGTGATCAGTGACAAAGCTTACCCACGTAACGATAACAATGGACACGTCAGTTTTGTTGACACCAAACATTTTACCTATTTCAAAATCAGGCTTGCATCTTCGCAATTTTATGAGTAACATCAGAAACTGATCTTCTACAGCAAGGTTGGTTAAGTCTTCCGATTGGTAACTGATCTCATTTGCCATTGGCATCAGGGTGGATAACAGAAGTGTGAACTGGGCGTAGTTATCTAAGCCTGTGTAGAAGACTACGGACTCATCATCAGATAGCAGCAGTTCTGTGGTTGCAAACAGTCTCAAACTATTCTGTGTTTGTGATCCTTGGCTGAAGTATTTATTTTTCAAAGAATTAGTTCTTCTCGCAACTAGAGTCTTAGTCCAAAAGAGTTTTATTTCGGATTGACATCTGGAATCTCTTTCATAGTGTCTCCGAGATGGAATTTCAACGAAGCTATTACAGGGACGAAGGTTCCTTCGACCCTCTCTGACTTCATGCCGCCTTGAAGTTAATTTTCTATTCCACGGAAAAACTGAAGGGACAGTGGACTTCTTCAGACACCTGTGTTTAAGCGGTTGTCCTGTAACGTAAAAAGTTTGTTATTGCATTGACACCCCGTACAACGCTGGGCCAGGGGGCCACAGACGTAGTTACTATTATTAATTGTTACCATTTTACGAATTTTAACGCAATTCATATTATTGTATTGTCCTATTGTGATTCTGCGAAAGCGGTCATTTTAGCGTCCGTTGTAGACTTTGTTAGGTAACTTGTTGAATATAATTATTTGTGCAGTAAAATACAAAATTCGTAAAATGGTCACAGACGCGGTTATATAATTATGAATGGTCCATTTTAGGAATTTTAACGCAATTCTATCATCCTATTAAAATCTGCTAAAGTGGCCATTTTAGACCCCCAGAGCATTATAATTATGTTATTAAACATAATTATGTTTAAATATTTATAACGCTCTGTAATGAAGTAATGATTTGCGCCCATTTAAATGGGCTGCTCGCACCGCAGCATCCACATTACTTTCGTACGTTTCTGGCGGAATGTGAGTGTTTTATATTTATTAGGTACACGTCTTCCTAACCCATCGAGGATTACAGGCGTGATGTTATGTTAGTTTTGTACAAGTTTGTACTGAGCACCATCGCACACACACTGTCGCGCTTCTATTTATAAATATTGTATTTTATTTAAATAATTATGTGAAATTCGATGCGATGTGTCTGTAGGTAAACAAAAATATTTATTTATTATTATTTTATTTTAAGGCAAATTTAAAATAAATAATCATACTCATCATCATCATCGTACTTTGTTGTTCACCGGTGCGTGTAAGGCCACAGCCTTTTTTTTTGGAGTTTCTGAAATCATCAAATGACTCCTCCCGCTCTGGGCGGAGCGGAAGGGAGTGTCAAACTTCTTTCTACTGACTAAAAACCACGTTCCTTCTTAGCCCTTTGTGTCTGGCCGCGGTATCTCTTTCGAACCACCCGCATCCCGGCAGGAAGGCCAGAGCCTTGAGCAGGCTTATGTCCAGCTGTGGACTGAGATAGGTAGGCTGATTTGATTTGTATCTGTTCCGTCAGTTTATGTAGGTCGACTAGGGTACTAAGTATATTAATTATTAAGTATGTAGTTTTACTAACCAGTGGTACGACTGACTTGAACATAGTCGCTATGATGGAAATGTCTGCGACATATCCTCGATCCATTTTTGGGAACAAAATTACCGCGTTCTATAGCTTTCACCCAAGAATTTCTAACATTAGGATCCTTTGGAAAGCGGTGGGTAGCATCCTGGGAGCAAAATGGGACACTACAGCGACCCATTGTTATGAATTTTGCCTAAAGATACAATGTGAATAAATAATTAGACTATAAATAAAGGATGACAAGAAAATACACCTAATCAATTTAGAATTTGGGAAAATATACAGCACAAAGCCACAAATTGTACAACGCTAATTTGACATCATTTTGACAAAAAGCCAGTGAGTTATTTTCCAATATGTTTTTCCTTTGATTGGTTTTAAGGTTTTAAACCAATGGCCAAAAAGGTTCTCTCGTGTTTCTTAACACTGCACTGGCAAAATCTGCAGAGAAAAATAGAGCAGCTTCATAAATAAAAAAGTTTATGAAAGTGCCCTCTAGTGTCGAATGGCGGTACCAAACATTCCAGTGTTGTTTTAGTATTTTCCTGAAAATCGAGAATGTAAAATGTTATGGTTTGTAACTCCGAAGACACAAATCAACAATATTCCTTCAGAAGAATGAATGCTCCACAGAATCTTCCAGAAATGGCGTAAGTACTTACATTTGTGTATATGTGCATCGCAATTTGCAAGCGACCTACATTGACGTCATTGGCGCTGGATCAATACATACAAGCCATATTTATTTACCTGCAATATATAAAATAGGTATATCGAGTCTGGATTCTATAAAAACACCATTTCTAGAAAAAAATACTAATGTGGTTGCTCTTTTAAGCCTTACAAAATACAATAGCAACAAAGCACACGAGTTTGTATTATTGCTAATTGATATTTAATCCATCACGGAAAATTAAGAAAGAGGTGATCTTTTACACCCATATTGCGCCAGTTGCTATTCCACAAATTATAATAAAGATGAATCAAGTAAGGGGTCTGCAGATCCCCTACCCAGCTTGAACGAACACAAAGGAACTAAGGAGAAAATTCTGGAATATACAACCAGCTTCTTTTGTTACCATTTGTATGTAGCGCAGATGTTCACTGCAAGTAATAATGTAGCTTACGAACAAAGAATTATCTTCCCCTGCATGGATTTCTAGATTTGTCGATATTATTAGCAAAATAAAAGTTCGAAAAAGATGAATGGATTGTGTGAGGAATTACGAAAGAGAAAGGAGGTTTTATACGAGTGAAATGAATGTAAACATTATAATCGTAAGGTTAAACAACGTCGATCGTTGCTGCAGGCGTTATCCAATGAGTTAAAAATAAAATAGCCACGATGTGGAGCAAACCAGTACCGTAATAACAGGACGTCAAGGTGTGAGGCCTTCTTCAATCCCACAGTGTGACTGGATCTTCGCTCTCTTTGTTTTCTGACAGTCAAAAGTGCCTATAATGGTCTTAATGAAATACGGCTGAGTCTGAGTTTGTCGGATGATGCAGCCGAACTACAACCTAACGTATTTTGGTCTATACATAGTAAAACAAACTAAGACAGAAAACATGAAAGTTATGATTTGAAAACCCAAAACATAAGATGGAGTTTGTAAAAAAGGTGGAGTTTGTAAAAAAAGTTGTTTGTTTGTTATTTATGTTCTTTCTCCAAAATTAGTTAACTGACATGTTATGTCTTTTTTTTGTTTTTATTATTATATACATTTTTATTTTTGACTTGTGTCTGTAATCAATCGTAATATTAAGTTACACCTTTCTATTGTATCGAGTCTGGTTCTTCTAACCAAACAGACAGATGTGTTGCTGGGGAGTTTGTTCCGCCACTTCTTCTTTCCAGCAAAAAACACTAGGAAGTGTCGAAGGGTGGGCGTTTTGGGGGACTGTCACTTGTAAATGAGTAAAGTAAAGTAAAGTAAATTTTGACGTTCGAAAAGTGCTGATTATCAGCCTAGTTTGAATAAATGACTTTTGATTTTGATTTTGATTTTGATTTTGATTTTGGTGTACCTATGTATCTATTCAATAGCATAACAGTTAGCACAAAGGGGTGCGCACGGTTCGACCGAGCCACCCCTCAGGGCGAGATGCGAGGGGTGAAGTTTCTCGAACGAGCGAGAGAGCCGTGCGGCTCCCGTCTCATGCAATGAAGTTTCTAGATTACGAATGTGGTGTTCAAATTTTAACACCACTTTTGTCTATGTAAGTAGGTAGATACTTACTTATAGTTTATGATCCCCCCATAGAACGACCTTCACCGAGCTGGTTATTGGATGAAAAGTATTGTATATTCAATTAAATATGTCAATAAATATAGTTCAAATGGGTTGTCTAAAAAAAATCAGTCCACTCCTAGGCTAAGGAGTGTTATTAAGGTTTTTTAATCATGAATATCTCAACAGAATTTGTGACCGGTTGATGGAAATAGGGTCACCATAATGTATATTTCATGCCATGGCGATATGTACTAAGCACGACCAGTATACAGGGGCATACACTAATTTTGAAGATTCTGTTTCTCACGCAGAATTATGAATCTGCCTAGCCTTTTCCCGATTATGTTGAAGTTGGCTTCCAGTCTTACCGGATGCAGCCGCATACCAGTATTTTACATGGAGCGACTAACCTCCACTACCCAGTTACACTACTACTGGGTAATACTACCGACCTGGTCAGTTAGGTACTGACTACGTAATTAGATTAGGGCCAGAGTTCCTGAATTATGAATAGGTAGGTAGGTACCTACCTAGTAGCTACCTTTCTTTTTTTTTGGCGGGTGGAAAATCAAATAACCCCTCCCGCTCTTTGGCAGAGCGAAAGGGAGTGTCAGACTTCTACCTACTGACTAAAAACCACCCATGTTCCTTCTTAGCCTTTCATGTCGAGGCCGCGGTATCTCTTGCGAACAACCCGCAGCCCCGACGGGAGGTACCTAGTACCTTACATTTTAAGTAGGTACCTACCTATTTCCAAATATAGCTCCACCTTCTAAATATAAATCACATCTTACCTAACATTAGTACCGTGTGGAAATATAATGGTAGAAATCTAGTCTAATAATCATCAAAAACGTGTGGGCAAAGGTAAACGAACTTAGATCAATAAACTTCTCCATATTGAAAACATCGGCCACAGCTGTCTCTTTTCTAAAAAGATTGACGAAAACACAACGTTTTCTAGAAACATTGCAAAGGGATGGGGCGAATATACTGCATTATTTCATCAGCAGGGGTAGAAAGTTCTAGAGGTCATGGCATTTTCTAGCCCCAGTGGAAACGTACAGTGCGGGACTGCGGGTGCCATAGTTTGTAAACAGAACACTATTGCTATCCCTTTCACACTCACCAATAGCGCGAGTGTTTTGTACGTCTCATGCATTCTAGATAGTTTCCTGGTATTGCCAGTGCAATAAGTTTAATTTCCCCAAAAGCTTCTGACACGCACGGCCGATCATTTGTAATGTTTCGGTTTTAAAGTTGACTTTACAAGATGGTAGGTATGCAATTTTAATTACATCCCAAAGCAAGTAGTTTAAAGTAGAAAAGTGTTTATTCAATTATCATAAATAAAACATACTGAATCAGTATCAGTACCTACCTACATGCATTATGTTATCATTATGTGTTAAAAAGTGTCCTACCAAACTGACCGGTCTTACCTTTTCTTAAATATCATCCGTATTCCTGCAGCCGATACAGCCAGTTTTCTCTGCTTTCAGCAGAGAAAAATACAAACAAATACGAATGGTCAGAGTTACTCTCGCTTTTATGATATTAGCATGACAAAGAAAACAGAATTTAGTTTTTAGACAGACGTTAAAAACTACATTATGTAATGAATAATAAACTAATGTAATGGAAGTATCAGAAAAAAAGGATTTTTAATTGTAGATTTTCTTCCACCGCTTTGATTTAAAGTTATGGGTTATCATGAACATAGTATTTTGGAAGCCATACTGTAATGAAGTAAGTCTTAACTCAAAGTAGAAACCGGTTTTAAGAAGAAAATTGCTTCTGAATTTTGTTAACTGTTATCGTGACTCTTGACTGTACAGAAAGGTTGATAGTATAAAAATCATGTTTTAGTGTTGGGAATACAAGAGAAATAACTTTTATAATTGCGGAACACGTAAAAATGTTTTGTATGTACATTTTTTTGTGAATCCTATCAAAGCTCAAAGTGTGGTAATTTATTTTCGGTATCTCCCCATTTGCAGGGAAAATTTATACAGTGACAACACGATTGAGACAGCAATATCTTGGTGCCTCTTTCCCACGAACGCGCTGATTGGTCGAATTTTGTGACCCTCTAGAATAAATCCTTCGTTTCTGTTCTCTGATTGGACGCAGACCAGAGACGTCGAGCAGAGACTAGAATTTTCTCGAAGCTCATTTGTTGAATATAAGCGGCGACCGCTCGGCGCGAATTCAGAATTATTCGAAACGCGATACAAAGCAGACGAAGAGAGTTCGGTGCAAACCGGAGAAGTTTACTAGACTCGCAAGTTACATTCAACGTTATACGTTACTACTACTTTACAACAAGTTTATTGTGAAAAGTACAATCTACGCGAAAAAGACACAATGCCAGCTGTAGGAATAGATCTTGGTACGACATACTCGTGCGTCGGCGTGTGGCAGCACGGGAACGTGGAGATCATCGCCAACGACCAGGGCAACCGCACAACACCATCCTATGTGGCCTTCACGGACACGGAGCGCCTCATCGGAGACGCAGCCAAGAACCAGGTCGCCCTCAACCCCAGCAACACAGTGTTCGACGCCAAGCGACTCGTCGGAAGGAAGTTCGACGACCCCAAGATTCAGCAAGACATGAAACACTGGCCCTTCAAGGTGGTCAACGACTGCGGCAAACCAAAGATTCAAGTGGAGTTCAAGGGTGAAGCGAAACGTTTTGCGCCCGAGGAGATCAGCAGCATGGTGCTGACGAAGATGAAGGAGACGGCGGAAGCTTTCCTCGGAACGTCGGTACGCGACGCGGTCATCACAGTGCCGGCCTACTTCAACGACTCTCAGCGCCAGGCCACCAAGGACGCGGGAGCCATCGCCGGTTTGAACGTACTCAGGATCATCAACGAGCCCACAGCCGCCGCGCTCGCATACGGCCTCGACAAGAACCTCAAAGGCGAGAGGAACGTCCTCATCTTCGACCTCGGTGGCGGAACGTTCGACGTGTCAATCCTAACCATCGATGAAGGCTCGTTGTTCGAAGTGAGGGCGACGGCGGGCGACACACATCTCGGAGGCGAGGACTTTGACAACAGATTAGTGAACCATCTTGCGGACGAGTTCAAGCGCAAGTACAAGAAGGACATGTCCATGAATCCTCGCGCACTGCGCCGCCTCCGCACAGCCGCTGAGCGCGCTAAGCGCACGCTGTCGTCCAGCACTGAAGCCACCATCGAGATCGACGCGCTCTACGAGGGAATCGACTTCTACACTCGCGTGTCCCGCGCGCGCTTCGAAGAGCTGTGCGCAGACCTGTTCAGAGGCACCCTCGAGCCCGTGGAGAAGGCGCTCAAAGACGCCAAGATGGACAAGAGCCAGATCCACGACGTCGTCCTCGTCGGAGGCTCCACCAGGATCCCGAAAGTGCAGAGTCTGCTGCAGAACTTGTTCTGCGGCAAGAAGCTCAACCTGTCCATCAACCCCGACGAAGCCGTGGCGTACGGCGCGGCCGTCCAGGCAGCTATCCTGAGCGGCGAGCAAGACGCGAAGATCCAGGATGTGTTACTAGTGGACGTGGCCCCTCTGTCGCTCGGCATCGAGACCGCCGGCGGCGTGATGACGAAGATCATCGAGCGCAACTCTAAGATCCCGTGCAAGCAGTCGCAGACGTTCACCACGTACTCGGACAACCAGCCGGCGGTCACCATCCAAGTGTACGAGGGCGAGCGAGCGATGACGAAGGACAACAACTTGTTGGGCACGTTCGACTTGACCGGCATCCCGCCCGCGCCGCGCGGCGTCCCTAAGATCGACGTCACCTTCGACCTGGACGCGAACGGCATCCTCAACGTGTCGGCCAAAGAGAACAGCACCGGCCGAAGCAAGAACATAGTCATCAAGAACGACAAGGGACGTCTGTCACAGGCTGAGATCGATCGCATGCTCGCCGAGGCGGAGAGATACAAAGACGAGGATGAGAAGCAGAGGCAGCGCGTCGCGTCTCGGAACCAGCTCGAAGCGTACGTGTTCAGCGTGAAGCAGGCGCTGGATGACGCCGGAGACAAGCTCTCGGAGCAGGACAAGAGCACAGCGAGGAGCGCGTGCGACGACACGCTCAAGTGGCTCGACAACAACACCTTGGCGGAGCAGGAAGAGTACGAGCACCGGCTGAAGGACGTGCAGCGCGTGTGCTCGCCGCTCATGAGCAAGATGCACGGCGCCGGCCCCAACACCGGGGGCATGCCTGGCGGTATGCCCGGGGGAATGCCCGGTGGTTACCAGCAGAACAACGGGCCCACTGTTGAAGAAGTAGATTAAATCATAAAGTTCCAATCACCTGAATCTTATTGTGATATTATTTTTATAAGACTGATAATAATTTTATTGTTTAATTTGTCAGCACATGATCCTCTGTTGAATTATGTTATAAAGCCCTCGTTTTTAAACTGATGTTAATTTATAAATAAATAAAATATGAACGTGTCCGTTTCGATTGCTCGGCCACATTGTCGTAGAATTAAAACGACTACGTCAACATTACGAAGGAATTTGTAGAACACTAACAGTGCAAACCGCAAATTCGTAGATATAATATTCAGAAAGTTATAAAGGTTTAACCGTGGCCGCGCGGTTGAAACGTGGAGGACCGCGCGGCCACGGAGTTCTCTCAAACGGAGCTTAGTAGAGGTTCCATTCTTTTTGTTAAACCACTGATACGATTTCGAAGAAAATGTAGATAGAATAAATAAAGGCCTAATGTTTGTAATTCATGACCTACAGTACATAGAAGTTATGGCCGCGCGGTTGAAACGCGGAGGACCGCGCGGCCACGTAGTTCTCTTAAACGAAACTTAGTAGAGGTGCCATTCTTTTTGCTAATCACTAATACGATTTCGAAGAAAATGTAGACACTATGCATAAAGGTGTCCGTTTCGATTGCTCGGCCACATTGTCGTAGAAGTAAAACGACTACGTCAACATTACGAAGGAATTTGTAGAACACTAACAGTGCAAACCGCAAATTCGTAGATATAATATTCAGAAAGTTATAAAGGTTTAACCATGGCCGCGCGGTTGAAACGTGGAGGACCGCGCGGCCACGGAGTTCTATCAAACGGAGCTTAGTAGAGGTTCCATTCTTTTTGTTAACCACTGATACGATTTCGAAGAAAATGTAGATAGTATAAATAAAGGCCTAATGTTTGTAATTCACGACCTACAGTACTTAGAAGTTATGGCCGCGCGGTTGAAACGCGGAGGACCGCGCGGCCACGTAGTTCTCTTAAACGAAACTTAGTAGAGATTCCATTCTTTTTGCTAATCACTAATACGATTTCGAAGAAAATGTAGACACTATGCATAAAGCTGTAATGTTTGGACTTCACGACCTATGGCACATAAATGCTATAATCCAAGTTAGAAGTAGGGTGACCAAGATTTATAGATATTATAAAGAAAAAATATTATGTAGAAAGGATCATAATCATTATCATCTACAGACTGAATTCACCCACTGCTGGGTATAGCCTCTCTTTGTTGTGCCATTCTCCACGATCCTGCGCCAGCCTCATCTGCCTGTCACGCCGCTGGACGACCCACACTTCTTTTTCCAGTTCTTCTTTTTCAAAATGTTTATCAGATTTCAATTCGATTCCTTCTCACACTATACGCAATAAGATTTAAGATGTCATTATAAAATAACTACTTCTTAAAATTGTAAAGCGTCGATTATCGCTAAAGCCAATTTACCACTATTTGTTGTAAAACAATACTCGTGGCTTAATAATATCTGCGACTCAGGTCGATCTTTAGGTTAAGCCGCTCTTGTCTAGGTTGGTCTGTGGATGGGTGACCGCCCATTACATAGGTAGGTACCGAGTTTCCTCCGTGCCTCGGAAAGCACGTTAAGCTGTTGGTCCCGGCTGCCATATTATTAAATAGATCTTTGACAGTTGACATCAAATAGCACAAGGGCTAAGAAGGAACATTACTGGTTTTTAGTCAGTAGAAGTCTGACACTCCATTTCGCTCTGCCCAATAGTGGATTTGATGATTTCCCACCCCCCAAAAAAAAAAAAAAACTTGAGAGGTGTCAAGGGACACCCGGATGGAACGAAGTTTTGAAAATAACTGGCTTGCTTTCTATGAGAGAGATAGAGAGAGACAGACAGAGAAACACGCGCACTCCGCACGGCTTACAACTACAACTATAGCAAAAAGTGTCGTTATAACTTTTGGTCTTAATTTTTTCCGTCTAGCCCCATTTCGCAACGCGCGAAAAGGAACTTCGTTCCAAAAAGGTTGATGTGACAAGGTACAATTTGCCGGTCAGTGTCAGGTCAGGTTGTATGATAAATAAAATAGGATTTGCGACCCTAACGTGTCATGCCGTCGCATGTTTGTAAACGCACCCACGACACAGGAGAAATTCCTAGTGTGGGGCAAAGTTTAAAAAAAAAATGTGACTTTACTGAGTAATATTGATTAAATTCACCAATACAACCCTCTCAGTTCATGAAGGTTCCTTGAGTGACTATTTGATGAAAAAGGCATTATCTCTAATTAAAAACAAATTTTATGATGTTGCTTAATTAATTCAGAGAAATATAAAGGGAGTCCTATGATTAAATGAGTAATGAGTAAAAAAAAAAAAAAATTCTGTAGCAAAATGTTAAAACCAGTATATATACCAATACGGTGTTAACATTTTGGCATAAGTACTTCTTTATCCAATTTACCATTCTTTTGCGTTTCTGACGTTCTACACCCAAACCTTATTCCCTCATAATAAATAATATGCCTGAGGCTTATGTCCAGCAGTGGGCGTCTTTCGGCTGAAATGATGATGAAATAATATTATATGCACGTAAAAACGAGGCTTTCGGAAATGTCTGATTGACGCACATTAAATTTTAGTCACCCTACTTCTAACTTGTACTATAGGTTTAAAGTGCTGTAGGTCGTGAAGTCCAAACATTAGGGCTTTAAACATACTGTCTACATATTCTTCGAAATCGTGTCAGAGGTTAGCAAAAAGAATGATACCTCTACTAAGCTCCGTTCATGAGAACTGCATTACCGAGCGTTTCGACCGCGCGGCCATGGCATATATGTGCTGTAGGTTGTGAAGTCTAAACATTAGAGCTTTATGCATAGTGTCTACATTTTCTTCGAAATCGTATTAGTGATTAGCAAAAAGAATGGTATCTCTACTAAGTTTCGTTTAAAAGAACTACGTGGCCGCGCGGTCCTCCGCGTTTCAACCGCGCGGCCATAACTTCTAAGTACTGTAGGTCGTGAATTACAAACATTAGGCCTTTATTTATACTATCTACATTTTCTTCGAAATCGTATCAGTGGTTAACAAAAAGAATGGAACCTCTACTAAGCTCCGTTTGATAGAACTCCGTGGCCGCGCGGTCCTCCACGTTTCAACCGCGCGGCCATGGTTAAACCTTTATAACTTTCTGAATATTATATCTACGAATTTGCGGTTTGCACTGTTAGTGTTCTACAAATTCCTTCGTAATGTTGACGTAGTCGTTTTACTTCTACGACAATGTGGCCGAGCAATCGAAACGGACACTGCATAAAGCTCTAATGTTTGGACTTCACGACCTACAGCACATACATGCTATGGCCGCGCGGTCGAAACGCTCGGTAACGCAGTTCTTATGAACGGAGCTTAGTAGAGGTACCATTCTTTTTGCTAACCTCTGATACGATTTCGAAGAATATGTAGACAGTATGTATAAAGCCCTAATGTTTGGACTTCACGACCTACAGCACTTTAAACCTATAGTACAAGTTAGAAGTAGGGTGACTAAGATTTAATGTCCGTCAATCAGACATTTCCGAAAGCCTCGTTTTTACGTGCATATTATTTCATCGTAATCATCATTTCAGCCGAAAGACGTCCACTGCTGGACATAGGCCTCCGGTATATTATTTATTATGAGGAAATAAGAATGGTAAATTGTATGAAGAAGTACTTATGCCAAAATTTGAACACCGTATTGGTATAAATACTGTTCTTAACATTTTGCAAAAGAAATTACTCATTTAATCATAGGACTCGGTTATATTTCTCTGAATAAAATAAGCAACATCATAAAAATTGATTTTATTTAGGTATTTACCTTCTCGTGCATTCTTTGTTAGAACATAAAATTAAACAAAAACAAAATTCTAACTATAATTAAATAAAGACAACAACATTTTTTTAAACATAACAGTAAGGTATTGGACAGAAAGTTTTTTTTTTGTATTTATTGAGTCTATCACATACCTATTGTAACAATCACAGTTCGTTTCCATAATTGTAACTATAATTATAATTTGACAAATTCTTATGCATTCTTAGCCAAATCATGATTGAAAAAAAAACAACAAAACATAAAGTTTATAACTAAAAATTAAACAACGACTTCAACATTTTTAAACATAAAGATATGTATTAGACAAAGTTTTATTAAAATGTACTCTACTCTGAATATAATATTTTAACAATCACGAATAATTGACAGGAGAAGGATTTTTTCTTAATTATAATGAATATGATTCTTCTAAAGAGGATCCTACAATATTTAGGGTCCGTTCACACAGAGCGGCTCGGAGAGAAGAGCAGATTTTTATCACATTTAAGGTGATGAAAGGTTCCTTGAAGGTCTTTTTCATAAATAGTCGCTCATGGAACCTTCATGAACTGAGAGGGTTGTATTGGTGATTTTAATCATTATTACTCAGTAGTCACATTTGTTACGGTAGCGAATCCTATTTTATTAACCATACAACCTGACACTGACCGGCAAATTGCAAAATACGTAAGAAAATTCGAATTTCGCGGGCTACCTTGTCACATCAACCTTAAAACAGGGTTATGAATCATTGTAATAAGGTTCATTTTTATATATAACTTCATTTATTATTGAGAGCAAACCTAACGCGCTTCGTATGAAATAACGCCGGCCGATGCTCTCTGAGCCGGTCTGTGTGAACGGACCCTCAGGCAGTATAGAAACTCAAATTAATGTCACAATGTATCGAAAATAAAAAACTTTTTTCGAAAAAAATACTATGAATAGAGGCGTTTATTATTTTACAACAAATAATAGGAAATTGACTTTAGCGATAATCGACGCTTTACAATTTTAAAAAGTAATGTTATTTTATATGACATCTTAAATCTTATTGCGCATAGTGTGAGAAGGAATCGAATTGAAATCTGATAAACATTTTGAAAAAGAAGAACTGGAAAGGAAGTGTGGGTCGTCCAGCGGCGAGACAGTCAGACGACATAGTTGCCATCAGAGGAAAAACCTGGATGAGGCTGGCAAATCGCACAGGACCGTGGAGAATAGCACAAAAAAAGAGAGGCTTACAAGTATACCCAGCAGTGGGTGAATTCAGCTGTAGAAGATAATGATTATGAAACGTTTTGAGACATTTTGAATACTTACAGTTTGGTATGTGTCCACGTTTGATAATGACCAGTAGCACTTATAATATTGTGTTTAATTAGCGACGATAGTGGAGAACCACGAGCACTACACAATCCATGAATAACCATTTATCACTGCACTGAAAAAGACGCGCAAGCGGGTGACGCTGGGGCACGGACGCACTCGGAACCCACCAAGATAGGATAAAATAATAATAATTATTTATATACATATATGTCGCCGCGAGAGTGTCTATCTGCTGGGATCATTAGGCAATCTAATTAATAACCAGCTTATAATAATAGCTTAGCTTAGTTTTTTATAATCACTAATGAACCTGCCATCTCTGAGATATTTGTACAGTAATTATTACGGGATCGATATTGAAAGACATGAGCGACAGTGCCATCTGTTAGCTTTTGTGTTAACTACTACAGAGATGGTTTGTAATTGAATGGTCGAGGGCTCGAATAATGATTTATTAAACAGAGGTCTTTAACTAGAACTATAGTTAAAATTAAGATAAGCTAATTGATTATGAATATTGGGATTTTAATGATTGCTCACTTGAAATTAGGCTGTATAAGAGACGTCATTGCACATTGTTGTGAAGATGGCGGCGAATACGATTTTAATGATCAATAACTCAATTTATAATCTGAAACCACGACTAAATCAGTTTCTTTATGTAATTATAAACTAAAAAGTCATAAGATTATTTTGTATTAGTAGAAAACCTGTTCTTTGTATTAAATCCTTTAATTAGCCGGAAATGGCGTAAGTAACATTCTGTTGTAAAAAGTAATGAACCTATTAATTAGACATTAACTTAATAACACCTTCGCATTAATGTTGGTATTGTTTTATTGTTAAATAATTATTACAATCAATTGTGAACTATTTTAGTATTGTTTATTAGTTTTAACTGATTAAAAGTAATTAATAACAATACTGAGTACGTGGTACTTCCGCTAGACAGACTAGACAAGTAGACACGCGTGTGACGAAAGATGCACATTATCTCGCGTTTAGCAAATAATGTAAATGAAAGTGGTTTTTGATGTGATTAACATTAATTAGTGCAAACGAGAATTGTAACATGATTTAAATGGAGTTTCTTCAACCCATTCTTCTCCATAGTAACAATGATTCATGTGAATGGGTCTCAACCCCTGAAAAGTTTATAAGTGCCTGTAAATGGACTATTGTAAATAAACGTTTGGTGTTTGAGTCAAGTATTGTGTGTGATTTCAACTACCCATATACCCATCTACCACGAAGAGGAATTTAAGGCGAAGGCAATATGGCGGAGGCCATTGATGTTTAGGAGCAGCATTCCTCAAGTGGTTTCCCGCCGTAACATCAGAAGAAAGGGATTTTATCTGCGCTTTGCTCATGAATATGCGCCGGAACATCCAAATGATGACATACAGGAAAATATTGAACTGAAGACTGATCGTCTAAAATTTGGCTGTATTTTCATCCTAGTGGTTAACAGATACCAACATGATAATTATGGCTTATTTCAACTTGAACACACATGACCCAGTAAGACAATAAGTTCACATGAAAATACTTTTTACATGGGAAAACAAACAATGAAGTTTTATGTGCCAGAAAACTTCATAGTCCAATCAAAATGACAAACATACAGTACGGCACAGAATGACCGAAGCAGCAAAACAAAAGAAACATGAACACTTGGAAAGCATAATTATCAATAAAAATGAACCTACGGGATGAAACATCAAACCCGGGAAGTATTTTATTTTATTCATTTTAGTAACTGTAGTGCAGTTAACAATATTTTAACTTATCACATTACACACTGGCTAGGTTAATGCCACCTTAAATTGACACCCGTGGGATTAAAATATTAAGACATCTTTAATCACTTAAGGAGTGATAAGGTTATTACCCGTTCAAAGTTATGATTAAAATATAAATCAGTACTTAATGTGTCTCAAACTGAACTCATGAATCAAATGATAGTTAGTTACTTGCATTCACACATTAATTAATTAACCAAGTATTAACTAGTATTAAATCTTGTTGTGTTTTGAAATGTCATTCAGAATAAAACATTTAATAGAAATAATTCTTATTAGAAATCCCTCCTAATTGACATTCAAGTGAGGAATTACAATTAAATACTTTATACAAACTTGTAAACATTTGTATTGGATAACATGTTTCAAGATTCATTAAAAACAAACAAAGTTGTCCGTCACTGGACACCCGGCAGATGTGAATCTTTGTATTGTAATGACACAATATGTCATGATAAATATTACAATAATTATTTATTTATTCAATATCTATCAATCGAATCTACATCTGACCTTACTACATCTCTAATTGATTAGCTTAAAGTTTAAAAAAAAATAAATAAATAGATAAACAATTGATCCACAATAAACATTATTTTAATGGGAAAACGCAATGATAACATCATACTATTTCCCATTATAGCATACGAGTTGGATTCAATGCCAGGGTGCACATGTTTTACATTAGTAATGCTTTGTTATGTAACTGGTACTTATGTGTGTTTTATAACAAAACAATTAACGAAACGTCAACGTTGTTCAACAAATTGTGACAATGAAATTCAGTGCGATAATTCAACAGAAAGCAAAGCTTTAAAGAAGTTAAATTGTGAATGTTTCACTTGTACAGTAACACAACCAATAGTGTTTTTAAAGTAGTTTTAATCAAATTAACTTTCCCATCTTAGTTTAATTACCATCTAAGTATGATAACTATTTAAAAACAATTGATTACCAAATTTTCATTACTAATTTAAACATTTAGTCAGACTACTTTGAGGGCCTAGTAGTAATGCACCATACAATTAAAGCGTGTGGGCCTGGATTCAATTCCCGAGTCTAACAATGTTGTTGAGTTTCTCCATCAGGAATTTCTCAGTAGCAGTCCAGACAATAATATTAATGGCAAACAGTCTTGCCCTTTAACAAGAGCCTTAAGCATTACTGGCAAAGTGATGATGTACACTTCTGCCTAACCCTTCTGGGATAGCAGGTGTGATGTTTACATAACATCTTTTCTTGTTCTATTATTTACCTGCATGACTTTTACATTCCAGATTCGAGGCAATTATCTTATAAAAGAGGAAATGATAGTAGAGCAAATTCACTACAAATATTAACAACATCAAGTACTACAGCCTGGTGAACAAATGACCGTGTCGCCGGCTATGAAGCTAACAAATGAGAAACAGCATGAGGACAGCCAACCCAGAATGACTGTTTCAGTGTTTACACACCATAAGTTAACATAAAAGGTGAGAAGTTTTCAAACTACTTCAAACACTTCACCACTGATATCAAACAGTGTTGCATTAAAAGGCTCAATACAATCGCCAATCAACCTACCTACCTACATGATGCTCATGTGTGATGAGTATCAGGTATTCCATTTTCATTATTTTAATGTTTTTGCAATCCTGCCAGTTGTAAGCAACAACTATTAACAAAAACTAAGTATTAGTACTAACAGTAACTAATGAAGTATAAAATAATAATACTCACAAAAAGCTAATGGTATCCGTGGAGGAAACAACTAGCGCAATAAGTAATACTCACAATGAATCACACAAATAATCTATCAGCAGCCGTGGAGGCAACTGGTAAAGAACCAACACAACAAATTATCTATCAACAGCCGTGTAGGCACTTGATAATGAACCCACACAACAAATGATCTATCAGAAGCCGTGGAGGTGACTGGTAATGAACCAACACAACAAATGATCTATCAGCAGCCGTGGAGGGAACTGATAAAATAATACTCTCATGTTATCCTGCTGGGTCCACGGCGTATTAAACGCCCAGAGCCTGGTTCCTTATATCCTGTCAAATCAAAGACTTCGTGCCTGTCACGGAGCAATGGTCCTAAACTCCTTATCCTTTAATCCTGTCAAATCAAAGACTTTGTGTCTATCACAGAGCGGTGTTCCTGATCCTATCCTTTTATCCTGTCAAATCCAAGACTTTGTGTCTATCACAGAGCATTACCTTCCCGTGAGAATGAACAAATAAAAACATACTACTCACACTACATTTACCAAATACAAATCACAATGTCTAAAGCTATCAATAATTTTATTTAAAAAAAATCTAGTAGACAGTAGACCTATTATACAAGGTTGCAAAGTCAAGTCATAGTAAGCAACAATATTATCTGTTTGCTGAAAAAGCAAACAGCTTATCAAACAATATCAATGAAATCAATAAAATCAATGATGTTCGATAATTTTGTCAAAAATATTCTATTTAGCTAGTAGCTAATCAAACAATATTTTATTCAACTAGTAGCTGATCAAACAATATCAATAAATTCAACTAATGTCGTTGATAATTTTGCCAACAATGTTCTAATTAGCTAGTAGCTTATCAAACAATATTCTATTCAGCTAGTAGCTGATCAAACAACATCAATAAATTCAATTAATGTTGTTGAATAATGTTGCCAACAATATTCTATTTAGCTAGTAGCTAATCAAACAATATTCTATTTAGCTAGTAGCTAATCAAACAATATTTTATTCAACTAGTAGCTGATCAAACAATATCAATAAATTAAATTAATGTTGTTGATAATTTTGCCAACAATATTCTATTTAGCTAGTAGCAATCAAACAATATTCTATTCAGCTAGTAGCTGATCAAACAACATCAATAAATTCAATTAATGTTGTTGAATAATTTTGCCAACAATATTCTATTAAGCTAGTAGCTAATCAAACAATATTCTATTCAGCTAGTAGCTGATCAAACAATATAAAATAATTCAATTAATGTTGTTGAATAATTTTTCCAACAATATTCTATTTAGCTAGTAGCTAATCAAACAATATTCTATTCAGCTAGTAGCTGATCAAACTATCAATGAATTCAATTAATGCTGTTGAATAATTTTGCCAACAAAATTCTTGTGAGCTAGAAGTTGATCAAACAATATCAATAAACTCAATTCAATTAATGTAATTGAATCATTCAGGCAACAATTGTTTTATTAAGCTAACAGCTTAGCATCCAATAACTTGAATAAAAATTCCAAACAGCTATAAATGTCTGTAACTGTGCATGTGTGTCTAGCAAGGTGATACAAAAATGCATTGAATGTCAGATCTATTACAAGGTTTCTATGTTGAATAAACCAATGAATGAATGTTACTAAATCCTACAATTGAATAAACATTGTAGGATAATAAAAGCAACAATAATCTGCCGACAAAATTTATCTCCACTATTTCAGATAACAACCACGAGACTACACTTAGGACAACGGACGGACGAGCGGACGGCAACGGCAAGTGCAGAGCGCGCACCGCCGATCAGAATGGCCGTGTCGCCGCGAGAGTGTCTATCTGCTGGGATCATTAGGCAATCTAATTAATAACCAGCTTATAATAATAGCTTAGCTTAGTTTTTTATAATCACTAATGAACCTGCCATCTCTGAGATATTTGTACAGTAATTATTACGGGATCGATATTGAAAGACATGAGCGACAGTGCCATCTGTTAGCTTTTGTGTTAACTACTACAGAGATGGTTTGTAATTGAATGGTCGAGGGCTCGAATAATGATTTATTAAACAGAGGTCTTTAACTAGAACTATAGTTAAAATTAAGATAAGCTAATTGATTATGAATATTGGGATTTTAATGATTGCTCACTTGAAATTAGGCTGTATAAGAGACGTCATTGCACATTATTGTGAAGATGGCGGCGAATACGATTTTAATGATCAATAACTCAATTTATAATCTGAAACCACGACTAAATCAGTTTCTTTATGTAATTATAAACTAAAAAGTCATAAGATTATTTTGTATTAGTAGAAAACCTGTTCTTTGTATTAAATCCTTTAATTAGCCGGAAATGGCGTAAGTAACATTCTGTTGTAAAAAGTAATGAACCTATTAATTAGACATTAACTTAATAACACCTTCGCATTAATGTTGGTATTGTTTTATTGTTAAATAATTATTACAATCAATTGTGAACTATTTTAGTATTGTTTATTAGTTTTAACTGATTAAAAGTAATTAATAACAATACTGAGTACGTGGTACTTCCGCTAGACAGACTAGACAAGTAGACACGCGTGTGACGAAAGATGCACATTATCTCGCGTTTAGCAAATAATGTAAATGAAAGTGGTTTTTGATGTGATTAACATTAATTAGTGCAAACGAGAATTGTAACATGATTTAAATGGAGTTTCTTCAACCCATTCTTCTCCATAGTAACAATGATTCATGTGAATGGGTCTCAACCCCTGAAAAGTTTATAAGTGCCTGTAAATGGACTATTGTAAATAAACGTTTGGTGTTTGAGTCAAGTATTGTGTGTGATTTCAACTACCCATATACCCATCTACCACGAAGAGGAATTTAAGGCGAAGGCAATATGGCGGAGGCCATTGATGTTTAGGAGCAGCATTCCTCAAGTGGTTTTCCCGCCGTAACATATATGATTTAGGATTAGACAGTCATTAATCCTTTCTACAAAATAATCTTTGTATAAAATATCTATAAATCTTGGTCACCCTACTTCTAACTTGCATTATATCATTTATGTGCTGTAGGTCGTGAAGTCCAAACATTAGAGCTTTATGCATAGTGTCTACATTTTCTTCGAAATCGTATTAGTGATTAGCAAAAAGAATGGCACCTCTACTAAGTTTCGTTTAAGAGAACTACGTGGCCGCGCGGTCCTCCGCGTTTCAACCGCGCGGCCATAACTTCTAAGTACTGTAGGTCATGAATTACAAACATTAGGCCTTTATTTATACTATCTACATTTTCTTCGAAATCGTATCAGTGGTTTAACAAAAAGAATGGAACCTCTACTAAGCTCCGTTTGAGAGAACTCCGTGGCCGCGCGGTCCTCCACGTTTCAACCGCGCGGCCACGGTTAAACCTTTATAACTTTCTGAATATTATATCTACGAATTTGCGGTTTGCACTGTTAGTGTTCTACAAATTCCTTCGTAATGTTGACGTAGTCGTTTTAATTCTACGACAATGTGGCCGAGCAATCGAAACGGACACAATATGAACATTACTTCTCTCTTTTATTAAGAAAAAAATCACCTTGTAACTGAAACTACCGAGCCATCGGTAATTGAAACACTAATAAATAAAATAATAGTACATGTTACACATTTACACAGCAATAACACACAAGTACACAACAAATTATGGTCAGTTACAAAAGTATGTATACACTATACAACAACAAACCCTGTTCAAATACCCTCACATTTTATAGAAAAGTTTAAAAAAAAAACAGGATAGCTTTCTAAATATCCTTTACATTACAACCCCACATTTATATTAGAAACCTATTTACATTTACACTCAATCAGTTAGGCTCCAAAACATCACGCCTGTAACCCCCAAAGAGTTAGGCAGAATCTAATATCCAGACTGTGGCTGCTACCTACTGACAAATTTTATTCATGATGAAAAAACTTAACCTTGGCCTGACCAAGGAATAGAACCAAAGATCTCATGCTCAGCAGTCACGCTTGCGACCACTGGACCAACAAGACGGTTAAACCATGTGTCTTCGGTTTAGTGCACAACACTGCCACACTGGTGTAGTGGTCGCAAGCGCGATGGCTGTGCACGAGATCCTGGGTTTGAGTCCTAGATCGAGCAGAGTTATTGGGTTTTTCCTTTAGGAATAATTGTCAGTCTTAGCAGCCACGGAGTCTGGAATTGTACCCAGTTGATAGCAGTAGGCTCGCCCCCCATTATTATTATTAACCATTTATTTCGGACAGAATCCATATAAGTGTTAGTAACAATTTTCTTGCGATCTATGTTAGTAGGTTCACAACATCACAATTTTCCCGAGACTATTCCCACCCAGTGAGCCTGTATGGGATAGTCCTGTGTCGTAGCGGGATGCAACTGAATGCATCCCGCTACGACACACATTACATTAGAACTTAAAATAACTGGTGATATGTAAGTGTACTAATGGGCACATATCTGCCTAACTTCGGGGATTACAGGCGTGATGTTATGTTATAATTAAAACAGGGTCTTGGAATTGTCAGAGCAGTACTTAAATGGCTTCTTTTCTTCCTATTCACTTAATCACCTTCTTGCTTATAACTGGCAGCATAGCACCTTTCACGTCCCATTCTGTTCTTCAGCTGAAAAATATCTGGAAAAAGAAAACATAGTTTTTTTATTATGCACGTTATATTTTACATCATGCGGAGTAATGAGGAAAATGTCGTGAGGACAGTTGACAATTTGGAGAGGCTTAAGCCTCTGTAAGTAGAGGAAGACCAAAGAAATGATGAATAGACTGTGTAGGTAAAACATGATATGGCCAGAAAGGGGGTATCTGATGAGATGAAGCGTGATAGAATAGAGAAGTATGGAAGAATGAATTGGGATAAGGGCAAGAGAATGATGATGATATTTCACATTATAATAACAAGGGAGAAGAGTCCTTAGGACTCATTGGACAGCGAAGACTAACTGCGGTACTCAGAGACATTTAAAGATTACTAAAGGCGTCACTTAGAAGGGCTGCGAGTTGTTCGCAGATACCGCGGCCTCGACATGAAGGGCTAAGAAGGAACATGGGTGGTTTTTAGTCAGTAGAAGTCTGACACTCCCTTTCGCTCTGCCCAAGAGCGGGAGGGGTTATTATATATTTGATGATTTTCCAACCACCATAAAAAAAAAAAATAGGCGTCACTTAGTAAAGATTTGACATACTTTTGTATGACAATACTGTCAAAACCTTTACTAAGTGATAGCCTAAGTAATCATTAAAGCTCTCTGAGTGCGGCAGTAAGTAACAAAATAAAACCTCATACCTCTTTTCCCTATAGGTTCAGGCAGAGGTGCACCTCACTATACATTCATCGCGTTCCATCAGGTGTGTTCGTGGCCAAGGGCAGGCGCAATCAACACTGAAAAAAATTACATCATACATTGACCATTACCATTAACCAACTAGACACATTACAAACCTCGGGTCTGTTATAAAAGAATTCTAGATTGAAAACCCCAAGTAACACTGCTCAAACTGGCAAACAAAGCCAGGACCCAGAATATTTGAATGTGTATGAAACAAGGCCATGAGTACTTTGTTTGGATCAACCAAAATGTATGAATGCGTGTAATGGAATCCAAGTTTGACTTTTATGAGAACAGGCTAGGATTTTTTATAAATTATCAACTTTTTTTTTTTTTATTCTCCAAATTAATCTGCAATCAGACCAGCGGCTTTAATCAGATGGGATGTTGTTTCTTACTGCCGCACTCTAGAGATCTTTAATGATTACTTAGGCCATTACTTAGTAAAGGTTTTGACAGTTTTGTCATACAAAAGTATGAAAAATCTTTACTAAGTGACGACTTAAGTAATCATTAAATATCTCTGAGTACCGCAGTTTGACTTGCCAAACTTTTTTTTTTTTAAATAATTAATTGGTCAGTGGGTCGTCTTAGGGGATTGTTGTTAGTTTTGCATTTGATCTTATAGATAGGGTGATGTTATTGCTGAGAGATAAAGCCCTTTCTGTTTCCCAACTATGTTAGGGTCAGCTTCCAGCCTAACCCGATGCAGCTGAATATCAGTATTTTACATGGAGTGACTGTCTATCTGACCTACTAACTGCACTACCCAGCTTTTACTGGGTAATCACACTAATATTATAAAGGCGAAAGTTTGTGAGTGTGTATGTTTGTTACTCTTTCACGCAAAAACTACTGAACGGATGTGGATGAAATTTAGAACACAGATGGTTTATAACCTGGACTAACACATTTTTATTTATTTATTTATTTAGTACTTGGAAGACTTACAGCTAATAAAAACAAACAAAAGGAAGAAACTATAGTCACCAGAAAGCCAATTACAAGTCCTCACGTATAGATTTATAATAAAAATGAATTTTGATGTGAGCACAAAACAAAAACGCCTTACCTATGTAAAATAAATACAATATAAAAATAACTTAGTTCGTTCGGATACACCAGTTGCGTTATCAAATAAAGGTTATCTACATTTTCAACTCCATTTTCTTTTTCTCCTTTCATACACAATCACACAAGTAAACAAACAAATTATCAAACAACAGCAAACTTGAACAATTTTAATGATTTTGACGCATAGACATATTTTGTTTGACGTCTTTATTGACTTGACACTTGACAGTGTTGCCGGCCAACCAGCGTTACCGATAAGTTAGCCATTTATGGGCAGAAACTAAACGCTGGCTGGCCATGTAATTTAATACAGTTTTTACCCGACTGCGGCGAAGCCCAAAAGGAGGGTTATGTGTTTGACCTGTTTGTATGTATGTCCGTTTCTTTGTTCATAGTTTTTAAGTCGCTACTAACAAATAAAATTGGCCAAAAATGTCTGAAATAAAAAGATTTTTTATTTTTTTTATAACTCTTTATCGGATGAACGGTATTGGATAGGATATAACTATGTCGCTAGATTCGTCTTGGTGGCGCGAGTGTCACTGGCAATAAAAATACAATTAAAAACACGGAAAATTGCGGATTTTGGAGGCAATAATTTTTTTTTACTTCCGTTACCATCGAGTAGGGTATCAAAAAAAACTGAAAAGCAAAAACAAGCTTTCGAAGCAAGTCCATTTGAATATAATTTTCATCATTTTATATTCAAATGGGTGTCCAAGCTGTTGCCTGCTTCCAAGTTATGTTTAATGTAAATTGTGCTTGTTTTTTGCTTTAAGTACACTTTTTTTTAGTCGAGTTTTCTAGTTTCTTAACTACTTTTTTTTTATTGTCGCATCTCGGTCATGTTCGGTAATCAGACAGGCCGTATCCAAAACAGCCTAAATCTGGAGTGTCAAATTGTCAATGTCATTGAGATAGGGTCATCACGCCATGACTAAAATTACATACTCTTTGGCATTGACTTATATATTACTGCGTAAGGACTGGGCGGATGGCATGTTAAAATGACGCCACAAACGTGGTCCCAATAAGGTCTTTCCTAAGCCGAAGTGAACTAGTCCACGATCGGCTCTCTTCGGGTGCGGTCGTAAATTTAATTAAAAGCTTTTTTTATACCTCGAAAATGCCACGCCGCTTATACAAGGTTACGTTAACGAGCAGACTACACCAATTCTCTGTATGGCGAACGCGTCGAGCAAATGTTCGGACGACCGTATCTTTAGTTTTTATATCAATGCTCTTTGGCCATGACAGCGTCACGCACGGTCGCACGAGCATTAATTAGGGGATTTGTTTTTGAAGTAATAACCTATACCACATATTTATACGGGTTGTTTGGGCGTGTGAAAAAATTCATGGTAGTAATAACGTCGATTTTTTTTGCAAAAAAGTGTTTTAATTTTTCCATTTTTAGTTGTAATTTAATTCAACCACGAAACCTAAACCCTTAACCTTCAAGATTCCCTTATTATTGCTTTCAACTCCTAATCGTTGAGGAGTAGGTACGTTCCATAATCAGCTCACCTAGATAATCTAAAAGAAAACAACCATAATATTTATATACGTCCCCATATTATTTTATTAAAGAATTATCCTCCAACTCCTAACCGTTGAGGAGTTGTACCTTCCATCATCAACGCAGCCACATGGGATTATGATTACCAGACGCAAACACTTAAACAGCTTCAGAAAATATATGAATAACGTTATAAGTGCCTATAGAAGAGGGTTGCCCTCGATTTCTCAGGGATCCCATCATCAGATCCTGACTTAGTGACAATGGGACCACCTCGGGAGTATACCCTTTCAAACACGTCAATAATTTTGAACATCGGTCGACAATTGACGGAGACACGCACGCACGGTTGGCGCAGTGGCTGAGCGATTGGACTGCTGCGCTGCGTGTCGCGGGTTCGATCCCCGCACGGAACAAATATTTGTATGTCCTACAGATAGTTGTTTCGGGTCTGGGTGTGTTTGTAAACGCACCCACGATACAGGAGAAATTCCTAGTGTGGGGCAATGCACTTGGCCGGGTTTTACCCTTTGGGTGCGGAACCCTAATTAGAGCACATCGTCATCACTCCATCACAACATTTATCAAAAAATAAAGTACTCCGCCGCCTCTGTCTGTCTGTTCGCGATAAACTCAAAAACTACTGCACCGATTTTCAAGTTGTTTTCTCCAAATGGATAGACTGGTGCGCGAGGAAGGTTTTAGTACCTATATAATTTCACCGACATCCATGGCGGGCAAGCCGCGGGCATCAGCTAGTTAGGAATAAAGTTGAGGCTGCCCTGCCGGTGTTTAACCTATTGACCGCCAGAGAGGAATATCCTCACAACGCGTGCCGTGTCCAGTATTGGTGTTTTCTAGGGTAAACCGCGCCATGAGAACTGAGAGATTGTCAGCCACATTGTCGGACAAGACAAAATTTGACTGCCTCGTTGGTCCAGTGGCTCATAAGCACGAGTTATTTGGTTCGATTCCCGGGTTGGGCAAAGTGTTATTGGATTTTACCATCAGGAATTTTTACTCAGTAGCAAATTCGGAGCCCAGGCTCCAGACCACAGATCCAGATCCGTGCCCGGTTGATGGCAATAAGCTCGAACTGGCCAAATGAAGGTGTACCGTGTGTACCTACTATTATTAGGTACACCTCTGCCTAACCCTTCTGGAATTACAGGCATGATGTAATGCTAATTTTTCTTGACTATTTAACAGCTGATAACATTCTGCTAATGAATATACTCAACAAAATCTGTCATTTGAATCTTATAATTAAGTGAACTTTTTTTTTCTGGCTTTTCGCTGTTTGGAACTGTTCTGTGGTTTGAAACATATTATATTTGTGTGTGTCGCTACTACTAGCGACACACACACCTACCTACCTACCTACGTACTCTGTGTGTTTTAATTACAGATGTGATTTTATTCAATGATTTGTTAATATTCGCTGTTTGACCAGCTTGAATTCTTGTCTTGTATTTCTAGCGAATAAATAAAACGATGATATAAAACTAAACATTATTTTTATTCACAAGTAACTTAAACATACAAATGATCTCTGTTGAATAATGCTACAAATCAGTCTTTCAAATATTACAAACTAAACTAAACTAAGTATTATTTTAGGTAGGTGGGTACTTGGAAAGTTAGAAGTAGTTATATTCAATTAATCGACTTCTTCCACTGTTGGCCCGTTATGTTGTTGGTATCCTCCATAGCCGCCAGGCATACCTCCGAAGCCGCCAGGCATTCCTCCAGACATGTCGCCGGGCATTCCTCCGAAGCCGCCAGGCATTCCTCCAGACATGCCGCCGGGCATTCCTCCGGGCATACCCCCGGGCATTCCACCGGGCATTCCTCCGAAGCCGCCGGGCATACCTCCGGGCATTCCTCCGAAGCCACCGGGCATACCCCCGGGCATCCCACCGGGCATTCCTCCGAAGCCGCCAGGCATTCCTCCAGGCATGCCGCCGGGCATTCCTCCGGGCATGCCGCCGCGCATTCCACTGGGCATTCCTCCAGGCATACCACCTCCGCCAGGCATGCCCCCGGAGTTAGAGCCCGCACCGTGCATCTTGCTCATGAGCGGCGAGCACACGCGCTGCACGTCCTTCAGTCGGTGCTCGTACTCTTCCTGCTCCGCCAAGGTGTTGTTGTCGAGCCACTTGAGCGCGTCGTCGCACGCGCTCCTCGCTGTGCTCTTGTCCTGCTCCGAGAGCTTGTCTCCGGCGTCATCCAGCGCCTGCTTCACGCTGAACACGTACGCTTCGAGCTGGTTCCGAGACGCGACGCGCTGCCTCTGCTTCTCATCCTCGTCTTTGTATCTCTCCGCCTCGGCGAGCATGCGATCGATCTCAGCCTGTGACAGACGTCCCTTGTCGTTCTTGATGACGATGTTCTTGCTTCGGCCGGTGCTGTTCTCTTTGGCCGACACGTTGAGGATGCCGTTCGCGTCCAGGTCGAAGGTGACGTCGATCTTAGGGACGCCGCGCGGCGCGGGCGGGATGCCGGTCAAGTCGAACGTGCCCAACAAGTTGTTGTCCTTCGTCATCGCTCGCTCGCCCTCGTACACTTGGATGGTGACCGCCGGCTGGTTGTCCGAGTACGTGGTGAACGTCTGCGACTGCTTGCACGGGATCTTAGAGTTGCGCTCGATTATCTTCGTCATCACGCCGCCGGCGGTCTCGATGCCGAGCGACAGAGGGGCCACGTCCACTAGTAACACATCCTGGATCTTCGCGTCTTGCTCGCCGCTCAGGATAGCTGCCTGGACGGCTGCGCCGTACGCCACGGCTTCGTCGGGGTTGATGGACAGGTTGAGCTTCTTGCCGCAGAACAAGTTCTGCAGCAGACTCTGCACTTTCGGGATCCTGGTGGAGCCTCCGACGAGGACGACGTCGTGGATCTGGCTCTTGTCCATCTTGGCGTCTTTGAGCGCCTTCTCCACGGGCTCGAGGGTGCCTCTGAACAGGTCTGCGCACAGCTCTTCGAAGCGCGCGCGGGACACGCGAGTGTAGAAGTCGATTCCGTCGTAGAGCGCGTCGATCTCGATGGTGGCTTCAGTGCTGGACGACAGCGTGCGCTTAGCGCGCTCAGCTGCTGTGCGGAGGCGGCGCAGTGCGCGAGGATTCATGGACATGTCCTTCTTGTACTTGCGCTTGAACTCGTTCGCGAGATGGTTCACTAATCTGTTGTCAAAGTCCTCGCCTCCGAGATGTGTGTCGCCCGCCGTCGCCCTCACTTCGAACAACGAGCCTTCGTCGATGGTTAGGATTGACACGTCGAACGTTCCGCCACCGAGGTCGAAGATGAGGACGTTCCTCTCGCCCTTGAGGTTCTTGTCGAGGCCGTACGCGAGCGCGGCGGCTGTGGGCTCGTTGATGATCCTGAGTACGTTCAAACCGGCGATGGCTCCCGCGTCCTTGGTGGCCTGGCGCTGAGAGTCGTTGAAGTAGGCCGGCACTGTGATGACCGCGTCGCGTACCGACGTTCCGAGGTAAGCTTCCGCCGTCTCCTTCATCTTCGTCAGCACCATGCTGCTGATCTCCTCGGGCGCAAAACGTTTCGCTTCACCCTTGAACTCCACTTGAATCTTTGGTTTGCGGCAGTCGTTGACCACCTTGAAGGGCCAGTGTTTCATGTCTTGCTGAATTTTGGGGTCGTCGAACTTCCTTCCGACGAGTCGCTTGGCGTCGAACACTGTGTTGCTGGGGTTGAGGGCGACCTGGTTCTTGGCTGCGTCTCCGATGAGGCGCTCCGTGTCCGTGAAGGCCACATAGGATGGTGTTGTGCGGTTGCCCTGGTCGTTGGCGATGATCTCCACGTTCCCGTGCTGCCACACGCCGACGCACGAGTATGTCGTACCAAGATCTATTCCTACAGCTGGCATTGTGTCTTCTTCGCGTAGATTGTACTTTTCACAATAAACTTGTTGTAAAGTAGTAGTAACGTATAACGTTGAATGTAACTTGCGAGTCTAGTAAACTTCTCCGGTTTGCACCGAACTCTCTTCGTCTGCTTTGTATCGCGTTTCGAATAATTCTGAGTTCGCGCCGAGCGGTCGCCGCTTATATATTCAACAAATGAGCTTCGAGAGATTTCTACTCTTCACTCGAAGACTCCAGGCTGCGTCCAACCAGAGAACAAAAACGAAGGAATTATCTGGAGGGTCAAACTATTTCCACCAATCAGAGCGGTTGCGGGAAAGAGATAAGAATATAGATGCTGTCTCAAAAGGGTTGTCATCGTAGAAAATTACCCCAAAAGTAGGGAGATGTTAAAAATGCAATAATTCGTATTTGTGCTGGTTTAAAATTGCTGGCTTATAAAAACTTTTCAGAAAATGTTAATAGGAGTAATTCTTTATTTAAGTTGATAGGTATTTTTTTGTGTAAGTACATTTATAAGATATTTGTGAAACTAATCATTACAGAATCATGTCACAGTGAGAGATTTCAATCAGAATTAATCCGTGTTCATTTTCAAGGTACTTATGTAATTTTTATAAGAAATACTTGATAATTATGAAACATTTCAAATTATTTTTATTTAAGTGTTATTTATTCGGTTTTATGCTTACTTAATGAGCTGGCAACTTAGCCAGCGAAATGTCTAGAGAAATTCGACCAATCAGAGCGCTTGTGGAAAAGAGACCACAATACATTTGCTGTCTCGATAGGGTTGTCACCGTATTTTTTTCCCCTAAAACATGGGAGATGATTAAACAAAATGGAGGCTTATTAGTAAACAAGATTATTTTATTAGTTTCTGCTTTTATTATTTACCATGATTTGTGTAAACATAAACAGACATCTTTGCTTTTATCAATTAAATTTAAGCTTCAGACATTAATGTTACAATTAAAAAAAATTAAGACTATGTTAATTTGGTATATTTACTGGTTTTGCCCACTGGTGGAAGTTGCTACGGATACGCACTACCGGGAAAAAAGTGGCCTAAAATTTTTCTACCTTACCGTTTGAGGTAGCATGCTGTACATATTTATATATTTGTTTGCATAAGACTCTTATCTTTTATTATAGCACAAACATTTGTTAATTATAGAATACAGAGTCTATTAGGAAATGATAAGGTAAAACTATAAGTAGGCATGGTTATTTAGGAGAACCATCTTTGCAAGCTGGCAACAATGATGGAAATTTCCAGAGCATTCTTGAAAGACACGACCCTTGCGAAAGAGATAGCCAATGTATTGTGGCGGGAATTCCAGAAGGGTCATAATGATGGTTGTATTTGTGTATTATTGTATAGGTTTTTTCATATTGTTTACAAACATGATAGAGCTGAATGTAACTAAGACTTAATTTATTTCTTCAGGTACCTATTCCAACATTTCCAACAATATAATTAATTAATTTTATTTTTATTTTTTATTTATTAGGTCTACCAACAATTGTTTACACTAATTCACAAGCAGAAATAAGACATGCGTTTATACTTTACGCAGTGCAACAATTACTTATAGGTAAACACCACATGGACAATTAACTATCTAGTCTAATGGTTATCCTTAATTAATTAGGTGACAAAAATTCAATTTTTGCTAACTAAAGCTTTAATAACAAAAGGTCTCGCTTTTGCGTATTGTTGACCACACAAGGTCTTGTCATAATGAATCTATTTTATTTACATTGTAACTAGAAGTCATTAAGGACATGTCACCAAAGGCAAAAAGAGGAAAAAAAATATCAAAAATCTGTTCATAAATAACGAAGTTATGAGGTAGCACATATAGAAAATACAGTCGAATTGAGAACCTCCTTCTTATTTGAAGTCGGAAAAAAAGACTTAGTTAGGTATGGGAAAAACAATTGGTTTTACATTGATTGAGAGTGAACCCATGAATTGAATGCTTTCTTTCCCTGTATTTTGTTTGAAAATACTAAAACCATTTTATTTAAATTATTTCTATGTCATCTAACACAAGCATCTCCTTGCTTAAAAGATGACCTCCAAATCGTGTTTGTTAAAACTCTATGTAATTGAAATAAACATTTTATTTTTTTATTTTATTTATTTATTTCCACACAATATTAAAAAAATACAGACTTAATTATTATTTGAAAATAATATCCTGAACATGTTTAAACGAGTAAAACAAAGGTCTGTTATTATTAATAAGTGGCTGGTATTTGAGTTTGATATTATTAAAAATCATGTGTGCCAGCAATAGTTCAGATATTATTATTGGTTATATTATAGTTGTATAACAAATTATTGGTTTGTCGGATTTAGTTCTATACTTTAACGTTCTCGTAAAAATGAACCACAGCTTTAAATATGCACACATTCTTTTATTTTGCCTACATAAAGTAAGCAAAATGTATGGCTTCTTCATGTGAATTGCACCATTTTTTTAAAGTTTCAGGTGTTTACGTACTTTTTATTATAATAACATAGATATTACTGCAATTAAAAATATCGCGCTTGCGAAATCGGGGCAGAACATCCACCAGCTTCAGAAGGTTCTAGAATTTAAAAACTGTTTCTTTGTGTGTTGTGTACCCTTGTGTATTGAATGGCAATAATGGTGAGCAGATGTTCAAGTAATAATACAAGTAAACGGCTAAATCTCTCGTTCAAAGAACTTTTTTCCAGAATCAACAACGTAACTATTCATAAATCAATGTCCTTTTCACAAATGAGAGCATGATTTTAGCAGGTAGGTAAAATATGTTGAAAAAATCACCACGAGCTACTTTTGGTTTTTTATTTGGTTTTCAAATGTCATCTATTTTTAAATTACTTCGATCTTTATTTGCACCAGTTATTGGTCTGTTTATTTTTAGGGTTACACGCGATATTTTTATAAAAAGGTGACTGGGCGCGATTAAGCTTTTGTTATAAAAATCTAAATAAGGCTGAGAAACAGCATCTTGTGAATGTCATAGTTTCTAGTATTTTAGGTGGTACGAGTAGGTATAAGGTGTCGTAAAAAACTAGGATTCCTTTCCAGAATGTTTTCAGACCACTTATTAGAACAATGATTCTGATTACTTACCCAAATCAAAGACATTCAAATATTACGCTTTTAATTTTAATTTCAAATTTTAATTTCTTTTACCCAGGTACTACAAACCCAGTTCTTACGGTACTATTTATTCATAAAGCATAAAGTCTAGATCTTCAATGCAACATATTGTGCAATGTTTTAGAAAAATATGTCATCATTTCAGCCGAAAGACTTTCATTGCTGGACATAGGCCTCCCAAGTGTCGTCATATTGACCAGTCCCTTGCGTCTCGCATCCATTGGCAACCTTCTCCAGGTCATCAAAAAATATGTAATGTAGGCCTACTTTCAACTTATAAATAAAAAGAAAAAAAATATAATTATATTGGTGACCTAGTAAGTACCTACTTAAGTAGGTAACTATTTTTGAGTTAGGTAAGTACTTTGTTTCGATTTCAGAACGACCTAAAATTAACCGTGTATTTTATGAGTAAGCTGGGAATCAACAAACCATGCAACTGTTAAAAGTTAGTAAACAACTCTACACGATTTAATATTTTAATTTAGTACTTAGGCTAAGGCCAACTTAGGCACATTACACAATACTCAATAATACCAGTAAAATACCACATTGTATGTATTGTTGCCATCTCTTTCACACACGTGACGCACACGGGAAGGTCGAGAATTCGGGAGTGCGCATGCGTGACGTCTGGAACGCTCTAGATATTTCCCTGACTGAGTTGCCAGTTGGTTAAGTAAAATCTCCAAATCACCGCAAAACTGCTTTCTAAAAACAAAGATCAATAAATTATTATAAGGCATTTTAAAGAAAATTACACAGGGACCTTGAAATTGTAATGCATTACTTTTTATTGATTTCTGTTAACTTTTGACTAAGGCTCTAATACGGTTTTCATCTAATTACATCACGCCTGCAGTGATCCCCTAAAGGTTAAGCAGAGGTTTACCCATTCATTCATCACCCACATTTCGCCAGTTATGTTTAAGTCTCATGTAATAGGGGACGAGCCTATTGCTATCAACTGGACACAAATTCAGACTCCGTGGCTGCTACTGAGAAATTTCTGATGTATAAACTCATTAGCACTTTGCCCGCCCATGCTCAGCAGTCGCACTTGCCCACGAACGAACGAACACGCGACGATGCAGTCCATCATCTAATTATGAACCAAGAAATTGTAAATCACTTCATATTATTTATGAATATTATTACAAACTGCAGTACTATTCTACTATTCCCACGTATGATATAAATAGCTGCATGAAATAAATATTGTAAGTTACATTTTGATAAAATATATCCTTCTTTCTGTTGTCCAACTATAAGTTGAAGTTGAATCGACTTACCTTATTTCGCATACCAATGCTTAATAGATTAATAATCTCCCTTATTTCAGGGAAAAAATCCACAGTGACAACCCTTTTGAGATGGCAAATGTATTGTTATCTCTTTCCCGCGCGCGCTCTAATTGGTGGAAAAATAATGACCCTCTGGAACGTTCCTTGGTTTCGGTTCTGTGATTGGCCACATCCAGTACCGACGAGCAAGGGGTAGAAATCTCTCGAAGCTCATTTGTTGAATATATAAGCGGCGACCGCTCGGCGCGAACTCAGAATTATTCGAAACGCGATACAAAGCAGACGAAGAGAGTTCGGTGCAAACCGGAGAAGTTTACTAGACTCGCAAGTTACATTCAACGTTATACGTTACTACTACTTTACAACAAGTTTATTGTGAAAAGTACAATCTACGCGAAGAAGACACAATGCCAGCTGTAGGAATAGATCTTGGTACGACATACTCGTGCGTCGGCGTGTGGCAGCACGGGAACGTGGAGATCATCGCCAACGACCAGGGCAACCGCACAACACCATCCTATGTGGCCTTCACGGACACGGAGCGCCTCATCGGAGACGCAGCCAAGAACCAGGTCGCCCTTAACCCCAGCAACACAGTGTTCGACGCCAAGCGACTCGTCGGAAGGAAGTTCGACGACCCCAAGATTCAGCAAGACATGAAACACTGGCCCTTCAAGGTGGTCAACGACTGCGGCAAACCAAAGATTCAAGTGGAGTTCAAGGGTGAAGCGAAACGTTTTGCGCCCGAGGAGATCAGCAGCATGGTGCTGACGAAGATGAAGGAGACGGCGGAAGCTTTCCTCGGAACGTCGGTACGCGACGCGGTCATCACAGTGCCGGCCTACTTCAACGACTCTCAGCGCCAGGCCACCAAGGACGCGGGAGCCATCGCCGGTCTCAACGTGCTCAGGATCATCAACGAGCCCACAGCCGCCGCGCTCGCATACGGCCTCGACAAGAACCTCAAAGGCGAGAGGAACGTCCTCATCTTCGACCTCGGTGGGGGAACGTTCGACGTGTCAATCCTAACCATCGACGAAGGCTCGTTGTTCGAAGTGAGGGCGACGGCGGGCGACACACATCTCGGAGGAGAGGACTTTGACAACAGATTAGTGAACCATCTCGCGGACGAGTTCAAGCGCAAGTACAAGAAGGACATGTCCATGAATCCTCGCGCACTGCGCCGCCTCCGCACAGCAGCTGAGCGCGCTAAGCGCACGCTGTCGTCCAGCACTGAAGCCACCATCGAGATCGACGCGCTCTACGAGGGAATCGACTTCTACACTCGCGTGTCCCGCGCGCGCTTCGAAGAGCTGTGCGCAGACCTGTTCAGAGGCACCCTCGAGCCCGTGGAGAAGGCGCTCAAAGACGCCAAGATGGACAAGAGCCAGATCCACGACGTCGTCCTCGTCGGAGGCTCCACCAGGATCCCGAAAGTGCAGAGTCTGCTGCAGAACTTGTTCTGCGGCAAGAAGCTCAACCTGTCCATCAACCCCGACGAAGCCGTGGCGTACGGCGCGGCCGTCCAGGCAGCTATCCTGAGCGGCGAGCAAGACGCGAAGATCCAGGATGTGTTACTAGTGGACGTGGCCCCTCTGTCGCTCGGCATCGAGACCGCCGGCGGCGTGATGACGAAGATCATCGAGCGCAATTCTAAGATCCCGTGCAAGCAGTCGCAGACGTTCACCACGTACTCGGACAACCAGCCGGCGGTCACCATCCAAGTGTACGAGGGCGAGCGAGCGATGACGAAGGACAACAACTTGTTGGGCACGTTCGACTTGACCGGCATCCCGCCCGCGCCGCGCGGCGTCCCTAAGATCGACGTCACCTTCGACCTGGACGCGAACGGCATCCTCAACGTGTCGGCCAAAGAGAACAGCACCGGCCGAAGCAAGAACATCGTCATCAAGAACGACAAGGGACGTCTGTCACAGGCTGAGATCGATCGCATGCTCGCCGAGGCGGAGAGATACAAAGACGAAGATGAGAAGCAGAGGCAGCGCGTCGCGTCTCGGAACCAGCTCGAAGCGTACGTGTTCAGCGTGAAGCAGGCGCTGGATGACGCCGGAGACAAGCTCTCGGAGCAGGACAAGAGCACAGCGAGGAGCGCGTGCGACGACGCGCTCAAGTGGCTCGACAACAACACCTTGGCGGAGCAGGAAGAGTACGAGCACCGGCTGAAGGACGTGCAGCGCGTGTGCTCGCCGCTCATGAGCAAGATGCATGGCGCAGGCTCCAACACCGGGGGCATGCCCGGGGGAATGCCCGGTGGTTACCAGCACAACAGCGGGCCCACCGTTGAAGAAGTAGATTAAACCTGAAACCACTTACCTACAGTCATGTAAATCACCAAATTTATGATTGTGATATTAATTTATAAGACTGAATTATTTAGTTTGTCAGCTCATGATCCTCTGATGAATCTCTGTTGAATTATGCTAATTTTAATTTGATTGTAAGATATCCTTGTTTTATTCTGTAAATAAAATCGGTTTCATAAGATTTTCATGTTTTATTTACCTACCTAAACACATACTCGTTGAATACAAACATTATCACACATTGTTTTCAATCTTAAACCATAGTTACGGGAAATAAGTACCATTTATAACACTTACTTAGCTCATACACTACTCTACTACAAACAATGTCATGTTAGGAATACCATCTCAATTTACAGACCGAAGTCATTTGTTTATAAACAGAGACGCGCACAATAACAAATTACATAAAAGCAGAAATCTTCAATTTCATTTAAAAAATTGTGACTAAAATAACCACTGCCAGAATCTAAAATAGCCACGGATAACGTCAGTCAAGGCGAACAAATAATGCCAGAAACTCCTACACAAATGCAATAAAATCGGCCCTTGCAATAATTTACACTGACACTCCTCACTAAAAATAATATGGAGCGGGTAAACAGCAACTTGAAAATAGACGTACAATAATCAGATTTAGGAATTTCATCATAAGGATATTCAGCCAGTCTGCTATTTCCACTCGTGTCTATTTTAAGAGAGCCAGTCAAGATCAAACAATGTTTGCGTAAGACTATTTTATATTGGTGGTCTACGTCAAGTCCCAAAAATATAGCATAATAATAGGCAATAGCACGTTATAGTGAACTCACTGCCAGGCAGGCCTCCTCTTTATGAGAGGGAATAGGCTAAAATCAACCACGCGTGCCTCGTGCGGGTTGGAAGATGTCATATGTCTTCGATATTTTGGTTCTAGGACATGCCGGTTTCTTCACGATTTTTTGCACAAAGTAATGCGCCTACCTGAAACTTATTGCTCGCAACCACAGAGCCACCGCTGCTCTAAATACATAACTACAACAATTACATTCCTTTATACATAGTTACTACGTTTGTCCTGGATAATTTGTACAGTGTGTACAAGTACTAAGCTAGGACTCCGGCTAAACAAAGACTTTTTGTCACATTCTAGTTACTAACGAGTTTACCATAGTGCCTACATTGTATTGTTACTTGTTGTATTGGGAGGATATTTATAATACAAGACATCAATCTCACTCAAGTTAGCAAGTGTAAGCAAGGAGCAAGCGAGCGCCTGATCAAAACCTGTGAGCAATAAAAAGCGTAAACGTAACTTTTATTTTTACTTTTCAGAGCGCAGTTACACCAGGGGCATCATTTATTTATTTATTTGTTTGAAATGGGCTTACTATTGGCCTCAATCTTGCCCTAAGGGCAGAGATGAGGTCGCGATGTCTATATTTGTTTTATGTCGATCATACAGCAAATTTAGATTAAAACCATAATAAATCGTGTGTCCTAGTGTTGCGCATATTATCAAGTATTCATCATCATCATCCACAGCCCGGCTTCATCCACTGCTCGGTATATGTCTCTCTTTATTTGTGGCAACAATGTGGTCTGCCCATCTCACCGCTGTACGACCAACACTCCTCCCATTTCTTGGACGCCACTCTATCACACCTTTACTCCCACCACGTCCTGCTCAACACCATTTGAGTTCTATAACGGGATTTCCAATATCAAAGATTATTATCAAGTATTATCCTATCTATAGCTCCCTATTTTAGTTGTGATTTACTACAACAAGATAATAATAAAACCCTAGCAACAGCCTGATGATTGATAGCCAGATAATGTGTCATGGATGACGTGTTACAATTATATTTGATAATCAGTTTATCATGGCCGGCCTTAAAAACACACCAATAAGTGGTTGTTTTATCCTGTTTTACTGTAGTTTATTAAATTAATGGTGGATTGTTCATGTTATCGTAGTGAGCAACAGATTTGGTTTTCGCTATCACAATGCCTCTTACCTGACGGTCGATATATTATAAGTGTTGCCGGCGAACTATGTTGCCGTGAAATTATTTTTTTTATTTGGGACAAGCCCGCCACACTATTCCCAAACCACTGTAACTCCTGTTAATATTATATATAACATAATTTCCCTTTATATCAGCAGGAGACAGAACAAGGCCAATAGGACACACAGAGACGTATACAACTGGGATAAGTCCAGTTGCCTAGCACCACGGATATTATTGTCGTCAAATTATTATTAAAAAAAATATTACTTCCCTTTATTCTTAAATAAAAGTTACCTTTTACATCAGCTATCTGGTCTGGTCCCGTCAAAATCGATTCAGCCGTTTCGGATTTTACCCGTTTGAATTGGTTTTATTTTTTTTGATGGAACCTTAATAAAATTCTCATTCTAAAATAAAGGTAGCCTTACTTACCTACTTCTTCTTACATCAGCTATCTGCCAATAAAGACTCGTCAAAATCGGTCCAGTCGATTCGGACAGTAGCCGAAACAAAAATTTAGGAACATGTTGTTATAAATCCCGTATTCAACAAAAAGCTGTTATTTCGATATTACAAACAGAACAGACAGTTCAATTTTATTTATTTGTATGTATATAGGGTGTAAAAGTACCCTTAACGCAAACGAAGGGCACTTGTTCTCCCCACCACTGCGATAATTTTTTTGTTCTAGACCATACCCGGGAACCTCCTACTCGTAGTTACGGAGATTCTGGGGGTCAAAGTTCCAAATTTTTCACAGCTGTTTTTGTAAATACTAATATTTCAGGTTTTAACTTTACTTAAATTACCTCCATGACCCGTTTACTATTCAAAGCATCCACTAGCACAATGTTTTAAGAGTGCTACTTTGAGTTTTACCGTAAAATGTGATTTTTGACCCAAAAAAAAAAATCATTTCCCAGCAAAAATTTTTGCGTAGGGGTACTTACTTTGGTGTACAGAATGCTTGGTTGACGGATGCGTGCAGGGTTCGTTTACACCCTGTATAAATAATGTATTGATTATATATCTGTACGTAATCTTGTTATATTGATATTAATCTGGCGCCACACCATAGAACATTTAATCAGATAGCATAAATAATAAGTAATCAGCCTGACATGCCCACTGCTGTGAGTACTGGGCCACAGCCCTCCCCCTAGGAGAGGGAAGGGGCTAGTACAATATGCTGGTTTCCTAGGTAAGTTTTCTTCACCGTTACGAAGAGCACCGTCATTCTCTTGCCCTGCCACTAGGGTTCCCAACTATACTGTTAAAAACAGTATTGTACTGTTTTTAACTACATTATACTTTTTACTGTCGGACAAAAAAAACAGTATAAAAAATACTGTTTTTAACATCACTGGTACGGTACATCTTTGTTTTTTCTGTCATGAATGCAAAGTGGTGGGCCGACAGAAATAGATCTTCCATAAAATAAAAAATTTGCTCCTCATTTACTTTAATTCTGATTTTATTTAAAGTGAAGCTATGAAGCCTTCAAAAAATTAACTAAATTGCTAAGTTGTGCGAGAAGCACCAAGAAAAATGTTATAAAAACATTAAAAAATAAAGTTCTGTTCATTTTATTGAAATACTGTTGATTTTCTTTTTCTAACCTGAATATACTGTATTTCTTGGAAAAAAAGTTGGCAACCCTACCTACCACCGTCTTCTTCTTCTATTCTTCTCTATTACTCGTCATCTCATGAGACACCTCCTTTCTAGCCATATCAACCATGACACAGTCCATCCATCTTTTCTATGGTCTTACACTACTCTTTTACTCATCTACTTTCATACTCAAACTTTCCTCAAGACATTTTTCTCCTTCCACCTCTTCGATTGCCACACAAGTTTTCAGTCGCCGAAGCCATTTCCAGATTTCCTCTTATGAAGGTACTACTAACACTTCCTACTCGTAAGTTGGGAAAAGGGTACCATAACATAACATCACGCCTGTAATCCCCGAAGGGTTAGGCAGATGTGTACCTAATAGTACACCCACATTACCCCACAGTTATGATTAACCTCATGTAATATGGGGCCAGCCTGTCACCAATCAGGCACAAATCCAGATTCCGTGGCTGCTGCTGAGAAATTTGCAGAATGCAGATGGCACTGTACGTACACTACTATCCTGTTCTTTCTGTCCTGTGATTTTCTCTAAATCAATCATGTTTTAAAATGAAATAAAAAAACCTAAGAAAAAATATAGTTTATCTTTTCAAGATAGACTTGTGATGAGGTAGACAAACATGTTCCACGGTCAATTGGCAGATTATCAGACTTTTTACAAAGAAAACATGATTACGAGATTAGCCAGCTAAGTCAGCCATTGAACCGCTTAAAGGACATAAAAGTTTTATATCCTTTTTAAGCGGTTCAATGGCTGACTTAAAACAAAGAGATTTAAAAGACTTTAGCTCGTAATATTTGAATGTCTTCTACATAAAACTTACCAAGGTACACGTAATTGCTTTAGGTAGTTGCTAAAAGCGTAAATATGATAATGGAATTAGCAATATTTCTCGATCTAGCACGTTTTGTGATAACAGGTTTCTCGGATTATTTGACTTTTTTAACGAATTTCGTAAAATAATTGTCTGACCGTTTTTCGGTCACCCTACCTACTACCCTGCCTACTACCCTACCTATTACCCTACCTACTACCCTACCTACTACCCTGCCTACTACCCTACCTATAACCCTACCTACTACCCTACCTACTACCCTACCTACTACCCTACCTACTACCCTACCTACCAACCATACCTACTCTACTATCCTACTTACTACCCTACCTACTACTCTACCTACTACCCTGCCTACCTACCTACCACTTTCTCACCTTTTAAACCTTCCCTGGACTTTCACAAATATTTCAACACTTAAATTATCCAAATCCGTCCAGCCGTTCTCGAGTTTTAGCGAGACTAACGAACAGCAATTCATTTTATATACATATACAGAGTGGTGCCGACAATACGACAATTAATGAAACCACTGGTAGTTCTAGTTCATAGGGACATTTTTAAACTATACTATACTATTTATAGTGTGTTGAAAAACGTCGTATGATACACGTGTGTATTGATGATTACCGTCCTCGGCTCTCTTAAGACCCTCACCTAACGGCTCGAGTCTCAATGGCGCCTCAGCGGTAATCACCAACGTTACACACTTATACCATAATGTACAATTACAACTCATTTTAACTGTTGAAAATGATTTTTTTGTGTTATTTTCTTCACAAGTGTGTTGAAAAACGTCGTATGATACACGTGTGTATTGATGATTACCGTCCTCGGCTCTCTTAAGACCCTCACCTAACGGCTCGGGTCTCAATGGCGCCTCAGCGGTAATCACCAACGTTACACACTTATACCATAATGTACTATTACAGACTTAAAACAAATAAGATAAATATATGCACCTAAATATCTCAAAAAAATAATTAAGAGACGTCATAAAATCTCCAGTGAAAAATCTTTTAGTGTGTGTATGTGTATCTAATTATTAAATTTATCTCACACGGTTGAGGGTGTCACGGTTCAACTCGCTCTGTGTTTTATATTGTAATAATACTATCTAAAGACGCTTTAAATCTCCTAAGTGGTTATAAGTATACAGTTACAGTTATCAGTGGACTATTGCAGTGTGAACTAATCTGGTGAAGTGTTTAAATACAGCAAAATTTGTAAATACAATTTGCATAAAGCTTCAATCCACCGCCTCTAACAATAAGTGTGAAGTGACTCAACGTTACGCGTAAGCGACGAGCTACACACGGCGCTTACGACCTTTTTCTCGCGACCGCGCATCGGAGCGACTCAAGAACACATAACTAACGTAGGTAAACGTTAAAATTTTGTAACCGTTTGTTTAAAACGCTACAAAAAGTCGGCATATCATTATGGCAGATCATCCTGCTAAGACGCTAAGCCCTGAAATGTTATGGGGGTGCTGCGACCAAACAGTAGGCAGCGAAAAATATGCTAAATGCGTAAAATGTATTAAGGCATATCATTATACCTGTCTATCTTTTGCTGACGACTTTAATGTACCGGCTAAGTGGCATTGTCCTGAATGTCTAAGCACGGGCCCGAAACTTAGCAAATCCGATAACACACCTTTGCGTAACGTCTCGACCACTAGAGGCAATAAGAGGCAAGCTGTTGGATCTCCACCCCAAGCGCCTGTTGAAATTGCGTTGTCACCCGACGGTATTCGTCAACTTATTCAGGAAGCAGTTAAAAAGGATCAGGCAGAGATGTTAACTAAGTTCATTGAAAATATGAAACTCGCCCTCAATCAACAACTGCAACCAATTAAGGATCAAATGGAGAATATGGAGAAATCCATGGCATTTATGAATAACCAGTACGAAGATCTTTTAAAAGAGTACACAGCGTCCAAAGATAATATGAAGGAGTTGCAAAGGGAAAACTTGGAAATGAAAGTGAGCATTAACGATTTGACTTCCCGCATAAATCAACTGGAACAGCAAACCCGTTCAAACAATGTGGAAATTCAGTGCCTACCGGAAAAGAAGCAGGAAAATTTGATTGAGATTGTGTCACAACTATCTAAAGTAGTAGGAGGTGGTATTCAGGACATTGACATTAAGCATTGCACAAGAGTCGCAAAACAAAATGCTAGCACCTCCCGCCCTCGCGCCGTTGTAGTACAACTTGCTTCGCCCCGCAGTCGTGACCAATTTCTCGCAGCTACCATAAAAATTAATAAATCGAACCCAGACAGCAAGCTAAATTCAACTCACTTGGGATACTCTGGACCTAAATCTCCGATCTATATAACAGAACATCTGTCCACTACCAACAAGGCACTCCATGCTGCCGCTAGAATCAAAGCCAAGGAAATCGGTTATCAGTTTGTCTGGGTCCGAGGTGGTCGAATATTCATGCGGAAGGTGCAGGAATCTGAGCACATACTTGTTAGAAATAAGGATACCTTAGATAAGCTGGTTTAATTTTTTTTTGTTCATGTTATGGTTTTTTTCTATTTAGTTTCACTCTGGTTTTTGTCAAAGTAATAGTAAAAATAAAATTCAATATCATTCTCGGATTTAAGGATATATTATCAGAACGCAAGGGGCTTACGCACTAAATGTCATAATTTTTGTCGTCAAGTTTCTTGCGAAAACTATGATGTAATAATATTAACTGAAACTTGGTTAAATGATTCTGTAATGAGCTCAGAGTTATTTGATAACAGATATGTCGTCTATAGGCGAGATAGGGATAACAGGAAAAAAGATGGGGGTGGTGTTCTGATTGCCGTACTAAAGGGAATAAACTCAAAACGCATGACTCAATGGGAAAGCAATTGTGAGGATTTGTGGGTTATTATAGACGTCTCGATTACAAAGTCTGTCCGTCAACTAGCTCTGTGCGCAGTTTATTTGCCGCCACCTGTACTTCGTTCAACCCTAGAATACTTCTTGGACTCTTGTAATATCATATTTGAACAGTCGGGTCTGAAGTCGTGTATAGTTGGTGACTTTAACTTAAGTAATATTGATTGGAACTTAGTAAGTGAGTTAGATAGTGGTTATATAGCACCAGGGATTGGTCACTTGTTAACTGATTTTAGCCATATAAACCAATTATTTCAACTTAACAATATAACTAATAAGTCTGGACGCATACTTGATCTTGCGTTGACAAACTTAATTTCCGGCAATGTATGTTCTGCTCTAAATCCCCTAAGTATAATTGACCCTTTACATCCCCCAATAGAAATTAATTTCAAATCATATAAAGACACAAGGCTTCCTTATAATAGTACCAAAAGGTTAAATTTTTATAAATTAGATTATAATGTTATTTGTAAGCACTTAAATGAGACCGATTGGAACCTTTTATTTGGTGACTCTCCCGATGTGAATGATATGCTTAGTATATTTTACGATAGACTTAAGAATATTATAGAAATGCAAGATCCCCCTACCACTCGCAAACATAGAACACACCCTCCTTGGTTCGATAAAAATTTAATAAGAACACTGAGAGAAAAAGAAAAGATACGACAGCGGTACAGAACTTATAAAAACCCCATGGATGAGCTTGAACTGAAGCTGCTGAGTAAACGGTGCTCTATTATGGCTGCTTCCTGCTACAATAAATATATTAGCGACCTAGAAGCGGTAATAACTAAAGACCCGAAGCGATTCTGGGCTTATATTAAGGACAAGCGAGGTGGTACTAGTTCTTATCCCATAACAATGTCTGACGGCATCACATCGTCTTCAGATGGCAACAACATCTCGGAAATGTTCGCAGCTCACTTTTCTTCCATGTATAGTCCACAAAATGTGACTCATCATTCGTCAACCTCAGAGTACATGCAAGACATGTTAGCCTATAGTTTATCTTTGACAACACCATTGTTTGAAGTTGATGCCGTGCTTACTAAATTAAAATCTCTGGATCGCCGTAAAGGTGCTGGACCCGACGGAATCTCTCCATATTTTGTCTCCATGTGTGCTTTGTCTCTGGCAGATCCTTTACTTCGAATATTTAATAGTTCACTGGCCTCGGGCGTATTCCCGAAAATTTGGAAGGTAGCAAAGGTTGTACCAATTTATAAATGCGGTGATCGTAGTGATGTAGGTAACTATAGACCTATTTCAATTTTGTCTACCTTCGCCAAAGTTTTTGAATCCTTGATTTGTCCCTACATACAGTCTCATTTAAAGCTTTACCTTAGTGATTCCCAACATGGCTTTGTGAGCTCTAGATCTACGTGCACAAACCTAGTGACTTTTACGGAGACCCTAATAAATGCCATTGACTCTGGGAAACAAGTTGACGTGATATATACCGATTTTAGTAGGGCCTTTGATCGCGTTCCTCATGATATACTTCTGCATAAGTTAACTGCTTACGGCATCACTGGGTCCCTCCTTAATTGGTTTAACTCCTATCTCGATGGTCGTTCCTTCTTTGTTGCTCTCAATGGCTACCAATCAAGCTCCTACAAGGTTACATCTGGTGTCCCGCAAGGAACTCATGTTGGCCCAGTTTTATTTAACTTATTTGGTAATGATCTTGCCAATGAGCTCAAATTTTCCGAATGTTACTTGTACGCCGACGATTTAAAATTTTGCCGAGTAATTGAGACAGACCATGATGTTGAACTGCTACAGAGCGATATTGATATGTTAGTTAAATGGTGTGATGAAAATGGTATGAGCCTAAACATTAACAAGTGCTACCACGTGAAGTTCACCAGAAAAATTAATTTAACACAATCTACCTATTACATTAGTGGCAACTTAGTTCAGGAAGTAGAACAGATAAGAGATTTGGGAGTTCTGTTCGATAGGCAGTTAACATTTGTCCCCCACATTGAGACTGTAGTCAAAAAAGCTTCAAGAATGCTTGGGTTTGTCATCAGAAATGTTACTTGTTTTAGACGCATTAAGACAAAAATTTTGCTTTATAATTGTTTGGTCCGTAGCTCGTTGGAATACTGCAGCACTGTATGGAGACCTCACTATGCCACTCACTCTCTAAGATTGGAAAGGGTTCAAAAACGTTTTCTGTGGCACTTAGCATACTCTTCCGGGATATCTAAAAAGAAACGATCGTATAAAGAGAGACTCTTACATTTCAAGATGATATCCCTACAGAAGAGGAGAGAATTATTGGATTCGTCTTTTGTGTATAAAATTCTGAGATTTAAAATAGACTGCCCCCAGTTATTGAGCATGATCAAATTCCGGGTGCCCACGAAAAGTCCACGAGCTCCTATAACCCCCTTGCGTCCTCCTCTTCGCAGAACCGTCCTTGGTGCTAATTCACCTATCCCTCGTCTATGTAAATTATTGAATAGTTGCAGTGATCTCATGGATGTGCACTCTGACTCACTTAGTAAGTTCAAAACTCTTGTTCAAAAAACATTGTAAAATATTGTAAGTGTTAATATTGTGTGTAAATGTAGTTTTAAATTTAGTTTAGTTTTAGTTGTTTTTTTTTCTCATAGTTATGTGCGGTGAGTAGTTGGTACCCACCTCAACGACAAATAAGTTGTGCATGTTGTGCTTACCTGTAAGAGGTTGATACACTTGTCTGTAACTCTTTTGTATGTATCTCCTTTCCTTGTGTAGTGTACTCAATTGTTGGTGAGCCAAATAAATAAAATAAAAATAAATAAAATAAAATCTAATATTTTTGAGCATTTGATATTTTTGAGGTTATCTTGTGAAATTATACGAAAATCGCTAATAATGCGTCTTCTTCAAACAAACAAGAAAGTACCTACTTAAATGACTTGGTCGCTTCATTAGGGTTCCGTAGTCAACTAGGAACCCTTATAGTTTCGCCATGTCTGTCTGTCTGTCCGTCCTCGCTTAATCTCTGTGACCGTTAGCACTAGAAAGCTGAAATTTGGGACCAATATGTGTATCAATCACGCCGACAAAGTGCTAAAATAAAAATTGGAAAAAAATGTTTTATTAGGGTAGCCCCCCTATATGTAAAGTGGGAAGTGTTTTTTTTTTTAATTTTAACCATAATGTGTGATATATTGTTGGAAAGGTATTTAAAAATGAATAGGGGTTTACTAAAATCATTTTTTGATAATGTCAATAATTTCGGAAATAATCGCTCCAAAAGTAAAAAACAAAGCGTCCCCCCCCCTCTAACTTTTGAACCATAAGTTTAGAAAATACGAAAAAAATCTGAAAAGTAGAACTTTATAAGGACTTTCTAGGAAAATTATTTTGAACTTGGATGGAAACAACAGATGGAAACTGCAGTTAACCAATATAATTTGGTCCCTGAATCGTATGAGCGCCTATACAATCCAGAGGTCAAGTTTCATTTGCCCGTATTTTTTTTTTAACTTCGTTTACATAATATTTTTATATACTATACTATATTATATAACTATACTACGGAACCCTACACTGAGCGTGGCCCGACACGCTCTTGGCCGGTTTTTTTTTATATTATAGAAGATTTAGAGCGTGCCTACGTATAATAATACGAGTATGTCAATCTGTTTGATGTCAAATGAAATCGTATGATTCAAAGTTAGTACGTGTTTTTCTGATAATGTTTGCCATAATTACATACTCGATAATAGTACATTGTGGTACAAGTGTATAACGTTGGTGATTACCGCTGAGGCGCCATGGAGACCCGAGCCGTTACGTGAGGGTTTTAAGGGAGCCGAGGACGGTAATCATCAATACACGCGTGTATCATACGACGTTTTTCAACACACTTGTGAAGAAAATAATACAAAAAATTCATTTTGAATGCAATGAAAAAGTCACAGTTTGATTACATGTGTCATTATGTGCCTAATTGCGGTGAATTTGAGCCATTTTATGAGCAAGTGTGTGTTGAAAATTATATAAACTCAACGCATTCTTGGTATGGAGTTGGCTTTTAGAGATTGTCGTTATTTATTTGTAGGACAATAGTCATGCCATTAATTATCATAAGTTTATCAGTTTGACATCATTCTACATTCATCATAATGAATAATTATGACGATTGATCTATCAGATCTATCTTCAGAGGGATTCTGAGGGGACGGCGCGTACGCAGTCCCCACTATCAAAAATTGCGCATCCGAGTTATCCACATTAGGGATAATCGCAAGGGTCAACCTAACCGCAGTGCAATGGAAAGGCCTCGCCCTGGGGGAACCGCCTATTTGATCACGGTTTCCCCTATGCCAGGTAAGTATGATTATTTTACAGTACCGCGCGGTAGTCATTCGACCGCGGAGAATCTTAACACCGCGATTCAGATACGTGACGTCAACGTACAACGCCATCTAGTTATAGGATGGGAAACTTCAGACTCGGACAAAAAAAGATTGGGTTCGTGAGGAAAAACCGGTTCAGTGGCCGAGCGTTCTCTAGAGAATAATTATAATGTATTGTTGTAAATGTAGTCATAAACTCTTAATACATAGTAATAAATAGGTACAGTAGAAAGCTGAGATATAACTATGTTTGAAGTGGCACGTGTAGTATTGTCGATTTTTGACTGCATTGTTCTCAGACCGAGGCATTGTAAGATCATAATTATAAATGAAGTGGATAGCTTCAATAGTTATACAATTAATACGAATGGAAATATATAAAACAAGCCGACCCACTCCAGCTTCGTCCGGTGATGGATTTCCAACTTTCAAAACAAACTTTCAACCCAGACGGCTGCTCTGTCCCCGCATTTTAAATCTGTGATATCTTATAAAAAACTCATTTTACTGATAATATATACTGTACAGTCTCTACATTAAATGCACGATTAATCTAGGGTACGGTTTAGCCAACGTTTGCAATATAAGTGCCCAAAATTGGGTTTTTTTACAACATCACTTTCCATATCTTTGAAACTCTTGGCTTTTCTCAATACAATTAAATTTTCCTCTCTAAATTGAAATGAAATGAAAATGAATGAAAACCGCATTCAAATACGTTTCGTAGTTTGAAAGATCTTTTATCACATTTTTTAAAACAGATGATAAATACGGGACTCACCGACTCATAACGAACCATATCGTTATTTACTCATTTCGAAATTGATGCAAAGAGCCCTATTTTCAGCATTAATTTTAGCACAGCTGCTTTTAAATCATCATCATCTTCCTGCCTTGTCCCATTCTGCTTGGGGTCGGCGCAACACGTTTTCTTCATCCATTCTCTCCTGTCAGACGTCACGGCATCATTAACTCCTTTCTCTTTCATATCATTCCTCACACAATTTTAATCAATTTTCAAGAATCCCACCTTTTGAAGCAACATACAAAACAGATGTTCCAGTCATGAAAATGACAATAAACTACAAGATCACGGTTTTAAAACAAAAGCCATACATACACATCTATACTGAACAATAGATTACAAGATGGCTGATAATAAATCAACATAAACTTAAACATCTTGTCGATGACGAATTGATGTACACGCTTGAGCACTATTATGTATGAACTTGGCTACATAAATGCATAATCTCACGCCTTTTACTCATGAGACTAGACATAAACAACTGAGAACCAGGACAGGGTAAGGGATTCTCCTTTCGCCTAGTTCAGGTATCCACCAAATCGGAGAGGAGCAGAGCGAAGAGGAGATGTGCCAAATTCGACCAATCACAGGAAGGGCAAAAGACCAGATGTAAATTTTAACTAATGTGATTGACCGATTTCCGCACATCTCTCATCTCCGCTCCTCTCCGCTTTGGTGGATACCTGGTCTTCATACACGCACGCGTTACTCACGAGTGCTTGGCACTTGACTTTTCTATTGACCCTTACCAGTAAAGTCAGTGTATGTCCTTCTTGGACGTCCCATACCGGCCGGCGTTGCCACTTACATCTACAGCATAACAAATAGTAAATTTCTGCTACAGTATTGATTCAAATTTTACGAAGCCTAACCCTGGCTATGAATGAACCATTTTAAAGGTTACTCTATTCGAATCTCAGAATTTGAATCATTACATAAAAAAATCATTTGAATTCAAAAACAGTCAGTGAAACAGTAACTTACTAAACTATTTATTTATTTAACTAATTACTAACTAAACAGTTCATCCTCCTTTCTCCTACTTGATGTATGTTGGGTCCCGACAGGGTTCATAATTATTTTCCTACCAACAGTACCAACTATTTACATTAGAGTACGCATTATAGAATTGAGAATGGGGTTTTGCTAAGCGTATCCATATGATTGACCGTGACTATACCAAGTTCTAGCAAATAAAGTAAGAACAAACTAACCAGTTCACGTTTACCACTCGACCGAAACGTTTAAAAGTTAATCACAAGTCTAGCTCAAAGATTATCTTATCTACGCAGTAATATCACTTCGATTAGTAGATAACAGGAACCTTTGTCCATCAGCAGTGTTGTGGAGTGAACGTGTCGATAAAAACAATGAAAATTAGAATATTTTAAAAAGTTTGCGTTGTAGGAGATTTTTAAATTAGAAACTATAGCAATAATGGATGAATTACAGAAAAGTGAGACAACAGAAGAGGTTTTAGGAGCCAAGAATCAAGAGGACCACAAAGTTACTACAGACCCTTTGAAGGGTTGTTCTCCGTTTTGGAAACAGGTTCGTGTCATTTTATAAATTAACATCCTAGCACCTATATTTTTCACCATCAAAATCAAAACATTGATTTCAAGTAGACTAGTTACAGGCACTTTTGAATAGTCGAAAAAATACAAAACATAACCCTTACCTTGCAGTCGGGTAAAAATAAAATAAAAGAAGCTACAGGTCACAACTCACAAGGCATTCGACGCAGACTTTTTAACGCAACGTGACCGTGCTAAAATAGCTAGATTACTTAAGCCACAGGCTGACGTCTGGGAGGAACTTTTGTCTGAATGGCAATGTAGGTGGGATAATTCCATGTAAGGCCGACACCTCCATCAGTTCTTTCCATCCGTTCGTGAGCGGCTGGCCAGGACGTGGCTGGAGGTGTGTTGCCCAATTTCTCACAGGACATGGTAACTTTAAGAGTAAATTATTTTCCTTCAAGCTTGTTGACTCGCCTTTTTGTCAATGTTCTACATCTGACTGCGAATTTGAACAATCTGCACATCACATTTTATGGGAGGTGTAGTCTTTGGCAGAATGAACGTAATATTATGTTAAATAGTGTACGGGTTACATCCGGAGTATTTACTATACGGACCTTGTAGAAACTAGAACAAATTTCCGTGCTTTCAAGCATTTTTGTCATACCTATTATTGGAATCAAATATATTATAACAGCTCACAACTTAGGACCCAGTCATATTAATGACAATAATATCCATGGTGCCAGGCAACTAGGCCGATGCCAGTTGTATACGTCCCTGTGTGCCTATTGGCCTTGTTCTGTTCTGTCTCCTGCTGATATGGAGGGAAGTGGAAATTATGTTTTTCCTACTCCTCCGCTATTCTTTTCTGATTAATTTCGTTGCGGGATCCAAGACAGTTAAATCGTTTCCCTGGGACTTCGTCGAGCTTCATTGTCTCGGCGCTTTTCTTGTGGTCGCCACTGTTGATTCTGGCTAACAGGAGTTACAGTGGTTTGGGAATAGTGTGGCGGGCTTGTCCCAATATAAAACTCACAAGGCATAATAACTGTGAGTGTACTGTAGTTGCCCATTCCCTAGCGTAGATTATCTCTATGGAGAAGAACGGGCAAGAAACTCCATGGTCACTCTTTTCAATCAGAATATTGTTACAAAACCTTGGTTACATCATTCATGTTGAGATGGTATATTGTGTGAGAACGATGTAACAAGATGTGTGCACGATAAAAGTGCCCCCATTAAAGTCAAAAACGACGATTCAAAAATAAAATTGTAGTTCAAACAAGCCGTGGCAGCTAAGAGGTGAACAGTAACAACCGATATCACGCCTGTAATCAGAGGTGAATAGTACACCCTCTTTACCCAGTTGTGTCCAATTCCTGTACAAGGCCAGAGTCCGTGTCTGCTATTGGGGACAACATTGTCCGACCTGGGACAAATCCAGTGCCTCATGCAATTAAATAGTTTCTTAGTTTCAACTTATCCATCTTCTGCCCTAACCTATTTTATATGTGACGTCGGCGCGGCATGTCCTCATCCCCATTTTTCTCAATAAAATGATTTTTTGTATGTGGCTGAGATGAGAATGCTAAGGGGTGTGTGTGTAGTGTTACGCGAATGGATAAAATAAGAAATGAGTACAGAACAGGGAGTCTGAAAGTGGTGTCGATGACTGAAAAGTTGTGTTATCGTGGTATGGGCATGTGATGCGGAGGAATGAGGAAAATGCCGAGAGGGAAGTTTTAAGTATGAATGTGGAGGGGGTATAAGAGTTGAGGAAGACCAAAGAAACGATGGATGGACTGTGTAATTGTGTATAGGATGATATGGTAAGGACGGAGGTGTCTCGTGAGATGACGAGTAGTGAAAGTAGATGAGGAGTACGGAAACCTACCCCATATAAATTGGGATAAGGCCAAGAGAATGATGATGAAGTCTTCATCACATAAATCGCCTCCTTAATTTGTAGACATTTCATCTTTCACACACCTTCTTCCGACGTATAAGCCTCGTGTAATTAAACACGTTGCTATATTATCCGCTTAAAAGGTACACATTAAAGTGTCATTATGTCATATTTCCGACACATTATTCCGATATCATTAGCTGTTGTCTTTGCTAATCTCACTAATTACTCTTATCGCCACATGTTCTTGATGTTTCTTGATCGACATTATGACTTTCAATGGCATGCTTATTACCTGGCTTCATTTGATATAATAACAGTTGTAAGGGTCGATCTTCAGACGGCGCACTCTTGTTCCACGCGCGCAAGGGCCGACGTCCGTCGGGGCTGCGGGTTGTTCGCAAGAGATACCGCGGCCTCGTGGCATTATTATTATTATTATAAAGGGCTAAGAAGGAACATGGGTGGTTTTTAGTCAGTAGAAGTCTGGCACTCCCTTCCGCTCTGCCCAAGAGCGGGCGGTTATTTGATGATTTTCCACACACCCAAAAAAAAAAAAGTGTCGATCTTCAAAGTTAAACAACGGTTGCCGAGGTCGGTTCGTACTGAGTTCCCTACATACCTTGGAAACCTATTGGTCCCGGCTGTCATTTGTAAATCTTTGTGTTTGGCGCTGATAGCCGAAATACAGGCTCTGCCTAATTCGGCTACAGGTGACTGCACCACTTATACTGTTTTAAACTAGCTTGTTGAAATATTTTGTAAGTTATGTCTAAGTTTCTTTAAATAAAACATTATTATTATTATTTGATAGTCGTTACAGGTACAAGGCCCAACATACCGAGTTTCCTCCGTGCCTCGGAAAGCACGTTAAGCTGTTGGTCCCGGCTGCCATATATAGATCTTTGGCAGTCGTTACAGGTAGTCAGTGACCTGAAAGTCTGACAACCAGTCTTACCAAAGGGTATCGTATTACCTAGTATTAACTGGGTTGTGGAGGTCAGATAGGCAGTCGCTCCATGTAAAATACTGGTATTCAGCTGCATCCGGTTAGACTGGAAGCCGACCCCAACATAGTTGGGAAAAGGCTAGGCAGATGATGATGAGTCGTTACAGGTAAACCAGCCTTTAAATCTGACAACTGTCGAACCAATGGGTATCTTAAAATCGTGAAGGTCAGATAGGTAGTCGCTTCATACAAAATACTGGTATTCAGCTATATTCATTTTGGGCATTCAGGCTACAAAGTCTTGAGTTTCCGAGTAGGGAATGCTAGATAGATGTTGTGGTGCATTTTGTGATAGATTTCTTTCTAATCGTGGGTATTTATATATATTCCATATTTCACGGTTATTTTGTCTAAATTCCAAGCTTCGTGAATGAGGACCATTGATTTGCCTTTACAATTTGTGTGGACAACACATCACTCCTGTAATCCTAGAAGGGTCGCCAGTTATGTTGAAGTCCCATGTAAGTGAGGACGACCCAATTGCCATAACCGGGCAAAAGATACAGACTCTGTGACTGGTAGCTGTTACAGCGAGTCAAACAAAAAAACCTGTTTACTTAGATGATTCGTGTCCTGAATTCCTGACCTGATTAAGGTTCCGGGTATTCGCTGGATGTGAGACGCACGGGACCGGTCAATGTGGCGACCCTTGGGGGAGGCTTATGTCCACCAGTGGACGTCTTTCGGCTGAAATGATGATGATGATGATAAAGGTTCGGGCCCTTAAGTACTTAATGACGATAACCTGCAAGTACCCGATTGTTTTCCATTATTTGTTAAAGAAAAGATTATCTCACAACAGCTAAACTAATGAATGAAGATTGATCACTCAATAAGTTCTTGTAGCAAAGTCAATATTTGTCAAGTATGAAGTATCCATTGTAATCTTTACATGTGCTTGTAAAGGGGAAAATTCTGTAGACAATAACAAATTATATGAAGGTGGAATACATAGAAACTACGTGAACGTAAGGATCTTTATAAGGTTGGGTTTATTCACAAGATGTAGATTTCCATAAAATTTTGCGAGATCTTCGCTCTGGATATATGGGACCATATGACGCATTCGGGTCAGTGGTCTCCACATATTTCAAAAAACAATAAAAATAAGTGGACATATCTTTAATTAAAATAGTACTACATGCCATCATCATCCCATTGCTGGGTACCAAGTGGGTCAACAAGTTCAAAAACGTGTTAAATAGAAGTAAACCTCCAAAAAATATGTGCGATAGCTCATTCGATTCGGAATGACGCCTAGAAAAATGTTTTTAGCACATAAAAAATTGCGATTGTTTTTAACAAAATAAGAAAAAAAAATTAAGGTAGGTATTTAGTTTTTTGTTAATAATTTCAAAAATAATGATTTTTAAGAAATTTTAAAAAAGATCCTGAAAGTGGAGGAAATTTCCAATAAAAAAGTCCCGACTCCCGGAACTCTATCTCTAATATATATAAAAAAAATTAACGCTGAAAATAGGGCTCCGCGAGGTCGTTACGGCATAGCTTCCAGTTCTTTCCATACAGGGACTAATGTAGACCATAGGTTGGTTTACGATTGGTTTGTCCAGTTTCTTTCGCCATCTTCTAAGAAGTGTACCGCAAAACGTATAAAATTAAGTTAGGCCATGTTAAATTAAAACCTGAAACAGATCCTATCATTAAAAGGCTTGGCCTAAACCATGACGTAACTTAGTAACAAATTAACACAAAATCGTATGTTTCATTGACCAGTATCATGAATCAAAATTAATAGATGTCTAGATAATGGTATCACTATGTACTACTAGCCCCTTTATCGGTATTATCCCAAGGTACCATATCGTAAATGCGTAATTTTCTACTGTTATCACTTGACGATCGAATGGCTGGTATTTTGCACGTAATTAATATGCGGTTGTTTCGTTGCCAAGCGTATTTTTTAGGTTTGGTTTGACACATAGGCAGTAATCCTGAAAATTTCTCCATTAAAGTCGTTGTAATCTTGGCCGAGAGTAATCGAGACTTCTATGTGTAAGCACGGACTTACTCCTGGTTTCTACCCCACGCTGAGCAGAAACTAGTATTATATGCCCCGTGCATGCCCCGAATTACACAGAAGCGGCGTAAGGTGAAGGCGCAGCGCAGGCATCTTGCCGCTTCAAAACGTTTCTATACAAAATGTAGGTAGGCGACACGATGTGAATTATACTCAAGCGGCGCGGCGCGGCGCGGATTCGCGCAGGCACGTCGTTTCGTCAAATGTTCCGCGTGGCTAGCAGTCCGCCGCGCCTTCACCTTACGCCTTTTCTGTGTGTTTCGGGCCTTAGAAAGCACATGGCAGGCTTTTGTCCTACGCCTGATATCTCTCGAACCGCCGTCGGACTATTCAATGAGAGTCAGGGATTAAGGGTTTTTAACTGCGTCGATGGCTCTGTGGTCTGCGCTAAGCTGTTAACTTTCTTTTTATTATCCCTGCTTGTTGTATTTCTTAATATTTGTTATGCGTTGTATGTGTATTGTTTTTTTTTGTGTATGCTCGTCACGTTTCTGCGACAAATAAATATTTTTTATTTCTAAGATAGGTCGCATTGACAGAAACGGGTCAGGCAGATCGCGTGGATGTTGGTGTAACGGTTCCGTTAAGTCGGAACTTCCGATTATTATTACACCTTCGGTTCCGACTTCGGCTCCGACACTTTTAAATCGAAGGTTTTAATCGGAGGTCGAAGCATAACATAGCGGCGGCGGCGGCATGTGTCAACTGTTATGAACAGGTTCATACATGTCGCGCGGGGAATCCCTCCGATTCCCACTACGTGCACTCTATCGTCAATTATTTTTTCACTTGTGGTTAATTTGTTACGCACCACCACCACTTCTGACCCTGCCTCTGACTCCGATTCCGACTCCGATAAAGCAAATTTAAAAACTCCGACTCCGCCTTCGGTTCCGATAAAACTACCTCCGTTACATCCCTGGGCCTCAAGTCTGCTATTTTTATAAATATCGTCATTCCAACACGATCTCATTGTCATTTAGCTAAAAGTTCGTAATCTGCTAATTCATAATGATCGATCATTGGTCCGTCAATGGTCTCGTAATAGAATTGTGTCATAATGATATTGTCGTATTGCCATTATTATAAAACCAGATAGTAGAAATTATTTTCGAAAAACTACTACTAAATTTGAACATGTATTCGTGCCAGATTTCATTTGTATATATTTCTACGTATTATTTATTAGTGTTAGAAGCAATCTGAAGTGATAAGAAGTACGTAAATAGCAAAAAAACGTCAAATATGAAACTATACAACACAATATTTTATCTGTTTAGCTGTCAAAAGTGACATTACTGCGTTAAACTGACGTCTAACTGTTTTTGTAAACAAACAACTACGATTTGCGGAACAGTGCCAAACTTAAGCTATTTAATTCATGGACGGAAACATGGAAGACGACTTCTAGGACCAAGGGCCATTACTATGCTGCTATACAAAGAAAATTTAAAAACCCGGCGCAAAGATTTATTGGCTGACGAAAAAAGGGAAAGGATGAGGACTGGGGGTGGACTCTTTTTGCCTAGCACCTCTAGCCAACACCACGTACTACTGGAAGATGCTCTTGCTGAGCAAACAGATGCCGAGTTACATGATGTTATTGATAGCGATAACATGCCTATTTCAGGTAAATTATATTATCTATATTATTATGATTAATTACTACTTTTTGCCAGTGTCTGATTTTGATTGCTGTTTCTTTTTTTATTTTACAGACGTGCAAGTCCATTCTTGGGACCCCGACACACCTCAAGTTCTGTTTGCTGTCAGTGAGAGCAGAACCCAAGTGAATTAGCCTGCAACAGAAAGAGGTACAGGATACCAAACAATATTGTTTGGCATTGAATTATATTTAAGACAATTTAGACTAATACAATATTTTGTTGCAGACCATAATATTACCACTCCTCCTCGTTTTTCTGAGACCCGTCTGACTGATTATGGTGTAGCTCCAACACAAGGTACTTTTTCATATATATATTTTTCAAGTTGCAAATAACTTTTAGATTTGTACTTAATATATTAAATTCTGAACCATTTGCAACATTTCAAAGCATTCTTTGAAGATGTTTTTACACATTAATGTTCACTTAATCACATGTACTTTATAGATTTAATTTGTAACATTACAGGATCTAGAAATATACGGACTAGAGTGATCCAAGAGGAATTCTCTATCCGTCAACAATCATATGACAGATCCCAAAAAAAAAGAAGAGGAGCTACACAAACTCAGAATAGGTGAGAAAGAGTGGATAGTGAAGGCTGCTGAACAGAACTTCTTCAAAGCTAAGGCTGAAAGAGAAGCTATGGAGGAACTTCTTCAGTGTAATAAAGCCAAGAGAGAATTGCATTTAGGTATATTTAGAAATAAAAATTAGAACTTTAATATACATGGTATTTATTTACATGCCCCTCATAGTATCATTAATATTAGCAAACACACATTAAATATAAAAACTACTCCTATTTCTCTATACTTACACATAACTGTACCTACTTACTAATTACAATTATTTTATTAACTTGAATAAAGAATTAAAGATATTTAATAAACTGTGTAAACAAAACTTAACTGACATCATTTATGTAGTTGAAAAATTAAAAATAAAGGTACAAGTAAGTACTGTATACTTAAATTTAACGCACACACATTTACCATCATAATTTATTGTACTTGTTATCTTATTAAATAAAATGGCTGGCAATAAATGCAGCCCTAATAACGCTACCCCGTGCAGTTTCTCTAGTGTGGGAGACTGGAATTAAATCAATATTCGAGATGGGTTCAGGCATTCCTTGATTTGTTTCTATACTAATGTTATGTAGCACAGCACATGCTACTATTATGTTACATGTGTTGGGTAAATTGTTTTGCAATTTTCTATTTAAACATGCAAACTTTCTTTTCCATACACCATTAAATCTTTCTATTATATTTCTTGTTGAGATATGAGCCTTGTTGTACCTTACTTCAGGTTGTGATTGTGGATTAAGCACAGGCGTATACATTTAATGATGATTGTGCATAATCACTATCACCAATTAGTAAACCTGTAAGTCCCCTCCTTCGAATCTCATATGACACCTACTATTTGAAAATATCCTTGAGTCGTGGACAGACCCAGGCCAACGTGCAACAATGTCATATATTTCCATTTGGGGTCCGCACACTATTTGCACCTTAATTGAGAACCACCCTTTGCGGTTGCGAAACACTTCACCGTTTTGTCTGCTGGGACTTTTGATAGGTATATGATGACAATCAATGCACCCTATAGCCCCAGGAAATCCAGCCACAACGATGAAATCTGATTTTCTTCTTCTTCTTCAACAAACACACAACTTCCGGAAATTTGACAAAGCGTCTTACTCGGACATTGTTGTAGCCCTGTGTTCCTGCACAAAATCCATGCCCGGGATCCCTGTGCGAGTGTGATCTTTATTCAGATCATATTTTCTTCTCCTGCTCCCCGTAAATAATAAATCCATTTCCAAATTCAATACCTAGCCAACCAAACAACCAACCAACCAACTTTCAAACCCTTCTCTCCCACTCCTCACCTAAATTAATCAATATTAGCTCGAGAATATTTGCTCGTAGTGAATACATTGTCTTCTCTTCAATATAATTTCACAAAAAACACGTCAAACACGATACTCGTAACAAATAAAAGCAATGACTGCACAATGACGTTGTAATGGTAGATCACTGGTCAAAGGAACTGTCAAAATTTTAGCAGATTACCGTCTAGGTCAGTCATTCATTTGTCATTACGTACGAGATTACCATTTTTATCCACTTCTTTCAATGGAGTGTCAGTGGTTGACCATTGGAAAGTCATAATGACGCAATTATATTAGTAGATTACCAAACTTGTCAAAATCAACAATTGTGTGATCAATGACAGACCATTCTGACACTATTGTAATAGCAGACTCGGGGCCCAGATCATAATGATGAAGCACATTATAGCCATTCTATCTATTTATCGATCTACTACTGTGACATGATTTGCGAAAAGCATTGATTAATTTATCTTTTAGCAATAATTATAACTATGTTATTAGGTAAGTATTAGTAGAATCAAATCAGCTGATTTGTTTGATGATAATCTATACATATAATAATCTATACATATAATAAATCTGTAGAGAAATCGTTTTTGTACATCGAAAATATTAAAAAAAAAATTGTCAGGGTATTAAAGTATAACCAACAGAACACATTTCCAGCATTTTTGGAATTTTTGTCTGTTTGTCTGTTTATCTGTTTGTCTGTTTCGATGACTAAGCATCACGTCAAATTTACGAAACGAATGTAGGTAACTTTTATACATAAATATTGTGCGTAACTTGGGCTATTACTTAGTCTTTGTTTCATCGTAATCGGTGCTCTCTATCAAAAGATATATGAATTTATAGTTTTCAAGAAGAACTTATCGTTATGGTCAAGAATGAGACAAGCAACGACATCTATTGAACCAATATGGTACTTATTACTAAATGCCTTCACAAGATAACTTTAAAAAAGTTATGATAGCAAAAGGTACGTAGATATAAGTCTAAATAACGCTGCTTTCAAAATCTACATAGCCTAAACCTTATAGTGTTTGATCGCTCTTTTTTAGCAGTTTATCTTCGTCTTCGACAGATGGCGTTATTCATTTGATGTCATTTTCTGAACCGCGGTGATAGTAAACATACACACATTATGTTTCGTGAATAGTCAACAAATAAAAATTTACCAATTACACAGTATTAAAATACTATTTTTTTTTAAACTAAATTAAAATTAGATAAAACCCAAGACATATTTTTTTTTTGTACCGTGTGGGAATCGAACCTGCGACACGCAGTGCTGTACTGTTAATCGTCCAGCTATTGCGCCAACCATGTCGTCATATAGATGTGGTGTGTTGTTAGCCCTATGTGTCGAGGCCGCGGTATCTCTTTCGAACAACCCGCAGCCTCAACGGGCGTCGGTGCTTGGGGGCCCTTCAATGTTGCTGACATCTCTTTGAGACGCGCGTGGAACACGAACGCGCCTCCATCGTCATAGGACGGATGAACGATTAACTAGCCCGTTAGGCTGCCTGTCCACAAAAGCGGAGCGAGGCTGCGGAGCGGAAAAACGGACAAACATTAACCAATAGGATTGCATACTGGGACCGCAGTGAAGATTTCATGCAGTCCTATTGGTTAATTTTTCTCCGTTTCTCCGCTCCGCATCCTCGCTCCGCTTCTGTGGACACAGGCCCGCGCCTACGGTGGCCGGAAGCCATCACGTGGCCCCCGATGCCCGGAGCGTCTCCCGCGGCAGCTGGGACGAGAGGTTGTCTCCCTCTCACATTCCGCCACCTCTTTCGCTAGCATTACTGCTTCGCAGAAGGAGGTGGCGGCCATTTCAGATTCGATGTCCCAGATTCGGTACAGGTACCCTCTCGAAACACCCTCTAATCCCCCCTTTTTTTTTGTGGTTCGTAAATTATCAAATGACTCATCCCGCTCTGGGCGGAGCGGAAGAAAGTGTCAGACTTCTACTGACTAAAAACCACCCACGTTCCTTCTTAGCCCTTTGTGTTTCGGGGCCATGGTATCTCTTGCGGGCAACCCTCAGCCCCGGCAGACGTCCCTTTGGGGCCCCTTAATTGTTGCTGACATATCTTTGAGGCGCGTGTGGAACACGAACGCGCCAACGACAATCTGTCTGCCTGTCGACTATAATGTACCTGTTTCAAATTTCTTCAAGATCTGTTCGGCCGTTCGGCCGTTCGGCCGTGGTTGATTAACAAACACCCATCCATCTAAACTTTAGTATGAGACATAGTCAGTACTTTGCATTACTCTCTTCTTATTTTCTACAGCGTCAGTAAGTTAACGCAGGGCAATGATTAAATGTACTTTTATCTAAACGACGCATTTTAGTTTCCGACAAGCACGCGAACGAAGTCGCGGGCACTGCTAGTTTTAAATATTTTTTAAAATATTACTTCAAATAGGGAAGTAATATTTATTTACTATCGGTTTTTTAAAATATTCCAATAAAATTCCCGTCAAAATCGGTCCAACCGTGTCGGTGATTATCCAGAAGGCCGGAACACACAGACAGACAACAAAAATAAAACGGATATTTTTTGTTTTAAGTAGAGTAGTTAAGTTTTTTATAAGTGTAGTAGTTATGCTTTCTGTAAAAAGCTGTTATTCTAAAATTACAAACAGACACATCAATTTAATTTATTTGTGTTTTTTTATGTATTTCAATAATTAAAACGTCAATAATAATTTATTTATTTCAGACACAGTCCATACATGATACAAGAATTAAAATGACATTCAACACAAACATAATATTAAAATAATCAATAAAAATAAATTACACATACACATTAGAATTATATAATCAATGTCGAGCAATCAATAAAACAAAAAAAATGTTTAAATGTTTGTAAACGCACCCACGATACAGGAGAAATTCCTAGTGTGGGGCAACGTTTTTTTAAAAAAGAAGAAAGAAAGAAAGAAAGAATAAAAATAAAATTACACAAACACAATAAAATTACATATAACCAATGTCAAGCAAATTAAATTCAATCAAATAATAATAATACACATTAAACACACACAATCAATAATCAAATTAAACATACACAAAAGTCAAAGTAAACGAGGAGAGGAGCTAACATGAAGCTGCATCCACCTTTGTATCAGTGACAGGTCCCACCGCTCGGACAAAACCCTCAGGAGACTGTTCGAGCTGCTTCGTAGGCGACTTAATAGTGAAGCACTTCGCTTCCTTATGATCGCGAAAAAATCATCGGTCCGCGCCTCAGCAAACATAGTCGAAGCACTACAAAACCGTGGAAGCCCTAACAGTATCCTGAAAGCATTGTTGTACTGCACGCGCAGTGCGCTGTACGCCCGCTGCGTAAAGCTGATCCACAGGCTGCACGTGTAAAATGACTGACAATATGCCTTAAATAAAGTCACCTTCACCGGTGTAGTACACCGTGCAAACCTGCGGGCCAACATATTACACCGGACAGACAGCGCCCTGCGCTCCCTTTCAATGTCCATATTGTCGCACAAGTCTTCAGAGACCCAGTGGCCCAGGTACTTGAAATGCTGCACCCTTTTTAAAGGAATGCCGCAAAGAGTGACAGGAGGTACAGATGTGTGAGATTTGGTACCGGCTTTAAAAATCATGAACTCACTCTTTTTAGCATTGTAACTGAGCCCATGGGCCTCCGAGTAGGACTCACAAATATTCAAAAGTTTGCGCAACGCACCGATCGATGGGCTCAGCAACACCATATCATCCGCGTAACTAATGTTGTTAATACACACACCGTCAATGGAACATCCAATATTAGTGCTGGTGAGCTCACCGATCAGCCTGTTGATGTACAGGTTAAAGAGGCGTGGCGAGGACAACCCCCCTTGCCTCACCCCGCATTCCAACCCATACACGTTCGACTGCGCACCCGCCCATTTAACGGTATTCTGCTGCTCACTGTACCAATACCGGAACAGAGATACAATCTCATGTGGCACATCCGTTTCACATTGTAGCTTCTGCCATAGCTTGTCATAACACACCAGATCAAAAGCTTTTGAAAGGTCTAAAAAACATGCGTATACTGGTGTGTTTCTGTCCGTATAGTACTGGACAGTCTGCTTGAGACAGAAGATGGCACTCTCAGTTGACAAACCGGGTCTGAACCCAAACTGTGCGTCATGCAAGTGGAGGTGATTTTCCAACTGTCGATCAAGCAAACTATCCAGCACCTTAGCTATGACAGTTGCAAGCGAAATCGGTCTGTAATTAGACAGATCCGATGAGTCACCTGTCCTATCCTTAATAATCGGCACTACGACTGTTTGCATTAAATCATCAGGTAAATAACTATGACTAACACACAAGTTAAACAAAAGTGCAAGGACTCTTGGCAGGTGTACGCCCGCGTACTTTAAATGCTCGATGCTAAGACTATCGTGACCTGGGGACTTGCCTCGTACCATCTTCTTTATAATTTGCGCCACATTCTTGGCGGAAAACCTAATGTTAACATGGTCAGAGCGATCCTCAGCATCGAGCACCTCAGACGCGGGCCCGAGCGGTGACACCACACTAAAATGCCGCTGAAAGGCGCAGGCTATGTCCCGCGGCTCATGCGCACCACCGACACTTGCCGGAGCGCCCGACCTTGGATTCAGTTTATGGGTATTTTTCCAAAAATCACCAAAACTTTTATTTGCGTGATGTTCCGCAATGATGTCCATCTTTATCTGACGTTCATTATTTTGGCAGTACTTTAATTTTTCTTTAAATAGTTTCCTAGTCTCACACATATTATTATAATATTGTCCAGATCTAGGACGCCCATGAGACACCCACGTCTGAAAACAAAGTCTGGCCCTCCGGTGAGCGCCACTAACATGCCTGTTCCACCCCGTTACATACCTAAAATTGTTGCGCTTAGGTGCAATGCAGCTTCTCTTAGCGGCTTCAGTCAAAATATTTACAATGTCATAGTACATCCTATTTATTATCATTTTATGGTTCTGATCACTACACATACCATCTGCACAATAACAAAACTCAGATGGAAAATCAATTTGCTTTAATTTTAAATTACAGTAACTGGTATAGTCTTGGATTTGGTTATTATCCCTAATTCCCCATTGTACATAATTAAAAGTGTTTGGACTAGTTGAAACTTTAGGTTTAATAATATTCACGTTGCATTCAATCATTAGTGGATAGTGATCAGACCAGTATGTGTCATAAAGTACGCGCACATTCACGACTGCACTACGCGCCGCACGTGTGACTACACAGTGGTCGAGCCACCGCTGGCACCCGTGTGCGTCACTCACAAATGTATACGTATCGCGAGGCAGCCACTCAATGTCAAGACACGACCACGATTGTTCCTTGCAAAATGTAAACAACTCATTAGCGAACAGCTCACCTGGGTGCGCGTTGAAGTCTCCGAGTATGAACACAGATTCTACATCATTGCTTTCAATAATCGCGTTTAACTCACTGAGGCACTCTGTAAACTCGCTCAGATTTTCGATCGAGTCAGTAGGCATGTACACTGATATCACTAGTATAGACCGGTCTTGCTCTTGAAGCACTACTTTTATCGCAGCGAGACGCACACTCGTACACGCGATCACAGACACCATTGGAAACGTCGCCTTCCTCCATAGCAAGGCGACTCCACCATACGGCCTCCCTCGAAGCACTCCAGTGGATGTATCAACAGCAGACTTCCCAGTAAAAGAAAATGTGTCATCAATGCTGCCCAGGAACTGTATGTCATGAGGCAATAGCCAAGTCTCCTGTAGTGCCACAATGTCCGCAGTCTGGCAGAGACCCTTCACACTTTCTACCGATCTTGTGACACTCTTGCAGTTAAACGTAACAAGCTTAATTGTACTATCCATTTATTGTCGATAATACTCCATTTATCTCCCGGTAGGTAGGTCTGTCCGCGTTGCGACTGAAGTCAACAAAACGTCGATATAATACCCCGTCGGGCCAAAAGTCATCCGTCATAAACAAGCCAAACTTGTTTTTAGGCACAAAAACAATATAACCATTGTAATCCTTGTTGGATTTCATATTCATTTTCTCTAATTTTATTTCTAAGTTTGTTTTCTTTAGAATATAAGATTGTATGTCACTTGCAGACGTCTCTTTAGACACATTGTAAATATAAATCGGAACTTGAGTACTCGCTGCCTTGAAATTATTGTCCGAATCAACAATAGCTTTTCCTGTATTCCCAACAAAACGGTTTCTCAAACTGTGTCTCTTTTTCTGAACCAGGGTCCATTCCTCATTAGACACTTGAGTTTTAGACCGTGATTTGGACACTCCATCCTGCACAATAACAGAGAAACTCTTCCTGTTTTCAACGCATGTCTGTTTACTGGTTGGCCGGTCAGAATTTGGCGCAGAGGTCGGTGACGTTGTGTGACTCACTGCATTAGACAGAGCGCGATCAGCTGTTAACGGTTTACTCGCAGTCCCCTCGTTCAAAACTGTACGCGGTGTTTTTCTCGTGCTACCCACATAAGGCGGAATGTTAGACGGCTTTTTCAATGGTGTTGTTGTAATCTGGTTTTCTGCAGATTTAGAGGACGCACCACATACAGGAGATAAACCCATAGGTCCACTTTCGTGCTCAAAACTCGACAATGCACAGGCTCCCCGTCTCACGTTGATGTTTCTACAGACATTGTTGACTATAGACGCATTCTTGAGAGCTTCTACTTCTACTGATAGCTCCTTAATCTGGTTCACTGTAGCGTACTCCTCAGAAATGCGACCTGTTGTTTACAATGGAAACGCATCGTTTCTGATAAAAATAACATTATCACATTTTCACGTTAGTTTTTGAGAAACTGGTTAGTTTTCAGTGCCCTTGCCACGTGTCGACCTAGCTCTTGAATAACACGCATATTACTAAACACTGCGTCTTAATAATCTATTAATTAGATTACAAATATATCTAATCAACAGATCGTAATTAAAAATTAAGAACACTGTTGTAACAAATAGTTCACTAAAAGTATAATCTAACAATGTATTTAAAAAGGTAATAAGTAATCTTATAAATCCTCTCTATCTTATCGAATATATGCACTTGTAAACAGCACTTCACCTTTGTAAAGTCGGTTAAGGTTGATTTATCAGTTTTCGTGACCAATTAAAATAAATTAGGAAAGTTGAAAAATTGAAAGGGTTTATCTAGGTATGGACATGTAATGAGGAGGGATATTAACGCATGTGACTAAAAAAATAATGAATAATATAATGGATAGAGAGGAACGAGGGCCAAAAAACGGTGGATGGGCTGTGTGAGGAATGATATAAAAGAGAAAGGACTAAATGATGCCATGGAGACTGACGAGAATGGAAGAAGAAAACGTGTTGCACCGTGTGTCGACTTGATGGGAGCAGGGTGAAGGATGCGTGCTATGGGTCGTCGCGAGTGGTGTAGCTACGTGCAGAGCAGAGCACCTGGAGTAGGTCCGCCCTCGCCGCTTCCCTACTAAGCTGTGAAACTATGTGACCGTTTCCACTGATACTAAGCTATGTAGCGGTGCGAGGTGCTATGAAGATGCGCCGCCGCAAAGTAGTTGCGCGAGGAAGATGCGCAGCTCGAGCTATGCGATGTATCGATAGTATTTGATAGTAGGGAAGCGGCTAGGGCCAGCCATACTGTGGGTACTCTGCTCTGCACATAACTTAATGACACCACTCGTGACGATTCATAGCAGGCATCCATAGGCCCATAGCACGCATCCATAGCATACATCCATAGCACGCATCCTTCCATATAAAAAACATATCTTAGTTGAATCCGTTTCCACCAGTACTAAGCTATGTGCACCAATGAATATGATTGGTGGATACCAAACGCATCCATAGCAACGTAGCATAGCACATCTCTGGTGGAAAAGCACCTAATCCTTCGGGAAAGAACAATTGATCAGGTCCTTTGTGTATGTTATCTTGAAAAGTGGTTGTAAAACACTTCAGTGAATTCCAATCATTTGTAGTTTATTAGCATTGTTAATCTGTGCTTATAATAGATGACTGTACAAACACGTGTTATAGTCCATAGCCTAGAAATGCTGCCAAGGTCAACTTTCAGCGTTACTTATCAATGTTTTTCACGAACAAAGCGATTTAAGTGATCTTACCATCACCAACTCCAATACTGATATTATAATATGCCTGTATATGTATTTTAAGTATACACTAGGGTTAAATTAAAATCCAAAATACAATTAAATCTATACTATTTTAATAAAACAAGTTGTGTACAGGAGGACATCATTGCAAGTTATGTCTGTAGATTGCGCGACATAACAGTAAGCGCCTGCTAAAATATTGTAGCAACTGGTGTTGTAGATACACGTGGTGTTTAACTCCTGTGAGGCGTTGCGCCCCAATAATGCTCTTTTTATCTTCAGATCAACGTTACATAACATAACACCACGTTGGTTAGACAGAGCCACAGAAGTGTACCTTGTAGTACACCGACATTTCGCCAGTTAATTCAATCCCATGTAATAGGAGGCGAGCCTATTGACTATATCAAACCGGCACAATTCCAGTCTCCGTGGCTGCTGCTGACACCACCACGTCGATCTAGTGTTCGCAACCGCTACTGCTGAGTGAGCATGACTTCCTGAGTTCGATTTCCAGGTCGGGCAAAGTCAGACAGGAATTTCTCAATAGCAGCTAAGGCGTAGTAGGAAAAGGCTTTAACATAACTCGTCGAAATGTGGGTGTACTATTACGTACACCTGTGTCTATCTCTACGGGGATTGCAGGCAGGTGTTATCGAATATTTATGTTCTTAAAATAACACAGTACACCCTAATGTTTCCAGGCGTTCGTTACAGCGAGTGTGTCGACCAACATCATAGCTCACGGGTGCGTCATCGGTTTCTCAGCAATCTTGATCCCTGCCCTGCGTCTCCCAGGCTCTCACATACACGCCACACCCAGCGAAGAATCATGGATTGGTAAGAATACTTAAGATACACACACACACCGGCAATGGAGATGGACTAAATGTACCTCAATGTCTACAAAAGCATAAACTCACATATACATTCATTTTTACAATTACAATTATAATAAAAAAGTTAAGAATTTTGTGAAATGATTTACGTACGTCAGTACCCACCATTGTCTGACCCCTCGTATAAAGAAGAAGGCAAGTGTTGTGAGAAGGGGGGTTTGGTTATGCTGGGTACTGACTGTAAAAAGAACTCGTGATAAAAAGTATTTTTAAATAGTCTTATCAAATTAAAACTAACATTAAACATTTTCTACTTGAACAGCTGCAATCATCGGCTTCGCGCTTATCACCGGCAACTTCATCATCACTGCTCTCATGGGCCCCTACGGCAGGAAGAAATGCCATCTGATGACCACCGTGCCAGTTCTCTTCGGCTGGTTCCTCCTGCTCTTAGTGAATAACGTGGCAGGTCTAATCGCAGCCAGGTTCATACAAGGCGTTGCTATGGGCATGCTGGGACCTCTCGGCTCCATCATCATTGGTGAAATGACGGACCCAGTCAACAGAGGCGCGTTTCTTACTTGCGTGTCGTTGTCATTGACAACAGGAGTATTGTTCTGTCACTCCTTAGGCACATTCTTCAGTTGGCAGCAATGCGCTTTAATTTGCTCCTTCATCACGTTTACAAGTCTATGCCTCATAATTTTCACCCCTGAATCACCATCGTGGCTGATCTCAAAAGGAAGGATAGAAGAAGCGAGAAGAGTCTTCATCTGGCTACGTGGAGACGGCGATCAGCAAATAGATGAACTGGATAAAATGATATTAGCCCAGAGGTTGGCGAGCAAATCCAGTGTAATGGAAAAGGATCTGTCATTCGGGGAAAAGATAAAATGGAAGTTGAGATATTTCAGACGTACTGTTAAAAAGCCGGAATTTTATAAGCCTATAGTTATTATGGTGTTTCTATATACGATGTTCCAGTTCGCTGGTATCAATATCATCAGTTCCTATGCCACTGACATTATTAGGCAGGTTGTTGGGCCTGAAGCCGATGCTAATTTCATTATGGTGGCTCTGGACATCGAGAGACTTATCTGCAACATATTTGCTGTCTACCTGATGAAGACTATGAAGAGACGGACTCTGTTATTCAGCACTGGGTTGATTTGCATCTCCTCTTACGTTGCGAAAGGATACTACGTCTATGCGAAACAAAATGGCAGTATACCGGTTGTGTTCGAAGGACAGTGGCTTCCAATCACTTTGATAGCAATTTACATGCTCTCGTTAACTATTGGTATCTCTTCGATACCGTTCGCGGTTTCTGGGGAGATATTTCCGTTGGAATACCGTAGTTTAGGTAGTGGTATCAGTATCCTTGGTTTGTCATTGAATTACTTTGTGGCCCTAAAGTGTTTCCCGATGTTAACACGTGCGATCGGTTTATCGTCGACGTATTACTTGTATGCTACTGTGGTTGCATTGTGTATGACGGCAGTCTTTGTGATGATGCCGGAGACGAAAGGAAAGACTCTGCAGGAGATAGAGGATGGTTTCCGAGGAGTGTCTCCTACAGACGCGAGCGCTAGAGAACCTTTGAACGAACCAAAAAGAGAAATGATGATGCGTAGAGTTAGTTCTGTTATTATGTATTAAATTGTACAAAAAATCTGCAAAGACTTGAAAAATGATTGGAAATAAGAAAAAATTTACAGTGTTACTGTTTTTCAATGAGGTGGTGAATTCAAATAGGCTCATGTCTTTAATTATTAAGTTAATTTTACGTAATTTATGAATTGTGTAATTAAATCTCAAATAAGTGAATAAAACTATTTTTACTTCAACTGTTTATTTCTCTCATAACTATGTTTTAACACTTTCAGTGCCCAATGTTACTGGGTTATATTGCCTTTTGGCTAAACCATTTGCACATTTTAATTTTATTGTATGCTCTAGATATGAACGTCATTCGTCAGTAACGGCACTAATTTATCGCAAAGTTCGCGTAAAAACTATCATACATGATGAAGCCTAACTTCAAATCTATCTCATTTCTCAAAAAGCCCAATCAAGTGTGCCCAGACTGCAAGTATTCCAACCGGGGAACCATCACTTCTTGATGGAATTATCGTTTGCAGCAAATTCGTGGGCTTCTCATGTATGGCAGGTTTTACAAGGATTGCCCGTGCTGAACTGAGCCAGATCATACCACCCACTTCGAAATACAGTGCCGGAGCACTGAACGTGTTAAATAAAGCCACTTCCCCCCAACTGCGCCGAAGCAGTAAAGCACATCCTGTGGTTTTCCGTTCCTCTCATCATCCACACTCCACTTTCTTCAGCTCCAACATCTTCTCCCCTTCATGCAGCTCAACCTGCCCGGTATCACCTTTTATCCCTTTGAAATGGCACTCGATCTCGTAAAGTGTCTTTCCTTTAGTTTCTGGTAATAAGTAGTAAAGGAAAATCCCGCAGATTGATATGCAAACCCCGTAGACACAGAAGGTGCCTCTAACACCAATCTGTTCGAAAGAAAATGGTGCTGTCTTGACCACAACGAAAAACATGATCGAAAGGAACATGCCAGAAATTCCACTCCCTAAGCTCCTGTATTCAAGAGGAAAGACCTCTCCAGCGATAGCCCAGGGGATTGGTAGGATGCCTAAAGTCTTTCCGAAGATGTAGACCAGGGTTGGTATGACAGGGGTCCATTTGTAGTCATCAGGTATATAGCCAAAATCTCTGAGATAGAGAAGAAGTGCAGCAAGTAGTAGAGACACAACACTGATGTTTATTCCAAGAAATAGGACGGTTCTTCTATTGAATTTGTTGACTACGAGGCAAGAGAGGCAGGCTGTCACGAATCTGACCACATCCACCATTAGCATGCTGACATTGGAGTCAATGGTCCCATCACTGACTTCCTGCATCATCGGGACAGTGTACGATGGAACTACTGTCATCCCAGATAGCTGGAAAAGCACGAACATGAACATCATGATGATGGTTGGCTTATAGAACTCTGGTTTCCTTACTATCTGCCTGTAAGCTTGCCACCTAGATCCTCTTCTTGTTCCTGTAGGTTTCTTCTGACTGTTTAGGAGAATTTCCAATTCTTTTTCTGAACTAGGGTCGTAACCTCTGAACCAACGGAAAGATTTCCTGCATTCCTCCGTTTTTCCTATTGACGCTAAATATGGTGGTGTTTCTGGTGATAAAGTGATCAGGATGAAGGATATGACGTATACGCTTCCGCAGGCGAAACCAGCTGCTCTCCAGTACAGCAAGGTTCCGAAGACGTGCGCGATCAGCATTCCAGTGGCGAATGAGAAGGCGATGGTTGCTAAGAAAGCTCCTCGGTGCTTGGGAGCTGAGTACTCAGCTATGGAGACTGGAGCAGCTGCTGCTTGGATGCCCATACCGAAACCCTGGAATTTAAACATAAGAATTTATATGTTTTCGTAATAAACAGGGTGTAAAAGGGTTCCCTACGTTACTTCGAAACACTATTTTGCGCAAATTGTTTCACCGAAAAGTTTTATAGTTTTCGGTGAAACAATTTGCGCAAAAAAGTAGGGAACCCGCTGTAAACCATAGTGTAAACGACCCTTTACGAAGCTGTCAACCAAGCATTTTTACGTCAAAGTAAGTAACACTGCGCAATAATTTTTGCTAGGAAAAGGTTAATCTTTTTTTACGGCAGCGCTCAATTGTACTTCTTGAAGCAAACACCATGAACTGATGCTCTTCAGATGGTCTCCATAAATCTGGGTCAATTTGCTAGTCATCAAAATGAACTTAAGCATATTGGTAGCAATTGGTTTTATTGGCGCTAAACATTGCCAATGTAGTGCAAATATTGTGCTCTAACACATTTAATTGGGGAGGACGATGGAATTGGCAATGTAGGTCGAGGGCTTTAAAGTAGTTTAAAGTAAGATTTACGATAGAAAGATGAGAGATAGGATAACGTAGAAGTTAAACGTATCCGATTCACTATAACGACGACACTATCATATCTAATTCATTATTATTTATTATTCACCTGGCTGGAGGGAGGCCTTAAACTCAAGGCATCCACAGGACTTGCCCGGTTAAGCAGAAACCAGCCTCAAAAATTGACCTGCGGGATGACCATTCGAAAAAAATAACTTGTAGGTATATATATACCTGTAAAGATCTGCTGATAAGCAACGCAGCAGGCCCTCTCGCCGTAGCCAGTAGCGCCCATCCGCCAAGAGTTGGCAAAGTGCTGAGCTGGTTGGTCAACTTCCTGCCGAGCTTCTGGAGACTGAAGGGCGCCACGATGATGCCGGAGATCAGCGCCAGGCCCAGGATTGACGCTGAAGACATTAGGGAATTAGTCTTTAGTAAATTCGAGAATGTTGAGGTGGATGTGTGGTGTGACAAGAATGGATAAAGTAAGGAATGAGTTTATTAGAGGAATTTTAAAAGTTGCCTAGGGTTTCCAGGTCGCCAAACCTAATAGCCGGACAGACCAGCCAGTTTGGCCGGACATTTGGGTAAAAAAGCCGGACACCCTACATTATTGAGGATTTTGTGTCTCAGTATTAATAGTTACGACAAAAAAAAAAGAAGTGAAATCAAAATTTTTGATTATTATGTACCATAAATCTTGTTAAATTCTAATGATCGCCTGCGCTTGACCACACTCGGTACTCGTTCATTTACAAAATGTTAAAAGCCTAATAAAAGCTGGCCCAGCCGGACCGTTTTTTTTTTCCGGAAAAGCAATGAAAAAGCCTAACTATGTCCGGCTTTATCCCGGACGACTGATAACCTCCCTCCTTTTTGAAGTCGGTTAAAAAAGAGTGATGTATATAAATGTTGATGAATGGAGTAAACGATAGCGTGACGATTGACAGAAAAAAACGTGTTGTGCCGACCCCAAATAACATGGGACAAGGCCAGAAAGATGATGAACTACTGATGGATTCCTCCTACTTCTGTCGAGATTACATTTCTTTTGAGAATAAGCCTATACTGCTCGGTCATAAAGTAGGTCATTTGTTTCAAAGGCGGCACGTAAACTGTGATTGTAAAAGTTTTTATGGCTCGATTACTGTGAAGACGGCGAACTAGCCGGTTTCACTGCCGATAGTGGCTGTGTTTACGGAGTCAGCATCGCTGTGGGTATTCGCTTCATCATGCGGATCGAAAATTATCTCCATATTTCGAAGAAAATTCTACCCCCTATAATTTTCGGATTCTTGAATTGTGTTACCATTCATTTATTAGTGCGGACCCTGTGGGTCATACGGACTAAAATAAGCTCGTAAGTTCAGCCAATACTACGGGTTGTATGCTAAGAGAGTTATCCTGATTTCTGAATGCAAGTTGACAACTTATCAAACTCTACTTAGGCAAACCAAGGCAAGGTTTTTACATTCTAAATGATTCTCAAAAAAAGTTTGTAACTTTGAGTTTCGTAGGGCACCTGAAATCACATAACACTTCACTTAAAATTCTAGTAACATTAAAATAATTGTATGATAGTGTTGATATGAATAAATTATCAGTCAACATTTACATCGCGACATGTGAGGTGATTTTAAATAGGAGTAAAGTAAGACCGCACCGGTTTGATCTCATAAATAATAAGTGCTCATGATAACTAAAACGTGAACAATATTTTTTCTTTTGATCATGTTCGAGGTTATCTTGATACAGCGTCATAATTAGGTTATAGAAATACGAAGATTTTAGTTTTTTTTACATACTACTACTAGTTTTCATTAATTTTGACATATTTAAGAAATCATACGTACAAATATCAAATCATCATCATCAGCCTATAATGTTCCCACTGCAGGGACTCAGGCCTCCTCTCTAGGAGAGGGATAGGCTATAATCCACCACGCGGGCCCAGTGCGGGTTGGCATGTCTTCGATTTTTTTGGTTCTAAGACATGCCCGTTTCCCCACGATGTTTTCCTTCACCGTTTTGAGAGTAGCGGTGATGAAATAAATTACACAAAGTAATGCCCCTTACAGCGTCAGGAATTTCGTCCGAAGTGCCCAGAAGACTGGCTGTAAGTAAGTATATTGAATGTAATAGAAAGATGACCTCGTTGGTCTAGTCAAGTCTAGTGGTTTCAAGCGCGATTGTAATGCATGCGGTCCAGGTTCGGACAGTGTTATTGGATTTTTCCTTCAAGAATTTCTCAGTAGCAGCTACGGGGTCTGAATTTTTGCTCGGTTGATGGCAATAGGCTCACCCCGAATTACGTGTCACGTGGGTGTACTAATGGGTACACCTCTGCCTTACCCTTCGGGGATTACAGCCGTGATGTTATGTTATAAACCTGTCCTAACGTAGTTTTAGATAATTACAGGCACCGCTTCGCAAACAAGATGTTTACACACGATTCTGATATATTTGCTATCAACTTAATCTCACGGTCAATTTGCTATGCTAACAAAGACGTTTTCTTTGATTATTTGTAATTTTAAGAACTATCCGCCGACGACCAATTATTGTTAGCTTTGCAAAAGTTGTGCAATATACTCGTAATAAGGAGTATTTTTCTTCGTCATTGTGTGGTTCGCGCCTAACTTGGTGCCAGAGTTTTCATGCCAAAGGCTGACTTGGCTTTACATATATATACCGTCTAGAAATATCTGTCAGGCTCTCAGGCAGCGGGTTGTTCGCAAGAGATACCGCGGCCTCGACATAAAGGGGTAAGAAGAAACATGGGTGGTTTTTAGTCAGTAAAAGTCTGACACTCACTTTCCCTCTGCCCAAGAGAGAGATTATTTGATGATTTTACACCCGCCAAAAAAAAAAAGTCGTTCATAGCCAAGTTACAATGCAAAATAAGAGGAGTTCAGAATGAAGACTCCGTTAGTTGTTCATACTGAAAAACTATCACGTCTGCTCCACTTTACAGAATGGTGTCTACTATTTTCATATTACTAAGAACTAGACTGATATTATAATGGCAGAATATGCCATGTGCAAAAAGAAATTATCTCGTATTTTATTTATAATCATAGTTTTGGTTTTGTCTACAGATGTTAATCACTACCAGATGAATCAACTTGTTTCTATAATTTTAGTATTATCACGCCTGTAATCCCCGAAAGTTTAGACAGAGGTGTATCTACCCATTTCGCCAGTTATGTTTAAGTCCCATGTAATAGTGCGAGCCTTTTGCCATCAGCCGGGCACAAATCCAGACGCCTTGGCTGCTACTGAGAAATTCTTGATGGAAAAATTTAATGACACTTTGCCCGACCTGGGATTCAAACCCAGGACCTTATACACAGCAGTCGCACTTGCAACCATTAGACCAAAACGTGGTAAATTAGAATATAGGATGTGTACGGGACAACTATAAATGATAAGTTATGATAGAGTTTATAATGATTTAATTGATATAATGCTATAGCTAATTGATACAGTGATCACTTATGATATAATGATTTAAGGATATCGAAATGCTACGATATTATGCTAATAATATGAGTACACGCGGCGAAGACCGAACGCTAACTAAAGTAAATTGCGCACGCGGTACAAAACTGCTTATTTAACGTAAAAAGATATATGATTTGTACTGGTGGACCGTACAGGATGTGAGACAAAAAAACAATTAGTAAGTTTTATATTGAATTGAATTTGAATAGCATTAGGCGATAGGCATTTAAACGTATGTGTAGCATTAGTTATACATAATAGTATCAATTTAAATAAATACAAGTCAATTGTTGTAATATAAAACCTTGGCATTTAAGAGTAACTAGTTTTTTGGGCCATTAAAACATCATTCTTCTTAACCGTGTGGTAAGTGCCTCCTGATGTCAAATTTTTTTTAGCGTTCAGTTCGTCTTGAACGCTGTGTTAAAATTTGTTCATCTATTTTGAATAGGACCTTAAATTATGTGAGCCAAGTCAGAGGTCCATGGGTTGCAAAAAAAAATTGATATTCAAGCGAAAAAAACACTGAATAAAGTGATTTTATTTCGAACTAAAATGTTGGGTGGCCAACATTTTTAGCGTATTTTCGTAAGCTGTTTTTTTTTCTTGTAAGTATCTAATGCGTTAAACGGTGAAGGAAAACATCGTGAGGAAACCGGCCTGTCTTAGAACCAAATAAGACATGTCACATCTACCAACAGGCACTGAGCCCGCGTGGTGGATTAATAGCCCATCCCTCTCCTAGAGAGGAGGCCTGAGTCCCTGCAGTGGGAACATTATAGACCATGCTGATGATGATAATGATCTAATGCCTTTTTCTGTGTTTTTTACCGTTGTCCTTATTTTGGTTGTTTGAATAATTTTTAAAAGTTTATCCGTCTATTTTAATGCAGTCACGGAGTTTAGAATTGTGATGAGGTGATGGCAATAGGCGCCATTTATTATGCGCACCCATTAATAAATGGGATTTAAAATTTAACTGGTGAAATATGGATGTACACACATTTCCGACGTGATGTTAATGTTATGTATAATAATACCTAATTTAAATAACGCTAGCAGCTACTAAAGTCGTTGCCCTCTATTGTGTTTGTTTCGAAGTCCCTGTTTTAGTTCAGTTTGGCTTATCACGCCCAGTTCTTAACCTAGGTTAACCTTTGGCGGTGATTTGACCGATTGACTGGTGATAGAGAGATATAGTGACGTTAACCTTAAAGCTCTGAACTACTGCACTGATAGGTTTTGGTTGGCAATAAACCCAGTAAACTTCAGCTAGATGAACCAATGACTTTACAAAACATTTTTGCAAAAAAAGAACCGACATAACATTGGGCCGTATGTTAGTTAACTGGTTTTTAGCCCTCTCTGGCTGATTTTCATGCTTATTCCTAAGTTATAACATATTAATAAGCATAAACAGAGTAGATACCTAGGTATTCTAGGCATTTGCAAACTTTACTTCATCATCATCAACTGCCTAGCCTTTCCTAAATATGTTGGGGCTTCCAGTCTAACCGGATACAGCTGAATACCAGTACCGTATTTTATATGGAGCTACAGCCTGTAATCCTCAACAACCCAGTTTGTACGGGGTAATACGATACCCCTTGGTAAGACTGGTTGTCTGACTAGCAGGCCTCTGCTTTCCGAGGGACGGAGGAAACTCGGTATGTCATGGGTGGTCGCCCGTCTCCGAACCAACCTAGGCACGGACTCCAATGGCTGTTAATATTTAGCCTCGAACTCTTTCACAAACTTGACTTACTAAAGAAAAAATAACTTCAGTCCTTTGACAAGAAGGCTCATTATAAAACTCAAAAAGGAAATCGTATGACGCATTCCGCTCCGTTTCATACAAAATTATAATAATGTAACCACAGATAATAACTGTTATTTTACTGGTAATCCACGCACATGGTTTTCAGTCACGTGGGTCATGTTTAAGGCAAGTGCAGATTGAGGCAGGTCGCACAGTGATGAAATCATATATGATGTGCATTGCAAAAAATATTATATCGTCGACCCAACGCGCTTTTGGAAGGCCCTGGTTTCTCTGGCCTAACCTTGGTTCATTCGTTCGTTGTTTAAATTCGGTCAGGATCTTACTCCATCGGCCATCTCCGCGTACTAGCCAGATGTCCTGCCCAACTCCACTTTAGGTGTATCGCCCTGTCCCCGACGTCGAAAACTTTCGTACGACGACGGATATCAGTTGTCTGAGTGATAGATGATGATATTATATAGAAAGGTTTTTACAATGCGCTGCGGCCCGCACTAATCTGTTCTAGCCTTTACAGTACCGAATGCACGCTATTTTATAAACACGTGAATAGCTGAATTGAGTATGACTGTAATGTCGTAATGTATTGGCACCTCACTGATCTTACAGTGTTTGTACAAGTTTTATGTAAAACTAGCAGCTGCCTGAGACCTTCGGTCGAGTAAAATTATTGAAAAAAAATATTACTTCCGTTTTTCAACAAAATCCGAATTTTGTTACCAATTTAAAGGTTTTCTATTTTTGAACGAATTTTTTTTTTAAATATAAGTAGCTTATATAAAACCTATTAACATCAGCTATGTGCCAGTAAAAGTCCTGTCAAATCGGTCTACCCGTTTTGGAGATTATTCGGAACTTCTTCTTTCAAATTAAAACACTAGATTGTGGTGCAGAGGGAATGTTTTGGGAGTTGTCATGCTGTATTTAAAGTTTAAATGATACAGGTTCATAACCGCCTTAAGCCGACCGGAATCAGACCAACTAACCAACTAAATGAGGTGGTTATGTATCTTTTATCAGTCTAATTTGAATAATTAATGATTTTTAATTTTGACACATCGTTCGAACTCATCTGCCTAGCCTTTGTCCAATTATGTCGAAGTCGGCTTCCAGTCAAACTGGATGCAGGTGATTGACAGTATTTTACATGGAACGACAACCTAGAAGGCACCAGAAGAAGAAAGAAGAATTACATACCTATCCAGCTCTCATGTTCTGGAGTGAGCCGGAGCGCAGACCCTGGCTCTCGAAGCTGTTGCAGCAGAACTCCGGGGAAGGCGATGTTGGCGCCAGTGCCGATCATGTACATCACGACTCCACTTACTGCCAGCAGCTGAAAGGGAGACAATTGGGTGGAATTAGGTGGAAAAGGGCAAGTCATCATTATCATTCTGCTGCCCTTATACCAAGTCATTACCCGAAAAATACAAATGCATGTATGAAACACATGGAATTTATATTAATAGTCCCTTCATCATCATAATTCTTTTGAACTTATCTCAACTGATTTGTGATCCGCGCAGTATGTCGACTTCCATACTTTTCTGTAAAAATAGTCATTTCATAAGTCACGGCTCTTTCTGGCTACCTATATTATCTTTCGCACATTTCTTTGGGCTTTCCCTAATCTTATAGCCTAAACATTGAACACTCATAACTGACCTCACGACTTGTTCTCGTTCATCCTCACCACATATTATACCTTTTTTTTTTGGGGGTGGTGGAAATCATCAAATAACCCCTCCCGCTCTTGGGCAGAGTGAAAGGGTGTGTCAGACTTCTACTGACTAAAAACCACCCATGTTCCTTCTTAGCTCTTTATGTCGAGGCCGCGGTATCTCTTGAAAACAACCCGCAGCCCCGACGGGATACATTCATACTTTTTTTTTTTTTTTGGGGGGTGGGAAATCATCAAATAACCCCTCCCGCTCTTGGGCAGAGCGAAAGGGAGTGTGAGACTTCTACTGACTAAAAACCACCCATATTCCTTCTTAGCTCTTTATGTCGAGGCCGCGGTATCTCTTGAAAACAACCCGCAGCCCCGACGGGATACATTCATACCTTGAAACACGATTACCTCACAACTTTTCAGTCAGGCTTCCTCTTATTTAGTCCACTTGCGTTACACACAAAAGACAGTGTGTAGTAGTTATCATGAAAACTCTATCATAAACATGACATGATGATTCCTTTGCCCTTAAACCAATTTATTTGGGATCGGTGCAGCATATCTTCTTCCATAATTCTCTATTACAGGTCTCCTTTCTTGCCATATCACCCTTTAAACAGTCCATTCATCGTTTCTTTGGTCTTCCTCTACTCTTATATCCCTCTACATTCATACTCAAAACTCTTTCATAAACATTATAGCAAAAAAGTTATTTTTATTTTCTATTTCACATCACACCATACACTTAACATCACAAACAAACTCAGATGAATGGATTACGTCAACAAGAATAATAACAGTACAGCATCCTAACAGCCCTGCTCTGTAATTACGACAATTTCTCTCCCCTCACCAATTTTGTGTGACGGAAATAGAAAATAAAGGAGTGAGTACGTAAAACTGGCAAAATAACAAGAATTACTGTAATCCTTTTCCCGTTTTGTAAGCTCAACAAAAATGTGTAGTACTGCACCAGTACCAACCATCTTTAGTAGACCCATTCACCGTTATTTTTATGGAATATAGAACATCATCCGCATAGTCCACTGCTGGAGGTAGACCTCTCCAGTTGACTTGCACACCACTCTGCTCAATTCTCGGGAACACTCTCATCCAGCTTCCATTTGCAGAGATTTTCGCTCCTCCTAGCCAGAGGATTTGTGATCTCCATTCAAGAACACGTCTATTTCAACGGTCGATGGTTAATATGGCTGACCCATCGCCACTATAGCTTGCTTATTTTGCCCGTCGGGGCTGCAGGTTGTTCGAAAGAGATACCGCGGCCTTGGCGCAAGGGCTAAGAAGGAACATGGGTGGTTTTTACTCAGTAGAAGTCTGACACTCCCTTTCGCTCTGCTCAAGAGCGGGAGGCGTTATTCTATGATTTTCTACACGCCAAAAAATAGCTTGCTTATTTTGTGAGCTACATCGACAACTTAGGTTCGTTAATATTTAACCTCAATGTCACATAAATAGAATTCAACTCTTTCCAAGTTTTGTGTTCTTTAGATTGCCAATAATGGCTAACCGTAATATAAATCATATACTTAAGTGGTTTTTGGTTATTGACCCACGCACCCGACATCATGTGATGTTGGTTTGGCAACCACTGTTATGTTACGCTTAACGTTTTCACCAAACTCACGAGTTTGGTGAAAACGTTAAGCGTAATCGAAACCTTTAACCAACGGTCACGACCGTTGGTTAAAGGTTTCGATGATGACACGGTGACGGTGAATGCACGAATTTGGTCAATCAAAATGGTGAACTCTCCTGAAATAGGAGGCGTTGACTTGGATGGGTAGGCACTCGTAGGGTTGATGACCGGAGAGCAAAATCTAAACCTGTTATTTTGCAGAGGTGACTCGCATGCAGTCAAAGTACTAGAAGATGTTTGAATGAAAATAATTAAATTCGTTTTGAATATTTGATAAAGTAAAATAAGAGTTCAAAGGTTCTGTTGGTGTACAAAAGTGATAATTTGGTGGTATCTATAGGCATAATCACAATCATTGCTTTAGCAATGAATACGCTGATTGTGATTTTAAAATAATCCAAGGGACCTAATTTAATCCTAGGCATTTTGTCAATTCTTTATAATTTTGGAATTACATCTTATTGGATTATTTAATCATTTGTATGCCCAAGTGGCTGATCATGGTATGAACATTAGAGTTTAAATGAATGTAATGAACACCTGCATGTAACCCATGTATCACAAATAATCGATTTGGGTTTGTATTTAATTTGGTGTAAACGGACCGGATTCGAAGAAAAAATCATCAAAAATAATTTTTAGCTAGGTGCAACCAACCAACCTGTCTTAGGAACGGAGACACCCTCTGGTACGTTCCTTCTGTCATGATGATGCAGTTCACACTCTACTTTTGAACAATCCAAGGTTTACTTCTATCTTCTTATGTTATGGACATCTGTTGAAAAACAAATACGGTTTAATAAAGATTTCATCGTCATCATTAGCATATAATGTTACTACTACAATCAAATCATTTATTTGTTTGCAAACATGGGTAAATAATAACAGATGTTGTGACAGTAATAAGTTCTCCATGTTCTACCATCACATGGGGCTCACACTCATGGCTCCTCTCTAGGAGAGGGATGGGCTATGCCTATAATCCACCACGCGGGCTCAGTGCGGGTTGGTAATAGTCACGTCTTCGAATTTTTGGGTTATAAATAAGACATGCCGGTTTCCTCACGATGTTTTCCTTCACCGTTTTGAGAGAAGTGGTGATGAGATAAATTACACAAAGTAATATGCCTGACTGTGTTCGAACCCACGACTCACTGTTCGTAAGTCGGGGTCGCCAACACTGGGCCACCACTGCTCTCTATAAAGGTTTAGTTAAGCATATAGAGGTTCTATGTAATGTAGAGATATGGAGTATAATATTAACTGACTGGTACCCAAGAAATAGTGAAAGGAGCAAGGGACAACAAGTAAGGAGATGGGAGGATGAGCTGAGGCTCGTGACGGAGCTCAGTGGAAAAAGCTGTAGAGGTGGCATTTGAAAGAAGATAATGAATTGAGAGACTTTTTGTATAGATGTATCTAAGAACTCAAAATTTGATCGAGACGATACATCATCATACACAAAGCTATCCGCAATAAACCCTTTAAATGATGGCAATTATTACTGTATTAAAATCTGTTGCAATAGAAAATCAATATGGCCAATGTAGTCTGACTCAAGAGGCGCCTTTAAATAGAGATACAGGAAAATAGTAATATTTTCTCATCACTAGAACCATGTGCAACGTTGCAAATAACTAGTTTTCTAATGGTTCTACTACCTACTCTGTGACCTGTTGCTAGGACTAACCTGACTGGGTAAGCAGAATCACATGATCCACGGTTACATCAAACTAGTGAGTGAAAGTTGGCAATAAATAATTTAGCAGTTAACTCATAATGTCCTATGCAGACAGACACGTCTTATATTACTGGCCGTTTCGTTTAAAACTTTGGAGTTTTAACTTATAAAGATTTTGAAAGCGAAATATCCAATCAACGGTGAAAGTATAAGGAAAAATATTTTGAAATTCATAAGGATGTCAAAATATTTAACTAATAATCATAAAAAGTATTATGATTATTAGTTTAATAATTTAAATAAATTAATGATTTGATTATATAATTATGTCGATACTCTTGCACCGTCACATATTCCAATCTAATCGTGCTGTGCTGGTGGCGCTGCCGCTGCGGCTGCAGGGGACCTCAAGCGGCGTAAATATCACTCTGAAGCCCTAGCCCTCATGGCGCTCATATCTTGTTTGAGGAATTTTCGAAACGCTTAGTACAGATCGCTTTTACAGATCTAGCCTATTTATTTATAACAACAATTGTCAAGAAATTACCCAGTATCCCTTATGTTTACAATACGATAGAATTTCCTAGATAGACCTAGGCTGAGTGTTACAGAGAAAGTGAAGTGCTTGTCAAGTAACAGAAAGGGACAAAATATATATATATCTATACAACAGAGGAATTAGACAGGGATAGAAACAAACCGGGTTATTTATAGTAGATACTAGGTAGGTAGGATATATATAATTGTTGGCTCATACAAGGAAAACTGTTATTGGACTTTCCTAGTATATTTGAAGTCATCTGGGAGCCTAAAAATGGCGCCGAACGCAGAGAGCGTAACTTTTCATATAAGTGTGGGTTACAGCGTTATCGTGGTTCCTATATAGGGTGTAAAAGTACCCTTAACGCAAACGAAGGGCACTTATTCTCCCCACCACTGCGATCATTTTTTTGTTCTAGACCATACCTGGGAACCTCCTAGTTATGGAGATATTGGGGGTCAAAGTTCCAAATTTTTCACAGCTGTTTTTGTAAATACTAGTTTTTCAGGTTCTATCTTTACTTAAATTACCTCCATGACCCGTTTACTATTCAAAGCGTCCACTAGCACAATGTTTTAAGATTGCTACATTGAGTTTTACCGAAAAACCTGATTTTTGACCTCAAAGAAAAAAGTCGTTTCCCAGCAAAAATTTTTGCGTAGGGGTAATTAGTTTGATGTACAGAATGCTTGGTTGACGGATGCGTGAAGGGTTCGTTTACACGCTGTAGACATGTGATGAGGAGAAATGAGTTATTATAACAGTAGAGTCAGGCCAAATAATCGATGGGTGGACTGGGTGAAGGATGATATAATATGGTTAGAAAGGAGGTGACTGCTGAAATGACGAGTAATAGAGAAGTATGAAGGAAGATATTTTAAGGGCACCCTGGCCATGTCTCTGAAGCGAAAGCTAATGAACATGTGTATTCACCCTATCTTGACCTACGGTGCACAAACTCTGCCAACTTGCGCTTCAAAACGCAAATTGTTGACGTGGCTCAAAAGGCTGCCATACTTAAATGGGACTGGGCAGGACATGTCTATCGCATGCCGAACGAGCTGTGGGCCCATAAAGCTCAGGATTGGTGCCCTGAAACAGTGACACGGGGTCGCGGCAGACCACGAAGGAGATGGCGGGACGAACTGGATGTCTTCCTTGAGAATTGGAGATACGTTGCACAGAATCGTGACCGTTGCGTTGGAAGGAATGGAGGGAGACCTTTGCTCAGCAGTAGAACACATTAACGGATCGCGTGTCTCGTGTCCATTTTCTAGTTGAAACGAATCAGTTTTCCTCACTTGACTTCAACAATTGACCCATCATTTACTAGAATGATGTGCAGTTTTATTTAAAGGCTTTTTATTGTTGAACATGACTTCCACGTGTTGGTGGGTTGGTGAGTAAATTGCTCATGTGTAGCGTAATTGTGTTTGCGCATGTAGCACAGTCACGCAAAATATATTATTATATACTCGTATATATATATATATATATACGAGTATATAATAATATATTTTGCGTGACTATACTATACTATATTAGCGAAGAAGGTTGCGGGGGCCCGCTGGATGCGAGACGCATGGGATCGGTCAATGTTCCGCCACCTGGGGGAGGCCTATATCCAGCAGTGGACGTCTTTTGGCTGAAATGATGATGATGATACAATTAGCTATTTAGTCAAGAAAAAACGGTTTTTACTTTGAGATAAGACCTATTTCGTGTATGGCTTCCAAAATGCTGTGTTCATAATAATAATAATTAATGTTTATTGATCCAAAAACTAACTGACACACAAGAATTAAGCATAGTATTATCTAGAAGTAAGTACAATCGTGAATCCGTGATAAAATACTTGTGTACAAACTTGTTGTGTTTTGATCTATGGATGAATTATATTTAGTTGAGACCTTAGAACCCCAAACTAGGCAAGAAATGCCTGTATTTTGGGAGAAAACATGAAAACGTAAATCGTTAATTAACAGAGTAACATAATATCACTATTTAAAGGTGTGATGGCTACGTTTTACAGGCATTGGAGTGTAATAATTTATATACAAATAGCTGTTGCCAGCGGCTTCGCCCGCTACAAGTCAAAAATTATCCCACGGGAAGATAAAATCTGGATAAAAATTATCCTATGTGTTAATACAGGTTATAAACTATATGTGTACCAAATTTTATCGAAATCCGGTTAGTAGGTTTCCCGTGAAAGAGTCGCAAACACATAAGTGTGAAAATATAAAAATCACGCGTCGTTTTCATCATCTAGGCTAGCCTAGCCTTTTCCCAACTATGTAGGGATCCGCTTTCAGTCTAACCGGATGCAGCTGAATATTTGAAGTACATGGGGCGACTGCCTTTCTGATCCTCAAAACCCAGTCAGTTGGTTTAAACGGTTCTGCTTGGAAGGACTGGTTGTCAGACTTTTGGGTCACTGACTTACTGCCGCACTCAGAGAGCTTTAATGATTACTTAGGCCATCACTTAGTAAAGGTTTTGACAGTTTTGTCATACAAAAGTATGTCAAATCTTGACTAAGTAACGGCTTAAGTCATCATTAAATATCTCTGAGTACCGCAGTTAGATTTGTAACGATGAAAGATTAACAAATGACAGCCGAAGAAACTGAATACGTATAGGATTGTAGATACCACCTGGTGTGGTCACCCCATCCACGGACCGACCTCGGTAACCTTGCAGATCGACCCGAGCGGCTGCTATTTAGCCAAGAACTTCTCTACCTCTCTCTAAAATTCTCAGTAGCAGCCACGGAGTCTGGATATGTGCCCGGTTGAAGGCAATAGGCTCGCTCCCTATTACATAGGACTAATGGGTAAACCTCTACCTAGCCCTTCGGGGATTACATGGCGTGATGTTATGTTATCACGCGAGCGAGGTGTTTTTGGTTGTATCCTATGTAGCAGGGACTAGGCAAACCTATTTGTATCATGTTATAATAGCGACCCAACCCTGTTTTGCAACGTTTTTATGATGACAAAACACGCAATTTTTTTAAATAAGTAGGTATTACTACGCAGAAAAGATTAATGTAAAAAAGTCTATGAATTTGTAAGTATGTACCTAGAAGGTAAAAAAAACTTTTTTGCAGAAAAAAACACAAAAAATGTCTAAAATAAACTTTACTTTCAGAAGTTGATGGCAAAAAGATAATAAAACAGACGTCACCGTCATGTTTTTGGAAACATGTTTCTTTTTTTTAAGTAGGTAAGTAAGTAAGTGTTTATTTTTAATTTAAGTTTTTTATTTATTTTGTTGTTACTAACACTATGGACACTTGTCTGAAATAAAGAGTTTGAATTTGAATTTTTACCCTTTATAATTGTCTTTTCAATTTTAATTTTAATTACTTTTTTAATTTTTTTTCTATATTACAATATGGACCAAGAAAATAAAAACAGACTGCTGAAGCGACTTTGATGAAACTTGTAAGGGCCAACCGGAAAGATAATATATTAACCGGTTGACCCTTACTTTCGCATGAAAAATATATGTTTTAAATCGGTTCTTAAATGACGGAGTTATGAGGTAACAAACATTACAAAAAATACAACTGACCCTATATTATACTCTATTTTTTCAAGTCGATATAAAAATAAGTCGAACCATTTGACATACAATAGGTAAAATACCTATTACATTTAGGTACAGTTCATATTTTGAAATGTTTCCAATATTGTGTGAAGCTTTCTCTTCTCTCACTTTCTTTGTCACATAGTCTTTATATAATATAACGCTATGTGCTAGTATTTATTTATTTAAACTTCACGTACAAGACTGGTACATAGGCGAACTTGCCACAAGGCATTATCTAACCTTTAACCTTTGAGTCAAATAGGACAGCATTGTGGTAGAGTTCAAAATGTCAAAATCTATAAACATAAAGGGTGTAAAAGTACCCAAGCCGAAAGGCCCTTGTTCTCCCCACCACTGCGATCATTTTTTGTTCTATACCATACCTGGGAACCCCCTCCGTAAGGAGACATTGGGAGTCAAATTTCCAAATTTTTCGCAGGTGTTTTATTAAAAACTAGTTTATCAGGTTATAAGTTTACTTAAATTACTTCCATAACCTGTTTACTATTCAAAGCCTCCACTAGCACAATGTTTTAAGAGTGCTACATTGAGTTTTACCGTAAAATGTGATTTTTGACAAAAAAAAAATAGTCGTTTCCCAGCAATCATTTTTGCGTAGGCGTACTTAGTTTGATGTACAGAATGCTTTTGACGGCCTTGTGAAGGGTTCGTTTACACCCTGTTTAATAAAATAGTAGACATTATATTTTTAAATTCTTGTCTGTTTGTTGGTTTGCTGGATGGTTGGACCCCCATCACGCAAAAAACCCGCTCATCGCATTCAAATAAAAAAAAAAGGAAAATAAATAAGGCGAATACCATGTTGTCCGATTTTATTAGTATTATGTAAGGTTCGTGACCTTGCTCTTGTAACATGAACTTTACGGCTTCCTGATTTGATGAGGTCATCGCGTGAGACTGATAAGACAATGAATTACGAATGTACGTAGTCACACTTATTTCATGAATTACAGAGGCTACGCTATTTCTCATTAGTCTAAGTAGAGGGTTCATGGTGAACTTAACAACCTGAAAGAAACATGTTTTATTTACGAACTTTGGGTCTAAAATGGCCGCTTTAGCAGAATCATAATAGGACAAAGATATGAATTGCGTTAAAATTCGTAAAATGGTCTCAAACTGGCAATTCATAATAGTAGCTGCATCTGTGCCCATTTTACGAATTTTAACGAAAATCATTTTATTATTCTACTATGATTCTTTGATATAAAAATGAGATTAAAATGGGCATTTTAGAGCCCCTGACGTCCCGAATTCCCGATCTTGCTTGCTTGGGGCACAGTATAAATATGGATGGGGCCACCTTTGCAAATTATCGTATAATTTGTTCATGTAATTTAAACTGCTGTAACTTTTTATTTGATCATGCTATGATAGAATATAAAGTTAAGATTCATCAGATCTTCATTTTCATGTAGGGAAGAAAGTTGTATAGTGCAGGGCCCATTCTGAACCATCTTCTCTAATCTTATTTTAAGTTTTATTCCGGCGTGTTGCAAATAACTTTGTTGTCACAACTTATTATGCCTTGTGACTGTGTAGCTCCGCTTTTTTGTTTATTCTGACATTCAACATGCCTGTAAGTAATGGTCCAATTGAAATAAATGCTTTGAGTTTGAAACTCATTTCAACTCCCATAGACGCACGTGACCCAACGACTTAAATAAATTACTTATGTACCATAATGTACCTCACAATCACATGAGATTGCAACAAGCAAATTATAAACCTCATTACTCGAAATAACATTTGATTGAACTGTAAACACAGTTTACAAGGTTGCGTTGCGAACAAACTAACAAACAACATTATTTTATCTATCAGAAATTCAATCACACGTACATACTTGCAAAGTGAAAGGCTATGTAATGTACCCCACCTTATGTACTAACTGACCTGAAGGAAATATAGCCCAGGTTTAATAATATAGGTGCTTATCAATACTTAATAATTTTAAGTAACTGCCCCGTTTGGTCTCGTGGCCGCAAGCTCGACTGCTGAGCGTGGAATCCCGGGTCTGGTAAAAAAGTGCTATTCTAGCGTTCCGTATGGTGTCGGACACAGAACAGATCAAAGAGGTCTAGAGGAGAAATTTGGACAAGGCTGAGAAAAAATGCGAAGTATCCCCCAAGTGTCCACATTGACCCGTCCCGTGCGTCTCGCATCCAGTGGATTCCCGCAACCTTCACCAGTTATTGGTCCACCTGAGAGGCCTTCCAACGCAACGTCTTCCGGTTCGCGGTCACCACCAGAACTTTTCGGCCCCATTGGCAATAGCCGCGTACTGACTGAACGAGCAGCCGTTATCTGTTCTGCGCTGCGAGCAAAGTTCCACTGTCACTTATGTTTGGCAATTCTTCGGGTTACGTTCGGTAACCTGGGTTCTCTTGCGGCTGTTTTCATTTAATGTACTAACAAAATAAGTAAGTACAACACTTTATGGAGTATCATAGGAGGTCTATGCAACCTAACAAATTGAAACAAAAAAAAGATTATGGAGTAACTTTTGGCTTATACATTTTGATTAAGGTTTCCGTTGTCAAATAAAAAAAAAATCTTCATTGAGATTCGTCCTACCTATCCGTCTGTCAGTCTGTATGTCACAGCCATTTTATTGCGATTGCGGTGGAGCACACAATTGAAATAGAGCATGTTTTTTTTTTTAAACCGCTACACAAAACGGATATATTAAAAAAAATAAAGGGGGGGGGGGTACCATCCGAAGGCTGAAAAAATCGAAGTGTGGGGAGTATGCTTACAGCTCCTAAATAATTTTATCTAGATTTATCAAATACTTTTTTCGTAAGTCAATGAGGTACTCCCTTCGAAAGCCATAAAAATTGGATACCGGTTCTTCTAAAGTGAAGGAAAATCCTCAAAAATTATATTGTATGGTATATTTATTTGCAGACGAATCCATTTTGCAGATATCTCAATCTTTTAGAGATTTGCATTTTGAATTGTCACTTAAAGTTTTAAAATTACTACAAGTAGTACAACTAAATCAACAGTGTGATAACGGGCTCTGATAACAAGTTACTGTAGTACTGTGACCTTTGTTTGCTTAATATTCAAGGTTATCGCAATATATTACCATAATCGACTACTAATTGTAAGCGATAAAGCTATTATGGGGGTCTATATTCGTATGGATAAAAACCCCCTTTTGTTAACAAGAAAAAAAAGGCAATTATGAAGTAAACTGCCATACCATCCTGGTAGCTTCATCTTAAAAAAAGTAAAATGATGTCAAATAAAAAAAAAATTCGGGCCGAATTGAAAACTTCCTCGTTTTTTTCGTCGGTTAAAAATTCAAGTCAAGTAAACTTGCAACTTCACTACAGACAATGATGAGGCTCGCAAGCAACGAAACTTAGATAAAACCACATTTATGTAATTAAAGAGGTTGTATGAGGTATTTCTTTTACCCGTCGGGGATGCGCGTTGTTCGCAAGAGATACCGCGGCCGCGACATGGATAGCTAAGAAGGATCATGGGTGGTTTTTAGTCAGTAGAAGTCTGACACTCCCTTCCGCTCTGCCTCTGCTTCCGATAGCTGGATGGACTGTGTTGAGATAAAGGCTGGAGAGTGATGATGATGATGATGGCCGTGGCTCTACCACCTTTTTTTTTTTTTTTTTCGGGTGGAAAATCATCAAATAACCCCCTCCCGCTCTTGGGCAGAGCGAAAGGGAGTGTCAGACTTCTACTGACAAAAAACCACCCATGTTTCTTCTTAGCCCTTCATGTCGAGGCCGCGGTATCTCTTGCGAACAACCCGCAGCCCCGAAAGGCAAATAATTAGTCCTTATTGTTTAATAGTTACCTACTTTAGGTTATTTCAATTGAATAATGTAAGTATATAATATTAGGAAAAAAAGAAAACCTAAATGTAAGCGTGATGATGACTGACAGGGGACAATGGAAGAAAATAACGTGATAAGGGCAGAAAGATGATGAATGTCAGATATTATATTGTCCTAATATAAATGTATTTTTTATGATAACCTTCCAATACCAGGAAATACAGTAGCGTCTATTATTAAAATGAGCAATTAGTAGAAACAGCAGGACATTACTTTAGACCTATCTAACTATAGACATTGCCTCCATATCAATCTAGTTATTTCCTGCTTTATACCGGTCTTCCGCGACATAACTATAATTTAGTTCGGACTGACCAGTCTATAGGTGTACTAAGCTACGTCTCTGCTCGACCTCTAAACGTAAAGCTTGTTGGTAATATATCTTGTTAACTGGTAATAACTTAGTCTACAATTACAATAGTTGTACTCCTTTACTTGGTGTTGTAGGAAACTGTATTTCCTGGATTCCATAATTTCACCCTAGGTCAAGTAGAAACTGCTTCGTTTCTCTAGTAGTCGCAAGGGCACTAAGTACGAGATTTGATTCCCAAGTCGGGCTAAGTGGGGTTGGGGGTTGTTCGAAACAGATACCGCGTCCCCGGACACAAAGGGCTGAACATAGGTAGTCAACAGAAGTCTGACACTGACACTGAGGAGTCATTTGATGACACTCCAAAAAAATAAGATCGGGCAAAGTGTTCAGAGACAGTGAGCCCAAAACGATTTTTCATAAAAAATTACAAACTTCCAGTCAAACTTTTATCTCTCCTAAATAAACCCAGAAGCGTTTGAATTTTCAAAACTCCATCCTTTCCACTCAAACAAGGTTTGCAAGAGACGAAATCTTCTAAAACGTCACATTTCCGAAATGTAAGCTTTCAAAGTGGTACTGATGGCAAATATTGTAGTTTTGATAGCTATTTCTAGTAGTAGAAATAAGCTGGGCGCTGGGTCTAGGTCTAGACCCAGCGCTGTAGATAGTGCTTTGGCTGGTAAACTTAAAAATTTAATAAGTACCTAGTACAGTAGTAATGTGCGGTGTTGGTAGATGGAGTAAAGCTATGACAGAGCGTCCAAGGAATGATAAAGAGCAATGTTGGCCGTCCGGGCTTCGAGATGGCAGACGATATAGTTGGTACTGCAGGAATTTCTTGGATGAGGCTGGCACAAGAGCTTGGAGCTTAGCACTAGCAAAGAAGAGAGGCGTATACCCAGCAGTGGGTGAAGTCAGACAGTGGATGATGTGATGAATGAAAAGATTCCTAATAAAGTAAATAGTAGATCCTACACACTTGAGCTATGTTTTCGAATAATTTCGTCATCGTCATTCATTATGAGATTATTTTACAATCCTGCGCAGCTATGGAACCTCTTTTCATGTCTTTTAAAGTCCGGTTTTCGAAACAGTTGAAAAGGTCAAGCCGTTATTATAACCGGTATCAAGATTATGGAGCTTGTATTTGGACCAATGACCGTGATCTGTTGAATTTGATAAAAGATAATACTGGCCTAGCTTTAGATATGGGTTAATGCGGCATAAACTTAACCTAACGACAAGAACTTGATTGGTCAGTTAAGGGTTTGGCTTGAGTTTAGTACCTACACTTTGAGTAACAGGTTATATTTATTATGTCGTTTCCGCGGACAACTTTCACAAGAACGCACAAAACATCGTGCAAGTGGAGTGTTACTAACATAGTTTTAAGTTGCCTATACTAACACAAATGTCATTATAATTATAATATTATGTAATTAATGGTACAATTATCGAACTCCACAGGAGAAACCGCAGGCATAAGCTAGTTTAAAACAAATGCTTTGAATTTGAGTTTTTGAGTCTTTGGTCGACAGGACCCACTCGAAACTGACTCGCGGGATCAGTCGACCAAGTCGCATTTCGACCCGCGGGTCCAGTTGCAAGCGGGTCCAGTTGATCAAAGACTCCTAGACTTTGACCCCAAACAAAGATGGTAGTTGTTGTCTTTTTTGTGGTTACAAAAGCAAAGCAATCGTGATTAAAGTAAAATACCTACAGTAAACACAAAATAATACGATTGTAGTCTGTAATTTAGTTCACACGTAATCATTATGGAATACTTAAACATAGTGTTGTCTTGAGAAACACATGTAAGTCGAAAATTAACCTTGTATCTAGAAGTGTTTTCATGAAGAGGAACCTTGTTTCTGACGATGCGACATGTTTTGTCGTCTTTGCATAAAATACAATAGAAAATCTTTTGTTTGGCATTAACTTTTTTGTTTACAGTACTGACTTATTTATAAAACAATCATATTATTATGTAAGTACTTCAACAATTTGTCATCTTTTTTTGACATTGGCGAATCATAACCTTGCGTATAAAATTAGGAGCCTTTGTTACGTTTTTTTTGCACGTCTTTTGTTCTATAATTTATGGTGGGACACACCGGAAATGACATACATAAAGTCAACTTACTTATTAACTATCTCGTTGGTCCAGTGGTCGCAAGCGCTTCTATTGAACATGAGGTCTTGGGTTTGATTCCCAGGTTGCTTGGGTAAAGTTCTAGGCTCTCGACCTATTTAGGTGCACACCTCGACCTAATTCTATGTTTTATTATTATTTTCTTTTTTTTTTAATGTTGCCCCACACTAAGAATTTCTCCTGTATCGTGGTAGCGTTTACAAACATTTAAACTCACATACACATACAAATACCCAGATCCGGAACAACTATCTGTAGGCCATACAAATATTTGTTCCGTGCGGGGATCGAATCCGCGACACGCAGCACAGCAGTCCAATCGCTCAGCCACTGCGCCAACCGTGCCGTTATTTTGGATCTATTTGTTGTTTGTAAATAATGTACATAGTGAATTTAAATAAATGGCCTATATTTCATTAAAAAAATAAAGGTTTCTTTTTTACCTTTTGACGTACGGAGCTCGTGGCTTAATAAGAACTGCCACTCGGGTCGATCTTTAGGTAAAGCTGTGCTTGCCTAGGTCGGTCTGTGGATGGGTGACCGCCCGACATACCGAGTTACCTCCGTGCCTCGGAAAGCACGTTAAGCTGTTGGTCCCGGCTGCCATATATAGATCTTTGGCAGTCGTTACAGGTAGTCAGTGACCTGAAAGTCTGACAACCAGTCTTACCAAAGGGTATCGTATTACCTAGTATTAACTGGGTTGTGGAGGTCAGATAGGCAGTCGCTGCATGAAAAATACTGGTATTCAGCTGCATCCGGTTAGACTGGAAGCCGACCCCAACATAGTTGGGAAAAGGCTAGGCAGATGATGATGACGTACGGAACCCTAAGAAAGTAATTAATCAGATGAGTATCTAAACACATGTATGTTACAGGACTTAAACATGTGTAATGTTTAAGTCCTATTATTGTGGCCGAGCCTATTGCCATCAACTGGGCACAAATCCAAACTCCATGGCTGCTACTGAGAAATTCCTGATGAAAAACCCAATAACACTTTGGCCGATCCAGGAATCGACGCCAGGACCTCATGCTTAGCATCCGCGCTTCCGACCACTAGACCAACGAGATATTGCTATTTAATTATGTTTAAATATTAAACAATATGTATCTTTGTTTAATTGAGTTCGTTCAAGGTGACTATTACTTGGGGCCTTGGGGCCTTAGATTGCTTAATGCCGAACTTGAAACGACTGTTACAAATGGCAATGAAAAATAACAACTAAATATGTATCTAAGACTAAGATAATAATTAATATTTCTTTCTGGTTAGCCTAGCCTATCCCACTGCGGGGCAAAAGCCTCCCCATTCTGTTCTAACTTCCAACCGTACGTAAATCTTTTCTCTATAAAATATTAGTGTAGAAAAAGTTAAGTAACAGATCTCTCGCTGTTGAGAGAGAAAAAAAAATACCTGAACTTCATGAATAGATTTAACACCAATAAAGTTATATAAAAAGATTTTTTATTATAGTTTATAAACTAAAAACATGGTCTTTTAGTGATGATTGCCGTTTAAAGTTTTTCTGGGTTTTTACTAAGTAGAGGTAGGTAAGATTATAACTGAGACGAACAAACTGCGTCACAGTAGATATGCTAGCAAACATCACTATAAGAATACCTAATTTTTTAAGAAACTTGGGAGTCTTTGCTCAACTGGACCCAGGACCAGTGACAAGCGGGTCCAGTTGACCAAAGACTCATATCTTTAATACACAAGACATAATTCCCATTTTGATGGACACGCTAACACCTAGGATGTTAGCGTGTCCATCAAAATGGGAATTATTCATGCCTTATGTAGATCGTGTGGTTGTTTCTGTTTGGTATTACAGCTATCATTGATAACACGAACACGACTCATGCTCCATTCAATATTCATTCAATTCAATTCATTTATTTATCTCAGACACAAAGATCCATACATTGTTAGTAAAAGTAGAAGTAAAAGTAATATTACCTGTACATATATATAGAATTTAAAATGTAACATCACGCCACCTCACAGTACACCCACATTTCACCAGTTAACTTTAAGTCCCATGTTAGAGGAGGCGAGCCTATTACCATCAACCGAGCACAAATACAGACTCCGTTGCTTCTACTGAGTTTCCGATGGTAAAACCCAATAGCACTTTGTCCGGCTTGGGAATCAAACCCAAGACCAAGACCGGCTCAGCAGTCGCGCTTCAGAGTCTAGACAAATGAGGTTTTTTCTATTTTTTTATAAAATTGTAACAAATAGAGATAATTTATAAGTACTTACTTAATTATTTTCAGCGAATAGTAACTTAACAATTAAAACATATTTATTAAATAACTGTCTAATACAAGTTTATGTTTAATTTGCATAGAGTGTGAGATAGGTCTCTTTAACACACAGTTTATGAACGGCAAGTTTTAAATGAAACTCTTCGTAGCAACAATATTATTACAACACTTTCTACTCCAACGTATCATCCAACGCAGGTTTTATAAACAAAAAAATATCATCAAATGTATTATGAAACAAAACCAACTTGAACCGATTGCAACTATTTTTTGTTTATTTTTCCTGTTAAGTTGACCGGTTGTTTATAACAGAGTCGCATTAGCGAAAAAACTCTTAAAAAAAAGTAAAGTTAAAAAAGTTTTACCGTCATTAAAACTACAAACCGGCAACTCACGAAATCAGCTGACGCGTTACCATTTCTTTCCCACACAAAACAACATTTATTACTGAAAACGCTCAAAAAATTACAAAAAAACACTTACATTATTCCTTTTTAACAGTAAATACAAAATTATATGTTATAATTTACACTGGCACTGTAATATTTCGTCGTTTAATTCACTAGAATCAACTGAAAGACGCGTGATCTGTGTGCGAGCGGCGCTCATACTGGCAGGCAAGTGAAGTGAAGTGGCAATACTTGAAGTGTGGGCCAACAACAATGACATGCCCCATACTAAGTGCTATATTTTATGTTACGTATTGTTATACATATATGCCCTGAGACCGGTCTTCGAAGCTACCGTGAAACTCTTGCCAATCTTGATCAGTGTTCTCCAGCTGTATAAATCTTTTGTTTTGATGAATGATGAGGAAATATCGCAAGGATACAGTAAGAGGACTTGGTAGTACATAAGAGGAAGTCTAAAAGTGGCGCAAGTGACTGAAAACTTGTTTGGTACATAATCGGTTGTCGTGGTATGGGCATGTGATGTGGAGGAATAAAGAAAATGTCGTGAGGAAAGTTTTGAGTGTGGATGTAGATGGGTTTAAGAGAGATCAAAGAAACGATGGATGGACTGTGTGAAGGATATGGCAAGAAAGTAGGTTTCTGATGAGATGTCGAGTTATGTAGAAGTGTGGAAGAAGAAGACATGCTGCGCCGATCACAAATGAATTGTGAAGGGCAAGAGCCTTGCAAAATTATTTTGTTTCAAGAGTTTAGTTATCAAGTAAATTGATTACATAAGGTGTTGTCACACTACATAACAGATTTATGGGACAACCCTTAACATCACGCCAATTTTACACAAAGGGTAAGGCAGAGATGACAGTGATATAACTATGTAGTACAACTACAGTCATATTTTACCAGGTATGTTTAAGTTCCTTCCATGTAACGGGGTCGAATACAGACTCCGGGATGCTCCTCTGATTTCAATCTTGGTAACATCCAATAACACCTGACTTGGGACTCGAACCAACAACTTCAAGTACACAAATACAGTGAAAATTCTTATATATTGCACATTTATGAGTTTATGAGCTCTTAATAAGTTACCTATAGGTCTCACAGACCGTAGACTAGTGACATGGAGACACGCACCTCTGATTTTTTCGGATTCATGTGCAAGTGCATATTGTATTTAATTATCACTGACTGGCTTCAGTGAAGAAGAACATCGTGAGGAAACCAGCATGCCTTTTTTTTTTTGGGGGCTGGAAAATCATCAACTAACCCCTCCTGCTCTTGGGCAGAGCGGAAGGGAGTGTCAGACTTCTACTGACTAAAAACCACCCATGTTCCTTCTTAGCCCTTCATGTCGAGGCCGCGGTATCTCTTGCGAACAACCCGCAGCCCCGACGGGATACCAGCATGGCTGAGAGATATTTCGCGCCGGCATGTAAACCCAAGTCAGAGACACATGGACGGCATAAAACTTTGTCAGGTTAGGCAATAACTACCTGATAAACAAATAATGATTAATGATGAATTTATTCGACTCCCCATTTGAGAAAACTTAATGGAAGCTGAATCAACATTATAAACGTGTTAATTCGTAGGTTGTGTAAAATAAAATAATTGTACATGTCGAATTGCATAAAGTTTAATAACAGCATCTGCCTAGCCTTTTCCCAACTATGTTGGGGTCGGCTTCCAGTCTAACCGGATGCAGCTGAATACCATTATTTTACATGGAGCGACTGCCTATCTGACCTCCACAACCCAATTAATCCTAGGTAATACGATACTCTTTGGTAAGACTGGATGTCAGAATTTCAGGTCACTGACTACCTGTAACGACTGCCAAATACCTATATATGGCAGCCGGGACCAACAGCTTAACGTGCACGGAGGAAACTCGGTATGTCGGGCGGTCACCCATCCACAGACCGACCTAAGCAAGCTCAGCTTTACCTAAAGATCGTCCCGAGTGGCAGTTCTTATTAAGCCATGAGCTCTTCCATAAAGTTCATTATAAACATTAACGTTATCGCTCTTGATTAACAAAGTCAATTATGGATACGTTATTATAATAAGTACCTAACTTTTTATTTTTTTCTATTTTATTAATCTCAGTAACTGTAGTGGCTGCCGTGTTGGTCTAGTCACAGTATAAATATGGACAGTAGCGAAACTAAGCCTAGTTGATGCGATAACTACCTACGCTCCATTGAAGCCATAGGGTTGTCCCTTTTATGCACGGTTGCTGAAGTCCCTAGATAACTTCTCAACATAACATTTTTATTCTGTCAACATAACATTTGTACCTTCCACAATCAGCTCACCTAGATAACCTGAAAGAATACAACCCCATAAGATTTTATTTAAGAATTATCCTCCAACTCCTAACCGTTAAGGAGTTATTCCTTCCATCATCAGCTCATCAACATGAGGTAATGACTGCCAGATGTAAATACTTAAATAGCATTAGAAAAAATACGAAACACGTAATACGTGCCTATAAAATTTGATGGTTGCCCTCGATTTCGTTAAGATTCCATCATCAGATCCAGACATGGTAACAGTGGGACCATCTCGGGAGTATACTTTTTCGATTAAATTTTTTTTTTTTCAATTCGGTTTATAAATGAGGGAGTTATGCGGAAACAAATATGATACAAAAACAAAACCAAACCGACGAATTCAGAACCTCCCTCTTTTTGGAAGTCGATTAAAAATACTTTCTTCTGCTGATGAAGCCGAGTTGACACAGCCGTATACCACAGTATAAATATGGACAGTAGCGAAACTAAGCCTAGTTGATGCGATAACTACCTACGCTCCATTGAAGCCATAGGGTTGTCCCTTTTATGCACGGTTGCTGAAGTCCCTAGATAACTTCTCAACATAACATTTTTATTCTGTCAACATAACATTTGTACCTTCCACAATCAGCTCACCTAGATAACCTGAAAGAATACAACCCCATAAGATTTTATTTAAGAATTATCCTCCAACTCCTAACCGTTAAGGAGTTATTCCTTCCATCATCAGCTCATCAACATGAGGTAATGACTGCCAGATGTAAATACTTAAATAGCATTAGAAAAAATACGAAACACGTAATACGTGCCTATAAAATTTGATGGTTGCCCTCGATTTCGTTAAGATTCCATCATCAGATCCAGACATGGTAACAGTGGGACCATCTCGGGAGTATACTTTTTCGATTAATTTTTTTTTTTTTCAATTCGGTTTATAAATGAGGGAGTTATGCGGAAACAAATATGATACAAAAACAAAACCAAACCGACGAATTCAGAACCTCCCTCTTTTTGGAAGTCGATTAAAAATACTTTCTTCTGCTGATGAAGCCGAGTTGACACAGCCGTATACCGCGCAATACGTTCGTTGCATTTAAAAAATATCGGGAGATATGAACTTATACGTGACCAACTGACCACTCGTCTCGGCGCGGCACGCACAACTGAGCGCACTGCGAAGACTTGCCAAGTGCCCCGTCGATGCGCATGTTTGTGTGAGTGTGCGGTTTCGAGCGTTTGTAGGTAGTTTCCGTACTGTCCATATTTATATTGTGGTCTAGTGGTTGCAAGCGGTACTGCTGTGCATGAGGTTCTGGATTCGATTTCCAGTTCGGAGTTCAACGCATTGGGTTTTTCCATCCGATATCAGTCTGGATTTGTGCCCGGTTGATGGCGAAATGTTGGTCGCCATTAGGTACACCTCTTGCTAACCCTTTGGGGATTACAGGCGTGATGTTATGTTATTAAGTAAACATTGAAACAACATGCCTAACTTATTTTTTTATTAGCTTATTTTGTCCCACTGCTGGGAAAAGGCCTCACGCATTCCTTTCCATCTCTCCCGATGTTTTGAGGGGTCAGGTAATGCTGAGCACTGACTGTTCTACTACCTATCTACTCAAGGGTCGAGTAAGTAGTGGACATAGCTGTTCAAGTTAGGCGTAAGCAAACACTTGAAGCTAAGAGGGTTGGACCGAAGTGTTATTATGTTACCGGCAGAGGTAGAGGTAGAAATCGAAGGTCGTAATATTGATAGTATTGCTACTCAGCTAACATCGAAAATGTCAAGAGTTTCGTGTGTATTTCAGACATTACTTGCTTGGAAAGGGAAACAAAACGCTCTTACTTAGGCTGGTCCGTGGATTGCCCACCCGTTCCTCCGTTTCTAGAAAAGCCGTCACATTATTTTATAGGGTGTAAATGAACCCATCACACAGCCGTCAACCAAGCATTCTGTACATCAAACTAAGTACCACTACGCAAAAATTTTTGCTGGGAGACGACTCTTTTTTTTGGGGTCAAAAATCACATTTTACGGTAAAACTCAATGTAGCACTCTTAAAACATTGTGCTAGTGGATGCTTTGAATAGTAAACGGGTCATGGAGGTAATTTAAGTGAAGATAACCTGAATTGTATTTTCAAAAACCGCTGTGAAAAATTTGGAACTTTGACCCCCAATATCTCCGTAACTAGGGAGTTCCCAGGTATGGTCTAGAACAAAAAATGATCGCAGTGGTGGGGAGAACAAGTGCTCTTTTTTTTTGGCGGGTGGAAAATCATCGAATGGAGTCCCGCTCTTGGGCAGAGCGAAAGGGAGGGTCAGACTTCTACTGACTAAAAACCACCCATGTTCCTTCTTAGCCCTTTATGTCGAGGCCGCTGTATCTCTCGGGGCCGCGGTACCTCAGAACAAGTGCCCTTCGTTTGCGTTAAGGGTACTTTTACACCCTGTATAGATCTTTGGCAGTCGTTACTGGTAGTCGGTGGCCTGAAAGTCTGACAACCAGTCTTACCAAAGGAAGTAGGTATATCGTATTACCCAGTACTAACTTCTAACTGGGTTGTGGAGATCAGGCAGTCGCCCCTGCGCACGTTAGACTGGAAGCCGACCCCAACACACTTGGGAAAAGGCTAGCAGATGATTCGAGTGGAAAAATGAAAGCAACCATCGCATCGATGGCAATTGTTGATGAAGGTCCCTAATCATTTAAGCAAAAATAATTAATTCAAGGTCAGTCGGTAAGGAATGCCTTGATGTTTGTAATTCAATCCTTAGGGTCCGTACACATGCTTGTAATCGTCTCAATTGTTCGTCAACTCGTTAACGATGGAACGTCATTACTCATGACTACGAACGATTAATTGATCTTCCTTGTGTTTTCGGTATTTATAGCCACCAGGAATTGGAAGCCTTGAAGGGCTCGTGGTAACTGCTCAAATAGATTTGCGTGATGAACTGATGAGATAATCTTACCAAGGGTTATCGTATTATCTAGTAATAACTGGGTTGTGGTGGTCAGATAGGCAGTCGCTCCATGTAAAATACTGGTATTCAGCTGCATCCGCTTAGACTGGAAGCCGACCCCAACCTATTTGGGACAAGGCTAGGAAGATGATGTACAGCTGATGAGACAGTGTGGTTTCCGTGTCGAGACATCGGATCCGTTAAGCTATTTCTTATGACATTTGGTTGGTTGTCCTGCCTTTTCCTCAGCTTATCAAAGTGTCCTATTGCTGGGCAAAGGCCTTCCCTTTCGCCTCCCAAGCTCTCTATCCTGTAAACTACATCATCATCTGCCTAGCTTTTTCTCAACTATGTTGGGCTTTCAGTCTAACTGGATGCCGCTGAATGCCAAAATTTTACATGGAGCTACTTACATATTTTATTAACAGTAGTTCAAAATATTGAGTGTGAATGTAGATGTCTATAAAAGTAGAGGAAGAACAAAGAACTTTGCATGGACTGTGTGAAGGATGATATAGGCTCGTAAGGAGGTGACTGCAAAGATGAGGAGTATTAGGAAGTACGGATGAAGACATACTGCACCGACCCTAAATAAATTAGGATACGAGCAGGAGAATGATGATGAGGTCACTTAAATCAACCTTCAGTTTAATTCAACCATCATTGTTTAATCGTGGCTTGCAAAACATTCTACTGCCTGCGTTACTTAAATATTTCGCAACGTTCCGCCGCCGCGCCGTTGCATAGTTGCAGCATCCACTCATGGTCTCGTGCACAGAACAGATAAAAGAGGTTAGAAGGGCCTTGTGGGCGGGGCAGGCTTAGGCTTAGGTTTCTAACAGATCCAGATACAAGAACGCTATGTTTAGAGGCAACCCGTAGAATTGAATGGATACCTACTAAATGTAGCTGTACTAAATGTAGTAATTAATTGAATGTATGTCTTATTTTTAAGTGTTTCTCGTATGTTTACTTTTGATTTTAATTTTTTAATATTTATTTTTTTATCTGTGTGAGACAAATAAATACCTTTTCTTTCTTTCTATCCCGTTCCGAAATTAAAGCAAAATATTGCAAAACTTAAAGTTACAAAACTTAAGTAATTTTATCGACATAAATTATCGACCTTTTGGTCACCGTAACATGTATGAGAAATAAACGCATGTGTGAGTGTACGTCATACGCAGTGTTTGCGCTAGTGTGACAACCAGTAGCAAACTCGCGATTTATGTAAGTGTGGTTTATTTGTGTGCGTAATGCGCGTACGTATTAGCCGCTTGCTTGTAGTGGATATAGAGAGTAGGAGACAAGCGGCGACACCCGTTCTAATACAAATCAGGAACTATTTCCTTTCTAACCTCTTTTATCTGTTCTGTGGTCTCGTGACTTGGTGTAATGTACTTGGGTCCCCTACGTTACTTTGAAACACTATTCTGCGAAAATTGTTTCACAAAAACTATACAGATCAAATGCTTTGGTATGTTATGTTGCTATGTTAATCATCAAGTTAGGTTCACGGTCACCTATTGCTTAATAGCGCAATTTCATTGGTCGTTAACTCGTTCGGTATACAGCATACGGGGAGTAAATATCATACATAATTATAAACGGTTCCCCGAATGCGGGCCCTATCGACTAATGAAATTGCGCCATAACTTAGCTAGAGCAGCGGTGGCCCAGTGGTGTTGGCCCCGACTTTCGATAAGTATAGTCGTGGGTTCGAGCCCAGGCAGGCGCATTACTTTGTGTAATTTATTTCATCACCACTGCTCTCAAAAACAGTAAAGGAAAACATTGTGAGGAAACCGGCATGTCCTAGAACCAAAATTTCGAAGACTTGTGACATCTACCAATCCGCACTGGGTCCGCGTGGTAGATTATAGCCCATTTCTTCTCCAAAAGGGGAGGCCTGTGTCCCAGCAGTGAGAACATTAATAGGCTGATGATGATGATTACTGAACTTACCATTTGTCTTTGATCATTCGATACTTCGCAACACGGCTCAATGACAACAGTTTCAAAATATGTCTTGTACTAGAAATGTAAGTACCTCTTGAACACCAGTGATCTTGTGGAACGCCTCTGAGATAATTATGTTATTTCTGTGAGTGGTTATTGAGAACTGAGATAACGTGCTTACCCAGATAAACATCAGCCTAAGGGCTTTACCTACCGTAGTACTCCAGTGTATTTCACACTTATAACTTACTAACTAATGCCCGCGGCTTCGCCCGCATTGATGTCGATTAACGCGACAAATTTCTATTATTTATACTAAAACCTACCTCGAGAACCACTCTATCCATTGGTGAAAACAGCATGAAAATCGGTGCAGTTGTTTTTGAGTTTATCGCGAACAGACACACAGACGCGGCGGGGACTTTATCATCATCACTACATAGTATAAAACAAAGTCGCTGTCTGTCCGTCCTTCCTTAAATCTTTAAAACTACGCAACGGATTTTGAAGCGGTTTTTTTAATAGATAGAGTGATTCAAGAAGAAGGTTTTAGTATATAATTTGACCGACATCCACGCGGGTGAAGCCGCGGGCATCAGCTAGTTTTATAATATGTAGTGATAGTGACGTAGTGATGATCTATGATAGCAAATATTCAGAGGCATTCATTATGGGGGTCTCAAAAACACTGAAGAAACACACATCATCATCTGCCTAGCCTTTTCCCAACTATGTTGGGGTCGGCTTCCAGTCTAACCGGATGCAGGTGAATACCAGCATTTTACATAGAGTGTCTGCCTATTAACTTTCTCCACAACCCTGTTGCCTGGCTAATACACATTATATCTACGATAATAATAGCTGGGTATGAATGAGACTAAGAGGACTTTCAGCCCATTTACTATCTCTTACGACTTCCATAGATCTACAAATGGCAGACGGAACCCGAGGCACGGAGCAAACTCAATACGTAAAGGGTGCAGTCTCCCATCCACAGACCAACCTAGGCAAGCGCGGCTTAACCTAAAATCAACCCGAGCCACAGAATACATAATAGTACTACGTACCCGAGCGGCTATCCACGAGCTCCTCAGAATTTCCATGAAAGCTCTGAAGAAACATTATACGGGTACCTAGATAGATAGATGCATCGGGCTAGTGTCCGCAACTCCACGCCTTGAGCGCGTTTTTTGCGTGCGGGTGGGAATCTTATTCGATCCACCCCAGCTCCCCGAGAAAAGCCAGCAACCCCTTGGTGTTACCGGCAATCTCGCGGAGAGTACCTGGGTTACCGAAGTACTTGGCCCTGTATGGGGCAACCCCCGTACAGTGCAGGAGCACGTGGGCTGCTGTTTCTTCTTCCTCCATGCAGGCTCGACACAGAGGACTATCTGTGACTCCTATAACAAAGAGGTGCTTGTTAAAAGTACCGTGTCCAGTGATGGCGGCCGTCACTGTGCGTAGCTGCAGCTTAGTTAGCCGGAGCGCTTGTTTGGTGAGGCGGGCGTCGATGGCGGGAAGCGCCTCCTTGGCCTGCCTGCACTCGCCGTGGTCTAGCCACAGCTTCGCGTGAAGTTCCCTGGTACGTTTCCTTACCAGCGTGCGAAGATAACCGAAAGGGAGCGGCACGATGGGTTCCGGTCCCACCGCTGCCATGCTTGAGCCCCTTCGAGCGAGCTCGTCCGCTGCATCATTGCCTCGGGAGTCGCTGTGTCCTTTAATCCATTGAATGGTTATATTGTTTCGGTTACCTACCTGGTTCAGGCGTTGGTGGCACTCGTGTATCAGCCCGGAATTGACCGTGTGGCTCCTTAATGCCAGCAGCACCGCCATGCTGTCAGAAAGTATACGGATAGAGTAATCCTTTACCTCCCGAGCCAAGATGGCTGATGCCGCCAGGGTGATACCCATACATTCTGCCTGAAAGACAGTGTTGTGGGCCCCCAGAGGTACGGCTAAGTGGATATTGAGATCCTCCGAGAAGACTCCGGCTCCAGTGCCAGTACCTGTTTTGGATCCATCCGTGAAGATCCGCACTTCTGCAGGGTTAAGTCCCTCGCAGCGGTGATCCTCATACGGGTACCTATAGATTTATTTATTTCTCCGTTGAAACTGAAAAAAAATCTTGTCGCAAGTAATGGTCCTTGAAACATCGCTCGCTCGTCATCCAAATTGGCCATTGTTTCCTTATTTATGTTTTTACGTAGTTTTTTTGCGAGATAAATTAGTAGACAATAGCTATCCGCTATCTGCTAAGACAACAGGCGCTGTGGAAAAGGTATTTCCCCTTTTAGTTCATAAATAATGCCTCTAGAGCAAACATTTGTTTTTTTCTTAAAATCAAGGTCTACGTAAAATGAACCCCCAATAAATGACAAACAAAAAATGCCCTTTTATACGACCATGATTAGAGGACTATCAGACAACTCGGAAAAGTTTTGAAATTAATAGGAACCTAAACATAATATTCTTTATTGAAATTCTAGAAGGATGCAACAAATTGGTTTACAAAACCCTCCTTTTGGGCTTTGCCATAGTTGGGTAAAAAATAAGCAAAAGCTAAAGGGATCTTGACAGAACAAAAGCATAGGTGGATAATTCGTGTTACATCAGTCAAAACAGCAAAAAATTAATGTCAAAAACTTGCCAGAGACTGCGTTTCTTTTGCTAGTTAGTTCTCAAACTCGCTCATCGAGATAAGCGAGTTACCAGCATGTTCAGAGGACGTATGTTCACACGCTAAAAAGCGGTCAGACATGCTTAGAATCAGGACAATTTAACTCATTAAATTGCTAAACTGTGGTTATGCTAATGTTGATAATAACAACTTATACTGGGTAGGCTAGCTAGTTGGCGTGACGATATCGTCAGTCGCATAGAACCGGGAAGTGTGGCACAAAAAAGGGGAGGCCTATACTCAGCAGTGGGTGATGCTGGGCTATGATGATGACGATGACTGGTCATAGGAGTTAGTAGGTAGGTTGGTAGGTGGGTTAGTTGGTAGGGGTTTATATTTACTAACACAAACTGTAGGTATTATTAGTATGTATATCTATGGGTCTTTGTTACCTGAAAATAAATACACACATCAAAAGTGTCTAGGGATCAATATATATTTTTGCAATAACTTTTCTCCTGATTGATATTAATTAAAATTTTCTTTAAGGATTCATCAAATAAAGTGTTTTCGTTTGTCACAGTAACGATAAACCAAGTCACCTTTGCATTAATAAAGAAATTTGCCATTTTCCTAATAAAGGGATTTTTGACATTTGAAACACTAACATTAAAGTTCGAAAAAAAGACTGAAATAACAGTTTTCTTTAAAATTTTATTGGGTAACTTAAACAATTAATAATCCGTGTTTCTACCGCGAACACTAACAACACAAGAACATCGGTTTGGCATACTCAAAATGAGTTCATCCAAATCACGCTGTGGAATGGCCGCCCATGTTCGTTGCAACAACAAAAAAAGGTCTTCTTGCGACTGGATACCCTCCATATTCGGCAGAGCTCTTCTCTGTAGCATATCCCATGCATGCTCAATCGGGTTAAAGTCTGGCGACTGAGCAGGCCAGGGCAGGACATTGATGTTAGCTGCGGCGACAGTCTGTCTTACACCTCTTGCGGTGTGCGGTCGTGCATTATCATGCATTAACTGAAATAAGGGACCGATTTGCACTTGTAGAGGAACGATGACGTCTGATACAATCGTCTCAGCATAAATTTGAGCGTTGAGGTTGCCTCTGATCCAAATCAACTCAGTTCTTCCGCCGATCCAAATACCCGCCCATACCATGATGGTTCCACCACTATAAGGATGGACTTCCTGGCAGGATTTTAATCGCTGTTGGCGTCCAGGGGTTCTCCAGTGTCGTATACGTCTTGTATCCGGTCTCATACAAAAACGAGACTCATCAGAAAAGCACACGAAACGCCATTGTTCTTCTGCCCAATTTCTGTGTTCAAGAGCCCATTGATATCGAATCCTACGATTGTGCATTGCTATAGGTGGTACCCGTAGCGGTCTTCGGGAATGAAGGTTCACTTCATGCAAGCGGTTTCTGACTGTTTGGTCGCTAATTAAGTTCCCTGAAGAGTGATGAAGCCTCACGGCTAACATCATGGCGGTTATTGTTGGAGCTCTTCGAGTTAAGATTTGAATGTATCGGTCTTGTCTCCGTGTGGTGCATCGATACCGTCCTCCATGGCGCTCAGCCACGGTACCAGTGCTTCGGTAACGTGTCCAAAGTCGACTGATAACACTCTGACTTGTATTCAGAGCTAAAGCCACAGTACGTTGCCGGGAACCAGCTTCTATCATTCCCACGGCTCTGAGCATTTCTTCCCTGCTTAAATGACGTCGCCGCTCCATAATAACGTTGGTTTTAATCAGTAGTCGGGAAACAGTAGCACTAATAATGTCTTCAATGCGTTGTATGTTTTTATAGGGAAAATATTGACAGCTGATTTTCATCTTTTACTCGAATTTGATTCACAGTTCCTGATTCAAATTATGAAATGCACCAAAAAGGATCCATATAAATTTATAAAATCATAAATTTATTACAAAGCCACATCTCAATCTCAAGAAATCCGCATAAAAATGCTTGATCCCTAGACACTTTTGATGTGTGTATATTCTATTCTATTCTATTCTATAGGAGACAGTTATGTGGTGGTGTATGAGGTGTCCTCATCTGCCTAGCCTTTTTCCCAACTATGTTGGGGTCGGCTTCCAGTGTAACCGGATGCAGCTGAATACCAGTATACCAGTTTACATGGAGCGACTGCCTATCTGACCTCCACAACCTAGTTATAATAGGTAATACCATACTCTTTGGTAAGACTGGATGTCGGAATTTCAGGTCACTAACTACCTGTAACGACTGCCAAAGGTCTATATATGGCAGCCGGGAGCAACAGCTTAACGTGCTTTCCGAGGCACGGAGAAAACTCGGTATGTCAGGCGGTCACCCATCCACAGACCGACCTAGGCAAGCACAGCTTTACCTAAAGATCGACCCGAATGGCAGTTCTTATTAAGCCACGAGCTCCTGCGCGTATGAGGTGAGATAAGTGGAAATTATGTTTTCCTACCCGTCCGCTATTTACTTCTGATTAATTTCGTTACGGGATCCAAGACCGCAATTTGTTTTATCTGGGACTTCGTCGAGCAAAAAGTGACGAGGCAATGAATTGTCTCGTCGCTGTTGAGTCTGGCTTTCAGGAGCTACAGTGGTTTGAGAATAGTGTGGTGGACTTGTCCCCAAATAAAAAAAAGAGGATTAAGATTCTTCTTCGCAGTGTCGATGATTCTCAGATAAAAGTTAAGCTTCAGCCAGAACTCTGCCGGTTCGAGCGACATCAAAGTAAAGTTTCTTTGGAACAACTACCTGCAGGCCATACAAGTATTTGTTCCGTGCGGGGAACGAACTCGCGACACGCAGCGCAGTATTCCAAACACTTAGCCACTGCGCCAACCGTGCCGTCATGATGTTATGTTATTGAAGCTTCTTTTTAGACAATCCGTATGTCAAACGGGCAGACAGTCACGTGAATAATTAAGTAAAGGTGAACAACAAACAAACCAAACAACATCCAACAGTGCCCACACGCTTGCATAACGAAATGAAATCGTGCGCAGGTACACTGAACGTCTTGTATGCGCAAGCACATCGCCATCGTCCTAAACGATCTCTTCTGTGGCAATTCTTATATTATATGGAATCATTACAGTAAAAACATACTGGTATTGTTAGCCTGTGTCATCCCAATGCTGGACAAAGGCCTACCCCCCTGCGGTCCAGGGCCAATGTGGAAAGTTTCAGTTAAAATTTCTCAGTCGCAGCCACGGAATCTGGATTTGTGCCCGGTTTATGGCCTTAGCATAACTGGCGAAATATGAGTGTACTTATGGGATGGGTACAAGTCTGCATAACCCTACGGGGATTATTAGACGTGATGTTATGTGTGCTTGTGGGTATGATACTTTTACAGCCGATAGATGGCGCCGTAGGTACCAAGCAAGTGGGCGGGTCGCTGTAGATCTATGTAATTTCCACGGCAGTGCCTTTAACCTGAAATGGTGATGACCAGAGATGTTTAATGTCCTGGTTATGGCCCTGTCGATAGAAGGAGTCTTTGGTCAACTGGACTCACTCGAAGTGGACCCACGAGATCAGTCGAACAAATGACATTTAAATTGTATTTTCTTAAGTTTTATTGTGGGTTCAGTTGCAAGCGGGTCCAGTTGACCAAATACTCGTAGCAGCTATAGAATAGTAAATAGTGCTTCAACGTAGCTCAGATATTGAACTTTTTGACAAAATTGTGCAAAAATCTGTGGTCTGTGGAATTCAATGGCTCCTCTGTTTCCCGATCATTATAATCTAGTTTTCTTCAAAATTCCTGGGAACCGGTTTCTCGCATCATCGCTTCACATTAGCCATTAGGCAAGTGGCCATACGCAAGCCTATATAGCATATAAAAACTCTACCGAATAATAGTGGTTTAAAATTGTTCTTTATTTATTGCTCTTAGATCCAGTGCTAAATGTGTGTAAGAATTGTATAATAATTATAGTCAGGTTCAGGTATAGTCAGGGCCTACCATGACGTCTTAAAGTAGTATTGTTTTGATTTCAGTGTGGAGGAGAGATGGCGCTAGACACCCTGTATAGCTCTGTGGATTATTCACAAAATAATACTGCTGTAAGTCGTCATGGTAACCCCTCAGAACTATAGAGACTGAAATGAAACAATGCATGAGTTTTTAACGTACTTTATTGATCTCCATGTACAGTAGTACACATCAAATAAATACAACTTTCCATACAAATAAGTTATTTTAAATTATCTTAACATTAAGCTATTAACTTAATCATTATTATTTTTCTCGACTAGCAACATTAAGTACCTAGTCCATTTTGTTTTATTTTTAAATTCTTTGAAGATCTTTTTTTATTAACAAACAGTTGAATAACTGTTAAACATCTATACGAGGTTAAAAATCTTCACATTGCAAGTGCAAATACTTATAAACTATATTTTTCTTTATTAATTATACACCTACAACAGATCTTTGGTTAGATATTTTACATTACAAGGCACTAATTTTGTATTAAATATTATACTTACTTAAAATATATTCTATCTTAAATATGACTAGGACTCGACTACATTTTATTTTCATTAGGTATTTTAATTAAAGAATATATTAAACGTAAATCTAAAAACTAGTCATTAATAGTCATAATTCAAGATTGATAATATTAAAATGCTTATTGTAATTTAGATTTAAAATATTCAAAAATATTTTTCAATGTTCCTGATATTCAATAAATGAAAGCACATTAATGGAAAGTCATTGTGCTTGGTATAATTCTTTTAGACACTTATACGTATTTAAATAATAAATTCTTTATTTTATCTAACAAATCCCACAAAGACGACATTTAAAAACGAATAACTTAACAATCGAAAGAAAACTGAAAATTCAAAAATTCACGTAACCATAAGATATCTTAGTCTTAAAATTATTTAACAAGAAACTGCATTAAATAATCTTAAAAATCCGTGTATTGCGTTGATGCGCCAACGCCATCTAGTACGACTGGTCGGTAGTAGTCTGTCATTTCGCCCCAACCGCGCGGCGCTACATTGAAGTTTGGTCCAGAGACTAACGGCAATCGTGGGCTTTTTGGCGAAGCATAGACATCATTCAACTTCGTAGGCGCCATTGGGACTGGTACATCAATATTCTGTACAGTGATCGTTGGTGGAGAGATGGGGAAAGGTTCCATTCTGGGCAGGTTGCTGGAGTGTTTGAGCGCCGACTTGGGATAAGTTTTCTGGTTGCGCAAACTAGATGGCGGGCGGTACGGTGTGTCGTGGTTCGCTACCGGTGTCGGTGTGGAGCAGGCGTTCGATGTGTTTCGACCTGGAAATACAAACAAAAATCATTATAGTTAATTATTCTAGCTAGGCAGAGGAAATTGGTGTGTAGACTGTCGATGCAACGATTTTATGAAACAATACATGGCCTATTATTTATACTGAAAACGGGATATTTACCATGTTTACTGTTTGTTTCGAGTTCCCGATATTTCGGCGCTGTTACAAGCACCATGATCACGGATAAACTGAAGTCATTGCGGGTGGATGTTTATGAGCAGACAAATCGGTCTACCCTCTTTCTTGTATGGTAGTGGTACCGAACGCAAAAAACGAACAAGAAAGAGGGTAGACCGATTTGTCTGCTCATAAACATCCACCCGCAATGACTTCAGTTTATCCGTGATCATGGTGCTTGTAACAGCGCCGAAATATCGGGAACTCGAAACAAACAGTAAACATGGTAAATATCCCGTTTTCAGTATAAATAATAGTGCTAGTGACCATGTCAGTTTAAAATCTTATAATACATGACCTACCATGACGTATCTTAAACCAGGATTGTTTTAATCTTATCCCAATGGGGAAAAGGGTGCTAGACACCCTGCATAGCTCTGTCGCTATCCCACACTGGAACAAGACTAAAACAATTAGACTAGAGTAGTAAGCGGAGACTCCATTTAGGTAACACCATATCATATGGAAACATTTTTGAAAAATGGAAAAAAAATGGTATAAACTTTCAAAGTCATCATCATTCTCCTGCCCTTATACCAACCCAGTTGGGGTCGGCGCAGCATGTCTTCTTCTTCCATATTTCTCTATTACTCGTCATCTCATCAAACTTTCAAAATGTAACTACATATTTTTTTACATAAAAAATCTTTTCTGCTAACCTAATTAATTTAAACCTAAGTAATAAATCTACCATCGCCAGACTTCAAAACATCTCCGTAACAACTCCAGGCAGTGTACAATAATTAACATTCTGAATCCTATAAATAATCTGAAATCCGCGAGGCCGCCAATCTGGCCGCCGACCAATCTGTCAATATCAGCTGCCGTTGTTTGTATCGTGCGTGACAGATTATTATAATTACATGCTTCATAATAACTTGGAAGATTACATGGTAAAATGTTTACATTGAGATATAAAAGATACAATAATAGAAAAAAGACGGACGCAGTCGCCGAGGGAGGCCTAAAAAATGCTCGCGTGACGACATAAAAGCTTTTGTGCGAGATTGGCAGGAGAAAACCGCATGGAGAGAAGAGTGGAAGGCTATAGGGAGGCTTTTGCCCAGCAGTGAGACAATCTAGGCTAAGTCTTGTGGAATCGTGATTACTTTTACGTGCGCATAAGATGTGCGGAGTTGTTCTTTCTTCGAATCAGTTTTCGGATGGTCAGTTCGTAATATTTGAACCAGATAGTTAATAACCCTCCTTTTGGGCTTCGCCGCAGTCGGGTAAAAACAATCGAAACATAATGTGACTATACACCTTTGTACACCTCTGAGAACAATACGGATACATACAGGTGTGAAGTTATATCATATACCTATCCTTTAGGTATATGAGCACACGAGCAAAGTTAGACCATCATACGTAGGTAAAGCACCAGAAATTAGTCAAGTCAAGTCAAGAGGTCCATCTGCGGCATACTTAAAACTCTGATACCTGGTTTGGGACTATCCACATGATAAAGAAGACCAGAAATAAGGACAGGACAGTTCCTTTATCTAGACTAGATTGAAAATCTTAGTAGAAACACACTACATACCTCGTCCCTCATGCACCCACTTGACAGACCTCTTCTTCCTGTTGACATACATGCTTTGGCCTCTGCTCATGTGGTTGCTGGAGTCACTCAGAGACTTGGAGATGGCCCTCGCCAGGTCCATCTGCTCCTTCACTGTCGGGTGTACGCCTGGCACGTAGAATGCTGATGAGGCGAATGTTTTCTCTGAAAAATTTAAAGTTGGGATTAGCGCCATCTGTTGGTAGACATGGTGTAGTATAGATACGGAGAAAATTGAGAGACTGTCAGTAAATCGTTCATTTTGCTAGATCAGCAATAGGGTGTATGGAACCTTTTTTGTAAGGATGGGGAATCATCAAATGACTCCTTCGGCTCTGTGCGGATCAGAAGGGACTGTCAAACTTGTACAGCAGTACAAGTTTGACACGCAACGTTCTGGTTCGGAACGCATGGGGCATTAGAAGAAACTCGGATGGGTTTTAATCATAAAACCCATCCGAATTTCTTCTAATGCCCCATGCGTTCCGTTCCAGGACCACGGTAACACTTTTCGAACAAATTCCTCAAAATTAAGGTGTATGTAAACTACGGTGTACTTCATGGATTTTATTTTATCGTATTTTTATGTATTTTCGTAATATTTTTCCTATCGTTTGCTGCTAATTTGCTTCCATTTTTTCTTCTATTCCCCCTGTCTGTCGCAAGCGCAACTCTATCGCGGACACAATTAAATTAAATAAGATAAGACATTGTGTCTTACTAAATACCAATACCGCCTTATTACAAAAGGTAATTGGTACCTGGTTTAATTTAGACTTGGTTTATCTTGCATGCTATCACTTTCTTTTGAATACTATTGAAGTGAGACGTCATGCGAGATAAACCAAGTCTAAGTTAAACCAGGTACCAATTACCTTTTGTAATAAGGCGGAAAGAGTTTGACGGACAAAGTTCTTTCCACTACTTTTTGAAGGAAAAGATTTTATGCAGTTAATCAGTTGATATACCTACACTTTGTATCTGTCATCTATGCCAAAAGATGGCGTAACAGACATCGTCTACTATTCAGTGTAGTCTATAGTCTATGCACTATGTATTTCGTGGTGTATTTGGTACCTAAGAATAGGCTGTAGAATAGGTCGGTCTACTATCTGTCTAAGAATAGGTTGTGTCAGGTGAGTGGGCAGCATTCAATTAAACTCTAGTACGGTCACAACAGACATAGAACTCTCTCTAGTTATCCACGCCAGTTTATTGCGAAAAAGAGATTCCGAATATTATGACTCTTTTTTTTTTTGGCGTGTGGTAAATCATCAAATAACCCCTCCTCCTCCTCAGACTTCTACTGACTAAAAACCACCCATGTTCCTTCTTAGCCCTTCGTGTCGAGGCCGCGGTATCTCTTGCGAACAACCCGCAGCCCCGACGGGTTGGTCGTAGGCCTCAACCAAGTCTTGGCGCATCGCGCGATCCTGTGGTTCTCGTGCCCAAGAAAAGTTTGGTTACGTAATATATTTGTTTTCAATACACTTCCTCGACAACTGGCTCTTATTGCACTATGATTAGGTATTTTTTCCACAACCAAGGGCGGAAAAGAAAATTTCTGCTAAAATCGATTTGGACTCAGTATAAGGTTACTGAGTCAAAATCGATTTTAGCAGAAAATTTAAAAAAAAATCACCATCGACTATAGAGCAGCCGGTGTTTTTTTTTAATCTCGTCATTTTGATTTGCGTACCTACAGCGTAAATATTTTTTGAATATAATATTTAAATTTTAAAGAATACTATAAATAAACATGATTATTTTAAGCAAATATTACTTTTATGAACCAGTTAACATTTGTTTATATTCTTAATTAAAAAATATTTGTTTTTTTTATATTTTTCCTGTGAGGCTGTTAAGCGGCTTCATACATTTGCTTCTGAACTATTATTCATTTGCTATCTGGCGAAATGCAATAACAAATTCCCACGTGGATCAAACGACGTTTTTCAATACACTTTCGAAGAAATAAACTATTAAAACGATAAGTATTTTTGTCATCAATTTTTAGGAGGATGATTTAATTTGCTTTTTTTCCGCGGTTTGATTTCGCACAAATAAGTATTTACTTGTTCATAAACGTAAATATTTATTTAAAATAATCATGTTAATTTATAGTATTAACTGGGTTGTGGAGGTCAGATAGGCAGTCGCTCCATGTAAAATACTGGTATTCAGCTGCATCCGGTTAGACTGGAAGCCGACCCTAACATAGTTGGAAAAAGGCTAGGCAGATGATGATGTTAATTTATAGTATTCTTTTTATAAACACAATTAAATATTCAATCATAAAACACCACTTTATAGTCGGTGGTGTTTTTTTTTTTAATTTACTATGTTTTAATCGATTTGCACTTAATTATAAGGTAAGTATAGTCATCTGTGGTAATCTATTTTCCGCCCTTGGTTGTGGAAAATTAAGAAAAACGCACACGTGCGAAATACATTGCATGTTGAACCGAATTGTAGTGCAATAAGAGCCAGTTTTCGAGGAAGTGTATTGAAAACGTTATATTTACCTTAGTAACACTAATCGGGTGTATACCTTTAGCACTAGAGTTAACCATTTTATAATTAGTTAGCTGTAATTCATTTCGATGATTCATCACAGAATGTATTTTTTCAATGAGACATAACTTGATGAGTAACTATCTCAATAAAACATTAAATAAACAGCTTCTTACTAACTCTATTTAGGTCATATCTTTAGTAAAAATCTAATCTACGACCTATAAATGACCAAAACTACTATAGTTATCAGAAAAAGTATGAGTCAGTATCTCACTGACGCAAATCACGCATTATAACCAAAAACAGTTGGCATAGTCTACATGGAGTCATGGCGAACAATAGCATGTAACTACATCGTGGCTACTGCGTCTAGATCCCGGAATAGTTTAGAAATAGGGGTGCCCCTAATTAATGGTTCAAATTTTATACGTTTAGAACAGAAAATTGAATAAAGATCCTCTCTCCATGGAATCCGCTGGATGCGAGAATCTAGATCCAAGTGATAATGTTTGATGGAGGCTTATGTCTGGTCTCCGTCGGGGCTGCGGGTTGTTCGAAAGAGATACCGCCGGCCTCAAAAACAAGGGCTCAGAAGGAACATGGGTGGTTTTTAGTTAGTAGAAGTCTGACACTCCCTACCGCTCTGCCCAGAGCGGGAGGAGTCATATGATGATTTCCAAACCCCCCAAAAAAAAAAAAAAACCTATGTCTGGTGGACATCTGACGGTTAATATGATAATGTTTATGATTACCGTTAATTTAATAAGAGTTGGATTTAGGATATCCTGATATACTCGATTGTAAAGACGATTGTGTGACTGGGACTTTAGGTTCATCTTTTCATTTTGACTATTCAAAGGTGCAGTAAGTGGCTTTGAGTTTGAGTTTGGAACATTATCATCATTATCACCATCATTTCAGCCTCACATCATTCATCATTCATCATCATCTCATTCTTGCTGGACATAGGCCTCCCCCAGAAGGGGGGGATTTGCCATAATCGCCACGCATGGCAAGAGGGTTGGCGATCGCAGTATGGTTGTTAAAAGGCACAGATAACGGTGCTGCCCATTCTCTGGTAAGTCCCATAGTTGCTTCTTACGACGCCCACGGGAAGATATGGGATGGTGCTATTCTTTACGTCCGAAACCCACATCAAGCAGGCAGAAAGCAAAATAAAAATGATAACAGGATAATTCTTCATTAATTATTGCAAGAAAGCGGCAACCCTTGTTGCAACATTATGAAACAAATATGGCGCTGACACTGAACAGCTGTGCGTAGCGGTCTCCGGGGAGAGAACCTAATGTCTGGCTTATTTCATTCTGAAGCTTGAATTGGAAATCCCTATCTTTTTTCCTGTGAGTAACAAAATTAATGAGGTTTGTAGATCTGGGCAAACTAGGGCGAACAATAAAATGATATAAAATGGTGGCTAGAGGACCACCATTTTATATCATTTTATTGTTCGCCCTAGTTTGTGTCAAAATGACGCAACTTTGAAATGGGCCTACGGAGACTAGTGGTTTTTGGCCATGATTATCGACTTATAGGCACATCATATTGCATGATATTTCAACTCGTCAGTTCTCAAAACAGAAAGGGAAGATCAACGCGACGAAACAAATCAATGTTCTGTGTCCAAAAATCGAAGATATACAACCTCGAGCGGCCCCCGCATGGTGGATTATGGCCTGCTCTTTCAAAGATAAGAGGCCTGTCTCCCAGCAATGATCACATTATAGAATTAATTTGATAAAGCCCTACGGTGCTCATTCACCCCCCACAACAATATTAAAGACATGCACTGTAATCGACGAATTTGAGAATTAGACGACACGGTTGGCGCACTGGCTGAGTGATGATGAGTGGATTATATTACATTTCCATTCCCTCTCGTCGAGTGGAGTCCTGCCTGAGTCCCAGCAGTGGGAACATTATAGGCTGATTATAATGATGATGATTTAATTAACTAATGATCATCTCATAAAACAATCTACATTAAAGATGACGGAAGTGAACGACTGCGGTTAGTGACAACAGTAAACAATAGTGACGACATTTTGTTTAATTAGAACTGCTATGATTCATCTTAGCCTTTCGTAATGCTAGCCAGCCGGTTGCCACCGGATATCAGTAACTCATTGTAGTAAGACTTCAGATGACAATATGTTTTTGAACAAAGTCACCCGTCACCTTCGTAGCTCCAGTGGTCGTCGCAGTTGGTCACCGATGTTCGCTGGTTTGTAAGGTAGCAGCTAATTATATTTCGCTGCATACCCTCGCTGTTATTTTTGTTGTGTTCCTTATCTTACATTAGTTTATTGTTGTATGAATTATGTCGTCGATGATTTTGGTGCACGGTAAAACTCTAAATGAGTTTTTGTTTGCACCAACTTGTTGTAATGTAAGTGTACTATTAATGGATAAATAAATAAGCCCGACTGCTGCTGTGCATGAGGTTCCTGGTTGAGGATCCTGGGTCCGACTCCCAGGTTGGACAACGTGTTATTTGGGTTTTGTCATCAGGAATCTCTCAGTAGCAGCCACGGTGTCTAGATTTGTGCCCGGTTGATGGCAATAGGCTCGCCCCTTATTACATGGAATTTTAACATAACTGACTGTGTACTAATAGGTAAGGTACCCCTCTGCCTAAAGATTCGGGGATTTCAGGCGTGATGTTATGTTATGACTTACCGAACTTGCGATCCTTCTTGATGATATGCTCCTCAGCATCAGCCGCTGGCGTGAAGATTTTGTTCAGGTCGACCTCATTCTCTCCGACTAGGATTGGCTTGTTCTCCATGTCCTCCTGGAATGTCACGTGGGAGGATGTTAGTCAAACATCTTTTATTTCAATGATATTAGGTATAATGTTTCTGATGATATTATCATGTATCGTTTTTTGTGATGCTATCACAATTATGGTGATGGGGACTAATAAAGGCAATGGGATTTACATATGACATTGATATTGATAACAGGGTTTTTCACAAAAAAAAAATCTAATAAGTAACTAATTACAAGAAAAAATATGACTGTCATATTTTTTCTTTTTTCACGTAAACAAAAGATGAAGACGATCCAGTGCTTCGAAAAGTCGTGTAACGTCAGAGGGTTAGTACTTTTTTACCCACAAAGTGACGTCACACTCACAAGACTCCACTCATGATCTTTGACGAGTTTTATTTTTGGCAATTTATATTAATTTGATAAAACAAAAAATACGTATCCAAATTTTTCGATAGGCGGACTAATTAGATTTTTTTGGTGAAATACCCTATTATCAAGTCATTTAATAAGCATGTAATTGTTTATTATTCACTATAAATGAGAAGGACAGACATAAAATTGTAAGTTGTTTTCAGTCAACAAACAAAACTCACAATTTTAAGTAGATTTGGACATTTTACAATGTATTATAAAATAATGAAAGTATCTTGTTTGTATGGGGATAAAGTACGTGCACTATTATTTACATTAAGTTTATAAATGAGGAAATCACAACAAGTTTATAGAATTATTGATTGAAACCTCTGAAAAGCCTGGATTATAGCTGAATCGTATTCGATTATGAGGCAAGATCGAAATAAAACAGAGCAAGAATTCAATGACGTACAGAGTTGGACAAAGCAGTTTGTGTGTGAGAATGCAAACACTATATTATATTCTACAGCGTTTCTCGTGCCTTGTATATCTACTAGATAATTAGCATTTGCTTTATACATAGCTTTGAACAAATAGGTATAGATATAAAACGTTAGGCGAAATAGTCAATTATTATTTTGTACAGACTACAGAAGAATAAAAGAAGACATCATGCTGCCCTGGCCCCAAATATTTAGAAATTGGAGAAAACAGCAGTAGAAAGAAGATGACAATTTACAAGAAAACTCTTGAAAACATTTTTAAAATCTCTCATAGCCAGCGATAAACCTCGAAAGTTACCACTTTATCATCGTAATCTGCGTTTAAACCTTCTCCCAACTATGTTGGGGTCGGCTACCAAACTAATGTGAACCAGCTAAATACCAGTATTTTACATTGAGTTCCAATATCTCTGCACAAAAACAAAACCCTGCTATTCCGGACAACGGTCACTTCTGTTTGATAGTTCCTGAAGAATGAGATAAGAATGTAAAAATATAGAATACATCATCGTCCTTGAGGGCAGAAGTACACGTAGTAGACAGAAATGTAAGTCATTACTCAACCACATTCAGTATGGGATGTTTTGGCTCGTGACTCTATGTTACGCTTGCGTCGACCGGCGCTGTAACTTTCAGATTGAATGTACAACTAGTTGCGTTGCATTAATGCTAGTTTAATTTTGCAAAGATAGATATTATGTGCTGATAATAAACTTTATTATGTTGCCATATGTAAAGATGTGGGCCCCTTAAAGCTCAAGATTGGAAAACCTGGCCCTGAAACAGTGACATGAGGTCGCGGCTGACCACGAAAGAGATGGCGGAACGAACTGAATGTCTTTCTTGAGAACTGGAAAGAAGTTTTATAGAATCATGACCATTGCAAGGAATGGAGGGAGTTGTTTGCCCAGCAGTGGAATAATATGCTAGAACTATAATAATATATTGCCACTTAATCAAAGCTTTCACTTGAAGTAACAACATAATGGGTACCATACAGCAGCAAATGGCAACGCGGCAGGCCCAGAAGGAGATGGCGGGACGAACTCAATTTCTTTTCGCAGGGATTGGCGAATAAATGCACTGAATAAAGATAAGAGGGAGAGAAGCCCTTTGCCCTGCAGTGGGACAAAAATGGCTTGTAATAAATAAAACCCCCAATCATTATCATCTGCATAGCCTGTTACCCACTGCACAACTGTTACAACATAGTTGGTCTAGCTGCGTCATAGAAACGGCTTACTCGATAAATACCTAATTCTTAAAATGCCTAGCATTAATAAATGCCTTATTCTTAAAATGGCCAATTCTTAAAAGGACTAATTCTGGAAATGACTGATTCTTAAAAAGACTACTTTTTCTATGTTCACCGATATTTCCGTGAATTGTTGAATCAAAATTCTTTTTGTATTCAAAACTGGATACTCTCGAGGTGATCCCACTATCATCAAATCAGGATCTGTTGATAGGATCCTAGGGAAATCGAGGGCAAATATTTGTCGCCCACAAGTGACCACAACCCATTTACTGGCTAAACTGGTTGTCAAATAATATGAACATTAAGATCAAGATTTTTTAAAAGCTTAGGATTGAGCAATACTTGTCTGGACTTCCTGATTTGCAGTCGAATAACCGGCCAGACAACACCATTTAAATGATCATCGAATCTTCTGAAATTGCAGATTAAATCCACAGTCTTAATAAAAATATTTAACAGGTTATTGACATTTAAAAAAATCATTTCTCTCTACTTGATAATCTACTATTTCGCCTAGACTATGAAATTATAATGCATAATATACATTGGATATTAGTGTTATTACTTAACAAAGAAAACAGAAAACCAAACATAAAGCGAAAGCAGAATATACATTATTAATAAATAAACAGAAATCATGAGTTAGTAAATTAAAAAGTGAGTAGATAAATAAAAATAAATAAATTATAAACGTGAAATCCAAATGTTTCCTATTCATGAAAAAAATGGCCACACAAACTAGCCTGTTTTTTTTTGTTTATAAATGAGTATGGTATTTATTTACACTGGTAACATTTATGAAACTAATGTGTCTGCAATTTGGGTATATTTTGGGATCGTCTTACAGTGAGACAGTCCAGTGGCTCCAATATCTCGAGGTCCCGGGAATAGTCGACATCATTCTGTGTGATTAGCATATTTTATCTATTAATTAATTTATTGCATGTTCTACATGTTTACATAATTATAATTTTATACCGTCGATCGTTAACTATTCATTTTTAAAGCTTTCTTTTGCGTTTTTTTTTATTATTTTTTCTTTTTGTTACACATCATTTTAAATCTCCGTTAATTATTACGTACGCATTCTTTGCCATTTTAATTTCTTTTTTCTTGTTCGTTAAAAAACCTAAATGCAGCTTTGAGTTTGTACTCAAAAATGTTTCGTTTATTTTCCGTTTCTTTAAAAAGGCGCAGTAAAATAGGTCTTTGTAAGTGTTTCAGTTAGAGCTAAATATTTCTAGAAATAAATCGTAAGTAGGTAGGTACGCAGTTAGAACGTGATGATCATGCCAACTGTTTCTTGTATGTGCTCAATAATTTGGACTATGATAGACAGACAGACTTAACCTATCTAATAATGTAACTATTTGTGATGTGACGAATGTGGATTTGACCCAAAATCATCAGCTCGAATTTGTATTTCCCTACATTTAAAAACAAATATGATATGTTCTTAATGTTTGATGTAGTAATTGCACTTATTGTTCCTTTATTTTAATTAATAATTTGATTTTTGTAGTAAAATTAGATTTTTCTTTTATTTAAATTACATATATTTTATTTGTTGTGTAAATACCAAAATCTCTCTCTATCATGAATGATCTCAAAATAAATTAAATTTAACTCTCACTTCTTATGTTCTTATATTTAACATCACAACATCACGCCTGTAATCTCCGAAGGGTTAGACGCCTTATTCTTAAAAGTTCAGAAGCGAGTTCAGTTCTGAATAACAGATTTTAATTTAAAATCTAGAAATATAGGTATTCACGCTTCTTTATAGAATCAACAGTTATTATGCAAATTGGTCTTTGACCCCTAAATTATGTATTATGATTTTATGCATGGGGGAGATTTCAATGTCGTCACAAAAGATAGTTTAACATATTATGTGCTTAAATAATATCATAGTCAAGCCTTAAAAGAGATAAAAAAACATTTTTGCATAAAAAAAAATAATTAGCATTACAAAAATTTATAATAAATTACTTTTTCAGTTTTAATTAATCGAATATTTTCACCAGTGTATAGTCTCTAAAAATTATAAATATTTAAAAATAAGCTTATGCTACAAAAATCAAGCTTTTGTTACTTTGCCTACGTTCAATTTTACGCTTATTAACAATAGTACTATAGTATTAAATCGATTGGTAACACGAATTTGACGTTTTAAAGTTTACCGTGGCAGTATTCAGGGTTGGCAGATGTCCAAATTGCGCTGGCAACTGAAACTGCTTTGAAAATTTATAATAGACTGATTTTTACAAGAAAACGAGGCCAATGTGTTTATTAAAGAGTTAGAATATTAGTTTATTGATTGGTTTAAAGTTTTATAGGTTAGTTTTAAGAAGGTTCTTACACTGATGCTATTTTGGTTTTAAACGAGGTTCTTTTATAAAACAACATTAGGTAGAGGCTACCCAGTCATAGTAAACCTATATTTCGCTAGTTATGTTTAAGTTCCATGTAATAGGGAGCGAGCCTATTGCCAGCAACTTAACTTATTATCATTTTTTTTTTGTCTCTTATTCTAATGTTTTTCAAAATGACAATTACAATCTAGCCTTGTATATAGACTAATAAGTAATTTTATTATAACTTAAACTGTTAAAAATATTGTCTATACGTACTAAGAATGTGTCCACCGGCACTTTTCTTATTGATTATTATCATTTAGCTTAATTCTTAAGCAACGTTTTTTATAACAATAGCGGAAACACCATACGTTAATCTTGACTTTTATATTTGTTCACTAACGCAAAACAAAAATGTTTTACAGTACTTTTAATACACAATTGTATTTCGGTCACCACTTCCTACAACTATGCTAGATTACAGCTTTCTACGTCAAAAACGACCTTTGGAAATAAACGACACGATTTTTAACGTTAAACTATAATAAAAAGTGTGTTCCTGTATTAATATAATAAATCATCACTTCCAAACATTAAAGAAAGCAGTTTGTCATTAAAATTTAAACTCACACCACACATAAAATCAAATTCACTTAGCACTTCTCCTTCCTATACATAATTATAACAAGTCACTTTTCATGTTTGTTCGTATGACTGCGTTATTTCTCTTAACTATTCAATCGATGTTGATTCAGTTTTTACAATAATTTAGAGAATCTATTCAGGTTTATGTAGTTAAAATTTAAAATTAAACTTGTATAGTTATTATTTGAAGAAAAACATCACGGGGAAACCAGTATGATTGAGAGATATTTCTCGACGGCATATAAATCAAGTCAAGGCATAAAAACTGATACAAGATTAAGCACTAATCCTGCCGGGGTTGCGGGACTGTTCGATAGAGATACCACGGCCCCGGAACACAAAGGACTAAGAAAGAACATGGGTGGGCTTTAGTCAGTACACGTCTGACACTCCCTTCCGCTCCGCCCAGATCGGGAGGGGTCATTTGATGATTTACAAACCCCCAAAAAAAAATAAGGCATAAAAGTTACTACAAACCACACGATAAAGAAGAATATTAAACTTACACTATAGTAAAGAAATCCCGATGTATAATATAAGAAACTGATTATTTTAATCACCAACTCGAAATAAGACTAGATACTTGAACCGTCTTCGTGCAAATACGTCTTTAATCTAATCACAGTTGAGCAGATGTCAGTCATAAATAATGCCGTTACAATGTCATGTCTGGCGTTTCATAGTATTTCTGTATGACAATCATTATAATATTTTTGGCAACCCATGATGTTGGGGCATGGTCATATTGTGTGCCGCTTGGGAGGAGCCGCGCCGTGCCCTCATCTCAGAAGTAGGCAGTGACCTGTCGCTGCCGGCCGTAGTCGAGTCTATGGTCGGCAGCGAGGAGGCCTGGGACGCGGTGGTAACCTTCTGCGAAACAGTCGTGTCGCAGAAGGAGGCTGCGGAGAGGGAGAGGGAGATCTCTTCCCCACACCCGATCCGCAGCAGACGCACCGGGCGTCGGCGGAGGGCGGATAACGCCCTCTTCCGGCCCCCCTAATTGGGTCCAGGGGCGACGGACTTGGGGACGTCCGTCGCCCCCCACACATCTGGACCCGAGGTGGCGGCGCGAAGTGTTCCACGCGCGCCCCTCTTAGACGTCGCGCGGGGGGAGTCTAACACCTCACTCCTCCCGCCGACCCGAGATTGAGGCCCGCTGAGGCGGGCCGGCACTAGCCGGGGGTCGCGGTAGTATCTTAAGTTCCCGCGGCCCCCCGGCGTAGGTGTGAGATGGAACACCGGGGTGGTTTTTAGTCAGTAAGAGTCTGACAGACCCCTCCGCCCCCCCAGGGCGGGGGACATCCATGAGGATTTTCCACCCCGGCACAAAAAAAAAAAAAAAAAAAATGGTCATATTTTGCTGGTTGATTTATAATTCAATATTAGTTATTGTTGTGATGTACCTGAATCTAACTTTCGTCAAATCGACGACTACGCGATAGAAAATTCATTATCTCTTTTGAACGCAAATCATGCCTGGTTATGTGCGTTCAAAAGAGACATGAAGTTTCTAGCGAGTATTCGTCAATTCGACGAAGGTTAGGTGTGTTGTGTAGATACCTAACCTAAGGGTTAAGGAGTTTGCCCGTCGGGGCTGCTGGTTGTTCGCAAGAGGGCTAAGAAGGAACATGGATGGTTTTTAGTCAGTAGAAGTCTGACACTCCTTTTCGCTCTGCCCAAGAGCGGGAGGGGTTATTTGATGATTTTCTACTCGCACAAAAAAAAAAAAAAGGGTTAAGGAGTTTATACCTTGTGGCGTATTAAGTTAGTTAATTTTGACCTGTTTTGTAAGGCAACTTTTTTAGAATTATATAAAAGTCAAGTTTTGTGCGTGTTTTTATGTGTTCTGACTTTTCAGTTTCAGAAATGCAAAAGAGGGAAACGGATAAAGATTATTTCGGGTACCTACAGCGTTAAAATGGGTGTATTGTGTATTCGTGTCACCCTCCTGTTGAGCCATTACCCTTATTGAATTCAAGAAAACCTCAACATGTCTCAAACTCACCGTTTTCGCAAACCATTACAGGTATTTTTGATATTTTTTATGTTGTAGCCCAGTTTTTTCTTTTTTAGCTCAGTACTTAAATATTTTATGTGGTTAACAATGTCGTTCAGTTGTAACAACATACATACATAAGCTCACGCCCTTTTCCCATGGGGGTAGGGAGAAACCACAAAACGCCACCTGCTACGATCCTTCCACATTCATCCATCTGATCATTCACGCACGCCAGTTGTAACAAATCATGGCCAGATAACTCCAACATGTTTGTTTTCTCTCAAAACCTTTGAAGTCTGGAATCTGGGCTATTTAAAACATCTTTAACAAAAGCCAGACTCTCATAAACTGTCTTCAAACGGTCAGTTTTAACTGAAGTCACACTAACAGTCTTCTAACTGCGCTTGCACCGGTGATGTGTGTAAGTGCCTATGAAGGCTTATGTGTAATAAAATATTTTGGTGCGTGGGCCATACCTAGGCCTACATACTCTCACACACACAAGTGTTACAGAAATGCAGGTAAATAAAACATCTACTTTGAGACATATTACTTAATTTATTTCATTCACATAATAACACTATGTAGATGAACACAATATTTTACTCTATTTATAAAGGTTTTTATTAGTCATTTGCAATTAAAATTTCTGTCAATGCATCATAAGTTTCGATTGACAGATCAAAAGACGAGAGAGATTTTTAAGCTAGCGACATGCTAGACACAGTTTAAACTAACTAAGAAACTAATGCGCAAATATCAGATTCTTGCTACACACGGGGAGACATACAAACAAATTATTCTTTGCACCCTAAATAATCACGACAAAATCCTTTCAATCGATTCTTATAATACTCGCTCCATACCGCTCGGTTACTCTTTATTAGAGGAACAAATAAAGCCAAAGCTATTATTTGTATGGACAATGTGTAAGCTCGTAATGGAAACGAAAAATCTAATAACTCCCATACAGCTAATGTCATCACATTAAAATTAGTTACAATAAACATGGTCGTTGCAGTGCACAAACGACTCAATTTTTCCTTCACTGTTTCATTTCTGGGAACTACAGTCTTATTTTTGTGTTCACAGAAAAACAAAGAATACACAAGTTGTATAAAAAATATAAAGTTCATTATTAATGGTATTAAAGTGCACGCGCCTATAAAAGCAAGTTCGATATAAAACATAATAACTTTTTCGTCATCATCTTCTAAACTCATTTCTACAATGAGCAAAACCAATCTACAAAGACCTAATACAAGCAGAGGCAAACCCCAAGCAAAAACAGAGCTTTTAACATACTTCCTTTCAATATCTTGATGAAAAACTTTAACAATATCAACGTAGAACATATAGCACATGACCAAGACCCAGTAGTTAAAAACATTAGTTAAATATACGAAGATGAATAAATACATGCGGGAGTGAAACCATTTGTCACACGGCACATCAGCTATTGATACCACTGTTAAACGGAATATATTCACAAGGATCGCACTAATATACACGTAGTTATTAAAATTACGAAACTTCCTGATGAGACACCATGATGCCACTCCGTATATGAACGAAGCTACTGCTATCGAGAACTGGGTGTAATGTCTGATCACGTATTTATTGCAAGTTGGACTCTCGTCATCTTCAGTCGAAGTAGAATTACCGGTCATGCCAACATCAAACATAATGAGATTCAGACTGCGACGATCTTCGAAGGGTGGCTGTGAGCAACTGGATGAGAGTTGCCGAGAATCGAGCTGAGTGGCGTGCGATTGAAGAGGCCTATGTCCAGCAGTGGATTGCTGTAGGCTGATTATGATGATGAGCTTCAAACTTATTGCTGTTCAGATGTTGTCCACTTTAAAACAAAACCAGACGAAAGATACAAAATGTGCCTCAAATGAGATAATAACTGGTAACAAACCACATTGATTATATTATTACTACGCGAGGATTTGTAACAAACTAAACCAAATCACGGCACTTAGTGTAGGAATCGATTCTGTTATCTAGATTTATCTTGTACATTCGAAATGAAGTCCGTAATACAACTGGAAAACACAAGGAAATCGAATGGGTGGTACCGACATGATAAAAACAAACGCAATGTATATCCGAAACTGACAACTTTTTCCAATCAGCCTTGATAAAGCTTTAGCGATAAAGTTTAAAATCTATTAAATAATTCGACAGATTTTAGAAGCGTAATGTGTCTACACAATGTTACTTCCATCGTTAATGCCTTTCGGCCAAAAGATTCTTTGCTCCAAAATAAAATATCTGTGGATTCATAATAATATTTGTGACTATTGTATTTAATAGGAGACTGTAGTTTTAACCAAAGAAGATTTAAAAGAAGGGGAGAATCTTTGTAAACATTACATTGATCGACACAGAAAATAACACAGAGTATTTTATCGTTATCGGTTAAATTTAAAACTGATTACGAAAACACAAAGTCCACGACACTATTCACAAACTGAAACTCCTATGCGCCAGAATCAACAGTGGCGACCACCAGAAAAACGCCGAGACAATGAAGCTCGACGAATTTCCAGAGAGACAATTTAACTGTGTTGTATCCCGCAACGAAATTAATCAGAAAAGAATAGCAGAGAAGTAGAAAATCTTCCCTCCATATCAACAGGAGACAAACAGAACAAGGCCAATATTCTCAAAGGGACACTGTTTTAATATTGAAAAGAACACTAGTTTAGTAAAAACCTCGTTAAGTTAAGTCTCGTTAAGTTTTAAATTACACACAGATTCTCATGCCGATGCGGTACCGCTCGTCTCCGCAGTCATCAACGGATTTCATACAAGTCAGCTTCGAGCTTACATCCTCTTCACCGCCCTAAATAACGGAGAGGCCAAGAACAGAGGTGCAGAGTGACACGGGTTCGATGCCCGGCTGAAACAAATTCGGATCACGGCTATTTGTAGCTGTTCTTATCGTGTGTTGGCTTTTTAAGTGTTTTTTCGCTTTTCATTTCAGTTTTTGTCTCATTGGTGAGGAATGCCAATACATAAAGAGCTTTCGAGTGTATGGTTTTCAGTTCGATGCCTTTTTTTCCGGCAGGTGGAAAATCATCGAATAACCCCTCCCGCTCATGGGCAGAGCGAAAGGGAGTGTCAGACTTCTACTAACTAAAAACCACCCATGTTCCTTCTTAGCCCTTTATGTCGAGGCTGCGGTATCTCTTGCGAACAACCTACAGCCCCCACGGGACCCGCACTCCCCACGAGACCCGCAGATCCCACGGGAGGCCTCCCCGTCAGGCGTCATGGCGTCTTTTCTCCTTTCTCTTTCATATCATTCTTCACACAATCTATCCATCGTTTCCTTGGTCGTACCCTCAATCTCCATCCACCAACATTCATATTCATCACTCTATAAGTCACAGCAGGAGAGCAGCGGTGGCCCAGTGGTGGCGGCCCCGACTTACGAACAGTAAGTCCTGGGTTCGAACCCAGGCAGGCGCATTACTTTGTGTGATTTATTTCATCACCGCTGCTCTCAAAACAAGGAAAACATCGTGAGGAAACCGGCATCTCTTAGAACCAAACAATTCGAAGACATGTGACATCTACCAACCCGTACTGGGCCTGCGTGGTGGATTATAGCCCATCCCTCTCCTAAAGAGGAGGCCGAGTCCCTGCAATGGAAACAATATAGGCTGATGAGGATAAGTCACATGCGATTCGACCTCATAACATGTCCATACAAAAACATTCGATGCACTTTCAACTTTTCTATGACTAGCACATATTTTCAACTTCCTCTAATATGCTCTTTCTTTACGCATTAGACCAGCAGCAGCTGATAATAAATTCTAACGAGAAGAAGACTTAATTCTGTTGGTAAACTAAAGGAAGCTGTCTTTCCAGCTATTCGGCTTTAGTAAACTAAAACGTCCCTATAGCCTTTTCTCAATAATGGTGGGGTTGCCCTCCAGTATAATCGGATTCAGCTGAATACCAGTATTTTATATGGAGCAACTGTCTTCCTGACCTCCACAACCCAGTTAGTATTGGGAAATGCGATACATGGTTGTCAGACTTTCGGGTCACTATATAGGATGTCAAAGATATACAAATGATAGAGTGATTGCATCCATCATCATCATCATTTTCTTGCCCTGATCCCATTCATTTGGGATCGGCGCAGCATGTCTTCTTCTTTCATACTTCTTGATTGCACCCATATTTCTTAATAGTTTTCCACTCTTTCTGCCGCACTCAGAGAGCTTTAATGATTACTTAGGCCATCACTAAGTTAAGGTTTTGACAGTTTTGTCATACAAACGTATGTCAAATCTTTACTAAGTAACGGCTTAAGTAATCATTAAATATCTCTGAGTACCGCAGTTAGTTTCAGTTATAGAATCTAAAAATATGAAACTAAGGTCGTTGTGCGAGTGAGTTTGGTTCAAGTGGGTATAGTTTTAATTTCAATACGATTCGGCCTTTTTGAAGGCAAGAGTATCGTCCATACTGCTAAGAATGTTGGCATTCATTGCTGTTGTATTATTAGCATTATTTTTAGATGGTGGAGATCAAAGGAACAGTGCTGCAGTTATTTTGTTTTAATATTGACGTTTAATAGGCTGGTCATAAAATTATAAGAAAATGGAGTTTTAATAAACCATCTTTTTTAGAAGTTATGGTTAGAGGTAATGTTAATTATCGTTCCTTTAATTTAAAATCTTCGACGTGAGACAGACTTCTGGTGTTGATTTTTGAGTCGTGTTTTTGTTTATAATGTTATTTTCGTATTTATTTTTATTTTGTGTTGTGAACTAAGAAATTGTTTATACGTGTAAGTAAAAATATGACTGAATTTATATGGAATTACTGACCTATACATAAAATTTATCCTCATCTCGATTAGTTTGAATCCCCTTATTATGTGTTTATTTAAACAAATTATTTGAAGTCAATTAAATCATAAACCACATTGTGATGTGGACGACTTTGTTTCTGAACTCTTTTTTTTGTATTTTTTAAATCTTATACTTCTTAAAGTAGGTACCTTTATAGTGATATAAGTAGTATAGTAACTTGAGCTTGCCCGTTGTTGCCAGCCGTTATTATATTTAGCAGCAACAAGTGAAAACTAATATACGTTATATAGGTTAATCTGTTTGTCTGTCCGTCTTCAAATAGTCTTCCCCAGCGCTTTCAACAGTTTCGTAACGAAAGTTTTGTGTTGTAAAGACTTTTTGTTTGGTTACATTTAATTTGGTCAGTTTATAAAGTTTACAAAACATTACATCACGCGTGTAACCCCTGAAGGGTTAGGCAGAAGTATACCTAATAGTAGGTAGACACACCAACATTTCGCCAGTTATGTTTAAGCTCTGTGTGCTAGGGGAGCAAGCCTATTGTCATCAACCGGGCACAAATCCAGTCTCCGTAGCGGATACTGAGAAATTCTTGATGAAAAACCCAGTAGCAATTTACCAGACTCGGGAATCCAACCCAGAACTTCATGCACAGCAGTCGGGATTACGACCACTGGACCAACGAGGTAGACTTAAAAAATAAAGTAGATTATTTTTGTAATGTTTATTAAAAGTTAGCAAAAATGTATTTTTACTAGTACTTGCCGCACTCAGAGATATTTAATGATTATTTAATTATTAAGCCGTTACTTAGTAAAGACTAGACACACAAAACCTTCACTAAAGTGTCAAAATCTTTGCTAAGTAATGGCTTAAGTAATCATTAAACGTCTCTGAGTGCAGGAGTAAGCATAATAATATGATGTATTTAATCAATCCAATATGATCTCAGCCTTTTTAGGCACTCAGTAGATGAGTAGAGTTCTACATTCCTGTCCAATACTGCGTAGAGAAAAGGTTTATTCTATTTTTGTTATTTAATTTAGTTTAATTTATTGTTATTTATTTATTGTTTAAAACTTAACAAAAGGCAATGCCTCCTTCGACGCGAAATCACCTTTTTTGCTAAGGCATTTCATTAAAGTGCGTAGTACAGTCGGTTACGTTTACATGTCATTCATCGGAGGTAACTGAAACTCATTAGTAGCACTAACCCTGCCTCGGGTCATTGCCTCTTTCTCTTGGCCATAGAAAAATGATGTCTGCGACCTGCGTTCTTAAAACTACAAAAAAATAACAAGTTTTTAAATCTTGATTTTTTTATCGTAAATAAGTTTTTATTTATTTTTGAATAGATTTTTGTATAAATTATGCCTTTTAACGTTGCCGAAAAGTTAGTGACGTCAGTAATCTAACTACTGAAATATAAACATCAATAATAATATAAATAAATAATAAAGTCAGGGAAACAAAATTGTGTAAAATTAACTTGTGGACTTTCCCAATTCCTCTATAGAAAGCAAAGTAAACATTTCATGGAAAAAGTACGCGTGTAGAATACGTTGTTTTTCATATTTTGATTTTCTGAAGGAAATATTAATAAAAATAAACCGATAATATTATAAAAGCAGAAAGTGACTCATAGACAAACTGTAATCAAGGACATTTGAATATATTCTGATCTACTGATATAATACTCAAGAAAGCAGAAGAGAAATATTAAACTTAAGAATGTAAACGTATATGAAAGCTATCAAATATTTACATCTGTGAATCTGTGATCATAAATATTGAATGGATTCAATAAATATGTTAGCACAAGATATTGTGCAAAAATTTCACCTTGGAACGGTAAAAGCGCTTTTTGTTCTATGCACATGTTTTATTATGTATAGTATATCTATTACGTTTTCACATATTTCTTTGAAATGGTTGACTCAGTACTGACTAAGATTTATCATCACTAATTACAATGACAAAGATGTCTGCCCTCTAGTGTCTCTTGCAGCATTGTGGTTTCTCAAGATTTGTAATAACTACGTACAATTTAAATATGAATAAATTAAAAAAAAAAACGTATTGTCCATATCTTTAGTAAAAGTAAAAAATGAAATTACACAATTTTGTTTCCATCAATACGTAGGTACAGTTAACGTCGTAAATGTTTACATTTTATTTTCCTTACATATTTTTTTTTGTTATAAAAACTCTTATCAAATTTCAAACATTGACAACGCTAACAAAATAAATAAATAATTCAAAATCAATTACTCAATATACGTGTCCACCCAATACGCGTGTGTTAGAAGCACCACCGACTTATCAGACAAGAAATGACTTACCCAACTTACAGGGAACAACTTATAACTGAGGTTTGTAAGGAACTCCTTCTTCTGAGGGTCGTACATGTCTGAAGGTTTGAATCCTCTCTTCGTGATCAAGGTGCTGTTGACGCTCGAAGAACTCTTGGTGTCATCAAAGCTATCCTTGTGAATGATCCTGTCGTTAATCTTGTGAATACTCGACATTTTGTTTGAGGAAAACTGACTTTCGCTTATCGTCATCATTTTGACTTTTTTTTTCACTTGACACTGTCACTTGTTTTTTTTTTGCTGGTCAGCTGGTTCTAGAATGATTGGAGAGATATTTGTGACGTTGAGTGTACCTTATTTTTTTACGGATGAAAGAGTGTTTTTATTTTAATTGACACGGTATCGCGACGTGTGTGTCAATGGACTGCGAGGGACTGAATGCGGACTTGCGGAGTGACCGCCCGGGCGGCATGACTTGCGCAGGAGTTGATGTAGGTAAACGGCGTAGAGGCTGGCTACGTGAGCTACGTCAGTGCTACGAAACTTTTGGGTTATTTTTATTAATATCTGTAATTGTTGAAAGCAATGTGAAATGCGTTGTTTGTGTAATACCAAATATGTATGTAGGTACCTAAAATAATAAATAATTGTTGAAGGAAGTACTGGTTTTGGTCTCTTAGTAGTCAAGCTGCAAATATGAAGAGTAATATTTTTTTTTCTGCAGAGCAATTTATCTGTTATTTCATATTACTTATAATAATAATACTTATTACTTCATTAGATTATTTTTTTAGTAGTCAGTTTCGATTTTTAAGGACAAGAATTTTTCAAACATGATGGCTTAAAAAAGAAGTAACTGAATGTCATGCATGCTCGTTTTCACTAACTACTTATAAGTTACACGTACATGTGGTTGTACTGTTTCGAAGAGCAAATAGGTCGGAACCAGACTTTACTTTTAGGCATCTCCTTTAGTGAAAGCAGGCAGTGGACTCACATCATTTCAATATCTTCTTCTTCTACAGAGTAAGCTATAAATTAGTCATCCGAAATTACTGCCACATAAACGCTAACACATTAGGAAAATTTAAGCTTTCCTAGAAACTTCACTCGCGTTCAACGTTTTATAGAACTATCAAACTATTTATAAGGAGAACCAGATGTTTAACGAGTAGTTTTAGAAGCAGCAGTCGATTGAGAGTAAGTGTTCTTGTATGATTTACTGAAGCTGTGACCTGGAAAACTCTTGCTAAAACTAATATATTTTAAAGAAGAAATATTATTTTTTTTGTTTGTTACGATTTAACTCAAAAACTATCTGACCGATTTCAAAAATCACTATTGGAAAGCTAAATTATCAGCAAATAACATAAGCTACATTTTATCCTCGTATTCTCTCAAGAACGGAAACTACGCGGGTAAAACCGCACGCAGGCCCGGCTAGTATTGAAATAAATGCGATTTTTCAACTCAGTCTCAGTATGACACTGACTGACGGACACTCCGATTTATGTGGAATTCGTTCATGGATAAAGATTGATTTATCTTAGTTTAAAAAAAAACATATCTTGGTCTAAGTGCCTGATCCTCTCAATATTTAGTCATTAATAGATAAAAATAGGGCACTATACAGGTGGAGGGCAAGAGATCTCGCGGCCGATCACCAAGTCGCTGGACTGACCTGATTAAGATAGTTACTAAGTCCACCATGGTCCAGTGTACTCGCAATGTATCCAACCAGGCAAAAATGGAAGCACATAGCTGAAAAAGCAATTCTCGGGGGACTCAACGACCTTCCAAACATCTCTCCGTGTACCTCGTCTGGGCAACCACGACCACTCTGACAAGAGTGTATCGACTAAGAAGAGAGAGAGACAGGCTATCGTTTTCCAATTCAAAGGGCCTAGTTAGAATTCGCTCTAAGTATCATCTAAACTATTCTGGGTTAAGTTGGGTAGTTTGAAATCATATGAGTCCCAATTTAGGAGATTGCTATCGGCTGAGGAAGGAGTAGAGGATCATTTGACCTCGTTATTGGAAAAAATCTACATTTCCATACCTTTAGCCCGTATATCTATTGCCATTTGGTAGGACGCAGTTGCATTAAAAAAAATCGATGTGGGGGGGTGTTTATAATGATGTACTGAGCACATGGTAACAGCTTTCGTGTCGCTGTTCTTTCCACCCTGTATATAGGTAAGTATTGATAAGATCTTATTTTAGTCTTTTCTCTGTAGCAATGTTCTAGATTTTAGCCAAAACGAAAACAAGAATCAAGGTTTCAAACATGAAAATACTACACACGATTCATCATTCCATCAATGCAACGCAACTACGCGAGATCTAAACACACAACCCACCTTTTATCCGTGCCAAACTCAACTTCAACAGTTGTAAGCTCTTATTGTAATGCAATAAGGTTCAATTTCGTCTGTACAATAGTCTTGACGTAAGTAAAACGAAGAGAGTGCGATGTACAGAAATAATTTTGTGAAAAATTCTGTTCCTGACCGAGTTGCGATGTTTTTCAGTGCTTTTAACGATTATATAGCTGTATATTTGTAATTGTTTTTTCAATTTCTCATTTCAGGGAATATTTCGAGGTGATGTAATAAATAAACTTTTTGGTTAACCAACTATAATAGCACCCTACAGGTTTTGAATGAGGCAAACGACAGAGCTATCGTAGTTGCTACGTACTGGTCTAACAACATCTGAGTCATCAATTCTAAAACAAGATTCAGACTCCGTGGCTGCTACTGATAAATTCCTTATGGAAAAACCAAATAACACTGTTGGGAATCGAACCCATTACCGACTCGCGACCAATAGACCAATGAGGCAGTTTACAAATTAACATCTGTAATGAATCGCCACATTGCACAATAGATCTATACCAATTAGCGCGTATGCCAGAAAACTGCAATAAACTGTACACACAAAATGTGCAACGTTTAACTCAACATATTAATTAAATTTATAATTCATAAAACGCAACAAGATCTCTTCGAATCCGGTCAAATCTAGGTCAGTTTTAACTAACAAATTATACGTTATAATATTTATTAGAACAATTTTGTACCTAAACAAATAATTCACTTTGAATCATCGCCGACTGGGTTTTTAAAACTTGGATGAATAAACAGTGCAACAGTTGCTTAAACTGATGAAATAGTTTAAACATGGATTTAGGTCATTTGGAGGAAGCGGTTTTAATTAGTAATTTTTTCAGAAGATTAGTGTCACTTCCTTCGGTTTATCTTTGCTAGAAACTAATTTTTAATTTGTTTATTTTTCTTCCACAAATAAAGACCATCAGAATGTAATATATGATGTATATAACTTAAACAGGGTGAAAGGACACACACATGAAAATGGTTACCACGCTCAGCTGTTTATTTTTTTAAATTACTTTTTAATTTTTTTTTGGTAGTGGGGGCTTCAGAATGATGTACTGAGTGCATGGTAACCGCGTCATCAACTATTTTATTTGTGGGAGACTGGTGCCTAAACTAAGCCGAGACCTATAATACAAATCAGATTTTTTAACCAAATAGGCAAACTTATAGTAATAGCACTTATGAATTGAGCATAGAGCTGCGACGAGTTTCCATGGAGTTCCTTGCCCCTTCTTCTCCATAGAGAACTACGCTTTCGAATGGGTAACTACAGTACTTTCACAAGTTATTATGCCTTATGATTATGACTGTAGCTTCGCGTTACTATCTGTTTTGTTACGGTTTTCTTACATTCAAAGTGCCTGTAATGGTCTAATTGAAATAAATGCTTTGAGTTTGAGTTTATCATTAGTCAAAGCAACAACATCACACAAGCTATAGCCATAGAGATAAATAATCAAAGCTTTTTTTGTAGATTTAAAGAATTGTAAAACAAAACACTAAAATCGTAACGTAATTTGCACCCGTCGAAGTACAACGCTGAAAAAATAAAAACTGACTAAATAAGCAACAGATGAAAATATGAAAAGACAAGGTTAAAGTTAACGTGTTCAAAGGTCTCTTGGACAATTAACAATGTTTTGTTCATTTTTTTTGAATAATTACCGACTGCATCCGTAAAGTCTTTGCAAACGTTCCCATTTAAAACATCATTTTGTCTCCGTTAACTCCAAACTTTTGACAGCAGCAATATTTTAAACACAAGGCTCTGAATATTTAATGCTGCAAGATTCAGACTAAGGACTAATGTTTATCTTCTATAAAGATGTCAACAAGTACGGATGGAGGACTGTGTGAAGGATGATATGGCTAGAAAGGAGGTGACTGCTGACATGACGAGTAATAGAGAAGTATGGAAGAAGAAGACATACTGCACCGACCCCAAGTGAATTGGGATCAGGGCAAGAGAATGATGATGATGATGAGTGTTGTAAACAAGTCATAGTTCTCGGGTAGGGCCTTCAATTTATCTAGTCCGTGACCTGAAGATCCACCAGCCACAGTCTAGATAAGTTAAAGTATAAGACAAACAACCCAAATGTGAGATGGTCCATATCACATCAGGTTGCTTCTATCACTAGAATGCAAGTGACAGGAGGTAATAAATCTTAGCAACATTAATTGAGAGTGAAACTTCATCGGAAATCGTTTGGCAAGAAAACAAATGACACATTTGCTTCTAGAATTTGTTCGTGTTTCTTGTAAGTCATTACACTGGCAAGTATTTTGTTTGTGGCATTGAAAGATGATTGTCGTAAGCGTTAACCGCAGCGGCATAGACATTGTGTTGTTTATGAAAATGGCAAGAAGCGGAATGGCAAGTGCCTAAGGGCCAATATTGAGGTAAGCTAGGAAATCGCTTTATGGAGCTCAAATGGAGTTGGGCAGGATACCTAGCTAGAGGTGGTGGTGGTAGGTGTGGAGTAAAGCTGTGAAAGAGTGAAGTCCAAAGAAGACAAAGAGAAGTGACATTGTTGCCGTTGCGGGAATATCCTCTATGAGGCTGGGATTTGCTTTTTGAGGACAAGCCTAAAACACAAGTTAACCTATTCTGAAATCTATAAATTATGTAGAGTACGAGTAAGTTATATCGGCAAGCCGAGCATCTTGGTTTGTATGAAAGTACTGCAGTATCCTCTACTTCAAGGGTTTTCATAGAGTTGAGTCGCCTTTGATAATTGTTTCTTTAAGATGTCAAATGTGGCAATACAGTAAGAAGATATGAGTCAAGATTCAGTCTACTAGGTATGAGTAATATTTAAGAAATGTGATGATATACTAGTCTGCATTTCACCAATTATCACCCAGGCTGCCTGCTGATGACTAACCAGTTCATGCCTTCCAAAAGAAATACATTATGGTCAGTCAAAATTGATTCGCGGCCATAATATGTCTGTATTTACAGATAAAATACTCAATAGAGCCCTCTAAGTCCATTTAATCATGAAAAAGCCATATTCGTTGACCTGCAAATAGGAAATTCTAACATTTTATTTTCGCAGGCTACTCTACCCTACGTGAACAACCCGAACAAGTAAAACATCAATCCAGAAAAAAATACAAAATAATTCAGCGGGTATCATCTTCAATTCCACATTATAAATAATCTTTTATAATATGCCAAGGACGTCATATGACGGTCAATCAATGATTCCATTAATCCACTGGCAATTATTTACTGAAATCTTGAAACATTGTTTTGTCTACAAAAGGAACAAAACCGCAAAAAATATAACAGAACATAGTCGTCCAACTCATTTAATTTTTCGAGTAGTAATTAGTTTGTTACTTCCTCTAAAATAGGTATGTATTTGTGGTCAATTAAAAAGAAATTGTATGTGGATAGACAGAGCGTTTGTAAGTTTGCGTCATATTTGTTTTTATTGTGGTTTTATATTGTGGGGAAAAGCCAGCTCGGATTCCATTCACTTATTACGCAGTAGTAAGACAAATAGTTAAATGACAATGTCCTATTATTATGTAGGAATTAATGCCCTATTATGGGTTTTACTATCAATAAATTAGAGAAGTAACTTTAAGTACCTAAGTATTTCATTTATCAAAAACCTACAGTGTAAAATGATTGGAAAATGCTTTCTTATAATTCCCAGCAACGTCGACAAAATATTTAGGACTATCTTCCGTGTTTCTTTTTAAATACTTGAGTGATACGCCCGTAATAAATGACTGTCACTAAAATGTGTCAGCCCGGAACAATACTGCCCACTCAAGAAAACAATAAAAAAACAACATGGCCGCCTGTCAAACACCTACGCGGGAAAATTTAGGAAAAATGCACTTCTAATACCAAAATGCACTTGATTTTCACTAGTAATTAAACGCACGCAGTTTTAATTTTATTTTTAGTTGAATAAAGACCGTATTTGTATGTATTTGGGGCGCGGTGTGTACCTCGCGCGGAGATTTCTCACAAACTAAAATAAGTACTGAAACATCATTGCATAATACGCAGAAAAGCTCCAGGGTGCAGTGACCATGATGTGGGAATTTTCACGGATATTCTCAAAAGAAAGTATATAACCGAGTAACCGACTACACCGGCTACATTCTATTCAAAGTCATAAGTAAAATCTATTTTTGTACATTGTGTGTCAATTTGGTATGAGTTTCCGGTACCGAACTCAAACCCAAAGCATTTATTTCAATTAAACCATTACAGGCACTTTTGAATGTCAGAAAAACTACAGTCACAGTCATAAAACATAATAACTTGTGAAAGTACTGTAGTTGCGCATTCCCTAGCGTAGATGTCTATGAAGAAGAAGGGCAAGAAATTCCATGGACACTCTTTTAAAAAATTCGTTAATTCTCCTTAGCGTGTCGATAGCAATCTAAATTCAGTCTGCGCAACTTGGCTACTAGTTTTGCTCTTTCAGTAGCGTCTATCAGTTCTTGTCATGAATTCGCTCAATCAAAAATTACCTTTAACGTAAATGTGATTATGGAAGAATTTGATGAATAGCTTAGTGTTAAAAAGCTTATACAGTCCCTTACGTAGAGGATTTCTTCCGTGATTATCTGGAGCTCATAACAATGAATAAATAATTAGTACGAAAGATATCCCGTAAGTTATTTTATTATGCCTTGATAGTTGTGATTGTGACTGTGGCTTCGTTTTGTTTTTTCTGACATTCAAAAGTGCCTGTAATGGTCTAACTAAAATTAATGCTTTAAGTTTGAATTTGAGTTAAAAACCGTGAAACCGAGTTTTCAAAGATTTAATAACTACAGTGTTTGTTTTTATGAAATATAAAAGCTGTAATAATATCGCACTTTAAACCCACCCACTCAACTATTTACCTACATATGTACTTGTAAGTACCTATAAGATTATGCAGACGTGACTTTAGACTTGTAAGGAACACTCATTACTTTGTTAGATCGATGAATAGCAGCCGTGAGGCTAAACTGTACCCATGCCGATTTTATTAGATCATCTACCTATAGGTAAACCATGAATGTAGGTAAGTAATGTTACTATCAGTCATAAAACTTATCGTGCAGCTGCAGTATGCACTTGGTCCCCGACATCATCTATTCTATAGACTTTCGTCCGACGAGACGGCGGATTTCGGTGTTACGCACTCAATCTAAGAGGGTTATGCCGAGCATGGCTCGATCCTTGACCCTTTGTGTAAGAGAATTCTTAAGAAGAATTGAGTAGATTTTGCGGTTTTGATTTTGACATAACGGCGATTTATCCAGTCGTGACCAGATATACCAATACCAGTTATAATTTATGGCCTTATGGGTAAATAGTTAGAATCCTACTATCTCTTTCTACATATAAACTTATTCAACCTACGAAATATTAATCCTATTTCGTTTGTTTTCAGAAAACCTAACAAATTTCTCAAGACAGTCTCTCAAAAGTCCAAAATGGCGGCCACCCCAGTTGGACCAATCGTCTGCCAGCATCTAATTTGGTCCGTTCGGCCGGCGCGCCGCAGTTTCAACATCCAAACACAAGCGCTTAGCATTATTTACAATTCAAACATGAATTCAATTCGTGCATCAACAGGTTTACTGTGAGTCTTTGACTCTCTAGGGTTTTATAGGCACACGGGTATTTCCATAATTACGGAATTGTTTGTTGTGTTGTGTCCTAGGATAAAAAATTCTAAGACATGTGACAATCTAACAACCCGCACTGGGCCCGTGGGGTAGATTATAGCCCATACCCTTTTATTTTTTTGGAGGGTAAGAATTCATTAAATGACTTCTCCCGCTCTGGGTAGAGCGGTAGGGAGTGTCAGACTTCTACTGACTAAAAACCACCCATGTTCCTTCTTAGTTCTTTGTGTCGAGGTCGCGGTATCTCTTTCAAACCACCCGCAGCCCGCCATACCCTTTCATAGAAAAGAGGCCTGGAGTCCCAGCAGTGGGAACATTATAGGCTGATTATGCTTATGCTATGTTATGCGAAATTATTGCGAAGAGGTAGAGGTGGGTGATTAACGCGGGTTTTGCCTAGTCATTTTGAAGCGCACTCATCTTATACCGGGGTAAAACCCATAATATATTCTACTAGCTATTAGACTGCCTCGTTGGTCTAGTGGTAGCAAGTCCTAGGTTTGATTTCCAGTTCGGGTAAAGTGGTAATGGATTATCCCACCAGGAATTTCCCAGTAGCAGCCATTGTGCCATAGTTGATAACAATTGGGATGTTTACTGACTAAAAAAATATGATTCTAATTAGTCCGTCTGTTAGATTATCGAAAAATATTGGATACGTATTTTTTGTTATATCAAATCAATAAAAATTGACGAAGATAAAACTCGTCAAAGATTTGAGTGGGGGTCATGACGTCACTCACCGGTAAAAAATGTCATACTAATGACTTAGAATATGACGTCACACGAGTTTTCAAAGCACTGTATCATCTTCATTGTTTGTTTACGTGAAAAAAAATAAAATACGTGTCCAATATTTTTTGGAAATCTATCTGACGGACTAATTAGATTTTTTTTGTTGACTACCCTATTGGCTCCTCGGGCTCTAGTACAAGGAACTTTAACATAACGGGTGAAATCTGGGTGTACTATTAATTACACGTCTGCGTAACCCTTCGGGTATCATAGGCGTGATGTTTTGTTTTAATACTAGCTAGACATTGGATGTTACGAGCCTCATATGGAGGTTCCTCATCACGGAAAATCCACTTGAGAAACAATATCAAAGAATCTATTTCATCATCATCTGCAACCGGTAAGACTGGAAACCGACCCCAATTTTGCGATAAAGGCTAGACTGATTAAGGTTTTTTTTGCAATAATGTATTTTTACTTTTTACCCAACCGGTCCGAAGTGCTTGAAATACAATTTAATGACAAAAATGGGTAGGCCTTTAGTGTGGGACGCAACTTGCGTCGATACTCTTGCGCCATCGCATCTTCCAAGTACTTCGTGTTGTGCTGGCGCCGCCGCTGCGGCTGCGAAGAACCTCAAGCGGCGCAAATATGGATATACCTTTGTGGAAACTATATTTTCGATCCGTTTGGGGTTGAAACTCTGGGGCCGTGGGGTCCTAGTGCCCACAGCCTTTTTAAGAAAATTTTTAAACGCCTTGTTGACGCTTCCTCTGACCCAAGGGCTGGCTTTTTCATTGGCCAGAGGCTAGGTGTTGCCATACAACGTGGCAACGCTGCCAGTCTCTTCGGCACTTTTCCTGCTGACAGCGTTGAGGAGGAGAATTGGATGCCCTTATAATTTATATAGTTAGTTTCTATTTAGTTTAGTTTATATATTTTGTTGTTATGTTTAGTATAGTCATCATCATCATCAGCCTAGCCTTTTCCCAACTATGTTGGGGTCGGCTTCCAGTCTAACCGGATGCAGCTGAATACCAGTATTTTACATGGAGCGACTGCCTATCTGACCTCCACAACCCAGTTAATACTAGGTAATACGATACTCTTTAGTAAGACTGGATGTCAGAATTTCAGGTCACTGACTACCTGTAACGACTGCCAAAGATCTATATATTATGGCAGCCGGGACCAACAGCTTTACGTGCTTTCCGAGGCACGGAGGAAACTCGGTATGTCGGGCGGTCACCCATCCACAGATCGACCTAGGCAAGCACAGCTTTACCTAAAGACCGACTCGAGTGGCAGTTCTTATTAAGCCACGAGCTCCTCTAGTATAGTCATAATTATTATATAAAATAAATGTATTATGACAAAATGTTTTCACGGCCAGTAGACTGCAGTTTACTATTCAGTCAGTATTTGTATTGTTTCAGTACTACAAAACGGGACCTTCAGCTTATTTACGCACATGAACACTCGATGCATTTCCGTCCTACTCCCTAAAATGTTTACATTGTAAACCTCGTCAGACGTAGAACACGTAGTGTTCCTGCAAGGTTAAGGTACCTACCTACCTAGTTACAATGATGCTTCATACACTGCTTTTTTTTTTTTTTTGGTGGGTGGGAAATCATCAAATAACCCCTCCCGCTCTTGGGTAGAGCGAAAGGGAGTGTCAGACTTCTACTGACTAAAAACCACCCATGTTCCTTCTTAGCCCCTTCATGTCGAGGCCGCGGTATCCCTTGCGAACAACCCGCAGCCTCGACAGGCGTTGGCCCTTGCGGGCCCCTTCCATGTTGCTGACATCTCTTTGAGGAAACCGCGCGTAGAACACGAACGGACGGTGATCTTACCCATCACTCACCGTCCACAGGCCCGCGTCTACGGTGGCCGGAAGCCATCACGTGGCCCCCGACGCCCGGATCGCCTCCCGCGGCGGCTGGGACGAGAGGTTCTCTCCCTCTCACGTCCGCCACCTCCTTCGCTAGCATCACTGCTTCGCAGAAGGAGGCGACGGCGTCCCATTCCTCCTCGCCCCGGACCATGGCTTGCACCAGGGCCGGACGCGAGATGTCGCCGCCGCTGATCGCCGCTACGAGAACACGGCGGGGCTCCGCCTAAGCGGGACACACCTCCACGGTGTGCTCCACCGTGTCCTCCGGCCGATCCTCACAATGGTGGCATCCGGGCGTTTCCTCCCGCCTGATATCCACTGCTTGACATAGGACATAGATTGACTGAAGGCCTATGCTTTAGCCAATCTTTGTCTCACCCTGGTTTTATCTGGAATGGAAACCAGTAAAACCGTGCAATGGACACAGCACAGTCACCCATTTCACTGCCGCTTTTATGGATAATCCATGAGGACTTTTACACATTACACGGTCCGGTCAGCAACTGAAGTAGCTTATCATTTCGGAATTTCAATTATTTTATGTACAGCACTCCACACATAACACAACAAACATAACATCACGCCTGTAACCCCGAAGGTTTAGGCAGAGGTGTACCTAATATAGAACACCCACATTTCGCCAGTTATGTTTAAGTCCCATGTAATAGGGGCGAGCCTATTGCCATCAACCTGGCACAAATCCAGACTCCGTAGCTGTTACTGATAAATTCCAGATGGAAAAAGCCAATAACACTTTGCCCGACCCGGGAATCGAACCCGGGACCTCATGCTCAGCAGATTATATTTATCTTATGAAATATTTAAAAATTCTTTAAAATATTTCATAGTCTTCAATAACTGTTGTTAGCAAGATACATATATCTAACTGGTTTTTATTAAAAAACCTGCTTTGAAACTTATAGTAGTGTTAATCTACTTCTGATGCTGACCGTACATGCCTAGACCTTAGCCTCCAAGCTTCGCCGCTGACAAATAAGGTCCTGAAGTCAGAGAAGCGATGATTAAGACCTAACTGACCAGATGTAGCCCAGCCACCTGTCACCTGCATTGTTATTTCTTTTGTCTAGACACACTTGATATCATCATGACCAATCATGACTAATCTAGCTAAACAAACACCTAACCGTAAAGCTGGCATTGTCATCACAACTCCATATTAGCTGTGAACGCCCTGGGTTAGGTACTTAGTAGCAATACACCAAGTGGCCTACCAAGCAGGATTGTACTATTCTTGTTCCAGTGTATAAAAGAGATCGCGCTAGACACCCTGTATTACTACGAGTATGTCGTTTTCTTACACTGGAATAATATTACAATCTGCTTTAAGGACGCGTTTGTAAATCTGACTAAAACTTTAAAAAATAAGTAGTTTTTCGGTTGCTGTTGCGGCAAAATGGAACAAAACCAAATGCAACCAATAATTACCACATATAGATTACTTCTTCATCTTCAAATGGTATTAGCTTTTTTTTCGAAAATGTTGGATTATGATACTGTAAAAAAATATTTCCGGTGCCTCTCCACACAAAATTAACGATATCGTGTTGAGTTTAGGATCAGTTTTCTTCTATTTAATAACATAAATTTATATATTTAAAAATATTTTATGTAAGAATTGTTCAACTCGAAATGGTATTAAAAAAAAATATCAAAATGTTACATTCCAACTCAGAAAAAAAATAAAATCGCATCTATATTTTCTACAAATTTTGCTTAATCGCGTGAATCTTATAGGCTTGAGTTACGGGTTATTTTACTTGTCACTGTCTTGATTTATTCCACAAAAATTTTGTAATTTAATATTAGTCTGCGCTCGGTAACGTCATGGTAACCCCGCTGGTGCAAATGTATCTACGGTCACTAACTCTTTTTTAACCGACTTCAAAAAGGAGGAGGTTCTTCATTCGTCGAATCTTTTTTTCTTTTTCTTTTATATGTTCCCCGATTACTCGAAGATGGCTGGACCGATTTGGATTATTATTTTTATGTTTGAAAGGGTATACTTCCCCGGTGGTCCCTTGATCATCAAGTCAGGATCTGATGATGGGATCCTTGAGAAATAGAAAGAACTCTTCAAATTTTATAGGCATACTTGAAGCGATTTGGGTTTTTCTCAGAGAGTTTCAATTTGGTGAAGATCTGATGAAGAACTTCAGAGATAGACAACGGAACTCCTCATTATATGATAGCGAATGAACTGGGATTGCTGAAATCCCACGTCTGTCTATTGTTTACACCAGTACATAACATAACACCACGCCGCCGCCCGGTACGCTGTGAAGGGGTAAGCACATGTGAACCACTAAAAAGTGAAAATAAAAACTTTATAACAAAAAATAAAACCGACTTCAACAAAAAATAAAACAAAAAAGTGAAAAATAAACTTTAAAAGAAAAATCACCTTCTGAAGTCGGTGGCAAAAAAACTATTAAATAATTAAATACCAGATTAATGAGTGGTTGCTATTTTAAAAATAAAATAAAATGGCGGAAATTAGCCAGGCCAAATTTTAATAATACAAAGTCCTTTCCTCTAGAAGGATTTTATTCCCCGAAGGGGAAAGTATCCCCAAACTACCAACACATTTTAAGTACCCTATTCCGTAACAGTAAAGCGAGTGATAAAATAAACGTGCATCCGCGCACGTACGTATTCGTTTAATCATGTAGAGCCTATCGAGCTACGTTAAGCTTATGCATATTTTTAAAAACCTAATACAGTATGATAAGTTAGGATCTAGATTAGCACCGATCTAATTAGCTAAGGCAAAGGCTTGGAGAGTGGAACTGACCATCCTGAATATGCTCCACACGAACTCATCAAAATATGTAATAAGAAAATTATTCTGTCCAGATGTAGATACTTGTTGCATAATGTGTGCTCATTACTCTTCTCGGTTCATTGTGAAATACTTGAAATAGACTCAAATTCTCAATAATTATCAACCAAAAAGAATTAAACTCTTCACAAAAATACGTGTTTAAAATTAGAAACATATGGCATCTGTTAACTGAAAACATTTGTAATCGTTTTACTAAACGGTGTTATCAGAATTGGGTGAAACAAACACTTTAGACTGGTTCTGTAGGAAATAAAAGCTTCATTGAAATAAGCGAAGCTTTTCCGAAACAGCTGTGATGAGCTGTGCTTCATTTCAATCCCCGTCAGTAGTCAGTCGTATTAGCAGAGACCTCCTTGTTGCAGATACCTATGTCTAAGCAGGAGAGAGAGGAGATGAGAGGTCACCCCTTATACGACCTACTGAAAGTTTTATGCTGCAATTCTTACAAGACAGCTTGTTAGTCAAATAGTAAATTCTTAAGGCTTTGTTCCTACAGCTGCGCCTGGTATCTCCATCATGGAGATGGTCAGGTTTTTTAGATTGCCGTACCATCGATCTATGAAGGGAGATAGAGCAACTGTGTCAAAACGGTCAGGTTCGGGACTGTACGAAATTACAACGAAAAGTACATATACACTGGGATACTCGCTGTAGACATTCGGACACGTTCTCATATTGATATTTACAGGTGAGCACCGTCCAAATACCTGCTGTAACACACAGGTACCTGACTCTCACCTCCCACGTGAAAAGGGGCACTATTCTTAGCTGAGCATAGCGCAGAATTGCCAAACATATCCACATAGTAATATGTAACAGTCGTCATGCTGTCTCTCCTAATGGACGTAACATTTTGTCACCTTGCTGTTGTTTACTTCAACGATTTTGTAGGAAGTTGTTGGCTCTAATTTATTACTATGCATTAGGTAATGCCGACATGGAAGCGACTAAAACTAACGACTAGGTAATTTCTCGCTCGGGTGTATGTAGCCAATTACTGCTCTGGGGCAGAGATCTTGTGGCTTACCCTACTTTGGCCTAGTGTACCTGCAAAACAGCGTACACTTACTAACTCCCTGCTTCTTACGCAGTTTAGTTAAGTAGGTACTTGGTTTATGAGCTGTAAGCACCTAATATTTAAAGTGTGCTCTTCCATCTTTCAACGTGAAAAGATGTTTGTGCAAGTGGGGCTGCTGAGCCTAGGAGAATAGATTTAGGAGGCAGATAGATTTAACGCAAAGCTGAATAGCTTTGCGTTAAATCTATCTTCCTCCGGTCAGGTTTTTTCAGTTGCAACCCGAATTTCCGCTGATCTTAAGTTCTGCTCCACCTACTGTATTAGTATTCCATGTTAGTCACTGTAAAGTTGGACCGATGACCTGGTGAAGGTTGCGTGGATCCGCTGGATGTGAACGAGACCGGTCAATTTGGCGAGTGGCGACACTTGGGGAGGCCAATGAACAACAGTCGATGTCATTCGGCTGAAATGATGATGATGACTGTAAAGGAGCCTGAAGAAATGGTAATTTGGTAGATAAATCCATAATAACACGTTTCTAACTGCACAAACATATCGGTTGCACATAGTGATGGGCGGAGGATAAATTCTCGGTGGATAAAAACTCGAGTATTTATCAGAAATGGATAAATACTCGTTATTACTCGTTTTTATCGGATATTTACTTAAAATGATCGATAAATATTATTTTTGCGCATGGGTTGGTTTTTCGTATTGAATGGCTAGTATATTTAGTTGGGCTTTCCAAAACATTACATTAAAATTACGTTATTTGGAAAACAGTAACGAAATCAGCCCTTTAACCTGGTGGAAAGGAATATATGTTCTACGACAAAGTTAAAGAGCGTGAAAGTTAAGGCAGACAGGGACAGTTATGATGAAGATGTTCCATCACCATGTCCAGTACAGACAAATACTGATGAAGAATCAGTGGATTTGAGAGAATCAAGAAGCGAGTTCCAGTTTCTGAATTGATGAATCGCTGCATGCTGGTGGTCAGGATACCCGTTGAAGTCGTGGTCGCTTAAATTATTACTTTAGTCATTTTCTTTGTGTATGTGGCGACAGCGACATCTATCGCAACACATGCGAACTAATTGGCTAATCCTACATCGCGCTATTAACTTTATCTGCGACATTAGCGTACCTATATAGAAAAGCCCGACTTTTTTTTTTTTTTTTTATTGGGACAAGCCCGCCACACTATTCCCAAACTACAAAAAAAGCCCGACTTATATATGTCGGGCAGTTAGCCCACCAGACAACACCTGTCTGGTCGGAGGATCCTCCCTTTTCTATAGGGGATGAGGAACTTTACACCCATTTCCTCATACCCCCCAAACTGGTGACCCCGAGCACGAACGTCAGCGCAGCCTTCGTGCCGCTACTACAAACGTCATCATCACTTCCTCAAGCCTTCGAGCAGCGAGTCATACCGCCACCCAGCAACCACGGCTTCATCGGGTATCCTGACCCCCAGCTTGCAGCGGAAGCACATACCTGGTCCTCAGCCTCATCAGCGACCTTGGCACAGCACTCTGCCCTTCGGCCGGTCAGCAAGCAGAGACACACTTCTCTCCTGGTCAACGCAGCAGCCAGCCACTACGCAGCACTGCATCACTGTACATACTATGCAGCAGCAGCATCACCCCGACACACTGGGGCATCACCGCAGTCAGTTTCGACTCACCGAAAACTATGCGGCATTCGGTTCCAACTCACTAAAACCTCCCACTGGCTTGGCAAGAAACAAGACTCAACCTGCTATCGACCTCCAGTCTTGGAGGGGAGCGATGTGGCGACAGCGACATCTATCGCAACACATGAGAACTAATTGGCTAATCCTACATCACGCTATAAACATAAACCGCGACATTAGCCAATATAGAAAATCCCGACTTACATATGTCGGGTAGTTAGCCCACCAGACACAACACACGTCTGGTCGGAGGATCCTTCCTTTTCTATGGAGGATGAGGAACTTTACCCCCTGTTCCTCATACCCTCCAAATATATAACAATTATTTAAGTATCTCACAAAATACGTATATTTTTTTCTGATTTGGATAGTGATTGGCGAACATTTTCATGATTGGGTGAAATCATTGTTAATAAAGGCTTTTCATAATTGTTAAAGTGATTAATAAAGTACGATACATATCAATTTTTCAGGATTTCATTTATTTGAATTCTTTTGTTTGTAAATTGATAAAATTTACGTTACAAAAAATGGAGATAGTATTTATCCGCTGTTTTGGATAAATACTCAAGTAAAATAGTACATTATGGTATAAGTGTGTAACGTTGGTGATTACCGCTGAGGCGCCATTGAGACCCGAACCGTTAGGTGAGGGTCTTAAGAGAGCCGAGGACGGTAATCATCAATACACACGTGTATCATACGACGTTTTTCAACACATTTGTGAATAAAATAACACAAAAAAATCATTTTCAACTGTTAAAATGAGTTGTGAAAAAAATTTCGCCATGGCGGGAAAAATTAATCAGTTTATAACGTTCTTTAAAAACGGTTCGTTGTCGCAACGCCCACCGTTGCGACAATGATCCGTTTTTAAAGAACGTTTTGTGTTCTGCGACGATGGAACCGTTTTACGTTCTGGGTTCAAACCAATGATATTATAAGTAAAAAGGTGTTATAATATCATTGGTTCAAACAGTCTTCGTTGCACAAACTAGTCTTTCAATTACTTGGTGCAAATTTTTATTTTACACCTATGAAAATAAAGTCGAGAACGCAATGTTGCAACTGTATTTTTTAATAAAGTCACTCGTCGTCGTCGCGTCGTCGACTCGTTGTACGTTCCGCGTTCTACAAAACGAAAACGCAATTCTATTCCATGAAATGCGGTTGCAGAAAAGGAATCACGTTTTCTGCAACCATTTTCGTCGTAGCGAAAACGGTTGCGTTTCGTCCGTCTAAAATTCGACAACGACCCACCACACTTTTGCTGCACACGCATCTAACAATGGCGATCAGCCATAGACTAAAATAATGAGGTTTCTTTTTTTTGCTTTTTGCGGATAGCGTTTTAGCCATGTACAAAATGAGCAATTCAAAGTTTTTTTTATTAAAGAGAAAACAAAAGTTTTATTTATTGAAAACGTATATTATACAAGTTGAAATTATCTATTTAAATTAATAAGTTTTCCTCCGCGCGCATCTAACAATGGCGATCGGCTATAGACTAAAAAATTAAGTTTTTTTTACGCTTTTCGTGGATAGCGTTACAGCCACGTACAAAATGGGGAATTCAAAGTTTTTTTTATTACAGAGAAAACAAAAGTTTTATTCAATAAAAACGTTTAAACAAGTTGAAATTATCTATTTAAATTCGAAGTTGCATGAAATGAGCAAGGAACACAATCTTTTTAGTATCGAAGCTTTTTAAGAACAAAGCATCTCAACCAAAAAAAATTAAAAAAAAACCTATAACTCACTTGTGAATAATGGTAATAAAAAATTCACAGTTTGATTACAGGTGTCATTATATGCCTAATTGCGGTGAAATTAGAGCCACTTTATGAGCAAGTGTGTTGAAAACGGACATTTATGAGTATTTATCCATTTTGAGTATTTATCCGGATACAATCCCAACACTAGTTGCACAACATGAATGCAATAAAACGCTACACTATTAATGTTAATCGCCGCAACTAAACTGCGTTTAAAATAACTGAAATAACCCAGTTAGCAGTTGTCCAGCTGCGCACGTAAACACGCACAAAATGCGCACTTGATGCCAACTAGCGTGTGTTAGCACTATTGTAAGACATGTAGAAGGTTCACTCCGAATAGAATCAAAGCTGGGATACGGGCCTCCGCGAGACTGCGAGGAGTTTGTGGTTCACCACGCAGCAGATCCAAAAACAGTTTATGGATATCGCTGTTTTGGAGTTTCTTGGTAATGGTTTATTTTTACTCCAAGGTTGTTGCAAGGCTGGTTTTGACGCTACGGGTTGTTCGGAAGAGATACCGCGCCCTCGACACTAAGGGCTAAGAAGGAACATGAGTGGGGCTTTTAGTCAGTAGAAGTCGTAGTAGAAGAAGACTTATGAATAATTAATGTTGTTGATGTTGCAAACTCATCACCAGATTTTAGGCTGAGCCAATTAGAATTGTCATCGACACGCTAAGAAGAATATTAATGACTATTTGGTGGAATACGTACATAAACTCACGCCCGTTTCCCATGGTGATAGACAGAAACCACAGAACGCCACCTGCTACGATCCTTACATATTTATTTTGCCTCGTCCACAATCATACATCTGGTCATACATGCACGCCAGGTACGAGTACTACGCACCAGTCCTACTGCTCTGAAAGTTTCTCCAAAGTGGTACCTACTATGATGTAGTGTTATTTTGTAACGTTGCACCTTGCAAGTTACTAATAAAAAGAGTTTAGGTTAAAATGCTTAATGTTAAGAAATCTATGTACACTCAACTATACTATTTAAACATAACTTTAAAACTAGTCTATTATAATACTATTAAATAAACCTACATTTAAATAAACCTTTGAAAATTAGAATAATATAGTACGGAACCTAAGAGACTATTAATCTGTAAAGGTCCTCGCATCTATGTGCCCGTGCATCTCCAAAACGATCGTTTACCGAGGACTCGCGATTCGGGTGAGTTCGGTACGGAAGATGACGAGTCGTTTTGAGAGCACTGTGGGTGACGGCTGTGTCCTTCGCTCCGAAATTATCTAAATAATTTCTTTTATATATACTTCGCGAAATCCCTCTAGGGATTTCCTAGTCTACCCATCAACCTTCGCCACGTTGTGGTCCCAAGGACGCTTGGAAGAGGAGCCCTGCTGCAGGGGGACACCTTCCTACCCTACGCTGAGCTTGACGACGGAGACAGATCCTGGAGCTGGAGCCATTGGTTGCGGACAGCCACCAGAGACAGGAAGACCATCCTCCTGGGAGTCGGTTCAGGCCAGTGTACCCTACCACCTTTAACCTCTGCAATCGAGACGTGAGGCGGCCACGGAAGTTAGGCAAATAAATGATAGGTGAACTATACTTGCTTATTATTTACGAACTCCCTACCTACCTATCTGCTGACACCCTCGTAAAGGGCGAGTGTCACAATTTTAATAGTTTATCATAACAAACAAAGCGCAAGGTTGAGCACCCAACTATTTTATATCCTTTATACATTGTGCCAAAGTTCCAACCGTTGATAAAATGTTCTGCAATATGCTGTCCAGGGTTTTACAATTACATCATCAGATCATAACCCTTCCCTTGTGTACCCTGGATAGTATTGCCTGACCCCGTTCACGCGGGACACCATACAATCGGCTTATTTCACGCCAGTTAGACAGTATTACAAATTCAACTGTAAAATGACTTGATTTCCTAATATTGTATTGTAACTTTCTCCTAATCATTTTCCTAAAAATCCCTTAATTTGTTTACCTAAATATATAAAATATCCCGCTATCTACCAGCACTGCCGTACCACCACGCTGAAGGTTAGTGAGCTAAGCCATATTCGAATTGGTTATTTTTTTCATCGCAGGTGTGAAAAGTAGATTATGCTCTTGGGGGATAAGTCTTCATCTTGGGCTAGCTTAATTGCTCTCAGGATTTTAGTCTTACTTTCTTCGCTTTGTTCGTGAGTTATCTACTATTATCAGCCAGTCTCCGGTTTCGCCACCGGTCCGCAATCTGACCGTACCGGTTTATTCTAGCAACATTTTTGTAGGAATGAGTTTATGTTGAGTGTGATTTAACCTTTTGACCGCCACGTCAATAACGACAATCTGTGTTCTCCTCTACGCCAAGCGTCAAATTCCTTCTTATTTTCGACGTGCCATGCCGTCCATGGCGTCGTGTGCACGTTTCGATTTGACGTCCATAGACGTCCGTGGCGGTCAAAAGGTCGTGTATGTTAGCTATCAATAGTATAGGTACATGCATATGAAACTTCCCGAAACTGACAAATTTCTCCAATCAACCTTGCAGGTAATGCTTTAGCGATAAAGCTGAAAATGTACTAAATAAAGGATGATGGGCAAAAATGTATGGAACCGGGTACCCACTCCAACAGCAATATTTTTTATATGACTGAAAATATAACTCCGAACGGACAATGAACTGGTAAAATACGTCATAGCAGATATTGCACATTATTTTTGCTGTAACTGGTTGTTTCAACTTGATGTGCTGGCGACTGCACATTAATTCTTTTAGGACTGCCCAAGGAGTGTTTTAAGTGTTTTTTTTTAAGTGTCAGTATTGCTTAATCAAAAAGAGGAATAAAAGAGGCAATTAAAATAAACAAATTTTAATTTATTGATATAATAACTAAAAAAAATATTTTACACAATACATTATAATTAGTATTATACCACTATATTATTTTAAAAAATATATTAAAGACCGCGGACTAGCAAATAAAAGTTAACTAAGATATACGAATCCTTTAAGTTTCAAAGGAATATGCTAAACATTTCCAGGGATAATTTAGGTCTTAAAGAAATTCGAGGATCTTGTTTTAATAGTAGGTTCCCTTTCAAGATTAGGCTTTTACATCCCTGATAACTATACCATCTGTTATCCCTCGTTTTTTTTAAGTATAATATAGTAGTTTACAGGTTAAAATATGGCAGTCCATTCAATAATATGATGTAAAAGTGAGAAAAATTGGTCTGAATAGACAAGAACCGAACATGAGCCATCAAAACTATCCATTAAATATAATACATATCATATAATGCTATAATATTATTATAGTTATCGTACATTGATCTGAAAAGAAGCCATTACAGTAGAAAACAATTTTTTATTATTATTTAAAAAAGAGTCTTATCCTAGGCGTAAAACTAGCAGACCGGAGCTAACTTCAGATTACATCCTATTTATTTGTCCAACGTGGGCTGTATACGCTCGGTGCCTGCGCCTCGTTCGCGTTCCCGCCTAAACATGGGCGGCCATCTTTTTGTCGTTGGACAAATAATTCCCATAATGCAAAATTACCTTACGTATAGACAAATAGATGCATGCGTGAACATAGATTATCCTCAAAACGTGTTTAATCAACATAATAATTCACACACAATATGATTATACCTCGATGATTATTTTGTGATACAAAATGGCGGAGCAATCGTTTGATATGCCATTTTTTTTAATTAAATACAATCACCTGTTTGTCTTTAGAGCTCTTTGAATGTAAAATATTCATTCTGATTATAGTTTTTCGCCGCCTTTGTGCAATATAAATATTAGGATAATTGAGCACGACAAACTATAGAAATGAAATTGATTATATTTTGTTGTCGAAAGCAAATCATACAATTAGCTCTCACAGTCGCCACGTCTGACTTCGTCTGCCTAATACAAACATCTATATATAACCTATCTAAGACAAAAAGGCTTAATTTAAACAAAAATAAAAATAAAACAATAGCGCGACAACCATCCATCGATTGTATAATTAAAAAAGCCGACAAACAATAATTATAAAATATTTTGTGCTTAAAATCCCAACAAATACTGCAACGAATATAAACTAAGTGACACAAAGAAAATATTGGCATCAAATTTTTTGCAGTTAGCAACACAGAACGTTCGAGTTACAAATGCCTATTTTTTATTCATGTATATTAATTCTTACGTACCTAAAGCTAGCTTATTCTAGTAAAAATGAACTTGCAGGACGACGGGTGATGTTGTCTCGTCCATATGTAATGCTTGTTAAGGGATAACATATCATGCCTGCATGTGAATACGAGCGAATCTTGTACGAAACATTTAACATGATAACCCTTACATGACATTAAAAACGCTACCGTTTATGCTTATTTTAAAATTAACCATCTATGATTGAAAATGTTTCAAGTTTAAACGTTTCAAAATGTAAAGACGGACTAAGTACTATTATGAACTGTTAAAATATATTTACGTTACATTATAATCACGTGTTACCATTACAGACTATATTCGTAAAACTATTTCGACACGTTATCATGAGACGTATGCTCAATATGTTTTATTTCATATAGTCTGCGGGTAGTTTTGCACTAAAATATAAAGTAAATATGATTTAACGTAATAATCATAGTGAAAGCGGTATAAACATATAAAATAGTGCGTAATGATAATGGTGAAGTTTCTGCTTGTTCACGCGAGAACTAACAATACAATTATACCATACCCTTATATTTTAAAAGATCAAAAATCTCATATTCTACACGCCGTTCTTACAAAGTTATACTTTTGCCATCCATAGTATATTTTTAAGACTAGAATACACGTCTTGAAGCTTCAATAGTCCTTTAGTAATAAGCACGATTATTTTTATTATTTTTCCCAATTTCTGTGCTAGGATGTTAGCCTCGCGTAAATAAACTGATGATTATATCATAGGTTCGCGAATATCCAAATAGTTATTATGGTTATCATATAGCCCGTAAGTGTGGCTTTTAATTCATGGCCACAAAAACGGCAGAATTATTTAAGACGTACGTTTCATTTAAACAATTTTTACAAAAGAAATAAATAGTCACTACGCCAAATAAGGAATGGAGAGATAAGAAATGCATGTATTTTCACGATACTGCACACCGCTGTACTTTGTTTTGGAATTCCAGCAATGTTTGACTTTGTCCAGTTGCTGTTAGAAGTCTCAGTTTGAACGTCATTCGATGAAAAGGATACAAATTGGAATTATACAAATTGTAAGTTACGACATTGTGTAAACTTGTATCTACGACGCATACACCTTGTCACAAGTTTACGCAAATAATCACTAATAGATTTAAGCATGTTTTGGAAAATTCCAACCTGTTGCCAATTCCTGTGCGAACAAGGGATAATGATACGAATTATTATTGGATATAGATAAATTATATTGCATGTCAAAGTATAAATCATTGTAATTGTACGCTTAAAGCCTAGATTAAGATATCATTTTACAATTCGTGATCGTCAATGTAAAGACGTTTGCACACGACCAGTGCGGCAGTGGTTAGCGTAATTTTGTGGCGTGTTTTGGCTACATAATGTGACGGTTTTACGCGTACGGTTCGTGTGGAAACGTCTTTATGTAGGTACAAAAAATGATTTTTTTTCGTCAATAGAGATCAGTAGAATCTCGTTTCACTTATAACAAACCGGTGTGTTGACTAATCTAAAACATATATTAAATATATAGTAGCTCAACCACGTTAGGATTACATTCAAGTGACGAGAAACGAAAATAATGTTCTCATTCAATAAGTTATGCATAGATACATTTATAATTAATATTTGGTTCTTTAATTATAGTTTTTTATAGATAGTTTAATATTCTGTTGTGCGATGTTGTCACCTGAAACGTAAAGAGTTACGTGTCATACATTAATGTGCCACACTAACACTTACTAATATACAATTATAATAATAATTAAAAAATAACCTATGGCTCTTTTGACCCCTAACAACGCTGACTCAGCGATACTTCACTATGGCATAGCATGTTGTTCATTTAGTGCGATTACGCACGAATACTTCTTGCAGTGGTATAACAGCGGTATAGTGGCGTCTCAGAAATAATACAGCCGCTATAGTGACTCGACGCAGTCACGCGTTTGTGTAGCGACAAAAACTACCGTATGTAACCGCTCTTAGTAATCAGCTAAATTCTTCAAGTTGTTTTAATAATCATGCACCTATCACAGGATTGTATCGCTAAGTAAACAGTCATAGGTATAAAAGAATAAAAGAAGCTACTTCACATCTACTAACCCACTTTAAACTATAATATTTTTGCAACAAAATAAATGGAACTTAGATTGTTATTTGAGGGCAAATATAGCAAGTTATTTAGGTAGTCGCTTTACCGCCGTTGATACTTCTAGTGGCGCTATTAACGAAATTCTGGCTAAATATTTAGATGTATAGACAGACATTGTAGTTACAAAACCGTGATCAGTATATTTCCTAACGGTTTCTCGTGTGTTCAATACACACAAATTGTTTAGCACATAACAAAATACTATAGCATAGACTGACTCAAATGGCTCGTCCCGCTCTGGGCGGAGCAGAAGGGAGTGTCACTCTTACTGACTAAAAAACATCTGTGCTCGTCCTAATGCCTTTTGTGTTCCAGGGCCACGGTAACTCTGCAACTCTGGCAGAGACTAACTACCCTTACCTTACTAGCATGAAATGTGATACTTTATATTGTTGCGAAAATATTAAAGTGTATCGTTAAGATACTTACCAATAAACAGAAAATGAATCCGGCAGCCATAACCCCTCCGAGGAAAGGTCAGCAGCTTCTATCGTTAATATATCATTACATCATTATAATTATACATAATTATATACGTTATGAAGTGACCAATGGATCAGTGATGACGCTCACAGACATGCGCGTTCATTCTGCACAAACACACAAATGTCAACTACATACCTCCCTAAAAGTTGTTTAAATGCTTTTAATATTGTTAGAAATTATAATTATAAATAAATAAAGCGAGTTCTGTACGGGTTTTTTTGTCCCGATTGACGCGGCCTAGTCGTATTGTATCATTTGATGCGCTTTCGTCAACATGTGCGTAGTTTGACGCGTTTTTTGTGCGTAAACTTGCGCTTTTTAACTGTGACACAAATATTAGTGCGTTCATACACTGCGCACTTATAAATTTTGTGCTAATAGTGCGTAAAGATCTGATATACAGTACAATTTCTATCCGATTTCGATATTCAAAGTTTACAACACAATACGACACTATATACACGAAGTCATTTGTGCATCAGATCAGAAATTATTTACGTAATGACAACTATGAGATGACTGGACTTTATACAGGTCTAGGTTTTAGTTATATAACTGTAACGAGCCGCCCCTTTAGAATATAACGACCTTTGGTTTAGAGGTCAACAATAGAAATGTTCACTCATTGAATTCCTCAATGCCTGCGATGGTCGAACCGAACAAGGAAATACATGGACCATCGTCAGTGAGTAAGATATCAAAAATTAGAAGCTAACACATTCACACACCGCTTTTGAATTCGAATATAAAACTAGAAACTGTCGTCACCGGTTCAACTGGGGCTTACCACCAACTTTAGCAATCCATTCATATACCATACGCACATTTAACTGAGCCTTTCGCTACTGCAGGGTAAGGACTAGAAGATCAACGAAAAAATCCATTATCCGGGTGTAAATATGACACAAGTGCATCGCTCTACAAAGGCGAACTTGTCCTAGCCTTTGATGTGTCATAATCACAATCGAATATTACAAGTTATTTCCTTATTTTCCTTGTCCTAGTCCTACCCATAACCACAGACTACGATGACATGACAGTTGACGGTACATCCGTGTGTAGGTGAGGGGGGAGGTGTGGGGGGGTGTGTGTGCGGGTGGGGAGGGGAGGGTGGGGAGGTGTGTGTGTGTTTAGTTCCAGATGCGCAGGAAAGAGTCCCAGGAGCCGGTGGCGACGGCCATGCCGTTCTCGGTGACGCCCAGGCATGACACGCGGTTGTCGTGCCCGGCTAGTATACCTGTGGATAAAGAACAAGGTTGGGTTAGTGTTGGAGATTTAAATTAATAGTATTGCAACACCAACGTTAAAATGCATGTTGAAGGGCCTAGTATTTCCCGTCGGGGCTGCGGGTTGTTCGCAAGAGATACCGCGGCGTCGACATGAAGGGCTAAGAAGGAAGATGGGTGGTTTTTAGTCAGTAGAAGTCTGACACTCCCTTTCGCTCTGCCCAAGAGCGGGAGGGGTTATTTGATGATTTTCCTACCGCCAAAAAAAAAAGCGTCTAGTATTTTTTTGTCGAGATCGGCCGTCGTTACCGAAATCGGTAGGGAAGATTACTTACAGTCATCATCTTTTCATCTTGTTTGCTTATTACAAAAACTGATGAACACTACTGAAAACGTCAAAGTTTTAGCCAAGTACATGGCCGACGTAATTAGATTCACTAAACATAGACATAAGAGCAGCCGTGGGCCCATGCCAGCGGCCCCGTCTTACGAGTAGTAAGCCATGGGGTCGAACTTAGGCAGACGCATTGTGTTGTGTAATTTATTTCATCAACTGTTCTCAAAACGGTGAAGGAAAAGATCGTAAGGAAACCAACATGTCTACCAACCCACACTGGCCGCGTAGTGGATTATAACCTTATACCCTCTCACAGAGAAGAGGCCTGAGTCCCAACAGTGGGAACATTATAGATTGATTATGCTAAACAGAAAATTATTTCTCTACTAACCGGCGCGGTCGCCCGTCATGACCCCATTCCCTCTCATAGAGGACTGAGTCCCAGCAGTGGACACATTTTGGGCTGAATATGCTATGCTTATGTTAAAGAGACGATTATTGTATACTAACCGGCGCGTTCGCTCTTCATCGAGTCCCACACATTGCAGTTGAAGTCGTCATACCCAGCGAGCAGCAGACGGCCGGACTTGCTGAAGGCGACGGACGTGATGCCGCAGATGATGTTGTCGTGCGAGTACATCGCCAGCTCCTGGTCGGCGCGGATGTCGAACATGCGGCACGTCGCGTCGTCCGAGCCGGTCGCGAATGCGAAGCCCGATGGGAAGAACTGGAAATGGGAAACAAGTTGTGTAAATACAAAATACTTAAAGAACTCGTGCCTAGATTTTGTTTTTGTTATTGGGTGGTAATGGTAAACATGCAGATTTCCTATTTTATGAAGAGTGGTCACAACACTATAAGCAATAAGTACTTGAACGTGGTTTTAATTATACTGGAACCTCGATTAAACCCACTTCTGCTTGATGCAAGAAATAGATAAGAATATAATAACAAAAAAACAAAATTCTCTCTTTTACGACTGGTTCTTACCACTTCTTTGATCTTTTAATATTTTGTTGACCACTACTCCACAATCAACTACATACAGTTCTGCTTGCTTGTCTCATTTAAAATCGGGTCGGCGCAACACAGATCTTTCTTAATTCTTTTTTACTTTTCGCCCACATTACGAATTTCTCCTGTATTGTGGGTGCGTTTAAAAACAAACTCACAAACACCAGACCCGGAACAACTATCTTTAGGCCATACAAATATTTGTCATTGTTCAGATGTAAGAAAGACAGAATGTGAATGTTGTGCTCCAACACAGGTTATGACACACCTCCTCTCGTGCCCGTCTTGCATAATTAATTGCACGTTCAAAGACTTATATGAAGGAAACGACACAGCTGTCCAAGTTGCTATGTACTGGTCGGACAAAATTTTGTCATCGACTCGAAAAGAATAATCAGTAATGTATAGGTTACCGTGACGGCGTTGATATCGCTCTCGTGTCCCGGGAAGGTCTGCTTGCACTGGCACTCGCGGATGTCCCACAGCTTGGCGGACGCGTCGCACGCGCCCGACACGAAGGTGCGCTGGTCGGGGGCCAGCGACAGCGACATGACGTCGCCCGTGTGGCCCGTGAACTGCCCGCACTGCTGGCCCGTCTCGATGTCCCACAGGGCGCTAAACAACACAGACATCAATATCAAAAACCGACCGAACCGAAACTTGCAGTACAGTCAATAGTTTCTAAGTAAGAGTCTCGATTCGTGTCTCTCCCTGGTCCCTGGTTCCACCTCAAAATCTATGAGACCCTTAGAGACAAAATGTACTTCCTTATTTCGGTTAATACACAAGTAATATTAATTGTTCTTTATAATTAATTTGAAGTAAAATCAAGGAGGCCAGTTTCATTGACCATTTATATTATTCAATAGAGCATTGGTCCCGAATTAGGGGTTATACTTCTTGTAAGTCGTGGCAGGTGCCCGAGCGGGTGCAAATCCACGACTTACACTCACTTGCGACTTCTGTGACATATATAATGTAACTCTGTGCAATTCATTCAATCACCACTGCTCTCAAGAGCAAAATTGTGTCAATGACATTCACCAACGTGCAATGAGCCCGCATGATGTTTTATGTCCCACTCTCTTCCACAGAGTGTTGCTGCGTCCCAGCGGTCAGAGCGTCACAAGCTGATTGTATAATTCATAATTGTTGATGTGTGCTTACCATGTCATATCGCCGGAGCTGGTGAGGATCTGGTTGTCGTCGAGGAACCGACAGCACGAGAGGTAGCCCGAGTGGCCGGGCAGCTCGCGGGACACGCGTACATTGCCCTCGCGTGTCTTCAAACTGAAATGTTATGGTAACAGGGTGAGTAGGTGTGTTAAAACATTCATTAGGACCATATTGCCTGTAGAAATAATAATACAGCTGTTATTGTAGAGACAGGTAAGAGGCCAAGAGAACATAGTCCCATTTTTAATTTTGACAGACGTTTCACTAAAGTAAAAAATGTTTATTTTTGTTTCATTGCATTGTATTAGAAATAACACTATTGTGCCTAAATGTATACCTTTTGTATTACTTTTTATTAAATAAAATTATTCTTATTAAAAAAAACCTCCTGATTTCAGCTCTTGTGATGGTCAAGGTTGTCAGATCAATAAGAAATGCCGGTGATCGTGGCACTACAATAGTAGTATCAAAGTAGGCAGAAATGCATGCCTAGCCATATGTTTAGCCTAACACATGCTTGGGGTCAAAAACATTATTCATAGTAACGATGTTCTATGGCTCTTCACCGTTAATCAGCAACTAGGAGACTGTTCGACTGTCTTCTTCAAAGAGTGTCAATGACATTTTAATTTGCTTCAGCCCAAAATTCGGCACTTTCAACAGCGTCCTGCAGTTCCTGTGATATGTTTGACTATTGTATCACCCTTTTATCAGACACCTTTGCAATGTAGCAACACTTGGGGGCAACCTATGTCCAGCAGGGGACGTCTTTTGGCTGAAATGATGATGATGAAGGTGCAGTCAAACAGGATCAGACTAGTCACTGGAGACTCCGGACAGATCTATCTGTCAAATACGGTGTCCAGTCCAGGTTTAAACACACCATAACCTGTATCACTTACTCTATGTTATTCCTCACCTGTAGATAGAGCATATGTTGTCTAATCCGCCGCAAGCGACGTAGGAGCCGGAGGGTGCGTACGCGCAGGTCATCACCCAGCTGGAGCGCAGCGGTATCGCGTGCACCTTGTTGGTGGTGTGGCTGTCCCACACGATCAGTTTGCCGTCCTGACTCGCCGATACCAGGTTCCTGGTGGAAGGAGAATAGTTAAGTAAGTTGAATAACGAGAGCACATAATATAAAGGAGATAGCGTGACGTTTGACAGGGGGCCGTTTAGTATTCTAAATGTCTACTGGTTTCAATCATGAAACCCTGTCTCGTTGGCTTAGTGGTCGCAAGAGCGACTGATGAGCATAACGTCTTTTTTTTTGGGTGGTGGAAAATCATCAAATAACCCCTCCCGCTCTTGGGCAGAGCGAGAGGGAGTGTCAGACTTCTACTGACTAAAAACCACCCATGTTCCTTCTTAGCCCTTTATGTCGAGGCCGCGGTATCTCTTGCGAACAACCCGCAGCCCCGACGGGATTATGATCAACTTAGTGTATTATCATAAAAAAGTGACAAACTGTTCAAGATAAAATACTTCTGATTGTAATTCACTAATTCAGTTTCAAATTAATAAAAATCCATTTACGATTTCTCTAATTAATGCCGATTGACGTCACAGACAGTTAAATACAAAAACCGAATTTATTATGACTCAAATTGCCTTACCTAAGCACAGTCGGTTGAGATTTAGACCTTTGGGCTTTAGTTATAAAGTGTAGTTTAGTGTGTTTGGCGTTATTAGTAGGAAAAATCATGACGTTGGTAAGTCGCGTTTGCTATCAAGAGGAAAACTGAGTAATAAGTATACCTTTTGTTATGATATTATATTGTTTCTGATGCATTGTTTCACGGTGTCAGTCTTTGTGTCGTCAATTTTATGTGTAACTGACGCATATTAATAATTATGGGAAGAAATATTCCAAACAAAGCATTTGGTTGGCTAAATATTTCCCTCAATAGTTGTTCTGTTCTCCTTTTGTGTCACTTGCGCGATACTATTTCAAATAGGGCCGGTAACAAAAATAAATCTAATTAGTCCGTCAGATAGATTTCCAAAAAATATTGGACACGTATTTTTTTTCTTTTTTCACGTAAACAAATAATGAAGACGATACAGTGCTTTGAAAACTCGTGCGACGTCATATTCTAAGACATTAGTATGACATTTTTTACCGGTGAGTGACGTCACAAGCCCCCACTCAAATTTTTGACGCGTTTTATCTTCGGCAATTTTTATTGATTTGGTAAAACAAAAAATACGTATTCAATATTTTTCGATAATCTAACAGACGGACTAATTAGAATCATATATTTTTTAGTCAGTAAACATCCCTATTGTCTGGACAACTAGCACTCGGTAATGTAGTCTAGATGACAAATTCATTTACCACAATGTGTCGATCCCGTATTTCTCAAACCACATGCGGCTTTTTTGAAGAACCAATTCCTGGAATAACTTCACTAATTCATTTGTGTTGTTCGTTGGTCTAGTGGTCGCATCGCAAGGTTCTGGGGTTGATTACCGGGTCCGGCAATGTTTTACTGAGTTTTTTCATCAGGAAATTCTCTGTAGCAGCCACGGAGACAAGATTTGTGCCCGGTTGATGGCAATAGGCTCGCCCCCTGTTACATGGGACTATTAATCTGGGTATACTATTGGTACACCTTTGCCTAACCTTTCGGAGATTACAATTAGCGTGATGTTATGTGATTGTAATCATTGAATCAATAGTTTGATATAGTAGTCACAGTTATATCAGATCATAGAATATAACCACCATATATAAAGCTTGGTTTTGAAGAAGGCAATTTCTCCATATTTAAAAAGACAGATTAGTTTTTGCTGTTTAGTTGTTTAATAAACACGGAAAATGTTGCCAATCCCATAAACAAGTTCCCTAAGGCCTATTACGTCACGTTCTTGACGTCACAATTCTGTTGTTATATATAATACCTACGTTTAAAAATTAATTATTATGGTTGCTAATGACATTTGTTAATTACGAGAATCAGGCTCTAATCTTGACGTATAATATATTTATAAGCATTGAGAACACTTCAAAGCTGATTCAAAACATCACGCCTGTAACCCTCAAAGGGTTAGGGTAGATGTGTATTTAGGTAAGCCTACATTTCCCCAGTTATGTATGTTTAAGTCCCATATAATAGGGGCGATCCTATTGACATTAACTGGACACCAACCCTGGGTACGGTCTGCGGTATCTATTTTCTTCTTCTTAGCGTGTCGATTACAATAGGGATTTTTACTGGCTAAAAAACATATGATTCTAATTAGTCCGTCTGTTAGATTATCGAAAATTATCGGACACGTATTTTTTGTTTTATCAAATCAATAAAAATTGACGAAGATAAAACTCGTCAAAGATTTGAGTGGGAGGTTGTGACGTCACTCACCGGTAAAAGATGTCATACTAATGTTTTAGAATATGACGTCACACGAGTTTTCAAAGCACTGTATCGCCTTCATTGTTTGTTTACGTGAAAAAAGAAAAAATACGTGTCCAATATTTTTTGGAAATCGATCTGACGGACTAATTAGATTTTTTTAGATAACTACCATAATCAAATTGACTCAGCACAAAATTTAGCGAAAGAGTTTGACATTTTTAGCGTCCATCATCTCCTGTGATGTGCAAATAACAGGATAGGCAGGCCACGATATGGAAATGTATATTAATATGCGTGTCTATTATGAAAAGACAATCTGAAACCATTTATTTCAATTAGACCATTACAGGCACTTTTGAATGTCAGAAAAAGAAATAAAACAAAGGTACAGTCACATCACTAGCACGGCATAATAACTTGTGAAACTCCATAAAATTACTTAGTTAAGGCCAAGCAAACCCATTTAAGATATAATTTTGCTCCAACTACAAAATCAATACATCACAACGTTAAAAATTCTCGGTGACTTATTTGTAAGAAATAGATGAAAGTTTCGAGACAAAACAAACAGAATGATTATAAATTTAGCATTTATTATTGTTGGCTGTGCCGGGCGAACGTCACAGAACTCACAGATGTCCAAATAAGAGATTTATTATCGATACTGGGTACGTTCCTTAGTAAGATTTGTGTTTGTATTGAGTTCGTAAGAAATGTAAGGAATGTTAAGGTAAGAGTGATTGTGTGTTAGTTGGTCGAGGACAGGCAAAGAAGATTGTTCTATTCTATATGCTTGTTATAACCGAAACAAAATGATTACTAGCAACTTGCTTACTACCGGTACCGGTAAATTTAATAGAAATTGGGGCCCAAGGAGGACCCGTCGTGGCTGCGGGTTGTTCGAAAGAGATACCGCGGCCTCGGCCCAAGGGCTAAGAAAGAACATGGGTGGTTTTTAGTCAGTAGAAGTCTGACACTCCCTTCCGCTTCCGCTTTGCGGGAGGAGTTATTTGATGATTTTCCACCCGCCAAAAAAAAAAAAGGAGGGCCATGATCTGGATAAGGACATAGAATACTTTTTATCTTCATAGAATTATGATGTGGGATAATTTCTGGCCTCCGTGCGAGCGAATCGGAGAAAAGCGAGTGTAAAATAAAGCCTATATATCGAGACTTAGCCAAAAGTACCACCCTGCTAGCAACGGCCACACCCTGAGTTTGCACATACTCGTATAATACTCTGTTATGTACTGAAATCACTCACTACTGTTTGTTTATGTCAAGTTTCCCCCTGTACGTTTCTTTCTAGAATCGCACTTTAGCACGTGTTATACACATGACAAAGTAAAACTTTAACCTATACCGTTCGACGTTGGAACTTAGATTTCGAACTTGAGACATCGGAATCGTGACTGTCAATTAATTATTTCATTAGCCGTTTCCTATTGAAGGACAAACTGACCAACATACATACATAAACGCACGCCTTTTTCCCTTTGAGGCAGACAGAAACCAGTGAACGCTACCTGCTACGATCCTTACATACTCCTTTTGCCTCGTCAACGTCCATACTAACAAATTGACACTATCATCTCTGCTTGACCTTTTCGCATAGGTAGTCCTGCTTCCAGTGGAACCGGATACAGGTGAATACCAGTATTTCACATGGAGCGACTGCCTGTCTCACTTCTCTTGAAATCGGACCGTGTCTTCGTCAATACGAGGACAATCTTTTATCAAAGAACTGTACGTCTAACACTCGTATGAAGCAAAATTACCTACAAAAGATTGCGTCGTTACAAGGAACCGTATCTCATGACGTCCCATGTCACGCCAGTGAGAGGTTTTTCCTCAATAAATAGGTCAGTATACGATACGATCAGATCATAAAAGTCAATGTCATCTCTCAATTCTGAAGTGTTTCGGTCACGAAGGCACGTCACGATGTTGAGTCATAGAATGAGACGTTTACTGTTTCGTTATGAATTTTGAGACCAGGTGTTGGTTTCCTTTGTGTGAGAATGTGGATTGTGAGGCGTTTATATGAAATTTCTTTATCCAGGCTTAAGTGGGACTTGTAACTGCACAATAGGTTCTTTCTTAAACGAATTAATTCACGGCATTTATGTGATTTCCTTGAGTAAGAGTTTTGTACTATGGATTACGAAAGTCACAGAATATGTAACACGTCACGCGGTTTCACCCGCGTAGTTCCCGTTTCCGTGGGAATACAGGGATAAAAGTTGCCTATGTCACCCGGGGATAGTGTAGCTTCCCAACAGTGAAAGAATTTTTTTAAATCGGTCCAGTAGTTTTTTAGTTTATTCATTACAAACATACACACAAAAATACAAATCTTTCCTCTTTATAATATTAGTGTAGATAACATAGCATCAGGTGTATTGATTAGTACCACATTTTATCAGTTATGTTTAAGTTTCAAGTTTTAAGGGGACGAGCCTATTGCCATCAACCGGGCACGAATCCAGACTCCGTGGCTGCTATTGAGACATTCTTGATTCCGGAAAACCCCAATAACACTTTGCGTGATCCGGGAATCGAACCCAGGACCACATGCTGAGCAGGCCACTAGACCAAGTTTTTCTTAAAGTTTTGTGTAATTTTACCTGGAGTCGCTTCCCCAGTGCATCGCGTAGATCTTGGCGAGATGTCCGCGCAGTGTGCGTCGCGTGCGCATTTGTATACGCCCGATGGGCTCCAGGTTGGCCGTCGCTTGCGCCAGCGACGTGTCGCAGGCTGCCTTCCTCGCATCCTAGACGAAAAGGCAACAAAATTATAACGTCTCAGATGCTGAGGCGGCAGCAGGGTAGTGGGGGTCTTGTATCATCCAGGGATCGTGGAAGGCGTACTAGTTCCTATGATCTTCTTCTAACCTAACAGACAGATGTGTTGCTGATGGGGAGTTCGTTCCGCCACTTCTTCTTTCCAGCTACAACACTAGGTAGTGTCGAAGGGTGGGCGTTTTGGGGGACTGTCTCTTGTAAATAAGTAAAGTAAATTTTGACGTTCGAAAAGTGCTGATTATCAGCCTAGTTTGAATAAATGACTTTTGATTTTGGTTTTGCAAGTGTGGCAAGGGAACACCGGGTCGTTTTTAGTCAGTTCCGAGCCCGACAGACCCCTCCGCTCGCCGTAGATCCATGAAAATTTTCCGCCCCGGGATCCTGTTTCATGTGACGTTAGCTTGACACTTGATTCCCAAAAACCAGTCTCTCAACATAGATATCTAGATGCACGCAGACTACACGGAGAGGAGAGGTGTAACTCCTTTGTAGGTTACGTTTTGGTGGAACACAAGCATCAACAAATGAGATTATGCGATTATTAGCATCTTTTATTAGCCTCCCCCAATCATTGCTCTAACGAAGATCATTTTTGGCGCTTACACATTCTGCGTTAGTGCAGTACCTTATTACAAGCTTATATTGACCCACTGCAGGGCACAGGCCTCCCTTCCGTCCTTCCACTTTTCGTGAACTAGTGCGATTGTAGGCCAATCCTTTGACAAAGAATTCAGCTCATCGGTACTTTCTCTTACATAAAATGTCTAAAATGTGGTATAAATACTCACTCTAATAGCATTTTTGAGCGTCTCCGCCTCCTGGCGCAGGCTGTCTAATTCATTCATGTTCGGTGCTTTGTCTCTGGCCTCACAAGTGTACCGCTCGACAACCGCGCGCCGCGTACGATTTCACGCAACGCAACGACCTCTGAAACAAAACATTTTACATTAATACAGGAATACTCCTAAGTCAACACAACATAACATCACGCCAGTAATCCCCGAAGAGTTAGGCAGAGGTGTACTTAATAGTACACCTATATTTTGCCAGTAATGCCAACAACCGAGCACAAATCCAGAATCAGTAGCAGCAACGGAGTCAGGATTTGTGTTTACCGAATAACATTTTGCCCGATCCGGGAATCGAACCCAGAACCTCATGGTCAGCAGTCAAGTCAACTGAATATAATAATGATTTCATCTCATCAGAATAAGTAACACCTGCCGCGGGCCGTGAGCGAGGTCGCAATTAACGATGTCGAGAATAAATCTCGATACGAATATAAGGAAGCAGTTTACCGATAGCTAATAAAAATAGTAAATCTTCAAGTATCGACAAAAAATCTAGTTATAAAATTAGGCCGAGTATCTTTAAGACGTATAAATAGGGTAGTTAACAAAAAAAATCTAATTAGTCCCGGCAGATAGATTACCAAAAAATATTGGACACGTTTTTTTTCTTTTTTCACATAAACAAACAATGAAGACGATACAGTGCTTTGAAAACTCGTGTGACGTCATATTCTAAGACATTTTTTACCAGTGAGTGACGTCACAAACCCCCTCTCAAATCTTTGACGCGTTTTATCTTCGTCAATTTTTATTGATTTGATAAAACAAAAAATACGCATCCAATATTTTTCGATAATCTAACAGACGGACTAATTAGAATCATATTTTTTTTAGTCAGGAAACATCCCTATTGTGGTTTAGCTGAGAACGAAAAGTGACGGACCCAAGCCCTTTTTTTTTGGCGGGTGTAAAATCATCAAATAACCCCTCCCGCTCTTGGGCAGAGTGAAAGAGCGAAAGGGAGTGTCTTCTACTGACTAAAAACCACCCATGTTCCTTCTTAGCCCTTTATGTCGAGGCCGCGGTATTTCTTGCGAACAACCCGCAGCCCCGACGGGAGCAAACAGGAGCCTCATAAATTACTTCCAAAAGAGAACAATCTCAATATAAGAGACAACTGCTCGACATCTAAAATACACAATATCTACCAATACAATTCTCATTAAAATAGACACGGGTCTATCTCCATAGCCCTTGCATTGAGTATGTCTTCAAAAGAAAACCACAAAAAAATAATAATTCTAAGACAAACTCCAGTACGCTAACTAAATACCACAAATAATACAAATGTCGTATGTAGGTTACATACGACAAAAATATCAATGAAACAAGGCGAGTTATCATTGCATCAATCGATACAGATACATAATTAAGCGAACGGACAAGCCCTGTCATGTTCGTTACAACAGGCAAAAAATACAACAACTAAACTACACACTGTATACAATATTAAACAACACAGCCAATATTAATCTTCTATATTCCTTAGGTGACAAACGAGAGTGATCTAAAACCAGGCTCAAGAATCCAGGGGTCAAGGATCTCACCACTAATATATGCAGTTCCGTACTTTCGCCTCAAACAATGCACACAGCAACCACGCTGGTCGCGGAGCCCTACCTGTCTAGTACGCAAGCGCGGGTTTGACAGAAGCCGGTGGCTAGTGCGCATGCGTGGGGATGCACGGCGAAGGGAGGTTAGCCTGGGCGAGTCCTAATTATCGGGCTACGTTTTCCTACCCATCGATCTGTATGCTAGCAACTTATGTGTTCCTGGTAGTTTTGGTATCAATCAAATCGCTTGGCGAGTTGATTATTCGCGATTTAATGAAAAGAGAATATGCTAGGTAAAAGTAGGGCGTGTGTAATTAATAACGCATCGATTCTGTTCGTTTCAGCATGACTATTAATGTGCTATTGATATATTTTTGTTCTTATGTAACTTACACCCGCACAATTAAGAAAGCACTAAGATGCAAGAATGAGATAGAACTTTAGCAAAAAAAGATCATTATTTTTAATAAACACAAATATCTTCTAATCCAAAAACTTTCAGGAAAAAAATTCAATTTCTCTAATTAGGTAAGTAATTGCAAACAAATACAAGAATTTGTACAATTACGTTTACATTTGTTGCGATTGCGACAATTATTGTTCTGATAATGTGTCGACATTATCAGAACAATTGTCGCAATCAATAACACACGTTCTTCTTCAAATCAAATTTGGAACTTATAATCTGTGTTATAAGCGTAAAATTCCCTTGCCAATATGTTTCCAGTTGGTTTTCTGTGGTCAATATAGTTTACTACTCTGAATCTTAGTTTCTTGGCACGCCGGCCGGCCGGCCGTGTCCTGAACAAACGTACTTTCAGTTACAATGCACTCAAAACTATGTAGTTTTTATGGGCCTGGAGTATTTTAATGGATATGTATGAGTTTATGACAAAGTTATAACTTTTAAGTTTGCCATGAATTACAATATGATGAAGGCTTCAATGATTACCCATATATTCAGCTGCAGTACGTCTGTGTTTAGCCATACTACAAGAAACATGAATATTATAAAATAAATAATCTGGTCAGATTTACAAATCTAGCGAAAATAAAGTCTACATTTAAGGTCGCCTCGCCATTCACTCGAAAAATGTGTGTGAGAGAGAGATTTTTGCGAGACATTGAAAACCAGCTGCCCGTTCGAAGTTCGTTCAACTTTACCACATTTTTCCTCGAAGGAGAAATTCTTTAGAATGTATCCGGCTTCCTGAAACAGGGGAAGAGCGGCGCAAGCTAAATTTACTTAGTACAACTGCCTGGGAATATTTTTGACACAAAAGAACCTTAGTAGCCCTTGAACTCTGTCGAACTTTAATCGCGCAAGTAATTTTATTCAAATTACGCTTAGAATTAGAATTACATAAGACGCTCAGGCCCTAGCGCTCGCCATTTAGCCCCTTGCTATTGTTTTGATTGTGAAGACGAATCAGAGGCACAAATCTCTGACGACATAAATCATCATCGTTCTATTGCTCTTATCCCAATTCATTTGTGGTCGGCGCAGCATGTCTTCTTCTTCCATACTTCTCTATTACTCGTCATCTCATCCGACACCTCCTTTCTTGCCATAATATCATCCTTTACATACATCATGTATCTGTCTGTTAATTAACAACTATATAAGCTAAATAGAGCCTGCTGATTTCGACCGTTGTTCTATATGTTTCACACAACTTCACTCTGCATTCCAAACAGATTCCTACACTAACAGAAAAACTGCTCCATTAAAATATGAAGGACCAAGCTTTTGTATCTCAGTGCAGTTATAATCTACGCCCATTGTTCGTCGGCGATTGTCCTACGTTGCGTCAGAGTTGCACAACGCAAACGAGACGACGACAGCGGTGTCATTATGTGAGTACTTGAGGAGTTTCCATGGAAAATTGTACGTTGGGGATCATATTTGTGCCGTGTTAACTTACTGTTTCAGCCACTTAAAGGTATTGCGCGCTAACGTGATGGGATTTCTTCCTACATAGAGAGGCACGTGTCCTATGTCCTAGCCTAGGATTTTCTAGACTAGATTAACTGTGTGTTACAGAAAATTCAGGAACATTTAGAAAAACCATCAACAAGTGTGGCTGTGGCTTGATAGCGAATCATATGGCAAAATACTAAAAGATTTTTCATATCAACGATTCAGACTAACGAAAAAACACCAAAAAGTGAAAAATAAACTTCTGAAGAAAAATCAGCTTCTGAAGTCGGTGACATTTGTTTGTTTGATTTCGTTTTTTTGCCACCGACTTCAGAAGCTGATTTTTCTTCAGAAGTTTATTTTTCACTTTTTGGTGTTTTTGAAGTCGGTTTTATTTTTTGCCAAAAAGTTTTTTATTTTTCCATTTTTAGTTGTTCCCAAACAAATAATAGGTTTTATTTATCCCCAATAAATGGAACATTACATAATATCTTACTGTCCAAATCTGGGTGAACACATCTGCGTACCCCCTCAGATCATACAGGCGTGATGTTACGTCATGATGTTGTTTAAACAATAAACATCCAAGCGATTGCAGCAATCACGACAGATTTGCCGTCTATTTTTGAAGAGTTCTATTGTATATCTCCGAAGATCAGGATCAGATCTTCACCAAATTTAAATGGGACCACCTCAGGAGTATACTCTTTCAAATAAAAAAAGAATTTTGAGAATCGGTTCACAAATGGAGGAGAAATCAGGTAACACACATAAAAAAAAAAATAATAATAAAATACATACACACGAACATATGACCTCCTCCTTTTTTGAAGTCGGTTAAAAAGAACTATGGTGGCATAAACACAGCCATAGTACTAGAACTGAGAAAACACGACGTTGACACGGTTTGAACTTAGGCCCTGTGACAGTCTTTGCAGTTAAGGGTTGTCCAAAAGGTTATGCCCAAATCTAAACGACGAATAAACGAATTGTGTTTATTTGGCATTATTCGCAAAAAAAACTTAATATTTTTACAAAAGAAACAAACTGATAATACAGCATAATGCCAGATGACAATTCAGTGTGTGTGTGTGTACCACCACCTGACGCTGATTCTCAGCTGCTGCCCACAACAACACATATATATATACAAGTGCAGTTTGTTTTTTCCTTGAAAAATACAACCCAACACTAACAACTAGCCAGCACCTCATACATAAACACACGCCTTTTTCCAACCGGAATAGACAGAAACCTCAAAACGCTTACTCTAATAACGATCCTTACATACTCCTTTCGCTTCGTCCACACGCACGCTGGCTGTGAGTACCTCAATCAACTACACAATCAGAAGCAGACGAACTCGACCAGCCACTTTGTTTGATAACAAACTCGTATGAACTAAAACAGTTCGGTAACGTCCTCCGGCGTAATAAGAGGGCCAGAGGAGTGTGGCCGACGTTTACATGGGTGACGATGACGTAGATAGGCTTATGGGGTTACATAACCCTCATGAGCAAATGGATCGACATGCATGAGGAATTTTGTTTGAAATACAGTTATGAGATAGTATTTTGTACTGAATATTTGTACCATTAGATTGTGCTTCAACCAAAAGGGGAACAAAAAATATTTTCACTACCCTAACAGAAACCGCTAAGGCAATGTGTCGTCCATTGGCTGGATCAGAAAACAACAACCATTAATAAGTGATATTCTTCAATAAATAGATTTTGTTATACTTAAGATTTGTGGCCGGTTGATGGCAAAAGGCTGGCCCTCTGTTAGATGGGACTTAATTGACGAATTGTGGGTGTATTACGGCACACCCCCGCTTAAAGCTTCGAGGAACTACAGACAATTTTATATTATGTTATCAGTTGTTAACCGTAATTATAATTTCTAATAGTTTTATGATATTTTCTCAGCTTGCCTCATATTCCGAAGACTATAAAGCTAGTGATTTTGCAAAGGTTTTTTTGTAATGGCAGAAAAACATGAAATTGAAACTTTCTTTGTATTTCTACAGTACATAAATCAAATGAGAGTTTTGTACCCATTCAGTAAGTGTCTAAAATTAGTTGCGCGTGTTATTGTTATAAGTGTTCTCGTTCGCAGTGTTTACGTTACGAATTTAGGGTTACCGACGTACGTTACTTACACAACATTAGATAACGTGGCTATAATATTGTACTGAGTTTTGAGGATTGTAGGTTGTTGGGTTGTAGCTTGAGCACTAGGGAACATACCGAGGGTCGCTTTGGGTATCGTACTCTATAACTTGCCTTCCTCACCGCGAATTGGGGCAATGATCGTTCAAATGAAAACTAGGATCTTGGATCTAGGGACATAAAGAGTCCTATGATGCCCCAATATGAAAGGATATTACATGAGAAAAAAAACTATGCCAAAGTAAGGATTTATTAGTGAACACAATGAAATACCAAACCACACAACGAAACCGATGTAAAATAGACATCAAACTCAATTATAATTACACCAAAACAGCAGCCCTAGCAATTATAAAATAGGATGCGTTCACACTATTACGGTAAGATAAAATTAAACGAACACACACGGTTACAATCATAACCAAGCGTTTATATTGTAATTTTACGATTGAACGGGGAAAATGATGCTGAATAAAGATGGCTTATCAGCAACAAACAATAGGTATTATGGTGTAATTGTTATCGTTTTAAAATTGCAATGGAGTGACCTCAGATAAAATACTAAACCAGGAATGTAGATTATGGGATCAGTTGAATGTAGCGCGTGTGGCTAAAATGAACAAGATTTTATCTTGATGTGACTTATTACGGCCGAGCCTAATTGTGAAAATAGCAGACATTTTTGAATAAACCTAATGAACACCAGTGACGATCCTATTAAAATTGACAACTGCTAGGCCTAATTGATCTAAAAACTACAATCAACTCGAAAAGAAGTAAAAGTGTGTAGTGTATAAACAAAAGGGGTAAATCAAGGGGCTTCACCCTTTGCTTTACATACTTTAAACCCCTCTATCGCATGATATGTCACTAACTGCAACTAACGGGGTGGAAAACCACCCCAGTCAGTTCCAGGAAATCTATTCTGAGCTAGACTGCATGCATAATTAAAATGAACTGTAAACTACCCACGTTCGAAGCAGTTAAAAAACTGTAATTGCAGAAATCATGCTACAAGGAAACCATACTGGTTTTTAATAACCTCCAACATTTCTCGCCTTTGGACTGTAAACTATGTTATTCGTTCTTCTTGTCAGCAAGAGTTATGTCAGGCATAACTAATGCTTTTGGAGATCATGACCGCCCAGGGAGCACAAAGCGCATGCGTGTATGTTTACAAACTTCGTACCAGTAAATAATGCATCCTAATTCTGAGAAGGATAGGTCATCATCATTAATTCACACCGTTACTAGTATTATCATCTTTCGCACGATTTATTTATTGTTTCTTTGGTATTACCCTACTCCTATATGAAAGGTCAGCATACCTTTAGGATTGTAAGGAATGTGAAGCTGTCGAAGACCTACAAATATTTATTGATGGAATGTGTCCAATATAGGTCTAGTGGAAATAACTTAGTAAGGACCCTAAATTTGAACCGAACTGATGTAGGCATGTTCCATACAATTCTATCCCAGTCAAATTGCGACGATGCAAAGGGTTTGTTCAAATTCATGGCCCTCGTCTTGTTAAAGTACAATAGTTTTAGGATACGATGGGACTGAACTACGGTACGCGTAAAAGCCCCTATAAACAAATAAAGAAATATAACTATCTTATGATAGTGATGATCTAAATATATTATAAGACGTAACACTGACGAAGAAGTGATAACCCCTAATCATTTAACGCAAGTCTCCGCCTAATCACAACAAAAACAGTCTGATAACAGCTCAGACGTCTCGCCGATACCGTACAAGTGACTGGTTGAAATAAATCCCGACTAGGTTGCAATGTTCGCATATTTCCGCTTCGTTAAGAGCCACTAATGCGTTGCGGTTACGTGCGAACGTATACGGCGAATAACGATGTGACGTCATCGAAATTAACATGGCTATGAACGCGATAGTAGTTTGGCTGGTGTGAGAGAGAAAGGGAAGACGGAGGAAGGTTAAAATACTCACAATTTTCCCAAAAAAATATTGAAATCGAATCCACTTGCAAAATGTCTAATTTAATCTCGAGATACTGATATTCAGCTGCACTTGGTTAGACTAGAAACCGACCCCAAAATATTTGGGAAAAGGCTAGGCAGATTATTGCCAACAACTATATAATCGAATACACCGGTCATCAAAACGCACAAGCTCTCTATTAGCACTAAACTAGTAATTGAACATTTACACGTAACAAAAGCTGCAAAACAACCAATATTTCAGTGCGCAACTAATAAAAGATATGACAACACTTGCAATTCAGTAAACGCTATAAAACATCACGAACGCAAGCATAGTAAACACGAAAGTCAATTTGGCATCCCTGAAATAACTTTGTTCTGTATTCTGAACATCAATTCATCACTAGTAAGAGACGTACATATTTATTCTATACTTTATCCCGGGTTGGAAAATCAGAAGACAGGAAAAATACATTAAGTAAAATGTCTCTAAGAGAAACGAGAAAATTAGAACCATTGCTTTTGTTTGTGCGATACGATACAGGGCAGTAATATGTAGGGACACATAATGGCAAGACTATTTAACCTTTTTTGAGGAGCATTTTTGGAAAGACTTTCCTCGACATTTGAGAGCTAGAACGTGACGGAAAATTTTCTGTCACGCAGGTAATGAGACACGATTTAACTGCGCGAAATCAACCCTTGTGCGACACTTTATTGCCCATAGACATAACAATTCTATTCAGAAAACTGAAACAATACGTTAACGCTTCCTGCCTCGCAGCTGTTACAAACCAGACCCGCTGTTCCCATCAATTCATTACACTAGAACATTGGAAAGGAGCATAATTTACTTGCGTGAACCCATGTTCACGCAAGTAAATTATGCTCCTTACACGCATAGTGCACGCGTAGTGTCCATACACTACGCGTGAGCCTGATAAATAGGGTTTCCCAGGATCGATAAGTCTGGTTATAGGGGAAGGCCTATGTGCTAAGCAGACGGTTACTGCCAACTTGTTTATGAGACAGGCAGGCGATCGATAGACTGGGTGAACGACCTATGCGCCAGCTATTAGCGTGCCGTTTCATGTCGGCCATATTTAGATTACAGAACTTATGAAATGAAAAATGAAGTTGTGTCATCTCCGGATTTGTAAAGTCGATCTAAATTAAACGATAGATGGCATGTTGCGGTTTGTGTCAATCAATGGATTTAATTAAATTGGATAGCAGATTTATCGATTAGATTTCCAGAAACCTAGGTAATCACGCGTTATTATTGACAGGCATAGCAAGCACAGATTCTGATGTGGCATGATTTTTATAGAATTTTGTGTGACTGATCCAAGAACGCCATCTATACGCCACGCAACTGTTAGCTTCAGTTATCTTCAGCTGTGATTTGGTGCCTTTTCCTTCGTACCTACTTAAAAAGAAAAAGCAGGCTTATGTAAATTCTCCTTAACGCTCTGAAGTTTATAGCTATCGTCCCATTTATATGAGAGCAAATAGATTACAGTGTACATCCGACGTAGCGGTAACAGTATTGAGATTTGGTAACAACTGTGAAAATATATTTTTATGTAATAAAATGGACCGTGGGTTGAGTGTAAGATTGTTTTATGTGTTAGGATTGTTTGAGGAAAAGTTTCATTTTTGATATGAGACGAGTTTTCTTCTTTTCGCATGGATCGTTTTTTTTCTGGTTTCCATCTGGAAATCTTTCAGTGACTCTGACTGAACAAATGTAAAGATATTATGTCTTGAACTATTGCGTAGATGTTCTACGTCACTAATGTCTGAGTCAATAACATTGGCTGTAAACAATTTTGTTTGTTGACATGAATTGAAACTGATTAACGAGTGAACGATTATGAAGTTTTATCTACATCACCAAGCAAATTAAAATTCAAATACTCTCGTCAATTTTGATTACATATTATCCAAGAAATGCTATTTAGAATTTAGTAGGAAAGCCTATTCATTGACGGACGTTTCCAAGCTCCGCCGACGATAGGAAAAAAAACTTCGGAGATAAGTAAACGATGTACATTTTCCTCAAGAGATAAACAAACAAATTATCCATCTTTTAGGGAAAAAGACTAGGAAACCCGGCTCTAGTCGGAATTACTAAAAATATAGTTTGATAGCTCTCTTGTACGTGGAAACTTGGAACGATGCATGCCAACAACGTAACGTAAATAACTAAATACGATTCCTGAAAGATAGTTTATTGTAATGCTTCCATTGATTGGCGAATTCGCGTAGACGATTGTTTTAGTAAATTATGGGGTTGCGTTGAAACTGTCTCGGAAATCGGAAAGCTTGAACAACTTCAAGGTTAATTTCGAGTATCATTTTGATCATGTTAAGTGTGGCCGTGTTAAAAATGTAATGGAAAATATTTTATACCAAACTAGAAAGCAGGTGAAAGGAGGAAAGGAGGCAAGAAAGGAGGTGTCTGATGAGATGATGAGTAACAGAGAAGTATGTAAGAAAGAAGACATGCTGTATCCCAAATGAATTGGGATACGGGCAAGAGAATGATGATGACGAGAGGAACAGGAAAATTGTGTTGACAAGTTTTTAGACTTAAGGGGAAATGTGAACATCGAACAAAAGGTCTATCTGTCATCAACGTTTCCAAATAATGAATCTGTAAAAATGAAATAAGCGAAGTCATTGACGAAAACAAGTTGCAGGAAAAAAGCAAAACACATTTTTTTACGTCCATTACGTGCTGCTGTAGTAAAACCATGACGTGGTATCCATATCTTGCGGTAGTTATGTTTACAGCGTCCTATGACGAAGTACTCGGGGAAAACACGGGCAGTTGGGTACAATGACGTCATCGGTCGGAATTGAAATATAGAACTACCGACATATTTAAACTTTTGTAATCGGAGTTTAGAATTGTTTTAAATTGAGACATTACATAGAATATCCCGGATGAGGCTGGCACAAGCAAAGAGAGCCCTATACCCAGCAGTGGGTGAACTCGGGCTGTGGGTGATGATGAGGAGGGTAACACAACATCACACCTGTAATCCCAGAAGAGTTAGGCAGAGGTGTGCCTAATAGTGTGCATTTGGCGGCACGGCTGGCGCAGTGGCTAAGCGATTGGACTGCTGCGCTGCGTGTCGCGGGTTCGATCCCCGCACGGAACAAATATTTGTATGGCCTGCAGATAGTTGTTTCGGGTCTGGGTATTTGTGTATGTGACTTTATATGTTTGTGAACGCACCCACGATACAGGAGAAATTCCTAGTGTGGGGCAACGTTTAAAAAAAAAAAAAATTCGCCAGTTATGTTTAAGTCCCATGTAATAGGGGGCGAGCCGATTGCCATCAAACGTAATGGAAAAACCCAATAACACTAAAGTAAGGATAGTCGTAAATAGAGAACGAATGTTGCATATTGGGTATGGCTCAAACTTGTTAAGGAATGGATGACTTCTCAGTCATATTACAAAAATGTCAATTTAAATGTTGGTTAATAAATTGATAAGGAAAACATGATTGGATATCAAATTAAACTAGTTTTTAAAGCAGCATAAAAAACACTGTTGATGATCATTTGGTATGTATTACGTCCGTTAGTCCCAAACCAGTATTTTTGTGTGAAGAATTTTTATTAATAGGAAAATACTAGATTTTCTAATTTTTGAGATCAGAGTTATTTGAAATATTTCTAGATAGAGACCGAATTCTTTATCGCTACTAATGATGGTTAAAATCATGAAATTGATTTTTTTTATTCGTTTGTTTTTTTTTGTATAGCATTTTTATGTGTAGAATTTTGTCATTAATAATTCTTACTACAAAATTCTTCTTTATCTCACTATTTAAACATACTATCGGTTATCTCATAATCTCTAACCGATTAAAAAGTTTATACAAAACAAATTGATAAAAAAACAATTTAACAAAGCATGTTCCGATTAGTGTCCTGTCAAATTGACAAAGATAACGACAGGTTTAATCATATCTATTAAAAACTGTACACAATCATTATAATTATCAACGGGAGTAATTAAGTAATTACAAATACTCTTCAATCGACCCATTTTTATTCTTTATAAGGTCATTCAAAGAAAAGATAATGGATGGATTGTGTGAGGAATGATATGAATGAGAAAGGAATAAATGCCGCCTTGACGTGTAACAGGGAAGAATGGAAGAAGAAAACGTGTTGCGCCGACCCCAAATAGAATGGGATAAGGGCAGGAAGATGATGATGATGATGATAAGGTCATTCAAATTGCCTCCACGAGTAACGATACTTAGGCCCGCTATCATCAGTTCATCACCTAGCTACATACGGCATTCCCGCTGACTTTTGCTGCTGGATATCTGACTTCCTGAGTGAACGGTCGATCCGAGTGGTCATTGATGGCTGCTCCTCCGACCTTATGGCTATCCATGCCGGAGTTCCTCAGGGGTCTGTTCTCTCCGCGACACTTTTCCTGCTACACATCAATGACCTCCTTGTTCCTGGTATTGTTGGGTACGCGGATGACAGCACTGTCATGGAGAGCTATACATCTAGTGCAAAAGCCGGCGGTGATGAAGTACGTTCATTGAGAGAGGCCATGGTAGAGCGCACGAATTCAGCCTTAAGTCTTGTCTCCAAGTGGGGTGACGAGAATCTGGTTGATTTCAACGCCACCAAAACGCAAGTGTGTCTGTTCACCGCCAAAAGGAGTCCGTTTGATCTGGCCCCTACTTTCCGGAGTGCATCTGTACAAGTCACGGACAGTCTCGAGCTCCTTGGCACGAAGTTGAGCGCAAATCTGAACTTCGGCGCCTACATTGAGTCAAAAGCTCAAACTGCGGCAAAAAAGCTGGGCATCCTAAACAAGGTTAAGCGATACTTCAAGCCTGGACAGCTTTCAATATTATATAAAGCTTAAGTCCGGTCCGGCATGGAGTATTGCTGTCACCTTTGGGATGGCTCAGCCAAATACCAACTTGCCACACTCGACTCTGTAGAGCGCAGAGCCAGGAGACTAATTGGTGACGCTAAGCTGGTTGCCAAGCTACATAGCCTGGCCCACCGCCGCAAAGTCGCTTGTCTGTCGGTCTTCTACAGACTGTACTTCGGAGAGTGTGCGCAGGAACTCCACGGGCTGATTCCACCATCTCCCTTCTTCCATCGGGAGACTAGGCGTACTGCAGGTTATCACCCATACCTAGTCGATGTTCCACACATTCGAACGAAGCGCTTTGCTAAGTCCTTTATTATGCGCACAGCCAAGGAGTGGAACTCCCTGCCTGCGTCGGTTTTCCCGAGTTCATATAACCCTAATCTATTTAAGTCGCGAGTAAATAGGCTTCTTCTGGGTAAGCTCGTTCCATCGTCGACCTCATCTTTGCCCTTAGGGTAAGATTGAGGTCAAGAGCAAGCCCATTATAAATAAAATAAAAAAAAAAAAAAAAAAATAGCTGATAAAATCTGTGTGACGCTGGCACGGACGGCTAGATTGGAACAAGCAAACAGAAGCCTACACCTTACAGTGGGTGAAGTCAAGCTGTGGATGATATTGATGACAAATGAGTATACAAAAAACTGGCCAAGAACGAGTCGGACTCGCACATGAAGAGTTCCGTACCAAAACGGCAAATTTGCTTTCGATGTATGAGAGCCCCCCCCTTAAACATTTATTTTATTTTTAGTATTTGTTGTTATAGCGGCAACAGAAATACATCATTTGTGAAAACTTCAACAGTCTAGCTATCGCGGTTCTTGAAATACAGCCTGGTGACAGCCAGACGGACGGACAGATAGACAGGGAAGTCTTAATAGGGTCCTGTTTTTACCCTTTGGATACGGAACCCTAAAAAGGAAAAAAATAGAAGTCCTCTTTTATTGTATTACATTCTTTAACCCAAAACTTCAAAGGCGAACACCAGCCTTACCTCTTGTACTTATTATAAAAGGCCAGCCTTTCCGTCAGAATGAGCCAATGCAAAACCATTAATCAGAATCCACGACACCTAATTAACAACAGCACAACATCCGATATTGCGCACATCTTAAAGATTAACCAGCCCAGTAGACCGTGCAAATAGTAACGTTGCACGAAAACAACAGTTTTAAGCGAATCGACGAGTTATTTGAGCAATCAACACTCATGAAGCCGGAAACGCAACTGAAATGGAAGGTGTAGCAGCGGTAGCAGCATGCAACTGCAAGTCTGCGAGTATTCGATGTTAGCGTGAGGTTATTGACTGAGCTGTAGTTTTATTGAGGTGATTAAAAGCAAGAACGATGTGATAAAGATAAAAGAAAAAGAAACATGTTATTATTATTGTTATTTTACTACTATTTTATAAAATCTAGTTCTATTAGTTAGTCAGAGGCAGATGTGTTGCAGGGGAATTTGTTGCGCCACTTCTTCCCAGCTAAAACACTAGGAAGTTTCGAAGGGTGGGCGTTTTGGGGGACTGTCTCTTGTAGAATTTGACGTTCGAAAAGTGCTGATTACCAGCCTAATTTGAATAAATGACTTTTGAAACGAAAGGAAATAGAGACTGTAATTGCGCGAAAATCAGATTTCGTACGATATCAGTCTACTCTACAGGCTAATACAATTTCGAAATGGTAGCGTTTTAGAGCTGTCCTCGAATGCGTATTGAGGAAGGAAACAGTTTTGGTAATATAATCACCATATTTAGCAAAATTGGTGATCGCTTTGTGTTGATAGTGTGTTTTAGCTGCCTTCACACTTCTAATCTATGTCTCAGTCTAAATGGCATCTTGTCTATGGTGCATCATGGTTCAGTGTTTACGCCTCTTTGATGTTAAATTGAGACACAACAGTCGAAGCTTGACAAAGACTGTATTTGTCAGTGCGTGAAGTAACTTTCTAACCATTTCCATAGCAATATGGCGATCGAAGCAAAAGAACAAGCTTCTTGTTCTGCGTACTAGAATATTATTGTCGATAGCATGCTAATTATTTAGACAAATTGCAAACCGAGTAAGACCTTCTTCAACATTGCTGTTTGTTTGTGCAGTATTTCATTCATTATCACCGTGACGAGGGGATTGTATTCATGAAGTTTGGGACATACCATTATCGTATCAAATTCATTTATGACAAATATTCGTTGACAGTTACTAGTCTTACTTCGAAATAATACATTGTAACGTCAGTCTACGAATCGACATACAATACAGGGAGATACGTCATCCCCTGCACGCGTTGCATATGCCATCGTAGAAACGGGTTTCTTCGACGGAAGAATCGACAAAATGACAGATTGTAGCAAAATTTCATGTAAAATTGTATGGAAAAAGCTTTTTCTATTCTTGGTAGAATAGAGATAGAGAACATCAAACACCAAATAAAATGTCATCTACCCTCCATCTAAAAAAACCTCGTACATCCGTGCCAAATCCGGAACAGTCAAAATCTCGTTCAATTAGAAAGATAACAGGATTAAGCCATCTGACCCAGATAGACGGGGATAGGATGGTCCTGCAGCTTCCGAACGTTATAGATAGATTGATAAGTGCGTGTGGGACACGGAGATTGATAGCAGACTTGTATTGGGCGTTTCCGTATCTCTGTTGATCTCATGATTGATAAAGACTTGAAAGCCGTTTGTACATTTGGTTTGGCTAGTAAATCATTTAGAATTCACTAACAATCAATAACGTCTTAGAAAGGATCTCCAAACTGAATCTTAAAACATGGGAGTTATTATTAATATGAGCCTGATGGGTCCCACTGCAGGGCAAAGTCCATTCTCTCTTTCCATTTATCCCTGTCTTTAGACTGTTTGGGTACAATCCTTTTGATGAGTGTGGTAAAAAAGTAAATTTACGTAACTTAATCGATTCGAATACTTTTTTAGATCAAAGGTATTTGTTTTCGAAGCATTGAATTAATGCGACATCAGTTTATCAGTCTCATGGGAGTTATGAAGTAATTACTCCCAAAAATGGAGAGATCGATTGGGGTAGTTTATAAAGCAGTTACTAACTGAATTGGCCCTTAATTAAATTAACGATGGTGTCAGTTAAAGCCGACTGATTGTAATATTGTCCTTGTCGGTTTTGACTTCGTCACGGAAATCAATGCGAAACCTATGTCCATTACTTTCTGCCAAATTAAGGCCTCTGAACATGGTGACTTATTTGTCTAGCCTTTTCCCAACCATGTTGCGGTCTACTTCCAGTCCTACCGGATGCAGCTGTGTACCAGTATTACGTGGAGCGACTGCCTATCTGACCTCCACAACCCGTATTACTGGGTAATACGATACCCCTAGGTAAGACTGGTCTGAACTTAGATGACTGTCAGCAGTAATAAGGGTAGCTCACATTCCTGACAGTTCACCCATGGCTTCGTTCGCCAAAACAGCTCTATTACCTTTAACGGACACTTAAAAGTTCGTGAGCTGTCAGTATGCCATCGCGTGTAACTTGGCATTACCTATTTTCGACTACTTTCACTCCTGAAATTGGGTGTGACCAACAAGAAAACACTTTTTGAAGTAGGTGGCTTTGAAAATGATAGCATAATGATAAAGTTCAAGCAATTATTCCACGTTTGTTAAGGCATTATTGTTCTTCTAGCACTTGTCAGTGAAGTTATTACGGCTTGTACTCGGACATATTCTTTTCACAATTATTATAAAAGAAAAGTGGACCTCAATTCAAGCATAGTGGTCTGTATCTCTAAGTTTCTTCTAACCTATCAAACAGGTTTTGATGAACAGTCGTGTAATATAAGACGTTTCAAAAGTCATGTGTGATGTAGAGGAGTTTTTGTGTACACACATGATACAGCTGTTTGCAACAAATATGAGAGATTCAAGTTACATTTAATATAACACTCATGGAATTTCAATAGTTATCGGGAATCGATATCATTTGGGATTTCCTGTCTAAAATGAATGACGATTGCAATCAATTCGATTGCTAGTGTAGTTATGCGGCGTAAAATAACTATCGATCGAGGACGATAGTGTCGGTCTGATGTGTGTAGCAAAATAAGTTAGTATTCTAGGTTGCAGTAGTTGTTTTATGTAAGTAATATCAGAAGTGTAGTAGTCCAGCAGGGCTTTTGCGTATCTTTTTTAATGTCAGTGGCTATCATAGTGTCTATCAATTAACTGTCAAATGGTTATGGTTTGGTACAAAATGGAACCATTTGACAGTTATTCGATGGACACTGTGATAGCCACTGACATTTAAAAAGATACGCAATAGCCCTACAGGTGTACGTTTGGCTGAAACTGCACAGTCGAAAACACGTGTGCTTCAAGCTGTAATCCTCATATTTGAAATCTTAATGAAAACGAATTTTGACAACGCAAAAAAATAGTCCTGAAATAGTCATAAATAGTCATACATATCAGATAAATAGTCGCATTATAGTTTCGGCGTTATAGCTATAGGTCAATGAGGATTATGGCTTGAACATCAAGCTGTAATCCTCATCTCTAGTGCAAGCAAACGGTAAAGTCTATCGAACTGGTTTAGGTTCCAAAAAATAGTCATGAAATAGTCATAACGATATGCCAAATCTCAAAAATAGTCAATAAAAGAATCCAGAGATATAAAGGTACCCTGATGAGGATTATGGCTTGAACATTTGAAAACTTCAAATTTCTCCGGAACGCCTGCGATTTTTGGTTTGAAGTTGGTGCCAAAAAATAGTCATGAAATAGTCCTATGAAGTGAAAATAAATTTGAGCTGATTTATTTTAAAAATAAAAAGTTTTTATTTTCCCTACATTTCTATGGATGTACAGTCGTGTACAACATTTATAAAGCTTGTATGGAGTACTACACACAAATATATTTATTGGTGAAAAAAGTTCTATAGATGTTACAGGTTTAGTTACAGATGCTAGCACAACAAGCTACTACAATCTGTTAAAGTTCTTTAATAGATTTTCAACTTTATTTTACACTACACGTGTAAAGGCTATCGCGCAACTACAAAAGTATGGAACTGTTTTGATGATTTAAAATCCAAAAATACTAGTTTTAATTCCTCTAATATTTTACCTCATTGCCTTATTTACACAAAGATATAGTTGGACTAGCTGCTGTTACCCGTGATCCGCGTACCCGTAATTACCCGTAACCCGCGTAATTTTTGGATCGGGATAAAAAGTAGCCCATGTCCTTCTTCAGGGTTCCATCTATCTATATACCAAAATTCATTAAAATCGATTGAGCAGTTTAGGAGTGAAACATAACAGACAGATAGTTAGTTTCGCATTTATAATATTAGTAAGCATTAGAGATCTTAACAATAATACAAAATTTGTTTTTTTTTTGTACTTTAGGATAAGTTCATTACTTTTGGAGTACATTGTACAGACCTATTAGGAAGGCGCCAATAATTGTTAGATATATTTTTTTTTATTTAGGGTAATCTGCATCTGTATAGAATATGACAGTACTAGTCCATAAGAGTTTCTAACAATGACAATATTGTATTTATTACCAATAATTGTTACTTGCTCATTATCTAAAAAGTGCTATTTTTATACCTATATAATAATAGAACATTGCTGTGATTATACCAATGAAACAACTGTGATTATTATGATTAAAACTTGTTTTAGTAGTAGTAAGTTTTTAAGACTGACAGATATTATGATTGTTTACACTTTAATTAGTATTTGCTTTTATTCGATGTAAGTAATTAAAAGTTGTTGATATTCTAGGTGTCTGATTAGTTTATTGAATTTGTGATTTTAGAAAATGCACTCAATCTACCAGCGCCATCTATTGAAATTTTCTAGAAACAAACTGAATGGACTAATCCAACACCAATAGATATTGAACTGTGATAATTGTGATTAAAACAAATTGCTGTGATACATGTACTGAGATTTAAACAGTTTTGTACATATTTGCAAGCCTTCGATTGTAATAAATAATATATACAAATTGTAATGTTTGTTTTTTTTTTAATTATAACAGCTGGCATGTAAAACACTAATTGGAAGTAATTTATAATATACTAGCTGTGCCCGCGACTTCGTTCGCGTGCTTGTCGGAAACTAAAATGCGTCGCTTAGATAAAAGTACGTTAAATCATTGCCCTGGCGTTAACTTACTGCCGCTGTAGAAAATAAGAAGAGGGTAATGCAAAGTACTGACTATGTCTAATACTAAAGTTTAGATGGATGGGTGATTGTTAATCAACCACGTCAGAACGGCCGAACGGATCTTGAAGAAATTTGAAACAGGTACATTATAGTCGACAGGTACTGTCGTTGGCGCGTTCGTGTTCCACGCGCGCCTCAAAGATATGTCAGCAACAATTAAGGGGTCCTTTGGGGCCCCTTAATTGTTGCTGCCGTCGTCTGCCGGGGCTGACGGTTGTCCGCAAGAGATACCACGGCCCGAAACACAAAGAGCTAAGAAGAAACGTGGGTGGTTTTTAGTCAGTAGAAGTCTGACACTTTCTTCCGCTCCGCCCAGAGCGGGATGAGTCATTTGATAATTTACGAACCACAAAAAAGGGGGGATTAGAGGCTGTTTCGAGAGGTACCTGTACCGAGTCTGGGACATCGAATCTAAAATGGAACGCCGTCACCTCCAAAGAGGTGAACGTAAGAGGGACACAACCCCTCTTCCCAGCCGCCGCGGGAGACGCTCCGGGCATCGGGGGCCACGTGATGGCTTCCGGCCACCGTAGGCGCGGGCCTGTGAACGGTGAGTAACGGGCTAGTTAATCGTTCGTCAGTCCTATGACGATGGAGGCGCGTTCGTGTTCCACGCGCGTCTCAAAGGGATATCAGCAACATTGAAGGGGCTCCCAAGGACCGACGCCCGTCGGGGATGCGGGTTGTTCGAAAGAAATACCGCGGCCTCGACACATAGGGCTAACAACACACCACATCTATATAAAGACATGTTTGATGCAGTGGCTGGACGATTAACAGTAGCACTGCGTGTCGCAGGTTCGATTCCCACACGGTACAAACAAAATATGCCGTGGGTTTTATCCAATTTTAATTTAGTTTAAAAAAAATAGTATTTTTATACTGTGTAATTGGTAAATCTTTATTTGTTGACTATTCATGAAACATATGTTTATTTAATAACACCGCGGTTTAGAAAATGACATCAAATGAATAACGCCATCTGTCGAAGACGAAGATAAACTGCTAAAAAAGAGCGATCAAACACACTATAGGGTTTAGGCTATGTAGATTTTGAAAACAGCGTCATTTAGACTAATATCTACGTACCTTTTGCTATCATTACTTATTTAAAGTTATCTTGTGAAGGCATTTATTAATAAGTACCATACCATATTCGTTCAATAGATGTCGTTGCTTGTCTCATTCTTGACCATAATGATAAGTTCTTCTTGAAAACTATAAATGCTTATATCTTTTGATAGAGAGCACCGATTACGATGAAACAAAGACTAAGTAATAGCCCAAGTTACGCACAATATTTATGTATAAAAGTTATCTACATTCGTTTCGTAAATTTGACGTGATGCTTAGTCATCGAAACAGACAAACAGATAAACAGACAAACAGACAAAAATTCCAAAAATGCTGGAAATGTGTTCTGTTGGTTATACTTTAATACCCTGACAATTTTTTTTTTAAATATTTTCGATGTACAAAAAAGATTTTTCTACAGATTTATTATATGTATAGAATAGATAAAGCGGAATATTTCAGAATAATATTATATGAAGTTACAAATTTTGTACACGACTGTACATCCATAGAAATGTAGGGAAAATAAAAACTTTTTATTTTTAAAATAAATCAGCTCAAATTTATTTTCACTTCATAGGACTCTTTCATGACTATTTTTTGGCACCAACTTCAAACCAAAAATCGCAGGCGTTCCGGAGAAATTTGAAGTTTTCAAATGTTCAAGCCATAATCCTCATCAGGGTACCTTTATATCTCTGGATTCTTTTATTGACTATTTTTGAGATTTGGCATATCGTTATGACTATTTCATGACTATTTTTTGGAACCTAAACCAGTTCGATAGACTTTACCGTTTGCTTGCACTAGAGATGAGGATTACAGCTTGATGTTCAAGCCATAATCCTCATTGACCTATAGCTATAACGCCGAAACTATAATGCGACTATTTATCTGATATGTATGACTATTTATGACTATTTCAGGACTATTTTTTTGCGTTGTCAAAATTCGTTTTCATTAAGATTTCAAATATGAGGATTACAGCTTGAAGCACACAAATATTCGTTGACAGTTACTAGTCTTACTTCGAAATAATACATTGTAACGTCAGTCTACGAATCGACATACAATACAGGGAGATACGTCATCCCCTGCACGCGTTGCATATGCCATCGTAGAAACGGGTTTCTTCGACGGAAGAATCGACAAAATGACAGATTGTAGCAAAATTTCATGTAAAATTGTATGGAAAAAGCTTTTTCTATTCTTGGTAGAATAGAGATAGAGAACATCAAACACCAAATAAAATGTCATCTACCCTCCATCTAAAAAAACCTCGTACATCCGTGCCAAATCCGGAACAGTCAAAATCTCGTTCAATTAGAAAGATAACAGGATTAAGCCATCTGACCCAGATAGACGGGGATAGGATGGTCCTGCAGCTTCCGAACGTTATAGATAGATTGATAAGTGCGTGTGGGACACGGAGATTGATAGCAGACTTGTATTGGGCGTTTCCGTATCTCTGTTGATCTCATGATTGATAAAGACTTGAAAGCCGTTTGTACATTTGGTTTGGCTAGTAAATCATTTAGAATTCACTAACAATCAATAACGTCTTAGAAAGGATCTCCAAACTGAATCTTAAAACATGGGAGTTATTATTAATATGAGCCTGATGGGTCCCACTGCAGGGCAAAGTCCATTCTCTCTTTCCATTTATCCCTGTCTTTAGACTGTTTGGGTACAATCCTTTTGATGAGTGTGGTAAAAAAGTAAATTTACGTAACTTAATCGATTCGAATACTTTTTTAGATCAAAGGTATTTGTTTTCGAAGCATTGAATTAATGCGACATCAGTTTATCAGTCTCATGGGAGTTATGAAGTAATTACTCCCAAAAATGGAGAGATCGATTGGGGTAGTTTATAAAGCAGTTACTAACTGAATTGGCCCTTAATTAAATTAACGATGGTGTCAGTTAAAGCCGACTGATTGTAATATTGTCCTTGTCGGTTTTGACTTCGTCACGGAAATCAATGCGAAACCTATGTCCATTACTTTCTGCCAAATTAAGGCCTCTGAACATGGTGACTTATTTGTCTAGCCTTTTCCCAACCATGTTGCGGTCTACTTCCAGTCCTACCGGATGCAGCTGTGTACCAGTATTACGTGGAGCGACTGCCTATCTGACCTCCACAACCCGTATTACTGGGTAATACGATACCCCTAGGTAAGACTGGTCTGAACTTAGATGACTGTCAGCAGTAATAAGGGTAGCTCACATTCCTGACAGTTCACCCATGGCTTCGTTCGCCAAAACAGCTCTATTACCTTTAACGGACACTTAAAAGTTCGTGAGCTGTCAGTATGCCATCGCGTGTAACTTGGCATTACCTATTTTCGACTACTTTCACTCCTGAAATTGGGTGTGACCAACAAGAAAACACTTTTTGAAGTAGGTGGCTTTGAAAATGATAGCATAATGATAAAGTTCAAGCAATTATTCCACGTTTGTTAAGGCATTATTGTTCTTCTAGCACTTGTCAGTGAAGTTATTACGGCTTGTACTCGGACATATTCTTTTCACAATTATTATAAAAGAAAAGTGGACCTCAATTCAAGCATAGTGGTCTGTATCTCTAAGTTTCTTCTAACCTATCAAACAGGTTTTGATGAACAGTCGTGTAATATAAGACGTTTCAAAAGTCATGTGTGATGTAGAGGAGTTTTTGTGTACACACATGATACAGCTGTTTGCAACAAATATGAGAGATTCAAGTTACATTTAATATAACACTCATGGAATTTCAATAGTTATCGGGAATCGATATCATTTGGGATTTCCTGTCTAAAATGAATGACGATTGCAATCAATTCGATTGCTAGTGTAGTTATGCGGCGTAAAATAACTATCGATCGAGGACGATAGTGTCGGTCTGATGTGTGTAGCAAAATAAGTTAGTATTCTAGGTTGCAGTAGTTGTTTTATGTAAGTAATATCAGAAGTGTAGTAGTCCAGCAGGGCTTTTGCGTATCTTTTTTAATGTCAGTGGCTATCATAGTGTCTATCAATTAACTGTCAAATGGTTATGGTTTGGTACAAAATGGAACCATTTGACAGTTATTCGATGGACACTGTGATAGCCACTGACATTTAAAAAGATACGCAATAGCCCTACAGGTGTACGTTTGGCTGAAACTGCACAGTCGAAAACACGTGTGCTTCAAGCTGTAATCCTCATATTTGAAATCTTAATGAAAACGAATTTTGACAACGCAAAAAAATAGTCCTGAAATAGTCATAAATAGTCATACATATCAGATAAATAGTCGCATTATAGTTTCGGCGTTATAGCTATAGGTCAATGAGGATTATGGCTTGAACATCAAGCTGTAATCCTCATCTCTAGTGCAAGCAAACGGTAAAGTCTATCGAACTGGTTTAGGTTCCAAAAAATAGTCATGAAATAGTCATAACGATATGCCAAATCTCAAAAATAGTCAATAAAAGAATCCAGAGATATAAAGGTACCCTGATGAGGATTATGGCTTGAACATTTGAAAACTTCAAATTTCTCCGGAACGCCTGCGATTTTTGGTTTGAAGTTGGTGCCAAAAAATAGTCATGAAATAGTCCTATGAAGTGAAAATAAATTTGAGCTGATTTATTTTAAAAATAAAAAGTTTTTATTTTCCCTACATTTCTATGGATGTACAGTCGTGTACAACATTTATAAAGCTTGTATGGAGTACTACACACAAATATATTTATTGGTGAAAAAAGTTCTATAGATGTTACAGGTTTAGTTACAGATGCTAGCACAACAAGCTACTACAATCTGTTAAAGTTCTTTAATAGATTTTCAACTTTATTTTACACTACACGTGTAAAGGCTATCGCGCAACTACAAAAGTATGGAACTGTTTTGATGATTTAAAATCCAAAAATACTAGTTTTAATTCCTCTAATATTTTACCTCATTGCCTTATTTACACAAAGATATAGTTGGACTAGCTGCTGTTACCCGTGATCCGCGTACCCGTAATTACCCGTAACCCGCGTAATTTTTGGATCGGGATAAAAAGTAGCCCATGTCCTTCTTCAGGGTTCCATCTATCTATATACCAAAATTCATTAAAATCGATTGAGCAGTTTAGGAGTGAAACATAACAGACAGATAGTTAGTTTCGCATTTATAATATTAGTAAGCATTAGAGATCTTAACAATAATACAAAATTTGTTTTTTTTTTGTACTTTAGGATAAGTTCATTACTTTTGGAGTACATTGTACAGACCTATTAGGAAGGCGCCAATAATTGTTAGATATATTTTTTTTTATTTAGGGTAATCTGCATCTGTATAGAATATGACAGTACTAGTCCATAAGAGTTTCTAACAATGACAATATTGTATTTATTACCAATAATTGTTACTTGCTCATTATCTAAAAAGTGCTATTTTTATACCTATATAATAATAGAACATTGCTGTGATTATACCAATGAAACAACTGTGATTATTATGATTAAAACTTGTTTTAGTAGTAGTAAGTTTTTAAGACTGACAGATATTATGATTGTTTACACTTTAATTAGTATTTGCTTTTATTCGATGTAAGTAATTAAAAGTTGTTGATATTCTAGGTGTCTGATTAGTTTATTGAATTTGTGATTTTAGAAAATGCACTCAATCTACCAGCGCCATCTATTGAAATTTTCTAGAAACAAACTGAATGGACTAATCCAACACCAATAGATATTGAACTGTGATAATTGTGATTAAAACAAATTGCTGTGATACATGTACTGAGATTTAAACAGTTTTGTACATATTTGCAAGCCTTCGATTGTAATAAATAATATATACAAATTGTAATGTTTGTTTTTTTTTTAATTATAACAGCTGGCATGTAAAACACTAATTGGAAGTAATTTATAATATACTAGCTGTGCCCGCGACTTCGTTCGCGTGCTTGTCGGAAACTAAAATGCGTCGCTTAGATAAAAGTACGTTAAATCATTGCCCTGGCGTTAACTTACTGCCGCTGTAGAAAATAAGAAGAGGGTAATGCAAAGTACTGACTATGTCTAATACTAAAGTTTAGATGGATGGGTGATTGTTAATCAACCACGTCAGAACGGCCGAACGGATCTTGAAGAAATTTGAAACAGGTACATTATAGTCGACAGGTACTGTCGTTGGCGCGTTCGTGTTCCACGCGCGCCTCAAAGATATGTCAGCAACAATTAAGGGGTCCTTTGGGGCCCCTTAATTGTTGCTGCCGTCGTCTGCCGGGGCTGACGGTTGTCCGCAAGAGATACCACGGCCCGAAACACAAAGAGCTAAGAAGAAACGTGGGTGGTTTTTAGTCAGTAGAAGTCTGACACTTTCTTCCGCTCCGCCCAGAGCGGGATGAGTCATTTGATAATTTACGAACCACAAAAAAGGGGGGATTAGAGGCTGTTTCGAGAGGTACCTGTACCGAGTCTGGGACATCGAATCTAAAATGGAACGCCGTCACCTCCAAAGAGGTGAACGTAAGAGGGACACAACCCCTCTTCCCAGCCGCCGCGGGAGACGCTCCGGGCATCGGGGGCCACGTGATGGCTTCCGGCCACCGTAGGCGCGGGCCTGTGAACGGTGAGTAACGGGCTAGTTAATCGTTCGTCAGTCCTATGACGATGGAGGCGCGTTCGTGTTCCACGCGCGTCTCAAAGGGATATCAGCAACATTGAAGGGGCTCCCAAGGACCGACGCCCGTCGGGGATGCGGGTTGTTCGAAAGAAATACCGCGGCCTCGACACATAGGGCTAACAACACACCACATCTATATAAAGACATGTTTGATGCAGTGGCTGGACGATTAACAGTAGCACTGCGTGTCGCAGGTTCGATTCCCACACGGTACAAACAAAATATGCCGTGGGTTTTATCCAATTTTAATTTAGTTTAAAAAAAATAGTATTTTTATACTGTGTAATTGGTAAATCTTTATTTGTTGACTATTCATGAAACATATGTTTATTTAATAACACCGCGGTTTAGAAAATGACATCAAATGAATAACGCCATCTGTCGAAGACGAAGATAAACTGCTAAAAAAGAGCGATCAAACACACTATAGGGTTTAGGCTATGTAGATTTTGAAAACAGCGTCATTTAGACTAATATCTACGTACCTTTTGCTATCATTACTTATTTAAAGTTATCTTGTGAAGGCATTTATTAATAAGTACCATACCATATTCGTTCAATAGATGTCGTTGCTTGTCTCATTCTTGACCATAATGATAAGTTCTTCTTGAAAACTATAAATGCTTATATCTTTTGATAGAGAGCACCGATTACGATGAAACAAAGACTAAGTAATAGCCCAAGTTACGCACAATATTTATGTATAAAAGTTATCTACATTCGTTTCGTAAATTTGACGTGATGCTTAGTCATCGAAACAGACAAACAGATAAACAGACAAACAGACAAAAATTCCAAAAATGCTGGAAATGTGTTCTGTTGGTTATACTTTAATACCCTGACAATTTTTTTTTTAAATATTTTCGATGTACAAAAAAGATTTTTCTACAGATTTATTATATGTATAGAATAGATAAAGCGGAATATTTCAGAATAATATTATATGAAGTTACAAATTTTGTACACGACTGTACATCCATAGAAATGTAGGGAAAATAAAAACTTTTTATTTTTAAAATAAATCAGCTCAAATTTATTTTCACTTCATAGGACTCTTTCATGACTATTTTTTGGCACCAACTTCAAACCAAAAATCGCAGGCGTTCCGGAGAAATTTGAAGTTTTCAAATGTTCAAGCCATAATCCTCATCAGGGTACCTTTATATCTCTGGATTCTTTTATTGACTATTTTTGAGATTTGGCATATCGTTATGACTATTTCATGACTATTTTTTGGAACCTAAACCAGTTCGATAGACTTTACCGTTTGCTTGCACTAGAGATGAGGATTACAGCTTGATGTTCAAGCCATAATCCTCATTGACCTATAGCTATAACGCCGAAACTATAATGCGACTATTTATCTGATATGTATGACTATTTATGACTATTTCAGGACTATTTTTTTGCGTTGTCAAAATTCGTTTTCATTAAGATTTCAAATATGAGGATTACAGCTTGAAGCACACGAAAACACATCAAGCATAGGTTTTCAGTTATAAATAAAATAGAAAACTTCAGCCAGAAATCATTTTAGTCAAGATAAAGTGTTACGCTATGGTAAAAAAGAAAGGGTTTTCAATAAACATAAATGTGCTAATATGACTGATAACGAACGATAAGATCAAATTCTTTATGGGCTTTTGAAACAATCAACAATAAGTTCTTGGTATAAATAAATACTATTTAACGTAGTAACCAATATATAACACGATGTAAGTGTTTATTTTCAGACCACTTGAAGAACAAGGAATTTGAGAGCACTTAAATGTGCTAATAATGTTAATTGGGCTTTGGGTGAAGACGTCCGAATATGCTCGGTTAAGTCACAACATCGTGTTATAGAAGTCGTAGACTTCATGTCAGCAAACCTCACACATACATAAACTCATGCTTTTTAATTGGGGTAGGAAACTACGCAGAACCACCTACAACGATCTTTTTGCTAAATTCTCGTTTATATTTCTGGACACACACGCAGCGCACGCGGTTTGCGAGTACTACGCACCTAGCGTTATTGAGGAACGTCAACATCATTCTCTTACCGTTTATCTCAATTCATTTGTGGTCGGCGCAGCTTGCATTCTTCTTCCATACTTCTCTATTACTCGTCATCTCATTGAACACTTCTTTTCTTGCTATATCATCCTTGACACAGTCCATCCATCGTTTATTTGGTCTTCCTCTACTCTTATACTCATTCACATTCATACTCATAACTTTCCTCACGACATTTTCCTCTTTCCTCCGCATCACTTGCGTTACTGAGAACGTATCTGCCTGTAACACTTTCATTTACACCGTGTAGTCCGTTACCACCGAAACTTGTATTGTTATTGACATGTTTATAAAACTGCGGCTATTAGCCTGTTAGGCCTGACAAGCATTCAATAGGGCACCCGCATATCGACCGGATCTCGCCAATTAGGTTAGCGGGGGATTTGCCTACATACAACACCGGATAAGTTCGGTTTTTGTTTGAATCAAAACATTATCGGAATGCTTTACTGCGTGAGATTTATTTATTTATTGAGGAAAAACGTTTACAATATTTTCATATGTAATGTGGTGCAATTTTCAATAGTTTTAGGATAAAAATAAAGGGAGATATTATCTGTCAAAATTAATTATTTTTATTCTCGTTTATCTCGTAAAGCCTTTGTTATTTCATGGTCACGTCACTTGTGTTAAACTTTTAATAGACCTGTAACTATTCATCATGATTCTCTTGCCCTTATCCCAATTCATTTGTGGTCGGCGCAGCATGTCTTCTTCTACACGTTCTTTTACTCGTCATCTCATCAAACACCCCCTTTCTTGTCATATGATCCTTTTCTAAGAATTGTTACACCTTTAACTATTCATAGATTGTTAAAGTTAGGAGGTTCTAGAACAAAATAAGCCACTTAAGGCAGAATCAAAGCTACCAGTCAGTAGTTTTCTAAAAGCCAGATAAACTTGTGAAATATCTTGATTGGCAGTTCATATTTCCGTCAACCAATCATTACTGTCAAATATCTTGAAGACAAGTGACATCTACCATCTACTGGTTCAGCGTGAACAACGCCTGTGTCCCAGCAGTGGGAAGGGGTATTATGCCACTCACAGCGAACGTGAAATTTAAATAATCGTCGTTCAATTGACCTGTTTTAAAAAATAAACCGTCTTGGTGCATAACTATTAGTTTTACTAGTACGCAGGAAGAAAGGCAGTTATAATGGCTAACCTTATTGGTTAGATCCGGTGCCACTGGCCTGTTGAACGTTACACGGCAGGTGCAAGTTAACGAGCCACTAGTTGATCCAGTAATACCGTATCTGCGAGTTACGGGTCTCGGGTTCTCTCGGCTTAAAGATACAGCTGTCTGTATTTTATAGAGCAGCGTTGATCGACCGTGTCTGAACAATTAGGTTAACGAAGGATTTGCGAGTGAGCAGACGTTTCGTGCGAAAAATTTTGTTCAATTTTTTTTTTTGGAATAATGAATTATTATTTGAACAGTTCACAATGCTCGCTTTGTAAGGCGAGGAGGCCGTGAAGTGAAAATGTGAGTAGATTTTTCGATTAAACGTCTCGGAAGTAGGCAAAGCTTAGATGTTCGACGTTCGTGACGCCATTTTCTTGTTTTTTTTTTTAAATAATTGGGTATTTCCATAGTCAACCAGTTGTTGTAAAGGTCAGTAATCAATTTGTTTATAGTTTTTTTTATCTATTTACGCAAATCGACGAAAAACGATTTTTAGATTATTTTTTTGCCAACGCCTTCCGCTTGGTGTTCCAAGTAAAAGGCTACAGCTAAGCTTAAGTATGCTCATGAAAATGGTCGCACAAGTCCAGAAGGACTGTACCATTCTATTAGCTTCCAAGCAGTAGACTTTTTGACACTAATATGATAAAAAGATCGCTCCTTAATCAAATCCGACCAAAACGGTTCAAAACACCAGCAAAGTTGCCATTAGAGTTGGCGACACTGCAGGAAGAACCTGTCTTCCTACCGCGCAAACTAAAGAATTATTAACATCTAATACCACCTGCCCCATAGTAGGAACAATGGGACCATTCACCAGTGCCATACAAACCCATACAATGCGTTAATGCACCTGTTTTGAATCATTGTTACTCGATCTATGTTTAAGTCGAATGCTGGACGAAAATATTTCTTGGCGTCTTTGGATTTAGGGGTATTTTAGAAGTCTTCTTCCTTGTGAGAAACTTGATATTTACAATGGTGATTGATGTCCAAGCTGCCGATTAAACTACCAAAATGTCACTTGCAGGATGGTGGAGATCAACAATTCGCTTGATGGTATGATCAGCTCATGATGATTTATTAACGAGGTCTATGTGCGGTATTTGGTATCACATGCTGAGCTGGAGCTCATACCTCTTGCTTTCAACGAAAAGAAGATGAAAGATCTAATTTACAGGCCAAGCATATCATGTCCTTGCCAGAAACTAGGACAACTGCACAACCGATGGTCCCATCAAGAAAAATTCCGCTGTTTACAAAATTAGTCACCGATAATAGTGCAAATTTGCAATACATTTCATGTGTTTTCTCTGCAACAGCGTAGTATGTTATTCTGAATAGCGTTGTAATGTTACGTAATATTTAAAGTTCGATCAACAAATCACTACATAGTATAAAACAAAGTCGCTTTCTCTGTCCCTATATCCCTATGCTTAAATCTTTAAAACTACGCAACGGATTTTGATGCGATTTTTTTTAATAGATAGAGTGATTCAAGAGGAAGGTTTGAGTATATAATTTAACCGACATCCACGCGGGTGAAGCCGCGGGCATTAGCTAGTAAACAATATCTCGCTCTACATAATATGTGTACGGTATACCTACTTCCAGAATTACTGATTTGTTTAGCAATTCTTATTTCTTTCAGGAGGAAAATATAACGATCTATTTATCTGCAAAGATTCGTCGCGCATTTCTAAATCCCTGTTGTATTGTATGCTTTAAATATAATGAATAAAGGAGACGTGAGAGGAATTTAGTTGACAAGAAATTGGAAATACATTCTCGTTTTTTCATTAACTGGCTTAATAGGAATTTAAATCGCAGCTGCAAGATTCCAGAATGGATCAATCTAGGCACTTTTGTAACCTGTCCATCCATTTCCGAGATCCGGAACACAAACTTCTCGAAAAACACCTGTTTACACTCAAATGGCATATAAATAAGCAAATGGGGTTCCAGTATTCTCAAATAACTGACGTCTACTTCCATTTTATTTATACACTTAGTAGGTACGCCATACTGGAATTTGAATTTCAACAGAATCCGTAAAGAATGCCCGTCAGTCGGCGATTTTCTATACCTTTTCACACATTGACGCGAAAACAAGGTCGTTTCTTGGTACTTGCTTGAAAACTAGGCTTATAACGTACTGCTTGTAAAATTTATTGCAACCTTGTTGGACAAGCGACTGCCGAGCATGACGATCGATACTCGAGTTGAAAAGTGCGAGTTTTCTGCGAGGAAATTGTAAGTTGTTACCGGTAGACGTGGCTGGAAATATTCCCGGGAAATTGCGAGTGCAACGTGGCAAGCATTTACTCTCCGGGAGCTTCCTGCCTAATGCCTTCAAGTGGGAATGGTGCTTCGTACATGATGTAAAGAGATGGGGATAAACTTGCAACAGTGAAATACTTGTTGAAGAAAGTAATTCTATTAATTTCCCCTGGGATAATGTCTCACATAGAATGCTAAATGAGTGTTTGGAATGCTTCCCTTCCGGGAAAAACAGGTCCTTAGCTTCACGGAAACAAACCTGTTAGTCACAATACGTAAGTAAAGAGGAAAACTGTACACACGGGTCATTGATTACGTAACAGGCATAGTAACCGAAATAATACCTAGTATTAACTCATTATCATCATTGTATGATATTTTCCCATGATACGATGACGTTGCACTTCGAATCGATGTGATGATTTAAATACGGATTGCATGTATGATTTTTAGTGTATTTTAGTTATAGAAATTCAGACACAATGTAAAAATTGTAAGTGAATAAATGAATTGAATCACGCATATACGATCTTGTATGTAGTTTTTGCTTTAGTAGCTCATCTAGTCGAGGCTTAATGAAGATGCAATTTTATGGGCATGGCGGATCTTTATATAAATAAGGTGGATGTCGGTTTAAAATTTAATTATATAGGTACCTAACTTACATTAGAAGTTTGTGTTCGATCATTTTGATGTCTGCAATATTATGTTCAAGGACGACATGATAGAAGTGTGCCAGGAGAAAAGAAGAAAGCAGAAAGAAAGGGTTTCACGAAGTCCCAGGTCCCAAGTCTCAACGCTTTTTTCTTCTTTGGATTGGGGTCGGCGCAACACGTTTTCTTTGGACAACTAGGGACAATGATAAGTAGATGGTGGATAATTTATACGTTTCAAGAACGCGATCTATTTCTTCTTCTGTCTCCTGACTTTTATCCGAATGTATTTAGGGTCAGCCCTCCTGAACAGTTTTTAGACATTTAATTTAGATGGTTGACAGACCCTGGTAGTTTTTCAACGAGAGTGAAGGTAAAACTATAGGTCTGACTTTCTCCTATTCCACATTCAATATTGTGTTGAAAAAGAGCTAGCACGCTCCACAAAACCGAGAAGTATAGAAATAAGGTAAATAATAATGCCAGAATCATAAATCTCACATTTAATGATTTTATCTTGTCAGTCTTGTTTATAAAGGTCACGAAACAAGCTACATACATACTTATAGCACAAAGTATATAAAATTATTATGTATAGTAGCACCTTATATTCTGGCAAATGATAGCAAGGCTACTTCGGCTATTAGTCATTAGTCCGATGTTTGAAAGGTTCCATTCATTGAGCTTAATTAATTATTTATTTTAGTAATAAGGACATAGATTTATATATGAGTATCCTGACATTTTGAAAGCCTGTACCTGGTAAAGGAGAGTCAATGTTGTGTGCTTTTACCCCATTGGTAAAAGGCGTGACTTTATGTATGTCTGTATGTGAATAAGTCCACCCCACCCTATTGCTGGGCCTGGACTTGTGAGGAGTGGTGTTCATCATGGGATCCAGTGCACGAAGGGAGGAAGAGGAAGGCACATTCTTTGAATTTTAAGTTCTAGGTCAATTTGTGACCCAGTTGCCTGGTTTTCTCCTAAAGTAAGTGGAATATTTGAACCCTAGCTATCATGTTATTCAAAATGAGACATTAATAAAGAGGTGGCTTAAAATGATATTGACACTTGAAAAGCTTATAACTTCAGAACAATATAATATACATATTACATAGTTATAATTTACTTTGAATCCAGTCATGTTTTTAGTTTCTAGAATAATAAATTGATCTTTAATTACCAAGGTTGGCCAATTGCCGAATTTTATTATAATGATTAAATTACTCACAATATTTTGATGCTGGCAAAACTTAGTTCAGGTACACATCAGACTATCAGTGGGAACTTTTGAACTAGAAAATGTGATAATGCCATGTTATCATTTTGACATTTATTTGACCCTTTCACAGAGACTGAATGTTTCAACAAAATGTGGTTATACAGATTACTAAAGAGTAGAAATTCCAGTGTATAATAAAATGCTATTCTGTTACTGTGGAACAAGGACTCTGAAAACATAACACCTCTTAACAGTTTTTATGCCAACCATGGGTTTGGGTCTCTGATTTGGCTTTACATGCAATCAAGAAATATCTCTCAGACATGCTGGTTTCCTCATGGCGTTTTCCTTCATTTTCAATTCATCATCTGCCTAGCCTTTTCCCAACTATGTTAGGGTCGGCTTCCAGTCTAACCGGATGCAGCTGAATACCAGTATTTTACATGGAGCGACTGCCTATCTGACCTCCACAACCTAGTTAATACTAGGTAATACGATACTCTTTGGTAAGACTGAATGTCAGAATTTCACCTGTAACAACTGCCAAAGATTTATATATGGCAGCCGGGAACAACAGCTTAACGTGCTTTCCGAGGCACAGAGGAAACTCGGTATGTCGGGCGGTCACCCATCCACAGACCGACCTAGGCAAGCACAGCTTTACCTAAAGATCGACCCGAGTGGCAGTTCTTATTAAGCCACGAGCTCCTCCTTTCCTTAATTTTCAATTGTGAAATAAATAAAATCAAAAACACTTGGAGCAATTAAAAATCACCTAAATAAAGAGGAAGAGTATTAAAATCTTCAACACATTAGAGATGACTACATGTCACTAGAAGCAACAATGATACATTTAAAATACAAAACTACATAAAAAAACAATAGGTACAACATACATCACAAATACTGAATCACTTACCTGGAAATGGGTACAGTGACTTCCGATCAAAAGGTAAATTCATTAAAAATAATATAACAAAAAACCCATTGCTAGATTTGCTAGGATGCAAGCCTGGTATCTGTGGAAGGCCTGTAATCTACCACACATCCATGCACCAAACCTCATTGGTTGCGAAGGAAGTACAGACAACCTACAGTGTTCCTACTATTGGGATACAAGCTTTCTCTCTAGGGACCTAAAATGCCCGTTTTAGACCCCCTGTGATGACTGAGGTCTATGTGGGCCCAGTGCAAGTTGGCAATGTCAAATGTCTATTTTACACACAAATGAAAATAGAATTGCATTGTGAAACAATATAATAGTTATCAAATTATACTACTATATTTGTGTACTAATATGGGCTCTTATTTTGGCAGGGTCTGTACGTTATAAGTTTTCACTACGTAGTTGTTGATAAGACTGTAAATACTTTCTATTTAACTTGGTGACTCATCAAGTGGTGTATATTAAAAAAATATAATATTTTTCAACTGTTATTAAGTAAATACATCTTTGCTTTTGAAAAATAAATGCTGAGTTTGTAGATTTGACCTCACACAACATGCAGTTAATTTAAAGCCCCTACAATCAAATAAATAAAATTGTACTGGTATAACTAGTAACATTCCATTATACCCTTCATAACCCTAGCTAAAAGTAACCTATAATTTTCAACTAACTGTTTTTTCAAGTAACAAGAATGTTACATAAAGTTATTCTTGAAAATTCACGACTATTCTTCACTGATAACCTGATAAGGTATTTAAAATCTTAAGATTGTCACATATGATTGAATGCATGCTATTTTACCTGCACATACACTCACATTGCTGTTTAATAATGCTGGCTGTGTTTGTAAGCATTCCAGTGTGGGAGAAAGATTTCAAGGAAATTGACAATTATGTTTACCGAGAACACATACACATCATTAACTACAAATGTCTATTTGTCTTCTAAAGAAAAGAAAGGTGTAGATGATGATTACATAGGTATATTCTTCTCTTTATTCAAAAGGAGAGCCCGCCTTGTCATGTAAAAAATAACTGCAGATAAACAAGTCATTGGGAATACAATAGTGAAGTCTTTAGAGGAAAATGTGTTAAGACAATTAATGATTCAGTACAGGTATTGACATAATAAATAGTCATAGAGAATTCGTTATTGCAAGTTTTAAGTGTGAAAGATGATATGGGAAAGTGATTGACTACTGAGATGACAACTTATAGAGAAGTAGAAGAAAAATACATGATTCACTGACCCCAAATAAATTTGATGGAGAAATGTCACGGATTATGATTCAAGTAACACAAATACTTATAAAATGCACCTGAAATGGTAATATTTTAAAACATCAGGCAAAAATAGCAAGTAGCCACTTTTAGTGTCCCCAATCTGCTATGTCAAGTCTTTAATGGAATTTTGAAATACTGGGGAACTCCTGAATGGTGGCATTAACTTGTTACACCATATCTCCCTAGCTAATACAGTGGGGAGTGCTTAAGGCATTCTGGGCGATTGTCTTTAAGTCATTTTGTCCTCAAAAGCTGATTCTCAGCCTAATTTGAGTAAATGACTCTAATTTGACATGCTATTCTGCTGTCACTGCGAGTAGGAACATAGGTGGCTCAGGAAGTCAAATATCTCTTACTTAGGGATGAAGGGATACTCATAACATTGTACAGATATGAGCCCCATGTGATAGAGAAGTACAGACATAAAAGACATGTTACTTAATGGAAAAAAAACTAAGTTTTTACCTATTTCCTCTTCTCTTGTACACTCACTCATTTCTATCCTTAAATGCATTGATATCAATGCATGAGGAACATCACTAAAATTTTGACTACAACTAACTTTACTTTTTGCCTCATCAGCAAACAAAAACATGAAATGGCAAGCAAAAACATGCATGAACACATGATGCATGGCTAAGTCTACATAAGGCCTAAACTGCATGCAGTTTGCCTGAGAACACAACAGTTCAGTTTCTGCACTAGTACAGATGATGAGCATACCATAGAATTGGGTCAGGAAGTAATGTGTTCTATGGTCCTCATGACTGCCAAGGAAGTTAGGTTAACCAGGTGCTATGGTTGTTGAAGTCTCTACAGCAGTGGACTTTGATTGGCAGTTTGACTGATTGAGGTGTAACACCTATTGTACATAATTTTCCTTGTTTTACTACCTATTGGCAGGATTTCTTGATAATTTATTGAATTTTACTCTTCATTACTCATGCATGTTGTTTCATCATCAATTTATTCACAGTTTTGACATTTTCACCATTTTATCAGCCTGAAGATGATCACACCTGGCCTCTCCCATAAGCATAGACTTAAATATATTTTCTCTAATTATATGACAGTAGAACACAGGTCACTAGACTCATAGGGTGTGGTACCATTGATTATTCACACTAGTGCTCACTTAGTTTATTAATTCAGTATATTCGCGTCGTAATGAAGGGAGGCTAGCCATATTTCACATGTCCTAAAGTCTGTTTTTTAATCCCTGAGACTAAATTGACACATGCAAATGTCAAACTTACAAATAATGCTGCCAGCTCTTTTGTTTAGTGTTGTACCTACGATACCGGTTTGTTGAATCGTAACTTTTTATATTTATTAGACGATTAGAAAAAAAAAACAGATGCTATCAGTGTTGTTCCCGTACACGATAAAGCGGATATATGAACCATTTTCTCATAAAAAGGCAGCACTTTTGAAAAATACGGCAATTATTGGAACTTGACACCATACAAACAATTGCAATTCTAAAAATAAATATGATAATACGGCAGTTAGTGTGTGATTAGATATAGGCGTGAAGAAGAAATTTTATCAGCAAGAAAAAAACGTAAGCTCATATCATTTAGCCAAACAGAAAAAGTACTGAAAAGAAAACCGAATCTCTAACCGAGATGCCGACAAAAAACGAATGTGTTTTAAAAACTGCCGAAATCCTGAACATATCCAGAGCTACAATCTACTGGGTGCTGACGGAGCACAAAGAGAATGAAAATTTAAGCTCTCCGAAAATACCTGGCCGTAAATTAAAGAGTGAAATCGTTTTTCACTATTTCGATTTTACTCTTTCGGCTATACGTCGAGAAGTTGAAAAAATATTTTTTTTAAACGTTGCCCCACACTAGGAATTTTTCGTTTATCGTGGTTCCGTTTACAAACACTTACAACTCGCATACACAAACATACCCAGACCCGAAACAATTACTATCAGTCTGTAGGCCATACAAATATTTGTTCCGTGCTGGGATCGAACCCGCGACACGCAGCTCAGCAGTCCAATCCCTCAGCCACTGCGCCAACCGTGCCGTAAACTATTTTTATAGAAACGAATAACGCTTGTTAAAAATAATAAAACCTTCAAATTAAATGAAGTACGAAGCCTTTTTGAGGAAGGACTTCGTCAAGTGACCCCGCAGCGGTGGAAAGACTGTGTGGCTCACGTTATTAAAATTGAGGATGAAATGTGTCATCTGGGCCATATAGTCGAAGACATTACTGATCGATTTATAATAGAAGTAGCCAGCGACTCTGATGATTCAGACATGGAGTCATTTTCGGAATCTGATATATAAAATTAAAATGCTTTTTATTTCATCCATTAATAGTTTAAAATATACATAGATTTAAAGTAAAATGACATGCATGCATGATTAATGAATTCCTGTAATTAATTACTTAAAAAAGTTTCACGTTAAATACATCTGCACCTTATTACTTGTGTATTATTTCGTTTTAAATAACTACCTACACCTTTTACTCAGGAAAACTTATTATAAAAAAAACCGATATTAATTGATTTCAACAACGGCAATTTACGGTAGTGGCACATCACTATTTAAGAATTGCAAAAAACTGACAACCCTCGTAATGTCATTTTAGTCTCCGAGATTAAAAAACAGACTTTAGGTGGAGCATGGCCGTAAACTGATGATTGTCATGGGCCATAAATGATGACTAAAATAATCGAAATAATAAAACCGATGTGCCAAATTCGACTCAAATGGGACATGATTGGTTAAAAATAATTGTAATTCAAATTAATATTCGTCAGAAGACCGTCATATCTATCGACTATATCTATTGTAAAAACCCAATTTACAACAAAAATACACATAGATTACATACGAAACACTCAAATAATGCCATATTGGCGGTAATGTAAAGCAAAAGGCGGAATAATGTTGCGAATCGATGTCGTTTCGTCTAGCAACAGGGCTGTGGCTACATGGCCTCTCATACATACCTATAACTATGTACACACCCCCACTTTTCCCAATAAATGTTCAATATCCTTTTATCCGGTTGCCCCAATCGAAGTCCTAGCGCTCCGCAGGCGGCGTACGTGACACTATCAACCTAATAACACTCACATATCAACGCTAATGCGCGATTCACGAGACGTTTTACACCGGCGAAGCTACGCGCATACACCCAAAACGAATAACGACTTTGGTCTACGATTTATAACTATTAAATACACGAAATAACCACAATACTATTGTGCACGGAGAATACAGAACATAAGCAAAGAAACTATGTACGATCAGGCAAAAATGATAGCAGGATTTTACCCTTCTGTCAGCAATGTCCCTTCGATCGTCGCTCCAGCGGTTTTCGGGCGCGTCCTATACCAGCATTAAGACTGGATTCTCACTTTTTGGCACATTTTGTATCTTGCACAGCACCACACTGAATATAGAATTATACACAAGTTTTTATCACGGTACAATCCACCATTAGCCTTTCATACACCCTCGATTCTCGAGTTCAGTCCTTTTCACGGCCATTTGCAAATTGCGTCAAAGTTCCTGGAACGTGATTGGTGTTCACTGCGCTAGTGTAGTTTGATACAACAACGCCATCTCTTGGTACAAAATATTCACTAAAAATCCTGTCATTGAAAAACGAACCGTCTGCAGACCAATAAAGATCGACCAACATTCTACACGATTAGACATGCGACCTTTGGATTCGCATGAAATAGGGTGCGGTACGGTTCATACGAGAACCCCGTAGCGTGACGTCAAACTGGGCGTGAGAACCAGAGAGCGGGAGTTTTGAAAAATGTGAAACGAATCCAGTGATATTATTATTTTCAAAGAATAAATTACAGTAAAGCTAAAATTAAATCAGAAAAACATTTTAATTGCTAATAAATTATTATAGCAAATGCTCACTCACGGTGAAACAAAACTCACAAAACGTCCACATAAAATTCATGACGAAAATAAATCGAGATTTCTTCGATCGTCTGTTTACGCTCCGAGATACGCAGAATACAATCATGTACTTGTTTAGTAATTTCGTTTATACATTATAAATTATTAATCAAAGTTCTTGGGTTGAAAGAGAAAATCGGATATGTTAGTTTTATTTTGCTGAGTTGTAATAACTTTATTATTGTGGGTATTATGACAATGTAATAGTCTGTAGTACAGATGAAAAATATCAATATTATAAAATAAAATTAATTTATTAACAAACTTTGAACTTGTGTATTTACATTATTCATTATTAATTAACTGATGTAATTTATTAGAAAAGTGAAAGACTTACCAAAGGTTAAAACACTCAATTTTTCATTCTTGTGTGAAAGCTGCTTAATATTTTTCGCCGCTGCCAACTCTGGACCAAACGTCAATACCAATTAAATCTGTGATTGGCGGAATGTTATAATTCTATTTCCTGATTCGTCAGCATTTGCGGTTGCGCTGTTTGCCAATCGCTGAGCGCAGCCTTTGTGTTTCTGTTTTCTTTCTTGTCAATTTTATCAGTGAACACGTAAGTACGGTCAGCTGCATTGTTTGTTATTGTAAAATAATAAATAAAAGAGCATTTAAATTGTGCGCGAGTGTCGTGTAATGTGTTAGCGCAGTAATATTTGTGTAAAAATATTCTCTGAATCCTAGTAATAGGATTTTGTTGAAGTGTAATCATTTAAATTTGGTGCGTATTGCAGTTATTCCCGATCGTTCCATTGGTAAGTAATAAATTACTGTATTCCTAAGGACATGCTCTGGTACTTTTATGAATAAACAAAGCCCGTGGTGATTTTCCTGAAGATTCAAATTGTGTTCTTGTAAGAATCTGATTGGGTAAAAGTATTACGCATTGCCTTTCCCTTTCTATAAAAAGTTTTAAACATCTGATCAAGTTTAGTGCTATTTTATGTAACGCTTTATAAGTTTATAGTAATTTGTCTTGCATAACGTAAGACCAACGCACAATGATGTTTAATTTTATTATATTAAGACGATTTGTGAATTGCTGTAGATATAAGAAAAATATTTTTTTGATAGTTTTAAGTATTATGTATAAAGTTAATGATTATAGGTATTTACACAGTTCCCGCAATAATACATTTTGCCTACCTATTTTTTTTTTTGTAGTATATACGTATTATGGTGAACTGGTTTGATTATGAAAGTAAGATTCTATAATTTCTTCTATTTTCAAAAGGTTTGTAACTGATTTACAGCACTCACTGTCTTTGTATTAGGATTAGGAACTAATTTAATATATTTATGCTATCAAACAAATAAAACAAGACTGGCCATAAAAAGTACCACCCTAGTGACCCTACAGTTGTCTGTAGGGTCACTAGGGTGGTACTTTTATTGTTAAAAGTGCCATAAAAATACAGTTACAGTAACCAACCTTAACAAAAGATACAAATTAAGAATAAATGAACATTATACATGCATTTATTTGGTTTAGAGAGAATCAAATATCTTTGAGCCATAAATTAAGTCACAGAAATCCTCGAGTAGGTACCAAGTCATTATCCTACAGCCCATCCCCACACTCCAATTTAACTGGAGTAAAAATTTCAAGTATCTTGTCACCTATAAATGCCTTTTAACCATAATTTGGTCACCTTGGGGGAAGTCAGCTTATTTTCTCAGTATTTACTATGCATTTTCTTTCTAGCTATAACTATTTAAACACATTGCATAGGGGGATATTATAGGGGGTGCGAATTCTCCATACAAATGTATTCCTGTTTTCTTCTGGAATAATGCTTCTAGAACAAACATTTTTTCTCATCAAATCAAGGAATAGAGTGGGATAAGGGCAGGAAGATGATAAAATAAAGGTAGACCTGTCCCTGTTATTTCCCTTTTTTCAGCAAATAATACTTAGAAAATATTTATTAAATATTATTTCAAAAAACACTGTGATATAATCGGTCTGAACTGCAGCTGTCCCTAGTGCTTTCTACGGGGCAGGTTTATAGTTGAAATAGATGTATTATTTTAGTCTTGTTACAGTGTTACGTCTTAATACAATCTACATCTTATATTTGTTCTGCTTGTGTGTGGATTGTGCTTTGACTTTCACCACTGAAAGTAATACCTAGATTTTAATTTTAAAATATTCCATTGAAATCTATTATAATTTCATTCTTGAAACAATCATAGGAAGAACATAACAGATAAATCGTCAGTAATTAACATGAGATTATATGCTTTATCTCACTAAGCACATTAATTATTGCGATAGTGATTCACAACCACTCTGTTCGTGTGTAATAGTAATAAAAACTATACATTGTAAAAGATATCCAAGTTATTTAATGCAGGTTTAAGGTTGCCCATGGATGTACAGATGGGCGTATTATTATGCTATTCTTGTCTGCTTTCAGACTGTAACTGTCATAATAATGCTGTGATCAGCTTAGATTTGACTAAAATACCTACATACATAAATTCACACCCTTTTTCCATGGAGGCAGGCAGAAACCACAGAACCTGCTACGATCTCTACTACTTTTGCGTCTTCTACATTCATATATCTGGTCATACACGCACGCCGTTTGCGAGTCCTACGCACCAGACTGAAATAAATACATTAATTACATGGTTTTTGAAAATCACAGTTATTAATGTGAGAATGTATCATGGTGTAACAGAATAAGTGCCTCTTCGTCTACCGTAGTGATTCAGACCATAAGGATATATATATGGCTTCCGGCTACCGTAGGCGCGGGCCTGTAAGTAATGGGCTATATCACAGTCCGTCCGTCCTATGACGATGACAGGCCGTGTCGAAGAGATGTCATCAAAATTTTAGGGCTGCGGGTTGTTCGGAAGAGATACCGCGGCCCTGGACACAAAGGGCTAAGAAGGACCATGGGTGGTTTTTAGTCAGAAGACCATCAGGATAACTTTGGCATAATTTCGTCGTTCTAATTGCGTCAGTGGATACGACATTTTGTATGGGACCTAAGAGGTATTGCGCGTATGTATACTGTTACTACACGCTGTTGTACTCGTATGTTACAGTAGAGTGATAGAAAATACTGCAGTTTTATGGCCTAACTAACTGCGGTACTCAGAGATATTTAATGATTACTTAAGCCGTCACTAAGTAAAGATTTGACATACTTTTGTATGAGAAAACTGTCAAAACTTTTACTAAGTGATGGCCTAAGTTATCATTAAAGTTCTCTGAGTGCGGCAGTAAGTGTCATCAACCAAGCCGCCTTTTTTTTTTTTTGGGGGGTGGGAAATCATCAAATAACCCCTCCCGCTCTTGCGAAAGGGAGTGTTAGACTTCTACTGACTAAAAACCACCCATGTTCCTTCTTAGCCCTTCATGTCGAGGCCGCGGTATCCCTTGCGAACAACCCGCAGCCTCGACAGGCGTTGGCCCTTGCGGGCCCCTTCCATATTGCTGACATCTCTTTGAGGCGCGCGTGGAACACGAACGCGCCGTCGACACGGCCTGTCGTCGTCGTAAGACGGACGGACGGCGAGCTTACCCATCACTCACCGTCCACAGGCCCGCGTCTACGGTGGCCGGAAGCCATCACGTTGCACCCGACGCCCGGATCGCCTCCCGCGGCGGCTGGGACGAGAGGTTCTCTCCCTCTCACGTTCCGCCACCTCCTTCGCTAGCATCACTGCTTCGCAGAAGGAGGCGACGGCGTCCCATTCCTCCTCGCCCCGGACCATGGCTTGCACCAGGGCCGGACGCGAGAGGTCGCCGCCGCCGATCGCCGCTACGAGAACACGTCGGGGCTCCGCCCAAGCGGGACACTCCTCCACGGACTCCAACAACTCCTAAGAGGTATTGCGCGTATGTATACTGTTACTACACGCTGTTGTATGTTACAGTAGAGTGATAGAAAATACTGCAGTTTTATGGCCGTGTGTCGTAAGTGTCATCAACCAAGCCGCCTCAATCAGCGATAGTACAGGCTCCAATATTAAATACCTGCCTACACCTAGTCATTCCCAGGGCAATAAACCTCCCTATCACTATACTATCTCGCCAATATTTATACCATGGCATCAGTTATTATTCCTCTAGTTTCTTCGTAGACTTACACTGACCTTATTGACCTGGTGAAGTTCTTCAGAAAGGTCAAGTGTGTAGTACTCGCATTGGCAACCGGCGTGCGTGTATGACTAGATAAATGATCGAGGCCGAGGCGAAAGGAGTACCTACTTAAGGGTAGTATCAGGCTGCGGGTTCTTCGAAAAAGATACTGCGGCCTCGACACAAAGGGCTAAGAAAGAACATGGGTGGTTTTTAGTCAGTAGAAGTCTGACACTCCCTTTCGCTCCGCCCAGAGCGGGAGGAGTCATTTGATGATTTCTCTGCCTTCCAAAAAAAGAAAGGTAGTAGCAGGTGGCGTTAGCAAGGTGGTTTCTGCCTATCCTCATTTGAAAAAGGCATGAGGTTTTGTATGTAGTTCGTGCTGATACAAGAACAAGAAGATCGACATATCCGACAGACTGTTTGCGGAGCCCCCACGCAAAGTAATCCCGCAAAACGTCTGCCCTCTTATCTCCCCCCACTGTGTCAACGACCATTAATAAAGTCGATAAGTCGTACAAATACTTATACAAAGACTAAAGAAGTATTGTATTGTATTAGAAGTATTAAAGTAGGTATTCCGTAGAGGTGATAGAGGAATTTGACATGGACTTGATGTTTTCACGTCTAACATGAATGGATCTAAAGACCCCAATACTGGTGGCAGGGACCATCACTGGACACTGCTTACTGAATAAGCACTTGCGCACTCTAGGTATATTTGACAGCCCTTTTTTTTTTTTGGAGATGGGAAATCATCAAATAACCCCTCCCGCTCTTGGGCAGAGCGGAAGGGAGTGGCAGACTTCTACTGACCAAAAACCACCCATGTTCCTTTTTAGCCCTTGCGCCGAGGGCGCGGTATCTCTTTCGAAAAACCCGCAGCCCCGACGGGATATCTGACAGCCCTCAGTCCTGTACAGAGCATGCATTGGGGCAGAGGAAACGGTGGCGCATGTGCTCGTCGAGTGCACCGGCGCGGCGTCACCCAGATCCGCGACGAAATTCTTGCAATCGTAACACCAGTCCTTTGAGAAGGAATCCATTTAATCTAATTACTAATTAATATAAAAATCTGAAAGATGATTCTTGACTTATGTTGCCACGGCATGCGGCAATATAAATGCCTTAATTTTTACAATATTTTTCAATCGTGCGAAGTCTAACGAAGAATCGTGACAACAGCGCGGCAGCGCGAAACAATGAAACCTAAATATTTCAAAGGGTGCCCAAAAATTGCCGCGAAACCTCATTAAATAACTTAATTACGCAAATAACTCTGTTTACGTATTAATTTCTTTTGTGTTGAAATGATAAGATAATAATGTATTTCCTTTGTTTCTTTGTACATACTTGAGCACAGTTCGTTTCGGTTAACGTTTGCACGCTAATTTGGACCTTGTTTAGATGGTGGTGCGTATTATGTTCACTTTGCTGGGTTGGTTTGGTGTTAGTCATTCAATTATGTACATTTTAGGTACCTATGGGTTATGAGTGCGAGTGTACTAAGAGTACTATGAACTACTGTGTGGTCGGCTTCAGTACATGGGTGGTGACTGTTTTGTTTTTAAACTACATACTTTAAAACACAAAGAATAAAATGTTTCGTTTTATGTCAGCGGACTGCTAGTCGCAGGTCACTCCTTACTCTGCCAATCAAAAATGTTTTAAATACGGTTACAACATAAACACAGGTCATAAAACATATCATTTATCTCCGGCTACATTGTTTATTGTCTTGTTGATTATTGTTTGGTTTCGAAATCCAAGTCAGTTGAATTATTTGTCTGAGACTCGTCGAACTTTCTTTCCTCGGTACTGTTCTGTTGGTCGCTGCTGATTCTGTTGACTCAGCGGTTTGTATTTAGTAGTGTTGCGGGCTTATCCCAAAAACAACGTCTCCAATGACAAGCTACCCACCTCTTGACCCTGGATCGTCTCATCATCATTCTCTTGCCCTTATCCCTTGGAGCCGGAACAGCATCTAAACCTACTTCTCTATTACTCGTCATCTCATCAGCCACCTCCTCTCTTGCCATACCCTGGATCTTCTCATCCATCCAAAAACCTGCCACTCTGTTAAGATCATCACTTCACCAGACTAGGGGCGTTAAAACTGTGTTTGCCGATCTGCGGTCACCCCTCAAGACCACCTCTGTATTTACGTTTTAACCAATTAATCCCACATTCAGACATCTGCATCGTTATCATATTTAAATTTAGCACCCTAGTATTATGATAATTGATTCTAAAAGTAACTTAATCTAGGTCTGAAGTTCGAGTGGAGAGTGCAAAGATTAAAGGTTTCCAAAGGCTGTAATCACATCGTTTAAGCGGTCCATAATCTATTTGGTTCACGTGTTTTCCGGAAGGCTTTTCCTTGTGGGTATCGTGAAAACCGCTTTACTGAGGCTTCCAACAGGATAATCATTGATGCCGCTTTGTTGTTCATCAGAAAAGGGAACTCTCTACACAACGCCATGAAATGATAAGTAACTAAAGAAAAAATAAATCAATCAATTTAACTTCTACTACTAATTTAATGGGTACTAGACATCACTCAAGAGTGTCTCGATTGCCCGTCGGGGCTGCGGGTTGTTTGAAAGAGGTACCGCGGCATCAGCACAAAGGTTAAGAAGGAACATGGGTGGTTTTTAGTCACTAGAAGTCTGACACTCCCTTCCGCTCTGCCCAAGAGCGGGATGGGTTATTTGATGATTTCCCTAACCCCAAAAAAAAAAGAGTGACTCGATTCCTGAATTCATCATTGTAATATCATTGTCATCCTCTTGCCCTTATCCCGAGGTCCCTTGATAATAAGTCAGTAGGTTTAGTTTACCTCTCACTCCCAGCGTTACTTGTTTTTTGGAACGAAGTTCCTTATCGCGCGTTGTGAAAGGGGGCTAGACGGAAAAAATTCTTACGAAAAGTTGTCACGACACTTTTTGCTATAGTAAGCTATGCTGTGCGGCGTCGCATGTTTCTCTGTCTGTCTCTCTCTCTCTCTTATAGAAAGCAAGCCAGATATTTTCATTTCTACATTTCTTTTTTTTTTATATAATAAAAAATAATAACAATAACTTCGTTCCATCCGGGTGTTCCTTGACACCTCTCAAGTTTTTTTTATTATTGAAACCGCAACAATCTACACTCATCGAGTGAGTCTACAAGTAAACTACCTAATGGTAACTCAATTGACAATGCTTATTTGTTTTGCCATAAGTACTTACTATTCCATCTATTTCGTGACCCTCAACACAAAACCTATCCTTTCACCTTACTTAATCGTATTGCGGTTTTAAATATCCATTTTCGATTAAAGTTAAACCGCATTGCAGAATAGACAAATATTTGCATTGGTTCAGCAATACGGTATAACACCTTTGCACTTTCAACACCTGGCCATGTAGCCAGGTGTTGAAAGTTCAAAGGTAAGTAATCGATAGAAAAGAAGAAGATTCATATTACTTTCCCAGCCTAGTAAGTAAGGGCAGAGAGCAGCAGTGGCCCAATTGGTGGCAACCCCGACTTGCGAACAGTAAGTCAAAACGCAAACGGTGAAGGAAAACATCGTGAGGAAACCAGCATGTCTTAGAACTAAAAATTGCGAAGACGTGTCATCTACCAACCCGCACTGGGCCCACGTGGTGGATTATAGCCCATCCTTCTCCTAGAGTGGAGCCACTGGAGGCCTGATCCCTGCAGTAGGAACATTATAGGCTTTTTATTTTTTTTGGTGGGTGGAAAATCATCAAATAACCCCTCCCGCTCTTGGGCAGAGCGAAAGGGAGTGTCAGACTTCTACTGATTAAAAACCACCCATGTTCCTTCTTAGCCCTTCATGTCGAGGCCGCAGTATCTCTTGCGAACAACCCGCAGCCCCGGCGGGCAACATTATAGGCTGACGATGAAATATGGGCAGGACTATCCTTATTGTCAGCGATGATATTTTTACTTTCTTCTTTGTTTTGCACGACAAAAAATATAGGGACCTACCTAGTGTACCTACCCAATAAATCAAGACGTGTTTATCCTTCCTTATATTTTGTATTTCCCTTCTGGCAAAAGTTTTCATTTTTTCATAATGAAGGTATTATTTACGTGAAACTTTTCCTCTATAATAATATGTACTTCAACACGGTGGTTTTTCACCACAACCCCTTCTTCATTATAATAATAGTGTGTCACCCCACTCACTAGCGGGCGGTCTACGGAAAGACTAAAGTTGTGGCGAGGTGGTGCATCCTAACCTAACCCATTTTGTTCCACCTGCTGAAAATCTCCCACCTGCACATGACTTGGAAGATCGACCTAGAAGTCTTTAGATAAACTCCGGACGTAGGTTGGTAGCAAAGAAAACCTGCTAAGGTGGAGATTCTAAGATGACCCTGCTCTGGAATGTACTACGGAACACAACTAAAAAAATATCAGCCTCTAGAAACAGACTAATTACATTTCATTAAGGTAACTAAGAATACCGAGTAGTTTTTAATATAAGTTTGTAAGACATCTTTGATTATACGGTTTATACCTCTCAGTCAGTGTTGCCAGATTTTTTTTGCCAAGTCGTGATTTCGGAACTTTTCGAGTGAAAAGCAGGATTCTTTCATCGAAAGCGGGACATAGTATCTTTTTATTTGCGTTCTAATTACGTTTACGTGACAATATATAAGAAAAATAGCCATAGAAGTTTTAAACGTTCAATAGTTGAGTCTTAATTGTCTTCTGAATAAAAAAAACAGAAATCAAAAAAGTTTTTTTCTTCAGAAAAATATACTTCACTAACCATAGAAGCTTTTAATTGAATAACAGTTTAAGATTGAAAAACTGCTGTGAGCATTTAAAAAAAAATGAGAAATAGTACTATGATAAGAATGACTTATTCATGATATTTCTATAAAGGCTTAACTTCTTTTAAACTTTCCTTTTTTTCTTTAGTAAGGATAAAGAACTCTTCACAGGATAGTTGTAGATGAATCTGGATGAGTAATCCACACTGGTCTGTGTGTGCGCTTCCTCAGCACGCTGCACGCACGGTCGAGTTATCCCCGAAAAGCGGGACCGAGCCTGTCCCGCGCGGGACATTTTAAATACGGGACGTCCCGCCAAAATCGGGACGTCTGGCAACGCTGCTCTCGGTTGCCAATTGTCTATATATCGAAGCTATTCGTATAAAACTGTAGCTAGGTACAAAAGTATTTGTTATACAAATGGTAGAAACAATTTAGCAGAACATTGATTATTACAATTACCATACATACTGATCGCGTGCCGGCAGAATATATAAATAATGTAAAGTACATTAGTTCGAACAAATAATGTACGTTTAATACAATTTGTTATCCACTGTTTTACCACTACCTAACATATTTGTGAACGTCGAGTGACCATGATTTGTAAAATCAACGGATTTATGTTGATGTTAATTTAATGTTTCAAGGTTATGGTGTTTCGTATAAAATAGTGTGTCGAGTTATGTGTGATTTGATCATGGTAGGTAGATGAATAATATTATGGACTTTTATCATCTGCCTAGCCTTTTCCCAACTATGTTGGGGTCGGCTTCCAGTCTAACCGGATGCAGCTGAATACCAGTATTTTACATGGAGCGACTGCCTATCTGACTTCCACAACCCAGTTAATACTAGGTAATACGATACACTTTGGTTAGACTGGATGTCAGACTTTCAGGTCACTGACTACTTGTAACGATATGGCAGCCGGGACCAACAGCTTAACGTGCTTTCCGAGGCACGGAGGAAACTCGGTATGTCGGGCGGTCACCCACCCACAGACCGACCTAAGCAAGCACAGCTTTACCTAAAGATCGACCCGAGTGGCAGTTCTTATTAAGCCACGAGCTCCTCAATATTATGGACGTTCATGGGTACTTATACTTACACTCACGCCCTTTTCCATTGGGGTAGAGAGAAACCACAAAACGCTACCAACTACGATCCTTACATACTCCTTTTGCCTCGTCCACATTCATATACACATTTTCATAGGGAGGAGCTTGTGGCTTGTGGAACTGCCACTCGGGTCGATCTTTAGGTAAAGCTGTGCTTGCCTAGGTCGGTCTTCTGTGGATGGGTGACCGCCCGACATACCGAGTTTCCTCCGTGCCTCGGAAAGCACGTTAAGCTGTTGGTCCCGGCTGCCATATATAGATCTTTGGCAGTCGTTACAGGTAGTCAGTAAACCTGAAATTCTGACAACCAGTCTTACCTAAGGGTATCGTATTACCCAGTATTAACTGGGTTGTGGAGGTCATATAGGCAGTCGCTTCATGTAAAATACTGGTATTCAGCTGCATCCGGTTAGACTGGAAGCCGACCCTGACATAGTTGGGAAAGGCTAGGCAGATGATGATGACACATTAAAAAAAAAAAAAAAAAACATTGGCATTGTCATACAAACACGTTTAATATTGATTAATTTGGGTTGAGTATGTATCTGGGGCAGACGGCATTGTTGCTATCATGACAAGAACCTGGATGAGGCAGGTACAGTTTGGAGACGGGCACAAGGATACCCAGACGTGGGTGAAGATGTTGCTTTTAAAAACAAAAAACTGTTTAACAAACTTAACTTATTCGCTTTTTAATCTTCGGACAATACAACAAGTATAATTACCGTCGAACTTCACTTACAGGTAAGTTCGTTTGACTATTAAATTACTGCCCCTTAAAACCAACTTAAAAAAAACTCCCCATTATGTTTTGACAATTATTATATTAAACAATGGTATATATTATGTTCTGTTCTCATGTTCGTAATCATACACATTGTGTTGACATAAAAAGGGAACAGTAATAATATGTCGGTATTCAAGGCCGCCACAGTTTTTGCATAAAATATGTAAAGGTCGCTACTCACTCGCTGATAGCGTTTGTTTTCCTTTATTCAATCCGTGGTTTCCGTTTGGCGTATAATGAGGTTATACATTCTTGTCATGTCAATTTTTTTCTAAAAATAATCAAGAGAATTTAAGGAACTGCTGAATAACTTTGAGGGCTACACAAGGATTATTCAGGTCAATTTTACGTGGTTTAGTTACTCAAGCTAGTAGACCGTGTGATGGTTTGTGGTCACAAGCTACTATGCACACCTGCATAGCATGAGCTATCCAGAAGAAGAAGAATACCACGTGAAATGACAGGAGTTTTTGAACAGAATAACATTTCCTGCTTATATTAAATAATAACAGAATACTATTGCGATTGCGGCTAGAATTTTGGGAATATACCACATCCCACCCGACCCTAAATAATTTAGGAGAATGATGATAATGGCGATTAAAGAATGACAAAAATAGACTACAAATATTAGTGCAGCAATTAACCAGATCCTTGAGAAAGACATTACCAAGTATTGCCAGTTTATCGTGCGTGTCCTAAATACTCCCCGGTGCGTGGTGCCTGTATCGATGGCATGCAATTCTTCAAGTTCCGGAGCGGACGCATTAGCGGATTGACAGGTCTTATTGCATACGCATACTTATACTACGGATATCTACTCTTGAATTTTCTGTCCACTGTATGCTGCATGACTGCCCCGTTGGTGTAATGATCGCGAACGCGACTGCTGAGCATGCTCCTAGTTCGATTCCCCCCAGGTCGGGCAGTGTTATTTGGTTTTTCCGTAAAGAGTTTCTTAGCAGCAGCCACGGAGTATGGATTTGTACCTGGTTGATGGCAATAGGCTCGCCCCTCAGTACATGGGACTAAAATTATGTCGCGAGTAAATGGGCTTCTTCTGGGTTATCTCGTTTCATCGTCGCCTTCATCTCTGCCCTTAGGACAAGATTGAGGTCAAGAATATGCCCATCTCATATAAAAAGAAAATTTAACGAAATTTCCTCTGCCTAAACCTGCGAGATTACATGCGTGATATGATGTTATGCACCATACCGATGGCATGCAAATTGTCGTGTATCATATAATTGACTGACAATATACATCACGGTATAGTCCCGCCATGGCACGTGATGAGCTGCACGCTATCACATGCTGCCATCGATTCATTACGGTCTCGTCTCGTGTTGGCACCAATTTTATGGTGGTTGTACATACACTCTGGACTATTAGCCTAATTCTTTTCCAAGACGTCTCGCAAAAAACCAACACGAGATGGAGAGCATGCGAGGAACATCGAGGCTAGAAGAGTGCTACTATAGAGGGTGTAAGGAACAGCTTAGGAGCCCAGAGGTGCATTCTCGCACTCTAAAAGTCTACCTCCACCTTTTAAAAGAATAACTCGCATCGTGGTGACAAGATTATCTGGTCTGAAGGTCGATTGTGAGGCTGCATAATATGTTTTTTTTTTTATTGATATTTATTGGGACAAGCGCAGATGCCCAAAAGTTTGACCACCATTCCAGGGTCATCATGTTACCCAGTGACTGGTTTATAGAGGTCAGGTAAGAGGCCCCGTCGGGGCTGCGGGTTGTTCGAAAAAGATACCGCGGCCTCGGCGCAAGGGCTAAGAAGGAACATGGGTGGTTTTTAGTGAGTAGAAGTCTGACACTCCAGAGCGGGAAGGGTTATTTGATGATTTCCCACACACCAAAAAAAAAAAAGGTAAGTAAGTAAAATACTGGTATTTAACTATATCAAGTTAGACTGGAAACCATAGTTCGGAAAGGGCTTTGAATTCGGTGAGAGAAGAATTAAAACTGAATGCAAAACTACATAGACAGACTTAATGCATTTTTTTTTGGCCGGTTGAAAATCATTAAATAACCCCTCCCGCTCTTGGGCAGAGCGAAAGGGAGTGTCAGACTTCTACTGACTAAAAACCACCCATGTTCCTTCTGAGCCCTTCATGTCGAGGCCGCGGTATCTTTTGCGAACAACCCGCAGCCACAGACTTAGGTAATGCCTCAGGAAGGGATTTTATGATGTCTTAGGTAACACCACCTTGTTCGCCTGATCTCTCAAGCCGATAAAGTAACTAGCTTCCTATTTAAATGAACTTAATTGGCTTGCACTCCAGCTCACAATACTGCAAGTGTTGCAACTACAGGATCATAAAGTTAAGTGCAACTAATTATGTTCAAATAGATGCAGGTTTGCTCTTAGTCAATTGACTAAGAGCAAACCGTACACAATTAACGTACAACGTACATAATTATGTACGTACATAATTGTAACGTACATAATTATGTACGTAGTCTTGTACACTTGACTCATAGAGTATTCAGGATATAAATATAGACGGAAGATATTCCAGCTGCTAATGCTAATACGGATGTTGATAACTGCTCCTGTGTTGGAACAGCGGATTCTTCAGGTTTGTAGGATAGACTTCTGAAGAGATGTCAGCATAGTAGACGAGGGCCTAGGGGTGCTATGGCCAGTACCTGCCAAGGTTGCGGAATTTGTTCGAAAAAGTCACCGCGGCTCTGGAACGCAAAGGGCATTAGGAAGAACACGGATGGGTTTTAGTAAGAGTCTGACACTCCCTCCTGCTCCGCCTAGAGCGGGACGAGTATTTGACGATTTCCCATCCTCCAAATAAAAGGATACACTTCTAAAACTTGTGTAGGCCTGGTAGTGGTAGTAAAATTAAATGCAAATTCAAATTCATGCAAAAATTTTATAATTAACTATGTATTATATATCTGGATTTTTATTAAGGCTCTGCTGAAACATCAGGATTCGAGGGACACATTGAACCTTCCTTGCTCTAGGATCTGTATCCTAATGATAGCATGACTCGGGTTTAGATGTTATCTCAAAAAACCCACTGATAGCCTAGTGGTGTGAGCATCGGGCTGCCATGTTGGTCTCGAGTTCGCACCCAAGACACGCATCTCTTATTTTTTTTTCGGATTCATGTGCGTAAGAATAATCAGCGTTACTATCCAACGCGACAATGATGTCAGCCTTCTGAGCACTTTTTCTGTTGACAGTGATGTGGACGAATTTTTCTACGCCCTATAACTTTCCCTTAATGATACCTACTCATACAAACCTTATTATAATTATAGATCTTTTTTTTTGTTGGGAGAAGCCCGCTACACTATTCCCAAACCACTGTAACTTCTGTTAACCAGAATCAACAGTAGGTAACGACCACAAGAAAAGCGCCGAGACAATGAAGCTCGACGAAGTTCCAGAGAAACGATTTAACTGTCTAGGATCCCGCAACGAAATTAATCAGAAAAGAATAGCGGAGTAAGAAAAAACATAATTTCCACTTTGATATGGAATCAGCAGGAGACAGAACAGAACAAGGCCAATAGGCACACAGGGACGTATACAACTGGGATAAGCCCAGCCACAACGGATATTATCCACAGACAGATAAAAGAGGTTTTATCTGTTCTGTGGATATTATTGTCATTAATATTACTGGGTCCTAAGTTGTGAATTATATTATAGATCGGGTACGTATTTGAATATCGAAGATTAACATACCTACGCTTAAAATATCGATGTTCAAAACATCGAAAATGGAAATATCGAACGACCATAAAACCGAAACATAAAATATCGAAAGTTTATATTATCGAATGGTTAAATAACCTACGTCCAATACATCTAAAATCTAAATATCTACAAAAGTTACATCGAAATACAGATTATCGATTGTCCTAAATATCGAAGTACAAACTATCGAACGTCCTAAATATCGATGGGTACATATATTATTTGGACATCGAAAATTAATTTTTGATGTAATTAGTATGAGAGGAAAAAGGTTGCTTCTGCAACGTCTCCGGCGCTACGGGAAGTGCAACCCCTTCGCCCTTGCGTAACAAAGGATAGGCACCCATGTTCACCTCCGCAGCTTCGGCTTGCTGGTCGCCTCCGGCGACCAGCCTCAGCCTCTACGGCTCCCACGGGTGCCTATGCTTTGTTACAGCGAGCGGGGGTTGCCCTCCCTTCGCGCCTCCGGGTTTTTATATACACTCTAGGGGTAACAGCCAAAATACTACGTAAATTCGGGGTACCCTAATTCGGTTTTGGAACAATTTCGACCTATTTTATCCATGAAAGTCAGTGTCCAGTGTACAAGCATAGGTCAATCGCGAAGGTATTATTTAGGTCTTTAAATTAAAATATATTTTTGAAAGTCAATATGTTATGCTACTAAAGTTAGTGACAGAAACGTATCGCTGCAAAATCGACTCCACGTAGTCTTGTATGCCCTACCGCTAGAGTGTAATTTAGAATCGCGTAGGCGCGGAGGGGCGCGGCAGCCCGCAAGCTGAGGAGCAGGTGCTTTTAACGCCCGCCGCCGCAGCTGAGGCTGGCCGGCGAAGCCGGCCAACAAGCCGAAGCTGCGGTGGTGAGCGTTTAGATCATCTCTACCTGGAAACCCCCTAGTTAAGGAGATATTGGGGGTTAAATTTACAAGGTCCTAGCAAAAATTTTTGCGTGGGGGTACTTAGTTTGATGTACAGAATGCTTGGTTAACGGCTGTGTGATGGGTTGATTTACACCCTGTATAATTTTTTTTTGGTATTTTAACTAGTAGGTATTTTGAACGTAGATATTATGAACTTAGGCATAATGTCATTCGATATTTTGAATCATTCGAAATTTTAATCATTCGGAATTTTAATTTTCGATGTTTTAAGCGTAGGTATAACAATTTTCGACATTTTGATACAATCGATATTTAAATTTTCGATGTTTTGAACATCGATATTTTAAGCGTAGGTATTTTAATCTTCGATATTCAAATACGTACCCTATAGATCTGTAAATTGTAGCTTGTAAATATTGAACATTTTGTAGTAGCTCCAAAACAAATACAGCAAAAGGAAACTTTAGACAAACAGTCTCCCCGGTAAAGTTGAAGTAGTTAGTCAAAGTACGAGAGGCAGTGTGCGTAATGACCCAAAAAAAACATTAACACTCATTAACCGGTTGGTGACAGTATTTGCTTTGGTTGTTTGTCGACCAGAACGCTGCGACAATTTCCGCTGTATTTGTATGTGCATTTCAAAAAGTTTCAACGGTGGCATTAAATACATTTTATAAGCCTAATTGTATTGCTGCGGGGGCTGCGGGTTGTTCGAAAGAGATACCGCGGCCTCGGACACAAGGCTAAGGAGGAACATAGGAGGTTTTTAGTCAGTACAAGTCTTACACTCCCTTCCGCTCCGCCCAGAGCGGGAGGAGTCATTTGATGATTTCCTACCCTCAAAAAAAATCCGAATTGCATTCTAAGGAAAGATAATAATTGATTCTTTTAGTCGGAAGATCATGTTTAGTCTTAGTATTACTTGAAAGTTTCATTAGTGGCGCTCCAATTACAAACGCTTGGACATCATCTCCGAATCTTCTTGACCTTTGCGACTCAGAACAGCTCAGCAGTTCTCAAATCTCAACTCAATATTTTAGGTGTACGTTTGTTGAAAGCTTCGTAATCGGTTGTCGTGGTATGGGCATGTGATGCGGAGGAAATAGGAAAATGTCGTGAGGAAAGTTTTGAGTATTAACGGGGAGGGATAAGAGTAGAGGAAGACCAAAGAAACGATGGATGATGGCAACAAAGGAGGTGTCTCATGAGATGACTAGAAACAGAGAAGTAGTAAGTTTTGCTGGGGAGTTTGTTCCGCCACTTCTTCTTTCCAGCTAAAACACTAGGAAGTATCGAAGGGTGGGCGTTTTGGGGGACTGTCACTTGTTAATAAGTAAAGTAAATTTTGACGTTCGAAAAGTGCTGATCACCCTAGTTTGAATAAATGACTTTTGATTTTGATTTTGAGTATGGAAGAAGAAGACATGCTGCGCAATGAATTGGGATAAGAGCAAGAGAATGATGATGATGATGCTTGTTGAAAGCCTAACTTGATACTTCACAAAACATACAGTTATATTAAGAAAGTATTTTCTAGTAAACTATTGACCCGAAAGTTATACTAAGTACAACGGCTATGGACGTGGAGTTAAAACCATTTACCACGTGTTCGTCAAACTTTCGGAATATTCGACTTGACAACTAGAATTGGCTGATTTCTGTTTATATCTAGCTACGCTAACTTAATCTTAGATTAAACCTTGAGACATAAGACCTGGTTATAAACTGTTCCTTGATCAAGTTTTTGTGTAACTTTTTTATAGAGACAGATTTTTGTACTGCTTTTTTGCATGAGGTGGAAGATTTGACAAAACTAAGATTTCTTAGGACACAAGTACGCAGCGTAGCTGCTGATTAGTTATTATTATTTTAATTTAAACCTATAATAATTCACTCTTGTGAGGGGAGGAGCTCGTGGCTTAATAAGAACTGCCACTCGGGTCGATCTTTAGGTAAAGCTGTGCTTGCCTAGGTCGGTCTGTGGATGGGTGACCGCCCGACATACCGAGTTTCCTCCGTGCCTCGGAAAGCACGTTAAGCTGTTGGTCCCGGCTGCCATATATAGATCTTTGGCAGTCGTTACAGGTAGTCAGTGACCTGAAATTCTGACATCCAGTCTTACCAAAGAGTATCGTATTACCTAGTATTAACTGGGTTGTGGAGGTCAGATAGGCAGTCGCTCCATGTAAAATACTGGTACTCAGCTGCATCCGGTTAGACTGGAAGCCGACCCCAACATAGTTGGGAAAAGGCTAGGCAGATGATGAATAATTCACTCTTGTCGCTTTTCTTTTTTCTTCATCACTTTCAGAATTGTTTAAAAAATGAATCGGTTAGCTGACCACACTGGAGTGCAACTCCACCAATCTCTACTATAATACACAATTGGGTTTAACCACTCTATCATATACAGGGTGCCAACTGCCAAGCCAAACTAAATAACGCTACGCCAACATTATTGGTGGGAAACAATTTTTTGATACGAACTCTTTAAAAAATAGACTGGCCAGATACTGAATATTTACAGGGGGTCCTACTTAACCCCGATTATCGCAAGTTACTCAATAGACACGTGGTCATAATCTGCTTGGCTATTAGCCTATTACCATTAGGTGATGAGTTTGTGAGTTAAATCGCTAATGGTGTTAAGCATTTTAGTTACTTACTAATTTGTCCTTGACAAGTAGAAAATAATTTAGAACTGCTCTAGTTTTCAAACTATGAGTGTCCCGTTAGACCGCTTTTAACAAAATAAAACATAACGTCACGCCTGTAATCCCCGAAGGGTTAGGCAAAGGTGTCCCTGATAGTAGTTACGTTTAAGTTCCATGTCCTCCATGTTGTCATGGCGACCCTATTGCCATCAACCGGGCACAAATCCAGACTCTGTGGCTGCTACTGACAAATTCCTAATGGAAAAACACAAGAACAATTTGCCAGACCCGAGAATCGAACCCAGGACCTAGAGCAGCAGTCGTGCTTGCGGCCAACGAAGCAGTCCGCTTTATATTTTACTGCATGACGTCTTGCAGATTTGATAACCCATTAGAAAGCAAGCAATGAACTGCTAAGCAAAGACGTGAGCGCAAGGACTTAATGGAATATTGTTTCTGTAAGTACGTATATCAAGTGGTGTTATGGGAACGATAATGGTTGCCTGCCGTCCTTGTTATGGCGGGACCATGTTTGCAGAATAAAATTTCCGGCAGTGTTATTGGATTTTTAACCGACTTCCAAAAAGGAGGAGGTTCTCTATCCGTGTGTTTGTATTCTTTTTTTATGTATGTCCGCGCATATCTCCGTCAATTGTGGACCGATTTTCAAAATTCTTTTTGTGTTCAAAAGGGTATACCTACTTCCGAAGTGGGTCCCATTGTCACCAAGTCAGGATCTGATGATGGGATCCCAGGGAAATCGAGAGCAACCCTCAAATTTTACAGGCACACATAACTTTTGTCATATTTTTTTTTCATTGAATTTTTTTCATCTCGTATTTTTCACTAGCAGCCACGGTGTTTGGATTTTTGCCCGGTTGATGGCAACAGGCTCGCCCCCAATTACATGGTACTTACACATAATTTCGCCAGTAGGTATACTTAAGTATACCTCTGCTTGACCCGTCGAGGATTAAAAGCGCGATGTTACGTTATGTGTTATATGTAAACTAAACATTATCATCTAAGTGTAAACAAATAATAGTACAGTGAACTTATTCAATAAAATGTTTGCATTAACAATTATGTATATTTTAACACATTACTTAGTTTAACACATTGGGAACGGATACAAAAAACATCTACTAATGCCACAAAATAAAATGAATATAACCTGCATCCTGACCTCTGTAAAGCATAATAAAATAGTATATTATGCAACTAGTGAATAAAGGACGGATTTAAAGCGAGGGCCGTAGATGAGTCACGAGCAAGTGAAGGATTCTAATGATTGAATCACGAACGCAGCGAGTGATTCAACTGTTAGAATCCTGAACGACGCGAGTGATTCATGGCCCTCGATATAAATTCGTACTTTATTCATGAGTTGCATACTATACTTTATATCATGACTACGAGAAAAGACATAATTTAAGCGAAAATTGAAATTTAATCAAGAAAAAACTTTTGTTTGTTTTATTCAGTTTTTTGTCACCGACTTCAGAAGCAAAAGTTATTTTTCACTTTTTTGTGTTTTTGAAGTCGGTTTTATTTTTTGCAAAAAAGTTTTTTTATTTTTCCATCCTTTACAAATATTTCATATTCATTAATTTTACGTTGTTAACAATACATGTCACGGTATTAAGCTTATCCGCAATAAAATGGAACTTAACATACTTAACTCTCGAAATCTGGGCGTCCTGTACACATCTGCGTACCCCGTCAGAGCATACAGGCGTGATGGTAAGTTAAGATGTTGCGTAAACAATAAACATCCAAGCGATTGCAGCAATCACGACAGATTTGCCGTCTATTTTTGAAGAGTTCTATTGTATATCTCCGAAGATCAGGATCAGATCTTCACCAAATTTTAATGGGACCACCTCAGGAGTATACTCTTTCAAATAAAAAAAGAATTTTAAGAATCGGTTAACAAATGGAGGAGAAATCAGGTAACATACATAAAAAAAAAAAAAAAAAATACATACACACGAACATAATTTTATAACCTCCTCCTTTTTTGAAGTCGGTTAATAAGAATTGTTACATTAATTGAAACGGACATTAAAATTAGAGCAATGACTGAAATTAAGCGTAATTTTCTTATTATTATCATTAGGGTGGTCAACTTGTGAAACAATATTATTTATACTGAAAACGGGATATTTACCATGTTTACTGATTGTTGCTAGTGACCATGTCAGTTTAAAATCTTATATTGTGAAACAATATTTATTAATCTAATGCCAAACTCCTTGTCGCAAATATCGACCAATCAAATCTCGAGAATTTATTTGCACCAAAGAGTTTTGAATTTCGAATCTTAACGCAAGGAGTTTGTGTAAGCATTGAAATAGAGACCGGATACATTTTTGTGTTCCAAATTCAAACACCAAAATAGTGAATAAAAACAAAACAGTGAATAAAAGGCCTTTTTATTCACTGTTTTGCGTGAATAAAATAAGCTTTTTAGAGTAGGTATGGTATAAACATAATTATGTTGAGTCTAATGGTCTGTACAATAAAGGCTAAAAACAATATTGATACTGAAGAAAAACGATGTTTTGAACCTGATGCATGTAAATGGAAGAAAAAGTCAACGATACCTAATGATAAATCTAAAACATGCCATAATCATCATCTGCCTAGCCTTTTCCCAACTATGTTAGGGTCGGCTTCCAGTCTAACCGGATGCAGCTGAATACCAGTATTTAAAACATGCCATAATTTATAAAGGTAAAATTGAAAACCAAAGTACTTATACATAAGTTAAATGCAGAAAAAGGTTGAAAACAATGCTAAAAACACAGACTTTTATCTGTTCTGTGGCTAAAAACAATGTTGATACTGAAGAAACGAACGATGTTTTGAACCTGATGCATGTAAATTGAAGAAAAAGACAACGATACCTAATGATAAATCTAAAACATGCCATAATATAAAGGTAAAATTGAAAACCAAAGTATACAAAAGTTAAATGCAGAAAAGAGAATAAGGTTGAAATCAATGTTAAAAGTTAGAATTAGAACCATAGATACTCTAAAGATTGATATTCAAACCGAAGATCCGGGCATATTACGCAGTGAAAAGGCCTGTAACCATCAATTAACATGCAACCAACTTATTTGATTGATTAATGATAATGACACTAGAATCTCAAAAGTTCATTATCAGACAAGTTGTATCCTGACATTTAACTAATTTGCGAATACAACCTGCTTTTACGCTGCATAAACGATTTGCAACACACCGTCCATACATTATAGTTAAACCACGCATAGATGTCAAATGTCACATAAAATTACATACTACGCTTTGAGTAATTTATAATGCAACTAGCTGATACCCGCGGCTTCACCCGCGTGTATGTCGGTCAAATTATATACTAAAACCTTCCTCTTGAATCCCTTTATTTATAAAAAAAATCCGTTGAGTAGTTTTAAAGATTTAAGGCTTGTATTCACGCCAATGACCTTGTGCATAGCTGACTACCCCTCTCAGTCGTAGACGCGGACTAAAATAATACATATTTTTAAAAAGTAACAAAACCAAATTATTTTACTCTGTATGTCAAAGCAGTAGATATTTTTTAAAATATTATTTTGTTGAAAAATGAAGGAGTAAAATGGTTCCATTTAACGATTTGGAGGTGATTTTGTGGATTTTTTTTCTTATTATGTGACACCGATAGAAAAATTATGGCTAAACCAAATTACGTGTCATATCATGTAGATTAGTAACAATTTTTCTCAGATGTAATTTCTCTGTAAGTGCCGGTGAAAAACTGCTTCATCTGCACGCTGTTTTTAAGCTTTTTCGAGAGAACAGCCTTAAGCATACATAGGGAGGGACAGACAGCGACAGCGACTTTGTTTTATACTATGTAGTGATAGTGATGATGACTACCTCGTTGGTCTAGTGGTCGCAATCGTGACTGCTGTGCGCGAGGTTCTTGGTTCGATTCCCAGGTCGGGGAAAGTGTTATTGGGTTTTTCCATCAGAAATTTATCAGTAGCAGCCACGGAGCCTGGATTTGTGCCCGGTTGATGGCAATAGGCTTGCCACCTATAACATGGCATTAACACATCTGGCAAAATGTGGCTGTAGTAAGAAGTACCTCTGCCTTACCTTCGGGGATTGCAGGCGTCATGTTATAATCTCAAGGCCGTGAACCAGACACCGGTTAGACCAGCTCAGTAGAAACCACTTTCTAGTAGAAATGGTGGTTAAACACTTATTAGCACCTCTCTCTTAAGTTTCACTTCACTATCGTATTTAGGATCGATATGAATGTTGAGTGCTCTCTTTGTGTCAATTGGCCACTTAGTTTTGCGGTTTTGAAAGTAAAAGTCCGAAGATTATTCGCAATTTTTTTAATTCTTTAAATTCATTACATTTTACTTAGAAGAGCTCGAAAAAGAATTATAATCATTTCACAACCACACTGGTAGACCTGCAAAGTTAAACCGTGACACACAACAGAGTTTCTTCTGTGCCTCGGAAAGTTGGTCTCAAAATGGTAGGTATTTGTAGATCTTTGTCAGCCGTTACGAGTAGTCAGAAACCGAAAGCCTGACAACCGGTCGTACCAAGAGGTATCGTATTACCCAGTACTAACTGTGGAGTTCAAATAGGCAGTGGCTCCATGTAAAATACTGGTATTCAGCTGCATCCAGTTAGACTGGAAGCCGACCCTAACATAGTTGGGAAAAGGCTAGGCAGATGATGACGCTAATAGGTCTAATCTATGAAGAAAATCGTGTAAAAAAATTGATGTGGAAACATCATGTCTCGAAATTCTAATATTAGTTTGATCTAAGCCATAATTTATTTGATTGCATGTTTGATTCTATTATTAGATTAGTTTATAACGTGACTGCAAGTTTTTAATTATGCTGCTAAGTTTTAACCTACCAAGTTGCGAAATCTTGCAAACGTTCAAGTTGGAGACCTTGAATTTGTCTTATCTATTTTTAAATGTAATTATGAAATTGCTTTTACCAAGTCTGGGTTTGCATGCAGACTAGAAAGACTAAAAACTGTGTTGTACTGCCGAATGAACCGTTATCGTTTATATCGTTATCATCTGAATATTCTTTTTTCTTAGCCTGTTTGTGTTTCTCACTACTGGGCAAATGCCTCCCCGTTCTCCGTCCAAACCTCCCTATCCTGTGCAGTATCTGGCCATGTTCGCCCTGCAAACAAGATTAGATCGTCACACCACCATCGCCGCGGTCTACCTCGACTCCGATTTCTTCCAACAGGCATCCAGTGAGAGACGATCGTGGCCTACCTCTCCGAGTGTATTCGTGGTACATGACCAGCCTACTCCCACTTCAGCTTGGCTGTTTTTCTCCAACATCTGTGAGTGATGGGGCGCAGGGTAGTGTTTCTAACAAGATCTGTACGCTGAACTCCTATGAAGCAAGATTTTATAATTATTCAAAAAGTAAATACCCTATTTCCTAAATATCCAACGATCCACCTAATTCCACGAGAAACTTCTTCTATCGTATCACCATGCAACTCAAACTGTAGTTATGAACAGCACTTGCCGTGGTAAAAATATAAGCTACGAGTATCTAGGAAGGCTTCGTGTCGAGTGAAATTTTACTATTTCATGTTCGTTTTGCCACTCATGGAAGCTATTTTGTTCCACCTGCTGCGCAAGCCTCCATTCTAAATATAACTTGGTTTCCGAATACCAATGAAAGGCATATTACAAAACGGATCTCTGATTTTAGAATCAAAAAGATTCACACAAACTTCAAATACATTTATAGCAACATTGATTATATACTCGTATTTACAGGAAATTGTTTCAACATTATAAAGTGTTGCTTTTAATCTTCTTGTTTCTTTTGGTGCTTCTTTAATAGTTAAAGATTTATTCTTGTCCTTTGCGAGCATTCACAGCTTAGCAGCATTTCGACTTTCATTCATGAATATAACTTTTTTATTTATTTACAAGTTCTATAAACCAGCTAATTGCTATCCCGCCATTGACATTTTTTCTTTCCAAACATATTCCGGCAAACGCTAAAATATAATCATGTCATTCAAAACAATAATACTATGAGTGCTCATGCACTTAGTTATCACTAAACATTATGACACATTCAACGTAACCTTTGCACTACATTCTGTGATAACTATTGATCATTATTTTTCGTTAGTGTGTATTGTCCCAGTTCTAGACAAAGACCTACCCTTCCCCTTCCTTCCACTTCTCACGATGGTGTGCTTTTTTCGCCAAATAGCGAAGAAGTCATCCAAGACGTCCCACCATCTTCTCGGTTTGCCACGACCCCGTCAGCTGTGGCACGGATCCAGTCTTGTGATATTTGGGCCCATAGCTGCGCAGATTCGGCAGAAATTGCCTGTCCAGTGTGTCTGTTATACCTTATAATTATGAATATATATTTTTTTTTTATTTCAGTCTCACAGCTTTAAAGCTACACCAGAAATTTGCTATCTGGAGCGCAATGTGGGGTTTTTTATCCGGTCAGTTAAAACGACACCGGCGAAACCCAAAAGGAAGTTTATTTTTACTATTGAAAATATTGACAAAAAAAATCATGTCACAGCAGCCGACAGTATTCAAATTACAAGGAATACTATATTTGCAGCATTGAACTTGTAAATCTGGTCTATCAACAAACTGTTTGAGATGAACAAACTTTGTATAATTAGGGTATCGATTTTTCTAGATTTGGAAGTTTTTAGGTACAATTTAAGTTAAGCATGATCGGTTCACGTATATTAAGGAGGCTCTAATTCTCGTTTGTGTCTACACAAGAGAAAATAAACTTACGTTTCCTAAATTATAATTACGTCTTTCTGATTCCAATTAACCTTCTGTCGTAAATTCGTAATCCCATGTTGCTTTGGGTCGACGCAACCTGTTTTTTTTTTCAATTCTGCCTTGTCAACTGTCACACTATTATTTGCTTCTTTTTCTTTTATTTCATAATTGTAGTCCTTCCTACCTCTCCACATTTTTGCCTACCAACAAGTCAGTTTAATCTTCCCGCTATGCAGCAAACAATCTTTAACCTGGTTCAAAATAGCGTCAATATTCTCACTTAGAAAACTTTACATACATCGCTTGTTTCTTACATTATCGTAAAACCGCTGCATTGCACCATCTGCGTCCATACGAAAGGAAGTACCCAGACCGCTCACTCCTCGGAAACTGGACGCAACTCCTGAATTATTGATCAGCTTGTGAAATAAACCTAGGCTTCTAAAGTTTAAGTTATAAACATTTATACATATATCCTGTAGATTAGATGGTTGAGCAATGGTGAATGGTACGCCGTAAGTCCCTTGGGGTACATGCAGATGATTGAGTTTGTTGATATTGCACAGGAAGCAGGTGTACGATTAGTGCCAAAGGCTATAAAGGTAAATTACCTATGTATAATACCTAAGTTTGTCGATCTCTTTGAGTTTATATCTCTTGTAATGTCAGAAAGTAAAATAATAATATCCTCCGGTCCAATTTCGGTGACGGCAGCAACTGTCAGCAGAGATTAGCCAAGCACACAGGAGAAATTAAAATTCTGAAAACATTTAACTGCCATAAAAAAGGCAAAACAGAATATATGGAAATCATTCATTTAGCAACAGACAGCGAAGGAAGTAAAAGCAAGCAAGAAAGGAAATGACCTAGATAAGTTCGGAAATAAAATACCGTAGGTACTACAAAAGCTACCAATAAATAAGGCAGTTCTTTGATGAGCTTACATATCAGAATAAATAGTAGCAGAACAGCACAATACTATAGATATAGTACAGTGAAGGGCTATTTCGTAGTCACGATTATTTACTCATATTTCGCGATGACTAGGCAAACAGTTGCGTTTGTGGGATTGTGTTATTGACTATTATATTTAGTCACAGTTGACACTGTACAAACGGTTTGTTTTAACTCGAAGAAATTCTGTAACCGCACTAACGTGCATAGCAAATTGTATATTCTTCCATCATATTCCTAGGCTTTATTCAGAGATATGACTAGTTACTTTGCAATCGAACTTGAAATGATCACTTATGGGTTTTTATTGTTAATTTGAAATTAATCTCCCATTTTTTGTGTCCCATCTTCTTCTTTATGTTTTACTTCAATAATGTTACTGAATTTTCTCAGTTATTAACAGACTAACAACCATTGTGTAGGTATACATATTGACCCCTTTTTCAAACTAACCCGCTTTTATTGTCTGATTGGCAATTAGACTTAACTCTACTGTCTGATTGCTCAAACCCTAACCTGGTTTGCTTGTTACATCTGTCTTATTAGTTGAATTAGCTACTGAAACAAGTATTTTACCTACTTCAATCTTAGGCAAACTCTTACGTTGCCTACAATTATCCATTATTTTATTGCCATTATCTGATGACTTGTACAAGTAATTACTTTGTTAGACTGTATTTATTTATTATGAAACGCTTTGCTTAGTAATTATATTAATATACGGTTAATTAACTACAATAACCGCAAAGCTTATAAACCTAGTTTAGTTTTTATTACATGGAAATAAATGGACTATTTGCTTGGTGAAATCGCAACGGATGCGGTGACCGGTGGCAAAACTTTAGGAAAATAAAATGTGTTCCTTCCGTAGAGCTGTTTAGTTTGCTGAGGTCATAAATGTTTTATGGTTTTAGTGAAGCCGAAACTGGGTCAAGACATAATTTGTGGGACAGGGACTAAGAAATAGCGAAGGGTGAGGTGGTTGTGAGTGATTCTTAAATAATTTGTAGTTTGTTGGCAAACTGTGCCCTAGTGTAATAACAAGGGGTTTCCAGACTTGAAAATATTTTGTCGACAGCGAAAAGTTTTGAAATTATCTCTAAACTTTTTACGTTAAATTCTTCTATTTTATTTTTGTTATCACCATCATAAAATTGTTCCTTTACACTGTTGTTGGTAACCCTTACCTCCAACGTACATGCTAGTAGAATTCTGTTAGCATCCCGTCCATCAAAATGTATCTATCTAGTTTTGACATTAATACTGCACCAGGCACCTATACCTGCTTCCTTAGCTCATTCAATGTGGCAATCTGCAATTATTTGAGGATGGGCACATAGACCAACCTCACCAACCTTCGTTCCCATACCGTCAATCGGCTTCCTAGATACATCTCGAAATATATGGCCAATGTGCCAATATACTAACGTGGCCAGCCGGTGCTGTGGCAAATATGGCGTAACTTCAGCATTCTAGTCTGGCCTTCTGGTTAAGAGGAAACTAAATAACTTGATTTATTAATAGATTTATTTGAAAGTTTTGAGTAACAGTTTATTTTTGGACTTGGTTTTATTTTGGCTAATTATAAGCCACTTTAGTATGCAGGTTGCATGCAAATATCAAGGTTGAAATAAAGTCTTAGTAACGCTTGTTGCATCAGAAGGTTGATTGGGTTCAAATACACCGCAACCTGGTTCCTTTGCATCGCTTACTTTCCCATTGATTCCAGGGGCAAATCGTGCATCGTCAGTATTAGTGTTCTCCTCCCCGTTACCATCTTCATGTTTTTTGTTACTTGGGGTCAGAGTAACGCATTTTTCTAAGTCTCCTCTGCCAGTCGTCAATTTATCATATACTCGTTTTTCGTTCAATTGGACCTACACAAAATTCCCCTCGAATCCTAATTTATTTAAAGTCGGCACAGACACCAACATTTTATTCGATAATTCAAAATTCTCTTAAGGTATTTTTAAAGAAAAGATAAACTTTTGGGTGCCCTTATTTCCTGCATAAGGCCCAGCACAGACAAACAAACCTCTCTACAAATAACCGTAGTGGACAGAAGCCGCTGATGCACATCGGGGTCAAGCATGCGTAAGCGCAGGTTGCAAAAGCTGGGCGGATAAGCGATTGCATTCACCGCACATAAATGTATGTGTATTAATATACAAATTACTTATTTAATAAAAAAAATACTTTATTGTGATATTAGAAAAAGGAAATAACTATCCAGGACATGTTCTCCAGATGAATGTTGATTCCTTGTATGCACCTTTTTTCGACGTTTTATAAGTGCATGTAGGCCTATGAATTAAATTTAGATTCCACGGTATCTATCTTAGCCACTTATCATTTGCTTTTAGGTGTTGGTTCATGTTGGCACTTGACAGCTTGTTTTGCTATCTCTGTTGTCCACCATTCCGTCAAGATCCAGGACAACACCATTTTATCTTTGTTGGCAATATGACATTACATTATAACATCTGATCCGGCTTTAGTTCTTACATCATCATTTAAACTGGAAACTACTTCATTATAGTTAGGATAAAAGGCTAGACAAATGGTAAATACACTTCCCTTTTTCAGTCTGTCTACATTGATAGAAACCAGTTTCTAATCGTGTCTCTGAGACGACGTGAACTGTCAATACATGGTATAATATTGCAGTTTACTTAACCTACTTACTGTTCAAGTTGGTTCAACTTTCGCACGTGCTAAAGTTAAACGTTTTGCATGTTTCTTCTTCTCACTTAATGATGTCATCAAGATTAATACTGGCGAGGAACCCGGGTTCCCCATCAATATCATAAGACTCGAGATTATCTTCCTTGTCTTCTTCCAATCTCGCAACAGTACGAATATTATCATTATCAAGAGCTACTATCCTATCCTATCACTCATATCCATGCACATACTATACAGCATAGCATAAATAGCTAATGTTACATTCAACTGCAGCCTGATGTACTAGAAGTCGTCGTAGTAGCGTAATAAATATAATTGTAATAATTGTTTTGTAAATGTTATAAAACTCGAAAATTTTCAAACGCGTATAAACACTGTGTCGCTCTGGGACAAAGCATTGAACGCTGCAAAAATGCGTCTAGCCGCACTGGGTAGACTTTCTTCAACCGCGCATGCATACGCGTTCTTAGCACCACACGAAATATTGATTGAAGCGTTTGCCACACCGGGTTAGTGAGCTATTTACTTAGCATCTGCAATTATTTCGCAAATATTTCTGCAGGCTTTGTGTATATCTACCCTGAAAATGTGCAGAGCCTTCAAAATGCATTTGATTTGAATGGCCTACACTGCGGGGATTCCTAGCTTCAACCCAAAGGTTATGAGAATTTAATCTGCTTCTAAGAATCTGAGGAGATACGCCATTGCCAAACTCAACAGTCATATCTGCAATACGATTTGTACTAAAAAACTGGAGATGATTAATATTTGATGATTCATTGACTTTGCGTTCGTCTATTTGTTTTTATCATGAAGTGTTTGACTTAGTACATCCCCGTTTTAAGGTTTTTGTCGGTATTATAGTTTGTTTTCGACGTTTCCGCGGTTTGCGGTCACTTTACTCAACGTTGGTTTATTTTTATAGTCACCATTGGCACTAGCGATCAGTCTTTATTAGACATAACATTACATCATGCCTGTAATACCCGAAAAGTGTATTACAGGCATGATGTAGACAGAGAGACAGACAGAGGAGTACCCACATGTGTGGTGAACTGGTGACACTCACATTTCACTAGTTATGTTGTTGTTATGTCTTGTGCTCCTCGCCATTGACAATATTACATGGGACTAATCCCATGTAATATGGCCCTTGGCGAGCCTATTGCCATCACCTGGGCACAAATCCTGACTCCGTGCGTGGCTTCTACCGATAAATTCCTGATGATAAAACTCAATACTTTTTACTTACTTTACTTACACCTTACTATTGTATTGAGTCTGGTTCTTCTAACCAGATACAGATGTGTTGCTGGGGAGTTTGTTCCGCCACTTAAGAAAGAAGAAGAAGAAAGAAAGAAGAAGAAGAAAGAAAGAAGAAGAAGAGTAAGAAGTGTCGAAGGGTGGGCGTTTTGGGGGACTGTCTCTTGTAAATAAGTAAAGTAAATTTTGACGTTCGAAAAGTACTGATTGTCAGCCTACTTTGAATAAATGATTTTGATTTTGAATAGCACTTAACCCGACCTTGAATCGAACCCAGGACCACATGCACAGCAGTTGCGCTTGCGTCGACTGGACCAAAGAGGCAGTAAATTATTACATGTTGACCTAAACAATTTCGGAATAAAGCACAACGACATTTTACCCTGTCTTTCTTCAGACAATAAGGTCGTGTCTCTCTTGACATGTTCACTTCCCATTTCTTTGTGTAGGTAGTTAAACAATAACCACAAAGTTCATCGTGTCCAGGTGTCGGCTTGAAGGTCAGATGACGCGTGTTTTTGTATATTTAAAGAATACACGTGTATATGGCAGGTGGACGTGTCAGCTGTTCGTGATGGTCGATGACCTATGGGCAAGACGGGTGGACTTTGTTTTTGTTCAGCGACTATACCATTTAATGTTGATGAGTAGTGCAATGTCGCTCGCAGAACGGATGGCCGAATGGCCGAAAAGATCTGGAGTGGTGACCGCGAACCGGAAGGCTTTGCGTTGGAAAGCCTCCCACTGGTTGGACCCCTATGACCTGGTGAAGTTTGCGGGGATCCACTGGATGCGTGACAAACGGGAACGGTTAATGTGGTGACACTTGTGGTGACCTATGTCCAACAGTGGACGTCTTGCGGCTGAAATGATGATGATTAATGCAATTTCGAGTGTCTGGGAATCTCGACTAAGCTTTTCTTTCTCCCGAAATTAAATCATTAAAATGGTCGATACCTAGCAAAATTGCGATTGCATTTAATTGCTCTGCTGTTTCTTTACTTAGATAGTTTTCTTAGAGATTATATTAAAAAAGAGAATACTTAATGTACTAATAACGTTTTTATTGTTTCAGGCACACGATCAACAGTAATTCAGAATCAATGTAAGTACAAAACGATGTTATTCACACCGATATATATTCAATCACGGGATACAGACACACATACGTAATTTCCGGTACATTCATAACATAATAAGCACCTAAAACGTTTGCATACTTGACTGACAGTTCGGAACGTTGTATATTTATGATGTTAATGTATTTCTTTTAAAGAATACCGATAATATGTGATTCAATGCATGATTGAGACTATGTCCTAACTACAGGGACCGTCGCGAGAACTTGTGATCACCACGTATATTTTGTTTGGCGAACCTGAACGCGTCGGCGTCGTTGACAAAGGACGCGTTTGTCGAAAAATATCTGCCGAAAAATTAATTAAGATTGATCATCCGTTTCCCAACTATCTCGGAGTCGGCTTTCAATTTAACCAGATAGATGCAGCTGATTACCAGGACTGCCTATCTGACCTCCATAACCCACTACCCAGTTAGTACCGGATAATATGATACCCCGTGATAAGACTGGTTTGTCAGACTTTCGACACCTTTGAAAACTTGCCTGAAGACCTTTGTCTTCAAATGACAGCCTGCTTAACGAAAAATTAAGGGTGAGCTTCTACAATTCAATAAACTGCCTATGAGTTGTCAGTGTCACCATCGCTGTGAATATACAGTGTGTAAATCAACCCATCACACAGCCGTTAACCAAGCATTCTGTACATCAAACTAAGTACCCCTACGCAAAAATTTTTGCTGGGAAACGATTTTTTTTTGAGTCAAAAATCACATTTTACGGTAAAACTCAATGTAGCACTTTTAAATCATTGTGCTATTGGATGCTTTGAATAGTAAACGGGTCATGGAGGTAATTTAAGTAAAGTTATAACCTGAAAAACTAGTATTTAAAAAAACAGCTGTGAAAAATTTGGTACTTTGACCTCCAATATCTCCGTAACTGATCGCAGTGGTGGGGAGAACAAGTGCCCTTAGTTTGCGTTAAGGGTTTTAACTTTTAACTGGCGTTAACTTTTACATCCTATATTCACACTAACAGCCAATAAACGCGGTTAAGGTGTGCCGATCGCTTTCAAATTAATTGCTGAAATTCGGTTTTAGTGACAAATGAAGCCGATGAGGTGATGACTGCTAAAGAGTATGGGGATACCAGAGCAACAATAGATGAACTGTGTGAAGGATGATATGGCTAGAAAATAGGTGACTACACGTATTTTGCACAGTTTTATGGCGAGAGTTGATGAGGTGGCTCGTCGTCGAGTCGATTTCAACAACATTAGTAACTATAAAATATCAAATTATAGTTTCAAAACCAGTTGAATAGTTAGCTATAAAAATTTTGATTTGCAAAAGCCTAAGTCCCATGGCCATAGTAAAACATTTACGATAGAAGGCAAAAATAACCTAATTAACTAAGTTGAAAGTTGTGAAACTCAACCAAGGTATTTCTCATACTATAACAGCATCCCATAAATTGTTTTAATCCAGTTATCTACACCATTAATTTACTGCACGGATATTTAAAACTATTTCGCGCAATATTTGGGCAATATCTCACAGAAACTGACGAAATATGACATTTGCGTCCTACGAATGGCGATTTTTATCTTTATTGAACCTTAAAAAATCTGCAAAACCGTCCATATCTATGCAGAATCTCCCATGTCCCACATAAAGTTATGTAATAGTGGACTGTGTCAAGAAAGTGACCTGTAAATTGCGTTTGCGCACCACTATTGACGCTTTCGTTCCGCTACTGTAGGGTTGGGTCATTCTATAAATAATGTCGATAAAATGTTAAAATCATGTCGATAAAATGGTACGTCTTGTTTTGTTAAATTGTGAGTAATCTGTTTTATTTTCTCATTAATAATAATGCAAAATCATAAATAAGTTTTACGTATGTTTACTGTCGAGATCATCACTTAGTAAGCTCGCGAGTTGTTCAACTCAAGAGGCTCAGTTTAAATCCAAAGTTTGGAGTTATTCTTGAAAGAAACACTTAAATAAAACTGAAAACATAAATGTTCAATGTGTTTTACGAAAGTTATAGAATGACACAAAATAGAATCACCCATGTCGTTCATAAGGTTATGTAATACCGCGCTTTAGCATTTTGTACAAGATGTTTGACCGGTGTGTGTGGACCACACAAAAGCTCGCAGCTTTTCTTCCGTAACCGATAGGGTTGGGGTATTTCATATTCTGCAACAAAAAAATCGAAAATATATTGATACTCGTATCTTAAATATTCAAGTGCGTAACAGGTGGTTATCAAAATAATATTTAAATTATTCTGATTTATCCATATCCGGATAGATAAGATAAAAGTTTTTAATTAGATATATAGATATAGTCACGTGAAATGATAAACAAATTGAACACTGAAAAATATATGAGTTGATGACATGTCAATTTTTTTTTTCTTATACTTGATTTTAATTTGATAGCTTTCTGACGTACAAATTTTAGGTTGTTGGTTCCAATTCAGACATGCGCTTACTTTTCTATAACTTATTTCATCACTACTACTCTTTTTTTTTGGGGCGGTGGGAAATTATCAAAAAACCACTCCCGGGCAGAGCGGAAGAGAGTGTCAGACTTCTACTGACTAAAAACCATCCATGTTTCTTCTAAGCCCTTGTGCCGAGGCCGCGGTATCTCTATCGAACAACCCGCAGCCCCGGCCGGATCACTACTACTCTTAAAACATCTTAAGGAAACCTGCATGTCCTAGAACTAAACATTTAGAGACACGCCCTCTCCGTGAGGACGCAGCATTAGGAACTTTATAAGCTTATCTAGTTATGCTGCAACTAGAACTTTAAATAATACTTTGTAGACTCGTTAGTCAAAGGTCATATTATTAATACACGGAGATCGCAAAAGGATATAGATATGCTGAGCATGCATAGATTAAGATAATGTTATCAGTAAGGTATTATTTGATAACTGTATTGCGTACTCTTTAACCTTTAATTAGCGTAAAATAACAACACGGCTAAAGTCTACTAATTTTAATCTATTTCAATACCTTTTATCCATTTATTATTTAAGCTTTTTGTAAGATTACGATATAATTTTTTTCTCCTAATTTATTTATATTTGTACTCTACCACAGTGCTGTCCTATTTGACCCTAAGGTTGACTGGTAGAGAATGCCTTGTGGCATTAAGTCCGCCTATGTACCACGTTTGTGCATGAAGTTTAAATAAATAAATAATAATTTGCGAAAGGGCACCTCGATTAATTCAACACAATGTAAATTGTTTAGGAATGAATGAAAAATAAATTGACGTAGAATTATTCTTCAATATCGGCTAATCGGCTGTAGTTAACACATACAACAAAAGAGTATCCTGGCCTAAATATTATACAATACTTTTGCTATTGATTTGAACTTCTAGAAAAAATTGCAATTAAGCTTGCCAAGGCAATCATATTGAATTGCTACTAAAATTAATATTGTAAAACATTTCGTTCGTCTTAATAAAACTTATCGATATTGCACATTCCCATCACTAGCAGATCTCAGAGTTATGAAATGTCGTTTGAATGGCTTTTGCTTTCTTCTGCTGACTGTGGGATATTATTGTTATTCAATAAATATAATATAACATGTTTGAACTTTACACACTACACGCTAGTAAATAATGTGTTTTGAATTAGTTTTTCAGATCATAGAAGCGAAATCGATGGTACCTGAAAAATTAGAAGTTCTTAGTCGATAATATTATAATCGGGTAGTTAACTGACTCAAAAAAATATGATTCTGTTTAGTTCTTTAGTTAGATTATCGAAATCTATTTGATACGCGTTTTTTGTTTTATCAAATCAATAAAAAATTACGAAAATAAAACGTGTCAAATATCGTGAGTGGGGGCTGGTGACGTCACTTAAAAAAATGTACCAAACTAACGTCGCGCGACTTTTCGAAGCACTGTAGCGTCTTCATTTATTGTTTACGTGAAAAAAGAAAAAATACGTGTCCAATATTTTTTGGGAATCTATCTGACGGACTAATTCGTTTTTTTTTTGTCAACTACCCTATTATAATTCTTAACGTAGTTCTCAGAAATGCTTCGTTGGTCTAGTACCCGCAAGCGCGACTGGTGTGCTTGAGGTCCTACCTGCCTAAAACCCGCTTGGATCAATCTTCAGGTTAAGCCGCGCTTGCCTAAGTTGGTCTGTGGATGGGTGACCGTCCTTTACATACCGAGTTTCTTCCATGCCTCGGAAAGCACAGTCATTTGTAGATCTTTGGCAGTTGTTACAGGTAGTCAGTGACCTGAAAGTCTGACAACCAGTCTTACCAAGGAGGCTCAAAAATCAAAATTCTAATAATTAAATAATAATAAACATTGTCTGGCTTATCGTATTACCCAGTACTAACTGGGTTGTGGAGGTCATCAGTTAGGTCAATACGATCAAAATACTGGTATTTACTCCACAGAATAGTCGGGCAAAGCTTGGCAAATGAGGACCTTTTTTTTTTGGGGGGTGGGAAATCATCAAATAACCCCTCCCGCTCTTGGGCAGAGCGGAAGGGAGTGTCAGACTTCTACTGACTAAAAACCATCCATGTTCCTTCTGAGCCCTTCATGTCGAAGCCGCGGTATCTCTTGCGAACAACCCGCAGCCCCGACGGGCGTCGGCCCTTGCGGGCCCCTTCCATGTTACTGACATCTCTTTGAGGCGCGCGTGAAACACGAACGCGCCGTCGGTACGGCCTGTCGTCATCATAAGATGGACGGACGGATGACCTGGGGCTGTAACAAATCAAGCTGTAAAATATATTATTTCCACGCAAATAAATTCCAAATCTTTCCACGCACACATTCTAAAGTTGATCCTATTGCGTATTTCATAAAGATAACAACTGGACATTGTACTTAGACAGATATTGACCAAAGCAATCGGCCACGATAAATAGGACGACTACCTAAAGGGTACTATCATGTAACAATTACTAATACACATTACACACGAGCAAATGTAATGTAAACACATCTATTGCGGTTTTCTAGTGCAATAATGTTTCTAGTTTGAAGTAACTAGGTAAGACCTATTACGAAAAATATAGAAATGACGTTTTATAGAGTAAAACTAATTGATTGATTTTTCTGCTGTCTGTACGGAAATAGCCAATATGGCGGATTTTTATTCATGAAAATAGAGCTGTGGCGAGTTTACACATAGTTGTTTTCGTGGCGAATTTACTTTGTGACGAATGTACAACAACCCTTTTGTAATAGTATGGCTTTCAAAATGCTCATCATCAGCTCTGTTTAACCGGTTGTAGCTGAACAGGTACTATAGTATTTACATGGAGTGACTGCCTGTCTAACCTCCACAACCAGAATTTACTTGCCTCTTGTGCTGGTAGCCATTGGTTACATAGAGTCTTTTTTATGTTCCCCAGTTCTTTCTCACTGTTGGGCCTTTGAAAGAAAGATTGGTAACCTGTGGAAAGGTATTGAGGCCTTTGCCTCCTTTATACCTTTCCAATCTTCCTTGTTTTCCAACCAGCTAAGAACGAGTCCAATTCAATACTGTTCTTTGGGCTATGTCGGTTATGTTATGACGTCGTCTTCAGACTTCAGACACCCACTGTGTGACTATTCTCGCCGATCTGTCCCGTCCTAGAAGTTGTAACACTTATGTTTCAATATCGTCCAAAAACCACAATCTTAAAATTAACCACGAAAGTCACTCATCAGTTCATCACAAAAAGAGGCAATGACCTGGGTTAAAAATACTGATTATTAAACATGCCACATAAAAACTAAGACAAGACCGCAAAAAACAAATCTGGGCTCAAACAAGCCGAAGGTAAGACAGTTCGACGATTCCAAAGACTATAATGTCCCTTCATCTTTTATTTTTGACTGATCGACTCCAGTTAAAATGCCTGTTACTGGTTTATGTAGCTTCTTCCTGCGTCTTCGCTCGTATTGTGATCGGAAAGCATCACATTTTTTTTGATAGAGACCTTGCAGGTTAACTGCTTAATCAGACAAATCCCGTGGATGCCTTGAGTTAAAGGCCTCCAGACAGTGGCAGATAACTTATAAATGTAGTAAGTGGCTGATAGATAAGGGCTATCAGTGACTGGGCCCTGTAGGGTACGGACCGGACCTCGGCTTAGGACGTGACGGGGGAGGGGTCACACGGAAAATTTTAAATATATAAGCTTATGTCCCTCGGGGATAATGTAATTTCCCATTAGTGAAAGAATTTTCGAAAACGACCAGTAGTTCCGTAGATTTGAAAGAATTTTTGAATCCGATCAGTAGTTCCGAAGATTTGAAAGAATTTTCGAATCCGACCAGTAGACGATTACCCTCTGTATCCGAACTTAATCAAAATCAAAAGTCATTTATTCAAACTAGGCTGATATAATCAGCACTTTTCGAACGTCACAATTTACATTACTTATTTACAAGAGACAGTCCCCCAAAACGCCCACCCTTCGACACTTCCTAGTGTTTTAGCTGGAAAGAAGAAGTGGCGGAACAAACTCCCCAGCAAAAACAGACAAACTTTACCTCTTTGTAATCTATCTATATATATAAAAATGAAACCCGTTTTCCGTTGTCACGACTTGGCATGAAAACGGCTTGACCGATTTGGCTGATTTTTTTTTTTAAATGTTCGTTGAAGTTCAAGGATGGTTCTTACGGCGAGAAAAATTCGAATAATGGCCGGAAAAACCCTAAAAACAGCCCTTTTCTTTTTCCCATACAAACGTTTTCTAACTAAAACGTAAAATCAATTTGAGCTTTAATACCGTACCTATAAAGTTCAAGTGTTAGTGGAGAGGTTCCGGGAAGGCAAAACAATTGAGTGACGTTCAGTTGTTCAGTCAACGAATGACAACTTCAAACAGACCATACGACATTATCACAATAATCACAAATAATTACTGTTTCTTTCCCAATAGAAAAATGATTTTTCAAATGGTGTTTGCGTATAATATAAAAATTAATTGCTGTTAGTTAGTCGCGCTAAAACTAGAGAACGGCTAGACCGATTTGTCTAATTTTGGTTTTGAAACATTTGTGGCAGTCCAGAGAAGGTGAGAAATTAGTAGTATGTAGGTAGGTAGGTAATAGGTAGGTGGTAGGTAGTTGGTACGTAGGCAGGTAAAAGGGCATTGCAACGCACGCGGGGTACAGCTATATTATTTAAAAATTAATAGCTGTTCGTTAGTTAACTCGAGAACGGCTGGACCGATTTGGCTAATTATAGTGTTGAATTATTCGTGGAAGTCCAGGGAAGGTTTAAAAGGTGAGAAAGTGGAAAGTAGGTAGGCAGGGTAGTAGGTAGGGTAGTAAGTAGGATAGTAGAGTAGGTAGGGTAGTAAGTAGGTAGGGTAGTAGGTAGGTCGGTTAGTAGGTAGGTAGGTAGGGTAGTAGGTAGGTAGGTACGGTAGTAGGTAGGTAGGGTAGTAGGTAGGTAGGGTAGTAGGTAGGTAGGGTAGTAGGTAGGTAGGGTAGGAGGTAGTAGGTAGGTAGGTAGTTGGTACACAGGCAGGTAGTAGGTAGGAAAAAGGGCATTGCAACGCATGCCGGGAACAGCTAGTATTAGTATAATATGCTTTGAGTTTGAGACTCAGGCAACGACCGTCAAAACAAAAATATAGACCTCTATAACTACTACAAATTATAAACCCATACTCTAATTCTGACAACTCAAAAACGACAAAAAGAACTCTGCCAAAAAGGTTAGTGAAGCCATCGACCTCGAAACCTGAGCACTCCAAGTTCCGTACACTAATGGAATCAGACAATGGACATCAGGTGCGGTCCGTGGCCACGGTAATGACGTGGAGTAATCATGAATGATGGTACCACTACCACTACACTTAGTGGTCACTTTTTGATGCAGGCTTTTTTGGTACGAGTAATTTGTTTTTAAGCTATTGCATAGCTTCTATCGCGGGCCTTGAGCGTGGGGACCGAATCCAGAAATTCCGTAACAAAAATAAAAACCTAACGAATTGACACTTGACAATGACTTTTTGAAATATCACGCTTGTCTCTTTAGTTCAGCAACCCGCCTTTAGGTGGCATTGGTTGTATTGGAAAACTACCGTAATCAGCTGTTTGTGAGAAAGTATATAGGTGTATAGGTGTATAGGTATTTATCATCTATGTACAACAGTGAATATCTGTACTCGTATAATTTGTGTACAAAGTGTTTTAAATATGAATAAACAAAGTGCATTTATTAATGAAGAAAGTCACGAAAAAATAGTGAAAGAAAATGAGTTAGTACTCTATATACATTCATTTTATTATTATTATAACAAATGCAGTATTATTTTTTGTTTTGTTAATTTATATATAATACTGCTATAAAGATAACCAAAATGTTGGGGAAATATAGTATTTATACTTACACTTTTACTAAACATCCTCATCTTATAAAAAATATTAAATCTTATAATTTTTCAATGTTTAATTTTCATCTGACATTACGTCAGTTGTCAAGATGTCATTTACTTTTTCTTTTAATTTGTGTCATAGTTTTTCTTAGTGGTTAGAACTACGAAGGTTACATTTAATTTATATAATTTAATTAATTTTTATTAATATGTTAGCTATTAAAAAAAAAACAAAGGAAAAAATACTGCATTAATAAAATAAATAAATAATTATAATTGCATAAGTTGATAAAAAATGCTATGCAATAGCTTTACCGCGGCAGTCTTCGAGTGCCACACGTCTTTTTTTTTTTGTAAACTATTTTTCTCCGGTTAGTTGGCGAGTTTTATGCCGAAAGCAAATAAATTAAAATTTATTATTTTGTAAATAAACTAAGCACTAGACTAACATAACATCACGCCTGTAATCTCCGAAGAGTTAGGCAAAGGTGTACCTAATAGTACACCCACATTTCGCAAGTTATGTTTAAGTCCTATGTGATAGGGGGCGAGCCTATTGCCGTCAACCGGGCACGTACGAATACAGACTCTGGGGCTGCTACTGAGAAATTCCTGATGGAAAACCCACTAGCACTGCCCGACCCGGGTATCGAACCTAGGACCTCATGCTCTGCCTGCCGGGGCTGCAGGACTGAAAGAGATACCGGGGCCCCGAAACACAAAGTACCATTTTGAGTGAAAATTTAGATCCGGAAGCCGGATCGGATCCGGATGTTGTTGATGATGATGATGCGTGTGGGACTGAGTCATTCTTAATATTGTTTATACTTATTGACTATTTAATGGTAGGAAGATTACAACTTTACAAACACATGTAGTAATGACAAAAAGAATTTGCGCTAACGAGAATTAAGTCAGGTAATAACATGTTTTTACTTTTTATTGGACGGTGTGGAACGATAATATTCAAATAAGTGCGATAATTTGAATAGCAATAAAAACGTGTCATAATTATAAGGAAGCTTGTACCTACGAGTTTTGCCTAAATGTGCTTGTTGAAGAATTGTGGGCAGGGCACATTGCTCGCAGAACTGATGATCGCCGTAAAGTTCTGGAGTGTCGGGCGCTAAACAGAAGACGTTGCGTTGGAAGGTCTCCCACTAGGTGAACCGACAACCTGGTGAAGGTTGCGGGGTTTCGCTGGATGCGATACGCACGGGTCCGGTGAATGTGGTGACACTTGGGGGAGGCCTATGTCCAAAGTCGTGGTCCCAGAACAGACGGCTGATGTGACCGAAAGATTTTCGAGTGCATCACCACGTATCGCAAGGCAAAGCGTTACCACCTCGGAAGTCTATCTACTACATGGAATCTCCAGGCATGTGCCATAACAGGCGTTGCACAGAGCCCCCTTTGTGTCTGGACAGGTCTTTTAAGTGGAAACGGTGCCTCCTCCCACGTGCGGATGTTGACCACTGGGTTGATTTTTAGTGCGGTAGAAATTCCACACTTCCCGGTCTTATCCGGTCACTTATTGAAAACGGTACTAACTCAGGATTAGACGATGTTGCGACGTTTGGGGCCGAAGAACCAGTGGACCTCGTTCGGATGATGAATAAAGCCGATACTGCAAATAGATGAATAATATGCCATATAAAATAGTATATTGACTAGACTAACATTCTTATTAGCGACTTCTTGTAGTGTTTATTGCCCGTTATTTAACATGATAGTGTGAAGTTTCTGAAGCTTTCTTCTTTATGATTAACGGCATATCGGCTTACTTAGCTCTATTGTCAGTAGGTTTCTTTTGAGTATTGACACGAGTTTTTTTTAATATCTCTGCTTCATCGCTCTGCCCGCGGTTTCGCCCGCATGGTTGTCGGTTATCGCGACGAAAAGATCACTTTTTATTTTTTTGGGGGTTGGGAAATCATCAAATAACCCCTCCCGCTCTTGGGCAGAGCGGAAGGTAGTGTCAAACTTCTACTGACTAAAAACCACCCATGTTCCTTCTTAGCCCTTGTGCCGAGGTCGCGGTATCTCTTTCGAACAACCCGCAGCCCCGACGGGGCTTTTGATCGCCTTACAACTCTTTTTTCGGATTAAAAAGTACCTAGCCTATGTCCTTCCTCAGACTCTAGACTACATGTGTTCCAAATTTCATGAAATCGGTTCAGTAGTTTTGCCGTGAAAGCGTGACAGAAAGACAGAATTACTTGCGCATTTATAATATTAGTAAGGATAGCTTACGATATAGCAAGAAAGGAGGTGTTTGATGAGATGACGAGTAACAGAGAAGTATGGAAGAAGAAGACATGGTGCACTGACCGCAAATGAATTAGGATAAGGGCAAGAGAATGACGGCACCGTTGGCGCAGTGGCTAAGCGATCGAACCGCTGCGCTGCGTGTCGCGGTTTCGATCCCCGCACGGAACAAATATTAGTATGGCCTGCAGATAGTTGTTTCGGGTCTGGGTATTTGTGTATGTGACTTTATATGTTTGTGGACGCACCCACGATACAGGAGAAATTCCTAGAGTGGGGCAAAATTTATAAAAAAAAAAATATGAAGATGCTGAGACTGCCTGTTGTTTTTGTTACAACTGAGGTCCCGGATTCGATTACCAGTTCCAGCAAAGTATTATAGGGTTCTTTTCGTTGTAGTGGTTATATTATAATACGATGTTATGATGTTCGGTCATGGGTTCGATTTTATTGGGTTTTCCCATGAGGAGTTTCTCAGTACCAGCCACGGTCTCTTCAATAACATTAGAATACTTTTAAGGTGCTAATTGCATTTACTATTTTATTGAAAAACTTGTGAATTAACTCTAAAGTTTGAGTAAATATTTATGGGCAAAGAGTAAAAAACATTGACACCATCATTTTAAAATAACATGTACGATGCTTTATTAAGAAAATACTGAGAACTTGACGACACAGCCACGAGGTCTGAATATGTGCCCTTTGATGGCAATAGGCCCGCCTATTACATGTGACTTAAACTTAACTGGCGAGATGTGGGCGTGTACAATTAGGTACACCTCTGCCTGACCCTTTGGGGATTACAGGCATGATGTTATGTTATGTTATATTATGTTGACGACACAACAAAAATATCTAATAAAAGTCTCCAGTATGGAATCTGCTAGATAAAAGAGTTCATTTTGCCATGTCCATACCTACTCAAATGATATAAATATGGAAATACATAGTTTTTTCTGTTAGTTTACCTTTTCATGTTTTTCTGACTTTTTCGCGTGTCAGCTGAATGGCTGATGGATAATGTTTACGGAGGAATTCCAGATGGAAAAACGCAATAACAGTCTACCCGACCAGAGAATCGAATTCAGGCCGGTTGTGACCACTGAACCAACAAAGCAAAATATTTAACTGTGGTGCTATTGATTTCCCTGCTTACTCTATTATAGAACACACTGTCTGACGTCATTTTAACTCAATCTCAAGATCCTTACAGTCTGCAGATGTAATCATAACAATATTAACTTGAAGGCAAATCTCCAAACCATAATGTGGTGTTTGCGGTTCTGCCAGAAATAGGTTGAACGTGACTGTGCGTAGCTTGGTTTAATCCATTCGACGCAAACGCGAGTATTTGTGACCGTGACCGGTAAAGCTTGCACACAGTAAACTAGGTGGATTGTGGTGGGTTGTGTGAGGAGTTGTATGAAAGGAAAAGGAGTAAATAATACCGTGACGGCTGACGGGAGAATTTAAGAAACGTGTTAACTCTTTTAATTGATACCGATATCATGGGGGTGCAAAATAAAAGGTACCTGTCCTGCCACTTCTACATAGCTAAAATGCATTGTCATCCAAACTAAACGTGTATGCAAAGAGGATCGACCTGCGGTGGGTCGATATGCCAGCTTTTATACAAAATGTTTCAAACCCCTTTCAGTTCAGTCGGTTGGGGAAAACTGTTTTAAAATTCAGTTGCAAGATTTTAACCAAGATTTTTGTAACAATACACCTAATGTTTTCAAAGAGTGTCCATGGAGTCATCATTAGAGTTTCTTGCTCATTCTTCTCCATAGAGATGTACGCTATGGAATGGGCAACTACAGTACCTTCACCAGTTATTATGCCTTGTGCCTGTGACTGTACCTTCGCATTTTTTGTTTTTCTGACAGTTAAAAGTGCCTATATTTGTCTTACTAAAGTAAATGCTTTGAGTTTGAGTTTGACCTAAACAAAAATACAAACATTGAAAGTTAAATAGAAGCACACAGTACAGTATGAGTTTTCTATAAAGTATCGGCTCGAGTTGAAGCTACGCTAATGGCCATACGTGTGCGTTGAGCTTTACTCTTGAATAATTTTATAGCTGCAGCATTTTCTTTAATACTTCTGCGGTCTTCCGTTTTGGAATTCAGTGGGTGCTACTGAATTCTTTAGATTCCTTTTAGAGTAATATCATATTTTTATAATAATTAAGTAGAATAACACAACGATAAATTGGGCTGCTTGTAAATATTTTACTTTGTTCGTTCTCAAGGTTTTTTACTTGAGTAGACGGTTCACTTTGGATGAATCATTCATTTTTTCCTTTTGTAAATAGCTCTCAAACAGCTGTGAAATTCTGCCCAGTACCATGGTTTCTGAATATGTTGTTTTAAACTGTTCTTAATTGTTGTTAGCTTGAACTGTCCTACTCCTGTGAAGGCACTCTTTCCTTCCACTTCTCTCCATGCTCAGGATCCAAAGGATCTCACCATCTCCTAGGCTCGCCGAGATCTCGCTTGGCCATCTCAGGGGCTCCAGTTTCGCGATATACGTGCCCATAGCTAGACTTTTATATCTATGTAGATTATAGATTTCACTAGCTTTTCTCGCAACTACAAAAATGCCCACAAATCTTTGGTCTTCCACATCTACATGTTACAATTAAAATGTATAATTGTATCTATGTCTCTAACGAGGTTTCGACTTCAAACCAGATTCAACTCTGGAGAATACTCACAAGTGAACTCGGTCAGTGCGACATTACCGATGCATCACGTAGATGTCATGTTATTAAGAAAATCGATACTTCAATACTAGTATACCACACGTACAGAAGAACTATTGAGAACCAAGTAATCGAGTTCTGTTACTGTTTTTCTTTCACACAAGAGTATTTCTATATTAATTTATTAAAATATCCAAATCTGTCTTCATTGGGATGTTCCAAGTGGGTTATAGCAATTTTCTCTTGCTTATTAGAAATTATGTGAATTTCTTCTGGAGGCTCAAGCATGACAAAGCACTGCGATTAGAAAGCCGTTTTTCAATAATTTTAATCAAAATCAGTAACATCACACACGTATAGATAAACCTGTTTACATTTTTCTAAATTTACGTTAATCAATAATTTGCGTCAATAGCCAAAGCTTTTGACGTATCAACTATGAGATTTGAATTTGTGACCGTTAGCCTTCTATCGTATTTTAGCTGGTTCACAAATTACGTTTGAATCAATCAGTTGAAACTTATAAACATAGTTATCTGTATTCACAACGCGTAAGACGTTATCGTCAATTCGACACCCACCGATATATCATCACGCTATGACGTCAATGAGGTCGAACATAAATGGCTTAGAATCAACTGCATTGAAGACAGATGAGCTGCTTATGTGGTTTTGTTTTTTGAGATTCTCAAGAATAGTAATGGTATTGAATTAATTGAATTACTTTTAAGTTAGTCCTTTGTACATGTTTTTTTTTGTGTTTTGTCTTTTCCTTGTTTATTGAATGCGTCATCTATGTCTTCATTGAAATATCTTTCTATTACATTTGTTAGTAGAACCAGTAATATTCGAGTTTGTAATTTCAGCTTTGCTGATCTTTCCATCTTCATTTTGTCCCTGTCCTGAATCAGCATTCTCCTGCTCTTATGCCAGTTTCATTGTGGTCAGCCAGCGAACATATCTTCTTCTTCTTTTTCCATACTCCTTTATTACTAATCATATCATGAGTCACTTCCTTTTCCAGTCCATCTAATCAACCACTCTAAAAGTTTTTGTTAACATTTCTTGTAGTTCTAATAAGAAACTACGCTTCATCAGTCAAATCTAGTCAACCGTTAGACTTTTTGTACTATGAATTTATTGTCCGGTAGCTGTTTGACCATTGACGTCACTACCGAGTACCTCTGGGAGTATCTAACAAGGTTGTTTTGATAAGGTAATTATCTCACGGTCTATAAACCTTTATATGCTGGCTCGTTAACGGTTTCGTGCATACCAAAGAGAAGGTAATGCATCAAAGCAAAAGCTTTCTCCGAGAAATTTTCAACGGTCTGCATTTTATAAGTTCAAAATAGAATTTCTTATAACGAACGTTACATAATAAAATATTTTCTGAGTAAAGTTATGCAACATAATATGAAGGAAACTGTTATGAATACCTCGAATCAAAAACAATCTGTGACTTTGATTTCGTAAACATAAACAAGTAGATTTCCAAGAAACTTTTTTGCATCAACGTGCACGTGAGGTCATAAAACCAGAATTCGCAGGAATATACCCAGAACCTTCTACACTAATCTAATCAAGTTGATTTACAAAGTTCATTGTCAAAGCATTATTTAAAAACACGTTTACATTGTTATTACCTTCAAAATTGCCAGCTGGATTAGCAATTATCAAATCTGCTGTTATTAGTCCTTCGATTTTAGATCAGACACTTTTAATTACAGATAGTATAATTAATATTATAGTTTTATCAGCTTATAGAGCTACGTGGAAACAGAAATACATATTTTTAATCTCTTACATCACAACGACGAAATTGTTGCTGAAATTCCTTGATTATCAGTAATTACGGAATGTTAGCAAACAAAGCCAGAGGATAATGTCATTTGTTGTATATTATATTTCATTAATTTTAATGGCTCCGCTTCTGGGGATACCAATTTTGTGAGGACTTGCGCACAACATGAGCGTCTACTAACTTATTAGTATGACGACCTTGCTGGCTACACGTGGTTAACTGAGCTCAATGACGCCCACAATCGTCATCAAAACCTTTATGACTGAGTACCATCATCATAATCACCATCGGCATCCTCCTGTTTTAGCCCTTAATTTGGGATCAGTGCAGCATGACTTCTCATCATCTATCTTTATTAACTGTTATTTCAGTAGTTGCCCCCTTTCAAACTATATCATCTTCAAAATCATCATAACCTTTGGTACCATTTGGTAGGATATTCATTTCTATCAAATGTCTAGTGTATGGCTAAAAGCATCTATGGCAGTACTAGCTTTTATACTACTAAAATGCTTTCTTGTTTTCCTAAAGTGATTGTCATCTCAATTATTGATGTTTGAACCACAATTGAAGGTTTAGCCTGTACTGCAAGTAAATATGCTATGTCCAAAGCTCCTTTGTTGTAATAGCGATGTCTTACAAATAAAACAAACCAACGTTGATCACTGTACTTAAATCAAGTATTCGGAGATTTTAAGTCTCAAGTCGATTCCAACTTCCAACGTCAGTAGTTTCGCGGCCGCGAACCGCGACACACGCGTTTGTCGTGCCCCACGATTCAAGCAGTTTTGAAAATCGAACCCATCGGTAGTGTTGTGCTAGTGTTGGTACTTTTCTGTGTTTTTTTTCTAATTGGACAAGGTTTTTCGTAAGTGCTTATTCATTTTATTTGTATTTATTAGAAGAGAATTTTAAATAATTGTCTCTGTTTAAGTTAATGAGGAAAAAACTTCTGTGATTGATAACTTTGATAGACACGATTGTTTCTAGGCTCATCCAAACGAATCTATATTTAGAAGTTCATAGTTCAGAATGTTTATATTAAATAATCGAAAACACAAGTACACTTGATGAAAATGTTCGTTCATATTATATCGGTCAAGAATGAATAAAATACTTTGTGTATCAGCTGTTTGCCTTCTCACAGGCTTGTTATAAATTAAATGATTAACGAAGTGGAACAGAATATGGGTTTTTTTATAACTGATGAGTTACTGACCTTCTTTCCTTGCTTTGCTATTGTTTCTGTTATTAGTTATTAACTACTTGATGGTCTACTAAGAGTGTGATTATATTTTTATTATGCTTGACGTGTTCTTTGAAATGATTGTATAGTTTCCATGTTACGGATATGGAATTAAAGAGAGCCTTGAAGGATGTAATAATGGTAGAGATTAAAAGTGTTTTTAATTTTAAATTAACCAACAATGGTTCAACAAATTATTATTTTTGGAGTAATACGTTAAAACTATTAACATTATGTATTGCAATGGTAGTCAGTTTAGGAGCTTTAACAACATTCTAGTATTCGATATATTATTAATAAACTCGGTCAATATTTGTAATTCATGCTAGTATCATACTATCATCATCATCATCACTCTCTTGCCCTTATCCCAATGAATTTGGGGTCAGCGCAGCATATCTTCGTCTTCCATACTTCTCTGTTTCTCGTCATCTCATGAGACATCATATTACTGCTGGCCTCTGACCATGTTTTCTAGTTCTTCCAATCCAAAACTAATATGGACTGCTGGTCCTTGCGTTTTTTCCAGCTCCATAGTTAAAGAATTCTTCAATAAGTTGTAATTAAAGAATTTAAATTCTATGCACCATTAGCAAGTCTTAATCATAAAGTTTTTACGAGCGGAAATATTTTATTCGAAAATTAATTACTCGTATTTTTAATGGTTGATTGAACCATACAATTTGTTGGTTATATTATAACACTAGGCACTGGCGTGCTTAGCTGAGGAAGGGCCAGCAGGGCTATTGCGTATCTTTAAATATCAGTGGCTATCATAGTGTCCATCGAATAACTGTCAAAAAGTTATGGTTTGGTACAAAATGGAACCATTTGATACATACATCATTATAGTTTTTTTATTCCGTAGTGCTTTAAAATAACCTTCACGTATAGCGAATAATATATTATTTAAATGTAAGTACTCCCTCAGTAATCGTTTCGTTTCCACATTGCTGACTGGTAAATATTTTTACTAGGACATGAGTTATCCGATACGCTTGCTCCCGTAGGTTGTAATTTACCCCACGCGAACGTACCGGAAAAGTATCCGTGTCTTATGTCTTAACATATTTTCTGTTGGTATGCTGATTTTTTATCCAAAACCGTGTAACTCTTAAACTGTGAAAAGATGACAGTTGGAGATGATAGTTTCTGTTCCATAGTTATTTTAAAATAGCTTCCATTTATACTTTTATGTACATAAATACTCCTTGTGCATTCGCTCCATCTTGCTGAATGGCAAATATTTTTACAAGAGCAATTTAATTTTTACTATAATACGCACGTCAAACGGTATTCAAATTCGCAGACCTTCGATTTTAGTGTTCATTATCCTTCGCCTTCAGACATTTACGACTAGAATGATGATAACCAGCTGTTTTACTTGTAAATATTCTTGTATATCCGCATCGAAATCTTATGTGTTTAATTTTACGTTTTTCTATAAGAATTTGTTTCTTATGTCAGTTTTTGCCGCATTTTACGGGTCGGCGAAAATGATTTTTGCTTCTTCGATGTTGTAATCGGTTTTCAGGTTTGCCGAGTGCAAATGTGTATGCAGTGTTTTACATGGCGCGGTTGCCTATCTAACCGCCACGACTACGTCACTGGAAACACGATACTCCCCCTCTCAGTAAAAAATATTTCGAATTTTCGGACCGTCTGCAGGGGAAACATTAATTAGCTGATGTTGATGATGACTAAAGTTTTGAATGATATTACGTTAACCCTTTCAACAGTAACAGCTAACCAACAAGGAATATGTAATCATTTTATCAGTACTTGCGTAGTGTTAATAATATTGCAATAGATGACGATTTGATGGATGCATCGTCATGCGATGATATTAGCTATTAGCTAACCGGTTTTCTAGACTTTAACGACTTGTTAGATATTTTATAACAAGATTAGCTAATTACAATTCGTCAGTTATTATACATTTTTTAACCCGCTTGTTTTTGTACGAAGAGACGATAGAAATAGACTTGGCGTTATCCGAGGGCCTGAGAGGGCGAGGCGAAAATGTCAATACTTATTTAAAAAGTTTTTGATCTTTTGACGCAAAAAAAAAGATTAACGTGAGCCAAATAACTTCAGATTTCTTGTGGAATTCATTATCTATGTGCTATTTATAATAAAAGAAACTCGAACAAAAACATAGTTAAATTGACAAGGATGTGTGACGAATAGGTCTTAGAAAAAAATCTGGTTTTCTTTATGATCTATTGTTGTAACTGTAAGATTACCCCTAATGAAAAATATCTCACGGACATATAAGTTTTGGTATCTTTTTATTTAGATTTGTTTTAGTACTTAATTCAGTAAAAATGCAAGAAACATGTTTTATTTTTATTTGTCAGGTACTAAATTCACTTTTGGGTGTATGACATTAGGGTATATTCGTGTACGCTAATCTCCGAAACCATCCAACCGATTTCAATAAAATTTTGTGAGTGTATGGTTTTGTTTCCGGCTAAAAAGACAGGATAATTTTGGACCCATTAGGCGGCGCCTTGGGAAGCGAGACGGCTGGTTTACATAATTAATGTTAATATATCTAGAACAAGATACATAGATATATTCTTAGTTTAACTGTTTAATTGCTTCACTACCAGCAGCCTCCAGTTAAAATTCTAGATAAAAGATAAAATAAAACTACTATTTAATGCTTACTTTTAAATCTTAAGAAACTTTACGAAATGCAGACAGATATTTGGAGAATGTTTCACTTTACTATCTAGAATATTTTTATAACCCAAGGCTTTTTTTTAAATTAAATTGCTGTATTAATATCCAAAAATGCAGTTATGTAATGTTTATTTGATAAACTCAAAAACTGCAATACTTTATGAGAAACTGACCTCCAAAAAATAGGAAGTTAAAGAGTCAGAGCCTTTGCCCAGCAATGGCAAACAGTGTGAGGCAAAACAACAGCTCATAGAAAAAATAAAACGAGGACGAACCAGTCTTTCTCAAAAAAAGGAAAATCAAATTAAAAGCATTTGTTTCAATTAGACCAAAACAACAATTTTGAATGTCAAAAACAAAAAGATGCAGCTATAGGCCCAGTTGCAAGGGATAATACTCGTAGCTCGTGAAAGTGTTGTAGTTGCCCATTCCAAAGCATTAACTCTCTAGAAAGAAGAATGGGCAAGAAACTGCATGTCCAGTCATTTAAATCAAAATATTGTTAACATCATTCATTTTGAAATTAAACATATATGTGAGAACGATGCCGCGATGTAGACACACGTGCAAGTTAAGAGCAAAAAGACAAAACCAACAATTCAAAAACAAAATAAACCGTAGCAGCTAAAGAGATGACCAGTCCCTACTGACGGCCCCCGTTTACGAACATGACTCATAGATCAGCGTCATTCAGCTCAGGAGCTTTATGTCCTAGCAGGAAGAGCATTATGAACTGATTACGCTACCAGTCATTATTCTATGTAGAACAAATCGATAGTATAGTACAGATATGCTTAACTTTATCAAACGCTTTAGATAAGTCTACGATTACTATGAAATATTTGACATTGATTTAGCAAACCATATTTATTTGATTTTTATCAAAATATGAGTAATAAAAACTGAAATCTTTGTTACCTGATTTGTGGGTAATTTTTGCCTCATTTTGTATTTTACAGTTTTTTTGAAGGTTTTCCTGTAAACGTGTTTCTACCTAATTAATTTTTGACTGTGCAGTTTTTTGAATTATTCACATTTTTCTTTTGAAATTCTGTGTAATTTGAGTCTGGTATTATGTAAATTGTTGATGTTAGGAAGTAATGGACATTTTATTATAATTTTTTTCTTTATTTGGAAACCGGATTCATGGTCACGGTCTAATGGTTATGTACTTTAACATAGTATGAGCAAGACCAAATAACTTCTAGATGTTTTCTCAAAAAGTCAGGAATACCAGTACCTACTGGGATTGTTATCAACATATTGAAACCCGCCTTCTTATGCCTTCCCTTGTTCCTCTCTTTTTGGAGTTTCGGAAAACATCAAATGACTCCTCCCGTTCTGTAGGGAGTGTCAAACTTCTACTGACTATAAACCACCCACGTTCCTTCTTAGGCCTTTGTGTCGAGGCCCCGGTATCTCTTTCGAACAACCCGGAGCCCTTTCTTTCTCCCTCAGTCAGCTTTTTCCACGTAAACAATAAATGAAGACGCTACAGTGCTTCGAAAAGTCGCGCGACGTCATAGATTGGTACATTTTTTACCAGAAAGTGACGTCACCAGCCCCCACTCACGATCTTTGACACGTTTTATTTTCGTCATTTTTATTAATTTGATATAACAAAACACGTACTTATCCAATATTTTTTGATAATTTAACAGACGTACTAAACAGAATCATACTTTCTTTAAGTCAGTCAACTACCCTATTATATTTGTACGTTAGTTAATTTGTATGTGTGTGTACTGTGTACGTACCCCCTGGTAATGTCCGGAAAACACAGATCCAATTAAAAAAAAAAACACTGGTAGAAAGCCGGCTATAAATTATATTTATATCTTGCATATTAACCGAGCTAGCACAATTTTTGCGGACGAAGTCGCAAGCTAAGCGCTAGTTCCTTCATTATCTGCCTAGCCTTTTCCTAACTTTTCTTTGATCTGAATAAAACTCTGTAAATAGCCTACCTACTGTAATTAACTAATTATACTTTAAACATACACATGGCAGTTTCCCTTGATCGTGCGAACCATCTCATTATTCATTAATATCGTCTGTTCTTGTCTACATTGTCTATAGGACATTTTTAGGGTTCCGTACCCAAAGGATAAATAAAAACAAGACCCTCTTCTAACATATCAAACTGTTTTACATCCGTAACCACTCTAATTTAGGTTCAGTTGAAAACCAGCGTCGAGCACTATTTGCCCGGCATTTAGCTGAATTGGGCCTTTTTGGCACAGCCGTGAGGCACACAGTGGCACGATTTGTTTAGTTTTAAGTTCCATTTAATTTGTTTTACATTGTGTGTTCTTGTGGCATGTGCCAAATATATGCATTTTCTTCTTCTTTCTTTCTATTACTAAGATCCACTGTCCGTCTGTCTGTCTGTTACCAAGCTATATCTCATGAACCGTGATAGCTAGACCGTTGCATTTCTGTTGCCGCTATAACATGAAATAATAAATTATAAAGTAAAGGGAACCCTTAATGCGTGAGTCTGATTCGCTCTTGACCAGTTTTCTTCATAATACAAGAAACAAGTTTCCAAGTGTCCTTACCCTGTGGCCTTGTACAGGACCCTGAACCCGGTTGTTATAATGACCAGGATCTGACGCCTCTATAAACCTCTTTATAAGGTCAAATGTCAGAAGGAAAAATGTTTTTTTATTTCTATTTTCTTTTTAATTTTTATTGGTAAGTTTCTTGAGAAATTGGCGGAATGTTGAATTTTTTATACTTTTATTTTGTTTTTTTTTTAGTTTTGTTAATTATTTGAGTGACTTTTAAATTATAATGTGTTTGAAGAGCTTGATGGATTATTTATTGACCCAAGTGCTTATTTATTTATTGTTATTAAGGAAAAAATATGTTTAATACGTTTTTGATCCCCTAATTGTAAAGATTTATGTCTGTAATTTGCAAGATTGTCAGATTTCTTAATAGATTATTATTCTATTATTGACCTGTTGTAATTGGCATAACCTCATCTATTTAAAATCATGTTTTATTGGTATTCATTATATTACAAAGCCCATCAATTATGTTCTGGTTTTCAATGACTTGCCTACATAACTCTTAATTTTTGAACCTTCAAAAATGTTGTCACACTAAAATGGTACTGGCACACCTTACTTTACAGCTTCAAGCATATGAGGAAGCATGCACACAGTATCATGCATATAATAATATGCATACATCGAACCTGCCAAGTGGCAACACACAAAACTTTCCATAGCATCACTTATTGATCTCGAAGTTTCGATCACACACCAGTGAAAGTTGATTTGGTCGACATTTTTTACTTCTTATGTATTAAATGGACTATTCAATTATATTTACGACGTGTAAGGCTTTGTAATGCTCTTTCTGGGAATGTTTCTTTCCTTTTCTTATTTTTTTTTGTTATTATTTAAATATAAACACTATGTTGACTGTTAGACAAAGGTCCTTTATGATATTTGTGATTTTATCTGTTACGAAAAATTTACTCCGGTTAAAATATTAATTCATATTACTATGACATTTCTTAAACACTAACGACTTTAACTGAATTTTAAATTATCTAATAATGCTAACATATTTAAATCAAAGTTGAAAAACTGGTTATTGAAACGATTACCTCTGTCTGTGGATAGACAGAAAATAACCTAGACTTTCTAATTTTATGTAACTTTCGATTCTGGGTTATACACGTTGGTTAACCTAGATTTTTAAACCACACCAATATTTATGAATATGAATGAGAATCTTGTCTGTTAGTTTTGTACAGTTTTACTAAGCTGTGTTGCCGTTTTTGGTTACTTTTTGTACCTGTGTGTGATTGAAGGTAAAAGGCGAAAAAACGTAACTGGCGAAATATGGGTGAACTGTATATCCACCTCTACCGAATCTTTTGGAGAATATCTTTATACCAAAAAATAAACAATAATTGTAGGATGTTTATCACCAGGGTTAACACTTGGGGTACTTTTTATTTCGGTAATAACATTTTTTTGAGAAAAGATAATTCTGAATCACAATCACAAAAATCTGTGCTACACGTCTCAGAAAATGCAAAAATACCTAATAGCATCTTTAGAGAATAAAGTACCTATTATTATTATTTCCTACTTTAATGTTTATGCATAGAACATTCGTATATTTTTAGATGATTACTAGTATTATAGTCTATTCAAGGACTCATCGATATTATTTAATGACACAATAGGGAATATGTATGTAATTTAAATTTGGTTTAAATATTTTTATTCCGAATGTTCATTGGCATCAGGACACATAATCTAAACCATTATTTTAGTAATAAATGTCTCTAGAATTATTAAAAATCAAAAATAAAAGTGCAAAATAAGCGAGCGAAATTCAAATTTTTAAAACGCTTCACCATTGGTGGAACCAAACGTGACGTCACACACTATTTAAACAACTTCGTACTGCTTACATTTGTATGGCATTGTAGGTCTTTGATTATAAAACAAAGTATTATCGTGAGTGTTGTGAATTAATTTTGTGTTTTAGTGTAATTTTAACATCCTAACGAGTTTAGAAATCATTTAAGACAATGACTGAAAGTGGTTTTGTAAAAGCACAATCGGATAATCTGCCGAGACTAGATGCATTCATGCAGTCGACTTATATTCAATCAAAAATTTTACGTCTGCTGAAGTAAACAAAGTCAAGGGATGAATGTGTCTCTGAAGGGATCTCTCGTTTCTGCTGTGGTATAATTTAGGAACAGAGTTGAAGAGTTATTTTTTTTGTTTACTTAACAAACAATAGACGAAATTACAAAACTTTGTAAACTACATAAGTACTGCTTGACTGTACTATTTCTGATTAACTGAAATCATAATTAAGGTATCGAAATACGTCATACTTACATTAAAGTGATCTTTACAACAATATAAACAAGTTGTTGCTGATTTAAATTCTTCTCTTCGCATAACCTTACACCATTTCTTACGTATTTTTGCACCTACCGTGACTCGTAAAAACACTTTATCAGGTGTACTTTTGGTAGTGTTTTTGCATTCAGGTACAACGCAATACTTATAAGTTTGCTTTTGAGCTTTTTCCATGGTGAAATAAGTTAAGAACGAGAACACATGTTAGTAAACAATGGACTGGACTGTCAGTGGCACTGGTGTTTGACGTCATCAACAGAGCGCGCGAAAATGGCGGCGTTTAAACAGCCTAGAATTATTCTCTATTTTAATATTTTTTTTTTACCTTATTACCATCATTTTTATTCAGTATTTATATTTTTTACCGTGTTAAAACGGTGTAAACAGTGAATTAAAAATATAAAATAAATACATGCATATACCCTATTACTGAATGACATAAATAATTATTTTAGTGACACAATATCGAATAGAAATTGTGGAAATTGGTGGTCTATGAGTAAAAAAAAGGCAGTATACTATTATACATTATTAAAGCTACAATCATTTTTAGAGAGTTATATAAATAATAACCCTGTATAATTTTCTAAAATGGTTTTACCTATTATTATATTTGTTTGAAATTATACTAGGATTGTTATGATTACATAAGTGGAATATCAACGGAAATCCCCTGATGTTTAAGTTGAAAAACATTTTATTTTTTATTACTTACGTCATAAATATTGTATATTGTACTAATGAGTTCAGGCTATTGCATAATTGTAACGAATACTATAATACCTGTTAGATAGGATAGCTAAAACCCTAGATGCCATATTATTCTTTTTGTAGACAACGTGTTAAATTCACCCGGTTTTTTAATTAATTTAAATAACAAACGTGTTCGTAGAACTAGTTTAATAGAATTCCAGAGCTTTGTAAAACAACCGATATACACTGTAGTGTATATCGGTTGTTTATGTTTTAAAAGATTTGTTTTTTTTCTGAGATTTCCGATACAGACATCATCACAGCCGTCATCTTTCTAAGTATTAACCATGAATTATGCAAAAATGACATAATCATCGTCATATCAGTCGAAAGACGTCCGTTGCTCGACAAAATACTCTCCCAAGCGGCTCCAGACCGACCGATCTTGCTCCTCTCGCAATCCTTCACAAGATCATAGGCCCACCTCCCAGCTCTGCGCCTTCCGTAACATGGTCGCCAATCCAGAACTTTTCGGTTCCAACGACTATTCGTCCTGCGAGCAACATGACTTATCTTTTCTTTGATAATTCTAGGGCTATGGTAAGTAAAACTTGAATGTTTGTTGAACCGTTCCGAATCTCCTTACAAGCTCATAAATATACATTATGAAACGTGCCCCGAAACTTCCACAAACAAACCTCCATTACATAAGTATTTGAAGTTTATTGTTTCCAGAAGTTTCCACTCCTTATGTGTGGCAGTCACGTAGGCAATACCCTCAGTCGTTTATCCAATTATGTTTATGCACTTGCAATCTTTAAACTCGTTATGTTATTACAGACACGCATTTCTTTACTGTTAGACATCTTGGTTTGACCTCGTTTGGAGAATCTTAAAAATGGTAATAACTGAGGAAATAACTTTACTTTTGAGGAGAATCATGATTGAATCTATATTTGGGCTGTCAGAATAGCTACTGCTGTTGTGAAAAGACTAAGTGGCCATCTTCGTTGGATGGAGGGCTGATTATGATTTCCCAGCGTAATAATAGATTTTTTACCAAGTAGCAGGTGATATTTGTGTTCGTTGAAAATACATAAGAAATTCTTTGCCAAACGCCCAATATGATAAATATGGTCCTAAAAAATATAGTGGTGTTGTTTGCATGTTTTATTCGTTATTGCAAAAAATAGAATTAATACTTATCATAAGGTGCGAACTATAAATAGGGCTTGTAAGCATAAGTCAATATTTTGTTAGATTATCATAGTTAAATATTGTCATATCACAGCTCAAACATCCACTGCGGAACACTGGATGAAATAACAACAGAATAATTTTAGAAGTAAATATAAATAGCGTACAACATACAATAATAAAAACCGCCACACCATTGCAATTAAAATGATATTTTTTGCGATTGCGCGCGGTATTAACATCTCTATATAAATATTATTTTTATGCCAATTACGTAAATTGACACTAGGGTTTTCTATTGTAGTGTTTTAATAGAAGTTTGATGCAATTATGTTCTTAATTTTGGAAAAAAGTAAATAACAAATTGACCTTAGAAAAATATTTTCTAAGGTCAATTTGTTATTTACTTTTTTCACGTTCCAACAAAATCGTTGGGTTATCCAAACGATTTTGTTGGAACGTGTGAGAGCTTAGTTGTTGTGTATTTTTCAATATTATTTTAGTTTTAATAATTATACAGTATTCGGTCGGTTTTCGCGTCGATGTCCCTTCCACGCTGTACGAATACATAATTATTTGGAATCATTCCCGCTACGTCGATTCCTTAGTCTCGTGATTTTTCTTGGTTTTGTAATATTTCAATAATTACAAAAAAAATCGTTTGTTCAATCATCATCATTCTCCTGCCCATAAGGCCCCAAATAGATTGGGATAGCCCAATCTATTTGGGGTCGGCGCAATATGTCTTCTTCTTCTCCTCTATTACTCGTCATCTTACCAGTCACCTCCTTTTTTGCCATATCATTCTTCACGTAGTCCATCCATTATTCGTTCAATAATTTCCTAAATGAATTCAAGATTTCCGCTTATGAGTTCGGACAGGCCTTAATCGCGGTCATCAAAACGATGGGTCACTGAGATAAAGTTTAACAATGCCCTTGTATAAAATAGTTTTTTAAAACAAAGACGAAGGTTGCCTTAGTTTCCGTATGTATTTTTAGTAGGAATTCTTGAGTTAATTAATCATTTAAAATATAATTTTTAACTGCTTCTTAACCCCTGTGTAATATGTGAAGTCACTTGATCATTTGAGTTTTCAAGAGGTTTAGAAAGACAATCAGCCAATCAGTCTGTAACATATTGCCCATATTGTCCCACTGCTGGGCATAGTCGTCCCTCCTTTGCTTCCAACGACAACGGTCACAATTCTGTGGAACTTATTTCCAAGTCTCAAGAGATAATAGACTCCCCCTTATAACATAGGATTTATACATACTTGGCGAAATGTAAGTGAGTTATAGGTACTTATACCTCTGGTTCTCTGGAAGAAAGAAAAAAAAGATTTATAAGACTCGCACAGACAAAACAAATACTTAAAATATATATATATGTTAAGGCGGGAAAACCACTTATGGAACGCTGCTCCTAAACATCAATGGCCTCCGCCATATTGTCTTCGCCTTAGATTCCTCTTCGTGGTAGATGGGTATATGGGTAGTTGAAATCACACACAATACTTGACTCAAACACCAAACGTTTATTTACAATAGTCCATTTACAGGCACTTATAAACTTTTCAGGGGTTGAGACCCATTCACATGAATCATTGTTACTATGGAGAAGAATGGGTTGAAGAAACTCCATTTAAATCATGTTACAATTCTCGTTTGCACTAATTAATGTTAATCACATCAAAAACCACTTTCATTTACATTTACATTATTTGCTAAACGCGAGATAATGTGCATCTTTCGTCACACGCGTGTCTACTTGTCTAGTCCGTCTAGCGGAAGTACCACGTACTCAGTATTGTTATTAATTACTTTTAATCAGTTAAAACTAATAAACAATACTAAAATAGTTCACAATTGATTGTAATAATTATTTAACAATAAAACAATACCAATATTAATGCGAAGGTGTTATTAAGTTAATGTCTAATTAATAGGTTCATTACTTTTTACAACAGAATGTTACTTACGCCATTTCCGGCTAATTAAAGGATTTAATACAAAGAACAGGTTTTCTACTAATAAATTGCTCTACAAAATAATCTTATGACTTTTTAGTTTATAATTACATAAAGAAACTGATTTAGTCGTGGTTTCAGATTATAAATTGAGTTATTGATCATTAAAATCGTATTCGCCGCCATCTTCACAACAATGTGCAATGACGTCTCTTATACAGCCTAATTTCAAGTGAGCAATCATTAAAATCCCAATATTCATAATCAATTAGCTTCTCTTAATTTTAACTATAGTTCTAGTTAAAGACCTCTGTTTAATAAATCATTATTCGAGCCATCGACCATTCAATTACAAACCATCTCTGTAGTAGTTAACACAAAAGCTAACAGATGGCACTGTCGCTCATGTCTTTCAATATCGATCCCGTAATAATTACTGTACAAATATCTCAGAGATGGCAGGTTCATTGCAGATTGCAGGTTGATTATAAAAAACTAAGCTAAGCTATTATTATAAGCTGGTTATTAATTAGATTGCCTAATGATCCCAGCAGATAGACACTCTCGCGGCGACACGGCCATTCTGATCGGCGGTGCGCGCTCTGCACTTGCCGTTGCCGTCCGCTCGTCCGTCCGTTGTCCTAAGTGTAGTCTCGTGGTTGTTATCTGAAATAGTGGAGATAAATTTTGTCGGCAGATTATTGTTGCTTTTATTATCCTACAATGTTTATTCAATTGTAGGATTTAGTAACATTCATTCATTGGTTTATTCAACATAGAAACCTTGTAATAGATCTGACATTCAATGCATTTTTGTATCACCTTGCTAGACACACATGCACAGTTACAGACATTTATAGCTGTTTGGAATTTTTATTCAAGTTATTAGATGCTAAGCTGTTAGCTTAATAAAACAATTGTTGCCTGAATGATTCAATTACATTAATTGAATTGAGTTTATTGATATTGTTTGATCAACTTCTAGCTCACAAGAATTTTGTTGGCAAAATTATTCAACAGCATTAATTGAATTCATTGATAGTTTGATCAGCTACTAGCTGAATAGAATATTGTTTGATTAGCTACTAGCTAAATAGAATATTGTTGGAAAAATTATTCAACAACATTAATTGAATTATTTTATATTGTTTGATCAGCTACTAGCTGAATAGAATATTGTTTGATTAGCTACTAGCTTAATAGAATATTGTTGGCAAAATTATTCAACAACATTAATTTAATTTATTGATATTGTTTGATAAGCTGTTTGCTTTTTCAGCAAACAGATAATATTGTTGCTTACTATGACTTGACTTTGCAACCTTGTATAATAGGTCTACTGTCTACTAGATTTGTTTTAAATAAAATTATTGATAGCTTTAGACATTGTGATTTGTATTTGGTAAATGTAGTGTGAGTAGTATGTTTTTATTTGTTCATTCTCACGGGAAGGTAATGCTCTGTGATAGACACAAAGTCTTGGATTTGACAGGATAAAAGGATAGGATCAGGAACACCGCTCTGTGATAGACACAAAGTCTTTGATTTGACAGGATTAAAGGATAAGGAGTTTAGGACCATTGCTCCGTGACAGGCACGAAGTCTTTGATTTGACAGGATATAAGGAACCAGGCTCTGGGCGTTTAATACGCCGTGGACCCAGCAGGATAACATGAGAGTATTATTTTATCAGTTCCCTCCACGGCTGCTGATAGATCATTTGTTGTGTTGGTTCATTACCAGTCACCTCCACGGCTTCTGATAGATCATTTGTTGTGTGGGTTCATTATCAAGTGCCTACACGGCTGTTGATAGATAATTTGTTGTGTTGGTTCTTTACCAGTTGCCTCCACGGCTGCTGATAGATTATTTGTGTGATTCATTGTGAATATTACTTATTGCGCTAGTTGTTTCCTCCACGGATACCATTAGCTTTTTGTGAGTATTATTATTTTATACTTCATTAGTTACTGTTAGTACTAATACTTTGTTTTTGTTAATAGTTGTTGCTTACAACTGGCAGGATTGCAAAAACATTAAAATAATGAAAATGGAATACCTGATACTCATCACACATGAGCATCATGTAGGTAGGTAGGTTGATTGGCGATTGTATTGAGCCTTTTAATGCAACACTGTTTGATATCAGTGGTGAAGTGTTTGAAGTAGTTTGAAAACTTCTCACCTTTTATGTTAACTTATGGTGTGTAAACACTGAAACAGTCATTCTGGGTTGGCTGTCCTCATGCTGTTTCTCATTTGTTAGCTTCATAGCCGGCGACACGGTCATTTGTTCACCAGGCTGTAGTACTTGATGTTGTTTTTATTTGTAGTGAATTTGCTCTACTATCATTTCCTCTTTTATAAGATAATTGCCTCGAATCTGGAATGTAAAAGTCATGCAGGTAAATAATAGAACAAGAAAAGATGTTATGTAAACATCACACCTGCTATCCCAGAAGGGTTAGGCAGAAGTGTACATCATCACTTTGCCAGTAATGCTTAAGGCTCTTGTTAAAGGGCAAGACTGTTTGCCATTAATATTATTGTCTGGACTGCTACTGAGAAATTCCTGATGGAGAAACTCAACAACATTGTTAGACTCGGGAATTGAATCCAGGCCCACACGCTTTAATTGTATGGTGCATTACTACTAGGCCCTCAAAGTAGTCTGACTAAATGTTTAAATTAGTAATGAAAATTTGGTAATCAATTGTTTTTAAATAGTTATCATACTTAGATGGTAATAAACTAAGATGGGAAAGTTAATCTGATTAAAACTACTTTAAAAACACTATTGGTTGTGTTACTGTACTAGTGAAACATTCACAATTTAACTTCTTTAAAGCTTTGCTTTCTGTTGAATTATCGCACTGAATTTCATTGTCACAATTTGTTGAACAACGTTGATGTTTCGTTAATTGTTTTGTTATAAAACACACATAAGTACCAGTTACATAACAAAGCATTACTAATGTAAAACATGTGCATTGAATCCAACTCATATGCTATAATGGGAAATAGTATGATGTTATCATTGCGTTTTCCCATTAAAATAATGTTTATTGTGGATCAATTGTTTATCTATTTATTTATTTTTTTAAAACTTTAAGCTAATCAATTAGAGATGTAGTAAGGTCAGATGTAGATTCGATTGATAGATATTGAATAAATAAATAATTATTGTAATATTTATCATGACATATTGTGTCATTACAATACAAAGATTCACATCTGCCGGGTGTCCAGTGACGGACAACTTTGTTTGTTTTTAATGAATCTTGAAACATGTTATCCAATACAAATGTTTACAAGTTTGTATAAAGTATTTAATTGTAATTCCTCACTTGAATGTCAATTAGGAGGGATTTCTAATAAGAATTATTTCTATTAAATGTTTTATTCTGAATGACATTTCAAAACACAACAAGATTTAATACTAGTTAATACTTGGTTAATTAATTAATGTGTGAATGCAAGTAACTAACTATCATTTGATTCATGAGTTCAGATTGTGACACATTAATTACTGATTTATATTTTAATCATAACTTTGAACGGGTAATGACCTTATCACTCCTTAAGTGATTAAAGATGTCTTAATAATTATTTTAATCCCACAGGTGTCAATTTAAGGTGGCATTAACCTAGCCAGTGTGTAATGTGATAAGTTAAAATATTGTTAACTGCACTACAGTTACTAAAATGAATAAAATAAAATACTTCCCGGGTTTGATGTTTCATCCCGTAGGTTCATTTTTATTGATATGCTTTCCAAGTGTTCATGTTTCTTTTATTTTGCTGCTTCGGTCATTCTGTGCTGTACTGTATGTTTGTCATTTTGATTGGACTATGAAGTTTTCTGTCACATAAAACTTCATTGTTTGTTTTCCCATGTGTCAACTTATTGTCTGACTGGGTCATGTGTGTTCAAGTTGAAATAAGCCTTATTTATCATGTTGGTATCTGTCAACCACTAGGATGAAAATACAGCCAAATCTTAGACGTCATAGTCTTCAGTTCAATATTTTCCTGTATGTCATTATTTGGATGTTCCGGCGCATATTCATGAGCAAAGCGCAGATAAAATCCCTTTCTTCTGATGTTAAGGCGGGAAAACCACTTATGGAACGCTGCTCCTAAACATCAATGGCCTCCGCCATATTGTCTTCGCCTTAGATTCCTCTTCGTGGTAGATGGGTATATGGGTAGTTGAAATCACACACAATACTTGACTCAAACACCAAACGTTTATTTACAATAGTCCATTTACAGGCACTTATAAACTTTTCAGGGGTTGAGACCCATTCACATGAATCATTGTTACTATGGAGAAGAATGGGTTGAAGAAACTCCATTTAAATCATGTTACAATTCTCGTTTGCACTAATTAATGTTAATCACATCAAAAACCACTTTCATTTACATTTACATTATTTGCTAAACGCGAGATAATGTGCATCTTTCGTCACACGCGTGTCTACTTGTCTAGTCCGTCTAGCGGAAGTACCACGTACTCAGTATTGTTATTAATTACTTTTAATCAGTTAAAACTAATAAACAATACTAAAATAGTTCACAATTGATTGTAATAATTATTTAACAATAAAACAATACCAATATTAATGCGAAGGTGTTATTAAGTTAATGTCTAATTAATAGGTTCATTACTTTTTACAACAGAATGTTACTTACGCCATTTCCGGCTAATTAAAGGATTTAATACAAAGAACAGGTTTTCTACTAATAAATTGCTCTACAAAATAATCTTATGACTTTTTAGTTTATAATTACATAAAGAAACTGATTTAGTCGTGGTTTCAGATTATAAATTGAGTTATTGATCATTAAAATCGTATTCGCCGCCATCTTCACAACAATGTGCAATGACGTCTCTTATACAGCCTAATTTCAAGTGAGCAATCATTAAAATCCCAATATTCATAATCAATTAGCTTCTCTTAATTTTAACTATAGTTCTAGTTAAAGACCTCTGTTTAATAAATCATTATTCGAGCCATCGACCATTCAATTACAAACCATCTCTGTAGTAGTTAACACAAAAGCTAACAGATGGCACTGTCGCTCATGTCTTTCAATATCGATCCCGTAATAATTACTGTACAAATATCTCAGAGATGGCAGGTTCATTGCAGATTGCAGGTTGATTATAAAAAACTAAGCTAAGCTATTATTATAAGCTGGTTATTAATTAGATTGCCTAATGATCCCAGCAGATAGACACTCTCGCGGCGACATATATATAATATATGATCCCGACCGATTTCGGCCACAGGCACTTGGGTCTGCCTATTAGGAGCACCGCTGGTGTGCCCTCTGGTGACTGACATGGCCAATTTTTGCCGTGAAATTGCGTTCACATTCACTGCAACTCAGAATATATAATAAAATATATTACAAACCATCAAACTAAGTTGAACCTGTACTGGGACAAAACGCCCCATCTCCGCTTAATTCTTCTGAAACTACAAGTGCAATGATATATAATTTAATTAGATTTAATTACACAGAGGTGAACCCAAACCCATTAATCTTAACAAAATATAATAACTTTGCATATTCTTCGATATAAAAGGCAGGTAGTATACAAACATAATAATATACTTTAACTGACCAGGGGACCATAATATACCCAATAGTAACCATATTACACAGGTGCAACGAACTTTTGGAGGTGACATGTCCAAAACTTACATACAACTTTGGTGTTTAGTACCTATATTATCTTGGTCTTCTTCTAAAGCAGACGACCTTTTTCAACTCATTATTATTATTGATTTATTTATTTGTGTAATAATTATATATTTTTAAGACGTTACGCTCTTCGACCAATCGAGCTAGGCAATACCAAGTTAAGCTGATCTCTCATTGTACGATAAGCTCATGCAAAGCGAAGTCAAGTTATACTGGACATGTATATATAGGTTTATGTGTCCCCGTATGTACTTATTTTGTTGTTTTTGAATGGTTTTTAATAAAAGTACTTTCCTGTTTACTTAGTCAGTGGTACATTTTGGTTATTGATTTGTAAGTGCAAAGGATATTCAGTTCAAATATCACTAAATTATTCTTTGTGGTTTCAATTTAAAATGTATTTTCTTTGGATTTTAAGATCAACAGTATTTATAAAGACAAACAGGTCATTATATTTTTTTATTAGTTGTTTCTCTGAGGTAAATTAATTCTTTTATGCAAGGTATTTCCGAGAAAAATATCTTCATTTATACTTATTTGTATGGCAGTGTGGTTACTGTGGTAAGGTATATTATTTATTAGATATATTCTTGCGAATACTACGCACCTTCCTATCCTTTATTATCATCATCAGCCTATAATGTTCCAACTGCAGGAACTCAGGCCTCCTCTCTAGGAGAGGGATCGGGACCAGTGCGGGTTGGTAGATGTCACATGTCTTCGATTATTTTTTTATTCTAAGACATCCCCGTTTCCTCACGATGTTTTCCTTCACTGTTTTGAGAGCAGCGATGATGAAATAAATTTTAAGGTCTAGACATAATCTTGGTATACACACATGAAGACTATGCAAATTAGTGTCTGAGATGATCTTTTGAAGAAAATACCACACAGATTTGTCAGTAATCGTGGAGCTCGACTTTAATTCAAGGAGCTCAACGTCACAGCGAACAATACCATGGCAAAGAGAGGACATTTGGCTGGGTCGATTATAGTACTCAAAGTGTCAGACAATCGTTAAAACTAAAAAAACTACTGCTACTAGTAAACTATTGTTCTTATAAAATCTAATGAAGTTGTAATAAGGCACAGCCTCCGTTCGGAGCAGCTCTTACGAAACCTCTAGCCAAGCTAATATAGCTGTTACGAAATAACCTTCAAGGCAACTGCAAGGCTGCTGGAGTGGTCATTTATTTGGTTTTATTTGATTTGCATATCTCTAATGATTTTAATGCGTGTTTTTGCTTTCCGGAATATTGCTGTAGGGGATTTTTTCAATATAAACAATTACATCACATATGTAATTCCGGGGCTGCGGGACTGTTCGAAAGGGATACCGCGGCCCAGGACACAAAGGCTGCGATTAAACAATTCCTGTTAGAAATATGTTATGTATATCGCATTTTTTAAAGTTATTGTTTTTCGTCCGACGGCAAATTTCTGAGGACAAACTCGAGATTAAACATTTTCTGTACCTTCATCACAATGGTGATTAATTTTAAAGATTTGTCTGCACACATAAGTATTTACCTGTCTCCTCAATGTATCGAAACTGCAAAAAAAATCATTCATTTCTAGAAAATTCCTGGTACGAACATTTATATTTATAATCACAGCATTGTGTAAAGATATTATAATGATGAATAATTTGAATTCTTGACTTGTCATCTCTCTACCTAATAAATAATAACTTAGTAATGTAATAAAAGCTCATATAATGTAAAAAATATCTACTCATTGTTAATTATTGAGCCATCCGTAGTATGAGTTCCTAATTTATCACTTCATTTACATTTCTATTGTGTGTATATGCTTACCTGTATCAACAATCATTAATATATTTGGACATATGGTTAAAAAATACTATAAATAACCATCATATTTCATAATATTTGAGTAAGTAACGGTTATGAAGTTGACTGAACTCGGTCTTTGAACCACAGTTAAAAGAAAACAATAGGTTTAATATTCTACTGTGTTTCTTTTTATAGATATCACGGTCACAATATGCAGTATTGTTAAGAATTGAATCATTGACTGTCTCGTTGGTTTAGTGGTCGCAATCGAGACTACTGTGCATGAGGTCCTGGGTTGGATTCCGAGGTCGGGCAAAGTGTTATTGGGTTTTTCCGTCTGGAATTTCTCAATAAATGATAATTGCGTTTTTAGTTTCTTAATCCTTCAAGCCATAAATACATATTGATAGCAAAATATGTGGTTGTATAAACGGTTAAGTTTGAATAAAGTTAAAATAAGATGTCTTTATTTCAGACCCAAGCAGTCCATACATAGTTAGTGGTTAGTGGGCAGTTAAAGTATCATTGATCCTCCATTTGTCCAACAAAATAACACTACAGGTAACAGTTAATATTGGTGATTGGTTTATGTCTGTCTCGACAATGTTTGGAAGGCGTTCAATATCATTGACGAAATGTCAACAAACTGCTAAGTATTTAATATTACTTTGTTTTCTTTGTCAATGACGACACGGTTGGCGCAGTAGCGGAGCGATTAGACTGCTGCGCAGCGTGTCGCGAGTTCGATACCTGCACGGAACAAATATTTATTTTTTATATATATGGCCTACAGATAGTGGTTCCGGGTCAGAGTGTTTGTGTGTTTAATTGTCTGCAAACGCACCCACGATACAGGAAAAATTCCTAGCGTGGGGCCACGTTTTTTTTTTTTGAAGAATAAAAAAAAAATTATGACACATGCACGCAGTTTTCATAATTCGGGTTTGTTTATTTATTTCGCGTTATAAGGCCTGCTTTTTTCCAAATCCATGGGAACGACTTCTTGTCTTACGGGATGCAGTAATACCAGTATTTTACATGGACCGACTGCCTATCTGACCTCCACAGCCCTGTTAGTACTGCTGGGTAACACTTTAGGAAGATTGGTGGTCAGACTTTCGGGCCACCTGTAACGACTGTCAAAGATCCTTATCGCGCTTTCCGAGGCACGGAGGAAACTCGGTATGTAATAAGTGGTCACCTATCCACAGATAAACCTAGGCAAGCACGGTTTAACCTGAAGATTGATCCGAGCGGCTGTTATTATCTAGCTACGAGTTCGTCCCACGAGATCTTTCTTAAACGGCCAAAAAAACTTTATTCAAAATGTTCTTAACGGTGAAATGATAAAAAAAAGTGCGTGCCAGTACCGTGGCACCATTTTTTGTACACTTTCACTCCGACGGTAGTCTTGTACCGTAAATGATAAATTATGGCAATCTATTGTTACTATTCTTGTGGGTTTGGTTTCAGGTTCTTTGTAGAAAATTATTCTTTACATACCGTCAAGAAACATCTTTCAGGCATGGTGGTTGGCTCACGATGTTTTCGTTCACTGAAGCAAGTGATAATATACAAATTATACAATTCGTTTTCTTCCTGTGTTTACACACAATAACTGTGTTACTGACATTTACATTTTGTAGCTATTAGCAAACAATTGACTATAATTCAGTTATTTAATATTATTACTAAAACATTAAATGTTTATGGCTTGTGAATGGAAATAGACTGACTGAGCTGTTTAATAAAACTTTGAGCACAACCAATATATCTGTCAATCAAGTAGCCATTTACTTCATTATTTCAGTTAATTTTATTTTGTCGATACTTAATTTTATTAAACAATTCTAAGCACATTTCAAGTACATAAAAGTTAAGAATTAAAACCCAGTGTAAAAACAAAATCAGCAACTGACGTGTCCATTACCATATATTACCAAAAAAATCACAGGATCATTAACTCATTAATATTAATGAGATGTCAGATGTTAGCGTGAGATTGACAAATGATTAATTTATGACGTTACATTTTGTTTGATCGGAGCCGTAATCACGTACTCTTTACATTTTGTTATACAGTGTGGAAGGGAGAGTGACACAAATGGTAACCACGTATTCAGTAAATACACCATTCCGACGGTACACGCTCAAAATGTATGGAAGTTATTTTTTGTTTATTCAGTTTTCCACATATTCAAAATCAAAATCAAAACTCATTTATTTAAACTAGGCTGATAATCAGCACTTTTCGAACGTCAAAATTCACTTTACTTTACTTATTTACAAGTGACAGTCCCCCAAAACGCCCTCCCTTCGACACTTCCTAGTGTTTTTGCTGGAAAGAAGAAGTGGCGGAACAAACTCTCCAACAACACATCTGTCTGTTTGGTTAGAAGAACCTATATTATTTATATTATTAAATATTTCTTAAAAAATATAAATATAAAAATAGTAGCCCACTGGATATCGGGAACAGGGTCCAAGCTACTGGCGGTCAGGGTTCCAGAGAAAGGAACCTCCTAACAATACAAGCCGTGTCCAGGAGTACCGCTTTCTGTATCAAGCCCTCGATCCAGCAGCTACCTAGAACGAGAGTCTCCTCGGGTGTTATTTTATTATTATAATTTTTTTGGCAATAGTTTTTGTTAAAACGATTGTGAAGTATCGCCGAATATTTTTTTGGAAACCCTGTGTATGGAGTTTTTAAATGCCCTCTAAAAAGGAAGTAAATAGCCCTCAGACAACTGCAAACCTACATAAATATAAAAATAGGTTTCAAAGAACCAGTTATAAATGTAGGACATTTAGAGCAGTAAGTAACCCAGTTTAATAAAAAATAAAGTAAAAGTTGAAGCATGTCTGTGACTCATACTTGTTTTTATTTTTACCGTCCAAAGGTATGGTGAGCTGTTTTCATTCATCATTGCATTGGTTTGGTTAATATTCGGTCCAGGTGGAGATTGATCATCATTATCTTCCTGCCCTTATCCCATTCTATTTAGGGTCACCGCAACACGTTTTCTTTTTCTGTCCTGTCAGACGTCATGACATCTTCTCCTTTCTCTTTCATTTCACAATAAAATAAAATAAAACATCTTTTCTTTTACCTTACCCTCGGTCCAGGGGGGAATTGTAAGACATATTCGATTCTTACCTAGTTTGGCCAAAAACAGCACTATTAAGTGATAAGCGAATAGAGGAAGGTCTTTGCCCGACAGTGGGATATAGATGGCTAGTCTTCTTCTATATCGTGTGGTTTGTGGCTAACCTGGTTTCTGAGTGGTAATGCCACCCAACGATGGACCTCTGACTTGGCCAAAATATTGAACTTGTTTTTGCCAATTCCATTAAAAAAATGCAAATATGTATGAAATATGTATAACCTAAGCCAATATAAAATGATGACTAACAACCGTAAACGTACATTTTGTGACGGCATTTGCAAATGATTGCCGGATGACAAGAACAAATTGCACTAAACTCTACACTATAATAGTACCTATTACACCACGACAAAGGCTTATTTTCCATCATTTACCAAAATACGTTTCAAAAGAAATAGGTTACACTAAGGTAAAGTAATTTATCATGATTTGTCTATTTACTGCCAGAGGCTAAATTCTTTCAGAGGCCTTAACAGAACGAACGACCTGACATGAATTCCAACGTATATTAGGGTTCCGTACCTGAAGGTTAACTGACGGGACCTTAATAGTAAGCCTCCCTACAAATGTAAAGTAATTGTAAAATTGCGTTCGAATTTACCGGAATTTATGCTACGTTTACTCTGCGCGTTCAAGCTAGACCTATAGAAGGTCATGCGTGTTTTCATCGTGCAAAAAACTATATAAAAAAACCACAATGACATATTAATATGACGTAATATTATGTAAGTACCTATACCAGTAATGCAGGTTATTAAAACCGGTCGATATAACGTCAAACCCGAGTTTTGCCTACTTGACATTAATATTATTTAATTTTGTTTTTTTTCTATGGACCTAAGTAGGTCTATAGAAAAAAAAAAACAAGTTTTTGACGACGATCATTATTTCTACTTAAATATATTAGTGGTAGACGTGAGGCAATAGACGTAGACACGGATTACAAAATAATAAAAAAAAAATTAAATATAATATGATAAATCTGGTTTTGTTTCGTACGGGTACGTAAACGAGCTTCTCATTAAAACGCTTATGATGTCCTCTCATCAAATCTGCAATTATATCGTTATTCATGTCATTATTTATTAGCAGTAAATGTGAACAACTCGAACTGGTATTTGACTTTATGCGAACGGGAAAAGATTCCTTCTGAACTACTTAATATTGTCAAATCTTGATCTTTAGCGCAGACTCTCCTGAAAAAGTTTAATAACAATCCATATATGCTTTTTACCCCGTACTAACTGGGTTGTGGAGGTAAGATAGGCAGTCGCTCCATGTAAAATACTGATATTCAGCTTCATCCGGTTAGACTGGAAGCCGATCCCAATATGATTGAGAAAAGGTTAGTCAGATGATAATTCTTGATTCTGGTCATGTAACACCTGTCCTCTGATGATAAGAATTGAGTGTGACATCTGGCAAATGTCAAATGGCGTCTATTCCGATACCATTGATATTACGTGCTTCGATTTAGTTATTCGATACATTAATTATACATTGTTACTAACCACGACAATAGATTCTTAATAGGTCTATCTGACTAAGAACTTGCCAAAGGGAGGTGTTGTTTAAATTGAAGCTCTACGGCAGCTAGATAGCTGGTGTTTTGCTTAGTTTGCATTTAGTAGCACGGATATATAATATGCGAACAGACTATTTGAAACAAGTGTAGAAAACTGAGTCGACTTGAAATATTTTTTGAAGGATTATCTGGAAAGCTCAAAAACTTCACTAAAGAAGTGCGATCCTTACACTCAGCTGTAAAGTTGTAAAAGTGAGAGGTCTAAAGGTGAAGAAGAGGAGAAGGTACACCAATGAGACAGTTGGTAGAGAGATTCAGAATTCAATGGATGAGCAGTAAAACTATGGACAACTTAGGGCAAATTGTAGAAAAAAAAGAGTATCTTTACTTTTTTTTTTTGGCGGGTGGAAAATCATCAAATAACCCCTCCCGCTCTTGGGGAGAGCGAAAGGGAGTGTCAGACTTCTACTGACTAAAAACCACCCATGTTCCTTCTTAGCCCTTCATGTCGAGGCCGCGGTGTCTCTTGCGAACAACCCGCAGCCCCGACGAAGTTTCTCGACCTCCTTCGGCAATCGCGTCACTCCGATCTCATCTGACGCACGCTTCACAAGATCACGTGATTAAAGCATGGCCAACTTTTTTAATACGAAAAATTATGTAAAAAAAAAAAACAGAAATATAATAATTATGCGAATTTATTAAAATATGTAGGTAGATTTCTGTTTCCTAGCTTAGGTGTGACAGATTACTGCTAGATCAAAGAGTTAAAGGTCATGGATTTGTTGTTACTTCCTGTTTTAGTAGCTTCATGGCGTCAAAGATGGTTTATATAGATTATATTGATGGTAATTTTGGCTGCCTCGTTGGCCTAGTGATCGCAAGCGCGACTGGTGTTCATGAGGTCCTGTATTCGATTCCCAAGGTGGGGCAAAGTGTTATTGAATTATTTCTCAGTATTATCCATGGAGTTACGGCGGACCCAATAATCAAGTGAATCGCACCCACGATCTGACGCTCAGAAGTCGCGATTGCGACCACTATACCAGCTACAGCTAGGCTGTCTCTTCATATATCATTCTTTCACTGATCTCAATCAAGTAATTTGCCAACTTTCTTATCTTGCATGCATTAGAAAGCGGTACACACTACGAACTGTTTCAAGTTAACTGTGGTCCGTAATTGCTTCGCTGCGAGTAGCTGCGGCGCGGTCAAGGTGGCGGCAGCAGTTTGCTTTGCTGTATGATCTGATCACTGAGCATATTCAATCTCACCTTGGCAATTATGCCGACAGTTTTGTCGATGAGGTTTTAGAAGTTTTATAATTTAGTGACGTAGATACTGATGATATTGTTGTTTTGAATGAGATTCCTTTGGTAGCTGTTCTAGTTTGGTGACATACTGTTGATTTTGAAAGGACAAAATGAAAAAGTGAAATAGTTGTGGTCACTGATAATCAAGTCTCTTACCGTAAAGAAAATAAATGCGTAGAATTACTTAGTTTGATACTTTGATCTACAGAAGCTTGGTTGCAGGCTTCGTGACGGGTCTGTATACTTGTAGAGGCAGAGGCAAAACTGTGCAAAGGAAATACGAGTAATTAAAGTATGTCAAGAAAAAAATAGCAGCCTCTTCTTTTGAAGACAATTAATGAACCAATATAGCCCGTATCCATGACACAAAGTTAAACACATAACCCTCCTTTTGGGCTTCGCCTCACTCTGGTAAAAATAACGTCGTTAATATGCCAGACAATCAGACAATGACATAATTAATTATGTATTCAATATAGTGCGAATTATACGCATTGATTCGTTTATATACAAAACTTATTATATACTGTTGCTATAAGGGATACGTCCTCGAAGTTCGTCGAGCTTCATTGTCTCGGCGCTTTTCTGGTGGTCTCCACTGTTTCTGGCGCACAGGAGTTGCAGTGGGTAGGGAATACTGTGGTGGGCTTGACCCAATGAAAAAAAAAAAAAAAAAAACAAAGATAGGCGCGAAAACATAACCCTTTCCTTGCAGTCGGGTAAAAAGTATAAGAATGATTCTTTCATAGTGAAATGACTCGTGTGAAACGATTACTATCTCACTTCCTGAAATTCTTGACATAATTATTTTTCTTTTTTCTGTGTTTTTTGGGTCTGACTGCCAGTGTCTTATTCTTCCAAGTCTTATCACTATTATTGTCATGAACTTTTCCATTAGTAGATACGACTCTATGATATTTGTCAAGATGCAATGCTAATATTTACATGGCGTTGACTTCACTTACACAGAGTTCATTATTGATTGATATTTCGTAAGTAATTTCATAACGGTGTTATTAATTATATATGCATGTCTGGTGGCAAAACGTTTGTTTTTACTTATTTACTTGTTTGTTTTAGAACCTTAGCTTTAGGTTAAGTAAATGAACCTTCACGACTACATTAATCATAGAAATCACATGACAAATGATATTTTGTATTTTTTATGCCTTTTTCGGTATCAGCCAGCGGTATGTTTAAGTCCCATGTAATAGGGGGCGAGCCTATTTCTTTCAACCTAGGACAAATCTAGACTCCGTGGCTGCTACTGACAAATTCCTGATGGGAAAACCCAATAACACTGCCCAACCTGGGTATCGAACCCATAACGTCATGCACAGCAATCGTGCTTACCACCACTAGACCAAAGAGGCTATTTTTACTAATTATTAGAAATTCATATTTCGGGAAGGTTGGAACAAATATTGCTATGCTTAGGAAGTTAATGATACACGTGGATACAATATATCAATAGATTGAATATTAAAAATGTACGAATGATAAATGAGAAAAAATATTTTATTGTTCTTCTTCTTTTCTTTCTTTTTTCTTTTTTTAAAACGTTGCCCCACACTAGGATTTTTTCCTGTATCGTAGGTGCGTTTACAAACATTTAAACTCACATACACAAATACCCAGACCCGAAACAACTATCTGTAGGTCATACAAATATTTGTTCCGTGCGGGAATCGAACCCGCGACACGCAGCGCAGCAGTCCAATCGCTCAGCCACTGCGCCAACCGTGCTGTCGTGTTGTTTTGTTATGTTACTGATTGATTGCTATGTTTACGTTGTTTTAATAAGCAATACTTTTCTACTAGTAAAATGTTTTTTTAAATTTATTTGGGTTTTGAGTTAAATGATCCATCAAATATTCTCACTTGCGTGAATAATTTCTTGTTATTTTTTGTCGGAAAACAAAAAAGCCAATAAGTGCGTAAGAGAACTTGTTTGAAAGCAATTTTGAGGTCATAAATAATACGGCTTTATATTGGGTTTAAAAAAAATACGTTACTATATAATTATAATCAATCAACTGAGCCTAGTAAATACGATTGCTGAACAAAAAAATCTAAAAGCTTAAAACGACGCGACGTTAGAAATACCTATGATGTCTTTCTGACCTATGTTAATTCCATATATGGTTTGGTATACCGAACCATATATGGAACATATGCATGTGAGTTTTTATGTCCTATCTAAATCTTATACCAACGTGTGCATAGTTCATGGTCGGAAACAACATTCTCTCTGTGCGGGTTTTCAGGCCAATATCTTACAAACAAGAGTGCAGCGGTGGCTCAATGGTGGCAGCACCGACTTTCGAACAATAAGTCGTGGGTTTTAACCTAGGCGCATTACTTTGTGTAATTTATTTCATCACTGCTCTCAAAACGGTGAATGAAAACATGAGGAAACTGCCATGTCTTAGAACCAAAATAAAATATCGAAGAGATGGTGGTAGCCCGCACTAGGCACTGTGGATTATAGCCCTTTGCCTCGCATAGAGAGGAGGCCTGAGTCCCAGCAGTGGGAACATTATAGGACGCTTATGCTATGCCTAAAGCCTCAAAGTCGCCATTTAAATATCTTTAATTCATATTTTTCTGGAAATTTTTCTTATCTATAGTTACAAAAAGAATTTCAAATCTTACATACTTTAGTCACGAAATACTGATAATGATAGAATTTATCATAGATTGCAAGAAGTAAATAACAGGTGGTTTTGTATAATCACTGATTTGTCATTAAGTAACCGGTTTTTCCTCGGTTACCTTATAATTCGTGATGAATGGAATTAATGATATGACGTCGTTTATAATCTTATCTAAGTTTTATATTTTTTACGGAAAAAAATCACGTTTTTGTGATTAATCCTACTAATATTATTACTGCCTCTTTGGTATAGTGGTCGCAAGCGCCACTGTTGAGCATGAGCTCCTGGGTTCGATTCCCGGGTCGGGTTAAGTGTTATAATAGTGGTTTTCCATCAGGAATTTATCAGTAACAGTCACGGAGTCTGGATTTGTGTCCGGTTGATGGCAATAGGCTCGCCCACTATTACATTGCACTTAAACATAACTGGCGAAATGAAGGTGTACTATTGGGTACACCTCTGTCTAACCCTTCGGTGCTTACAGGCGTGATGTTATGTTATTTTCGCATACGGATAGACTATGACCTACAGACCTAGATAACCGTAGGCTAATTTCTTACCACCTGAGAAGGAGCAGCCGTAGGCGGAACCTAGTCAACAATAGAATATCCTTCTCTCTTACGAATAATAGGTAATATGATAGAACAAATAATATTTAAAAAAATAAAAAGACCCATATACTCGTACATAAACTAAAGGAAGACGAATATACCTGCAAGTATCCAATAACAAAATGCCGCAATAAATAAACACCAATTATACATAGAAACGATGAAGGAAAACATCGTGAGGAAACCGGCATGTCCTAGAACCAAAAATTCGAAGACATGTGACATCTACCAACCCGCACTAGGCCCGCGTGGTGGACAGCCCATTCCCTCTCATAGGGATGAGGGCAGTATCCCAGCAGTGGGAACATTATAGGCTGATGATGATGAATAAAAATGTAATAATATGAATAATGATAGAAAGGAGAGGAAAACAAAACAAAAAAAGCAGCGGAATTTACCCGTAACACATCGTGAAGAAGGACGAATGCCTATGTAGTTTCCTTTTAGCTGGTGAGCAGTACACAAGACGAAATATTACCAGAATTCGCTGACCTGGCATCGCATAGATTTGTTCCTACAATGACAGGACGATTAATGCTGGTATAGCTTGCGTACGTGAATAGGTCGATATAATTCATAGAGATACTTTGACTTGTGGTCATCGTAATTTGTCTATATAGTTTGTGTTAAGGAATCTGCTGATGAGATTAAGTCCTTACATACGTTTGCCTCGTCCACGTTCATAGATCTGGACATACACGCACACCGGTTGCGAGTACTAGGCACCTGTCTTATCTGAAGATATTTATTTATTTTATTAATTAACCGTAGAAAGCGTAGTAGTGACTTAATATGAATAAAAATCTTAAATCTGGTAAATATGCTACAGTTTACACGAAATTGGCTTGTTACCATAGAAAATAGTAGAAGAACAAAGAAATCAACAAAAATAACCTATACGTCAATCGTGATAAGTTAAATAGGCAGCTAAATTAGCTATGAATAAATTACGGTATCAATTATAATAATAGATATTTTGTTAGTGCTAAATTCTATAGTTTGCATACGGTATATAATTGTTTATTGACTTTGTAATGTTTACTAACTCATTATTAAAATAGCTTGATTTGCAGCTGTGTCACATATAAATATTGTGTAAAAGTAACTAAAATAATTAGACATACATAACTGTCATACTTTAACAAATAATCTGTTGTTTTACTATTTTTAGACACTGATAGGATAATTATAAAGAAAGGTAATATTTAAGATAATAATATTATAAAGAGGTAAAGGTTGCGAGGTTGTAGGGGGTAATTAATCTCTTGATCAACTGAACTGATTTTAAAAATTCTTTCACCAATTGGAAGCTTTATTAGCCCCGAGTGTTCGTTGTTGCGGGCATTCGGCGGCGTGTGGTTCGGCGTGGTGGCTTTCGGGATGACGTATTGCACTCGTAGTTTAGTTTTATGAATTGTTCTTCTGACATTCAAAAGTACCAATAATGGTTTAATTGAAATAAATGCTTTGACTTTGACTTTGTCATAGGCTAAAAACGTTGCCGTAAGATAATTTCCGACAAAACCGCGAGCGAAACCGCGGGGAAAAGCTAGTATTTAAGAAAATAGTCGTCTCCAGTTGTGTTGATAATTGATTTAGTAGCATAATAAGAATTCTGATTTACCGAATAATTACCCACTACACAATTGGTCATAAAAACGGAGTTCATTTTACAATTTGAAATGCAAATCACCTGTTTAAATTGTATCTCATTATTCAAAATACTCAACTATTATTCTAATATTTATATTTACAGCAATTCTTCTAAGACTACTGCAAGATATTGTGGTCAGGAGATTGCAGACCAATGCAAACAGTCACATTTTTTAAATGCTCCGTATGGAAGATTTCAAAGAAATAATTAAGAATATACTCGTTATTAATAATTACTTAGATCTAACAAAGGCCTTTGACAGTGTTTATCACAAGTTAGCATTGTGTCCTCTTGCTTATATCATTGTTTTTCCTATTTAAATCCTTAATGGTGGCAGAGGTCGGTGCCAAGTATTGTCTGTAGCGTATCTGAGTCACGTCAGGGTCAAGGTTGCATTACCGAGTAGAGTACACACGTGAGGAGTACCGCAAGGAGCGTGCTTAGGACTTGTGGTATTTTATAAACAATGATTGTCTTAAAGCATTGTTTCGCGAAAGGTGTTGGAAACATATATCTGTTTGAATGCACGATAATACTTGTGGAAGTCGGTTCATATACCTAATAGGTTAATTTACTACCGAAAGGTAATGGTAACGTTCTAGTTTATGTAGGTACCTATTTAAAATATCATCTATTTGATTCTGATTCACGCTCGTTAGATAATGATCGTAAATAAAATTCTTGACTCTAGATCAGTCCATAAATTAACTGGCGGTTTTTAGGAAGGTCACAGAACGCAAAACGTGCGAAACGTGCCATTTTGACATTAAATTTAATTAATCAAAAACGTGCGTATTGTATAATATAATTAGTTAATTTTTCAACGTAAACTTGACTAAATATATGGGAGTAATCTTTTTAACTTGTAAAACTTGAAGTAAATGACAAAAACGACCAGGAATGTTTGTAATTAATTAGAATAAAGATTAAATTATGTAATTAGAGACAATGAGCTACTGATGAACACAAAATGACTAACAAAATATTTTGAAGTTTGCTTTTGTGCCTAATGTAAATGAATTCTTTTTATCGCCTTGAGGAAACGGAAGTGAATGCAAATACATCAATTAAGACATCGATTACGCATTTCCCAAACTTAATTTTCGATTGAATGTCATTGTCAAAATACACCAGAATCGAATTTCTTACATTTTGTAGGAACAAAAAATTCAAGGAAATCAAAAATGTCATTCAGATAGGTGGTAGGTTTCTAGGTTTATTTAGGTAGCTTGAAAATTAATAAATCATCATAAATATAATGGTACCTAGCATTATATTTATGAAAAACAGACACTTTAATTTTATTTATTTGTATACATGATTTATTTGTTCACTGATATTATTTCTTATATTTTTTTAAATGGTGGTGTTTGAAATGACATTGAAATTGTACATTTTATTTTACAAATAATATTATGATTTATTGCCCAGACACATAAGTACAATTTACATTTGCAAAACGTTTCCGTAAAACTTCAAGAAGAACATAAGTAACCAAATGTGTGTTTCACACAAAATTCAAAACGTTATTTCATTTAAATTAATAAGAGTACAGGAAGATTAAAGAAACGATGGATGAACTGTGTGAAGGATGATATGGCTAGAAAGTAGGATACTGCTGAAATGACGAGTAAGAGAGAAGTATGAAAGAAGAAGGCATACTGCGCCGACCACAAATGAATTGGGATAAGGGCAAGAGAATAATGATGATCTGAGTTCCCAGCAAAACTTAATACGTTTAAATTGTTTGTAATATCAGTTACCAACCTTCATTACTTTGTACCTTAGTGTTGAAACACTTATTGCAACATCCTGTATCACGCACGAGCCAGACGGATCAATACTTGTCACTTACAGCTTTACCTGTGTTGGACAAAAACGGGCAGCAGTCTACGTAACTTGTACTTTTAGGATGTGTTTAGACTAGCACTACCTTTTTATTTAATACTAGGTTTTGCCTGCGGCTTCGCTCACGTGGATGTCTACTAAATTACGATTTTCCGTACATACTTTTAAACCTTATGTAGCTCCTTTAGGGGTTGAATTTCGAAAAAATCCTTCGTTATTCCTAGTCTACACAAAAAAGGGTACCTCTAAGCAAAGTTTCAGTTACATTTCAGTTAGTTTTGGGTAATATTTATGATACCCTTCGGTAAACTTGTTGTCAGACTTTCAGGCCACTACCTGTAACGACTGCTTAACGTGCTTTCCGAGGCGCGGAAGACACTGGTATGCCTCGGAATGCATGGTCACCCATACACGGACCAACTTAGGGAAGCGCAGCTTAATCTGAAGATCGGCCCAACTGGCACGAAGTAGCTTATGATCTTTAATTAGGTTATAGGTACATACAGAGGAACTCCTTTTGTTTATTGTGTTACTGCGTAAGTAATCATTAAACATCTCTGAGTGCGGCAGTTTGTCTATTCGTCTTGTTATTTATGTTCCGTTTTATCTTCGACAGCCTCTTTCCGGAAAGCCATTATATTTTTTACGGTTTAAAGGAAATACTCTTGTTTTCATTAAGCGGAACTAGAGCATCGTGACAAGAATTAATTGATTTTGTCTAAGCATTGTTGCTAACTGAAACTCATCCATATCTTTAATGTTTTCAATTTCTCTTAGGAATGGAGTTTTATCGTCATCATTCTCTGCCCTTGTCCCAATTCATTTGGGGTCGGCGCAGCGTATCTTCTTTTTCCATGCCTCTCTGTTTCTCGTCATCTCATGAAACATCTCCTTTCTTACCATATCATTCTTAACACAGTCCATCCATCGTTTTTTTGATCTTCCTCTACTTTTATATCAATCCACATTCATACTAAAAGTTTATGTAAGCTAATTGGATAATATCTCTCTAAACCAACCTACAGTAGTACAAAGCGAAGAGCTGGGTGAAGTAACTCCTTGTAGTGGTACAAGGAGTTACTTCACCCAGCAATGCCACAGCATTGCAACCAGATGACATAAGAGGTGGTTGATGATGGTCGGTTAGGTAACGTTCATCTCAGTAATCTATTACGTAGCGTTTAGGCTATAGACCGGTGTTAACTGGACATTCTGATGAATAAAGATTGGTTTACACTTGTCAATAACTGCACTCGTTGGAATACCTGCTCTGCATGAGGTCCTGGGTTTGATTGCCGGATCGGGTAAAGTGTTATTTTGTTTTTCGAACGGGAATTTCTCTGTAGCAGCCACAGTTTGTGCCCGTTTGCCAGTATGCTTGGCCTCTATTACATGGGACTTAAAAACCTGGTGAAATGTGGATGTACTATTAGATATATCTAAGTTTACAGGTGGGATGTTATCTATCATACGTGTTGTTCGACCCTGAATACCGCATCTTAATTTGTGATGATTCGAAATTTACTGTAATTTCGAATCATCACAAATTAAGATGCGGTAGTTGACAGGCTTTCTCTGCGTGAAAGAAGTCCTTTTTTTTCTTTTCTTTGGGAGGTGGGAAATCATCAAATAACCCCTCCCGCTCTTGGGCAGAGCGAAAGGGAGTGTCAGACTTCTACTGACTCAAAACCACCCATGTTCCTTCTTAGCCCTTCATGTCGAGGCCGCGGTATCCCTTGCGAACAACCCGCAGCCTCGACAGGGTGAAAGAAGTCCTTTGGCCTGCTGTGGGGCTGTTCCAGTCTGTTAATATGTTGTACCTTCAAACCATAAACAATTTAAAGGTCCTCCTTCTTGATCAAATCATCACTAATGATATTTTTTTATAAGTTTGTTGACTCCAAATTGTGTAATATTGTAGGTACGTCATTGATGTCGTTCGTTACCTTTTGTAAGGTCACTTAATCTATTATCTATCAAGATTTTAGTTCACCTTGTTTTTTTTTTTGTTTTGTGTATCTGTCCTTAACACTCTGTAAAGAGTGATCTAATGTGACCATGTCCTTTCTAAATCCACTTATTTTAGTTTCTAGAACATTCCTTTTGGATTGTTTGATGTGGTCATCTTAAAAAACGCGTATTTACCCGACTGCGGCAAAGCTCAACTCGAGTGTTATATGTTTGGACTGTATGTATCTATGTCCGTTTCTTTGTTTCCTCGTATCTCTTAACCGGATGAACCGTTTCTGAAACATTATACGTCATCATTTACGCCTTTCTTTTTCATTCACTACATTGATTACAAAAACATATTCAACTTAAATGTTAAAAATAAAAAGTCTGCGAAACTTATCTTCACATTACTACTTGGAATAAGTCAAGTAAAAAATGAAACCCACGGGCACGATAGAATAACTGAAACCCATTAAAAAATACATAAGTATATAATTTTTAATTTTTAATTCAAATGGGTCCCGCGGTCCCGACTGATTCCAACTTTTATTTAATAATGCTTATTTCAGTTTTTTTTTGTAACATAATGCTTTGACTTTTTTTTTTTTACAAATATTTGTTTCGTGCGGGGATCGAACCCGCGACATGCAGCGCAGCAGTCCAATCGCTCAGCCACTGCGCCAACCATGCCGTCAAATTATGTTTCAAGTTCAAAGTAAAATATTATAATTTAAGGTGAAACAAAAATGTGACTAACATTGTCCTTTACATAACACAAAATAAATAAAGAATACTGCTAGAATCTTCGAAACGACTAGTTTTTAAGAAATTATCATTTTTATTTGTTCTGCGAAAATGTTGCTAGACTATCTAAATGTATTTTGAGATCTCACTTGAAGAAACAGTGTTCTGTCCAATCATCGCAATCTTTTTAAGGTTCCGTACCCGAAGGGTAACTAACACTTTATTACCCCTGTCCGTCCGTCCGTCCGTCTGTCTGTCAGCGGGCTGTATCTCATGATCCGTAATACGTTGAGTTGAAATTTTCACAGAATGTGTACCTATTTCTGTTGCTGCTATTACAATTACAACATCATCTACTTCCTGTGCTTGTTCCATTTGTTTTGTGGTCGCCGCAACACGTATTTTTCTTCCATTCCCTCCAGAAAATCGCCACGCTATCATTCGCTTCTTTTTCCTTCATATAATTTCTCTCACATTCTATCCACCGTTTCTTTGGTCTTCTTCTCCCTCTCCACCCCCGCTATAACAACAAAAAATAAAAATCAAAAAATATCGTAATCGGTCCAGCCATTTTCGAGTAATCGGGGAACATACATAAAAAAAAAGATCCAACGAATTGAGAACCTCCTCTCCTTTTGGAAGTCGGTTAAAAATCAATTTAAAATAAAAGGGGACTCCTACTACGATGATACGGAACCCGACTCCGACTCGCACTTGCCAGTTATTTTTTAAGCCATCTTCTCATTTATCTCAGCATTCAAAATAACCTCTGCAATATTTCCCAACACCCAGGATGCGTATTGTATGCGCTGAATTGCACTAGTTTAGCTTCAATTGCATAAATCTGCGCGTGAGCATTGCCCTTTGTGTGCATTCATAGAATGGCCATTCACTTTCTGTTGTACTTATTGTGGTATTGTAACCTGATTTAACTAGTTTATCTGTAGTTTGTGTCAGTTCATCCTGTGATATAATGGTGGCTGCCTGTACCTTAGCTCTTAGCTTATCAAATCAAATTAAGGTTAGCCAGGGTAAAAATTCACATAAGGTTTTTTTTGCAATAGGGTAGTTAACAAAAAAATCTAATTAGTCCGTCAGATAGATTTCCAAAAAATATTGGACACGTATTTTTTCTTTTTTCACGTAAACAAACAATGAAGACGATACAATGCTTTGAAAAATCGTATGACGTCATATTCTTAGACATTAGTATGACATTTTTTACCGATGAGTGACAAACCCCCACCCAAATCTTTAACGCGTTTTATCTTCGTCAATTTTAATTGATTTGATAAAACAAAAAATACGTATCCAATAGTTTTCGATAATCTAACAGACGGACTAATTAGAATCATATTTTTTTTTAGTCAGTAAACATCCGGTCAGTGTCCTGTTGAATGTTGATTCAAACATGTTTTGCGGTTGTAATACGTTAGACTTGTTCATCAACACCTTCCGATGTTACCTAAAAAAATAGTCGCGCGCACGTGCGAGTTTCACAGCCGTCAGTTGACGTACAAACCGTTTTAAAGTACCTATGTTTTGCTGTCGAAGTTGATGGTAGGAATCTTTTAAGGTGAATGCTCCAACTAGCCCGCGAAATTCAATTTTTTTTACGTTTTTTGCAATTTGCAGGTCAGTGTTAGTTTGTATGTTGATTAGAATATTAATTGCGGCTGTAAGACGTATGTAGTTACAGAAATATAATCATCAAAATCATCAATACAAGCCTCCAAGTTCATAAAGGTGCAGGAACTTGAAAAAGTCATTTTTGCACCTTTATGAACTTGGAAGCTTGTATTGATGATTTTGATGATTATAATTCTGTAAGTACATACGTCTTACAGCCGCAATTAATATTCTAATCAACATACAAACTAACACTGACCTGCAAATTGCAAAAAACGTAAAAAAAATTGAATTTCGCGGGCTAGTTGGAGCATTCACCTTAACTTGATCTACTATCATCATCTGCCTAGCCTTGTCCCAACAATGTTAGGCTTCCAGTCTAATCGGATGCAGTTAAATACCAGTATTTTACATGGAGTGATTGCCTATCTGACCTCCACAACAAAGTTAGCACTGTGTAATATGATACGCCTTGGTAAGACTGGTTTTGCAGACTTTCAGAACACTAATTACCTGTAACGACTGCCAAAGATTTATATATGGCAGCCGAGACCAACAGCTTATGTGCTTTTCGAGGCACGGAGGAAACTTGTTATGTAATGGGTCACCCATCCACAGACCGACCTAGGCAGTCGCGGCTTAACCTAAAGATCGACTCAAATGCCAGTTATTATTAAGCCACGAGCTCCTCCTCCTTTTAACTTAAATTGAACCAATAAAAGAAACTGTATTTTTTTGGAAATCAAACCTTAACCTTACTACTCAGGTGACACAAACGATTTCTCTACCTCCACATTATTTACACATGTTTGTAACACGTGTAAATAAATTAAATCTAATGATCACCATAATTAGAATCAATTAAAACAGTGTAATGTAACGTTTCGCTCTCCGGGTCAAACGTCAGTTATTATTTGATATCAATTATGTAGGTTTATTATTAAATAGTCGTCGTATCTAGACTATTTTATCCATCGGACAATCGCCGACAATTAACTAAAATTACGACTATACATTGTAACTCTGTGAAAATGTCTACCTATATTAAAATGTACATCCCTGTGACAGAGGGAGGGATCACAGCCTTAGTACTAGAGTCCCGTTGGCTGGCAACCTTTGGGTGCAGAACCATATAAACAACGCGGCAACCAAGCCACCGTTCTCCCCGACCCTATCTCGAGCAAGCTCACGTGGCTGTTCCTGTAATTTTAGCCTTAAATAATCATTACATTTAGATCCAGCCTGTCCCCTTGCTGTCCTCCTCCAGCGACGCCCTAAGCCGAGGCCCGTACCCCACACTGGGGTGCAATCCGCATGTAGTCGCTTAGTTTGTTTGCCCTGGCGTGAGGCCTTAAACACGAGGCACAGGATAGCCCGGTTAACCAGACAACAACCTACTGCGAGCCATTCCCAAAAAAATAGGCTCCATTCATTTCAGCAGTCATTTCTCTTCGTTATACCAAATATCCATCGTCTTAACAGTACCTTTTTTTTTGTAAGCCTAATCTTTCCCACTCCTGGGCAAAGGACCCTATTCCTTCCACTTTCTTCTTGTTGCGTCTCTTCCCGCCAGTTAACGAGAAAGCCATCCAAGGCGTCCCGCCATCTTTTCAGTTTATACTTTTGCAGCTTTCATCGTTTTACTTGTTTTATTATGTCTCGTGTTTATTGTCCCTAAATAAATTTTTATTATTAAAAAAAAAAAAAAAAATCTCTTTCTCGATCTGCCGCGCCGCTACCGTCTTATTACTGTCTCAGGGCTCCAGTTCCAGAGATATGCGGGCCCACAGTTTTAGACTTAGTACAATAATTACTAATATTTAAATTGCGCTAAGTGGCACGTTTCTAGAGGTTACTGTTTATTATAATAAATACGGTCTATGCATTGTATGTAAATGTCGGCTAGATCTTAATTAGTTAAATTATTTTCTCAGGCGGTTATAGACAGAATATTTTTATAATATAAGATTTATAATATAAGATAATTTGGTTAAACTCACTATTTTTTATATTAAAAAAAACAGCTCTCTTATATTACATAATTGTCGTGTACCAAAAATAAAATTATGAGGCAATAGCTTCTTAAAATAGTAATAGGGAACTAAAACTATGGTTACGGCAATTTAAATATTATTATGAAAAGTTACTATAAAAAAAAAAAAAAAATATTAGCGACGTGTGTGTGACTTAATAATAAATATTAGCGATGTGTGTGTGACTCAATAATAAATAATATAGACAGTGCTGTCCTATTTGACCCTAAGGTTGACTGGTAGAGAATGCCTTGTGGCATTAAGTCCGCCCATGTACCACGTTTGTGCATGAAGTTTAAATAAATAAATAATGTTATTCGATTATTTAGTCACACATTCACACTCAAAATCTATTTTTCACGCGCCCAATCACTCTTAAACAATTGATCGTGTTTTTTATTGTTTTCTCTTTTATATGCCTGTTTAAATGTTTATAATATACTTAAGGGAAGATGTTCAACTATAAGTATTTTCTTTGCTTAAATGGAGACTCCTCGACATGCATTGTAAGCCAAAATGATATGATATAAACTGTTTTTATTATAAAACAATTCTCACTCAGCGCGCGTCGCGTCGAGTCGATGTGAATATACGAAACATAGAACGAGTCCATTGCTAATTAAAACGACGTACTAAAACAACCTTAATTGCCTCAATAAAATGATATAATAATAACCCGTAAATGCAAATGACATACACAAAAACTAACATACATGTGCTACACACGTCAAAACACCCCATAAAGTTTTAGACGGAGATTATCAATTAATTTTAACACGGAGAATAAATCTTGAGAACCTGAGTTTAATTCACGTTGTACCTTATCTTTTTCTGCAACCTTTGACTACCCAATGCTCAGGATAGGTCTTTTCCAATTCACCTTTTACGTTTCGCATAATTTATCATGGTTGCATGGTTTGGTTTCCAAATCAAAAGCCTGTCTAGTCCAGTCAACAAATTCAAAAAACGTGTTAAATAGACGTATTATTTAAGATTTTTTTTGTCATTATTTCCCCGGACCTGTCATTTAGGGTGTTTTTATTATTATTGATATTTTATGTATAAACAATCTGTTATTATTAATTAATTAATTATTACTAAAACTAGTTTGTAAGCTTGCAATTTTACTAACAAATATGAATGTAATCTTAGGATGAATCTGAAATAAATGATTATTATTATTATTATTTCACCTATGCAATAAAAAATAAAACCCCAAAATAGTCTGTTTATAAACAATTTCTTAACAAATTAAGTATTTTTTTTTCCCAATGTTTGTTAATACCTATATTGGATGCAAAAACACAACAACAAGACATTACCAAAAAAAAAAATTTTTAGATATATTTTAATTTTTGTTAATTAAAAAAAAATCAAATTAACAAAATAATAAACTTTAATTATTTTGCGTAACTTTATTAAGTACCTCAACGAGAAGAGCTCCACGAAGCGGAAAGATTTTAGACCAATTATTAAAACTTTTACGCCGTAATTTATAAAAATAGGAAAATAATTAGTTAATTAACAATGGTGTAACTTTTTGAAAAATCGACATAAAAAATTCTTTTCACCAATGTTTTTTTCGTTCAACATAATAATTTATTCAAATTTTTAAATTGTTATTTAATACTATAAAAAAAATAATTTTGGTAATATACTGGCTTTCTAGACGTTGCGGAGCCCTATTTTCACCGTTAATTTTTTTTTATAAATAATATAAATAGAGTTCCGAAAGTCGGGCTTTTTTGTTTTTAGGATCTTATCTCAAAAATTTCTTAAATATCATTATTTTTGAAATTATTAACAAAAAACTATATTATGTACCTTAATTTTTTTTTCTTATTTTGTTAATAACAACCGCAATTTTTAATGTGCTAAAAAACCCTTTTTTCTAGGAGTCATTCCGAATCGAATGAGCTATCGCACATATTTTAGGAGCTTTACTTCTATTTAACACGTTTTTGAACTTGTTGACTAGACTAGTTGAAGAGCTTGTGGATAAATAACAACAACCGCTCGGAACAATCTTTAGGTTAAGGTGAATGTGACAAGGTAACCCGCGAAATTCGAATTTTCTTACGTTTTTTGCAATTTGTCGGTCAGTGTCAGGTTGTATCATCACTACATAGTATAAAACAAAGTCGCTGTCGCTGTCTGTCCGTCCCTATGTATGCTTAAATCTTTAAAACTATGCAACGGATTTTGAAGTGGTTTTTAAGCTATTGCATAGCTTCTATCGCGGGCCTTGAGCGTGGTGACCGAATCCAAAAATTCCGTAACGAAAATAAAAACCTAACGAATTGACATTTGACAATGACTTTTTGAAATATCACGCTTGTCTCTTTAGTTCAGCAACCCGCCTTTAGGTGGCATTAGTTGTATTGGAAAACTACCGTAATCAGCTGTTTGTGAGAAAGTATATAGGTGTATAGGTATTTATCATCTATGTACAACAGTGAATATCTGTACTCGTATAATTTGTGTACAAAGTGTTTTAAATATGAATAAACAAAGTGCATTTATTAATGAAGAAAGTCACGAAAAATAGTGAAAGAAAATGAGTTAGTACTCTATATACATTCATTTTATTATTATTATAACAAATGCAGTATTATTTTTTGTTTTGTTAATTTATATATAATACTGCTATAAAGATAACCAAAATGTTGGGGAAATATAGTATTTATACTTACACTTTTACTAAACATCCTCATCTTTTATAAAATATTAAATCTTATAATTTTTCAATGTTTAATTTTCATCTGACATTACGTCAGTTGTCAAGATGTCATTTACTTTTTCTTTTAATTTGTGTCATAGTTTTTCTTAGTGGTTAGAACTACGAAGGTTACATTTGATTTATATAATTTAATTCATTTTTATTAATATGTTAGCTATTTAAAAAAAACAAAGGAAAAAAAAATACTGCATTAATAAAATAAATAAATAATTATAATTGCATAAGTTGATAAAAAATGCTATGCAATAGCTTTACCGCGGCAGTCTCCGTGCCACACGTCTTTTTTTTGTAATAGATAGAGTGATTCAAGAGGAAGGTTTTAGTATATAATTTGACCGACATCCACGCGAATGAAGCCGCGGGCATACCGGCCGTAACAAATGTGACTACCGAGTAATAATGATTCACCAATACAACCGTCTGAGTTCATAATGTCTCTTGAGTGAGCAAAAAACGTAAGAAAATTCGAATTTCGCGGGCTACCTTGTCGCATCAACCATAAACCTTCCTAGATTTACCTGCATGCGTAGCATGACCACCGTAGAAACGGGTTTTGTCGACGGAAGAATCGATAAAATGATAGATTGTAGCAAATTTCATGTCAAATTGTATGTAAATTGCTTTGTCTATTCTTCGTAGAATAGAGATAGAATCGCCATACTACGAAAGCTGGTACGAATTCAAACTCCGTGGCTGCTACTGAGAAAGAAAGAAAGAAAGAAAAAATATTTATTTGTCGCAGTAACATGACGAGCATACAATAAGAAAAAACTACTCTCTCTTTCTCTCTCTCTCTCTCTCTACTGAGAAATTTCTAATGGAAAAACCCAATAACTCTTTGCTCCGTAGTCCACATATTTAACTCCTTATTTTCTTTGTTACAGGACAATGGACGAAGAAGACCCACAATAATGACCTGAATCAAACCAACAATCATATTTCACTGTGATTTATATTTTAAGTCAAAAGATCTCCTAAGGATAAGCATCAATGTTCACAGTTATATAGAAGAAGAATTTTGTGAAAATGCCTGCAATTTTAACAAAGATTAGGGAGCAGGCGTCGAGGGTGCAACCTACGATTGCATTGGGGGTTGGTGTTGGGGTTGCGTTGGCTGCCTGTGCTGTATATGGGACCAGGGATAAGAAACAAGCACCCCCGTGCAACAATAATAATAATTATAAGGTTGGTAATACCGATTCTGGTAAATATTTTGATTTTGTTGGATTTGAAAACATAATTTCTTAATTATTTTCACAGAATATTTATTATTTAATCAGATTGTTTACTTAATTAAACGCAGTGTTACACTGTTTCTTCCGGGATAAAAATAAAAATTTAAGTGATACCTATTTGCCTCTTGAGATTGAGTGGAATTCGGCTCGACGCCCACCCTAAAGTGCCCTAAATAAATTTTTTTGGAGTGTGGGAAATCATCAAATGACTTCTCTCGCCCTGAGCAGAGCGGTAGGGAGTGTCAGACTTCTACTGACTAAAATTCACCCATGTTCCTTCTTAGCCCTTTATGTCGAGGCCGCAGTATCTCTTTTGAACAACCCGCAGCCCTAAACGCCTCACGTAATTAATGAACGCCCCCAAACATAAACTACCATTTCAGCCAAGTCTTTCAATGTCACTATTACTATGTAAGTATGTAACATTAGTAACAAAACAACATATTTTTTCCCGCAGGTCGCTAAAAACGGCAAGCTACACAACGTCGACAATGGCACAGCAAACGGCGACACATGCGGGGGCCGCTGTGGTGCCGAGCAGTGTGCTCTCTGCAGAGGAGATGCCGACACTGACAATAAACAGAACATTGTAAGTGCTACATATTTAATTACGAATTGATAGTTTCCTCTTGTCGATCGATGACTAAGATTTTGACCAACCTGTACGTGTACGTGGCAACCTGGACAACTGTGTCGTTTGCCCCGTTCAAGACAAGAGAGGAGGTGTAGCATATCCTGTGTAGGGGCTCCACACTAGCATTGTATCCGAGATGGGTCGATTATATTGATAGGTTGTTTGTATTTTATCACTTTGATGTTAGTCTGTAGGGTTAAATACTATACCATACCTCTATGGGCCAAAGTTGCCTGAAAATAATCCCTTACGGACTAAAATAAATATGCAATATACCCCTTTCTGGTCTTCGCCGCAATCGGGTAAACATACAACTTGTGTCAGTAAATAGAGCCTTATTAGTTTATTACACACACACATTGGCTATAAGAAACGCAAATTCCTATGAAAGTTGAGTTTCCTAAATGTATACTTTCTATTTTTTACTCTTACCCTCTTCCACAGGAGGATGCAGACGAGACGCAGTCAGTGGAGGAACACGTCCCGGGCCTCAACCTGGAGTTCCTCCGTCAGCTGATGTCCCTCGCCAGGATCATGGTGCCAGGAGTCAGGAGTCATGAGGTCGCCTTGTTGACAGCGCATACGCTGTGCCTATTTACTAGGACCTTCTTGTCAATTTATGTAGCGTCTTTAGAAGGATCCATTGGTGAGTTGAATTGGTTTATTTATTATTTTTCTGATATAAGCAGTTCAGTTGAAGAAGCCCTGTTCATAAGAGCAAATATGCGTACAACAACATAACAAAAACTTTGAAGATAATTCGGGGTTGGCCTTCGACTATTTCCTCCTCCAATATTGGACCAGCCTGAAAAGTCGAATTTGTTCACTAGGCCTCTATTCAACCCATCAGGGCTGCGGGTTGTTCGAAAGAGATACAGCGGCCTCGACACAAAGGGCTAAGAAGGAACATGGGTGGTTTTTAGTCAGTAGAAGTCTGACACTCCCTTCCGCTCTGCCCAGAGCGGGAGGGGTTATTTGATGATTTCCCACCCCCAAAAAAAATTAAAAATTAAAAGGCTCTATTCAGCGATCTGAGTAGGCAATTTTAAGCTTCTTGAATGGGTTCTAGTACTTATTAAGGTTATGTATCATCAAAAAGAAATACATAGGCACATAGAAGAGGAGGATTTAACTGTAATCATTGACTAATCATTGCTTTAAAATCATACATAAACCAGAAAGAAAACAGGCGAGAGTGTTTCTATAGAGAAAAGAGTACTCGCATTTCCTCCAAGTGTCCTGCAAAAATGTTTTTTTGTTTTATCAATTTTGGTTGCTGGGAACATTTTTCTGCAACAATGTTGTACCACTTTTACCATGAATACGCTTTACTGTTCGCGAGTAATCAGAATCATCTAAGTATTCGTGTTAACGGTACAACACATTGTGTATAAAATAATACGAACTGTAAACATTCGCTTTCAGTTTTTACTCACGCCTTTTTCCCATGGGGGTAAGCAGAAACCACAGAATAATCACTAAGTCTGATAACCAGTCTTACCAAGGGGTATCATATTACCCAGTACTGACTGGATTGTGGAGAACAGATAGGCAATCGCGACTGCTGTGCTGTGGTCCTGGGTTCGATTCCGGCTCAAACATATCTGGCGAATTTGCCTTACACTTCGGGGATTACAGGAGGGGGGTGATGTTATGTTATGTTACATTAATGTTATCCAAACCTTTTCTTTCCAGTAAAACACATAGTCCAAAAAGACATGAAGCGTTTTGCAATGCTGCTCCTCCAATGGTTCGGTATCGCGGTCCCAGCCACCTTCATCAACTCCATGATCAGATACCTGGAGAGCCGCCTGGCCCTCGCCTTCAGGACGAGGATAGTGAACCACGCGTATGACCTGTACTTCAAGAACCAGACTTACTATAGGGTCGCCAATTTAGATGCTAGGATTGAAAACGCTGATCATAGGTAAGAGTTTAATCAATTTTAATTAATCTTCTCCGTCATCATTCCTGATCATTTCACACGAAAGACGTCCACTGCTGGACATAGGCAACATTGACCGGTCCCGTACGTCTCGCATACACCGGATCCCCGCAACCTTCACCAGGTCATCGGTCCTCCTAGTGAGAGGCCTTCCAATGCAACGTCTTTCGCGGTCGTCTCTCCAGAACTTTTCGGCCCCATTATCAACATCACAATCCAATATCCTAACTCATGACCTTGGAGATGGACCAAGGCTGATTTTATATGTTTCTTGTACTTATATCCTTTATGCTTTTTTCCAGGTTAACAGAAGATGTATCAGTGTTCACGCAGTCCGTGGCACACCTGTACAGCTCGCTCACCAAGCCCTGCTTCGATCTGCTGCTCATCGTGCTAACCCTCGCCACCTACTCCAACAAGATGAAGGGCAACATATTTATTGGTGAGTACACCATCACAAGGCGACAGACCTGCAGCCGGTCCCTTTGCTACCCTCCCTTAATGACGCCCCAATTAATTCCGTACCCTACAGGGGGTGCCCCGAGGAGCTCGTGGCTTAATAAGAACTGCCACTCAGGTCGATCTTTAGGTAAAGCTGTGCTCACCTAGGTCGGTCTGTGGATGGGTGACCGCCCGACATACCAAGTTTCCTCCGTGCCTCGGAAAGCACGTTAAGCTGTTGGTCCCGGCTGCCATATATAGATCTTTGGCAGTCGTTACAGGTAGTCAGTGACCTGAAATTCTGACATCCAGTCTTACCAAAGAGTATCGTATTACCTAGTATTAACTGGGTTGTGGAGGTCAGATAGGCAGTGGCTCCATGTAAAATTCAGCTGAATCTAGTTAGACTGGAAGCCGACCCTAACATAGTTGGGAAAAGGCTAGGCAGATGATGACAGGGGGTACCCCTAGCGAGCAGTCACTTAGTCTAAAATTTCTTACGCCCATAAATTCAAGGCATCAACAGGACTAAAGTGAAACCAATCGCATAGGTTGACTTACGAGATGCCATTACGAAAAAAAAACCTAAGACCTACCTGTGTTTACTCTGTGGCACAGCTGTATAGCTTACTGACCAAATCAGGCAATTCTTTTGGACATCTGCAATAATCCTGGCATCACAAAGTGGCAAATCAAAGCAAATCGATCCACGTTTCCTTCACTCTCAGAAAACTGACCTGTGTGAGGATATTCCTCAAGCTGAGGATGCCAGATATCTCGGAATGCATTTAGACCGTAGGCTTACCTGGAGAAAGCATATCTGGACCAAGCGCAAACAGCTGGACACACTGTTCTGGACGATGTAGGTACTGGCTAATAGTTCCGAAGTCAAGACTATCATACGAATAAGTGGATTGGAGGTTTAATAAAGGCCTAGAAAGAAAGCTTAGCTTTTGGTTTTTAATATATATTCGGGGATAATTTTTTTTGAATTAAACCCAAAAATGTAAAATTTCCAGGTCCCAGCATAGCAACAGTAGTGATCTGCATGACGGGTCAGCTGCTGCGACTGCTGAGTCCCAGGTTCGGTGCGCTGGCGGGTGAGGAGGCGCGCATGAAGGCAAACTTGAGGCACGTGCATGCACGTCTTATTGCTCATGCTGAGGAGGTCGCCTTCTATGGAGGACATAAGGTAACTAAGTAACCAATTTTGGTTGAAAGTGTTCATTTAAATCTACAGCATATTTTTTTTAATGGTTTACTCTCTTATTTTGAAAGTTAGAGGGATGGAGGACACATTTTACCACTTCGGAAGTGTCTATCTTTTAAATCATTGACATCAAAGCCAAAAAAATTGAAATTGATGTTCCTTCTTTTTTTTAGCATGATAGAAAATCATCATATGACTCCTCCCGCTCTGGGCGGAGCCGAAGCGAGTGCCAGACTTGTACTTACTAAAATCGACTCATGTTTCTTCTTAGCCCTTTGTGTCCGGGGCCACAGCATCTGTTTCGAACAGACCCGCAGCCCCGGCAGGCGTCGGCCCTTCCATTTTGGGACGTTTAAGACGGGCGGACGGCGAACTAGCCCATTACTCACCTTTCACAGGCCCGCAAAAGAACTGACACCTAACCTTCTTCTTCAACTTTCCAGGTGGAACTAGGTCAGCTCCAAGGCGCATACAAGGAGCTAGTGGCCCAGATGACATCCGTGTTCAACAAGAAGCTCTGGTACGTGATGCTGGAGCAGTTCTGTATGAAGTACGTGTGGTCCGGCACCGGCATGGTCATGTTGGCGCTGCCTATATTGACGGCCACGCATACACCTGGACAAAAAGGTTGGTGCTATTCATGTTTTCTTAATTATTGTCAAAGAAGAAGACCGAAGCTTATTTTTGATGGCACGACCTTATCAAGTCCCAATCTGATCAATGAGGTCAAGCTATTTTGAAATATAATATCAGATAATGATTTTCAACAAATTACGATGTTTGGAACCTGCTGTGCTAACGCCATTTTCAGTTTCACAGTTTCCATCTCTATTCCAAAGATTGGTTTTGTTTTTATATTCCCTTGACTATAAAAAATAAAGAAAATACAGTCTAGTCAGTAATATCACGAGTTCGTTACGCCACCAGAACTTAAAATTTGTAAGTTTTGGAATTCAACACAGGCAGATAATAATGAAGACACAGAAGTAGAAGAAGTTACAACAAAAGTCTCAACAGTTATTTTCATGTCCCTCAACATTCTGCGTGTTTATACTAATTTTCAGCATATGTTTCAGGAAGCACTATAAGTGATCGAGCGGAGTACATGACGACGTCACGAAATCTCCTCAACTCAGCCGCCGACGCGATTGAGAGACTCATGTCCAGTTATAAGGTAAACTTAAATTATATATTTATTTATTTAAACTTTATTTACAATACTAGTACATAGGCGAACTAAATGCTATAAGGCATTTTCTACCAGTCAACTTTTGGGTTTAGTAGGGCAAAATTTGTTACTTATAGGTTAAAAAATTATACATAAAAAATAATTTCATGAATTATTTATATATTTTATTATTTATTTGGCTTACCAACAATTGAATATTATACTGCTGCAAAGATAGACATAAGGTGAATCATACAGGCTGCTCCCAGCCATTTTCCCGCTAGATGGCGTTGAAGTCAACATTTTTAGTTTATTTGTATTTTTGTGTAATTGGAAAACTATTAAGTCGTAGGAGTAGCAATTGCGGTTATCGGACATAACGTTTTATCGAACTGGGTCACATCATTGTCTTAATATCCACCTAATTCGACACAAAGGTGTAATTTAACATCTGCCATTGAATATAGCGTCGTTTACACACACAGACGTGAGCCGGTGAACGAGTACATTTACGAAGATTGAACACTAGATGGCGTGAATGAAAAAAAATGTTTTTCATTTTTCTTTATGGGTAGATTGGGTTGGCAGAACTACAGAACGCCACCTGCTACGGTATATCATCATCAGCCTATAATGTTCCCACTGCTGGGACACGGCCACCACGCGGGCCCAGTGGGGTAGATGTCACGTCTTCAAATTTTTGGTTCTAGGACATCTCACCATGATTTGCTTCATATTTATTGAGAGCATGTGGTGATGCAATACATTCCACAAAGTAATGCGCCTGTCTGGATTTGAACCCACGACTTACTGTTCGTGAGTCGGTATATTTTATTATGTACGATTGTTAAAAAATAAAAGGTATATTTGTTGGTGTAAGCTATTTAATTTTGGGAAATAAATTATGTCAACAATAATTACAATAAAACGCAGTTTTATTTTACTCAAAAAAATCTAAATCAAAACTCATTTATTCAAACTAGGCTGATAATCAGCACTTTTCGAACGTCAAAATTTACTTTACTTTACTTATTTACAAGTGACAGTCCCCCAAAACGCCCACCCTTCGACAGTTCCTAGTGTTTTTGCTGGAAAGAAGAAGTGGCGGAACTCTCCAGCAACACATCTGTCTGTTTGGTTAGAAGAACCAGACTCGATACAATACTATGGTGTAAGTTGATATTACGATTGACTACAATCAATAATAAAAGGTATATAAAAATAAAACATAAAAAAGACATAACATATTATCAGTAAACTAATTTAGGAGAAAGAACATAAATTACAAACATTGTCTTGTGTTCAACTCAACGACCAGCTATTCTTATCATTTTAGTAGTTGTTAATGGAATAGTAAGCTTTTGAACAAACTACATTAGGTACACTATTGATTTTTTTATCAAACCAGAAGAATTTGAAGTAACATAATTAAATGCTGATACATGCATAATCACTCAAAACTAATAACACTTATGATTAGTAACAGTACCAATTATTACAATAATTATACATTTCATAACACGTAAGAAACTATAATTCCTAGACAAGAGCTACAAATCTAAAACGATTTATTATGAGATAATAACAAGGACGGTGAAAAAAATATTTCCTAATTTGGAAGCACTCAACAAAAGCATATAATAAAACGAAAATATAAAGCTCTTTATATGAAGTAAGTATACCTAAGAAGTATTATTTCACCTTTTGATACAAAATAAAAAGAAATATACAATGATAATGTAGATTCTAAACAAACTACTACCTACAATTAGATCAAAAATTATGATTTGTTGATTTCGCCCTCTGCCTTGAAACTTTCTTTGAACCAACTGCTACACTGCTGCTGCAACAAAGAAAACATACTTAGCATATAATTCTTACTTTTTGACCAATATTATTTACCATTCACTTCAAAATATTATTTACCGTCAATCTCCAAAGCTGCTCTGAAATAAAACTTTACTTCTCTTATTTGCTTGAATTTCTAACTGATGTTGATGTTGCAGAAGGATTTGAAGCCTTCAAAGCAATTTTTTCATTGGCTGCATAAATGAGAGCCCACACTTCTGGAGCAGTATTTTTCTAACTTTCTACGAGATCTTCTTCCTTCTTTTCAGTTCCATCTGTCTATGTTTTATTTACATTGCAGTAATAATCTTTGGCTTCAAAATATTTCGCCCAGAAAGAAGGAGCTTAGTGTTGGCCAAGATCTAAAAAGAACAAAATATAAATACAGAATAATATGCTTCACTGATCCTGGGATGACTTACAAATTTGATTTATTCATTTACCTTGTAGAGTGCACTGGTATAGTTTTTGATTACGTCATTCTTGCATTAATTTTTTTTTATGATGTTCCCATATGACACTTTCTCTATCAATTTTGCAAACACAGAGGAGTCTCCGTCACCAATAAAACTCAAATAGCGAAGTTGATGTATTTCTTCACTCTTTTGAAAGCCTTCCACAATAATTTCCGATTCCATTGCTGTAGATGGTCCAGTAAAATTTTTGCAGCAATTATGTGCTTTCATATCCATGTTTCTCCTCCCATAATATTGACATGTATAACAATATTTGTTTCTAACACCAAGAAGCAGGCCTGGAAATGAAAAGCAACACTTGTAAATAATGCACATAATAACATACATACATAAACTCACGCCCTTTTCCCATGGGGGTAGGCAGAAACCACAGAACGCCACTTGCTACGATCCTTACATACTCCTTTTGCCTCGTCCACATTCATACATCTGGTCATACACGCACGCCGGTTACGAGTACTACGCACCTGTCCTTTCAGAAGAACGGCACCAATATGATCAGTGTATGTCTTTCTAGGGCGTCCCCTCCCGGCATTACCACTCACATAATAAAAAAGTCATAAAGAACCAAATTTGTTTTTAGTAAAATATTAACTTACCATACCAGATGACGAGTCAAAGTTATGCCCGTATGACCTTTTTGAATAGCAATTGATCTTTCTTGTTCACCAGCAATTTTAATTTCCTCTGTCAAATGTTCTAACCACACACTGCCTTATTTTCTTTCAACTCGACGAAATTTATTGGCTGACATTGTTGGAATATCCATAAGACTTGTTATGTGAGCTGCTTGAGTGTAAAAGCTACCAGAAGTCACAGTTGCCCACACAAATGCAGTTTTTATTTTATTACTGCTACCAATGTTTCCACGCTCGATCACAGCACTTGAAAATTAATTCACTTCGAAATCCATCATGTCTTTCACTAACAAATTCAATTTGTGAAGATTCACACATATTTCAATGTCTTTCCAGAAGAAATGCCCACTCTATTACATGCTTCAAGTCCACTATGCGATACCCAGATATCTCAGATAAGCCTTTATTTGGACCAGCTTCCACAATCAATTGAAAATGATCGCAAGTGCAGACGGATTTTCCTTCAACTCTCAATGTCAATTGGGTTGCGTTCAAAAGATGTACTATAGTCGGGGTGGGTCAGTTCTTAAAATAAAGCCTTGTTCACGGTTTAAACTTTAAATAAAACTCAGGAATAAACACATTACACAAATTAAAACTCTGCCATCTCAAAAGTATCTCTCTTACCCAGTGCCAACATTATAAGCTATAACATTCAAAACAACATTATCATAAGAACTTAAAACTATAACGCTACGAAAGCCAATCAGCGGCCGAGTAGCGGCGCGACGACAGATCAGTGATTGGTCGGCGCGAGGCGCGGGAGCAAACATGCTAGCGCGTTGGTGAATATCTTTGAGGCGGCTGTCCTCTATTGGCCCTCTTACGGCCAGGGAAATGGGAGCGTTCGGAAACGTTTTCCGCTATAGTACGTAATAAAATTTTACTTATCTTTATATTTCAATGTTACCTTTAGATTCCTCGTAGAACTGGTCAACGAATAAGAAAAAAAAAACAGATTTTAATAACTTGTTCAAAATAAAGCACGGAACAGAAAAAAAACAGATTGTAACTGAATTATATTTGTTTCTGAACGCACCATAACAAATTTCGACGTGAAAAAGCTTGATAGGTATCTACTACAAAATAAAACAAACTATATATATTTAAATATGTGTGTCTGTTTGAAACTGTTTGCAAAATGCGTAAAAGGTGACGTAATCCGGCAAAACCATATTTTGCAAATGTTTGCAAGTTTAATTTTGTGATTACCTACTTTGGTAGTTTACCGATTTAAAATAATTTTATTTATTGTTGACCAAAAACATATTATTCAAATAATACTAAGAAACACTGACTTTGTACTCATCACTGACACGTATGACGTAGGTAATTAGTATTGTGACGAGATTTCATAAAAATCACGGGCCAACTTGATGTTTCTAATACCACCGAAAATAGAATTGTGTTTTTAGAATATTTAACTATTATACCTACGATAAATTAGAATTACAATAATACAGTATAATAGATAATATGAATCAAATGTATACTGGAGAAATATTGCAATTAAATCAATGAAAATGCATAGCATACAAAATAATAAGTACGCAAGAACTTCCGCGCGCAAATCATATAGCGCGGGACAACCGAGCTAGGAATGTATTTTCTAAGTTTCTAACAGTCAAACAAGTGAACGAAGTTTGGCAACGCCTTTTTTTCGTCCACATATTGCATGTAGGTCAAGGTTACGAAGAACGGCATCGTTGCATAAAACCTTCCTACGACTACTGGTATTTATGTTGCCATACAACAATAAAATTGTTTACATTAAAAAAAAAACATAACATTGATGTCATCAGTTTTATGTTATTTTATATTGTTATTTTTTTGAACGGTTGGAAAGGAAATAATTAAAACTAATTATTGATTTAACAGAATTATTATAAGATCGTCTGCACCTGCACGCCATCTAGCGTGCCATAGTCTAAACAAGTTTACTTGTCATTATTTGTCAAAAGTCACGCACACTACTAAAGAAGTGTCAAATTTTGCCGGGATTTCACTATTGTTTTTCTCGGTAAATAATGTAAGATAATGCCCAAAAAGGTCGATTGCGGACACTTTCCATTGTTGAGAAGTGATAAAATGATACATTTTAAAGAAAAAGTCTCTGTGTGTCGTGTAAAGGTGTATTTCAAAAATGTATGGAGGGTCGGTCGGCGCTTCAACCATAAGATACATCCATTAGAGATACAGACAAGACACATATTATTATTTTCTATTCATCTCGTTGTTATTTTTTTAATAAAAAGACATTTTCTCCTTTTATGTGTTCTTGTTTTTATATCTATGGACCGTCCTCTAACAAATTGTTTGAGCCCAGATCCTATTTTTTAAATATTCTAAAGCGCAACTTTAGAGACACATAAGATAATTTCAGTAAGTGAGTGATGGTCTGGTCGAATCTGACATAAGATATTTTGGTCCCCCCCCAGGAAATAGTAACGCTGGCGGGCTACGCGACGCGCGTGTCGGACATGCTGGTGGTGTTCGGCGAGGTGGCGCGCGGCGTGTGCGTGCGGCGCGTGCACGTCACTGCGCCCGCCGCCGCCTTCGCCGTCACCTTCCGCGACAACCGCCCCGTGCCCGAGGGTAGGTGCCATATCAAAGCTATTACTGACAAAGCTGCTCCAGCCAATTGCAACGCCTCCACGTCAAGACGTGAGCTGTGGCGGGAGCTGCTTTTTTTGGCGGATGGATAATCATCAAATAACCCCTCCCGCTCTTGGGCAGAGCAAAAGGGAGTGTCAGATTTCTACTGACTTAAAACCACCCATATTCCTTCTTAGCCCTTGTGCCGAGGCCCCGGTATCTCTTTCGAACAACCCACAGCCCCGACGGATGCTTAAGCCCCCTGAAGGCTTCATCATGCCGTCTAAAAGTTTTGCTGTAGTCGACTTGGAAATATTTAAATGGACTCCGAACCCAGGAAATATTTAAATGGACTCCGAACCCAAGTCGACCCGTAGCAGAGACAATCTCTTCAGATGGGGGTTCACGAACGGTTCAGATCTGAAATGCGTATGCGGCGTATCTCCACAGACAATAGCCCACCTTCCATCTTGCGCTACATGCCCTGACAAATACATACTTGATAATCTTAAGACTGCATCGGCGATCGGAGTTCGTATTGCTGAATTTTGGACCAAATATATTCGCCTTCGACACGCTTAGAAGAAGAAGATCGTTATTCAGTAGCCAGTAGAGTGGCGAGTTGTGTATTAGTGATCAATATCCAGTAGAGTAATAATGTTTTACTATTGTTCCTCAGGCAAGATACTGTACACGAACGACCTGAGCATAAGCCTGCGCGGCGTGCCCATCGTGACGCCCGCGTGCGACGTGGTGGCGGGCGGCGTGACGCTGGACATCGCGCCCGGCACGCATCTGCTCATCGTGGGGCCCAATGGCTGCGGGAAGTCTAGGTATGAACAAACAAAATTGATATGTGGCATTTTGACTAAAACACTTTAAATATCTCAACTTAAGTGGCTCAGCATAATGCTATATGACAACACAGTGCATACCACCAGACGCTGATTATCAGTTGGTGCTCACTAATGCCATAAGCTCGAAAACGTAAACAAGCACGTAGAAAAATCTAAAATATTATAATTAGACTAACATGACCAACGAATAGTAGATTATGCACCGAGGGGCTAAAGTCACAATATAAATATGGACAGTACGGAAACTACCTACAAACGCTCGAAACCGCACACTCACACAAACATGCGCATCGACGGGGCACTTGGCAAGTCTTCGCAGTGCGCTCAGTTGTGCGTGCCGCGCCGAGACGAGTGGTCAGTTGGTCACGTATAAGTTCATATCTCCCGATATTTTTTTAAATGCAACGAACGTATTGCGCGGTATACGGCTGTGTCAACTCGGCTTCATCAGCAGAAGAAAGTATTTTTAATCGACTTCCAAAAAGAGGGAGGTTCTGAATTCGTCGGTTTGGTTTTGTTTTTGTATCTTATTTGTTTCCGCATAACTCCCTCATTTATGAACCGATTTGAAAAAATATTTTTTTAATCGAAAAAGTATACTCCCGAGATGGTCCCACTGTTACTATGTCTGGATCTGATGATGGAATCTTAACGAAATCGAGGGCAACCCTCAAATTTTATAGGCACGTATTGGCACGTGTTTCGTATTTTTTCTAATGCTATTTAGCTTTTTTTAATTCGATTGATTGATCACAACATAATAAAAATGTTATGTTGAGAAAGTTATCTAGGGACTTCAGCAACCGTGCATAAAAGGGACAACCCTATGGCTTCAATGGAGCGTAGGTAGTTATCGCATCAACTAGGCTTAGTTTCGCTACTGTCCATATTTATACTGTGCTAAAGTTGTGTCTTATGTCACGGGCGTCATATTGAATCTCGAGCGCAATGAAGGATTCGGGATTTAACTCCCGACCGTAGGGAGGGAGTTAAGAGTTTAACTCACGAGCGAAGCGAGGGAGTTAATACAAGAATCCTGAATGCAGCGAGGGATTCAAGCTAGCCCAAGGCAAAGACACATTTAGCCCAGAGGAGGATACTCTACATGTTACACCTACTGTGAGAAAATAATAGCCATAGTACGAAAAACAAAGTATTTATTAAATAAACAAACAGTAAGAATAACATATTTAGAACTAGTTAGTTATATGCACAAACGGGTTAATGGTAACATTATCACAAACAACTTTTAACTAATGTTACAGCCAAGTACTATAACGGTATTACGGCGCGGTACGGTATTTGTTATTATTAATGCCAGTTTTAATGTTATTCCATTCCTTTTAAAAAATGGTTCGTAGTTATCTAATTATTCTTACAATATTATGTCTTCGAAAACATGGCAACGATATGAAGAAGCAGTCGTTATGATTTTGTAGGAAATCGAGAATATCATCCACGCGTAGTAAGGGTATCGAGAATAGCTTTCCTCTTTCTGGCTGTTTGTTAGTACTATACTGCCAATTTAGCTGAGCATGTGAGATTCCAAATTCAAATCACATTATTGACCAGCGGGTCATAATGAAATCCAGTACAACATTATTGACCGGCTGTGCCCCCGGCCACTAATGACTCACTTTAGGTTAAGGTTGCTTGACATATAATTTGACATTTTCGAGCAGGTGGTGTGAAATAGTAGATTATGCACCGAGGGGCTAAAGTTGTGTCTTATGTCACGGGCGTCATATTGAATCTCGAGCGCAATGAAGGATTCGGGATTTAACTCCCGAGCGCAGGGAGGGAGTTAAGAGTTTAACTCACGAGCGAAGCGAGGGAGTTAATACAAGAATCCTGAATGCAGCGAGGGATTCAAGCTAGCCCAAGGCAAAGACACCTTTAGCCCAGAGGAGGATACTCTACTTTTTACACCTACTGTGAGAAAATAATAGCCATAGTACGAAAAACAAAGTATTTATTAAATAAACAAACAGTAAGAATAACATATTTAGAACTAGTTAGTTATATGCACAAACGGGTTAATGGTAACATTATCGCAAACAACTTTTAACTAATGTTACAGCCAAGTACTATAACGGTATTACGGCGCGGTACGGTATTTGTTATTATTAATGCCAGTTTTAATGTTATTCAATTCCTTTTAAAAAATGGTTCGTAATTATCTAATTATTCTTACAATATTATGTCTTCGAAAACATGGCAACGATATGAAGAAGCAGTTGTTATGATTTTGTAGGAAATCGAGAATATCATCCACGCGTAGTAAGGGTATCGAGAATAGCTTTCCTCTTCCTGGGTGTTTGTTAGTACTATACTGCCAATTTAGCTGAGCATGTGAGATTCCAAATTCAAATCACATTATTGACCAGCGGGTCATAATGAAATCCAGTACAACATTATTGACCGGCTGTGCCCCGGCCACTAATGACTCACTTTAGGTTAAGGTTGCTTGACATATAATTTGACATTTTCGAGCAGGTGGTGTAAAAACATATTTTGGAACCCATATCATCATAAAGTATACCCTTTTTTTTTTTGGGTGGGAAATCATCAAATAACCCCCTCCCGCTCTTGAACTGAGCGGAAGGGAGTGTCAGACTTCTACTGACTAAAAACCACCCATGTTCCTTCTTAGCCTTATATGTCGAGGCCGCAGTCCCAATAAAGTATAACCTCAAAATGCAAGCTTTAAAAAAAAAAAAATCTTTATTTCAGACCTTAGTCCATACGTAGTTAGTGGTTAGAACAACCAAAAACCTAAAAAAACCTAAAACTTAAAATCAAAAGCATAAGTACAAATACAGAGTGTTTTGAACTTCAAACCTTATAGTTCTGATGTAGAATAATTATCGATCTAATCATAACTATTTGTGTCCCACAGTTTATTCCGCATAATATCCGGCCTGTGGCCCGTGTTCGGCGGCGAGCTGCACGTACCGCGGCCGTGCGCGTGCGCACACTGCGCGGACGAGACCAACCTCGTCGACACCGGATACTGCACCTCCAGACCCATCATGTTCTATATACCGCAGAGGTGAGTGCAGCATTATCTAGACCCTAGGCCTTTGGTCGTTAGCTGGATCTACAACGGGTTTACACCTCCCTCCGAAGCTCTGGTTTAGCGGATACGATCCTGCTATAATCGGTCTTCAGTTTCGTGAGTTGGATTTTCCCAATTGCCAGATATTCAGTGTTGCAAATATCTTGGAGCCTTTATTCTGCTCAATTGTGCCTTTAATATGCTTGGTTTTAAAGCGGCGGAGGTCGCTTTAAAACCTACCGCTACAGCTATTTTCACGCCTTGTCTAAAGACTGCTGTGTTTCTCCCAACAGAGTATTATTAGATATCTTTGTCTATCTAGTTAAATATAGTGTTATTAACATCAAGAATGTTGTCCATTAATATATTGATCTCTTGTCCACAGACCATACATGTCCCAGGGCTCGCTGATAGACCAGGTGACGTACCCGTCGCGCGCCGCGGAGGGCGACGTGGCGGCCGAGCGACGCGCGGCGCACATCCTGGCGCTGGTGCGGCTGGACGCGTGCGGCGCGCGGCACGGCGGGCTGCGGGCCGTGCGCGACTGGCGCGCCACGCTGTCGGGCGGGGAGAAGCAGAGGATGGCCATGGCGAGGATGTTCTATCACAGGTAAGAGAGGCAATAGTGGCGCTGGTGCGGCTGGACGCGTGCGGCGCGCGGCACGGCGGGCTGCGGGCCGTGCGCGACTGGCGCGCCACGCTGTCGGGCGGGGAGAAGCAGAGGATGGCCATGGCGAGGATGTTCTATCACAGGTAAGAGAGGCAATAGTGGCGCTGGTGCGGCTGGACGCGTGCGGCGCGCGGCACGGCGGGCTGCGGGCCGTGCGCGACTGGCGCGCCACGCTGTCGGGCGGGGAGAAGCAGAGGATGGCCATGGCGAGGATGTTCTATCACAGGTAAGAGAGGCAATAGTGGCGCTGGTGCGGCTGGACGCGTGCGGCGCGCGGCACGGCGGGCTGCGGGCCGTGCGCGACTGGCGCGCCACGCTGTCGGGCGGGGAGAAGCAGAGGATGGCCATGGCGAGGATGTTCTATCACAGGTAAGAGAGGCAATAGTGGCGCTGGTGCGGCTGGACGCGTGCGGCGCGCGGCACGGCGGGCTGCGGGCCGTGCGCGACTGGCGCGCCACGCTGTCGGGCGGGGAGAAGCAGAGGATGGCCATGGCGAGGATGTTCTATCACAGGTAAGAGAGGCAATAGTGGCGCTGGTGCGGCTGGACGCGTGCGGCGCGCGGCACGGCGGGCTGCGGGCCGTGCGCGACTGGCGCGCCACGCTGTCGGGCGGGGAGAAGCAGAGGATGGCCATGGCGAGGATGTTCTATCACAGGTAAGAGAGGCAATAGTGGCGCTGGTGCGGCTGGACGCGTGCGGCGCGCGGTACGGCGGGCTGCGGGCCGTGCGCGACTGGCGCGCCACGCTGTCGGGCGGGGAGAAGCAGAGGATGGCCATGGCGAGGATGTTCTATCACAGGTAAGAGAGGCAATAGTGGCGCTGGTGCGGCTGGACGCGTGCGGCGCGCGGCACGGCGGGCTGCGGGCCGTGCGCGACTGGCGCGCCACGCTGTCGGGCGGGGAGAAGCAGAGGATGGCCATGGCGAGGATGTTCTATCACAGGTAAGAGAGGCAATAGTGGCGCTGGTGCGGCTGGACGCGTGCGGCGCGCGGCACGGCGGGCTGCGGGCCGTGCGCGACTGGCGCGCCACGCTGTCGGGCGGGGAGAAGCAGAGGATGGCCATGGCGAGGATGTTCTATCACAGGTAAGAGAGGCAATACTGGTGTTACGCTGCATCTGATAATACTTGAAGCCGACCGGTAAGATCCAGTAAGACTGGAAGCCGACCGATAAGACTGGAAGTCGACCGGTACGATCCGGTAAGACTGGAAGCCGACCGGTAAGACTGGAAGCCGACCGGTAAGACTGGAAGCCGACCGGTAAGATCCGGTGACACTGGAAGCAGATCGACCGACTCACTCAAACAGGCTTGAGAAAAGGCTCCGCAGATGATGACTTCAATGCGAAAAAAATAGAGCTATGCAAAACGCCTAACTCCATCTCTTTCTTACACTGCAAATAATAATAATTAGGTACTATTGACTACTGTTAAAATTTCACAGAAATTTTATGTTATTTCCATGAACCAACAGAAATAACACGATGTGTGAAAAAAGTAATAATATCGATTAAAAATGGCTTAGTTATCATCATTAGCCTATTAATTTTCCCACTGCAGGGACTCAGGCCTCCTCTCCTTATTTTATTTTATACTAATTATAGCAGCATTACGGAATCATCGAATACGATGCTTTAAAACACAAAAAAAAACAATTAAATTAAGAGTGAATGGACTATAATCCACCACGCGGGCCCAGTGCGGGTTGGTAGATGTCACATGTCTTGGGCTTAGTTATAACTGATTTGAAATGACATGCTAGACAAAGACAGCGCTACGAAAAAGTGACGTCATATTTTCATGTCGCCATAATTATTTAGTACAAATGGCCGTTTCGCGCGACAAGGATAGAAAGTGCCCCCACCAAAAACTTCTAAAGCGTGTAGCTACTCCATTTTTATATCGATTTTATAACTTTTTTCACACATTGTGTTATTTCTGTTAGTTCTTTGAAATAACGTAACATTTTCATGACTTTTTAACCGTGGCCAAATACCCGATTCTAGTAGGTATGCATGGTAGGCCACATATTGGCCACTGCTACTCTCTCGCCCAGGCCAAGGATTATCTCCACATTAACACCATGTATGTGTCCCCAGACCCGTGTACGCATTACTGGACGAGTGCACGAGCGCCGTGTCCATGGAAACGGAAGTGGTGATGTACGAGGAGGCTGTGAAGGAAGGCATCACACTACTCTCCATCACGCATCGACCTAGTGTGTGGTGAGTTAACGTTTGTTCTTCTTACTTTTTGTACAAGATTTGAAGAAGAAAGAAGAGAAGATTCTTATACATAACATCACGCCTGTAATCCCCGAAGGGTTATGTAGAGATGTACCTAAGTACACCCACATTTCGCCGGTTATGTTTTAAGTCCCATGTAATAAGGGGTAAGCCATCAACCGGGCACAAATCCAGACTCCTAGGCTGTTACTGATAAATTCCTGATGGAAAAACGCAATAACATTTTATCTGACCCGGGAATCAAACCCAGGACCTCATGCTCAGTAGCACTTCCGACCATTCGACCAACGAGGCAGTCTTTCTCAGTATTTCTTCGTTTATTGAAAAACTAGCTGATGCCCGCGGTTTCACCCGCGTGGATGTCGGTCAAATTATATACTAAAACCTTCCTCTTGAATCACTCTATCTATTTAAAAAACCCGCATCAAAATCCGTTTCGTAGTTTTTAGATATATATATATATAGATATAAGATTTAAGCATACATAGGGATATAGGGACAGAGAAAGCGACTTTGTTTTATACTATGTAGTGATGTCGTGTTGGGCATTTCTTACTGCAGTTTTCGGCTGCATACGGCTGGATTGGAAATTATGGCGTCGAATGCAATAAGAAACTTTTCTAACGTTCACTTAAATCGAAATGTTTTATTGAATACAAAGTTCGAGAAAAGACAAGTAACTGAAATTAAAGTGAATCGTCGTTTTAGAAGTTGCACGCCCTAATTCTATCGCGTTTTGTATAAAGCTTCCATAGCCAACTCACAAATCCTACTAATATTATAAACGCGAAAGTTTGTAAGTATGGTTGGATGGATGTTTGTAATTCTTTCACGCAAAAACTACTGAACGGATTCGGATAAAATTTGGTACACAGATAGTTTATAACCTGGATAAACACATAGGATAGTTTTTATCCCGATTTTATCTTCCCGTGGGATAATTTTCGAGTTGTAGCGGGCGAAGACGCTGGCAACAGCTAGTAATAAATATAAATCTACTTGTTCCGCCAACAGGAAATACCATACCCACGTGCTTGAGTTCGACGGGTGCGGCAACTGGTCGTACCGACCTCTGGACAGCGAGGCCACCATCAACACCGTCGCCACAGCTCTGTCGACCCTCGCCACCATCACCAGTATACCCACCAGCACTCCTACCACTGAACCAGTACCTGCTGAACACTGACATAGCTTCAAAGGTGAAGGGGCTAAAGACAGCGGGTTTTTTAAGTCAATGTACTATTTAGAGCCGGTTCTGACTAAAAGTACGCTTGCAATGCAATTTTGAACCTTATGCTGTTGGTATAGTGCACACCGCTACCATTTTTACCACAGAAACGGTACACACATAAATAGGTATGCGATAAAAGATTTTCGAAGTCATGTACAGATTTACAGCTTATAAAGGCTATTTACTAATACTGGTATTCAGCTGCATCCGGTTAGACTGAAAGCCGACCCCAACATAGTTGGGAAAAGGCTAGGCAGATGATGAAAGATTACCTAAATTCGTTGATGATGATTCAAAGTGATATAACAAAAAGGCAACTATTTCTTAACTAAACACTTTGGACCAAACCAAACCACTTACATATTCTGAAAACAACTGCCACAAGTTTTAGCTGTAGATATTTTTACACCTTTTGACGTTTTTTGTGGCAATTGAATTTGAAAGCACTTTTAAGTAGTAAATCTATTGCAGCTATGTTTAGCCTATTTTGGACCTAATAATACAGTTATTTTTAAATGAAATAAAACTATTTAACGCCTATAAACCGCGAAGGGTTTTTTTTTTTTTTTTTTTTTTTTTTTTTTTTTTTGCTTTTCCCCATTCGATAGAAAGGGCTCTTATTATTCTAATTTACTCATTCGTTCCATTTCTCGCATTTATTCCTCTCGCACTTTCAAGCTTCATACTGTATCTTTCTTGCATACATCTCTTACATTCTTAGCCGGGTGGGACTCCCGCTATTCTTACTATTTTTCTATTTTCTACTTTTCTTTTATTTTTCTTTATTTAGGGTATAACAAGTAGGTACACAGCTTTGTTTTATTATCATTTTTCGTTGACATTTTCTTCTATTACCATGTTGTATTTGTACATTTTTCTTATTTTAATGCTCTTTTATTATTTTGTTACATTTCTAGCTTATTTTTCTACCTTAATTTACTTCTTACATAGTACATTATTGTTTTCTAAATTTAATATCTAATCTATTTCTTACATTATTAGTTTTACATGCCTATTTCCTTATTCTATGTTTATACAGGGTTTACTATACTATATTCTTATCCAATACTCTACTTATTTTCTATTACAATACTTTGCTTAAGTTTGAGTTTTACAAGGTAATTTGACCATTTGCGGTTTTTGGCTTAAAATTGGACCTTTCTTAATTACAAAATTGTTCATAAAATGTTTTATGGGAAAAGGATGCGGGGGGGAGGGGGAGGGGGAGGAGGAGGGGTAGGGGTGGTGGGGGAGGGGGTTTAACCGCGAAGGGTTAGGCAGATGTGTACCCGAAATATTGGTGTACTAATCACCGTTATTTCGCCAGTTATGTTTAAGTCCCATGTAATAGGGGGCTAGCGTATTGCCATTAACAAGGCACGATTTCAAGCTTCCCGTCGGGGCTGCGGGTTGTTCGCAAGAGATACCGCGGCCTCGACATGAAGGGCTAAGAAGGAACATGGGTGGTTTTTAGTCAGTAGAAGTCTGACACTCCCTTCCGCTCTGCCTAAGAGCGGGAGGGGTTATTTGATGATTTTCCACCAACCACAAAAAAAAAAAGCTTAAACTATACAACAGACAGAAACTTCATATTTAATGTTTTAAAATAATGCATGTAATGCCTATTACAGTTTTACCACTAATTAATAAATAATTAATAGATGATGAAATAGCTTTTTAAAGCTTGTAGAGATTACCTTAGCTGGGGTATGAAAGTCTAATGGTGAAAACTTTGAGAAGTGTACTTTTTAAGGTTCTTCGTATAAAAATCTTTATAGAAAATAAAGATTTTAATTATGGCATTGTAATATGGTTTTTGAAGCCGTATTGAAGTATTTTAAATCAATTTTTATTTTGGTAGATATTCGAAAATGGTTTTAATCGGTGAAGAACACACGGTTGAATGAGATTATAATACTACATTCCATACTGTTTACAGAAAAAAAAATGCTTTCTGTCATTTAAAACCAGAAGTGAATATTTGACCCAATTAATTTCATTTAGTAAGCTAACAATTAATGTAAAATCGTTAACTAAGTAACGAATATTGCATCAGAATTATTATAATTAGTCTTGAACCATATAATTATTGCTAATTAGTAATTAAGCAAAATGACGAACTAAAACCGTTTCCTTACTGATTAAAACGCATTTTCTTCAATGTCCTACAATTTACATGGTTTAAATAAATTAGCTAGCAGAACTCCATTGACATGATGAGAGTTTTGCCAGCTATTTAAATTTCACCTTGTATAAAACACCAGTTACTGTAATTTAGTTCTAATAGTTAATTAATAATTATAATTTCTTATGTTTTTCTTACTTATACATTTTTTATATTAATATTGTGAGATTATCAATCATGGCTGTTAGATATTGTTTTTATTTTGGAAAAATTTGTATAATAATTATAACATATCGAAATTATAAGGACATTATTTTTCTGTGTATTTATTTTGGTATATGTTGATGTGTGTATATTGTAAATATGATAGTATTACGTACAGTTACAGAGGTTATTAAGGGAGATAGATGAGAAATAAACTGGGTTTTATATGATTTACGACTTTTATTCTACTTTTGACTACACAATTTCAGTTCAGCAACCCAGTGAGCTTATGAAAGGAGATATTTTATTGTCACTCAAGAGAAAAATTATGAATTTGTGCATTCTTTTTGACATATGTTATGGATCTCAGACTTGGTCTTTGACAAAAATTCAAAAATCCAAGCCAAAACGTTGCACGCTGCACGTTGGCAATAGGTTTGCCAACGTGCAATGGAGCGTAGTATCCTAGGCGTTAAACTAATCGACCGTATACGCAACACCACACAGCGCTCTAAATCACTGACGTTGCTCAAAAAGCCGCTAAGCTGAAGTGGGGCTGGGCTGGCCACGTCTGCCGTATGCCCAACGAGCTGTGGGCCAAAACAACCACGTTGTGTAACCCTGACACAGCCAGCAGGCGACGCGGTAGACCTCGTAGGAGATGGCGGGACGAGCTGGACAGAACCAACGACCAGTGGTCCACATTGGTCCTGGATCGCAAAATTTTGAAATCATGGGGGGCTTTTGCCCAGCAGTGGGATGAAACACGCTAACAGTAACCCAGTGGGCAGGGGCACATTGCTCTCAGACCGGACAACCGATGGGACCAAAAAGTTCTGGAGTGGCGACCACAAACCGTAAGGGCTCTATACTAGCGGATTGCGAGCGTCCTCAAAGCGGAACGGGCGCGCAACGATCACACCGTGGATGCGCAGCAAATTCGTTGCGGACGCGCAACAAGATCGCCGCGAATAGCAGCGTGGACGCCATTTGACGTTGTCTCGTACAAATGTGTGTCTTCATGTCTTAAGTCAGTTTGTATTAGATGCAACCACTCATAAAATGTAGGACTTGACATTCGCAGTTAGGAACGAAATTGTTATAGATTATTTTTTATTCGTTTACAAAACAACACAAAGACGTCGCTCTCTTCCATTCGATTAATTGATAATGGATGTTCCCAAATTCTTCGATGCTTTCGTTTTCGTCACCGAAGTAACAAAAGCAACAGCAGTGTTTCCTCGTCAAAAACCTTGTGTATTTGCCACGCGTCCGCGACGTGTCCGTTGTGCAGCCGCGGCGTGTCCGCGACGCATTCGCTGCGCGCCCGCTCTGCCCGTTAGCCGTTCGCAAACCGCTAGTATGATAAGACCCTAAGACGTTGCGTTTGAAGGAATCCCACGAGGTGGGAAGACGCACGGGACCAGTAAATATGGCGACACTTGGGGGAGTTCTATATTATGTCCAGCAGTGGACGACTTTCGATTTAAATGATGATGATGATGCTGAACCACCTGGACTTACGAAACCGATAATGATGGCAGAAAAAACGAGGGGCCGGTATCCGCTGTATAACATCACGCCTGTAGGTAGAGACTATGTTAGGCAGAGGTGTAGGTACTTATATGTATACCTACATTTCGCTAGTTAAAGTATAATGGGTGCCACCCTATTGCCATCAACGGGGCACGAATCCAGACTCAGTGGGCGAGATTTACCTGTCGGAAAAACCCAATATGAGTTTATTTTTGAAGATACTTGTACAGCTACAAATAGATGTTTTTTTATCTATAAATAGCTTCAGCTCATGACTTGCACTGTAACTATTCTTGTTAATTATAACAAGTCAATTAACGATAAGCCACTGAATCATCCAGCGTTACAAACTTGAGCAAACTCATCTCATATCAGCTCATTTATAATGAGCAATTATAATTAACAAAGATGTTTGCGAGAAAACAAAATCCGGTAAATATTATGTTACTAGTCTTATTATTGAGGAGAAGCTTTTACTTTTGCTTTCACTCTCGTTGGTCTAGTGGTCACAAGCGCGACTTCTGAGCATAAGGTCCTGGTTTCGATTCCCGGGTCGGACAAAGTGTTATTGGGTTTTTCCATCAGAAATTTCTTAGTAGACACGGAGCCTGGATTTGTGCCCGGTTGATGGCAATAGGCTCGCCCCCTGTTACATGGGTCTTAAAGATAGCTGGCGAAATGTGAGTGTAGTAATAGATAGGTATATTTCTGCCTAACCCTTCATGGATTACTGGCGTGATGTTATTTTATAGATTTATTTGAGTAGAAGCATAAATAATGAAGATGATGACAGCAATTTCCACCTTCACTGCACCTTTTCTCTGAAAACCTTTATCACCTGAATAAAAGTAAGAAATCTAGACAAAGAAAGAAGTTATTTATTACCCAAATATTTACTCTTGACATGAACAAGTAGCGTGATAATCACGTTAAAGATAAAAGATTGTGACTTCCGGAATTTTCTAATAGGTAGGATGATATTTCATGATTATTACTGGGGTTTTCACGCATAATAATACAAAATTAAATAGTTGTATAACGTGTGTCTTACGTCACGACTAGATTGGAATTCATTGGAAGCGCGCTAATCTCAAAACGTAGCCCCACTAATAAGTAATGAAAAAGAAAGAAAAAATATATATTTGTGCACATAAAAAAGCAATAAACATATTACAACGCCTAATTTATATTAAAAAAATACAACAGGCGGGAACAACAACAAAAAAAGTTAAACAAGCATGTAGAAATACGTACGTACCTACAGTGAAGTATGTTTACGGTGACCTGGATATTCTGGTCACCCTAACTCAGTCACCTCCCGGTCACAGCTCTAATCTCCTTCTTGGCGTGTCGATGGCAAATTATCATTCAATATATAGGGTGTAAAAGTATAAAGAGCTCGTGGCTTAATAAGAACTGCCACTCGGGTCGATCTTTAGGTAAAGCTGTGCTTGCCTAGGTCGGTCTGTGGATGGGTCCGTCAATAGTAGAACACGAAACTCCTAATGAAATTTATAAAGCCCTTTTTGATGTTGTTCAAAATGAATACCTATCTATTTTTAAGTCGAAAACTGTTAACATTAAGGGACCTTCTGTGGGCTTCAACCAATGGGCCACACCAGGTATTTACAAAAGTCGAACCCGATTATACGAGTTGTATGGTCTTAAACAATACCGGTTTGATACAACTTTTCTAGACTATGTTAAAAATTATTCTAAATTATTTAAAAAGATTTGTATTATTGCAAAATCTAAATTCTTAAGCGAGACCATTAAAAATTCTAATAATAAAGTTAAAGCCACTTGGAAAATCATTAACAATGAAACGGGTAAATCTGTTAAACAAGATAATCACCTTGAGATCATGGTGGGTAACAAATTAGTTAATAAAGCAGCCGACGTAGCCGAGGCTTTTAATGAGTATTTTGCCAGCATACCTATAGCGACGACTCGTTCTCTAAGTTCGTCGCCGTCTAAAGCCGAAGATCTTTTGCATAGCAGCGTGTCTAAATGTGGTAACGTATTTAGTTTCGAACATGTAACACCTATTGATGTGGTTAACGTTTTTAATTCACTTAAGTCTAAAAACACAGGTGATTTTTGGGGCATTTCTATTAAACTATTAAGTAACATAATCGACATTGTAGCCCCCTGTCTTGCTGTCACTTTCAATAAATGCGTTGATTTGGGGACTTTCCCTGATCTTATGAAAAGCAGTAAAGTCATCCCTCTATTTAAATCTGGCAGCAAACATGATATTGGTAACTTTAGACCAATTTCTATATTACCCGCATTTAGCAAAATTTTTGAAAAATTAATTCTCAAACAGTTGTTAGTACATTTTAATTTAAATAATCTCCTTCACAATATATCAATATGGCTTTACAAAGGGTCGTTCGACTACGGATGCAGGTGTTGCTTTGCTAAAACACATATTTAACGCATGGGAGAACGCACAAAATGCAGTCGGTGTTTTCTGCGACCTCTCTAAAGCTTTTGATTGCGTACATCACGACACGCTTTTACGGAAACTGCGTCATTACGGTGTTCAAAATGAGGCCCTAAATGTGATAGATTCGTATTTACAAAATAGATTCCAATGTGTAGACGTAAATGGCGCCAAATCTTCCGGACTACCGGTTCGGCTTGGTGTACCTCAAGGTTCAATACTGGGTCCGTTTTTATTCTTGGTTTATATTAATGACCTACCATATTATTTAAAAGGTTTTTGTGACGTTGTGCTATTTGCAGATGATACCTCTCTTATCTTTAAAGTAGATAGGAATAGACACGATTTTGACGACGTAAACAGCACGCTGTCAATGGTCACGGATTGGTTCACAACAAACAACCTTGTTCTTAATGCTAAGAAAACTAAAATAATTAAGTTCGCTTTACCCAATGTTAGAAATCTAGGTCCCAATATTATCCTCGCCAATCAAGAGCTGGAAACTGCCGACTCTGCTGTATTTCTGGGCATAACAGTAGATTCAAAATTACAATGGGGTTTACACATATCAAGCCTAGCGGGAAGGCTAAGTTCGGCCGCATACGCCGTCAGAAAAGTAAGACAATTCACTGACGTTGATACAGCACGGTTAGTCTACTTTAGTTATTTTCACAGCGTTATGTCCTACGGTATTCTGCTGTGGGGCAAAGCTGCTGATATTCAAAATATATTTGTTCTGCAGAAGCGAGCGGTTCGTGCAATTTATCAGCTAGGTGCCCGAGTTTCTCTTAGAGATATTTTTAAGGAGATTGGTATTCTCACGGTTGCTTCTCAGTTCATCTTTGCCAACATTTTATATATTAGACAAAATATTCACCTGTACACTAAAAACAGTGATATTCACAATTTTAACACTAGAAATAAGCATAAACTACGCGCTCCTTTTCACCGGCTTCACAAAGTTCATAATTCATTCGTAGGGCTCGGTATAACATTTTATAACAAATTGCCATCTTCTTTTCTAGACTTGCCATTTAATGCATTTAAAGCCAAAGTAAAATCTAATCTTTGTTTAAAAGCTTACTATTCCATTAACGACTACTTAAATGATAGGAATAGTTGGTCGCTGAGTTGAACACAAGACAATGTTTGTTTGTTTGTTATTTATGTTCTTTCTCCAAAATTAGTTTACTGACATGTTATGTCTTTTTTTTGTTTTTATTATTATATACATTTTTATTTTTGACTTGTGTCTGTAATCAATCGTAATATTAAGTTACACCTTTCTATTGTATCGAGTCTGGTTCTTCTAACCAAACAGACAGATGTGTTGCTGGGGAGTTTGTTCCGCCACTTCTTCTTTCCAGCAAAAAACACTAGGAAGTGTCGAAGGGTGGGCGTTTTGGGGGACTGTCACTTGTAAATGAGTAAAGTAAAGTAAAGTAAATTTTGACGTTCGAAAAGTGCTGATTATCAGCCTAGTTTGAATAAATGACTTTTGATTTTGATTTTGATTTTGGTGACCGCCCGACATACCGAGTTTCCTCCGTGCCTCGGAAAGCACGTTAAGCTGTTGGTCCCGGCTGCCATATATAGATCTTTGGCAGTCGTTACAGGTAGTCAGTGACCTGAAATTCTGACATCCAGTCTTATCAAAGAGTATCGTATTACCTAGATTAACTGGGTTGTGGAGGTCAGATAGGCAGTCGCTCCATGTAAAATACTGGTATTCAGCTGCATCCGGTTAGACTATATATATATAGTTGGGAAAAGGCTAGGCAGATGATGATATAGGGTGTAAAAGTACCCTTAACGCAAACTAAGGGCACTTGTTCTCCCCACCACTGCGATCATTTTTTGTTCTAGACCATACCTGGGAACCTCCTAGTTACGGAGATATTGGGGGTCAAAGTTCCAAATTTTTCACAGCTGTTTTTGTAAATACTAGTTTTTGAGCATTTTTTGAGGTTATAACTTTACTTAAATTACCTCCATGTCCCGTTTACTATTCAAAGCATCCAATAGCACAATGTTTTAAGAGTGCTACATTGAGTTTTACCGTAAAATGTGATTTTTGACCCCAAAAAAAAAAATCGTTTCCCAGTAAATTTTTTTGCGTAGGGGTACCTACTTAGTTTGATGTACAGAATGCTTGGTTAACGGGTGTGTGATGGGTTGATTTACACCCTGTATTTGGCCCAAAATACAGTCATGAAATCGCCAAGTGCGCAGGTATCAGGGCATGCGGTGCAAGATGGAAGGTGGGCCATTGTCTGTGGACACGCCGTATTCACACTTAGTTTAATATAACAGCAAAACACCGGCAACAGCGATTAACACGTCATCGTCCGCGTAGGAATGGTACATTACACCAATATCCGTAATGACCGTTACTGAAATGGTCACTGACTGAAAAGGTACCTACTTAAGTGTTAAAGTACTCACTAGCGTTTGTTTGTTGAAGGTAAGCTACCTATTCTAGATAATGGTTCGGATCGATGATCTGTGAGGTTGATCTACGTTTGCATTCTTAGGTTATCTTGTCAATATTCATTCTTTGCATGTTATTTAGTAGGTACTTTTCTTTCTGTGTTCTCATACGACTCATATGAATGTACATGTCGGTCGTACCCAGGTACTAAGATGCTTAGGTAAGGTACTATCCTCGAAACTTAAAAACGTCCAGGTGATCTAGGTAAAGCTTCTAAAAAGTTTACGCTGAAAAATAGGAAATTTCCTCTAGACGTTTCATCTTTTTTTTTATGAGACGTGACGTGTCACACGTCAACACGTCGTAATTTCATTACGGGATCCAGTTCAGTTACCTAACTGTCTTGGATCCCGTAATGAAATTAATCAGAAAAGAATAGCGGAGGAGTAGGAAAAACAAATGGATGAGGTTTGACTGGTATTCCCAGAGGTTGACTGATAGAGAATGCCTTGTGGCATGAAGTCCGCTTATGTACCACTCTTGTTTACTTAGTTTGATCTGATGTACAGTGCTTGACTGGCGGCATCCAGAAGGGTCCGCTCCCACCCTTATTTTTTCCCACATGATTCATTGGTCGCGAAAAACGCAGGCAGGTAAAGTATGGAATTTTGGGGTATATTCAGCCTTAGGTTACGAATTTACGAAGTCAACACAATTTCGAAAAAAAAGCTACCTCTACACAGATGCTAAGGTCATCAGCCTGACTACTACAAAATGATAAGCAACAAACAATGACCCAATTATGTTATCACTTATTTCTTTCTTCAATTACTATATTAGGGAGATTCACAGCCGCCACAGAGTGAGTAACCTCTTCAGTTGATTGAAAATACTTGTTATTTTGTTATAAGCATTTAGAAAAACAACAATTTATAATCTACAAGTTCACTGCGGGAGCAAACAGAGGTGATCACTGCTTATTTAAGCAGTGATCTTAGGAATGTATTTGTGTTGTTTTACCTTGAGAAACCACTGTTATCTGCCCATTATTTTTATTCTAAAATATAGGGTAAATAGCGGGATGACTAATTAAACGGTTTACAAAAAAACCGTTTCGTTTTATGGACTATTTATTTATTATAGAGACATGTTTGACAACATTCTGTTTAATTGTTTGTCAAACCTGTTTTGTAAGTGAATCAATAGGCCGTTATTTTTTCGCCAATATGCGGTTCCTCTAAAATTTTGTGTAATATTATGTAGGACACGCGCATATCATTATACTATATCCTCCAAAAAAATATATCATACATAACTCATAAACAAAGATCATAATCATCATCATCATCATCCACAGCCAGATTTCACCAACTGCTGCGTATATAAGCCTCGCGTTTCTTGTGCTAATCTCCAAAGTCTGCGCCAGCCTCATCCAGGTTTTTCCCCCGATAGCCACTATGTCTTCTGCACGTCTCAACCCCGAAGGACCCTCATTTGTTTTCCCCGTTTTTGGACGCCATTCAGTGGTGACAGCGTTAGCCCACCTGTCATTACTGGGCGTTGCTTGGTGTCCTTGAGATCGTAAAGGGTTGACTTTATTTCCCTAAACGACAAACAAGTAAGTAAACGTGGATGTAATACCTTCCTCTTAATTAACAGCTTTACATAACTCATCTTCTTTTCGTACAGCTGCAGCTACGGCGAGTCCTCGCTGCTGCGCGATGTTTAAACAGTGGCTACGGTCGCGGTCTATGGTTCTACGATCTATGATCCTGCAACAAAATTAATCAGAAAAATAATAGCAGAGAAGTCAGAAAAACATAATTTCCACTTCCCTCCATAACAGCAGAACACAAAACAAAACAAGGCCATTATGCACAAAGGGCAACTGGGATAAGACCAGTCGCCTAGCGTATAAATATTATCCATGGTGCTAAGCAACTCCTGCCTCCTCTGATTCTACGCTATTCCTGCACATGTCTTATGCTGTACCTTAGTTACTGCTACGGCGACCCTACACAGACGCCGATGCTACGCCGAGTGTAAGCTACGGCTACGGTGAGCCTACGCTGCGTGTTCACAATGTGCGTGTAGCAGAAGCGGCTACGGTGAGCCTACGCTGCTACACCATGTCTACGCAGCAGTACAGCCAGAGCCATATAAACATAAACATAACATCATCACGCCTGTAATCCCCGAAGGGTTAGGCAGAGGTGTACCTAATAGAACACCCACATTTCGCCAGTAATGTTTAAGTCCCATGTAATAGGGGGCGAGCCTATTGCCATCAACCGGGCACAAATCCAGACTCCGTGGCTGTTACTGATAAATTCCTGATGGAAAAAAAAGGCAATAACACTTTGCCCGACCCGGGAATCGAACCCAGGACCTCATGCTCAGCAGTCGCGCTTGCAACCACTAGACCAACGAGGCAGTCATAGCCATATAAACATTATGTTAAAATTCGACTTAGAAAACCATGGTTAATTCTTTCTTTATTCTGAATTTCATTTTAAACACAAGGGTGGCTTTAGATAATAGGTAAACAGAAACACTCGTCTTGTGAAAACTTAAAATATGTATAAAAAATGAGAACAAATTCGGGTTATGAACCTTTCACCAAGAGATTATGCTCGAATTGCCGAGAGCGTTGTCCTCTGCTTCGGATGGATATAAATAATTCATAAGAAGATTGTGTTGCTAAGTTAGTAGGTAGTCACGTGAATTCGAGAGTAGTTTGTAAACAAGATGGTCGGTAAGATCAGCTGTAGTTTGCGTCATTCGAGGAAGTTTGAATCGCTCTTTTGATGGCTAAAGAAAGACTCGCGCCCCTATTACATAGAGAACACCTAATAGGCGAAATGTGGGTGTTCTATATAGTAGTATACAGTCTTTTCTGTGAGTACATTGTTTCGTTACCACTAACAATAGGCGACAAATCAGTGCCCAAATAAAAACGCACTAGAATCAAGTAAATCAATTTGTATCGGTACAAAGGCGTCAGCATCCAATTATGTAACACGAAATATCTGAATTGTCAGCCTATAATGTTCCCACTGCAGGGACTCCAGCCTCCTCTCTAGGAGAGGGATGGGCCATCTACCACGCGGGCCCAGTGCGGTTTGGTAGATGTCACATATCTTCGATTTTTTTGGTTCTAAGACATGACATGTTCGTTTCCTCGCAATGTTTTTCTTGACCGTTTTGAGAGCAGTGGTGATGAAATAAATTACCCAAAGTAATGCGCCTGCCTGGGTGCCACTGCTGACTGGGCCACCACAGTTCGGTTGATGGGTAACAAATGCTCAAAGACAAAGACAAAGACATTTATTCGTAGGATACGGTATTCACAAAGTTGTTACAGAAATTGTATGGTTCTTGACATATCCACCGCTAGACGCGGCGTACGAATTTACATAATTGATACTAAAGTTAATATTTTAGTATCATAATGTTAGTTAATTTTTATACACACTACCTAACACTAAATTACTCTAATGAAATCGCCCCCTATTACAAAGAGGACACTTAGTAGGCAAAATGTGGCTGTTTTATACAGTTGTAGTATACAGTATTTCCTTTGAGCACGAAGTTTCGATTCCACTACAAAAGGTGACAAATCAGTGCTCAAATAAAAACACACTATTGGATCAGTGTAAAAAATTAAGACATTAGAGCCGAGGTCTACCTCGACTCATACCTAATGTTAATTAAATTATTAAAACTCTAAAAAAGTCCACCAGTGCCTTGTTAACGTGAGAAACTTATACTAAACTAGCGGACCTGGCAGACGTCGTCGTGCCCGGACAGCAGCGCCACCTACCGGGTCCAATTGTAAATCTAAACCATTCTCGAATCCACTTGAACACATACAAAAAGTTTCATCAAAATCGGTCCAGCCGTTTAGGAGGAGTTCAGTGACAAACACACGTATAGAAGAATTATATAATACTAGCTGTGCCCGCGACTTCGTTCGCGTGCTTGTCGGAAACTAAAATGCGTCGCTTAGATAAAAGTACATTAAATCATTGCCCTGCGTTAACTGTAGAAAATAAGAAGAGGGTAATGCAAAGTACATGTCTAATACTAAAGTTTAGATGGATGGGTGTTTGTTAATCAACCACGGCAGAACGGCCGAACGGATCTTGAATAAATTTGAAACAGGTACATTATAGTCGACAGGCACTGTCGTTGGCGCGTTCGTGTTCCACGCGCGCCTCAAAGATATGTCAGCAACAATTAAGGGGTCCTTTGGGGCCCCATAATTGTTGTTGCCGTCGTCTGCCGGGGCTGACGGTTGTCCGCAAGAGATACCACGGCCCCGAAACACAAAGGGCTAAGAAGAAACGTGAGTGGTTTTTAGTCAGTAGAAATCTGACACTTTCTTCCGCTCCGCCCAGAGCGGGATGAGTCATTTGATAATTTACGAACCACAAAAAAAGGGGGGATTAGAGGCTGTTTCGAGAGGTACCTGTACCGAATCTGGGACATCGAATCTGAAATGGAACGCAGTCACCCCGCTTCCCAGCCGCCGCGGGAGACGCTCCGGGCATCGGGGCCACGTGATGGCTTCCGGCCACCGTAGGCGCGGGCCTGTGAACGGTGAGTAACGGGCTAGTTAATCGTTCGTCCGTCCTATGACGATGGAGGCGCATTCGTGTTCCACGCGCGCCTTAAAGGGATGTCAGCAACATTGAAGGGGCTCCCAAGGACCGACGCCCGTCGCAGCTGCGGGTTGTTCGAAAGAAATACCGCGACCTCGACACATAGGGCTAACAACACACCACATCTATATAAAGACATGTTAGGCGCAGTGGCTGGACGATTAACAGTAGCACTGAGTGTCGCAGGTTCGATTCCCACACGGTACAAAAAAAATATGTCGTGGGTTTTATCTAATTTTAATTTAGTTTAAAAAAAAATGTATTTTTATACTGTGTAATTGGTAAATCTTTATTTGTTGACTATTCACGAAACATGTTTATTTAATAACACCGCGGTTCAGAAAATGACATCAAATGAATAACGCCATCTGTCGAAGACGAAGATAAACTGCTAAAAATGAGCGATCAAACACACTATAGGGTTTAGGCTATGTAGATTTTGAAAGCAGCGTCATTTAGACTAATATCTACGTACCTTTTACTATCGTAACTTATTTAAAGTTATCTTGTGAAGGCATTTATTAATAAGTACCATACCATACCATATTCGTTCAATAGGTCGTTGCTTGTCTCATTCTTGACTATAATGATAAGTTCTTCTTGAAAACTATAAATGCATATATCTTTTGATAGAGAGCACCGATTACGATGAAACAAAGACTAAGTAATAGCCCAAGTTACGCACAACATTCATGTATAAAAGTTACCTACATTCGTTTCGTAAATTTGACGTGATGCTTAGTCATCGAAACAGACAAACAGACAAACAGACAAAAATTCCAAAAATGCTGGAAATGTGTTCTGTTGGTTATACTTTAATACCCTCATAATTTTTTTTTTAAATATTTTCGATGTACAAAAAAGATTTTTCTACAGATTTATTATATGTATAGATATAGATAGATAAAGATTGGTAAACGCGCTATAAAAAAACTATGTAATGTGAAAAAAAATGTCATTAAAAAAATGTAATTGTTTTATCGCATAATATTTATCTACTGGTATGGTGCGTGCCACGATATTTGTACAGTATTTTTATATGATTTGCAGATTCATAAGTAAAGATTACATTGCATTATGCGCAATCCAATATTTAGACAGTTTTTTTGAAAATGTTACGCATTATGTTTGCAGGGACACTTTTGTAATGCGATGCGGCCCGCCAATATCAACGCCAAAAGTTTTGATCCCAAACATTATTGATTTTGATACACGAATTTTTGATACGTTTGTCAGGTAGAAAAATTATGATTTGGATGATGAACGTTAGATTAGGTTAACGTGTAGATATATTTAGTTACTTTCATCATCATTCTCTTGGCCTTATCCAAATTCATGAGGGGTCGGCGGCCTAGGCGCAGTCTTCTTCTTCCATACTTCTCTGTTTCTCGTCATCTCATGAGACACCACTTACCATATCATTCTTAACACAGTCCATCCATCGTTTCTTCGGTCTGTAGTTACCATAAGTTAATAGAAAATATATCAAAACTCTTTCCCTGACTCACGTAACCAAAAAGCCAAAAATAGAATTCACACGATCGAAGCATGATAGCCAATCATACACTAAAAAGATCAATTAAATCAATTTGTATCTATACAAAGGCGCCAGCATCCAATTATACACGAAATATCTGAATAATCTTTAGTAAATAAATTAAAAAATGGGGTCTCTCATTAAAAATGTTAACAACCTCGGTTATCTTTGGAGTCAGCGGTCACTGAGACACGCGACCAGTGAGTGGTCGAGATCTCTACTAAACTATGTAAGGGTCCAACTTTACTCTAAATCTACATCTACACCACCACCACCACCACCACCACCACCACCACCATCTATTATAAAGAGGAAAGATTTGTATTCTTGTATTTTTGTGTGTATGTATGTTTGTAATGAATAAACTACTGGACCGATTTGAAAAATTCTTTCACCATTGGGAAGCTACACTATCCCCGGGTGACATAGGCTACTTTTTATCCCTGTATTCCCACGGGAACGGGAACTACGCGGATGAAACCGCGTGACGTCCGCTAGTAAGACATAAAAAAACATCATGCCTCCTATCCCCAAAGGGTTAGGCAAAGGTGTTACATATCACCACTTATGTTTAAGTCCCATGAAATAGGACGCGAGCCTATCCATCAACCGGTTACAAATTCAGACGCCATGGCTGTTACTGGGACACTTCTGATGGGAAAAGCCAACAACACTTTGTTTGACCTGAGAATATAACCCAAGACCGCACAGCAGCCGCGCTTGCGATCACTAGACGAACGAGGCAGGCATTTCTCAATAAATGTGTAACTTATATTATAGGTGTACAACAGACTCATCATCATCTGCTGAGCCTTCTCCCAACTACAATATAAAGATCTTTGTCAGTCGTTACAGGTAGTCAGTGACCTGAAAGTCTGACAACCAGTCTTACCAAAAGGATCGTATAACTCAGTATTAACTGGGTTGTGGAGGTCAGATAGGCAGCTCCATGTAAATACTGGTAATCAGCTGTATCCGGTTGCACTAGAAGCCGACCCCAACATAGTTGGGAAAAGGATATACAGATGTTGAGATCGCCATGCGGTCTAACCGTATGCAGTATAAAAAAAAAATGATTTTGAATGATTCCTGAAAGTAAGTAATTAACGTTACTTTAAAAAAAAGACGATTATTATATTTATCATAACACGCCCTAGTCTTGCTGGGAAATGAGTAATTAGATAATAAACTAATATAAAATATATTAATTAGATACTTCTAGGTAGTGGTTATTTTAAACCTTGAGAAGCGCGTTTGTGCTTAAGGCTTGTATTCACGCCAATGACCTTGTGCATACAAACTACCCCTCTCGGTCGTAGATACGGACTTTAAACGTACGCATTTTTCATTTATTATAATTAAAATAATACATGTTTTTAAAAAGTAACAAAACCAAATTATTTTCCTTTGTATTTCAAAGCAGTAGATATTTTTTTTATATTATTTTGTTAAAAAATGAAGGAGTAAAATGGTTCCATTCAACGATTTGGAGGTGATTTTGTGGATTTTTTTTCTTATTATGTGATACCGATACAAAAATTATGACTAAACCAAATTACGTGTCATATCATGTAGATTACTAACAATTTTTCTCAGATGTAATTTCTCTGTAAGTGCCGGTGAAAAACTGCTTCATCTGCACGCTGTTTTTAAGCTTTTTCGAGAGAGGAGCCTTAAACAGGTAAAAGAATATCATAGTAAGCTCTTTTGAAACATCTTAAATTATACTATGGCAAAGCAGTTTTAAATGGAAAACTAAGTTGATAGTAACCGCTTTCACGAATGCTAAGTTGGACCTTTGTACTTAACCAAATGTCTAAATATTTTACACTGGTCCAACAGTGCGTTTTATTTTGGGCACTGATTTGTCACCGTGGTTTTGTATAGAAAACGAAGCTTCGTAATCAAAGGAAAGTAATCTTAAGCTTCTCGTGATGCAGTACTGGTATCACCCGGACAGTACCGTTGTACTTGTGACACAGCCCAGCATGCCAGTATCGGCCGCACACGCCAAGCTTATCTCCCGATGCTTGGCCCGCGGTTATCAGTCTCTAATTAAATCACTGTATCGGTGCTTACTAATTGAGTTGAGTGCTAGTCGCTACAGATGTTGAAATAAACTGTCGTTAAACATTTTGGTTCAATTTCATCATCATCTGCCTAACCTTTTCCCAAAATGTTGGGGTCGGCTTCCAGTATAACGGGATGCAGCTGAATACCAACAAAAAACAAAAATACAAAATGACAAACATAAGACGTAATTTATTAATAATAGGGATGTTTACTGACTGAAAAAATGTGATTCTAATTAGTCCGTCTGTTAGATTATCGAAAAATATATTGGATACGTATTTTTTGTTTTATCAAATCAATAAAAATTGACGAAGATAAAACGCGTCAAAGATTTGAGTGGGGGGTTGTGACGTCACTCACCGGTAAAAAATGTCATACTAATGTCTTAGAAATGATTAGAATATGACGTCACACGAGTTTTCAAAGCGCTGTATCGTCTTCATTGTTTGTTTACGTAAAAAAAGAAAAAATACGTGTCCAATATTTTTTGGAAATCTATCTGACGGACTTATTAGATTTTTTTAGTTGACTACCCTAAGAATGCAAAAACGCGGAGAGTTGAGACTGCTTCGTTGGTCTAGTGGTTGCAAACGCGACTGCTGAGCATGAGGTCCTGGCGTCGATTCCCAGGCCGAGCAAAATGTTATTGGGTTTTCCATCAAGAATTTCTCAATGGCAGCCACGTCAGGATTTGTGGCCGGTTGATGGTAATCGGCTCGCCCCCTGTTATGGGACTACTGTCTAAATGTGGGTGTACTATTAGGTACGCCTCTTCCTAACCCTTCGGTGATTACAGGCGTGATGTTATGTAATGTTACAATATACTTAAACCAATGACCATGAAAAACTATTCTTGGCTAAAGGCCTCCTCTATAAAGAATTATCTATCACATTTAGGTATGTTTACTTTGCCCAAATTTCCGCGATTGCATGCGCACGCGCCGAACTCGTGATTTGCACGATATCCCGTGGAGTCGCGAGTCGTAACCGATGGTTTATTAAACTTAGTTTAATGAGAGTTTTACGATAGGTAGGTACGTTAAATTACTGATAAGTAACATAGTTAACGGCCACGTTTCTATCAGACACTGATACCAAAACTTTTATTGGATTACCTGTGCTTATCGGCTTCGCCTGTTGACGGATTTTCACTGAAACTTTGAACCCCTCTCTCACTTGCTTCTTCTTCTTCCTCGTTTCCTCAAGACGACAGGTCGTGACCACGTGGGCTCGTTGCCTTCTTCACAAACGCTCTCCATGCTGGACGCTGGAGTTTTCGGCAATACGGACAGATGACTAAAAAATCCCTCTGCAGAAGTGCAGACTTACTTCACTGACATACATATGTATCGGGCTGGTTCAATTTTCCGTAGCGAAATTCTCCGTCATGATAGCTATCGGCATGCAAAATTTTGTACGATACGTCTAGTTGTTAAAACTGTGTGTGATAATATGTAGTTACTCAGGACAATTTTACAAATATAGACCGGCTGTACTGTATGGACCAGAGTGCTGGGCTTTGAAAAAGATGGATGAAAAACGATTGAATGTAGTGGAGATGAGAATGTTGAGATGGATGTGCGGAGTGACAAGAATGGATAAATAAATAAACAAAACCTTTTTATTTCAGACATTTTGGTCCATAATAATTATCTGTTAGTAGTGACTTAAAAACCATGTTGAATTTGAATTTGAATTAAAAAATTAATGGTATAAAGTAAGGAATGAGTACCTATATTAGAGGAAGTTTGAAAGTGGCACCTGTTACAGAAAAATTGAAAGGAAGTCGTTTATCTTGGTATGGTCATGTAATGGAGGGATGAAACGCATGTGACTAAAAAAGTAATGGATATAAATATTGATTGATGGACAGGGAGAGGAAGGTCAAAGAAAAGATGGATGGATTGTGTGAGGAATGATATGAATGAGAAAGGAATAAATGCCACCTTGACGTGTAACAGGGAAGAATGGAAGAAGAAAACGTGTTGCGCCGACCCCAAATAGAATGGGATAAGGGCAGGAAGATGATGATGATGAGACGATGAGATGCTGTTAATATGAACAGTAGGTTGGTTATACTTATAGATAAGTCAGACCAAACCAGACCCGTGTCTCCGGCAGTTTCCCAGCGATTGGATTGTGGACTGGAGGTCAAATGGCAGGTTGTTTCAGATATCCGCTTCGAGTTAGATAGGAAGTTAACCCCAAAACGTGACGAGAATAATTGTTGATGAAAATTATCTCAAAAATCAAAAAACTTTCCGTATTTTGGGAATCGTTGTTATTCCAAGTCAGTTTTATAAGACAGACAGTTTAAATAAGGCAGTAAAACCAAATAGGATAGATACATGTATATCGAAAATCGTGAAGATGTGAAGGGGCCTTTTTTTTGGGGGTGGAAAATCATCAAATAACCCCTCCCGCTCTTGGGCAGAGCGAAAGGGAGTGTCAGACTTCTACTGAATAAAAACCACCCATGTTCCTTCTTAGCCCTATATGTCGAGGCCGCGGTATCTCGTGCGAACAACCCGCAGCCCCGACGGGTGTTATTGGCTCCATCAGGAATTTATCAGTAACAGCCACGGGGTCTGTATTTGTGCCCGGTTGATGGCAATAAGCTCGCCCCCTATTACATGGGACTTAAACATAACTGGCGAAATGTGGGTGAACTATTAGGTACACCTAGCTCTGCCTAACCCTTTCGGGGATTACAGGCGTGATGTTATGAGAAGAATGAATAAAATAATGAGCAAAAAAGGACACCCTTATTCAAAAACATTTCAGTTTATGCGTATAACTAATTAATTGAACGGTTTTTCCTGTTAAAAGCGAAAATCCGGCAATCCCAAACAAATGATTTAACATATAATATTTGGAGCAACCTTTATCTTTAGGTACCACGTGTGTGCCACGCGTGAAATGTTAGGTATTTACTGTTTTATTTACATTATGTACCTAATTGTAATATTTGGCAAGGGGTTATCTGAAGCCATGTCCATCCCGAAGATCTGATAATAGCGAGGTCTTCTGTCTAATTACGATTTCTGCTTAATGTTAAAATTGTTGAAGATTCTGGAAATTCCCGAGATTACATCATGGTATCAGAAGGGTGTGATAGTAATAGGTTAGTTTATAAAAAATATAATTAGTCCGTCAAATAGATTTCCCAAAAATATTAGACACGTATTTTTTCTTTTTTCTCGTAAACAAACAATGAAGACGATACAGCGCTTTAAAAACTCGTGTGACGTCATATTGTAAGACATTGTATGACATATTTTACGGGCGAGTGACGTCACAAGCCCCCACTCAAATCTTTGACGCGTTTTATCTTCGTAATTTTTATAGATTTGCCCCTGCAATGTTGCTGACAGCTCTTTGAGGTGCACGTGGAACACGGACGCACCGTCGCCACGGCCTGTCATCGTCATAGGATGGACGGACGATGATATGCCCATTACTCACCGTCCACAGGCCCGCGCCTACGGTGGCCGGAAGCCATCACGTTTGCCCCGACGCCAGGAGCGTTTCCCGCGGCTGCTCTCACGTTCCACCACCTCCTTCACTAGCATCACTACTTCGCAGAAGGAGGCGACACCGTCCCATTCCCTCTCGCCCCGGACCATGCCTTGAACAAGGGCCGGACGCGAGAGGTCGCAGCTATGATAACGCGGCGGTGCTCCGCCCAAGCGGTGAAAACCTCCACGGTGGGCCCCACCGTGTACCCCGGCCGAATCTCGCAGTTTAGTGGAGTACCCTTGGGCAACCCTGTAACGACTGTCAAAGATCTACTAATGCCATAATGTAGGTACGTGTCTTCCAATTTTTTTTTTAAATAAACGTTGCCCCACAGTCCCCGCACTATGAATTTCTCCTGTAATAAATCTACATAATATAATAATATTTCCTGCGTTGGTGTATCGCCGTTTTTCTTCCGCGCGCCACGCGTGGAATAAGTATGTGTGAGCGAGAAGCAAATAATAACAAAGTAAGTATTATGCAATCTCATTGTTCTTTAACGTAATACCCATTCTTATGTAACTACGTTTAATGAACAATCATGCTATCTTATGAACGTATTGTAGATAGTAAAAAATACATGCTCGACTATCTGTCACACTTATTAAATTACTAATTAATTTCTTATTTCCGTATGTGCAATTGCAAACTTAGATTCACATAACATAACATAACATAACATCACGCCTGTAATCCCCGAATGGTTAGGCAGAGTTGTACCTAATAGCACACCCACATTTCGCCAGTTATGTTTAAGTCTCATGTAATAGGGGGCGAGCCTATTGCCATCAACCGGACACAAATTAAAAGAATAATTAAAAGATTGGTAAAATGGAGCCACTCATCACCTCCCTGCTCTAATCTAATGTTATTAGGGGTTGGCGCCGCAACATGATTTTTCCTCCATTCTTTCTTGTCAATCGTCACAATATCATTTACTCCGTTTCCCTTCATATAATATTATTAAAAATGTTTATTTTCTTCCACAAAAACACTTAAAACTAAAACTTAAAAATGGAAAAACAGGAATAATAAAGATTACAATGTATTTGTGGGAGGCTGGTGCCTAAACTACGCCGCAACTTGTATTTCAGGACACCAGGGACTCCCCCCTACAGGTAAAATGTCTTGAATATGTTTTAAAATTGATCAAAAATAAAATAGATTTCTAAAAAGAAAACAGTTAATTAAATATATGTAAAATTACAGTTTTAAGTTACAAAAACGGAAAGTTACATTTATTAAATAAGTAAAATTATTGAGAGTTATAATAATTAATTAAAATTTATGTAAAATTACATTTTAATGTTACAAAAATGAATTTACATTTTATTTATTTTTAATAACAATTAAGGGCATGATGTTTGTTGAAAACTTGAAAAAAATAATAACAACATCTTAAAGAGCGTGTATAATGAGTGTCACTCTTTTAGTCACATGCGCTTCAGCTCTCCTCATCACATGCCCATACCACGATAGTCGATTCCTTTTCAACTTTTCTGTAACCGGCGCAACTTTTAAACTTTTTCTAATAATGGTAATCCTTTACTTTATCCATTCTTCTCACACCTCACATTCACCTCAACATTCTCATCTTTGCTTTAAGCAATCGTTTTTCATTAATCTTTTTCAGTCATCCATAATCACGGACTTGTATATTTTCCCCTTTAATTTGAGGGGCAAGGACCGACGCTCGTCGGCTGCGGGTTGTTCGAAAGAGATACCGCGGCCTCGGCCCAAGGGCTAAGAAGGAACATAGGTGGTTTTTAGTCAGTAGAAGTCTGACAATACCTTCCGCTCTGCCCGAGAGCGGAAGGGGTTATTTGATGATTTCCCACCCAAAAAAACAGGGGCATCCGTGGTTCACAAGTTGTTCCAGTGATCTGTCGCAATTTCATCCATCCTGAGTTGATCCGGTGTATTGCGTTTTGGTCTACACGCCATACCTTTGGACAAGCGACCCAAGGTACCGGAAGTTAAAGCACATCAGTCCTTACTGAAGTGCTTCAACTTCCGGTACCTCTCAGAAACTCTTGCCGGAACACCCTTGCGTTCCGGCAAGAGTTTCTACACTCGACACAAATCGAATCTCTAATTTGTTAAAAACAAATCACCGGCACTTATGAAATGAGAGCGAGAACAATAAGCCATGCTTACACTCCAGTCGCCACGTCACACGGCCGTGCCGAGGGCGTTGTCAGACGAGCCACCATGACCCTTCACACGACCCGGCGCCGTACGCAGCGATAGCGAACTAATTACTGAAGTCACTGCGGCTGATAGCGAGATTCCGGCTGAATATAGGCCACTCCTTAGTTGCGTAAGATGAGGAGTTAATAGCACCCGCTCGGGTCGATCTACAGGTAAAGACGAGCTTGCCTGAAGCTAGCCGTTACATACCGAGTTCTCAATCGGTAACCAGTATTGACAAGCCCATCACACTATTCCTACACCACTTCAAGAACAACTCGTGACAGCCAGAATCAACAGTGGCGACCACCAGAAGCGTGCCGAGAAAATGAAGCTCGATGAAACTCCAGAGAAACAATTTAACTGTGTTGGATTCCACAACGAAATTATACGACAACGAAATGAATTTTGAAATATTCTTTACTGATTTTCACCGTAGTAACCGTTTCAGCCTCCGTATCGCTTCCACTCCTCTTCTTCAGTTATTTGATCCTCTAAAAACAAATTGATATTTTCACTTTTGCATAAAATTTGTTCATGTCTCTTTTTTTGTCAGTTTCTGTCGGATTTACCTCGTTGGACAAGTGGCCGCAAGTGCGGCTGCTGAGCGTCGGGTCCTGGATTCGCTTCCCGGCTCGTGCAATAAATGTTATTTGGTAGGAATTTCTCAGTAGCAGCCCGGAGCAGTTATGTATATTATTAGATAGATGTGTGAGATGGTGAGTAGTAATGAAGCATGGAAGAACAAGACATCCTGCAGTCCTGCACCGACCCTAAATTAATGGGATAAGGGCAAGAGAATGATGATGATGAGTATGTTATATCCCCGATAAAGATATCCCTCCGGAACTAAACCGCCTACAAAATCAGTGCAACAATAGCTAATATTGCAACAGATCGATCCTTCAGGACGATAATAAATCTATATTTGGACACACAGACATTCTGACCTCACATATCTTCGCTCAACTCTCAATATCCGTTTAGGCTATCGAGTGACTGTTTGCAGGTGGCATCTGATGTAATTTTTATCGCAAAATAACCAGTATTATGCTGTAATATACAAGGGTCATCTGTCATGGCGCGGGAACTAAGCGTGCCAAAACTAGTAGCGGGTAGACCGTGCACGGATTGATAACATTACATCATTTAATTTTGGTTTGATACCCCGTGTGGCGGAAATATAAGCAAATATTGCATGAATGTTTGTTTTGGATTACTTTTTTTGGTGTATCGAAACTGTAAGCTTCCTTAAGAATGATTTTATTTATGAATTTATGACTCATAAACATAAATATTGCACCGGTAATACGTAACGGTGTGAGCTGATTATTCAGATTTATTACGTGCAGGATTTGGTCATTAACATAATTTAACGGGTTATTACCGTATGTTGATAACAGTTTCTATTTCGAAAATAATCCGGTTTTCTTAGTAGGTTAAAATATATGACTGCCTCGTTGGTCCAGTGGTCGCAAGCGCGACTGCTGTGTATTAGGTCCTGGGTTCGATGTCCGGGTCGGGCAAAGTGTTATTGGGTTTTGTTATCAGGAATTTCTCAGCAGGCAGCCAGGGAGTTTGAATTTATGTCCAGGTGACGGTGGATGGTGGAATAGGCTCGCTCCCTATTACACGGGACTTAAGCATAACTGGCGAAATGTGAGTATAGGTGCAAATGAGTACATCTCTGTATTACCTTTCGGGAATTACAGGCGTGATGTTTTATTATGCGTATATTCGCCCTCGATTACTTTCAGTATAAATTAACGTTGAATACCTGATTTCTATTACGTGGCTTAATAAGAACTGCCACTCGGGTCGATCTTAAGGTAAAAGCTGTGCTTGCCTAGGTCGGTCTGTGGATGCGTGACCGCCCGACATACCGGGTTTCCTCCGTGCCTCGGAAAGCACGTTAAGCTGTTGGTCCCGACTGCCATATAGATCTTTGGCAATCGTTACAGGTAGTCAGTGACCTGAAATTCTGACATCCAGTCTTACCAAAGGGTATCGTATTACTTAGTATTAACTGGGTTGTAGAGGTCAGATAGGCAGTCGCTCCATGTAAAATGTTGGTATTCAGCTGCATCCGGTTAGACTGAAAGCCGACCTCAATATAGTTGGGAAAAGGCTAGGCAGATGATGATGATCTGATTTATATTTTATACCTAATTTACTGTATGTACTTGTAGTAACAATTTTAATTCATGAGTGAAGACCTATCGCCAAGTTGTAACCTTTGCTGATTATTGCAAGTATATCTAATTAGCGCTAATATTAAGTAGAATAGTTTAATTATCGCAGAGGTTACAAACTCAAAAACACGCGCCGATACACTGAATTTGATGAACTTTGTAATACTTGTAAGCTATGGGGATTATTGTGAAATATTAAATTGTCCATCATTCTCTTGTCCTTTTTTTTTGGCGGGTGGAAAATCATCAAATAACCCCTCCCGCTCTTTTGTAGAGCGGAAGGGAGTGTCAGACTCCTACTGACTAAACACCACCCATGTTCCTTCTTAGCCCTTGCGCCGAGGCCGCGGTATCTCTTTCGAACAACCCGCAGCCCCGATGGGAACAACCCGCAGCCCCGACGGGAACAACCCGCAGCCCCGACGGGAACAACCCGCAGCCCCGACGGGATCATTCTCTTGTCCTTACATTCATCTTCATTTGGGGTCGGCGCTGCATGTCTTCTTTTTCCATACTTCTCTGTTACTTGTCATCTCATGAACACCTCCTTTCTTACCATATCAATCTTTATGTTCAGTAAAAGACGAGGAAAGTGATCTCAGCTGAAGGCTCTATTCCATTTTCAAACCATGGGTCCAATGGAATATCCCAACCGGGAAGCCACCAACCAGCTCTACCTGGGGCCCTATCAGAATACCAGCGCTGTGACATTTGTCAAAAATGTTACAGCACCAAGCTGAGATTAAGCCTTTTGGCCTCGCACGGGACTTTTTTAATTCTGTTTTATTTTAGTGTTTCTCTTGTTATCTTTTTTGTAAATTTTTTATTATTAATTTCTTGTCCTGTGTGAGACCAATAAATACATTTTCTTTCTGTCTTTCTTACTTATCACAAAATTTCATTCCCTGTTTAACGCATATAGTTGATGAATGTTACAAAAACTGTTCCTTCGATAGAAATGTGAGTACAGGAAGGTCATGAATGTGTGAAAGATGATATGGCTAGAAAGGAAGGACTTTTCAGATGACAAGTAAATTGCGATATGGGCTTGAGAATGATGATGATGTAAGTCTTGGATTAAACTAGACATTAATGTTTATACTGCCCATGTCGTCCGGCGAGATGGACAGACATTAGTACCATTGCGGGAATGTCCTGGATGAAGCTGACACAAGAGCGTGGGGCTTGGCACAAGCAAAAAGAGACAGCCCAGCAGTGGGACAGTGGATGATAATGATGAGATCACTAAGATAAAGGTGGTTGTGGTAGGAGTGGCATACTCCTCCACCTTCAACAGACAAAGAAGACCTTCCTAGACTTCATCCCGAATATAAATAACGGGATGCAAAGTTATCAGTACAGTATCGATTCATCTAAAACAGAGCATGCGTGAACCGCATGGCATGACACACAATTTATTCAAAAACTCGTGATTGACTTACATTGTAGATACCTAACAAATAAGATAAAAGCCGTTATCTTACTCCCGTGAATTAAACTGGTATTGGTCAGAAATTATTTCTAACCTAGCGGGGTGGTGTGGACTGTAATTTGCGTAGCGGGTGGAGCGGGAGAAAGATGAGGATGTTCATGCACTCACCAGTCTTCGGAGCTTGCTTCCTGTGACCTTGCTTCTAATTCTCACTTTGGTTTGTTTTAACTGCCGGCCGGCTATGTTTACACTAGAATTGAGCACTCAGAACAGAACAGTTTAACGATGTAATAGTCAAGACGCGCGCGCAGCGATGGTCACAGACTCGCACTGAGTTCTTTTTTCTTCTTCCTTTTTAAAGGTGCGTTGTTGGCGCTGCAGTCGCACGGTGACGGCGAGCTCTGTCCTTTTCTCGCTCGGCGTTTGGTGGTGCGTGTGAGTGGGAGAAGGACAGGAAGGGATACAAATTCCACAGAGAGAGTGTGAATTTAAATTTATAGCCAAACGGCGTAAACATCTTCCCGGCTTTGATAATACATAGTATTATCGAAAAAAAAGCGGTCAAATTGAAAGAAATAAAGTTTATGAAATACCTAAATTATAATTACCTACCTAAACTATGAAATTTAATTATTATTAATCTATTGAGAGGGCAGTGGACAAAGTTTGACGATAGGTCGTTTAAACGTGCCCGACGCAGTTTTGACTAAGACAACGCGTACTCTACCATCCTTACCCGGGTAAACCTCCTGTATAATGCCCAAAGGCCAGCGAAGCGCGGGAACATCATCTTGATGTATCAATACAATAAGACCGGGTTTAACGTTATCCGAATTAGTAAGCCATTTTTGTCTCACTTGTAATGAATTGAGATACTCTAAACGCCATCTTTTCCAATAACTCTGCACCATTTGATCTAGCAGTTCTTTCCGATGACGTAGAGTCTTAGTTTCCTCAGAAACAGGCGCGGCTGGTAGGTATGTCAAGGGAGAAGCCATTATAAAATGAGCGGGAGTAAGAGGCTCAGGATGTGGGTCCTCTGATAAAATACAAAGCGGTCTGGAATTTAAAATGGTTTCGACCTGAGTCAAAACAGTTAACAGTTCTTCATAGGTAAGTAACTGAGATCCAATAACGCGGTATAAATGAAGCTTCATGCTTTTAATATTAGACTCCCAGAGTCCTCCGAAGTGAGGAGCGCGGGGCGGGATCATATGCCATTCGATGCGATGGTCGGTAAGTAATTCGTTTATCTGAGACTTAGCACCAACAAAATTCGTTCCATTATCGGAATACATATGAAAAACCGGACCACGCCTCGAAATGAAGCGCTTAAACGCGGAAATGAAAACTTCAGATGACAGATCGGAAGCTAGTTCGATGTGAACTGCTTTGGTTACTAAGCAGATAAACAAACAAATGTAAGCCTTCTGGCTTCTTTGACCTCGACGTCTACATAGAGTAATATTTATGGGACCGGCGTAATCCACGCCCGTATGAACGAAGGCTTTGGTTTCTTGAACGCGATATGCTGGTAAGTCAGCCATTTTAGTATTAAGGTGAGATGGAGAATTTTTAAAACAAAAATTACAAACGTGAACACGTTGCCTAATCACATTCCTTGACGCTAAAATCCAATATTTTTGGCGCAATAAAGAACTCAAAACATTGGCACCAGTGTGACAATGCATGCGGTGATAGTAGTCAATTAAAAGGTGAGTAACATGGTCATGTTTAGGCAATAATGCGGGATGTTGAGCTTCGTATGGTAAGTTACTATTTGAAAGTCTACCTCCTACTCGTACAGTTCCGTGTTCATCGATGAATAAGTCTAATTTTCTGAGCGGTGAGGAAATAACTTTATTAGTTTTTAAATCATGAATTAATTGAGTAAAGTGAAAACCCTGAACAGCACGGATTAAATACCTTTCAGCTATTATGAGCTGAGAAGCGGATATTCGATTCTTCCGAGGTAATATTTTAACAAATATCAAAATATATGCAATAATACGTATAATTTTATTCCAGGATGAAAACTTTTGCGTCAGGTCATAGAGAAAACCAGGAGCGGACTTGGGAGTCGAGCAAACGAATGTTTTACTTTTATATTCAGGTAAGGTCTCACATGCCTCTGGAAGGAAAGGTGTGATCGGCCAACTTGATACAGGAGCGCAAAGCCAAGGGGGGCCATGCCACCATAGCGGATGAGAAAGTAATTGTTCTGGCAAGAGACCTCGAGAGAGGCAATCACTGGGATTCTCTATCCCACTGACATGATAGAAATGACGCGAATCGAGATTTTCTTGACACTTCGCGACGCGGTTGCTAACGTAAATATCCCATCTATGCGGTAAGGAATTAATCCATGAAAGAGCTATTTTTGAGTCTGAAAATGCGAATATATTATCAATTTTTGTACGAGCACTGTACGTTTCATAAATCAGACGGACTAGTTTCGACATAAGGACTGCGGCGCATAATTCTAATCTTGCCAACGAAACGACTTTGACAGGGGCGACTTTGGATTTGGCGCATATTAAATTGACATGCACATTTCCCTCGCCGTCAGTGACGTGGAGATACACGACGCAACCGTATGCCCTCAGACTTGCGTCAGCGAACGCGACAATGTTGGTAGAGCAACCGATGGTTACACCTAGATGACGTGGGATTTTACACGCGGAAAGCAGCGGCAATTGCTCATTAAACCTTTGAAATAAAGAAAGTATATCGTCGGGTAAGGGATCATCCCAACCGACTTTAAGTAGCCACAGCTCTTTAATTAAGAGTTTCGCGAATAATATCACTGGAGCGGCGAACCCAAGTACGTCCCATAAGCGGGCGATGCTTGAAAGAATTGTCCGTTTGGTATATGTTTCCTTTATAGGAGCGGTTGAAAATGTAAATATATCCTGCGCGGGTAACCATTTAAGGCCTAACACCTTCAGGTTTTCATTATCTGTAAATTCTATTGCGGCGCGGTTAGACTGCGGCACAGCGTCTAATAACTCAGGTGAGTTACTGGCCCATTTAGTCAAATGAAACCCACCAGACTTAAATAAGTCAATGAGTTCGCGGGAAAGAGATTTTCCTTCGTCCACCGTAGGGACAGAAGTGGTTAAGTCGTCCATGTACAGCTCATGAGACGCCACCTCAGCGGCTCGCGGAAAACGATCGCGTTCGTCGATCGCTAGCTGTCGCACAGTGCGCATAGCTAAGAAAGGGCTGCATTTTAAACCGAACGCGACTCGATTGAACTGAAATTCGCGTATTGGTTGCGCGGCGTCAAAGCGGAATAAAATCTTTTGATATTTGCGGTGCTCAGTTTGAAGAAGAATTCTGAGATACATTTGTTTTATGTCTGCAGCTAGCGCTATCGCAAACAAGCGGAAATTAAGTAGCAAAACAAAAATGTCAGCCTGGAGATTCGGTCCTGTATGAAGAATATCATTGAGTGAAATGTCGTTATGACATTTAGCACTAGCGTCGAGAACAATACGAACCTTAGTAGTCTCTTTATCGCGGCGAACAACGGCATGATGCGGAATGAAATATCCTTGCGAATAATCCTCGCTGTCAGGCGGGACCTCGGACAAATAATCGTTCTCTATGTAGTCCTGTACTACCTCATTATAACTGGCTCGCAGCTCAGGATCATGAAGCTTGCGCTCCAATGCGAGCAGTCGGCGAACAGCGACGGAGCGAGAGTCCCCTAACTCGGATGGATCTCGGCAAAAAGGTAAAGCGGTGCAGTAACGGCCAGTCGCGTCACGTGATACGGTAGAGGTGTAAATGTCTTCACATTGACTATCCTCTGGACTAAGAAACCCCTTGACAGGCATTTCCTCCATTTCCCAAAACTTGGTCAATGTTTTATCAAGATGAAGTTCATCGAAGCGATCACACATCTTCACGCCACTAGAATACGTGAAGAAGGTAGCGGTGTTTATATTTTGCAACGTGCAAGCGGTATTATTTTTATTATAATTACTAGTAGGAGCATCTCCCATTAAAATATAACCAAACACGGTTTCAATCGCGGACGGTGCGGGGGGCGCGACAACCCTACCACCTAATAACAAGTACGGAAACAGCTGAGCGCCGAGTATTAACTCAACCTCGCCCGGAATGTGCCAATACGGATCAGCGAGCGGTAAGTCAACCAAATGTTGCACTACCGAAGTGTCAACATATTCGGAAGGCATGCGGTCGGTAATATTATCAACTACCAACGCGGTAACGTTATAAGAATATTTTTTATCTTTCGTGGTAACAAGTAGCGGGATGTATCCATGAACCGTTTGTGAAGCGGACCCGATGCCTTTAATAAACGAATTTGAAAGCGAAATAGGTTTTAGTTTGAGCTGTTCACAACATGCGGACGTAATCAAATTATTTTGCGAAGCATTGTCAATTAAACACCTAACCGAAATATTTTGTTTATCATTATTTAAAATATTTACTTGAGCGGTTGAAAGAAGTACAGTATTACGCGGCGAATTTGTACTATGAAACAAGGGAGTATCATCAGAGCGCGCGCATAACGACACGTTCGCGGGAGCGGTGTTGTTCATATCCGAAGCCTGCGAGTGCGAGCAGGACGGCAACGGCGCGAGCGCGGCGACGGCGGCGGCGCGAGCGCCGAGCGACTGCGCAAAATGCACGGCCGCGGGCGCGGGCGGATTAGGCGGTTGTTGCAATGACGACGCGTTATTATTATTATTACTATCTAAATGTAACAAGGTATGATGGGCCTTTTTACAGGATTTGCATGTGTAAGTGGAGTTACAATGCGAAGCGGTATGCGATAAACTTAGACAGTTTATACATCCTCGTTTGGATTTAACGAAATCGAAACGACCTTTGGCGGGAAGCAACTTAAATGCGGGACATTTGTATAACTGCTGATGATCAGACTTGTTACACATTAAACAAGACTCAACACCCTTGCCGTCACTCGTAATAAACGTCTGTGCTTGGTAGGTATTGCGCGGGCGATTATGTTTGCTATTAGGGTGCGGTTCCACTGCCGAGGCAGGACCGCGGTTTAATTGTGACGACGACGAAGTACGATCTAGTATTTTAACTTGACTCTTTGTAAACTCTATGAAGTTCTTATAAGAAGGAATTTCTTTGTCTCTGACATAAGATTCAAAGGCATGTGCGGCGGCAGAATCGATTTTACGCATTGCAATATTTAATAACATAAAATCTTTTAAATCGTCGAATTTTAATTGCACCAATGCTGAAACAGCGGCGTCGAAAGTTTCAACGAATGTATTTAAAGACGAGGAATTATTCGTCGCGGGTTTGATATTAAAAAGTATAGACATGTAATGACACCCTAAAGCTCTCTTATCTTGGTATTTTTCTACTAAACTTTCCCAAACAGAAGAATAATTTTCGCCTGATGGAATGATGCCCGCAATTATTTTTAATGCGGAACCAGTCAATTTTCCTGTTAAATATTGAATTCTCTGAGAATCATTTAACGACTCGTTTGAATGTATATTAGCTTTAAACGATTCATAAAATATGGGCCAACTATCCATATTTCCATCAAACGAAGGAATGTTTATCGGCGGTAATTTGATCGGTGGAAAAGCACCTTTATTTTCGCACGAGTGCAAGTTTTGATGAGGCGAATTCTCACTGATACGGGAACGAACCCTCTGTATTCTAGTATAAACATCTTCAAATGCATTGAGAGGTTCGTAATTAGGTGTAAACTTAGGATTAACTTCAAAGCCTAGCTCATTCATGGAGTCTAGATTAGAAATGAATTCCTGACGTATGACCGCTAATGTTTCGGTCTCCGCCATAAATGATTCCGAGGAACGGAGATCTGCGGTGGATAAACTTATTTTCTTCGATAAGTCATTGAGACTAGTTAAACGCGCGAATATTGCATTGTTTTTAGCCTGTAATGTTGCTATTTTAGCTGCCATGGTGAGCAAATGATGCGTAGGTAGGAAAAGATAGTTAAATAAGTAACTTTACCAAGGTTAGGTAGGTACCTACTAAGCGGCCAGAGAGCGGTTATGATTATGTGGGTATACACTAGCGAGACGTATATTATGCCTACTAATACGGATATAAGTTTGTCTAGATAGGTAAATACCTGAATATTCGAGTAAATACACGTAGGTAGGTTTAACTAAGTAAGTATGGTAGGTAGAATACGACGTAAGCTAGGTAAGTAGGTATAGGTACTTTTGTAGCGGTAAAATTCTACGTTTTCTATCACGATTGGCGTGTGAAAACAACAGAATAAGTAAGTATTTAGATAAACTGGCTTGAGTAACTACCTAAATAGCGAAATAGAACAATTTAGTACCTAATATTATTTTGCGGCGCGGGAGATCGACACGTGTAGGTAAATAAAAAATGGCGGTTAGATTACGTACTAAGCTATCGGAACTTAGCACCTAAGCGGTATGAAATAAGCGGTTTGAATACGTGTAAACTATCAGAGTTAACACCAATTAGGATGAGAACGCGAAAGGGAGGTTATCCGGTTCGAACGGACCAAAAATGGTCAGAAATTATTTCTAACCTAGCGGGGTGGTGTGGACTGTAATTTGCGTAGCGGGTGGAGCGGGAGAAAGATGAGGATGTTCATGCACTCACCAGTCTTCGGAGCTTGCTTCCTGTGACCTTGCTTCTAATTCTCACTTTGGTTTGTTTTAACTGCCGGCCGGCTATGTTTACACTAGAATTGAGCACTCAGAACAGAACAGTTTAACGATGTAATAGTCAAGACGCGCGCGCAGCGATGGTCACAGACTCGCACTGAGTTCTTTTTTCTTCTTCCTTTTTAAAGGTGCGTTGTTGGCGCTGCAGTCGCACGGTGACGGCGAGCTCTGTCCTTTTCTCGCTCGGCGTTTGGTGGTGCGTGTGAGTGGGAGAAGGACAGGAAGGGATACAAATTCCACAGAGAGAGTGTGAATTTAAATTTATAGCCAAACGGCGTAAACAGGTATTAAATTATTTTTCATTATTTACTAAGTTGATTGTATTAATATAAATGTGCTAGCGGATAATGCCCTCCACGGATTTGTAGAAACGGGTTTTTTGAACTTCGGGACAGTTTATTTATAATATTTGTTTGTTATTGTCAACAAAGTTCACACATGTCATCGCTAATTTGATTGGCTAAGTATGCTTATTGCTCGTGCTAATGTTTATTTTTTTAAGTTTTATTGATCCTTTGAAAATGTAGACTGACTCAATACCATCACCCATCATCCCCGGAGGGTTAGGTAGGTTGGCGCAGTGGCGGACCGACCGACTGCTGCGTTGGGTGTCGCGGGTTCGATCACCGCACGGAACAACTATTTTTATGGCCTACAGATAGATGTTCCGGGTCTGGGTGTTTGTGTATGTGACTAAATGTTTGTAAACGCACCCACGATACAGGATTAATTCCTAGCGTGTGGTACCGTTTTAAAAACTTTTTTTCCAAAAAAAAACAATCGCCACCACTAACACCAAAAAGTGAAAAATAAACTTCAGAAGAAAAATCAGCTTCTGAAGTCCTTGACATTTGTTTGATTTCGCTTTTTTGCCACCGACTTCAGAAGCTGCTTTTTGTTTTTCAGAAAAACATTTTTAAGGGACCAAATGGCAGCTATTCCGCATCAAACTAAAAAAGAATCACGTTAATCGGATCATAATTCTCAGCGTAATCGGTGTACATACATAAAAAAATACCAATCGAATTGAGAACTTCCTCCTTTTTGGGAAGTCGGTTAAATTTAATTTTTATTTTTTTTTTATTTTTTTTTAGTTTCGGTTATATAACTACCCACATTTCTCCAGTAATGTGTAAGTCCCATGTGATAGTGATAGTCATCAATCTGTCACAAATTCTGCTACTGAGACATTCCTGATTGAAAAACACAATAAAATCGACCTGGGAATTGAACCCGAGAGACATTTGCGACTTCTAACACCAACGACCCAGTTAAAAATGTTTTTGTTGCCAGATTAACACTTTGACCGCAGAATTCAATGACTTTGAAGACTTGACCATTTAAGGAAAAATATTTCCCTAAGTATTTGATTATCACATGTGGTTTTACAAGTTTGCCTCCATTAATTTTTGATATTCGTTCTAATTAGAGCTTAGATTATTATAGTTTCATTGAACCACGAGTTTATTTAGGTACTTAGGTTCAGATACCAGCACACCAGCAAGTTCTACAATCTGTCTTATTTCTTTAATAGCTTTTCAACTTTATCTTACAAAACACGTGAAACACTAGAGTATTCTTCGGGAAATCGCCAATCGGTTGGTTGACTCTTCACGTAAGCCAATAACTTAAAAAAAAGTATAGAATCGAGAACCTCCTCCTTTTTGAAAATCGGTTAAAAATAATTATATATACTTATTTTTTGGCCAAAGAATCAGCATTGCTATCCAATGTGGCAAAGCTGCCAGACTTCTGGGCACTTTTCCTGTTGACAGCGCTGTTGACAAATTTTTGGGGTTCCGTAGTCAACAAGGAACCCTTATAGTTTTACCATGTCCGTCTGTCTGTCCGTCTGTCCGCACTTTAGCTCAAAGACGCTTAGTACTAGAAAACTGTAATTTGGCAGGAACAGATAAGTTAAGTCGACAAAGGGTAAAATAAAAAAATAAAAGATTGGGTGCCTTCAGTACACTTCAAAGAGGGGATGATTTTTTTCTCGCAAAGCCCTTGATCTTGAAGAGGTCTTTAAAAATATTGCGAGCTTGTACAAAATAAGGTTCTATGCACTTAAAATCTTATTTTGATGACTTAAAACTTAAAACAGTGTTTGTTTTATTCTCAACAAATGCACGAACTCTGGGGCATGACTTGAAGTTCACTTGTGTATAAGTTGAACGAACTGAAAAATATTGACGGTGTTATTTACTTTGGGAACGAAGATACAAATGCATATTTCTACCAAAGACATACAAATTGCTTAAATAAATACTAGGCTTTAGCCATTTTACCTAGGTATTATTTATTTAGGCACCAGTTCAAATGTTTGCAAAACTACCTACGGGCAGGTAGGTATATGCAATTGAGTACTTGAGTACTGTTAAAAAATCACGAAAATGTTATGTTATTTCAAAGGACTAACAGAAATAACACGATGTGTGAAAAAAGTAATAATATCGATAAAAAAAATGGAGTAATTACCTACATGCTTTAGAAGTTTTTGGTGGGGGCACTTTCTATCCTTGTCGCGCGAAACGGCCATTTGTACTACGTAACCGTGACGTAACTATGGCGGTATGAAATATGACGTCACGTTTCTATAGCGCTGTCTCTGTCTAACGCGTCATTTAAAATCAGTTAAAACTAAGCCGTTTTCTGATGGTTTTTTTTTTCACACATCGTGTTATTTCTGTTAGTTCTTTGAAATAACATAACATTTTCGTGAATTTAAACAGTAGTCAAATAGGTAGCCAATTTGTCATTTTATTCAATTTTGAATAGGAGTTTTGAAGACGTATTTTCTCAAAAACAAGGTTTACCTTGTCTATCTACTCGACATCACGGAAATTGGTTGCTAAATCGAATATAGTTAGTTTAACATAACATTAACATAATCACGCCCGTAATTGTCCAAGGTTTAGGCAGAGGTGTTTCCATAGTACACCATCATTTCGCCAGTTATTTTTAAGTCCCATGTAATAGGACTAGGAGGCGAGCTGATTGCCATCAACCATAAATCTAGACAGACTCCGTGGGTGTAACTGAGAAATTTCTGATGGAAAAACCCAAATAACACTTTGCCTTTTTTTTTTTTGGGGTGGGAAATCATCAAATAACCCCTCCCGCTCTTCGGCAGAGCGAAAGGGAGTGTCATACTTCTACTGACTAAAAACCACCCATGTTCCTTCTTAACCCTTTATGTCGAGGCCGCGGTATCTCTTGCGAACAACTCGCAGCCCCGACGGGAATAACACTTTGCCTGATCTGGGAATCGTACCCATGGCAGGGCCTCGAATCATGCATAGCAGTCGCGCTTGCAATCACTAGACCAACGAGGCAGAAGTAAGTTTAGTAATTGTAACACTTAAGTGTACTTAAAAGTGTATAATTTAAAAACGCTATGATAAGGCCATGTTGACCTATATATTCAAGTCAGTAGCACCCAAGTATTATCTATGGCAAACAAATCACGTAAAATACCTTCCGATTTCATCAGCCGAGTCTGGTCCTTAGTATGTTAGGGCCGGCCAACTATCTAACCATAGCGGAGCTAGAATTTAATTATTACTAAGCAGTTCATGTTTTGAGCGCAACCGTAAACCGTGATTTTTAACATCGATTTTTTTTTAAAACAGGTTTTAAATATTATATTCTAACCTTAATCTAAATAACCCCATGACCCGCGTGCCATTCAAGTGATTCAAGGCACCCATTATCAGTACAATTGTTTTAAACACTTAACATTGAATCCTGCATGAATTACTAAAACATGTATTTTCACACAAAAAGTCGTTTTCTAGCAATGTTTTTTACGCAGTAGTTTGTTATACAGGCTTGGTTGACGGTTTCTTGAATGGTCCGTTTGCCCGTCGAGGCTGCGGGTTGTTCGCAAGAGATACCACGGTTTCGACATGAAGGGCTAAGAAGGAACATGGGTGGTTTTTAGTTAGTAGAAGTCTGACACTCCCTTTCGCTCTGCCCAAGAGCAGGAGGGGTTATTTGATGATTTTCCACCCGCCAAGAAAAATAAAAGAGTTCGTTTCCGTTATTGAAAACATCAACGCTTGACGACCCTAAAAAATGTAAGTCTTACCCCGTGGGGAACGGAACGCCTTTAAACGACGATAACTGGGCAAAACTTCAGACTACGAGATACTAATTGCTACTACTTACATCTGGGAAACGACTGCTTGACACACACTTTATTACATTTAACCTGTCTACCTTCAAAACAAGAGTGAACAGGCATCTTCTGGACACGCTCGTTCCATCATAGACCTCATCCATCGCTTCCCATTAGGCATCATCGAGGCCAAGAGCAGGCCCATTTCTTCATCAGCCTATAATGTTCCCACTGCAGGCACTCAGGCCTCCTCTCTAGGCGAGGGATGGGCTATAATCCACCACGTGTGCCCAGTGCGGGTTGGTAGATGTCACATGTCTTCGAATTTTTTGGTTTTAAGACATGCCGGTTTCCTCACGATGTTTTCCTTCACCGTTTTGAGAGCAGAGGTGATGAAATAAATTACACAAAGTAATGCGCTTTGGTAGTGCTTGGCGGTGAGTATAGTCATGAGGAAGTATTTAAATCAAGTGGATTTAATACTGATAACTTTTGTGATAGCACGAACAGCCTATTACAAACTTTTTTCCTTTTAACAGACCCCTTGATTAAACGGGTTCCCTACGTTACTTCGAAACACTATTATGCGAAAATTACAAAAAAACGCCAAGCCAAAAAGAAGGTATTTTTGTGTTTGCTAACTATTTTCGAAGTAACGTTACATAGAACAAACAAACGTTGGTGAAACAAAAGTCGATGTAAGGTTTACGGTGTAAAGAAACATCGACCAAAAAAGGCGTAGACCAAACATAACGCAGTATGAAGGTTTCGGTGTATAGTTTTCGGTGAAACAATTTTCGCATAATAGTGTTTCGAAGTAACGTAGGGAACCCGATTAAACTAGTTGTCAGACATTCCGCATCTGAATACCTGTAACGACTGTCAAATATCTACAACTGATAGCCGGGATCAACTTAACATAGTCACCCATCTTCGAACCGACCTCGGTTACCACTGCTTAACCTCATAGATATTTGTACTGTAGTATGTATTTATTTATCTCGTCATCCCTTCCATGGGGGTGAGCAGACTTCAACCCCGGACGCCGTTACTCCGGAACTGCCGGCCGATAAGCATCAGTGTCTACGAATAGAGTGGACCGATAGAGTGGTCTCTCGAGCCGGTGGAGTCCGGTTTAGGTCGCGTACCATATTGTGAGATACTGCTTGACCTCCTTACCCGGGTGAGGACCGGGATATAAGAGGAAGCGAGGCGGTCGACAATCGTTTATAAGGAACGAGATCCGTGGATGGGAGTCGATCGGGTAAAATGCAGCCCTGCAATCGTGCATTTTGAATCACTCTAAACTTTCTAGAGGATTTTGGGCATAGAACTGATAGATGATGGCTACTTGCCATGATCATTGATACTGTGAGAGAAGAACAAAAGATGCCAGGAGGTGGACAAAAGCAAGAGGTGCAAGTTATAGATTTGTTGTAAATTATGAGTTTCTGTGTTCTCTCTCATGCTCAGCAGTAGCGATTGATGACAAGACACGGTTATGTATGACGTCATAAAGTTACTGTGAGGGCAAGATGCAGAGAGCCTTATAAACCAGACTAGGTTGCAATAACTTAGATAGAGCATCTGGGTAAACGCTCTCGTTATATTTACATATTGTTCTCTGGATTCTGGATTAAAAAATAAAATTGTTAACTGCAGTATTTTTATCAAATTTCATTTTGAAAATGCTCCGAATTTGAACTCTGAACCATAACTACTGATTGGATTTATTCACACTGCTGTAGGTAAAATCTTGAGGTTATTACTCTCAAAATATTTTAAATTAAATTAACCGCTACCGCCCGTAACAAAAACCACACGACTGCATCTTCAACGAGCCGAGACTTTGTCCCCCAGGACATTACTAGAAGGAGACAGCGACACAAACAACAAAACATCGACACTAGAGCTTCACACAATCGTAAACTAAAGGAAAACACAATAAGAAACAGTGAAAGCGTTGATTTATTACACGTAGGAGTATCACGCGAGTCCATTGTCCACGCCACGACCTCCGGGCTGGCGATACCACGAACAATACTCCGATAAACGTAGAAAAAACTGTCCACGGAACACCCCCAGTGCGAACAAGCGCGCACGCACATATATTAATCCCAGAGTTTTTTCACGCGTGTCAGTCGCGCTCCGCCCGCCGCAGCAACCGCCCGCATGCGGCTCGATCTGCTCCACTATTTCAATTGTCTCCGACGCAGAAATTTACCGCCATGGGTAAATTAATGAGTGTGATCGTGTTTGTTCTAGTCAGTAATTTTTTAAGTTTAGAGGGAGAGTTGTTGGGTAGCTGTGCGAATTGCGCTAATGGGGACCTGAGTGTGACGGAGTTGACTCAGGCGCGTATCGAGTTCGTGAAGCAACAGATCCTGAAGAAGCTTCGGCTGAGTAAGAAGCCGGCTGTGGCGCTGCCGGTGAACAGTCTGCCCATGCCAGTGGCGCAGGGCCAGACCCTGAGTGAGGGCACCAGCAAGCCACCAGAGTTCGACGACTATTATGGCAGAACTGAGCAGAAGATTATTTTTCCAGTTGAAGGTAAGCGTTCGTTCAGTGTTCAGTATGAGAAGAGAATAAGAAAGAGGAGAATAAGAAAAGGCAAACTTCGATAGCTTTACACTATCATATTAATAGAATAACTAGAGCTACTTCCCACCTGTTGCCAGTACAGATTGTTAACCGACTCCAAAAAGGTGGAAGTTCTCAATACGATTGGTAGTTTTTTTAATGTATGTACAATTGTACATCGATTACGCTGAGATTTGGTCCCATAAAAATTTAACATAGTTTGGCCCAGTAGTTTTCATTATATGAACATTTTTTTAAATACATTTTATTTCCTGTCAAACCCTTATTTTTATATTTGGGAAGCATAAATCTTGTTTTTGACTTATTGCAAAAATCTTCATCTTTGAATACTATACTCATATAAAGAGGTATTTGTTTGTAAATATATTGTATTTATAGGGGGTAATCTTCGGAATTAGAGATCCGACTTCGAAAAAATTTACACTAACAGGAAACTACATTATGTCAGAGTCTATAGACATATTAAACGTTTACGTGCGAGCAAAACCGCGAGCAATAACCAGTTACTTTTACTTAAAAAAAAACTATGATAGGAGAAAATTTAATCTTTTTTGCAAACCTATACATTTGTTAAACCTTAATAGGTGCTAATTTTTGCAATCATAAGACTTGATACATTAATTAGTATCCTTTAAGTCTGAGGTGGTATTTTGTAGAAATGTATAAAATTCAATGTGGTTTTGTTAAAACCAAAAGGCTTTTAATCACGTTTCCAATGGTTCCGAGCAATTTAAAAATAGTAATCACCGTTGAATATGTTTAGCAATAATACCGTGGTCTCAAGTTCAAACCCAATACACGCACCTCCTTTTCACTAGCCCCATGATAAAGAATAGCTCGTTGAACATAAACAAGTCTTCATCATCAGCCTTTAGTGTTCCCACTGCAGGGACACTGGCCTCCCGTCGGGACTGCGGGTTGTTCGCAAGAGATCCCGCGGCCTCGACATAAGGGGCTAAGAAGGAACATTGGCGGTTTTAGTCAGTAGAAGTCTGACACTCCCTTCCGTTCTGCCCAAAAGCGGGAGGGGTTATTTGATGATTTCCCAACAATCCAAAAAAAAAAGGGACTATGGCCTCCTCTAGGGGAGGGATGGGCTATAATCCACCACTCGGGCCCAGTGCGGGTTGGTAGATGTCACATGTCTTCCAATTTTTTAGTTCTAAAACATTCCTCACATTTTCCTACACAGTTTTGAGAGCAGTGGTGATGAAATAAATTGCACAAAGAAATGCGCCTGCCTGGGTTCGAACCCACGACTTCGTGTTCGATACATACAAACAAGTCATCAATAAGACTAAATCTGGAGTTATTCCTTCTCTTTTAATTCTGTCGTTACTTTCTGTAATCTTTACACCCCTGAACTAATTAACTTCTTACCTAATTAAGTTATTATAAAAACCGTAGCTCTTAAAAAGATGATGTAACAATCGCAAACATTTACCTAGCCTAGCAGGTTAACTGTGCTGGGGCAGGAATCGAACTTTGTACTCGGCGCAGCACGGCATGGCAGCATGCTAGTACAGTGTGTTAAGGTCATCTATTCTAGTTTCTGTTGATTTTGCTAAAAATTGAATTGTGACTGTTAGATGTAAGTAAGTAATACAGTCCGTGCGATATGAATTAACAGGTTTTTTCACAAAGATTAGCGATTCAAAATTCGAAATAATAACAACGGTTTTTTGTTTTGCTAACGGCAATTTTGAAGTTGAAGGACCTCGTCATACATTTCGCCGCTTATGTTTAAGTCAGGTTCAGTGTCAGTTCAGTGCAGGAGTCTGGTTCTTCTAACCAAACAGACATGTGTTGCTGGGGAGTTTGTTCCGCCATTTCTTCTTTCCAGCAAAAACACTAGGAAGTGTCGAAGGGTGGGCGTTTTGGGGGACTGTCACTTGTAAATAAGTAAAGTAAAGTAAATTTTGACGTTCGAAAACTGCTGATAATCAGCCTAGTTTGAATAAATTACTTTTGATTTTGATTTTTGATTTCACATGTAATAGGGGGCGAGCCTATTGCCATCAACCGGACACAAATCCAGACTCCGTGGCTGCTGCTTAGAAATTCCTAATGGAAAAACTTAATAACTTTGACTGAAACAGGAAACGAGCCCATGATTTCTTGCTCAGCAGTCGGGCTTGCGACCACAAGACCAACGAGGCAATTCTTATGTAATAAAGTTTTAATTTAATCTTCATAACTTAGGCAACGACACAACTGTTCCGAATGAATCACTGATATAATAACACAATATTCTAATAATATATTTCACGCACAAGTTATTAATAGAACAATTGTATTGATATGCTAATTATAACAATTATTAGTTAATCTGTGATGACGTACGCAAATAGTTTAATAGGTATCTGACGCCACGTCAGACGTCAGACGTCACTATAGCAGCTGCTACGTTAGTCGTCTGCAAAACGTCATGCAGATATATTTCACGCCTCCATTCATGATAAACCATTTCTAAATAATTACAATCATATGTTAGGTTCAATCTATCATGGTTACTTTTCAATGACCAATTAAACTGTCAGAGATAATTCAACATATTTAAAAAAAAAACAACTTACTTACCATGATTTCAAGAAGATCTAGAAAAAAATTTGAAAGCGACTTTCAACGAGACTGAGTTTCAGCTCTATCAGGAATTTTTCAGTAGCAGCGGAGTTTGGATTATGTACCCTGTTGATGCCAATATTACGTGGGAGACAAGTCAACCTTGTCAAGCCAATACACATTTTTTTACTTTTCCAATATCAATAAATATATTATTATTATATAGGGTGTAAAAGTACCTTAACGCAAACGAGGGGCACCTGTTCTCCCCACCACTGCGATAATTTTTTGTTCTAAACCCCATGGTCTAGAACAAAAAATGATCGCAGTGGAACCTTCTTCTTTTCTTTCGAGGGGAACCTTCTAGAAAAAAAAGAGAAAAATTTGGAACTTTGACCCCCCAATATCTCCGTAGATATTGGGGGGTCAAAGTTCCAAATTTTTCACAGCTGCTTTTTTATAAATACTAGTTATCCGGATTATAACTTTACTTAAATTACCTCCATGACCCGTTAACTATTCAAAGCATCCACTAGCACAATGTTTTAACATTGTTACATTGAGTTTTACCGTAAAATGTGATTTTTGACACAAAAAGTCATTTCCCAGCAATTTTTTTGCGTAGGGGTACTTAGTTTGATGTACAGAATGTGGTTGACGGCTGTGTGATGGGTTGATACACCCTGTATAGCTCGTAATATCGTGTCTTGCTTGAGTGTCCTCTTGTCTGTTCTCTACAGTAAATGATGGACGCTACGGAAATCGCTAAACTAACTAACTCTTTCGTTTTATAAATTGTCTTGCAATGATCTATGTAACTTGTGATTTAAAACTATTCAGTGAAACTACTCGTATTAATTGCTTTTATTGTGTTAGCGTAAAATTATAATTTTGGCATGCCTTTTGGTAAAATATGACTGAACCTGCCTCTTGTTTGTTTATATCACCATGTACTGTACCCATATTTTAAACACTTACTTACTTACTTACTAATAGCTCAGTTTTGGGTTGACACAATTTAGATTGCTGTCGACACGTTAAGAAGATAAAAATATATATTATAAAACTACACAAAAAGTCACGTTGAAACAAGAACCGATATAATCAGAGTGAATAAACAAAATGCCAACTATAGAGGGGTGTTATGCCTACACGGGAAACAAAAACATGTGAATATAACAATTATCTCGTGAGATAAAGCGCGATCCTGACCCATATATCGGCGATATATACAAATATTTACTACTTTGTAGTAACAGAGGTAGATAGTTGGCATTTTGTGATGATTCAATGAGAATTAAGACGCAGTTAGTGTAACTACAATGAATTGACAAAAAAATATTTAGTTTGATCTTTCTTCAAACTAAATATTTGGCCGACGCCTGTCGAGGCTGCGGGTTGTTCGCAAGGGATACCGCGGCCTCGACATGAAGGGCGAAGAAGGAACATGGGTGGTTTTTAGTCAGTAGAAGTCTGACACTCCCTTTCGCTCTGCCCAAGAGCGGGAGGGGTTATTTGATGATTTCCCACCCCCCAAAAAAAAAAAAGGGCCTCTGGCATGGTTTGACGACCGCCATTTGGCGGCCTGGACCACCGGCTTCTTTATACCTACGTGCCTTCCGAAGCACTTATCATCTTTTTATCAGACTATCAGGTGATTCAAGTCTGTAATGTCCTAGCCAAACTGAAAATAACTTTACAAAGTGAGCTGGGAAGCTCTCTTTGTAAATGTGAATCGAACCCACGACGGTCGGGTCACAAGGCAAACGCCTAAACCACGGAGGCTTCGGTTAGTGGCTAACCTGGTGTACAAGTTATTATGCCTCTGATTTGGCTTTATATGCCGTCGAGGAATATCACTGCAGCTTGCTGGCTTAGTCTGATGACAGCCTGACTTAACTTATCTTAACGTAGCTTCCAGCTAGTTTAGTTATTTAAAGTTTTTACAACGGTGGAGTTAAGGCGAAAACTTCAATTCTGAAATCAATATCTCCATGATCAGCTAGTAGACAAAATCTACTACTCTAAGACATTTTATCAGACAAATCACTGCTCCAATAAATACAATCTTTCTCAGTCATGATGCCTTCAGTAGCCCACTAATATGTACGGTCTACCTATATTCCTTCAGTTCCTTTTTCTCATTTCTATGTGAAAAAGTTTGTGGTGAAGCAGTGTTTTACCAATAGTGTCAAATCGCATTCCTCAATTTCCTCACAACGCAATATAATAATTATGGAATAATAATATGTGAATGTATTAGTCACAGTTTCATAATTGTCCGTGTACTATGACCTGAAGTAATTAGCCGCATGTGTGGCTTCCTACTTTCATGATAAGATACGCGCTGACAGAGAAACTAGATTAATGAATTATGGCTGCTGGTTACATAATTACATTTCATCATCTGCCTAGCCTTTTCCCAACCATGTTAGGGTCGGCTTACAGTCTAACCGGATGCAGCTGAATACCAGTATTTTACATGGAGCGACTGCCTATCTGACCTCCACAACCCAGTTAAAACTAGATAATACGATACTCTTTGGTAAGACTGGATGTCAGAATTTCAGGTCACTGACTACCTGTAACGACTGCCAAAGATCTATATATGGCAGCCGGGACCAACAGCTTAACGTGCTTTCCGAGGCACGGAGGAAACTCGGTATGTCGGGCGTTCACCCATCCACAGACCGACCTATGCAAGCACAGCTTTACCTAAAGATCGACCCGAGTGTCAGTTCTTATTAAGCCACGAGCTCCTTAGTTACATAATTACAGTTAATTACATGAAAGGCACAAACCGTGCTTGCCGAGGTTAGTTCGTAGATGGTGGACCATCATTTTCACCTTGACTCCTAATATCTCCGTAACTAGAAAGTCCCCAGGTACGGTCCAGCACAAAAAAATATCACTATGACAGGGAGAACAAGTAAGAGATACCGCGGCCTCGACACCGAAAACCACCCATGGGTGGTTTTTAGTCAGTAGAACTCTGACACTGATTCCGCTCTGCCCAAGAGCGGGACCTTATTTGATGAGTTCCCAACTCCCAAAAAATAAAAAAAGGGAGAACTTCAAAATATCTTTCCGCTTCGTTAAGGATAGTTTTACACCCTTAATTTAGACAGCGGTTAGTGTTTGTGAATAGGAATACATAGTATGCTACGTAGGCAGGTTGAGAATCTACTGAGGAGGAGATTCATAAATGACTGTGCCCTGGAGTGTAAATGTGGTGCTGTTCCACAGACAATGTGACATTTAATATCGTGTCCTGCGTGTCCTGTTGTTTGTTCACTACAGAAAGGAAAGAAAGAAAGAAAGAAAGAAAAAAGAAAGAAAAAAAGAAAAGAAAGAAAGAAAAAAAAAAAAGAAAAAAAAAAAAACAGAAAGCCCAAAACTAGTAGCTCAGTTCTGGGCCGACACAATTTATATTACCATCGACACGCTAAGAAGAAGAGCGTTTTACTCTATGATTTCTGGAAGCTCAGTATTTTTCCACTAATTAAAATAAAAATGTGACACGGAACTAAATTTTAATTAATTATATCTTAGTAGAACGGGGGAGGTAATAAAAAACTGTTAGTTTGACCCCTGGACCGTGGCAATTAAACTAATTTAATTTGAGAGATATCACAAGTCGTGTTACTAGTGATAAACCCTACAATAGAGAGGCCATTCATCGGGTCGGTATTATAATTGGAAGAGCTTTATTTTTGAGGCGTAAAAACCGATTATTATTGTGTCTGGTAAAATACTTACACAATAGGGATGTTTACTAACGAAAAAATGTGATTGTAATAAGTCCGTCTGTTAAATTGTCGAAAAATATTGGAAACGTATTTTTTGTTTTATCAAATCAATAAAAATTGACGAATATAAAACGCGTCAAAGAGTTGGTCTCGTGACGTCACTCACCGGTAAAAAATGTCATACTAATGTCTTAGAATTATGACGTCACACGAGTTTTCAAAGCACTGTATCGTCTTCATTGTTTGTTTACGTGAAAAAAGAAAAAAAACGTGTCTAATATTTTTTGAAAATCTATCTGACGGGTTAATTAGATTTTTTTAGTTAACTACCCTATTATTATTATGAGCCTGTTGTGTCCCACTGCAGGGCAAAGGCTTCCCTTCCTACTTTCCATTTAACTCTGTTTAGGATTGTTTAGGCCCAATCCTTTTAAAAAGAGTCCACCTCGTCATGCTATCTCTTTCTGGACCTGCCGCATTGCCTGGTTCTGTTGTTCGGAAACCAATCTGAAGCCACTTAATTGGGCCAATTTTGATTCGGCAGATGTTGCCTGCCCAGTTTCATTTTAATTTGGCTACCTACACAATAGACATGAATTAACCATTAAATCTCGGACTTACTCTAAGACAAAGAAAACAATCGCAATCAATTTTCGCGATCGAAAACTGTCGCAAAATTTTATTATTTGTACACTGCAGTGTGCGTAGCAATCGTAGACCAAGTCGGCGGTCTCGTAGCGGCCGTAGCAAGCGCTACAGTGATAACGTAGTAACATGATTGTTAAGATATTTTTGTATAATAAAAACTCATCATCATCATCATCTTCACGCCCCTGTCTCATTCTGCTTGGGGTCGGCGCAACACGTTGTCTTCTTCCATCCTCCCTTGTCAGATGCCACGCCGTCATTTACTTCTTTCTCCTTCATATAATTCCTTATGCAATCATCATCTTCCTGCGTTTATTCCATGTCATTTGGGGTCGGCGCAACACGTTTTTTTCTACCATTCTGCCCTATCAGTCGTCACGTAAAGTCACGTTATCATTTATTCCTCATGCAATCCATCCATATTTTCTTTGGTGTTCCTCTCCCTTTCTGCCCCTCAACATTAATATCCGTCACTTATTCATCACAAAAGGTACGTTGCTTACCTACTAAGTAACTTACAAGGAAACTCTATTAATTTAAACTGTTATACTACACCACGAACTATTAGTAAACTAAAAACATCCCGTTTTATCTATTAAGCACCTATTCTTTACGACGTCGATGATCACGCGCCCCGCGGGTGTGACTCGCGATAAACATGACCTCTTGGGTGTAACCGGTCGGTTATATACTGTACCTATGTACAGTATTATATACATAGGTGCTAGTTGCAAGAGCGACGGTAATTAAGAAAATTATAAGTTTGTTAGACGAATAGATCTTTGCAAAATTCGCCTTTGGAATGATACCTACTTAAAAACTATATTGTTTAGTTTACTGTCCATCCAAAAAACTGAAGAAACTATGAGAAACCCCGTTCAACATAATGGCTTCTAAAAATAGCGAGAATGATTGGTTAAAAGATAATAAACAAATAATAATGTAAAGTTCGTTTATAACTTAATAACTGCGCATTTTTGTTTGTTTATTTGTTAATGAGAACGTTTTCAAGCCAATTAAGTTAATTAAAGAGATAACTGTATTTCTTAGAATAATGAATACGATTATGTCTAACTTGCATTGTTGCAATTGTATTTGTAATCGCAAATCTATAAATAACTAGCAGCACTACAAAAAAATAAGAAAAAGTAAAATAAAATTTCCCATTCAAAACTAAGGTAAAATGGTTCAATTCTTATTAAAACCAATCATAAATACGAGCTTATTAAAATTAATGAGTTTTAAGTAGGTAGCGTATTAATTCTATATACCAATTAATATTGTTTACCCCGTAAAGAAAAAAACTGATTGATAAAAAGGTACTTCTAAATAAATACATTAATTATAGGTAGTTTAATTAAGATCATTTGGCTACTGCGTTTCATGAATCTAGAACAATATTTACTAAGATTTTTTATCTTAAAACGAAAATTCTGTTTTTTGTCAACAAGGAAGTTTAAAGATCATCTGTTATTGGGTTTCGGTTACTCGTGATATTTGTAGGTACTTACAAAAGCAACCTAATTATAAACAGCCCCATGATTGTGTTAAATTATACCTGATACACACATAGAGGGATCGCATCCGGAACGAGGTGATCCGACAGAGAACCCGGAAGGAATATGAATTGCGTTAAAAAGCGTAAAATGGTCCTTTCATAATAGTAACTGGCGTCTGGGACCATTTAGAAAAATAGATCATAATAGGAAAATAATATGAATTGCGTTAAAATTCGTAAAATGGTCACAGACGCAGTTAACTACATATTATGAAAGTTCAGAAGTTCAAAAGTTCGTAGAACCATAGCAAGCTGCACCGAGAGGAAGAAGCTACAAGCTGACTTACGCCACCCAATGCACAGTCACGCCCCAGTGCCCCAGAGGCTGAAGAGCCGCAAAAGTTATTTTGGGTGCGTTAAACCAGCTAGTCCAGCGAATAGAAATGCCTCCTCTGAGATGGGAACACTGGCGGGAGCTGCTTAAGCCCCCTGATGGCTTCATCAAGCCGTCTGAAAGCCTTCCACCTGGACATGCTTTGCCGTGGGCGACTTGGAAATCTCTAAATAGACTCCGAGCCCAGGGCGGCCGTAGCAAAGACAATCTCTTTAGATGTGGGTTCATTGACGGCTCAGACCTCAAGTGTGTATGCGGCGTATCTCCACAGATAATATCCCACCTTCCATCTTGCGCTGTATGCCCTGACACCTGCACGCTTGACGACCTTATGACTGCATCAGCGAGTGGAGTCCACATAGCTGAATTTTGGGCCAAAACGATTTAATCGAACAGAAATTTGCCACCGATACGCTAAGAAGAAGATTATGAAAGGTTCATTTTACACTTTTTAAAGCAATTGATATTCTGATCTGCTAAAGTGGCCAGTTTAGACCCCCAGACTTGTCGACATAGCTCACAGAATGAGGAAGCCGAAGTGGCAGTGGGCCGGTAATATTTTTTCAGGGTCATCCATCTTTCCTTTATTTTCTAGTGTTTCCAATATAATCTCAGAAAACGTTAACTAGTCAACGATTAAATACATTCTAAAATAATGTACGAAAGAGAAATTCCTATCCAAAGTGTTATGGGCAGGTGCGTAATAATAACACAGTTCATAATATAATTATGACCTTACATGAATCATGGACATGCTACATGCCAAGGCACTTGGTATTATTAAAATAATAGTTGCGCAAATTACGGAGCAACCAGAGACGGTATACTTAACTTAATTATGGGATTCTATTACTCTTTTGACTTAACCTGAACTAGCAACAAGAGCTGACTCGTAGTAATTTTGCAATTTGTAATAACTATGTAGTCGTAGTTAGACGAACGTAGATGTTGTCCAGTAATGACAGGTTCTATAGTTTTTAAATTATAGATGCTTCCTTTACAGTTATGACTGGAGGTATAGATATCTTTGAATGAAGAGTAGGAAGGGGTATCCTTCCTACTCTTCATTAAAAGATAGATATTGTATATTTTAGCCTAGCTATGAAAGTTCGAAAATTAAACGAGCAGTCACAAATCTTAAAAAAATATTTTCATAAAAATTATTAATCTACTGACAGACAACACACATTCTAAAATGTTGTGTTCAAGTAGCGACCAATAGGAAGGACTTTTGAAAATTAATTCTCGAAATAGTTGATAGGTAGTAAGTTAATAGTAGCTAAAAATAGTGTGTATTGTAATAGGCACAAAGTTTGTATTGAAATCCGAGCCTTGCTAAATTTATAAATCACAGCAATCCACTACGTTCAGAACACAAACTAATTGTTTCCAACTGTATTAATTACTAGATTGTGCCAGTGGCTTCGCCCGCGTAAATATACCGGGATAAGAAGTATCCTATGTGTTAATCCAGATTATAAACTACCTGTATTCTAAATTTCATCCACATCCGTTCGGTAGTTTTTGCGTGAAAGAGTAACAAACATCCATGCATCCATCCATCCATACATCCTCACAAATAGAGTCATCCTTATCTATACCTTCTTACCGGATGCGGACAATATCTTAAGATACATCGTTATGTCTTACTGCGTGTAGACTTTGGAATGCCTGATGAAAGTTTTGATTATTATTATTGTCTGAATCATCACTGTTTTCCTCTTAATTAAGAGGGGTATGTAAATACTGTTAATTTTGTTCTGAATTTTAGAAGTGTAGCTTTTATTCAGCCATACAAGAGGTTGTGACTCCAATTATAATTTAATGGTCATATTGTGGAATACAGATAGGTACTAGACTGCCATTCTTGTTTCACAACACACTTTTTTACTAGCCTAAAACTCTAGAACTGGGCGAAAACCTCTCCCTCCACCAGTTTGCCTGCCAGAGCTGCATTTTTTATGCTACATAATTAACTATTTTAAATTTAAGGATACGTCAATAAAGAGCAACAATCAATTGTGCTCTTCAAAGAAAGTCCTAACTTACATTGTAATATCTGTAGTTAAAGTATCATTTGTCTAATGAATCATCATACTGTTATAATTTAAATGTTTAATTTATCCCCAAACTTCAACATTCCTACAAATCTTCAGATTATTATTTCAGTTGTCTCAGTCACGTAATTCTTATCAACAAAAACAAAATTCCGGACAAAGCCAATGATTGATTCAATCACGAAAATGTGACCAATTATCTCAAATACAATAACTTTGTATAGAAATGATTAAACACAATTTTTCTTGTGAATTATTTAAAGAAGTATCGTGGGTAAAACGATTAAATACCTACACATGTTGTCTTGTTATCGCTTGGAGTGCCCCAAGGGTCGCTCCTTGGTCCAATTAACATAGGTCATGCAGACCGTGTATTTTAAGTACCTATCGTGTGTTTGAGATAATAATTCACTTGAGATTTGTTCTACAGGTAATTTATGTATTGGTTTGCTAATAATTTTTAGGTTGTTGTAGAGTACTTGGTATATTTGACCCCTAAGGTATGCAGTAACACGGATGTTATTGATGATAAAAATGCTGTGTTTGACCCCAACTGTTTATAAACAGATAAAACTAATAAAATTTAAGTTCAATTCTTGACAGAATGAGTGGGATGTAATGTTTTAAACATTTTCCTGCGGTTTCAATGTCCAAATGCCAAATTGTAACTAAAATCTGCCTCTTCCGGCATGAAAACGACATAGCAACATTAAGAAACTCTAATGTAGTAATAAACTTGAAAATAATGAAAAAAGTATGTTATTTTAAAATTGAATTAATTGATTTTATATTGAATATTGGAAATATTATAATATTTTCAATTGACCATTCAGATACGGTCATAATTATTCTGTAAACTACTGCGCATGTAATTGAAATTGTTAAATAACATCAGATGAGATTAGCTAATTGATTTTACATTATTTAATTTATAAATTTCTGTTATTTTAATTACGCTACTCATTTATTCCTCAACTTTCTGTTAATTTAGCTTAGCTTGACAAGTTACTGGATATTAATCGCAATATCAAAGTGTTATGTGGTTTTCCCGTCAGGAATTTCACAGTGACCGTAACTGACGAAATTTGGGTGTACTGGGTACACCTCTGCCTAACCCTTCGGGGATTACAGGCGTGAAAATGTTATGTAATGTTACGTCTTTCTCTAGTGTTGTGTTCCTGTATGTTACTACTTGCCTAACCAAGTTCTCTCTTCTTTCCAGGTGAATGTCTCACGTCTGGCCGGTATCCGTTCAAGTGTCTCCAGTTCGAGCTACCTCCTGATGTGGAGCCCGAAGAAGTCAGTGTGGTGGAGTTATGGTTCTATAAGGTACGTACTACATCTTCAAAATATCTCAAGACCAGGCTACACCTAACTATTTTGACGGCAGCTTCCAGTCTGACCAAATGATGTTATCGGTATTTTGCATAGAGCCTCAGCCTATCTGACCATCACAACTCAGTGACTGGATGAAAATATACTTTTTCAAGAAACACTCATCCAACAAAATAAAAAAATACTATGCCCTATAACTTAGTACCTACAATGTCTAACCAATTCACTTCTTTTCTCAGGAACGAGATCCACTAGACGAATACAACCAAACGTTCGTGATATCGGAAGCAGCTCACTGGGACAGCCAGCAGCAGTTCAAGAAGACGAAGCCTATTGCCATCAAAGAGACGGACATCGGGGAGGGTTGGGTCCGGGTCGAGCTGGCGTGGGCTGTGAGGGTGTGGCTAGAGGGACGGGAGAGGCTGCATACGTTGCATGTGGCGTGTAGAACGTGCCAGGTAAGGATCTCATATTTTTTCTACAGATATTGTCTTACTTAAATCATATTCTTCATGAAATTACTATCTTATATGTCTAGAAAGTGGTTACAAACTAGTATGTGTTTGGCTGCTTGAAGATGATTCTTAGTAGATAGAACCCATTATATCGTCCAGTCGCCTCTTTTTTTGGGGTGGTGTCAGAGTTTATAAAATAACGATATTGGCACATCGTAGTTAAGTGAAAGTTATGTAGGTACATTTTTTTTCTAAATCTTTTTCTAACAATAACTCCACGGAACTATGCTCTATAAGTTTGAAATAAAAACAAAATCTTACCTGACATTTTTCTATCCTCTAGCTACGCCGAGCGCCTCTCTCCTTCCATGAAAAACATCGGCCATTCTTGGTCCTACACACGAAGTACGCAGGCAAACGCCGCAGGGGCCGAGCCCTAGAGTGCGGAGACACCACCAGCGAGTGCTGCAGGGAACCCCTGTACGTCAGCTTCAAAGAACTGGGCTGGGATGACTGGATCATCAAGCCCGATGGCTATCATGCCTATTTCTGCAAGGGCTCTTGTGCGCCCATATCTGCGTTGACGAATACGGATAGCTATCATCATAATTTTATTAGAGTGAGTTTTACACTTTTACTTTTGTTTTATTTTGGTAGAATTTTGTTTAATGAAATGTTATAAACTGACATGGAACACCTTCTTTGAATGTATCAGAGTCAGACTGTCATTACTTTTCGTTTCGATTCCTGGTCAAAGGGTCGTCTTTTATTTTCGATTGATATCTAACAATTTCTTCTTTTTTACAGAAATACTTCTACACGGTATCAGAAAGGAAGGCAGAGTTCAAACCTTGCTGTGCTCCGACTACGTTCAGCTCTCTACAGCTACTTTACATGGACTCTACGAATACTGTGACGCAGAAGACTCTACCTAATATGGTGGTAGAGTCCTGTGGGTGTATGTGAGAGGCAGAGACACTAGCTAGAGACACTAGCATGTGAAAGGACTAAATAAAGATAGTGGTATATGAAATCTGCTCCTTGAAAGCACGTGTAGTGTAAATACAGATTCAATCAATATGGTTCTGTTTAACGTTGGCTTTCGATACTCTAACGGGTTGTTTTCATTGGAGATCAAAACCCAAATATTATAGTAGCGCATCCATGGCAAAAAATACACTTCAGCTGATTATTTAATCTTTATACTAAATTATATAATTGGTTTTGAACTAAAAACTGTTACGTTTTGCTAAAATGAATGTGTGGTTGCGCTGGGGCCTATTATTGGTCCATTTCTTTTCGGTCGTGATGCTAAGACATGAATAAGATCAAGTGTTTTTATAGTCTTTTTATATTATGACAGTAATTATTTGTGCGTGTAAGTATGTTAAAAGTTGAGCATTTTTGTGTTATGTGTTCTTTATAAGCAAAATGTGATATCGTATAAATGTTAGTGACTGAAGGAGCTAGTGACTAAATGAGGAATTTAAATAGTATTAAATGAATATGGAATTTTTATGAAGGTAGGTAACGCAAAAGAATTGATTTTGAAATAAGAAATTGTTTCGACAAGAAAGTTTTTATCAAATAACGATTGTAAAAGTCAAATGACCTCTTTTTGGTACATTTAAGTATTGCGTTATCTACCAGAATTCATTGAAGCCCTATTTCTATCATATCATTCCATTTCAATTAGTGATTTTTCTCATGTCTTTATTTATAATTTGTAGTCCTATAAATTAAATGGTTCCGCTTTTCTTTCACTGCCTCCTTCAGTAACGGTTTTAGTAATTAACGTCGTGATTGTAAGATTAATTATTATTTAACGATAACCAGTGCATTTATTTTATTTATAACTTTTATGTAACATGACATGCCATGTTTTCTAGTGTATTTGAATTTTAATATACTTACTTATCATTTCTATGATGAATTGCAAAACAGGCTCTTAGGCTTGAATGTCAAATATTTTTATTGATCTTTCCTTAGACTCAGTTACCTTGTCAAAAGTTCTGTATTTTGCTTTCCACGACTCAAGTATATTAAAGTTCGTATTATAAAATGAGATATTTACGTTAATTGTAATGTAAATGTTAAGTATGATAAATTATCAAACTTTTTGTAATATAGTTAGGATTTAGTTAAGTTAAGGATATATTTCTGTGAAGATTTTGTTCCTATAGTTTAAGTTAGTAAATTCAATTTGAGGCCAAAACTGCAAAATTCCACCATCATTTTTATTAACTATAAAGTTCTATTAAGATAACAGCAAACAATATTAAGGCAGCTACGAAAATTCTTGTTAATGTTTTAAATAGCAATCTGTTATATACTTTTGGTCTTTTTCATCAAAATAATATCATATAATATCTTACAAAAGTGTTCATTTCAATTACGGTGAAGCCGGAACGGGTCGCATAGCAGGCACTATCAGATTCTAGTGTCCGGAATTGCGTCCGTAGTTCCATACCAGTTTAACTCAACTTTTTTGAGAACTAAAAACACTACTTTATGGTTGTGTAAAAAAGAGTTTTTATAAAAATGTACTTAAATATTGTCGTGTCCCAGTTATTCATGATTTCGTCACAACGGTGTCTAAGTATTATAGTTTAAGACCAAATCAGAGAAAAGATATTGAGAAAAAATTTGAAAAATAAAATAAGTTTATTTTTTTTATCTGTCGTTTGATTCCTACCTTCTGAAGTTTCTTGACGGTGACAATGAGAGAATGACGGAGCCGAAAGGCACGTGTTCTTGTGTTTTGAACAAAACTATATTAATTAGTATCGGCCATGCAAGTGTTGGTAAGCCCCCACCAGGTGGACCGACGACATCGTGAGAGTCGCGGGCAACCGGTGGTTGCAAACGGCAGGTTGCCGTTCGTTGGCTTTCTATAGGGGAGGCCTTTATTCAACAGTGAACGTGTTCTGGCTGATGATGATGATGAAGTGGTAATTCTGTTTTTTGTACTCCTCCGCTAATCTTTTCTGATTCATTTTGTTGCGGGATCCAAGACAGTTAAATCGTTTCTCTCGGACTTCGTCGAGCTTCATTGTCTTGGCGCTTTTCTTGTGGTCGCCACTGTTGATTTTGGCTCACAGGAGTTACAGTGGTTTGGGAATAGTGTGGCGGGCTTGATGAAGATGATACCAAGTATTTAGGTACAAATCAAAATAAAACAAAGCAATTATTTAACGACACAGAACACATTTTTAATAGTTACAATAGCAACAGATCACAATACAAATGCATCTTCAAACTATACCATAAATACCCAGCGGAAGGGCACGGTCTATAAATTAATTCTTATTTCTAACATTCATTTTCGTTTTCACGTTGCAAGCCATCACTTTTTAAAATACTTTTTTATAACATCATTATTCTGTTCAGGTGAAGTAATTTGGAAGTGAAATTGACGATTTATTGTTTAATTGGTGAACACATTAAGCAATTGTAATAGAATTGTGCAAATTATTAAATTGTGGATCGAATAGTATAAGTATATATCTGTAAAATTGTCTAAAACAGACTTCTTATTTATTTAAACTTCTTGCACAAACGTGGTACATAGGCGGACTTAATGCCACAAGGCATTCTCTACCAGTCAACCTTAGGGTCAAATAGGACAACATTGTGGTAGAGTACAAAAATAAATAAATTAGGAGAATACTATTTTGTTAACATAACATAACATTTATTTATTTTCAGGCTACTTTGGCCCATAGATAAATACCTTACAGACTAACATACATCAATATACCTACATAAATCTCGGATCTTCTCGGATTTCATTCAAGTTTGATTTGAACTCAAACTCTACAAGGTGAAACATAATTATACGAGTAGTCTGCTTGTGGCCATTTTCACGCTAGATGGCGTTGAAGTCAACATTTTTAGTTTTTTTTTTGTAATTAGAAAATTAGTAACCAAATAACTTCACCCAAACAGAAATAAAACATAAATAAAGAGGGTGACCAGACAACACTCTCGATTTCTTGTATATCATTAATTAAATAATTATAAAAATCACAGAATTTGAGGATACAAGCATGTCCAAAAGTTATGGAGTCTACAACTAGTTCGCAACTGCTTACGATTGCTTTAAATACGATAGTCGATAACATCATCTCGGATACAATGCGAGTGTGAAGCTCCAACACCAGGATATGCCACACCTTTTCTCCAAGACTTGAATGAGGCAAACGACAGAGAGCTATCCAGGTTTGCTACGTACTGGTCGGACAAAATCTGAGTCATCGATTGAAGAAGAAGAATTATAATACTGAGTACACTAAGAATAGTGCTGTGTTTTTGTGATCGAAAAAGTTAGGAGAGGGGATTGATAATGTTAGTCGTGCTACAAACTAATGTGGTTCGGTATTCATAGGCACAGCCGAGCGGAATTAATCGATATAAACTAGTGTGAAGCACGCATTATGCATTGTCTTTTCTTGCCATTCATGTTCAAGACCCATTTATGATAAGGTATTTTGAAGGTCTATGAAGCTTAGAACCTTTTAGACTCCACGCTGAATTCAAAACTAAATGCCTTTTTTTTTTTTTGGGGGGGTGGGAAATCATCAAATAACCCCTCCCGCTCTTGGGCAGAGCGAAAGGGAGTGTCAGACTTCTACTGACTAAAAACCACCCATGTTCCTTCTTAGCCCTTCATGTCGAGGCCGCGGTATCTCTTGCGAACAACCCGCAGCCCCGACGGCAAAACTAAATGCCTCAAGTTTGCAAAACAACCCTAATTAATTGGATTACAATTTGACAGTAAAAATGTTGACCTTATATCATGTCCAAGAATACTAAATACGTAAGCACGTAATTGATTAAACTTTATAGGGAAGATTTTCATTAATTGTTAATGGTGTAATCTTTCTATTTTGATCGAGTGGTTAGTGCCAAATCTTGGCTTAACATATTATGCCGTTGAGGAATATCTCTCAGCCATGCGGGTTTCCTCACGATGTTTTTCCATGATAAAATAAATAAATAAAATCATCGCCAATGTCTTATGAAAGCCTACATAGGTTTGGCCACGCTAGTCGAGTCCAGGGCATGAGCACAAGTCATCTATGGTTACTTATAGCGAAGACACGGAGGCGGAGTGACGCGGAGGCGTGTGAGCTCACAAACGAATTATTGTTCGATCCATATGCTGGGTTCTTGTCTTGGAACTAAAAGTATTAAAGCAATAGGTGGCAGTTGCAAATTATACATAATGTCTCTCTTTTAAACAAGTTTTCTTTTTTTTTCTTTATAAATTCCATAGGACGGATGTACAAGATATGTATGTTACAACCTTTCTTTATATATGAAATACGAGATACATTTTTTATTTGGTGCACTAAGAATAGGCATTCACTAGGCATATAACAAAACATGATTTAGAAAATTGAAAAAAATATGTAACACTTTATTATCGATACCTAGAAATACTTAATCGATTAAAATATCGATATTTCGGTAATTGATTCGATTATTTTCTTTTCTTGACTATTTTAGGTAGTATTTTAGGTAACCGCTAGGCTAAGATAGGCTAGCATTGTAAAATAATATTTTATGTTTTTTTATTGTTTTTATATAAAAACAGTGAATGCCCCTATAATGTTTTTTACTATATCAATTCGCCAATCGTTTTATGGCACATTTTGCTATTTCAATTTATAAATGGCACTAATAGACTGAGTTTGTTTTTGATGATTATTTAAATTATATCCTTCGTATTTAAAATAGCCTCTAGTTATGAATCTTCACCTTACTTGAAGATAAAAGTCACCAGGAATGTAATTGTCTAGAGTCACGAAAAAGCATCCTACATGTTGCACCATGACAGTATTTTACAGGGAATCTGATCTGAGATACATATCGTGTTAGGCCGAGGTATAGTTCGTACTACACCCACATTTTGGCATCAACCAGGCACAGATCCAGACAACGTGGTTGCTAATGAGAAATCATTGATGAAAAAGGCCAACATTTTGAGGGACCCGTGAATCGAACCCAAGCCGTCTAGCTGCGATCAACAAATGATACATGAACATTGTAATTAGCCATTTCTTTATGGCAGTTGCTAGCTTTTGGCGGAACGACCTATCCTTGACTGTGAACTTACAGAATATTTTATATTATTATCATCAAACACAAACTCAATAAACTAAATGTTTTGCTGGACACAAATGTGTAAGACTCCTAGCAGATAAAGATATTATAATAATAACATTACAATAATAATTAATAATTATAACTTATTATCTAAGAAACAACACTTTTGGAATGAAAAGACGATCACAAGCCTTGGGGTTGATGTTCATAGTGTGAACAGTGGTCAAAATAATACCAAAAATAATTTCACTGGCAACACTTTTTGTTGCTACCTTATAAATATCTATGAGTATAGAATATTACACGTTTTTTTTTAATTTCTTGACTTTTAAAGAAAGTCTTTTTTTTGTAAAAAGTTGAAAATGTGTTAAAGATAGGTTTCATTTTCATATACAGTATTTCCAAAATATAGAGAACGAAAAAGTGCAACAGCCTGTACATAAAAATATCAAAAGTCTAAAGCAATTAGTTCAAGCAATGTACTTAGAGTACTATTGCTTAGTTTGAACGCGTGTCGAGCAATATGCGTCCTTGTGAGCAATTTTACCGATCAACGCGACAAATAACGTTAATTGGCAGTTTAAAATATCATTCCAATAAATTACACTCCATAAATAAATTGCTCGGATGCAAATATTGTCCGGACACGCAAGAAAAATATTTCAAATAGCTCTCATAATCGTACACTATACTAATCTCTTTTCGGAAGCACCATATACATCAAAAATATCTATCAAAAATACATCTACTTACAACATAAAGTTACGTAATTGTGACGTGTTTTTTTCTGATATTTTACGTAATAATGTACAATGATCGTTTCGATATGTCTTCGCTTGACAAGTCTTAAATTATGCACAGTGAGATATTTCTCTATGTATTCCTTTCCAATGCGAAATATTCCCAGTGATGGGAACAACTTGAATTGGGAAATTTCTCATTGAAATTTTTAATCTTTGGACGAGCAAATTTTGATCACACTCATTTCGACTTTAAGTCCATCACGGATTTAAGCCACGGAATATTAATTGTATAAATATCACATTTTTAAGGAACTCGATACACGCATTAACTTAAAAGTAGGACTTTAACATTTTACGGCCGTAAATATGACAAATCGAGCTTTAGAAAGGGCTCTAGCAAGCACGCGTGGAGTGAACATAACGTTAATCAGTCAAAAAATACTCGTTTCACTCATAATATTTTCATAATTTTAAGAATTTATTATAATATATCTATTGTGCATGCATGTTGCAAACAATTTTCCATTAAAAAATCGACGTATTTACACCTTGCGCTCGTGCTAGGGCCTCTGGTATTATTTACAGAGATAATAAAAGTATAATACTGATTTTTTTCTTAAAATAGAAAGCCATATTTAAGGCCGCTTCCTACAATATTCCATGGCTCCGAATCTCAAACATTAGCTACTAAAAACTACAATACTAACCAAAAAAGTTCTTCGAGAACTTTTGAATGGGAATTTTTCCATTTCAAGTTCTTACGGCTTAGGAATATTTCCCAATCATAGATCACGGGGTCGGTTTTTTACCGTTTAGCCTTATTTAGGCTTTTAAGTCGTATTCAACTGTCTTTTTAGATACGCAGAACTTAAAACTTAAAGTTTTAGTCAGAGTTCGTTACGTTCATGTATATTTTTAACATTTATGGATGATCTGTATTAAAATTAATAATCCAATTATAATTAAAAATATATCAAGTATAAACATTTACTATCTATATAATTTAAATTATATATGAATGAATTCTTATCAAAGAACTCTTTATTCAAAAAATCCTTGTTTTTTTTTTCGTTTTAAATTATTTTTAGTACTCTACAGGACTTTATAAATAAGGAGGTAAGTCTAGATGCCTATGAAAACTTTTAGTGGGTTTTGGCAGTAACTTTTCAACAAACATACGACCTCTAAAATTGAAAAAAATATCTGCTTGACTTTTACAATACTACAAATCAAGATTGGCTGAACAGTTTCATAAGACATTTAGATATTTTAATATGTGTGAAGTTTTCACAGACAATCATTAATAAGAAACATCATAGATTAGAAAATTCCTTTCTAAATCTAAATGTGCATATTGACGGTCAAAAATACACGACATTTATTCCAACCTTTTTCTCTGTTCCAACATTTTTCAGTAACCTCGTACCTTCACGCTATGTTCAATGGTCCCCGACAGCAGTAGTAAGTTTGGCAGTCTCGCTGTCAGAAGGTGGAGCTGGCTGAGTGCTGGTCACCTTGATGAGGGAGGGCAGCGGGGAGGTGGGGGGCTCCGGGCGGTTGGCCAGGGTTAGGGCTCCGGAGTTCACGTCTTCTATGGCTTTGCGGAGCTGTGGAGGGAGAGTTTGTTGTAAGTTTGGGGCAACAAGATAAATATAGTCGTTTTGAGATGTGTTGGTGTCCACTACCAGTCTGACCAGATGTAAGCTGATTAATATTAGGGTTTAATTCTTATGTTGAATAGAATTATTAGACATTCCTTAACAAGTGTTTGGGGGGTAAGAGGAACAGGGTGTGAAGTTCCTCATCCCTCATAGAAAAGGGAGGATCCTCCGACCAGACGGGTGTTGTGTCTGGTGGGCTAACTGCCCGACATATGTAAGTCGGGATTTACAATATGAGCTAATGTCGCGGATAAAGTTGATAGCGCGATGTAGGATTTAGCCCATTAGTTCGCATGTGTTGCGATAGATGTCGCTGTCGCCACAAGTGAACCATAAAGCAAAAACCGGCCAAGTGCAAGTTGGTTTCGCACATGTAGGGTTCTGTGTATTTGTATCATAGTAATAGTATTTATATTATTTGTTGGTAACAGAAACACACATTCTGTGAAAATTTCAACTGTCTACCTATTATAGATCATGCCCGCTGACAGACAGACGACCTGACATCGGAGTCTTAGTAATAGGGTCCCGTTGGCCTTCAGACCCTAAAAATGAACAACTCATACTTAGAAGAAACTTACCTCTTTGAGTGAGACGACTCCTATGAGCCTGCCTATAGCTGTCACGTACGCTCTGCTTACCCCCAGCGTTGAGAACAGCGAGTGAACCTAGAATAAAGTCAAAGTCAAAGCATTTATTTCAATTAAACCATTACTAGGTACTTTTGAATGTCAGAAGAACAATTCATAAAACTAAACTACGAGTGCAATACGTCATCCCGAAAGCCACCACGCCGAATCACACGCCGCCGAATGCCCGCAACCACGAACACTGCGAGCACGAAAGCACGCAGCGACGCACACCGCAACAACGAATGCACGAGACTCCAAATCACGGAACAACGAATGCACGCCGCAACGCGCGACCCGGAGCCCCGCGCACCCACCGCCACCCCGCACCCACAGCACTCGCCGCCGCAGACATCCGGCGACGCGCAACCCGACGCAGCAACCCCCGGGACGACGCATTGCACTCCTAAGCTACAGTCACAGTCACAAGGCATAATAACTTGTGAAAGTACTGTAGTTACTAATATATATAATAATAAACAGCGTTACAAACAAGAAGACTACATACAAATATAACCTTAGACCTGCGAGCTGCCATTTAGATAAAAATCTACCAGATTCAAGCATACCTTGAGTAACGAGGTCCTTTCCACAAGTTGGAATGGTGCGGGGTCGATGTGGCAGATGTAAAGGTTCTCGTCTTCATACTCTGGGTCGTCCGGATGCTGTATGAGAGGATAAAATGTTATTTTGTGTTTTTTCTTGTGCGTTGTAGGTTTAAAAAAAATTAAAAGCTGAGTAAACTCGTATTACTTTACTATGCAAATAGTTGTGAAATATTTTGCGGTATTGTTAAATTGGTTTAGGTAAAACAGTTTTAAGTGGTAGTGTTTATTTTTTCACATTTAAACAGTAATTAATCACGACATACTATCATCATCTGCATAGCAAATTATATTATTACAATGTTGGATACGGTTTCCAGTCTAACCGCATGTAGCTGAATTGTAGTATTTTACATGGAGCGACTGCCTATCTGACCTCCGCAATCCAGCTTTGTTGCAGCACGCTAGTAACTAGTCCTGGGTAATACGATACCCCTTGTTCGTATTACCTACCTGTACCGTATTACCTGTAACGTATTACCTGTAACGTATTACCTGTAACGTATTACCTGTAACGACTGGCAAAAATGTACAAATGATTGCCAGGACCAACAGCTTAACGTGCTTTCCGGGGCACGGCAAAATTCTGTATAGTAATGGGTGGTCGGCTTAACCTGAAGATCGATATTTAGCCACGAGTTCATTTATTATTTATCAATAGTTCTGAATCATCATCTGCCTAGCCTTTTCCCAACTATGTTGGGGTCGGCTTCCAGTCTAACCGGATGCAGCTGAATATCAGTATTTTACATGGAGCGACTGCCTATCTGACCTCCACAACCCAGTTAATACTGGGTAATACGAGACTCTTGGGTAAGACTGGATGTCAGAATTTCAGGTCACTGACTACCTGTAACGACTGCCAAAGATCTATATATGGCAGCCGGGACCAACAGCTTAACGTGCTTTCCGAGGCACGGAGGAAACTCGGTATGTCGGGCGGTCACCCATCCACAGACCGACCTAGGCAAGCACAGCTTTACCTAAAGGTCGACCCAAGTGGCAGTTCTTATTAAGTCACGAGCTCCTTCATCAATAGTTCTGAATCATCATCATTCTCCTGCCCTTATCCCAATTTATTTGGGGTCGGCGCAACATGTCTTCTTCTTCCATACTTCTCTATTTCTCGTCATGTCAGCAGTCACCTCCTTTCTAGCCATATCATCCTTCACACAGTCCATCCATCGTTTCTTTGGTCTTCCTCTACTCTTATAGCCATCTACATTCATACTCAACATTTTTCTCACAACATTTTCTTCATTCCTTCGCATCACATGTCCATACCACGACAATCGATTACCACACAACTTTTCATTTACCGGCGCCACTTTCAGACTTCCTCTTATGTACTCATTCCTTATTTTATCCATTCGCGTCACACCACACATCCCCCTTAGCATTCATCAATAGTTCTGAATGTTATTACGAAATATCGGTTGGTGTTGCACTCAGATTCTTATCATAAATTGGCATTAGATTAAGTGTAACAATTTCATGATAGTATTCTTCTCTAGTTTTGATGGTAGTCTTTTGTCAAAAAGAAAAAATAATATTCACGACATAATAATTATCATCATCTCCCTAGCCTTTTCCCAACTATGTTAGGCTTGGCTTCCAGTCTAACCGGATGCAACCGAATATCAAACTTTTAACAATTAGTATTGTATTCATGACATACTATATCGTATAGTTTTATATATGATCTCACCATATCTCGTTTCCTAGCGATCTGCAGCATCCGGTCGAAGTCGATCTCCTTGGCCATCTCCATCTGTTCCCACGCCTTCTGGTCCTCGGGAGACATGTCGCAGACACGCTCGCGCGGCTGAGGAAGGGAAATACTATATTTAGATATAAGTGGGGGACATTTTGATATTGCAATCGAGGCGGAATTTAGAGCTGAGCCGAAAGTCAGGCTTTGGTTTCCATAGGTTGAAGGAGTCACTAGACAGCCTAATATGAAATATAGAAAATACAAATATTGTTCGGATTTTTAATTTTTTTTTAAAAGTAAATATTTGTTTTGAATAATCATGATATTCTATTTATAAACACAATTTAAATATTTAAAACATAAGTTCGCTTTAAAGACGCATATGATGAGTGAATAACTGTGGAAAATTTTATTTCCGACCTTGTTGTCATAAATGAAAAAAAAAAACGTGTTGAACCTAATCGTAGTGCAATAAGAGCCAGTTTTCGAGTAACTGTGCTTTTCACGTTTTGTTTTTTTTGTGAAATTAAAAGATAAGATAAGCAAAAAAGGGCAGATGATACTGACCAGTTGTACTTTCTTGTTGATGGACGGACTCCTGGGCAGCGAAGTGGGACTGCTGAGCTGGTCAGGTAGACCACCTTCCACGTCTTGCAGCAGGGAAGAACGCTTGAAGATGGCTTCGAAGGCTGCGCGGATCCTGAGGATTGGAAGAAGGCGCTGTAGAAGTTTTAAGTTGATGTTTCCCTACACCGTTTTGAGACCAGTGGTGATGAAATAAATTACTCAAAGTAATGCCCCTGCCTGGGTTAGAAGCCGCGACTTACTGCTGATAAGTCGCGGCCGCCACCACTGGGCCACCGCTGCTCAAAGAATGATGGAGAACGATAAAGAATTCGAAGACATGTGACATCTACTAATCAGCCTATAATGTTCCCACTGCTGGAACTCAGGCCTCCTCTCTAATGTAAAGGGTTATATAATTATAATCGACCAGGCGGGGCCAGTGCGTGTTGGTAGATGTCACATGGCGATTTTGGTTCTATAGTTGCTGTCAGTTAAGATGTTAGAAGCGGTCATTGCTCTCTTAATTTTTAGTGGAAATTATGTTTTTCCTACTCCTCCGCTATTCTTTTCTGATTAATTTCGTTGCGGGATCCAAGACAGTTAAATCGTTTCCCTGGGACTTCGTCGGGCTTCATTGTCTCGACGCTTTTCTTGTGGTCGCCACTGTTGATTCTGGTTAACAGGAGTTACAGTGGTTTGGGAATAGTGTGGCGGGCTTGTTTCCCTATATCTCTTCGTACGAACCAAAAAAAATTAACCATGTATCGTTTTTCATTAGAAATAATGTTGTACATCACGATAGATGACGATTTTATTTTTGGATTTCAAAGTTAAGAACTTTAATGAATGTAGGTGGGTCAATGACCGTATTACCTAGTATTAATATCGTATTACCTAGTATTAACTGGGTTGTGGAGGTCAGATAGGCAGTCGCTCCACGTAAAATACTGGTATTCAGCTGCATCCGGTTAGACTGGAAGCCGACCCTAACATAGTTGGGAAAAGGCTAGGCAGATGATGAGGTGGGTCAATGACCGCTATAGACACCTTAACTGGCAGTAACTATAGGCCATGCCAGCTTCCTCACAATGTTGTCCTTTAATCGTTTTGTCACCAGTGATGAGTGATGTGATGACAAGTAAGGTCAGCAAAAAGCAGTCGGTAATAGTGTTACCTGGTCTCAGCTCCAGTGACAGTGGTGTACACGGAGGGTTGTGGAGTGGTGGGTGTCTGTGGAGCTGTGCAGCCAGACAGACCGCGCGACAGGGTGAACGAGTTTGTCTTCTTCAGGATCGACTTCGGGCGGAACAGCTGACCTGGTGCTGGAGATAAAAATAGATTTTTCATGGCTGTTAGTGTTTATTTGGCAGTGTCAGTGAGGCGAATTTGCGAAGCTGGGTACCCATAAGAATATTCAATTTATTTGGGGTTTAACTGCCAACAAATCACTACACATAGTATAAAACAAAGTCGCTGTCGCTGTCTGTCCGTCCCTATGTATGCTTAAATCTTTAAAACTACCCAACGGATTTTGAAGCGGTTTTTTTAATAGATACGAGTGATTCAAGAGGAAGGTTTTAGTATATAATTTGACCGACATCCACGCGGGTGAAGCCGCGGGCATCAGCTAGTATCACATAAACATAAGATCATCACTGTAATCCCCGAAGGATTAGGCAGAGGTGTGCCTAATAGTGCACCCACAATTCGCTAGTTATATTTAAGTCCCATGTAATAGTACAGTAAGGTAGTTAACTAAAAAAATCTAATTAGTCTGTCAGATAGATTGCCAAAAAATATTGGATAAGGATTTTTTTCTTTTTTCAAGTAAACAAACAATGAAGGCGATACAGTGCTTTGAAAACTCGTGTGACGTCATATTCTTAGACATTAGTATGACATTTTTTACCGGTGAGTGACGTCACAACCCCCCACTAAAATCTTTGACGCGTTTTATTTTCGTAATTTTTTAGTAAACATCCCTATTGTACAATGACAGACTTGATTGGTGGACAGGTATTCATCATCGTTTCTCTGACCTTAACGGGACAAACTGACAAAAAATACCATAAAATATCAGTAGTCATAGTAAGTAGTATGTATACTAACCGGGTATAAGTCCTCCCGGGTCATTGGTAGTGAGTGAGGAACCTCTCGTCATGCCGGTGCCGGGCACTTGTAGCATATCTGGTGCTGGAGTCACCTAGGAAATAAACAATATTTATAGTTAGTCTGAATTTAATTAAAATACTGTTGTATTGTATTAAATATTGTAACTTTGTGCAACCATAATATTATCGGAGAAAAATTGGTTTTATGACCTCCATCATGCAAACAATAAAGGTTTGCGGGGGCCACTTTTTAAATGTGAAGATTTTTTAACACTATCTTGAATTTTAATTTCTAGTATCGCAGAGCATTGAAAATCTAGCAAAGCGTCAGCGTGGCTAAAACTGCACTATTCGATTTATAAAATTTTCTTAGCGTGTCAATGGTAATCCACATAGTTGTGTATACAACTCAAAATAATATATAATGTACTAGTTTGGCGCTTTCGGTAGCATTCATCAGTTCTTGTAGTGAACAAACAACAGGATACGCAAGACACGATATTAAGTGCGCCATTGTTTGTGGAACAGCACTACATTTACACTTTCTGGGCAGAGTCAGGTTTTCCTTGCTGCGACCAACCTGGTTTCTGAGTCTTCGACCATGGCAAATCATGTCCAGGTGGGACATTTTTAATCTATACTAATAAGTATTATAAAGCTGAAGAATTTATTTGTTTGGTTGAACGCGTTAATCTCAGGTACTACTGGTATGAATTGAAAACATATTTTTGTGTTGATAGTCCATTTATCGAGGAAGGTTATAGGCTATAATAAACAAAAAAAAAGCTAGTTTTAAATACTTAGAAGTCTCAACTTACCTCAAACCTGGACGGCCTCCGAACCTTCTTCCGTGCCTCCTCATCCTTCCTCCTCAGCTCTGCCTCCCTGTGCCACAAGGCGGCTATCTGCAGCCGTCGGTCCCGTCCCACCTGCTTCTCTATCACCTTCACCAGCTCCCAGCGGTGGATGGAACCTAGCAGCACCATGGAGGAGGGGCTGTCTGATAGGGGGAAGCTTTTGATTGTCTGTGGAGGTTACAAGCAAAATTAGATAAGGCTTCTGGAATAAATATATGTTATAGTGGCGAGCCTACTGCCATCAAACAGGTACGAATTCAGAACCCGTGGCTTTTTTTTTAAATATTTTATTTTAAGTGTGTGTTTTATGTATAATAGGGGATCGGACAAAAAAAAACTAATAAGACCGTCAGGTAGATTTCCAAAAAATATTGAACACATATTTTTTCTTTTTAAACATTAACAAAAAATGAAGACGATTCAGTGCTTCGAAAACTCGTGAACTCCTCGAAAACGTCACATGTCAGTACATTTTTAACCTACAAATGACGTCACGACCCCCCATTCATGATCTTTGACGCGTTTTATCTTCGTCAATTTTTATTAATTTGATAAAACAAAAAACACGTATCCAATATTTTTCGATAATCTAACTGACGGATTAATTAGAATCATATTTTTTTGACTCAGTCCGATCCCCTATTATCACTTGCTTTGGTGGAGGAAAACATCGTGAGGGAACCAGCCTCCCTCAGATATATTACTTGGCTTGTAAAGCCAAATCAGACGCCCATGTGCGGCATAAAATTTGACACCAGGTTATGTACTAATCACACAATAAAGAAGATAATAATAAATAATCTTTGATTTAGTAATGAATGTGATGCGGAGGAAAGAAAAATTGTCGTAAGAAAAGATTTAAGGATGAATGTGGAGTGGTATTAGAGTACAGGAAGACCAAAGAAACGAAGAATTGGCTGTGTAAAGGTTGATATGGCAAGAAAGGAGGTGTCTGGTGAGATGAGGAGTAATAGAGAAGGTTAGAAGAAGCTCTTTTTCTTCTATAAGGTGTAAAAGTACCCTTACCGCAAACGAAAGGCACTTGTTCTAGACCATACCTGGGAACTTCCTAGTTCCGGAGATATTGGGGGTCAAAGTTCCAAATTTTTCCCAGCTGTTTTTAAAATACTAGTTTTTTAGGTTTTAACTTTACTTAAATTACCTCCATGACCCGTTTATTATTCAAAGCATCCACTAGCTCAATGTTTTAAGACTACTTTGAGTTTTACCGTAAAATGTGATTTTTGACCCCAAAAAAAAAGTCATTTCCCAGCAAAAATTTTTACGTAGGGGTACTTAGATTGATGTACAGAATGCTTGGTTGACGGGTTGATTTACACCCTGTATACTGCGCCGATCCCAAATAAATTGTAATAAGGGCAAGAGAATGATGATAATGTAGTAAGGAAATGGTTCGTTACCTTGTTCTCTTTGAGCAGATCCTTGAGCTGTTGGAAGGTCATCCGGTTCCAGATGTACTTGACGTCGCGAACCATGAAGTCCTCCACGCAAATGTCGTACATACCTGCGAACAATCATTTACATTTATTATTAAAAAAAGAAAATAAATAAACAATATTCAATTGACGCAGGGACATGACGTGCATATAAAATGATAAAAAAAAAACAAAATTAATATACAGTGCATAAAAACATTTATAAATACTACAGGACGGAACAAACAAATCTGATCATGTTCGCGAGGCAAGCGTGGTCAGAAATTAAAAAATACGGTATCGACGAGGATGGGATTCGAACCCACGCGTGCAGAGCACATTGGATTAGCAGTCCAACGCCTTAACCACTCGGCCACCTCGTCACGTGAACTTAGTAATGAAATAAAGTGCATAATTGTACTTAGTTGTACGCTTCTAGTCATAAAAAATCAATCGTTAATGAGGCAGTTATTGCAGATGGTTTTATTGCAATGAAAGTCCTATGCTCATGAGGTCTTCATTGTGCCGAACTACGTCGCTAGAGTACCTACATCTTTTTTCCGTCTTAAAAATATTCTAGAACCTTAGGAAGACATCACTTACGCTATCTTGAACCTCATAAAAGTAGAAATAAAGTTATTTTTCAATGTATCTGCGAAAACTTGTTTTTGGAGGTCGCACTGGATTTCTGTATTCAGTGCAAACTCTAAGTTTAAGCAAAAACTTTACTTAATATAGAAGAGAAGACAGGTACGGCTTATTTCATTAAGACATTTATTGCAGCAGACCTGCGCTAGGAAATGTAATACTTATACATAAACTAACGCCCTTTTCCCATTGGGTAAGGCAAACCACAACTTCGATCCTAACATACTCCTTTTGCCTCGTCACTCATACATCTGATCAAACTAATGCTCTTTCACAATAAATCGATAAGTGTATACTCACGGCTAGCTGAAGACAGCAGGTCAGGCAGATAGGGCAGCTTCTTGATGAGTATGATACTGTCGAAGCAGGAAGGTTGCAGCAGGGAAGCTGTGGCGTTCGCTGCTAGCACGGCCGCCATTATTGGCAGCAAGTGTGTCACCTGTGGGAGGCAACATTGGGTAAAGAACTGGTTTTTGAAGATTAAGAGAAATGTGTTGTAAGTAGTATTGTGTACAATTCACTTTTCTGTTCACTTGTTTTCTCAAAGAGCTAGTTTGTTTCTCCAATGTTACTTATCGTCTGTATAGATGACCATTTAGACAATTTTAATTAAAGATGATAATTTATCGCACCTTACCTTTTACATGCGACGTTTAATAAATAAATAATAATAATAAATTCATTTATTCAGGTAATTTTTAAACCCGTTGCCATTTGTCAATCACAATATTTATATAGACATGAATAAAATAAAATATTAAAATTTGGATAAAAACAATAATAAATTACATTAGGAATAGAATTAAATTAAAAATAATGGAAATGATGTTAATGGTATCTATGGCTTTATTCTACCATAAAATCGTCGCTTTTTCAATATTTACCTAAAAGTGCGTACTTTTTAGTGACCCTGTATGACCGTAACTCAATGTCTTACATTTTAGAGTTAAGTCCATATCATTCTGAAGGTGCGTAGGTTTATACTGTTTTCCACCATGGCGTATGTCGACATTAAATAACAAGATATGTTTAGTGGTGCGATGTATCGCTATGATGGACAGTTGATATTTTATTTATAGAAAATGGCGATTATGAAATTCAATTTTATTTTATCAGTCGACATTGTTGCCGTTGAGAGAATATTCTGGATGAGGCTGGCAGAAGAGCGTGTAGTTTGGCAGAAGCCAAGAGAGGGCCTATACCCAGCAGTGGGTGAAGTTGGGCTGTGATGATGATGATAGGGAAGGGGTCATCCCCTGTTTTTTTGGCGGGTGGAAAATCAAATAACACCCCGCTTCCCGCATCCCGCTCTTGGGCAAAGCGAGTGTCAGACTTCTACTGACTATAAACCACCCATGTTCCTTATTAGCCCTTTATGTCGAGGCCGCGGTATCTCTTGTGACCAACCCGCAGTCCCGACGGGCGTCGGCCCCTTCCATGTTGCTGACATCTCTTTGAGGCGCGCGTGGAACACGAACGCGCCGTCGACACGGCCTGTCGTCGTCATAAGACGGATGGACGGCGAGCTAGCCCATCACTCACCGTCCACAGGCAGGTCTACTGGGACGAGAGGTTCTCTCCCTCTCACGTTCCGCCACCTCCTTCGCTAGCATCACTGCTTCGCAGAAGGAGGCGACGGCGTCCCATTCCTCCTCGCCCCGGACCATGGCTTGCACCAGGGCCGGACGCGAGAAGTCGCAAGGTGACCTCTCGCGGTCACCCCGTCGGGGCTGCGGATTGTTCGAAAGAGATACCGCGGCCTCGGCGCAAGACTAAGAAGGAACATGGGTGGTTTTTAGTCAGTAGAAGTCTGACACTCCCTTTCGCTCTGCTCAAGAGTGGGAGAGGTTATTTTTTTCTAAGGTAGCATCCTTTCATCATCTCGTTCTTCTTATAGTGTGGGCAGTAAGGTCTGACGACCCCACACAACCTAGTGTCAGTTTCTAAACCACCTCATGGGCCTCTGACATGGTTTGACGACCGCCATTTGGCACCCAGAACCACCGACTTATACGTGCCTTCTAAAGCACGGAATCATCTTTTTATCAGATAATCAGGTGATTCAAGCCTGCAATGTTCTAGCCAAAGTGGAAATAACTTGACAAAGTATGCTTTCCGTGGGTATCAAACCCACGACCACCGGGTCACAAGACAATTGCCTAAACCACTCGACCACGGAGCACGGCCACTTAAAAACTAAATAACTAGTTCAGAAGGTATACCTGTCCGGTCATCTCGCTAACGATGACGATGGTAGACACAGTGTGTGTGACGGCGCCTGTAAATGCCGCCGCACCAACTACTGCGTACCCGCCTGGAATGTACATCAATGGAGTTAATTAGTTGACATAATAATAAATATAACACATAACATTACGCTTGTAATCTGCGAAGGGTTAGACAGAGATGTACCTACCAGGACACCCATATTTCGCTAGTTATGTTTAAGTCCCATGTATTAGCGGCATTAATCCAGACTCCGTGGCTGATACTGAGAAATTCCTGGTGGAAGAACCCAATAACATGTTGCCCGACCCATCTAACAATAATAATACATTTATAATATATTAATAATATATACATATAATATATATATATATATATTATTATATTTAGAAGATGTAGTGACAAAAATTGAAAAGAGTATGCTAAGGTGGTTCGGTCATGTGGAAAGGATGAATGAGAGGCGATTAACAAAAGGTATTTACAAGGCAGATGTGAGAGGTAATGCCGGGAGGGGACGCCCTAGAAAGACATACACTGATCTTATTGGTGCCGTTCTCCAGAAAGGACAGGTGCGTAGTACTCGTAACCGGCGTGCGTGTATGACCAGATGTGTGAATGTGGACGAAGCAAAAGGAGTATGTAAGGATCGTAGCAAGTGGCGTTCTGTGGTTTCTGCCTACCCCCATGGGAAAAGGGCGTGAGTTTATGTATGTATTTGTATTATATTTATTATTTATGATTCAATTTATTATAGATTTATGGGATTACCCGAATGGCTGCAAAGTGAACTGAAGTCAATTTGGTATATTGGACTCTAACATAGTCGGGAAAAAGCCAGGCAAATGATACCAACCAGGTAACATCTTGTATCTTGTAAGTAAATATAATCAAAATCAAAATCAAAACGTTTATTTGTGATGCATGGGTTACATGCAGGTGTTCATTACATTCATTTAAACTTCCAATGTTCATACCATGATCAGCCACTTGGGCATACAAATGATTAAATAAGTTGTGATTCAAAATTATAAAGAATTGACATAAATTGCATATCAATAATTTCAGACAGACAATACAAAAAACAAACACAAGATACCGTCAAGCGGACATGAAACAATTAAAACTTCTTAGTCGATAAAAATTCAGCAACAGAGTAATAAGATTTTTCTATAAGAAATTTGAACAATTTGTTTTTAAAGACATGAATATTGCTACATTCCTTTATGTAATTCGGAATCTTATTATAGATCTTTGTAGCCATAGCAAACACACTTTTCCCAAACAGGGTAGTTCTATATTGCCTAGTAAGGTTATTATTCAAATGACTCCTATTTCGTGATCCGAGCTGCAAGGTAAATAGCGATGGATGGTGTCTAATGAACAAGGCCATTTCAAAAATATATAACGATGGGACGGTTAGTATTTTTAGTTGTTCAAAGTAGTCCTTGCAACTGTCAGTTCTTTTGAGCCCACACATAGCTCGCACGCACCTTTTTTGACATCTGAAAACTTTATCCCAGTTGGTAGCATTTCCCCAGAATATTATTGCATATCTGAGTCTAGAAGCAACATTACTGTGATAAGCTACGAGCAATGTGTCAAGATTGACCTTTTTAGCTAGCATATATAAACCGTAAGATGACTGTGACACTTTTTTGCAAACGAACTCAATATGACTTTGCCATTTCAAATTGTCGTCAATGTGTAAGCCTAGAAATTTTGTCGTAGTCGTTAGTCCTACTTTTTGACCATTAATTTCTATTTGAGTATGTAAACTGTTTTTTGTTCTCTGCTTAAATTGCATTAATTTAGTTTTTTCGATATTAATTAATAAATTATTATTTTGTAACCATTGAATAATTAAATTTAAACTATTATTTATGATATTTTCGTCATTGTATAAAACAGTACAATCATCGGCAAATAGTACCATACGATCCGTAGTAGATTTTGGCAGATCATTGATATAAATGATAAAAAGTAGTGGGCCCAAAACACTACCTTGTGGAACTCCGTATTTTATTTTTCTACTCCTGGACTTATAATTTATTTCATGTTTTGTATCTGGAGAAATTTTTACAATATTCGTAGTCTGAGTTCTATTACTGATGTAAGATTTTAGCAAGTCTAGAGTGTTACCCCTTACACCGTAGGTTTCAAGCTTACTCAGTAGTATATTATGATCCACGTAGTCGAAGGCCTTTGACATATCCATATACAAAGCATAGACAGGCTGTCTTTTGTCAACTCTAGGATATACCAAACTCAAGAAATCATATATTGCTAAATTTATGGACATATTTTTAAAGTTAGGTATAAATAAAAAAAATGTGTATGTCCCGTCTTGAAGCAAGAATATACTAACCAGGTAATATCTTCTGTATATGTCCTCCATAGGCGACGCCGAGCGGACAGAAGTAGTGCATGACTTCTCCCGTGAACCTGCCCAGCGAAGCTCCCATCTTGAAGGCTGGCACGAAGATACCCGCGGGAACTGGTAGGGTGCAGGATACCAGGCTGAGGAAGAACTGGAGACGAGAGAGAAATTGGTTATATTAGTAAAAAAAAAACTACTAATATTATAAATTCGAAACTTTGTGGGGATGCATGGGTGTTTTTTACTCTTTCAGGCAAAAACTACTTAACGGATTGGGTGAAATTTAGCGCACAGATAGTTTATAACCGGGTTACCACTTATAATACTATTTATCCCGGTAATATGTATAATGCCGTGGGACAATAATCGTACTCAAGCGGGCAAAGCCACGAGCATAAGATAGTATTTATAACTTTAAACTTCATGTACAAGAGTGATTCATAGGCGGAGTTCATACCACAAGGCATTCTATACCAGACAACATTTGGGATTTTCCCATACAAACGGTTTTACAAAGGTTTAATGAAAATGTATTGATTACTAATGACTACTTTGTTGGTCTAGTGGTCACAAGCGCGACTGCTTTGCATAAGGTATTGGGTATGATTCCCAGGTCGAGCAAAGTGTTATTACACTGGAAAAATACTTGGGAATAGAAACCCATTAGTAAACTCACATTTCGATAGTAAGGTTTACGTCTCATGTAATAGGAGGCGAGCCTATTGCCATCAACCTGGCTGCCTGGCTGCTGCCGAGAACTCCCTGATAGAAAAAATCTAATAGAACTTAGCCAGACCTGGGAATGAAACCTCATGGTCAGCTTTCCACGTATTCAGTACATCAATCTGACCCCCCCCCCACACACCAAATAGACATTTTTTTATCGGTAAAGTTTGAAACAGCTGTTTCTTTCTTTCAAATGACTGATTAAACAATGTGGTTTCACAATTATGTTGTACTGAACACTTGTTAACCATAATTATTGTCCCTTTTAATATTTTTATCATACCGAACAAAAATATTTAAAAAAAACATATCTGTTACACAACCCTCCATATCAACTGATTTGTTACTAAAAGTACTTGTATATAAAGTAGTTATAGGTTTGCAGACGGCAATTTAAAACATTTATTCACGTGACGAGGTGGCCGAGTGGTTAAGGCGTTGGACTGCTAATCCAATGTGCTCTGCACGCGTGGGTTCGAATCCCATCCTCGTCGACACCGGTTTTTGTTTAATTTACGTAAATTGAAAATTTCATTAATTTAGAAAAAGATTGGTATTTCAAAAGTTGTAATTATTTCAAAGGAATAAGTACTCTAGTTGATCTTTATTTTTTTTTTTATTTGGAATGGGCTTGCTCTTGACCTCAATCGTACCCTAAGGGCAAAGATGAGGTCGACGATGGAACGAGCTTATTATTTTGATTAGGACTTTTTTACTGATCTATCATTATGTATCTCTCATTCAGCACACAATACATATTTAAATATTACCTCCAAGTAAACGAGTCGCGTCAAGAAGTGTTCACCGCGAGCATGCGCTTTACGAACGAATATTCAATATTGTTACGTAACAAAGCTCGCGCCGCGAAACAAATTCGTTGACTTCACTGAAGTAATACGACAAGTTTCTCTTAGACTTGAGAACTTTTTATTTCGATGGTCATTCGAGGAATCGTTTTAAGCTACAAACAATTTAATGTGAACTTGTACTAAAAAGACCGTAATAGGGAAGTTAACAAAAAAAAATGTAACTAGTCCGTCAGATAGATTACCAAAAAATATTGGACACGTATTTTTTTCTTTTTTCACGTAAACAAACAATGAAGACGATACAGTGCTTTGAAAACTCGTGTGACGTCATGTTCTAAGACATAACTATGACATTTTTTACCGGTGAGTGACGTCACAAGCCCCCACTTAAATCTTTGACGCGTTTCATCTTCGTCAATTTTCATTGATTTGATAAAACAAAAAATACGTATCCAATATTTTTCGACAATCTAACAGACGGGCTAATTAGAATCATATTTTTTTTATTTAGTAAACATCCCTATTGTAACGACATACATATTGTTACCTGTACTAACTGTCGCTATACAATACAGCGATCCTGTATTGTTCATGAATTTTAGTTTAGATTATTTGAAAAGGTTAGGCAGATGATGAATAATGATGCGGTAGGTATACTTACGATGGAGAAGAAGTATATGATGAGACATCCGAAGTGGTCCACTTCCAAGGTCTGCCAGTGTGACACCACGGACGCTTGCTCGGCAGTTAGCTCGTCTGTCCATGTGAAGTTTGAGAACAGAGAGAGTACCTGGAAAAGGGAATATTATTTTATAGCAATACGTATAAGCAGAGCGGGTCTGGATAAACACTTTTAAAATAAATGAGGAATTAATTTTAGCTGGTGCCTAAATAGCCTTTAACAACTTTTCTTTACTGGTATCACTAATAGTTTTTTGTGGTGCTGTTACACAAACAAAGTGGCACTTAATAGTGTTCTGCGTGTCCTGTTGTTCTAGGTCAACATAATATGGATGAAGAAGTAATAGTTTCCGAAAATTCCACATAAAGTACGTAAGACAGTTAAAAATAAATTATGCAATACAAACATCATGCTAGAATGTAACGAAAAGATGTGAAAAATCATGTAACATCATTTAAAAAAATTAAAGGGTATGTTTTGCAAGTAGGTAACTTTATACATCAATTTGTACTATATGAATCAAAATCAAAAGTCATTTATTCAAACTAGGCTGATAATCAGCACTTTTCGAACGTCAAAATTTACTTTACTCATTTACAAGTGACAGTCCCCCAAAACGCCCACCCTTCGACACTTCCTAGTGTTTTTTGCTGGAAAGAAGAAGTGGCGGAACAAACTCCCCAGCAACACATCTGTCTGTTTGGTTTGAAGAACCAGACTCGATACAATAGAAAGGTATAACTTAATATTACGATTGATTACAGACACAAGTCAAAAATAAAAATGTATATAATAATAAAAACATAAAAAAGACATAACATGTCAGTAAACTAATTTTGGAGAAAGAACATAAATAACAAACATTGTCTTGTGTTCAACTCAGCGACCAACTATTCTTATCATTTAAGTAGTCGTTAATAGAATAGTAAGCTTTTAATGGTTCAGAAGTAAATTTTAATTTAGTCCAGGTGCACTTGGGTGAAGCCTATGTCTAGCAGTAGACGTCTTTTAGCTGAAATGATGATGATGAAAATTTAATCACCTGTTCCTGGTTTCCAAGATCCGCAGCCATGTACTTGCCGATACCGGGCGGGAACAGGATAGACATTACTGCTAACGTTATGAAGCCTGGATATATGAAGCGGCTGGAAATAAAAAATAATATCAAGTTGTAAAACTATTGTGTTCTGAGGCAGGAGTAACTGTACCTATTCGTATGGAGAAAGAAAGTGATTTGATTATCATATTTGTGTTGGTGAGTGTGAAGATATGATAATTTTTCAGTATCGTCTGTTTTCTAGCTCGGGCTTTATAACTCCTGCTCGGGTTGATCTTTAAAGCATGCTTGCCTAGGTTTATCGTGGTATTGGTGACCACCCATTACATATCGAGTTTCCTCCGTGTCTCGGAAAGCACGTTAAGCTGTTTGTCCCGGCTGCTATATATAGATCTTTGGCAATAGTTTCAGGTATTCAGAGGACTGACAACCAGTCCTACCAAGGGTATCCAGTAATAAGTAAGTTCTGGAGAATAGATAGGCAGTCGCTCCATCTGAAATACTGGTATTCAGCTGCATCCGGTTAGACTAGAAGCCGATCCCAACATAGTAGGGAAAAGGTTAGGCAGATGATGATCATCTGTTTTCTATGGTTTTACTCGCTTCATTCGCGAACTTTTTAACGTTAGAACATCTAGGATTTGATCATTTTGTAAGTCAAATTTTAAGCAAATTTGGTGGTGGTTTATGCAAAATGTAAGTAAGAAACATCTTCACAAACTTTGTAGTACAATAGTAAGGAAAACGAGAATTTAATGTAACATTAAGCTACTACAACAGCCGGTTTTCTGACAATCAGACCAATAGTAAATATCATTGGTATCAAGAATACCGAGCTTCCTCCGTGCCTCGGGAAGCACGTTAAGCTGTTGGTCCCGACTGCCATATATAGATCTTTGGCAGTCGTTACAGGTAGTCAGTCCCCCAGTATGAACTGGGTTGTGGAGGTCAGATAGGCAGTCGTTCTATGTAAAATACTGGTATTCAGCTGCATTCGGTTAGACTGGAAGCTGACACCAACATAGTTGGGAAAAGGCTAGGCAGATGATGATGGTATCAAGCATACTTACTTCTTTTGTAAAAAGTTGCTTAGTGTCTTTGTATTTCTTATAAATAGCACATATTGTCGATGTAGGAACACCCATAACGCAGCCAGGAGACCTGATACTATGCTGAAAATGAGAATAAAAGTATAATTAACATTTTTACTGTTGCATTCATTGACTTATATATTACTGCGTAAGGACTGGGCGGACGGCATGTTAAAATGACGCCACAAACGTGGTCCCAAAAAGGTCTTTCCTAAGCCGAAGTGAACTAATCCACGATCAGCTCTCTTCGGGTGCGGTCGTAAATTTTATTAAAAGCTTTATTTATGTTCTTTATACCTCGAAAATGCCACGCCGCTTATAAAAGGTTACGTTAACGAGCAGACTACACCAATTCTCTGTATGGCGAACGCGTCGAGCAAATGTTCGGACGACCGTATCTTTAGTTTTTACATCAATGGTTGCATTAAATGTATGTCATTTTAAATGAAAGAGCAGCGGTGGCCCAGTGGTGGCGGCCCCGACTTACGAACAGTAAGTCGTGGGTACAAACCCAGACAGGTGCATTACTTTGTGTGATTTATTTCACCACCACTGCTCTGAAAAACGGTGAAGGAAAACATCGTAAGGAAACCGGCATGTGTTGAACCAAAAATAAGAAGAAATGTGACATCTACCAACTCGCACAGGGCCCGCGTGGTGGATTATAGCTCAGTCCTTCTTATAAAGAGGAGGCCTGTGTCCCAGTAGTGGGAACATTATAGGCTGAAGATGATGATTTTTCAAAAAAAAAAACTTAATCAAAATCGGGTAATCGTTCAGGAACTATGATGCCACAGATACATACTTCAAGAACACCCTTCTTTTTTGGTTGGAGGTTAAAAATGAGATTTTTAGCTTTGACTTACCCTAACAAGACGAAGACAGCAAACTCCTGAGGGTCGAAGGGGAAGTCTTGAGGCAGGTTGGTTGGGAAGAGCGGCTTCACTGTTGGCATTGCGCCCGACCATACTGATAGTAGGCGGAACATCTGAAATTGAAGAAAGTACGTTAAGAAAATAAATTAAATTACATGTGATCAATAGTATCGAGAGCCTGAAGCAATTCATACCTATACAAAAAACACTAAATTTTATACATCTGTACAAATAAATACAATGAAAGTATCAGTTGTAATTTAAAAATAACAGCTTTTTACTTCTTTTTCGTGTCGCTGGAACAACATTTTTTTTAATTTCATTAGCGCAAAACATCACAATTTCCACGGCAGAGGTCACAATGGCTGTCTTTACTGAATGCAGACGAAAGTATACAAACACTTACAGACACTTTTTTGCCATTATTGCTGAACTGACTGACTGAGTGAAAATCTATTTACCGATTTTATACATTTCTCTTTCAAAATTATTTATTTTTAAAGCGCCACATACTCGTAAGTAGGTGGCAACTAAACAAAGCACTGCTTTGGTTTGTTTCGCACGAATCGCGAGCCGAGTTATAAAACTTTGATTGCAACTGACAAGTGTCCATTTAAGCCCATATTCATTCAAATTCGCATGTGTGTATCTTCAAATGATCAATATATTCATTTATTTAAACTAGAATTAACTAGATCATTTAAGTACCAAAACTGCGCGCGCTCATTTAAGTTAATTGGCAAAGAAATTCTGCGCATATCGTAACACGGAACGAACTGAGTATTGCAATGACCTTTTAGTTTATTAAAATTGAATGAAGAAGTCGTTCTTGAATCTTGCGTTCACAATTTAGTTTCCAGTTTTAAAAAAAAGCAACTTTAATTCTTCCACGCATTAAGTTGAGTTTTCGTTACAATTTTTCTATGTGACTTATGCAAAAATAACAATAGATAAACAAGTATAGCTGACGTGGCTCTAAAAGCAGCCCAAATCAAATGGGCATGTCAGTCGCATGCCGGGCAAACTATGGGCCAAAATAGGAAACTGGTGTCCTGACACAGTGAGGCGGGCTTGCGTCCTGCCACGAAGGATATGGCGGGACGAACTAAAAGAGGCCTAGAAAAAAAAAGAACCCAAGTAACATTTTTGGGGACTCCTACTTTATACGATATTTATTAATTGCCCCGTTGGTTTCGTGGAATTATTGAGAGATTGTCAGTAAGAAAAGAATAGTCTGAAAGTTGGTAATATGATCCCCGTGCTTCGGAAACCACTTTAATCCTGCTCCTGATTTCTCTCCGGTCGTGTCGGATTGCTGTTCCATCGGAATGTGAGAGAAAAGGACAAGAGAGTGCACCTATGCCTGGTGCACTGGTCTCTAGTGGGGATGACTAATCTCCGCTAAGATTGGCCGATTTTTATAAGGGTTACTTACAATAGCGCTGCAGCAGGCCGCGAAGAAACCGCGCCAATAGTTGCGTACTGCAAAGTACGTGGTCGTTACTTCTATAGAGAACAGCACTCCTGCAATCAAATAGTAAAAACTTATGGATTAGCATATTTTACCAAACAAGAAATAAGAAGAAGAAGGATTGCCAAACATAAGTGGCAGTGGGTAATTTGTCGATATTGCTCGTAGACGAATGGCCGATGGGGCCGACCACTTCGGGAGTGGCGACCGCGAACCGGAAGACGTTGCTTTGAAAGGCCTTCCACAAGGTAGACCGATGTTCTGGTGAAAATTGCGGGGCTGCGAGATGCACGGGACCGGTCAATAAAGTGACATTTGGGGGATACCTTTGCCCAGCAGTGGACGCGTTTTGGGTGGAAATTTTGAGCTTTCTGATGAAGCCTATAATGAGCGACCACGTTTCGGTTCAAAACATAGTTACGTATTTGGAATCGTGTTCCGAACCGGCAATTGCCAGAGTACGTTATGGCAGCTTCAATTCAAAAGTCATAAATTAATGAAAATTCAATAACCAATTGAGTGGACCTTGCTATTTAAAACTAGGTCATTGGCAGTGGCGAATACTGGATTAGCGTAAGGGACCATAATTATGGTGTCGTATTGGCATGTAAAAAATATTTGAAAAAAAACCCGACTTCCAATACAACACTAAAAAGTCTACTATCATTAGTTTACTACAGAGAGTCGGTGATTTTGTTTGTTTTATAGACTTTTTTGCAACCGACTTCCGAAGGTTATGTTATTTTTGTGTTTTTTAAGTCAGTTTTGTTTTGGACAGAGGATGGAGTTTCTTGCCCGTTCTTCACCATAGAGATCTCCGCTTTGGAATGGGCAACTGCAGTACTTTCGCATTGTTTATGTATTGTGACTACAGTGCTACAGTCCCACTGTAGCTAAATTTCAGCATTGTATTTGTTTCGAAAATTCAAAAGTGCGTGTAATTTTGGACTTACCTCCCACTGGGGCAGCGAAACATGAAGCCACACCCACGGCACAGGCTGCAGCCAACATCTCACTAGTCCTGGACTCGTTGGAGTAGATCCCTTGGAAGGTCGTCACCAGTTTGGAGAGGAGAGTCGCTACCATTGATGCTATGTGGACTGATGGGCCCTGGTCAAGGAATGAGGAGCTTTGTAATTTTTTGTTTAAACAATGTTTAGTAGTTCTAAGGCTACGCGCGGTGAGGACTGAGGGTAGTAGCGAGTGGCCGCTTTCTGTTTTATTCCGGATAATCTCCGAAACGCATGGACTCTAATGACGGATAGGTGTAACTTAGGTTACTTTTAAAGTAACCATAATAAATCAAATAGAAAAGAAATATGTAAATGATAATTTCACGCGGGCGCAGGTCGCGGACAACATCTAGTTTAAACATAAAAGACACGACACTTTTTGCAATCCAAAAACTTTTTGTCGCATGGAACCGCATAGCTAGGGAGCTGGCGAGCATTTAAGTATATGATTTGCTCGTACTTCGTATTGATAGGCATTAAAGTTCGGATCAATACGACAAAATTTTCTTAAGGAATTAAGGTCCTATGTTGCTGCGTTTTTTAGATACAGGGCTTTGAATCTGTCAAAAAAAAAATCTGTACTAAATCATTTGCTCGTGTCTGCCTCTGGGGTTAGTGGTCAATACCATTTTGATAACGAAGAAAATCTATGAGGCAGACATCCAGGGCTCTGCATTATCACAGGAGGTAGATATAAAAATGTAAAATAAAAAAGCTCTACTAAATCATTTGCTCGTAGCTTTAATTAAATCAAATCGATTTATTAGAACCCCTTGAATACAAAAAAAAAATTGGCAGACAATTTACTTACTGACTTTAACCATTACAGCTCGTTGAAGTCTGCGAATTTGAGGAAAAGCGGGTATTACGGCTAATTAATGCGGATATTTCCGTCATTAATGAACCGATTTTCATTTTTTTTTGTATTCAAAAGAGTATACTCCCGAAATGGTCCCATTGTCACCAAGTCAGGATCTGATAATGGGATCCCAGGGAAATTGAGGACAACTCTCAAATTTTATAGGCACTTGTTACGTTTTCCATATATTTTCCAAAGCTGTTCATTTATTTGCGTCTGATAAATTATAATCTCATGTGGATGCGCTGATGATGGAAGGTACAACTACTCCTCAATAATAAGGGAATCTTGAAGGTTGAGGGTTTGGTTTCTTGGTTCAATGTTAAATGCATAGTAAATATTTGTATAGGATACCTATTACAACTTAAAATGGAAAAAATCAACCTCTGAAGTCGGTAGCAAAAAAAAAACGAGACAAACAAACAAATGTCACTGACGATTTTTTATTATACGCCTATTAAAATAAAGTCGAGAACGCAATGATTCAACTATCTTTCTTGATAAAGTCACTCGTCGTCGTCGCGTCGTCGTGCGTTGTCCTTATCCATAACGTTCCGCGCTACATTGTAGTCGGTTGCGCGTTCGTCGTGTAGGTACAATAGCGACTGTATTACGAGTTGTCAATGCTGTCGTTTGACGAACGACACCAGTTGCAACGACGACCGTTTTCTGCAACCGTTTTCGTCGTCGGGAAAACATTTGGGTTTCGTCCGTCAAAAATTCGACAACGACCCACCACTAGAATGTACTGTAGTTGAGATCTCTATGGAGAAGAACGGGCAAGAAACTCCATGGACACTCTTTTAAATCAGAATATTGTTACAAAACCTTGGTTACATCATTCATGTTGAGATGGTATATTATGTGAGAACGATGTAGCAAGATGTGCACAATAAAAGTGTCCACAGTAACGTCAAAAACGACGATTCAAAAACAAAATAATAATTCAAACAAACCGAGGCAGCTAAGAGGTGTTCCCAAACATCTTTAAAAATCTGTGTACATAATACAAATACGTATGTATGCATGTGTGCAGCTGCGACGAGACCGACCGCCCTACACTAGCGTCTTATGTTTCGATGGTAGTGTCATCTTTAGTTACTGTGTGCGAACGTACAAAAAACCCGTGGTTTCAAAGCCTTGGGCATAGTACACACAGGGTACTTTGAATCGCACGTTTTGCTAACGCGCATTTCGCTTTTCAAGGTATTAAACCAGCGCTTACACACTGGAATCATTAAACAAAGATTTAAAAAAAAAAATATTCAAATGGTCTGCCTTCGGAATATCAGTGGCCTGGGTGTCTGCCTCATTCATGTTCTCTTTATTATAAGCAATATGAACAACTGTCAAAGAAGCAGACACGAGCAAATGATATAGCACAGTTTTTTTTGACGACATTTTTGAAGCGCTGTTAATTAAAAACGCAGCGCTACGATGGTGGCAGACTATTTTTCTGAGGTTGTTCACAGGGTTTTTAAACGAACACTGCAAGTCTGCCAAGCGTGCATTTCATATATTTTTTTTAAATCATAAAAAAATCTTTAAAAATTCATAACTTCAAAAGTCAGAGTCCTAGACGTCTGCCTTTTCGATTTTTTTCATTTTTACAAGGTTCCTAAACATCAGCCTTAGAGGCAGACACGAGCAAATGATATAGGATACCTATTTTTTTTAACATTTTTAAAGGGCTGTCAATTGACAACGCAGCGCTACCATGGTGGCAGACGCGGCTCTTAATATTTCTTATCGTATAATTAACGCTATTAATAAAGTCTGCCACACGAGCAAATCATATAGATTTTTTGTTCGCCAGCACCCTAGCTAGCTAGGGAGCTGGCGAGCATTTAAGTATATGATTTGCTCGTACTTCGTATTGATAGGCATTAAAGTTCGGATCAATACGACAAAATTTTCTTAAGGAATTAAGGTCCTATGTTGCTGCGTTTTTTAGATACAGGGCTTTGAATCTGTCAAAAAAAAAATCTGTACTAAATCATTTGCTCGTGTCTGCCTCTGGGGTTAGTGGTCAATACCATTTTGATAACGAAGAAAATCTATGAGGCAGACATCCAGGGCTCTGCATTATCACAGGAGGTAGATATAAAAATGTAAAATAAAAAAGCTCTACTAAATCATTTGCTCGTAGCTTTAATTAAATCAAATCGATTTATTAGAACCCCTTGAATACAAAAAAAAAATTGGCAGACAATTTACTTACTGACTTTAACCATTACAGCTCGTTGAAGTCTGCGAATTTGAGGAAAAGCGGGTATTACGGCTAATTAATGCGGATATTTCCGTCATTAATGAACCGATTTTCATTTTTTTTTGTATTCAAAAGAGTATACTCCCGAAATGGTCCCATTGTCACCAAGTCAGGATCTGATAATGGGATCCCAGGGAAATTGAGGACAACTCTCAAATTTTATAGGCACTTGTTACGTTTTCCATATATTTTCCAAAGCTGTTCATTTATTTGCGTCTGATAAATTATAATCTCATGTGGATGCGCTGATGATGGAAGGTACAACTACTCCTCAATAATAAGGGAATCTTGAAGGTTGAGGGTTTGGTTTCTTGGTTCAATGTTAAATGCATAGTAAATATTTGTATAGGATACCTATTACAACTTAAAATGGAAAAAATCAACCTCTGAAGTCGGTAGCAAAAAAAAAACGAGACAAACAAACAAATGTCACTGACGATTTTTTATTATACGCCTATTAAAATAAAGTCGAGAACGCAATGATTCAACTATCTTTCTTGATAAAGTCACTCGTCGTCGTCGCGTCGTCGTGCGTTGTCCTTATCCATAACGTTCCGCGCTACATTGTAGTCGGTTGCGCGTTCGTCGTGTAGGTACAATAGCGACTGTATTACGAGTTGTCAATGCTGTCGTTTGACGAACGACACCAGTTGCAACGACGACCGTTTTCTGCAACCGTTTTCGTCGTCGGGAAAACATTTGGGTTTCGTCCGTCAAAAATTCGACAACGACCCACCACTAGAATGTACTGTAGTTGAGATCTCTATGGAGAAGAACGGGCAAGAAACTCCATGGACACTCTTTTAAATCAGAATATTGTTACAAAACCTTGGTTACATCATTCATGTTGAGATGGTATATTATGTGAGAACGATGTAGCAAGATGTGCACAATAAAAGTGTCCACAGTAACGTCAAAAACGACGATTCAAAAACAAAATAATAATTCAAACAAACCGAGGCAGCTAAGAGGTGTTCCCAAACATCTTTAAAAATCTGTGTACATAATACAAATACGTATGTATGCATGTGTGCAGCTGCGACGAGACCGACCGCCCTACACTAGCGTCTTATGTTTCGATGGTAGTGTCATCTTTAGTTACTGTGTGCGAACGTACAAAAAACCCGTGGTTTCAAAGCCTTGGGCATAGTACACACAGGGTACTTTGAATCGCACGTTTTGCTAACGCGCATTTCGCTTTTCAAGGTATTAAACCAGCGCTTACACACTGGAATCATTAAACAAAGATTTAAAAAAAAAAATATTCAAATGGTCTGCCTTCGGAATATCAGTGGCCTGGGTGTCTGCCTCATTCATGTTCTCTTTATTATAAGCAATATGAACAACTGTCAAAGAAGCAGACACGAGCAAATGATATAGCACAGTTTTTTTTGACGACATTTTTGAAGCGCTGTTAATTAAAAACGCAGCGCTACGATGGTGGCAGACTATTTTTCTGAGGTTGTTCACAGGGTTTTTAAACGAACACTGCAAGTCTGCCAAGCGTGCATTTCATATATTTTTTTTAAATCATAAAAAAATCTTTAAAAATTCATAACTTCAAAAGTCAGAGTCCTAGACGTCTGCCTTTTCGATTTTTTTCATTTTTACAAGGTTCCTAAACATCAGCCTTAGAGGCAGACACGAGCAAATGATATAGGATACCTATTTTTTTTAACATTTTTAAAGGGCTGTCAATTGACAACGCAGCGCTACCATGGTGGCAGACGCGGCTCTTAATATTTCTTATCGTATAATTAACGCTATTAATAAAGTCTGCCACACGAGCAAATCATATAGATTTTTTGTTCGCCAGCACCCTAGCTAGCAAGTCTTATTTTCAATTTATGTTTTAAGCTTTAACAACTTTTTTTTTGCAGGCAACTTTGGCCCATAGATATGTAACTAACAGACTAACATGATAAAATACAACTCGTAATTTTGTAAATAGAGCCTTAACATTATGTTAGTAACACTTCACTTGAGCACTAAGGGCCTTCGCCCAAGGCAACATTTTGTAGCGATGCTGTCTCACGTTTCGTAAACGCGCGACAGCATCGCTACTGACGCGCGTTAGTATTGTGGGCGAGGGCAAACAGCAAGCGACCGCATCGCGACTGTATCGATGCAAACGCGGGACAGCATCGCTACAAAAAGTGTCCGTGGGCAAGGGGGCTAACTGCTATAAACTATAATACTGACCTCTTTACCGAGTGGTAGACCAGAGCCCAGAGTAGCTGTTAACCCGACGATCTTGGATATCATCGCCCGGTACGTCAGGTATTCCTTCAGGTGTACTCCACGGAGTATCGTCTTCATTTCTGGTATTCCTGAACCTGTAGTACAAAAGTTAAAGAGTTAATTATTTAGTTGCGACAGCATCCTTGATTTTACAAGAAAAACAGAATATCTGATTACTGTCCTCGTTGGTTTAGTGGTCCCAATTGCGATTGCTGGGCATGATGTCCTGGGTTCGTTCCCGGGTCGGGCAAATTGTTCTTGGGTTTTTCCATCAGGAATTTCTCAGTAGCAGCCACAGAGTCTGGATTTGTGCCCGGTTGATGGCAATAGGCTCGCCCCCTATTACAAGGGTCCTAAACATAACTGGCGAAATGTTGAGTGAACCTTTCGGCGGTTACAAGCGTGTTGTTATGTGACAATGAAATAGCTTATACCTATGAATAATTTGGATCATTTGAAGACTTTAAAGATTCGCTCCGTAGAATTAGCTTCAGCTTTCTTGCTGTAGATGCTTTTAGTTGTTTTCACTTTACGAGAAAACATTTATTGATTTAAAAGAGTGTCCATAGAGTTTCTTGCCTATTCTTTTCCATAGAGATCTACAGTACTTTCACAAGTTATTATGCCTTATGATTGTGATTGTAGCTTCATTTTATTTGTATTTCTGATATTCAAGTGCCTGTAGTGGTCTAATATAAATGCTTTAATATAATTGTTTGAATAACTTACCTATGCTCTGTGCAGCAACTATATGCACGAATCCAGCGGCGAAGAGTATGAGGCAGACAGGAAGGGACACCCAGGCCACGTACTGACTAAACGTGGACGTCGCCAGGTCATTGTACATCCACATGCGTGCTAGAAAATAAGGCTTAAGTTAAAATTTAAACAAAAAAGTGACAAAGAAAACTGGGTGTAATGTGGTCTTCATCATCAACATTTTAGTCGAAAGACGTCCACTGCTGGACGTAGGCCTCCCCCAAGTGTCGCCACATGGACCGGTCCCGTGTGTCTCGCATCCAGCGTAGCCCTGATGGGGCTTTAGCCACAAGTAAATTAGGATAATGTCGATGCTACTTAAGAACTTACCTAGTCTTTCCATCTTGTAACGTAAGCATGAAAAGATAAAGTGATAGATGAATCATTTGGCACCAACACTTAGTCAAGTCAATAGGTTATGGTACTTTTTCTGTGACTAAAATAGGATGGGAAATCATCAAATGACTCCCGCTCTCGGCGGAGCAGAAGGAAGTTTCAGACTTACTGACTAAACCCATCCGTGGTCCTTCTAATGCCTTTTCAACCTCATCACCCATCCGTTCTGTGACCAATGTGCCCTGCCCACTGCCACTTAAGTTTGGCAAGTTTTCGGGCTACATCGGTAACTTTAGTTCTTTTACGGATGTTTGTTATTTATGTTCTTTCTCCAAAATTAGTTTACTGACATGTTATGTCTTTTTTATCTTTTTAATATTATTTACATTTTTATTATTGATTTGTGACTGTAGTCAATCGTAATATTAAGTTACACCTTGCTATTGTATCGAGTCTGGTTCTTCTAACCAAACGGACAGATGTGTTGCTGGGGAGTTTGTTCCGCCACTTCTTCTTTCCAGCAAAAAACACTAGGAAGTGTCGAAGGGTGGGCGTTTTGGGGGACTGTCACTTGTAAATAAGTAAAGTAAATTTTGACGTTCGAAAAGTGCTGAATATCAGCCTAGTTTGAATAAATGACTTTGATTTTGATTTTGGAGTCTTCATTTCTGATTCGATCACGCAAGGAAATTCCAATCATAGCCCAATAGTAATTTCTAGAGTAGTATTAAACAATTCCTTACCATTCTGACAAACAGCGATCCCTCTGTCCATGGCGAAGTTGACGATCGCCATGATGATGCCCAGCAACGCCAGGAAGACCCAGTCCTCGCCCAGACGAGCGAACGTGTGTCTCCAAACATAGCCTGCGACAAACTTCTTGCACGTGAATATTTATTATCAACCTCATGGGGAACTTTGAATAAGGGATGATATTTGAATAATAAATGACGATGGTGATTAGTATTTCTGAGATGGGCCTGCCTCGACTGCCCTCACAGCATCGGTGGTCCAATGGTCAAAAGCGCGACTGTTGTGCATGACGTCCAGGGTTCGATTCCGAAGACGGGCTAAGCGTTATTGGGTTTTTCCAGAAGGATTTTTTTTTTCTCAGTACTGAACTCCGGACCAAACCGGGCAGAAGTCCAGACTCGTGCCCGGTGGTTTGAGGTTGCCTCGTTGCTCGTTTGAGGTTGGTCGCGTTGGTCGCTCGTACCGAGCTTCTCGTTGCGGTGGAAAGCCCGCTGAGCTGATAGCCCCGTCTATCATTTGTACATCTTTAACCGCCCATCTGATTTCCACAATACAGTTACTGGGCAACCACTTCGTAAACCTGGCTGTTAGACTTGATTATGTAATGAAAGGTCACCATTCCACGAATCCACCTCGACAATAGACCCTTTTTTTGAGAATGGGAGATCACCAAATGACTCTTCCCGGGCGGAGTGGAAGGGAGTATCAGACTTATGGGGTATTTGGGTATTTGTGTATGTGACTTTATATGTTTGTGAACGCACCCACGATACAGGAGAAATTCCTAGTGTGGGGCAACGTTTTAAAAAAAAAAAAAAAATTCTACTGACTAAAACCCACCCATGTTCCTTCTTACCCCTTTGTATTCTAGGGCCGCGGTATCTTTTTCGAATAGTCCCGCAGCCCCGGCAGGTGACGATAGACGAACCACCAGATCTTATCATTAAAAGCCAACAGCCCTCCAATCAAGTAGACACTCACCTAATACTTTAAAGAACTTCCCTCTTGGTCTGTGTTTGCCGCTTGCTTCAAGTTCCTTCTGTCGGAGCTTGTCGTCTTTTCTCCTCTTCTTCCGTAACCTCCTGAGTCTTCTCGCTTCTTCTCTTGCTGCTTCGCTTAGGTCGCGTTGATAGCGACCATACATCTGGAAAAAAGAAAGATGTTGGTTATTTATTTAGTCACTACTGCATTTTATTTATCTTAAAAGTAACTATTTTACCCTAGTATCTTTCACATTATATTTTGATATTTGTTTCTCCCTGCTGTATCACCAAATCGGTAATGTTGCCTTTACGAACCAAGACAGATACTATAATGTGCAACTTTACAATAACGCCTAATGATAATTACAAAGCAATTAAATGTCTTATCGTTTTATAACAAAACGAACAGATAGATGAAGGACATACAATAATATTTTCAGCCATCTTACAATATTCTCTAACTAACTGCGGTACTCAGAGATATTTAATGATTACTTAAGCCGTCACTTAGTAAAGATTTGACATACTTTTGTATGACAAAACTGTCAAAACCTTTACTAAGCGATGGGCTAAGTAATCATTAAAGCTCTCTGAGTGCGGCAGTTAGAGTTCTAAAATAAATCAAATCCAGACGGATTGTTGTATTTGTCCAGGCATGACCATCGCCGTGGTAGGACTGCTAAGTCATAGGTCCAGAATTCGAACCCGAGACACACACAATTTTTCGAATTCATATGCGTATTGTTTAGTTATCACTTGCTTCGGTGAAGAAACATATCGCGAGGAAACCAGCATACCGCAGAGATATTTCTCGACGGCATGTAAAGCAAAGACAGAGACCTTTTTTTTTTTTATTCGTGGTGGGAAATTATCAAATAACCCCTCCCGCTCTTGGGCAGAGCGAAAGGGAGTGTCAGACTTCTACTGACTAAAAACCACCCATGTTTCTTTTTAGCCCTTCATGTCGAGGCCGCGGTATCTGGGAACAACCCGCAGCCCCGACGGGCGTCGGCCCTTGCGGGCCCCTTCCATGTTGCTGACATCTCTTTGAGGCGCGCGTGGAAAACGAACGCGCCGTCGACACGGCCTGTCGTCGTCGTCATGAGACGGACGGACGGCGAGCTTACCCATCACTCACCGTCCACAGGCCTGCAAGTCAGAGACCCTTGGGTGCCCTAAAAACTCGGACACCAAGTTAGGCACTAACCACACGATTAAGAAATTAATAATTTCATGTTATGATGACTGAATACAACAACAAAGCAAGCTGACAAGAGAATTTATAACTTATTACAGTTCGAAGAAGGTATATTTACAGACCACAACCCTGTTACCCCTTTCAACCATCTCCTGCAACTCCATTTTGTTTATCAAGCCACCCTTTGGTTATAAAACAATTACATTTTTAAACCAACTGCTGCCGACAAAGAAAGTAGAAATACTGAAAGGCTAATTACTATGGCACAGCCTTGAATCCAGCTTCTGTTTACAGTAGCTATCAGATTATCTTGTGTTTAGCCAAGATAATAAATCGGAAAATACCAATATTTGAGTTTTATATAGACGCTAGTACTTTTGGCAAATATATGGTGGGTTAATCTCGGCCAACACTGTTAGATTAAAGGATGAACTATTTGAGGTCAAAGAAACTTGTAAAAGATTGTTACCACGAAGTACTTTTTATTAAAAATGGAATTTTCAGTTTTGTGCTTGGTAAAAGTTGTTTATCTTCAGAAGTACTAGGCTTCCATAAAGTATACAGGGCAATCTGCCAAAGCCTTTCTAAGGAAACCTTAGTAGATCAGATATTATCACGAAATACAGTTATTATGTAGTATTTATGTGAGAAAACTAGTTAACAAAGGTTCCTTTTACTGGATTAGGTAGACACAATAAATTTACGCCTTTTTCCCATGGGGGTAGGCAGAAAACACAGCACGGCAGCTGCTACGATCCTTACATACTTCCTCCCCACCTCTCCTCTCTTCTTAGGTTGACAAAATTATATATTTATTTGTTAGATTGATTACGTCTCTGAATTTTAGGAAAATAATTCGGATAGCTAGACACGGTGATTGTAATAAGACAAACCACCGCAAAAGCAGACAGCCAGACACAATAGAAAACCAGAAGTAGGGCATCAACAAAATACCTAAGCCAAACTCATGTGACTGCAATGAAACCACGACTCACGCAAAAACTACTGTCCACTCAAAACACTAATCCGGAGATAAGCCAATAAAAATCAAAAACAAACACTGATCTTATCACTAAACGGTAGTCAGCAAACGACCTTATTATCTAGGTGTACAGTCAAGAAAACAGATAAGTATCCAGGTACTTTTTTGGTTTTTTTACTTTTTTCATCAAACGACTCCTCCCGCACTGGGTGAAGCGGAAGGGAGTGTCAGACTTCTACTGACTAAAAACAACCCATTTTCCTTCTTAGCCCTTTGTGTTGCGGGGTCGCAGTATACTTATTTCGAACAACCCGCAGCACGGAAAATAATATCCAGGTACCTTCCAATTACTTTTAAACAATGCTATAAGTGTGGTGTGAACCGTGTAAGATGATCTAAAAAACTCATGATAGATAACTCATGTCAAGAGCAAAGTTTCACAGCACACTTATAACATTCATCATCATCAGCCTATAATGTTCCCACTGCATGGACTCAAGCCTCCTCTCTAGGAGAGGGATGGGCTATAATCCACCACGCGGGCCCAGTGCGGGTTGGTAGATGTCACATGACTCACATGTCTTCGAAGTTTTTGGTTCTAAGACATGTCGGTTTCCTCACGATGTTTTCCTTCGCCGTTTTGAGAGCAGCGGTGATGAAATAAATTACACAAAGTTATGCGCTTGCCTGGGTACTAAGTTTCTAACCCACGACTTATAGTTCACGTCAAATAACTTTGCCCCTCTGAACTTAGCCATTTGCAAAGATCGCGCAAGTGCAGTCACGTAGAAAATTATTTGAACAAAATAAATACATATTTTTAAAGGAAAACATAGTTTTATAATGCCATAATGCCCGCCCCCATGACTCGCGCATGCGCAGTTGCAGTTTTGTTCGTAATTTTGAGCCACTCGTAGCCAACTTCAGAGAGGCACAGTTATTTGACGCGAACAGTACTGTTCGCAAGTCGGGGCTACCACCACTGGGCCACCGTTGCATAGAACATTGGAAGTTAGGTGCCTGGAGATATATCTGTTTTGTTGTCTGTACAATCACGTACTTTCCATGTCCTACTAATATTGTGTTGTATTACAAGGCGATATGACAAGAACACATGTTTCATGATAATTTTGGGCAAAAATTTCATCTTTAGGTGGTTGGACATCTCAAGGTATTAAGTGGGTTGTTATTGGTCAGTAGATATCAGACAGACATTATGGCTTATTTGCACAAAGTGCTATTGGGTTTTTCTATCAGAAATTCCTCAATAGCCACTGGTTTTGAATTTCTGTACAGTTCCAAAAGTGGCCCTTTTTCGTTATAAATAAATAATATAACTGGCGAAATGTGGGTGTACTATTAAGTACACCTCTACCTAACCTTTCGGGGATTACAAGCGTGATTTTATATTATTGCATCACAACTCTCAAAACACTTTGAAACCTAAACATATTTAAAACATCATTGTCTCTGTTATCTTCGAACGATTGTCACAAACACAATGTGTTTTAAATTCATTAAAGTCAAGTAGATCAATTTGAAACTCTAGCAAATGAACACAATTACAGACTGTTCGCGAAGTAGGCACAAACGTCAAATAATCGCAATGAACCATAGGTGGTATAGACTGTTCTGTGTTCATCGTCGTGGAAGGGCTAAGGTGCTCAGAAATTCTGGATTCAGTCAATCCGCACTGGGCCCGTGTGGACCACTGTCACTTACAGATAGAAAGCCTGTTTGACTTGTATGTCCCGTCACAGGGAACGTTATATGCTGATGATATATGTAATGGACCTGTACAGGACATCTGGCTAGACGCGAAGGTGGTCGATGGAGCAGGGCTTTGACTGAATGGTGGCCAAGTTCAGGCCATAGAAACCAAGGCCGTCCTTAATCTCGTTGGGTTGATGATATCGTCAAAGTCGCAGGATACACCTGGATAAGGGACTTACAGGACCGGAAAATGTGGCGGAAAAAAGGGGACACTAGTGTTTAAAGATGTGTACGTATTACTGACAATTGGATTGTATGATCTGTTTAATAAATTAATGATTACTTATATTATGCCCAGCAGTGTGTGATTCCGAGATGAAATGATGAGGATGAAGATGTACGCAATGTTTTGAGGTTATTAATTGGAGATCAAACATGCAGCCCACCTGATAGTAAACAGTTTCCACGACCACAACTTCTGTAATACCAGAGGCAGCGTCCCTCCTTTCTCTTTCGATTCTCGACACGGAACGATACGGCATCGCTGTATAGCGAACAGAACAGCTAACAATACTGGCAGAACTTCCACAAACGAGCTCTTTCGCAGAGAGCCTTATTGCTACTGAATTTAAATACGTTATTATTAGGCCAATTTTGAGGAACAATCAATTATAATTAAGACGTATTCAACGCGAACCAGATATAAGTGCTATTTTTAGATATGAGTTTATGGATTCTGCTATATGTATGATTGTCGATGAATGGAGAGGAAGAGCAAGGCCAAATGAAACGTGGATGGATAATAAAAGAAATGGTTTGAAAGAAAAGGGAGAGAATGATAGCGCGAGTGGAAGATGAGAACATGATACGATGACCCCAAACAAAATGGGACAAGGACAGTAAGATGATGTGGGTTCTGTAGCTCCAAGAAAACTCTTCGAGATTTCTTGATCATTGTCAAGGACAGATTGGTTAATCGCAATGGGATCACTTCCAAACAAAAATAACTAGCGAAACATGTTACTATCACTCATCTTTTTTTTGTGGGGTGGGAAATTACAAATGACTCCTCCCGCTCTGGGCGGAGTGGACGGGAGAATCACACTTCTACTGGCTAAAAACCACCCATGTTCCTTTTTAGCTCTTTGTGTCCGGGGCCGCGGTATCTCTTTCGAACAACCCGCAGTCCCGACGGAACGACTATCACTCATCCTCGGCCCTTCTTCTCCCCCTGTTGGATTTTGTAAACCACACTTTGTTTAGCGTCATCTAACTTAACTGTCCAACCCTTACGCATGATCCGTGTGGTCTCTTGGACCATGAAACTGAACAACTTTTTTTCAACGAGTACTCGAGCATAATCAGACTATAATGTTCCCACAGCTGGGACACAGGCCTCTTCTCAAAGAGTACTTAAAATTCGCAAAAAAAATCAATGGACTTTCTATAGGAACTCACGCGATGAGCTAATCAACATGTAAAACTAAAAAAAGTCATGAATTTTTGCTATAGCCCAATTCTTTTTCAGTCTCATGGTCTCTAACACACGGGAGGTCTAGCGTTTATTATGTTGCAAAAGCAAGAGCAGATTCTTAATGGGGTAGAACCCATCGACACATCTCGGACACAATGCGAGTGTGGAGCCCTAACACAGGATATGCCACACCTCACTTTGCCTGTCATACCACTACTAACTGCACCCTTCAGGACTTGAATGAAGCAAACGACAGAGCTATCCAGGTTGCTACGTACAGCAGGGCTATTGAGTATCTTTTTAAATGTCAGTGGCTATCATAGTGTCCATCGATAAGCTGTCAAATGGTTCCATTTTGTACCAAACCATTTGACAGTTAATCGATGGATACTATGATAGCCACTGACATTTAAAAAGATACACAATAGCCCTGCTGCACGCTTAGTATGACCACCGTAGAAACGGGTTTTGTCGACGGAAGAATCGACAAAATGACAGATTGTAGCAAAATTTCATGTCAAATTGTATGGAAAAAGTTTTGTCTATTCTTGGTAGAATAGAGATAGAATCGCTTTACTACGCGTGCTGGTCAGACAAAACTTGAGTCATCGATTTAAGAAGAAGAAGATGCAGGGTCTTACCCCTGATTAGTTTCCCAAGGTTCATCCAAAACTACGCTAGGACGATCGGCCACGCCAAGACGCTAAGTGGCTTATTTAGCACAGCAGTGGCATTGGTCATTGGCACTCTGAAATCGGGCCATGGATTATGTACTGTTGAAAATAATTTATACAAACACACGTAACGGTAGTCTTCAAGGGTGATGTAAAGGAAATATAATATTTGAAGTAAGAAGTAGTAATTTTTGGCAGTCAATATAATAGAGACTCACTTTTTTGCAAAGATAATTTTTGCAGACATGGATCTCTGTATATCTGCAAGATACAGCAAATTTCGATTCAGCTATTACAATCAATTCTGTACGTTCTAAATACACCATGTGAAATACTGGTATTCAGTTGTATCCGGTTAGACTGGAAGGCGATCCCAACATAGTTGGGAAAATGGCTAGGCAGATGATGATGATTCCAAATACACCATAACATAACCTCCGTAATCCCCGAAGAGTTAAGCAGAGGTGTACCCATTACTACACCCATATTTCGCCAGTTATGTAGGCCCTTTTACATACGACTTAAATATAACTGGCGAAATATGGTTCTAGTATTAAGTGGAACACCTCTGCCTAACCCTTCAGGGAATTACAGGCGTGATGTTATGATGTTTTCAAATCGAGACTTCCAAGACCCAAAATATTGTTGAGATGTCGTTTTTTAACCTAAAGGCAAGACAACTTTTCGAACCAAAACAAGTTACAGTATTGCAGGTTTGTTGCGAGCCCAGTTCTTCAAGGGTCGTCGTAAACCGGAGGCAGCTGGCTGAACCTGTTTCTCCAAAAGGGGGACGGTGACGCCCATACAACCATATCTTCATATTTCTTGTTTGTTTACTGATTTCACAATCAGAAATTTTCGGTTCTTCATCGTTATTTTGGTGGCGATAACAAGTTACATGTTAAGCATCCTCTGAAGTGACAATCTGATTATGAATAGTTAAATTGATGGCAATAGGCTTGCCCCCACGCCTGTAATCCCCGAAGTGTTAGGCCTATGCCATGTTTAAGTGCTATGTAATAGCGGGCGAGCCTATTGCTATGAAGTCCTAGCAATAGGCTCAGCAGTTGCAATAGGGTAGTTAACAAAAAAAAAATACTTAGTCCGTCAGATAGATTTCCAAAAAACATTGGACACGTATTTTTTTCTTTTTTCACATAAACAAACAATGAAGACGATATAGTGCTTTGAAAACTCGTGTGACGTCATATTCTAAGACATTAGTATGACATTTTTTACCGGTGAGTGACGTCACAACTCCCCACTCAAATCTTTGACGCGTTTTACCTTGGTCAATTTTTATTGATTTGATAAAACAAAAAATACGTATCCAATATTTTTCGATAATCTAACAGGCGGACTAATTAGAATCGTATTTTTTATGTCAGTAAACATCCCTACCAGCGAGGCGGTGTTTGATTCTTGCTATTTAAAGTCGTTTAATCCTCAATACAATGATTTATTTAATTAATTTATCTTAATCATTCATCATACCTTTAACATTTAACAGACTTTTCAAATCAAAACAAAGTAATACACCAACACAATTTCATACGAGCATCTCACACTACACACCACGGTAAAGAAATCTTAACTATCCAAGATAAATCTGGTCCAAAGAGGACACAACTGAACGAATCTGATTCCTAATAATACCCGTTACGTCGTAGTACTACAAATTAATACTGTAATTAGTCTCCTAGATGTGTGGGCCGGACTATTTATAGACCAGTCTGTGTGCATGTTTGTTTTTATGACCTGACTGCAGGGAATTCCAGGAATTGCGGGCTATTTTCTGAGGATGACGTTGGGTATGAATGGATGTCTTATATAGGGTGTAAAAGTACCCTTAACGCAAACTAAGGGCACTTGTTCTGTGAGAGGGAGAGAACCTCTCGTCCCAGCCGCCGCGGGAGGCGTTCGCTCTGCCCAAGAGCGGGAGGGGTTATTTGATGATTTCCCACCCCCAAAAAAAAATAAAAAAAGGCCACTTGGGCACCACTGCGATCATTTTTTTATTCTAGACTATACCTGGGAACCTCCTAGTTACGGAGATATTGGGAGTCAAAGTTCCAAATTTTTTACAGCTGTTTTTGTAAATACTAGTTTTTCAGGTTTTAACTTTACTTAAATAACCTCCATGACCCGTTTACTATTCAAAGCATCCACTAGCACAATGTTCTAGGAGTGCTACTTTGAGTTTTACCGTAAAATGTGATTATTGACCCCAAAAAAAAAAGTCATTTCCCAGCAAAAATTTTTGCGTAGGGGTACTTAGATTGATGTACAGAATGCTTGGTTGACGGGTATGTGATGGGTTCATTTACACCCTGTATATCCGGCTTTAGTTCCAGGCTTGTTCTTACACAGTTATCTGGCGATTTTGAAAATATAATATTTTTCAGATGCATTTCTGAAGATATGGTTTATCCACTATACTTTTAGAGCTACCAGTCCGAATAATCCAAAAGTTGAAAGTAGTTCAGGATCTGGCAAATTAATTTCCCGCTGCATCCAAGATAGGATATTAATCATTCGGGAGAGCTTAATATGGCTATACTTGTACAATAAGTTCAAGAAAGTGACATCCACCTATCACCTTAGGACCCTTGTGGTGGATTATGGCCCACTCCCTTCCACAGAAGAGAAGGCCTGTGTCTTAGCAGTGCGAACAATATTAGCTAAATGCAATTCATGTAGATATTTAACCCACTTTAAACTGCAAACCTTCCTACAAGTACCTTAAAGATCTCCATATTGGATCTAAAATCCATGAGCACACACGTATTTAGGTCTACCTACACGCTTATCTTCAACAAATATGTGAAAATCAGTGCGCTCGATAATCTTAATCTAGGCAAACATTACCTTAGGCTGAAGGTAAAGTTAATTCTTTCACGTGATCTTAAATCCTCTAATCCTTAAACACATACACTGTTTGAAATTCTACTGTAAACAGTGGCTGGTACAGTCTGTGCCCAGCATTACCTGACCCCCCCTTTTTTGGGGGCTGGGAAATCATCAAATGACTCCTCCCGCTCTGGGCAGAGCGGTAGGAAGTGTCAGACTTCTATTGACTAAAAACCACCCATGTTCCTTCTAAGCCCTTTGTGTCGAAGCCGCGGTATCTCTTTCGAATAACCCGCAGCCCCGACGGGCATTTTCTGACCCCTTGTATAAAGAAGGAGAGGGCAACTGGTGTGAATAGAAGGGTCAGCTCATGCTGGGCACTATTGGTACTCAAGCTCAAAAATAAAACTAATTTTCCTGAACCCTGACACAAATTCAGGGTTCAGGAAAATTAGTTTTATTTTGTAGTGGGTTTTCTGGCGGGATGTGTAGGAAAATTGATGTTTGAGATAATTGGAGATTTATGTGCAAAGAAGGAGTTTTTCATAGTAAGAAACAGAACATTGTCATACTTGTGTGTGAATATGTAGGTACATATACCTAAGTACTGTGATCACTGATCACATAATTAATATCAATTATTTTTTATTGTAGGTACAGACACCAGCTCATCTCAGCAAAACTGTAAAATTTTCTCTATCAGCGTTCAACATAATGCGAAAAAATTGAAAATCTATTTAGAAATTAGTAGCTTGTGATCTGTACAAGATTTTTTAAGACCTCTTTACCGAATGTTTGTAAATCAATATTCTTTAACTCCGAACTACAAATCTACATTACACACATAGGTACATATAAATACAGAACTACTATTGTGCATATTCAAAACATTTGTCTTTCTCATTTCAAAATTCACATATTTCTTTTAGCCTCAAAAAAAATCTAGACCCAACAGCGCCAATGACTCAAGCCAGCCCAAAACATAATAAATAACAACAAAAACTCGTGTTTTAAATTCATGAATAAGCTCCGTATTGCATAACAAGTCGCTAAACTAGTCCCAGCAAGGTTATAAGAAAACTGCAACAGCGGTGCGCACGCGCATATGACGTCACGCGAGGTGTCACTGACCCCCGTGGAAAGCTCGAGAGCAAGTACAACCCTGACCAGATAATAATGCTGGTTTATGGCAACCCTGGATTTGTTAAAGTTATGCAAGGTTTTATGGTGAGTTTTGAAAAGAAAAATAAAATATCGCCCAAATCTTTCTTATGATTCAGCATCTTGGAAAGTACGTTATGCCGTTAGTTCCAGATTGTCATTTCTAGATTATTAAAGCTCTTCCGAGCAGAATCCCGAAAGTCTGACCACTAGTTTTATCCTGTTACGCCGTAACTGGGTTGAAGAGGTCAGATATGAATCATCATCATCATCCACAACCTGACTTCCACAGTTGGGTAGAGGCTTCTGAAGAACGTGATGATACTGGCTCATCCAGACGCGACTCACTTTGTGTTAACCTGAAAGTCGCTCCACGTAAAGTATTGATATTCAGGTGTATCCGCTTGTACTGGAAGCCAACCTCAACATAGTGAGGAAAAGATTAAGAATAGCTAAGAACAGAGTAGTGTGAGATCAGGCAACCATTGGCAAAAAAAAATTTGGTAAGAATAAAAAAAAATTGCTTTTGATATCAATAGACAATTAGCCTTACGAAAAACGACGAGATTCAAGAAAACGGTACTAAAATCCAACAAATTCCTAAGGTTAGATTAGTAGGTATAAAATCCCCATCATAAGACCGGATGTGATTAAGATCAAAATCTAAGTAATTGAATCTCACACATCTCTGCACAATGACAGAATATTACGTAAGCGGTCTTACGACTGAATTGACACGGATAAATCGTGTAGTCACGAGCCTAGACTAAAGTTTCTTACACACGGTGATAATAAATAAGACAGTAGGAATACTAAGCCAAAAGATGTCAGCGATAATGGAACGTGTCCACAAGGGCCGACGCCTGCCTGGGCTGCGGGAGTGTCCGAAAGAGATAACGAGACCCTGGAACGCAAAGGTACGAAGGAACACGGTTGGGTTTTAGTCAGTCATCATAATCTTTTTATTTTTTTGGCGGGTGGAAAATCATCAAATCCCGCTCTTGGGCAGAGCGAAAGGGAGTGTCAGACTTCTACTGACTAAAAACCTTCCATATTCTTTCTTAGCCCTTCATGTCGAGGCCGCGGTATCTCTTGCGAACAACACACACGGCCACAGCCCCGACGGGGGTCATCATCATCTGCCTAGTCTTTTCCCAACTATGTTAGGGTCGGCTTCCAGTCTAACCGGATGCAGCTGAATACCAGTATTTTTCATGCAGCGACTGCCTATCTGACCTCCACAACCCAGTTAATACTAGGTAACACGATAGTCTTTGGTAAGACTAGATGTCAGAATTTCAGGTCACTGACTACCTGTTACGACTGTCAAAGATCTATATATGGCAGCCGGGACCAACAGCTTAACGTGCTGTCCGAGGCACGGAGGAAACCACAGACCGACTTAGGTAAGCACAGCTTTACTTAGAGATCGACCCGAGTGGCAATTCTTATTAAGCCACGAGCTCCTCGTGTCGGGTTTTAGCCAGTATGAGTCTGATATTCCCTTCCAGCTACGCCCAGAGCGGGAGGAGTCACTTGATGATGTCCTATTCTTAAAATACTGAGCCAGCAGAAGTGCAGAAAAAAGTGACGTCAGACACTCAGTTGAAAGCAAAAGATACACGGATAGGAAGAAGGCTAGCACACAAATGTCAACTGGCAGAGATTCATGGAAGGAAAATATAACAATTTACGTGAGGTAATCTTTATAGAAACCTCGTCCATGAACGTGTATACGCTAGAGCAGTACTTCGAAGTCCTGGCAAAGAAAGTCATACATTGCTACCACTAAACAATGTAAATTGGAATTGGGATGGAGATATACACCTGACTACACAAAGGAATAAGATATTATGTCACATTATCATTGTCAGTTCACTGCGTGTCCAACAAAATGTCGGATCAAGTTATATGTATTTATCAGCACATTGGTGGACCTGCTTATATATTCATGTTTGTATTGCCTAGACTAATGATAATTTTATGAATCTATGAGCAACATCATCCTTGCAAAGGACAACAGTATCATCAAGTATTCTTTTGTACCTCATACAGACAAGAGAAGAACTACGAGTACCAAGCCACTGTCTTCAGAATGAAAGTCCTCGTCTGCGACACGACTTATCCTCGATTGCTTACAATCTTAATAATAGTCGCAATTACATACATATGTGAGTTATGTAAATACATTGTATATAAAGACGTTTTTATGTGAATATTATGAAAATGTATCACATGACTTTGATGCTCAGGCACGTTTTGTTAATAGTCGAGTTAGGATCTTTGCAAAAATGCAGTTCGTTTTTAGTGACGTTGGAACTAGTGGTGATCAAAATAATGTTACCGTAATCATTACTTATTATTTGGTAAATAGGCACATTTTAAAATCTATCATCTCTCGAATCATCATCAACATTTCAGCCGAAAGACATCTGCAGGACATACACCTCCCCCCAAGTGTCGCCACATTGACCGGTTCACGACTCACTTGTTTCAAATGAAAAAGAAATAGTCCCATTCATAAATTGTACGTAGGTAGAACTGTTACGGTAAGTGATGAATGATTTTAAATAAGTGTAAGTGAAATAAGGACAAACTCTAATACATTATATTACATAGAGGGGAAGGGACATCGACGTACAAACGAATATTACGTCTTTAGTACATCCTTCCGAACCTCCACACGTCATAAGACATTTATAATGGGTAATTTAAAAAAAACTGCTATTCCATACATCTTGACCGTGTAGGTGTTGTGCACATTTTAGGAAACAGTCGGTTTCATTTCCACCCTATAAATATATTGGTTTAGCAACCAGGTCGCAAGCGCTACTGCTGATATGGGGTATTGGGTTAGATCCGAAGTGTTTTTAACCGACTTCAAAAAAGGAGGAGGTTATATGTTCGTGTGTATGTATTTTTTTTTTTATGTATGTTACCTGATTTCTCCTCCATTTGTGAACCGATTCTCAAAATTCTTTTTTTATTTGAAAGAGTATACTCCTGAGGTGGTCCCATTTAAATTTGGTGAAGATCTGATCCTGATCTTCGGAGATATACAATAGAACTCTTCAAAAATAGACGGCAAATCTGTCGTGATTGCTGCAATCGCTTGGATGTTTATTGTTTATACAACATCATGACGTAACATCACGCCTGTATGATCTGAGGGGGTACGCAGATGTGTACACCCAGATTTGGACAGTAAGATATTATGTAATGTTCCATTTATTGGGGATAAATAAAACCTATTATTTGTTTGGGAACAACTAAAAATGGAAAAATAAAAAACTTTTTGGCAAAAAATAAAACCGACTTCAAAAACACCAAAAAGTGAAAAATAAACTTCTGAAGAAAAATCAGCTTCTGAAGTCGGTGGCAAAAAAACGAAATCAAACAAACAAATGTCACCGACTTCAGAAGCTGATTTTTCTTCAGAAGTTTATTTTTCACTTTTTGGTGTTTTTGAAGTTGGTTTTATTTTTTGCCAAAAAGTTTTTTTAAGCTTTTTCATTAGGTATTTTCTCAGTAGGCCCGAGAATGTGACTAATAACTGGAGAAATGCGTGTGTACTCAAAATAAACAAAGAGGTTGAGGGTACTAAAGACAGTTCCGAAAACGATCACCTCATCTGAGCTGACAAGAACTCGCGCAACAAACTCCCGCGTAACACATCTGTCTGCAATTTCATCCTCTACATTATTTATAGCAACAGAACAATCTCGTTGTGAAAATCAGTTAATAGCACAAGGAAATATATGGTTTCCGTGACTTGCAATCTGATAAGGAAGCATCACTTTACCATCTTACGTTATTAAAAAATTAAACACCTCACTAATGTCAACGGTGTTGAGATGTGGCTAATAGCTAAAGAAACTAATAGGCCTGTGGCTGGTCTTGTCAGAGATGAGGAAAGTCTATACAGAAAGATCACTGGAACAGGTAAGCTAAGTCAGGAAACCATGGGCCGCACAAAAAGCTCTGACACTAGTTTGGCACTAACCACACGAGAAAGAAAGTCTGAAACTAGTAATGCCTGCTCTTTTATTATCCAATCAAATCAAAGCATTGATTTCAAGTAGGCCAGATACAGGCATTCTATATTGTCGAAACGATACGTAGATGAATTTACGTGAGATATCGTAAATTTTAACTGCTTATCTTTTAGGACCTCGATCGCGTGACGGGAAACGATGGATGGAACCATGATTGGATGGTTTTAGGTGGATATGAAGCCAGACGGTGGCAGAGTTGCCTATTCTTATTCAAACTTCTTCAAAAATCACCTAAAAATTATGCTTCTAGTTGATCAGTCAGCCACTGTACTACGCATGTGGTAAGCATGAAGCATTCAAGAAATATCCAAAGATACTACGCAGTTCCTTCATTTCAAAGGTATCGATTTCTGCGGTTTCTAGTGTTATTAGTTGACCACAAAGTGATGGCGGATATTATTTGCATTTACATTTTATTAGTGCAATTACTCAATAATAGACCTATTTATTCATAGCCTTGACTTTCTGTTACTAGTGTAGTTACTACAAAAAAAAGTACTTAGTGCTATTTTCAACTACATCGCGAAAAGTCAGTCATAAACTCACGTTCAAAGACTGCCTCTATGATTTGTCTGAAGTTGTGTAACTTTTAAACCAGTAAGCGGCTAATATCGGAAAAGTTCGAAAAGGTTCAGGTAGCTCAATAGATTTTCAAACTGTTTTGTATTTCTACACAGATTGACATGATTGACATAATCAAGCTACTAGAACTTTATAGCTTTAGCTTTTAATAATTCGAGACATTTTTGATATTTCTATTTTCATTGTTACCTATACTAATATTGTCAGGAGGTAAAAGTTTGTTTATGAAAAAAACCTAGATAGAAAGTAACATTATTCGTCGGTTCTATACTTTCGACGAGTTATCACAATTTTTGAGGGCGCAGCTGCAGGCTAAGTCTTAGTCGCTTATAAAATGTCACTTTATCTTCCCTCAGGTAACTGAGGTTCTCATCCATTCTTTCTCATTACCTAGTTCCCACAGTTAGGCTGATCTAGCTTAATTTAACTGACACAATTACATTAGCAACGTTTGTTGACGTTACCGGACGCGGTGATACCACCTAGGCAGGCATGATTACCGCCTTGGTAGCTGGAATCAAGTTACTGAACAAACTAGACAGTATGAAGACTAATGTTGAGCAATCAGTTTTACTGGTTAAAAAAGTTTCATCTGCATGTTATTATTTGTTAGTCTGATCTTTCTCATTCCTGGGCAAAGCCCTCCCCCTATTCCTTTCACCTTTCTCGTTAACTGGCGAAAAGAGGTGCAACATTTGCATTTACTACCTTTTTTTTTAGATGAGAAATGACTCCTCCCGCTCTTGGCGAAGCAAAAGGGAGTGTCAGACTCTTACTGATTAAAACCTATCCGAGTTTCTTCTAATGCCCTTTGCGTTCCTTTGCGTAATTTGGCAACCCTGGCTGGCATTTACTACCTGGCACATTTCAAAGAAAATATATTATCTCTTTTAACAGTAGGCCCTCATTCGATCTCAGGCTAGGTGGAGGTGATATCTTCAGGGTTCCTGGTAGCAGCTGGATGAGAGTTGCCGAGAAACGAACTAAGTGGTGCAATAGGATAGGTCTATGTCCAGTGGTCTATGTGGTGGTGTCCAGCCTATAGGCTGATGATGCTGATGATTCGTCATATGACAAGAAAATTATACGGCACTAGAGTTGGCCATTAAGTATTTTCCGTTTTTTGCGATATTTGCAACTATAACATTGGAGTTAGTCAGGTTTTTTGAAACCACTAGGTTTATTGTGTTAAAAAGCGGCGCGTACCACTTTTGAATAAACGAATCATCGTCGTGTTGCGGTGATGAGATAAAAGGTGAAGCTTTAAAGTGTCAGAGTAATCGTATAAAGAATGTAACGACCCAAGTCGCAGAGGACATATAGTATTACCTTGTGAAGCCTTCAACCAGCGGCGAACAGTCTTAAGCTAAGTTTCTACCGGACAACCCACATCCTGGGCATCAAGTTGCAAAGCGTTAAACACAACACCTGGACTAATTCGCAGCTATTACACAATTGTGCTGCAAGTGGGAGGAAGGAAATACCGTCTGATGAAGTAAATTTCACAATTACCACAATTGGCTCGCGTGAAGTGGCGACAGTAACCAATGGCTTCTTATTTGTTGGTGTCAGGTTGCAAGGGATTTAGGTCTTGCCTTTCTGGACTACAGCCAGTACATGATTGGACAACCTTCAGTGTCTGGAACCATTGTTAGAGTCGGATTTCCAAAGACGCTTTGGCTTACCCTACTTAGTTCTTTTGTCTGATATATCTGATAGGCTCTCATCATCATCATCATCTCTATCATATTAAATCATCTCAGTATGGATGAACTTTATCATAATCATTTTGAAATGGACATTCTTCTCTGTTTCTATAACTTATGCTGTTCAACAATTATAACTTTATCACTTAATCGAATTTGAATAGATGTGACGAAACTGATCGTGGATTTTCTGCTTTTAAATTAATTTAAGACTCAAACCTTACCTCTACTATTTATGTCAGAGTTGCTTAATTTCTTTGCGTATCCTGGAGTTTATTTCTCGTACAACACCACAATTATTTCTAAGACACCAAATTTTCTTGTCAATTAAAGAAAAATGTTTATAACTTTTACTTAACTCTTATTTCCAACAAAAATGTTCAGTTAATCGGAAACCAAATCATTAACTACTGATAACTGATGTTTCTATAGAACTGAGACTGTCCTAGTTAACTACTTACTGTACCTAGGTGTTACATTGACATTAACCTTAAGATATCGCGTGTTTGGCTCGGCTTGCCGCCATTACGCTTTGCCGCTATGCTATCCTGTTTAGACAATCTTAACTGGGTAAATGTGTTCCTTATTCCTTAAGGAAGTCCGTATTGTGTTTCTTTGAGATATTTTTAAGATGGATTGTGTTTAGAAGGTGGATCATAATATGTATGTTTTTGCCGAAGATTAATTCAGAGATAAATGGTACAGGTATAAGACGGATAAGACTCATGCAAGGGGCGAGCCTATTGCCAGTATGGATCAGTTTTTTATTGACTGTTTGCTCTCCTAATGAGTATTGTGTTCAAGTAACTGGGTTATGGGGGTCTAATAGGCCACTGCTTCATATAAATAGGGATTATCAGCTGTATCTGCAGTTAAGACAACAAAGTCTAAACTTGAAGCCGACTCCAACATAGGTGAGAAGTAAGCTAGACTAATGCTGAAGTGTCCTCTGATGTTTGTTTTTTTTGCTGGCTTTTTTGCAGCAGATTTTTTTTGTTAATAAATAAAGGAATGAAAGAATGCTGTTTTCCGTTATGGTTAAACAATTATAATGAAATATTAATTTAAATGTAAACAGAGCTAATTGCTGCAATCATCTAAATGTCATTTGAAGACTTGACAATTACAAGCTAATTTATCTTCGTTAGTACCTTTACCTGCTTGAAGCGGTTTAGATATCTCTCTGATTTTTATGTTTTTTATTGCCGTTGAAAATGGCTGTTACTCTATGAAGCCAGAAAAATAACATAGATCAAGCGCTGTTTGTATGAAATGAAAAGAAAAGCTCCATTGGAAGGGTGTCTAGGTGTCTACATATTACCACCCTTGAGGAGCCACGCATAATTCATGCGACCTATTAGTATTTCTAGTCAGTAACTTATCATTGCTGGACTAAGCCAGCCTGATTTTGAAGCTGTATAGTGTTGTACTTTTACGTTCTTCAATCCATATGGGTATAAGGGTATAAAAGATGGATGGAAGGATGTAAAGGATGATATGGCAAGAAAGGAGGTGTCTGATGAGATGATGAGCAATAGAGAAGTATGGAATAAGAAGGCATGCTTCGCTGACCCCAAATGAATTGGGCAAGAGATTAATGATGATCTTGGTACATATTCTTGTTAGGATAAAATACTTGTCCTTTTTCAAGATTACTTTGGGTAAAACAATAAAGTAAGTATAACAAAAAAAGTAGGTAGTATCCTTATCAATAAATATCACATAATGTGCATTATTTTCTCCTGTGTGGGTCGAACCGGCCCCGTGTGAAGGCAAGCAGATAGCATCAGTAACGTTTCAAGACCATTTGGAGCATAATTCAGGCTATGTGCCAAAAATGTCATAAAAAGGTTGTTTTTTTTTGGAAATTTATTTGAGGATCGAGTATGCGGGCTGTTTTATGCAGGGTTTCCAAAGAGAAAAAAATCTTTTAGTTTAAGATTTCGGACATTCTAAATTCGGGTCATTAAGTAAAGTTATAATCTGAAAAACTAGTATTTACAAAAATAGCTGTGAAAAATTTGGAAGTTTGACCCCCAATATCTCCGTAACTAGGGGGTTCCTAGGAATGGTCTAGAACAAAAAAAATGATCGCAGTGGTGGGGAGAACAACGCCCTTCGTTAGCGTTAAGGGTACTTTTACACCCTATATTTGCAGGCACCGTTTCCCTTCGCCTTTTGTTGTGTGTGGGATTCTTATGATGACTAATATTTAAATGGGTCATCCCAAACGATCATACTGTGTCATTTCTAAGATTTCCCCTGCGAACGAATGAAGACATTCATTCTAAATCACAGAAGTTTTAATTGTTAGTAATTGCTCGTAATAATTCCCCGGCAACAAAATATAACGAATGGAAATACATCCTCATACAGGGTGTAAATCAGATGGGTTGATTTTTTAGTAGTTGACACAGCCGTTTACCAAGCATTCTGTACATCAAACTACTGGGAAACGATTTTTTTTTGGGGTCAAAAATCACATTTTACGGTAAAACTCAATGTAGCACTCTTAAAACATTGTGCTATTGGATGCTTTGATTAGTAAACGGGTCATGAAGGTAATTTAAGTAAAGTTATAACCTGAAAAACTAGTATTTACAAAAGCTGTGAATATTTTGGAACTTTGACCCCCAATATCTCCGTAACTAGGAGGTTCCCAGGTATGGTCTAGAACAAAAAAAATGATCGCAGTGGTGGGGAGAGCAAGTGCCCTTCGTTTGCGTTCAGGGACTTTTACACCCTATATGTGTTCTTAAATAAGAAACTTTAGGCTTAATAATAACCCGTCGGGGCTGGGGGTCCCGTCGGGGCTGCGGGTTGTTCGCAAGAGATACCGCGGCCTCGAAATGAAGGGCTAAGAAGGAACATGGGTGGTTTTTAGTCAGTAGAAGTGTGACACTCCCTTTCGCTCTGCCCAAGACCGGGAGGGGTTATTTTTGATGATTTTCCACACGCCAAAAAAAAAAAAAGAGGCTTAATAATAACAGCTGCTCAAATAAATTGTCAGGTTAAGCCGCGCTTGCCTAGGTTAGTCAGTGGATGGGTGACAACCCATTATATGCTGAGTTTTCTCCGTGCCTTGGAGTTAAGCCGTTGGTCCCGGCTGTCATTTCAAGACCTTTGTAGTTACAGATATCCAGTGCTTCGAAAGTATGATAATCAGTTTTATCAAGGAGTATTTTACCTAATATTGATAAAGAAAAAACATACAGTCAGTTCTAAGAAACCTGACTTCGGAAACCATGTGATTTCTCTACACAAAGGACCGACCCTCCTTGCTAAGACAACGCACAATTACACTTGGTCACTCCATATATATAAGACTTGTCACGACTTCCGTCAAGTTTTACATAAGCGGACCATAATAAACTCATCGGTAATCATTTGTCCGTTATTTAGATCAAGTCCGTCTCAAGGCACACGCACGACTGAAGAAAATTATATAAACAGATAATATCACGTTTGTTATTCTCGGAGGGTTAGACTGATGTAACTGCCTGCCGGGGCTGCGGAACTGTTCGAAAGAGATACCACGGCCCTGGAACACAAAGGGCTAAGAAGGAACACGGATGAGTTTTATTCAGTACAAGTCTGACACTCCCTTCCTCTCCGCCCAGAAAAGGAGGGGTCATTTGAAGATTTCCCAACAGGAAAAATGGCATAGGATAAACTAGCGGAAACTCACAATTCGCTTGTTCGCAACCGGGCCCAAAACCAAGCGCTGAAACTACTATCGAGAAATTCCATATGACATTTTGCCCGACCTGGCAATCGAATAGAGGACCTCATGCTCAGCAGTAGCGCTTCCGACTACCAGACCAACGAGGCAGTTAAATATGTAAATGTAAAAATTTGTATAGTATGATAAATAGATACTTATGTGATTGTTTATAATGATTAGTGGTCTTTATCGTGTTTTATGTTTTTAGTAATTAGCTTAATGTCATAATTAATTTATTGATATAGCTTTGGGGGTTAGATAATTATGTCTGAAGTTATATGCTGCCGAATTCACAAATCTATACAAACAAATAAATTTATAACTCCGTTTGCAATATCAAAATAGCAGCTTTTTTGCACTTATAATAAAAAAACACTTCTGTCTGCCTGATTGTTCTAGCTAATCTCCGAAACGGCTTGACCGATTTTGACGGGACTTTTACAAGCAGACAGCTGGTGTTTCAGAAAGATTATAACATCACAGTATTATTCCCCGGAGGGTTAGACAGAGAAGTGGTGAAACTTGAACGAGGGTAATGAGGGTATGTTCAGCAGTGGTTTTACGGCTAATATACTGATGATGACAACAAAAAGTTTACCCTAGTTACAGCAATTATCACATGTCTTAACATTGATAACACGTCCAATATTTAATTAATTAATTATAAACAAAACAGTGTCTTGCACTTTGATTCGTAATTATCACTTTCCCTGAAGATAGCAGTCATATGATGTTATTTATGTGTTATTGTTATTAATATCATGACTTGTATCACCCCCGTATGTTTACATTTATAACACTAGTGCTATAAAGTGAATAAACTTTTGATAAGTAGCGGGATTGCCTTGGTAAATATATTTTTTATTTATGTTGGGAGATAAAAGTTCAGAAACTTTGTATACAATATAATATTGCGGTTGTATTCCTCGAAGTGAGGGGCAGAGGTTTAGCAGCCTGGGGCTTCCACTTTTATACGTTTAGACAGAAAACATTAATACTTCGTTTCACTAACACGAGGTGACATTTAAATGAATGCTCAAATAAAAGTGGTAGAATTTCAATGTTAGCCTGTCTTTCGGGGCTGCGGGTTGTTCGAAAGAGATACCGCGGCCTCGGGGCAAGGGCTAAGAAGGAACATGGGTGGTTTTTAGTCAGAAAAAGTGTGACACTCCCTTCCGCTCTACCCAAGAGCGGGTTATTTGATGATTTTCCACCCCAAAAAAAGGGGTATTCGTATTACCCAGTACTAACTGGGTTGCGGAGGTCAGATAGGCAGCCTCTCCATGTAAAGTATCAGGAGTCTCTCAGTAGCAGCCACGGAGGTTGAATGTGTGCTCGATTGATTGCAATAGGCTCGCCCTCAATTACAAGGGACTCGAACATAACTTGACGAAATGTGGATGTACTAATAAGCCTCTGATTTACCCTATGAGGAATATAGACGTGATGTTATGCTAGTAATAGAGAAACCATATTTTTAATCGATCTGCCCAGAGCGGGAGGAGTCATTTGATGATTTCCCACCCTCCAAAAAAAGGGGTAAAGGTGTAACTACCTGGGGTTACCACTTTTATAAGTGCGACAGAAAACATTGATACCTCGTTTCACTAACACAAGGTGACACTTAAAGTGACACTCGCGAGTTAAAATTGTAAAAGTGTAAAACGTTGTTATATAACATGTTTCAGTAATGTGAAATAAATAATAAATTACGTTTTACAGATGTTAATAAAAAATGAGTTTTGCCGCTTATTGCAAGGTTTAATTGATTATGACCAAATATGATAAAACCCGGTGGTTTACGTAGTAAACCTTACTTTCCAAAAACTGGACGCAATGTACAAAGAGAAAAGGTTTCAAATCATTATTTTGGCAGAAATCGAGAAACGCAAACAGTATAAAGAAAAGAATGAGCCTGCGGACGGGCCGCAGGCTCATTCTTTTCTTTTAAGTCTTATTTATTTCAGCACTCGCCATAATAAGTAACCCTTTTTTAGCGGGTGGAAAATCATCAAATAACCCCTCCCGCTCTTGGGCAGAGCGAAAGGGAGTGTCAGACTTCTACTAACTAAAAACCACCCATGTTCCTTCTTAGCCCTTCATGTCGAGGCCGCGGTATGTCTTGCGAACAACCCGCAGCCCCGACGGGTGACCATAAGTAACCCTTTATTATGAGTACTTTTGGAACTTCAAATTTACACCAAGCTGGCTCTACAAACGCCTACCCTTCACCACTTTATAGTGTTATAGATGGGAAGAAGAAGTAGCGGAGAAAAATCTCTAGCAACACATCTGTAAATACGCGGTATCTGTCTCTAAACGCCTTTATTTTCATCACTGCTTTGGTCTACTAAGAATTTTAGCATATTTGCAGGCCCAAAGTAATAAGGGGAAAGGACAGGAAGATGATAAAGGACCAGTGTCTATTAGAGGATCCAGGCCACCCATTTTAGTTATTTTCCAAAAACTATGCAACTGCTACTTTTTTTTTTTTTGGCAGGTAGAAAATCATCAAATAACCCCTCTCGCTCTTGGGCAGAGCGAAAGGGAGTGTCAGACTTCTACTAACTAAAAACCACCCATGTTCCTTCTTAGCCCTTCATGTCGAGGCCGCGGTATCTCTTGCGAACAACCCGCAGCCCCGACGGGACTGCTACTCATTCACTACCTTATCCCTGTCACCACTTTCTTTACGCAAAAAAAAAGAACCGACTTCATCAAAAGCAGATTCATGTCCATGTGTATGATCGTTGGAAGCATACGCATTGAGAACCTCCTCTATTTTTTGAAGTCTGTTAAAACCTCGATAATACCACCCTTTAATTAACACTTCACACTCAAATTGGCGAGCGACACGAAATAACAATCAGCACATGATGTTGTGCTAATCATGGACAATGAATAATTAGTGTTTCTACTTAAAACGGCCATATTAGCGTATTGTGGGTAGATCATACACCTACACTACATCCTTGACTCATCCTTGATCATCTATACATTCATCATCATTTCAGCCTGAAATCACCGACTAATAACTAACCTAACTCCAGGCAGCTAAACTCATTTTTCATTGTTCCCATTAGAGCACCACGTCAAAATATTGATTGGTGCTCTAATGGGAATAGCTTTGGTGCTCTAAAAATCGGTGCTCAGATGGGAATACCTCAAAAAATCGCCCTGTAGTGTAGACTAACCAAGACTAACTGATAGTCTTTTTATTAAGGATGGGAGATCAGCGATGGGTTCTCTCACTTAGGCAGGTAGAAATATTACAAGCTAAATATCCCGGATATATATCAAGGATATTTAGCTTGTGCTTGTATGAGGATATCCTCAGCATATCCACACACACCGTATCACGTTGGATGAGCTTAGGTAAGCCGCGAAATTCAAATTTTCTTACGTTTTTTGCAATTTACAAATCTGTATCAATTTGTATATTTTTTACACGTCATCAACTGTAAAAAAATATGTATTTATTAACGTAATAATACTCATTCATCATGATTTACCTTAGGTACAAAAGTTTTTTTCATCTAACCCTTACCTTACTGCAAAAAGTTTGTTGGGATCACCTTGACTTAAGTTCAATTGAGTTCGAGAAAACAGAACTTATAAAGTAAACAGAAATAATGTGGAACCGTTTTTTTGCAAACAAAATAATAAGGATGCCTTCGTGAGCCCTGGTTGTGGTCCCTTAGCCGGTTTTCGGCGAGATTACTGTAAAAACAGCTTTTATTGATGATAAGTGCATGTTTTTTGGTGGTTTGTGGCAATATTTATTGATAAAAAACCCGTAATGTTTACGACAACAGAAATGGATGTCTTACTTTTAAATCCTTGCATATGCACCTCAATGTCCGGCTGTGATTAGTAGATCTTTGGCAATCGTTACAGGTAGTCCAAGCAGTGGTCCGAAAGTCTGATAACCAGGCCTACCAAGGAGTATCGTATTACCCAGGACTAACTGGGTTCTGGAGGTCAGAGAGGCAGTCGCTCCATGTAAAATACTGGTACTCAGCTGGATCCGGTAAGATTGGTAACCGACCCCAATATACATAGTTGGGAAAAGATTAGGCCGATGATGACATACATCCACCTAAAACTATATTTTCAATTGTCTCATCATAAGAAGAACATACCAATTTGACATAGTAATCTACTCTGCCAAAATATTCAGTAAACCATATTGTGCACCCATTATAATGATTCATGGGTCCGTAACAAACATCAAAATATATTTTGCATTCATTAGTATTAAAATTTCGATTGTATTCTGTTTAAATAACAATTAGAGTAAAGTTTCCTCAATTATGCTAATTACAAATGAATGCTAATTAGAAACTTATGTCTTTTATCCATTAGACGAGGAAAATCCTATTTAAATGAAATTCTTCCCCACACAAATGTAAGTCATGTGATTTTTAACTATTATGTCAGAATTATTTAAATATTTAGTTAAATTAGAAGAACATGGCTAGATAAAAGCCAATGACCAAAACGTCTTGGTGCCATTTAAATTCCCAGGTCACTAAAGAATCTGTATTCTTTTAGGAGAACGTAACCTTGCTTTTTAACCGACTTTCAAAAAGGAGGAGGTTCTCTATTCGTATGTATTTATGTTCACTGATATCTCCTTCATTAGCAGACCAATTTTCAATTTTTTTTTTGTATTCGAAACAGTATACTTCCGAGGTGGTCCCATTGTCACCAAGTCAGGATCTCATGATGGGATCTCAGGGAAATCGAGGGCAACCCTCAAATTTTATAGGCACTTAATACGTTTTTATACCAATTCATTTGTGGTCGGTGCAGCATGTTTTTTTTCTTCCATACATATCTATTACTTTACTCGTCATCTCAGCAGTCACTTCCTTTCTAACCTTATCATCCACCACACAGCCTATCCATCATTTCTTTTGTCTTCCGCTACTCTTATAGCCATCTACATTCATACTCAACGTGACCTGTACCAGCCAGGAACACCCTAGCATGTATTTTAAGTAACGTATATTTTCTCTTTTGTATTTTCTTTGTAATAAGGTATATTTTTAAAAAATAACAGGCAAACGATCCAAATCAATATCATTGGTTAATCATAATCATATTAGCCTTTGACGCACAAGGATGCGCGTACGCAGACGAATCGTTTTAAAAGCGCTAATTCTTCAGTGCTAGGGATCTAACGCGCTCATCACGATCATGACGTCTTATCACCTTAAAAATCCATCAAATCTGCGATTCCGTATTGTTAACAGTACAGTAATAATAAAATAAACGGTCGGGGGATGAGATATTCCGCAGGTATATTTTGATTTTGTACGTAACAATCTGAATCTGACCGTGTAGCTATTGTACTTCTGTAGGAAATAGTTCATCATCATCTTCTTACTCCATTCTTCTCTGTCAGACGTCACAGCTTTGTTTACTCCTTTCTCTGTCATATCATTCTTCGCAAATTTCATCGATGTTTTCTTTGGCCTTCCTCTCCTTCTCCATCCATTACCGATGTGACGGTGTGCCTAGTTCCTTTTGTGCTTAGTTTTAATTACTAACATTAGTTATAAGCAAAAAAATTTTTACCAACAACCTTTGCCTTGCCTATGGACTTTTTTGTCTGAATTAAATGATTTTTTTTTTATTTTTTTTTTTTATTAAGATTTGTAGGAAATAATTGTATTTTAAATGCTCCCACTGTTGGGACTCGGTCTTCATTTCTGCGAGAAAGAGTGAGAGAGAGGCCGTGATTCCTAACGTGGGTCTCACAGGTTATGTTAATTTTTGGTCTAAGACATGTCGGTTATGTCACGATGTTTAAAACAACAACTAACAAGTTTTTGGGAGTCTTTAATCTTAGGTTATAAAGTCAGTCAGTCTTAACCGAAACATCTTCACCTTATCATCCCGAGTCATATTTTAGGCAATTTTATTAAACCAGAAATTGAATAAAACCAGAATTTAAGACAAGATATAACCGAATACTTTTGGATTTCACAAAACCATTAAAAAACTTCGTTAGCATAATACTTAATTAAAATTCGTAAAACGCATGCAGGATCAATAAAGTTTAAAACACTTTTTCGACCGGATTAAGTCTCCAAAATATTAAGAAAGTTCAGTTTTTAACTTTTAACATTAGTCTCTTGGATTTGTTTAAAAATCATAAAAATCTGAGCTAAGAGTAATAGGCTAACTGCCGCACTCAGAGACGTTTAAAGATTACTTAAGCCGTCACTTAGAAATGATTTTATATTTTATAATCTTTACTAAGTGACGATGTAAGTGAATCATTGAACATCTCTGAGTGCGGCATTTAGACTAATGATTTAATCGTGTATCAAGTTTTCAAATATTTTTTTTAAACCAGATTGTGCATGCAGCCTCACTGCCGTGGATGTTACGACAGGGGTAGGGGGGGGGGGTTGTACTACCGGGATAAATTAACCTTTTTCGTAGTCAGTCGGTTGTAAAATATGATGCTTCCCAATATGTAAAAATATTTTTTAGATGGTACTTATACTTACATTCTCAAAAAAGGGAAAACTGGCAAACAAAGAAAGTTGTTTTCCATATAAATAATGTTTTTTTTTGGATATCGGTTATTTTTTGCAAAAAAGTTTTTATTTTACCCTTTTTAGTTGTCACCAAAATCCTTGTCAATTTTACATAGTAAATAGAAGTTAAGCACATAGGTAAAGAGCAATCAATGTATACTATAGATCGTCCGTCAAGAACCGAAACCAAGAAAATAAAATTTATATGGGACCACTGCGCGAGATTCTTCTATCAAATGAAATAAGAATCGCTCAAATCGGACTAATAATCACAGAGAAATCGGTGAAAATACAAGAAAAAATATGCTGTTAGAATATATTATTTAACCTCCTCCTTTTTAAACAGTCGGTTAAAATTATAATTTTTCCTAGCTCAAGTCAGGGTTTATCTGTGAGTGAAATCGCATCTAAAATCTATAGACAAAGACATAGTTACTAACGCATTTAAAATGGATTGATAGGTTAACTTGTTTTTATAAGGTGACATATCAACATCATTAAGATTTTTATACCGACCATTTTGTTTTTTTAATTTTTAACACTGCCGGAAACCTGCGGTTTTGTTAATACCTAATATGCAACAGAATTAATTTCGATAATGAAATATGAAAACTTCTTGTTATTTTGACATCTTTCCAAATCAGTTCATGTTAATTTCGATACCTACTGTTCTGTTCATGGTCACATGATATTCAGCAATAAATCGTAGTTTTGCTAAAATGGCTTCACGTGTTTTTTCATTTCATCATTTACCTAACTTTTTCCCAACTACGCTGGGGTCAGCTTCCAGTCTCACCGGATTTTACATGGAGCGTGTGGGTATCTAAACCCTACAGCCCAGTTGGTACTAGGTCATACGATACCCTTGGTAAGATTGGTTGTGAGGCTTTCGGGCCACTGAACACCTGTAACGTGCCTTCAATTTCAAATGTTTCTGGAGATTGACGATTGATCACCGCAAAGCCATGGGTAGTTTAAAACTAGTCCAAGGACCAAAAGCTTTATCTTAATTGTTCTTCTGTTCGTGTCAAGTCTTTTTTTTCTTAATCACATGGTTGGTTGTTGGTTACTCGCCGAAAACTAAGAGCAGAGGACTTTTCAAAAAACTTGATTCAGAGAGAACACAGATAAACGTGGTATCCTTAAAACTCTTGGAAAATAGATAGTCCAGAACATAAAACAGTCTCAAGATTGAATATTTGAAAATGAAAGTTAGAGCGCGTTTTGAGGTTTGAGTTCTTCAAAAAACACACGATTCTGTCTGCATTTCCAATGAGAAATATTGTAGGTAAGTATGCGCCACATTCCTTACGCGTAAGTAGTAGGGATCAGCTGATGGACTACGGTTAATGAAGAGCTCGTAGGCGACCCGCAGGCGTATACTACTTAGACGCAATTGTTGATGCCACTTTGGCATATATTCGCAGAAATTGTTACTATTGCGTAAGAAGGATTATTTGTAATGCGATGACCTCTTGATTCCTTGAGAGGGTCAGAATGACCGGTTTTTTTGGATACGGTAAAGAAAAAAAAAGAGTAACGGGTAAGGAAAAAGGGTAGCCTAAACGGTTTGGGTGAGAGAATCTTTTTCTCCTTGAATTAAACGCTTGATAGTGATATTCTAAACACGAATCGTATTTCTACAGCGAATTTCGGCAGGATCGACATAGGCTTTCGGTAGCTCCCGTCATCTATAACGCAAAATTTTGGACTGACTCAATTTAAATATTGTCATCGACACGCTAAGAAGAAGATCTGATAACGCATACGCTAAATGCAACTTTGAATGTTATTGTTTTCACTGGTAGAATCGCACCCTGACTAGGCCTTGTGGTGAAAGACTGCCCCAAAATATAATACATGATGACAAGTAACAGTTGGCGGATAATGAAACCGTTGGGGTTGGCACTGAACTTGGTGTTGGATTTGAGTTTGAGTCATCGTAGTGAAAGGATTAGTCAGCTTGACTCTGCGTTACCGAATGCTAGCTGTCCAGGGTCCGTTTAACCGGAGTACGATTTTTTTAACGCTGAGGGAGACTCCTTTTTTTCCAAAAACTAGGATAGACCAGACCAGCATGCTGCTCTGGTCTATCCTAGTTTTATCCTGGTTTCACTCCCCTATTGTGCCATGGCACAATAGGGGAGTGAAACTAGGTTGTCAAAGATGATGATACATCTGTCAGATTAGGTGCCTCTGCTAACAATGGATATTCTTGGCGGATAGTCTTAACCATTTTGGTATACGGATATTCAACGAAGTAAGTTACAAGTGTTCTAATTTCTTTCAGATGACGCATTACTTTAGAGGCTTCTCCAATGATGATATAAAAAGTTTCACGTGATTAGACGGTACGTCTGATAGGTTTACAAATTAAAAACATATCATCATCTCGAATGCATTAAGGTGCATTTAGAATTTATCAGATGACGAGAGTAACACAATCCGAAATTAAGATAAAATTATTGCAAATGAAACTTTCTGTTAAAATTCAGACCAAGACGATGAAAACAAAATATTTGTATGGCCTACAGATAGCTGATCCGGGTCTGGGTGTTTAAACGCACCCACGATACAAAAAATTCCTAGTGTACGGCCAACGCCTTTAATTTTTTTTTGGCTATGGAGCTGAAAAGTACACTTTATAATAATGTTCTACCGCTAATAATATTTAAATTCTACATATTAGCACGGTCTTGTTGCCAAAAGCAATATTTGAATTGCGATCTGCCTCTGCTCTTACTTTTTCTTCTACTACGTTTTATATTTAGGTGGTTCAAGATTTACTGCCGCACTCAGAGAGCTTTAATGATTACTTAGGCCATCACTTAGTAATGGTTTCGACAGTTTTGTCATACAAAAGTATGTCAAATCTTTACTAAGTGACTGCTTAAGTAATCATTAAATATCTCTGAGTACCGCAGTTAGGACCAGTTATACAAGAAAGCATCTTCTATCATCTATAACTTACCAAAGTGCTCAAGTAGCTGTGCCCGATCTCATCCTCAGAAGTCTCCCCTGAGACCAGGCTCTGTCGTTTCCACTTCATCGTACCACTTTGGTATCACCACATTTATATAAAGGACTTTTTTGTCGGAGCTTTGCGCGCTACGTCGATAGAGCTGGCGGGAAGTTTTAGGTGAAAATTACGCTGGGAAATTATTTGTGAGTGAAAATTACGCGGACTAAAGTCAGTTCTAAGTCATTTTGGTTGAAAAATCGAGTGTGTAAAGAAGTGCGATTTTCTTGAATTTTATTTAACTTCGCGGCTGTAATCCCTGAAGAGTTATGCAGAGGTGTACCTAATAGTGCACCTCGCCAGTTATGTTTAAGTCCCATGTAATAGAGGGCGAACTTATTTCCATCAAGCGGGCCCAAATCCAGACTTCGTGGCTGCTACTGAGAAAATACTAATAGAAAAACCCAGTACTTTGCCCGATCCGGGAATCGAACCCAGGTCTAGTAGTTTTGAACCACTAGACCAACAAGATGACCTAAAAAGCTTCGCAAAAATTCTTTGTAAATAAAAATTTGTTACGCAGATAAATAAATGACTGGTTTAAGTTAATCCTAAGTTATTCGAAACTGGATTCAGTTATACCTGAGATATTTGGAATACAGATTAGGTTTTTACGCGTTTGTAAATATATGAACGTAAATGACTTGTTTATTTTGTTTTTATTAACTGAGTGGACCGTGAGTGATAAAGTTGTGTGTGACGAGTTTCTTGTTTACTTCAAGTTGAAATAAAATTGGAATTTAAATACGGAATTTGTTAGGTAAGGTTCTAAGTTAAGTTATTTCGCAAACTATTCTAAATTTAAGAACAACAAAGTAATATTATAGATTTTATTCAATTTTTTGTTGTGTGCACTTGTGGCAGGTGCAAAATAAATGTTTTCTTGCTCTCTCTAAGAAGATATAGGGACGTAAATATAATTGGCGAAATGTGGGTATACCTTCAAATGGGTACACTTCTGCATAACCCCTAACGGATTACAGGCGTGATGTTATGTAACTATGTTAAGAAGATATCAAGTAGTTTTTTATACTCGGGTAAAAAATATGAAGAAAAATGCGAGAAATAAATGCATTACTAAGGCATAATTTTGCAAAATATTACTTTAATGAATTAATGATACATGCATGCGAGTTTTTCAAAATTACTACGATTATCTTATTATGACTCTGTGTAGTTTTTTCCTAGTTACAGAGAATTTTCCTGACATAAAGCTAAAATTACATTGAGATGAGATCTAGTATGATATATGAGTTTATACGTAATCAATCAAACGGTTAATAATTAAGATAAAAAAAACCATGTGACTATCAGTCAAAAATAATTTCCACCAGCTTAGAAAATTTTCACATCACTTTAAAGAAAATTCCAAAACCAAGAAAAAAGCACCGTAAACTAAAGCACACAAAGTTCAAAATTTCGAAAACTAAGGGGCCGGTCCTTCAAATTTACACCTTATTTTTTTGCACACAGAATTGAAATTGCATTAAATTTTGAATATTTTATTTTTTTTGAAAAAAAAGCCGTCTTTTTTGGTTCGTAGTGTTTACTTAGCGGCCGTCCGTCGCGTCCAGGTGAACTAAACTAATGAGATGCGATGCTCCCGCGCGCATCTGAAGCTGAAACTAAGGCGGCGCGCGCACACCTGCGTCTGCGCACGAGTCCTCGCGACTACGAGATTTATGGCGATTTTGTGAGGATCTCATTCATTCAAAGAAAAAACACAAGTAGGTAGGTACACAAATATATTTTTTTTTTTTCTTTAATTAGATGAAGAGATAAATGTAAGGAAATGTTTACTAATTCTTTACGTTTCGCTCCTTCATTATTTATTTTGAACCAACTTCAAAAAAGGAGGAGGTTCTCAAATTGTCTGAATTTTTTGTATATTAGTAAAATTTACAGTCTAATGGACATGATAATGATCAAAATGTTTAGCAAATATGCTTACAACTGCTTTAATTGAGTAAGTATTTGAATGGTGTAATTAATATTATTATTGTGTACACTATCGCATTAGGTAACTCTGTAAAGATAGTTGTAAAAATAAATAGACGGAGAAAAATAAATAAACAATAAGAAATTATAGACAGGATACTGGATTAATATGAAGTCTTATCCAAGCAGAAAATAAATAAAAATATTAGATTAAATGCGGCAGGCACGACGCAAGAGTAAACCTTTGAAAGTTTGAACCAAAACATTCGAAGACATGTCACATCTACCAACCCGTACTGGGCCCGCGTGGTGGATTATAGCCCATCCCTCTTGAGAGGAGGCCTGAGTCCCTGCAGTGGGAACATTATAGGCTGATGATGATGATAATGCAACGCAGCACCCAGAAGGAGATAGCAGGATGAGCTGAACTGAAATGATCGCACTTGATCGCGAAAAGTAGAAGGAGAGAAGGGAGGCCTAGGCCTGCAGTGGGACAATATAGGCTTCTAATAATAATCCATTAAATTCTTATTCAAAACTGGTACAAAATAGCACTTTTTTCATTCGTTTTTATGAACTTTTTAAAATAATTATGTTTAAGGGTCACTTTTTATTGCAAACATGATATCATCATCATTTTAGTCAATCCTTCAAAACTTTTTTTGTATCATGTACAGTCAGTCCCCAGCATTATCTGACCCCTCATATAAAGAAGAAGAGGGCAAGTGGTGTGAGAAGAGGGGTCAGGCAATGCTGGTTACTGACTGTAATAGTTTTTGCACTCATGTTAGGTAGGGTAGAATTATTTATGGTCTTGAGTTTTATTGTGGTGTTTTATATTTATGTGCACCTATACATTGATTTTTGTTTGTCAAAGTGTATCGTTTTTATAAAGCCTAATAATTACTGTAAGTATTCAAATAATAAATCAATCATTTGTATGTTTGCATCCCATTGAAATGACCCAAAAACCGAAATGTAAATAATTTTGATAATATATTTTTTGTGAACTTATCTCGGTTCGGTACGACAAATCGAGCAGAACCGAATTAAGCTGGTCTCTCTTTCAACGAGAAGCAGATACAAAGTGAGGTCAGGTTTTAATTGATGTCTATAACTTGATGTGTCGCTTTTGTACTACCGAGTTCAATGACGGTATGCCACTTTTGACTCTTATTTTCTAAGTAATAAGGTTGAAAAGTTATCGACCGTCAGTGGTTTCGTTAGTACTATTGCCACACGCACAGACAACCTTTTCTCAATATCAGGTTAGGAACAAATCAAATAAAATATTTAATTGTAAACCTCTTATAAGACTCCTAAGTATATTAGAAACAGTACGATTAGAAAAACTTGTCAAGAAAGACTTGAAAAATACCATTATTTGTGCTTAAACAAAGTGCAATAACATTTTTAATAATAATAATAATAATTTATTTATTCTCGGATAACAAAGATCCATAATGGTTAGTAACATACATGTAGACATTTAATTTATTACCCATTTCTTACAAATCTGTTATCATTAAACAATATTTTTTTACTTAGAAGATATCATTCATTACGCATAAGTACATAATTGTTTCTTCGAAAGTAAATCTCATTGCAGGAGGATTTGGCTCATCAAACATTTAGTCATCATCAACGCGCATATGGAATAATATGAAAGAAAAAGGAGTGAATGCCACCGTGACGTGTAACAGGGAAGAATGGAAGAAGAAAACGTGTTGCGCCGACCTCAAATAGAATGGGATAAGGGCAGGAAGATGATGGTCGACTTTGTCCGACCCAGAAATAGAGTCCAAGCCCTCATGCAATGGCAATATACTAGCGAAACATGGGTGTATTATGTCTTATCCATCGGGAGTTAAGCGTGATATTAAGTTTTTTCAAACCCTTTCTATCCAATTTATCCATCATAGTAGGGTCTCGGAGGTAGACCGCAATTAAGGTGGTGTGACGATCTAATCTTGCCCAGATATCGCACAGGATCTAGAGATTTGGAAGGAGAAAGGGGATGCCTTAGCCCAGCAGTGGGAAAATAAACAGGCCTCTAATAATCCTTCATCATCATCATCCTTAAAAAGTAATCCAAAAATCGAATCTCACTTTCCATCTGAAAATCGCTCTTGACGCCTCTCAGTGCACAGCCTTACAATCATTACCTCACACATTACCACAGTTTGTCGTAACAGTTAGAGCGTCCTCCGTTATCGATAACAACGGCGGTTATCGCTGGGCCAACTCTAATAGCGCGATAATTGCCGCCTAATGACGGGGGTAATGAATTCACGTGATTTTGTTCGCGGATGTATGACGTTGCTAGGGTGAATATTAGTGAGTAAGGTTTTCTTTATGGGGATGCCAAGTGGTATAAATTAATAGGAGTCGCTTAATGATGAAGAGTGCGAAATTGACACATAAACAACACGCCTGTAATCCCCAAAGGGATGGGCAGGCAGAGGCTTCTTCGGCCAAAAGCCATGATAGGAACCGGGTATCGGACAATGTTTCGGATACCTTAGTAGTGATAGTGGCCGTATATTGGTAGTATATTCAGCCGCCCAACCTTAACTTTTAGAACCCTGCCTTTATTCCCATTTATGCCTTTTCACAAAGAGCTCCATTTAAATACATTATTTACTTTTGGACGTTCTTGACCGGAAAAGCTTCTATGTCTTTTTCTGCCTACATGCCCATCATACTCTGGCCCTTATTACAATTCATTTGAGGTTGGCGCAGCATGTTTTCTTCTTCTTTCTGCTTCCAAGCTGCAAGGCTTTATCTGTTCGAAGATTCTCGCAAAACAAGCAAGATACAGTGGAAGCAATCGTCACACAAATAAGGTGGCGGTAAGTCCCCTCTTTGAGGAGTGGCTTGAGAGGCGCCACGGCGCCCTCACCTTCCGTATGACGCAGGTCCTCACCGGAGACGGTTGTTTCGGGAGGTACGCCCGGATGCCACTATTGTGAGGATCGGCCGGAGGACACGGTGGAGCACACCGTGGAGGTCTGCAGAGCCCTGCCGTGTTCTCGTAGCGGCGATCGGCGGCGGCGACCTCTTGCGTCCGGCCTCGGTGCAAGCCATGGTCCGGGGCGAGGGGGAATGGGACGCCGTCGCCTCCTTCTGCGAAGCAGTGATGCTAGCGAAGGAGGTGGCGGAACGTGAGAGGGAGATAACCTCTCGTCCCAGCTGCCGCGGGAGACGCTCCGGGCCACGTGATGGCTTCCGGCCACCGTAGACGCGGGCCTGTTGGCGGTGAGTAATGGGCTAGCTCGCCGTTCGTCCGTCTTATGACGACGACAGGCCTTGTCGACGGCGCGTTCCTATTCCACGCGCGCCTCAAAGAGATGTCAGCAACATGGAAGGGGCCCGACGTCAGTCGAGGCTGCGGGTTGTTCGAAAGAAATACCGCGGCCTGGACACAAAGGGCTAAGAAGGAACATGGCTGGTTTTTAGTCAGTACAAGTCTGACACTCCCTTTCGCTCTGCCCAGAGCGGAAAGGGTTATTTGATGATTTCCCTCCCTCATTTAAATCAGGTCCGGTTTTTTGCGTCAAAAGCTGTTTAGTTAACGTTTACGTCGCATATACACATAAGTAAATTGCCATCGTCATCCTCAGGGTATTAAACTCATTTATATTAATTTTGCTGTGGCGGGTATCCTCATCACTGTACCTTTGTAAATTGAGCATCATGATAAACATGATTGCTTTGAAGATCATTGTTTATTACGACATTTTTAAACAGTTAAGGATTCGTATTTTTTTGTATGGTCCTTTTCCCAACATGGATTAACACAATTTGTGGCTCACAAACAGCCGATCGGGTCGATATTCTGTTTGTGCCGCGCTTTTCTAGGTTGATCCGTAGATGGGTGACCGCCCATTACATACTCGACTGCCTCGTTGGTCTAGTGGTCGCAAGCGCGACTGCTAAGCATGAGGTCCTGGGTTCGATTCCCGGGTCGGGCAAAGTGTTATTGGCTTTTTCAATCAGGAATTTATCAGTAACAGCTACGGAGTCTGGATTTGTGCCCGGTTGATAGGCTCGCCCCCTATTACATGGGACTTAAACATAACTGGCGAAATGTGGGTGTACTATTTGGTACACCTCTGCCTAACCCTTTGGGGATTACAGGCGTGATGATGTTATGTAGATGTACATCATAAATTAAGAAACCGCAATCAACAAAGAAAACATTGCAGAAAAATCATAAAACTATATAGGAACTTCATTAATTATGTACCAGCAATAACTAACTGTGCTAACTATCGATCTTGTATAGATTTCCTTCATTATTTCAAATTAGTCCATACAAGGAAATGTAGTGGTTTCCCGATATTGCAGGACCTACAATGTTGACCTACGATGTTTACTGACTAAAAAAAATATGATTCTAATTAGTCCGTCTGTTAGATTATGGAAAAATATTGGATACTTAAGTATTTTTTGTTTAATTGTTATGGACGAAAATGTCTGAAATAAAAAGATTTTTTTTTTTTTAATCAAATCGATAAAAATTGACGAAGATAAAACGCGTCAAAGATTTGAGTTGTGGCGTCACTCACCGGTAAAAAATGTCATACTAATGTCTTAGAATATGACGTCACACGAGTTTTCAAACAAACAATGAGGGCGATACAGTGTATCGTCCTCATTGTTTGTTTTCGTGAAAAAATAAAAAATACGTGTCCAATTTTTTTGGAAATTTATATGTCTGACGGACTAATTAGATTTTTTTGTCAACATGTGCTATTAATATAACATGACTTATCAGCTGCATTGGTTGATCTCCCATGTGAAGCAACACTTGCCAGGGTCGGTACGTGGACGGCCATCCATTATACACGTTGTTGCGAGTTGCGACCGTGCTACGGAAAGAACGTTAGCCATTGACCCTGGCTGACATTATTTTGTAGGTCTTTAACAGTCGTTACAGGTACTCAGTGACCAGAAAGTATGACAACCAGTCTTACTAAAGGGCATCAGATAGGCAGCCGTTTCATGTAAAATACTGGTATTCAGATGCATGGACCGGATAGTTGAGAAAAGGTTAGACGGATGATGATGACTCATCTAATGTTCCCACTGCCGGGACAGAAAGTCTCTATGAGCGGGCGTGGCTGGGACCGGGCCCGTGTGGTGGGTTACAATCCACCACACGACTTACTACTTCTACTTGGTAAGTCGGGGCCGCCGCTGCACATTGGGGACAGAATGTTCAAAACCACCTAGAGACCATATTAACCAAATTAAACCATTTTTGCACAGAAATGTTTGAAATTAAATTCCAAAGACACTCACGAAGCCCGATTTGCGAAAAGAGGTTGCAAATTTTTTTATAAAAAATGCATATGAATTGAACATTTTTTTTTTTTTAATAATAAGACTGATTCGTTTTCAGCGACGAAAAATACATCGGAAGCGTATATTTGCACTTCCATACAAGTGCTAGTTGAAATGCGTGACTGAAAGGGTTAAAGAACAGGGTAAAACTCGCTTTACCTTGGTTTTAGTGGGTTATGAAGTTTTAGATTTAAGGAATATTAGAAATCCGGCTTCGTCAGTCTCTTTAGCATTGAATCACAAACATTTCTGTCCAAGAATTGTCTCATTTGGTTTATTTTTGCGATGCGAAAAATTGGCTGTATCCCCAACGTGCGGTGCTCTCAGTGTGTTTAAGGGAGTGTGCTATCTGATAGTGTACTTTTACCTTCAGGCATATTACGCGGCTAATTAATCTCTACGTAAGAACGTGTCAGTAGAAATAATCTGCGGAAGTCAATTGTGTCGTCCATGTTATGATTCAACTGATGGAAACTGTCATCATTACGGTGCACGCAAGGCATGGTGTAGTGACCTCTGTGTGGATTCAGTGTCTTCCGTGGTCAGTTGACCTAGATTTCAGGAAATCTTACCGAGTTTGAACCCAACGTGCCATATCGTACACAAGGAAAACGCTTTAGCAAGAAAAGCCGACGAAAACAGCTAAACAAAACTTTTACTCTAACGCATCTGCCTAGCCTTATCCCAACTATGTTGGGGTCTGCTTCCAGTCTAACAGGATGCAGCTGAATACCAATATTTTACATGAAGCGACTGCCTATCTGACTGATGGTAACGATTGTCCTAAATAGATCCATGTATGTTTTACGTGCCTTGGTTGTCATCGTAAATCGCAGACTCTTATAACAGGATCATTCTTCAGAACTTGCGACAGACGGAACTAATCGATTTGTTCGTGATAATGACTCAATTACAAGAAGCACGCGAGCTATGTTTACCCTCATCTGTTTACAATCAGTAATAAGGGGGGCGACCTTATTGCCATCAACCCGGTACTCATCCAGATTATGTGGCTGCTACTGAAAAAATCTTGATAGAAAACCCTAATAATAATAACACTTTACCCGACACTAGGATCGAACAAAGGACTTCATGTTCAGCGGCCGCGCTTTCGTCCACTGGACCAACGAGGCAGTCACTATCACTTACATGAGTCATTGAGAGCATTTCTGGCAGGTCGCGAAGAGTTGGATACAAATGTTACAACGAGTTGAGGAAGTATAGTCGACCGTGAGTGATACCGTTGTGTGCGGGAGCATTGTTTGACACGATACGATATTACGTGAAATAACGTGACGGAAGTCAAGTTTAAGGTAAGACGTAATGTGAAAGAGCATAATATCACGCTTTATTTTTGCTAAAGGATTAACCTCCCGCGTGTCAAAAGTACAGCATATATGTACATGAAATAATGGCTTTTTAATTGTGTCTATAAACTACATGCGATGGGTTAAGCAGATGTGTAGCTATAGTGCACTCACTTTTCGCCAGTTATGTTTTAGTCCCATGCAATACAGGTAATTGGAAATAACTAACTTTTTAACGAACTATCTTTTTAAAACAGACTATGGGATTAATCGTGTCCGTATGGCGGTTCGAAGTTAGCTGTAAGTGACGATCAGGTAAGGCCGTTCAAACTTTGTTGTGGTTCGAAACATCTAACGTTCACTTGCGGCTAACTTCGGAACCGCCATAAAGTTTGGACAGAACTGTTACTACTGTTCGCGTCAAATAACTGTGCCCCTCTGAAGTTGGCTACGAGTGGCTCAAAATTACGAACGAAACTGCAACTGCGCATGCGCGAGTTATGGGGGCGGGCATTATGGCATTATAAAACTATGTTTTCTTTTAAAAACATGTTTTTCTACGTCACTGCACTTGCGCGATCTTTGCAAATGGCTAACTTCAGAGGGGCATAGTTATTTGACGTGAATATACTACTGTGTGTAAATGTATTGTAATAAAAAAATGTGTTATATCTGCCATTCATATATACGTGTTCCAGTTACTTTAATTCGTCGATGCATACCTAATCGAATTTATTAAGAGTTCAGTATTTAATTTAATTTGAATCCAACAAAAAACCCCCGTTTAAAATAAGAGTATTTTAATTCGATATAGGTCAATTTTAGTTCGTTACTGACTCTTCCAAAATTTCAGAAAATTGTAATATAAAAATTAATTTAAAAGGTCCTGAGACATACACAATGTCAATTGTTGGAAGTGTGAACGTAACTCGCTAATTATTATTATTATTCAAGTCATCATCTGCCTAGCCTTTTCCCAACTATGTTGGGATTGGCTTCCAGTCTAACCAGATGCAGCTGAATACCAGTATTTTACATGGAGCGACTGCCTATCTGACCTCCACAACCCAGTTAATACTAGGTAATACGATACTCTTTGGTGAGACTGGATGTCAGAATTTCAGGTCAATTACTACCTGTAACGACTGCCAAAGATCTATATATGGCAGCCGGGACCAACAGCTTAACGTGCTTTCCGAGGCACGGAGGAAACTCGGTATGTCGGGCGGTCACCCATCCACAGACCGACCTAGGCAAGCACAGCTTTACCTAAAGATCGACCCGAGTGGCAGTTCTTATTAAGCCACGAGCTCCTCTATTATTATTATTCAAGTACATATAGTTGATAAAAAAAAGGAAGATGAAAATCTCGTGCCGTATCGTTCAATGAAAACGCGCACCGTCTTCCCCTTACGAGCGTACAAATTACCCATTATGATTCTTCCTTTGCGAGACGCCAGCCGTGCGCTGCGTCTGCGCAAATCTCGTGTTGATCAATTGGCCGCTTACAAAGACGTAAAGTTACCAAAAGCATATGCGATTTCATTGCTAGAAAGAAATGTACTATACGTACGTAAACTGTATCATCAATTCATCACACTATTTCGGTAAGAATAAGGGTCATCATCATTTCAAAGATGTCCACTGCTGGACATAGGCCTCCCTCAAGTGTCGCCACATTGACCGGTACCGTGCATCTAGCATCCAGCGGATAAGGGTCATTATAGATCTAAATGAATAAGTTTAATTGGTTTAACCAGTATAAAACAGCATAACACACTTGCAATACGCTAAATATTAGTCAGAAAACGTGAATCTGCATATTTTTTTTAAAGATGGGAAATCAAATGAATCTCTGGGTGAAGTAGAAGAGAGTGTCAGACTCTTACTGTCTTAGACCTATCCGTGCTACTCCTAATGCCCTTTGCGTTCTAGGGCCGCGGTGACTCTTTCGAACAAAATCGCCGAGTAAAACAGATCCATAAATAAATTAATAATAATAATAAATTTTATTAGAAACAAAAACTGTGTTCGATAACAACTACATTACTATAAAACTGTGTCGCAGTCATTGACGCCCATCTCCAAAAAGTCGAGGCAAAAACAAAGCTTTATTAGCTTTGCAAAATGAAAATAAGAATAAAAACTAAGGATAAAAATTTAAACTAAAAATAAATATGTACTATGAAATAAAACTTAAAATTACTCATTTACAATATTTCCACTACGTATTTTTATATGAGATTGTGTTTTGTACGTTTTGTGTGTGGAGTATATGTGTGGGTGTGTGTGTCTCGTACAGTCAGCGGATATATAATATCTTTAGACGAACGAATTTGTATGAAATTTAGCTCACATATAGTTTATAGCCCTATGATCCCGTGGGACCACGAAATCTACGCGGACGAGGCATCAGGCATAGAATCGTGTTGCAGTATTTCTTAAAGAGGAGAATTTAATAAATGAACTGCTGCCAACAGTATTTGAGATTTGATTGGATAAATTGAATGTCTGGGCACTCGAGGTCAGGCTCAAATTTAAGGAATTGAGGGCCTGGAACCCTTTCTAATATCATAACATCACGCCTGTAATCCCCCAAGGTTTAAGCAGAGGTGTGCCCATTACTAACTACACCCACATTTCTCCAGTTATATTTAAGTCCTATGCAATAGGAATTAGGAGGCGAGCCTATTCACCATCAACCGGACACAAGTCTAGACTACTTTGCAGGCCCTGGCAGCTGTGTCATCATTAATTCATCAAAGTTCCAACTGAAATCGGTCAAATAACAATCATATTAGTTGGTACAAAGCGGCTCTTACGAAAAGTGCGTCAAATTCATTAGTTAACATGAATAAATACCACAATTGCACAATACATATACTACTTAAAAATACACTATAATAGAAGATGTACTAATATAGACTTGGGTGGGAATACACAGACAAATACTTCGATGAATTCTTTGACTGCGTTTTTGTTCTAGTAGTCGCAAGAGCGACGTAATTCAAGTATGAAGTGAACTGCTTTCAGCTACTGCCCTATTGCTATACGGGTTTTTCTATTATTTAAAGCCTCAAATCGAGATAGCTTTGACTGTGCGATTCACGATTTTGATATTAGTTCATCATTTTTGTCATAGATGGCGGTGTAAAACTTTTTGTGCTATGTTACTGTAATAATTTTTGAAGTGCCGCTAGAATCTTAAACATCAACATAACAACACACCGCACCTGTAAACCCCGAAGGGTAAAGCAGAGGTGTAGAACGTACCAAATAATAGACACACATTTTATCAGTTATGTCAAAGTCCTGTCCTATGTCCCAGAAACCGAACCTATTGTGATCAAACTGGCGAATCCAGACTCCGTAGTAGCTGCTGAGAAATTCTTGATGGAAAACCAAAATATCAATTAGCCAGACCCAGGCACTTGGGACTTCATACTCAGCAGTCTTGCAACCACTAGATGAACGTGGCAGTCTTTGACCTTTGACCGTTATACAATATTTTCTGTCACCTTCCACCTCGCAGTGAGGAAGACCCATGTGCCATGAATTCCGATGGTACTAGTCCTTGCTTCAGGCTAGACTGTAGTGAATTAATTAGGCACTAATGTAAGCGACGTGTCATTAGCAGCGTGATACGACTAATTGATTGATTTGAGGCGCTATTCTTAGATTTTGGTGCGAACTTTCCTTATTGAAGAATGGCCTATGTCAGGGTTGCCGACAACATTAGTTGAAGATATACCTAGACTTTATTTTCAACCTGCTGGGCAAAGATCTGTCCCACAGCGTTCCACTCATTCCTGTGTGCAGATTTTTCTGGCCAATTTACCAGGTATTAACGATTACGATACGATTTCGAGTACCTACATTTGTACTAGATATTTTTTTAAGTTTGCATGCTGAATAAAGTAAGCGACCACAATCAAATTTTTATTGTGGTCTTACAAATAAAAAGGTTTAACATATTTCGCCTACTTTATTCAGCATGCAAACTTAAAAAAATATCTAGTACAATGTTCTCGAAATCGTATCGTAATCGTTAATACCTATAGGTACTCGTACCTAGGAATTATTATATAGCCTTGGTCAGGGATGGCGAACCTTTACGGATCAACGTGCCATTTTTCCTCATCATCATCATCATCATTCTCTTGCCCTTATCCCAATTTATTTGGGGTCGGCGCAACATGTCTTCTTCTTCCATATTTCTCTATTTCTCGTCATGTCAGCAGTCACCTCCTTTCTAGCCATATCATCTAAAGCAATGTTTATTAAGACCTTGCACGTGCCGTCCAATAATCTTGCTTAGTCTGTAAGGTTATTGAACGAAATATCTTAAACTAAAAACTCTTTATTTACTACCAAAAAAAAAAAAATAGTTGACCTATATCGTAATAAACGTTTCAATTCTACGTGTAATTCAAATATGGTTAAAGAATTTTTTTTCTCAAAAAGAAATTACAATTATTTCACTTACTTGAGAACAATTTGGAACTTAAAAATATGGTAAAACATAAAATTTTGACATACAAACTAAGTAGGTAATATTTTTTAATTCATGTTACTTTAGCTTAACTTCTGTCGTTGCTGATTAGATGGTATGTAACTTATTGTTAAGTATTAGTATTATTATTACCGTTTGGTAAATCTACTAAAAGTAACTTATATAAGTTACTTTTAGTAGATTTACCAAACGGTTCCTAATTGAATCTTATGTTATTCATCTCTGAAAATAATTACTCGTAGTAAAAAATTCGGTGGTGTGCCTAAAATATTGTTTAACGTGGCATCGGTTCGCCATCCCTGGCCTAGGTACTCCTATATTTTCCCAGATATGGTTAAGACCTATGCAAACAGTTGTCATGTGCTCGTTGCCATGAATCCACTGAAATTTTATTGATTTTCTAGAGAACCGACCTGTTTTTTTTTAAGTGTACTCGTAGAACATGCCAAATTAACAAAATACATACATACATACATAAACTCACGCCCTTTTCCCATGGGGGTAGGCAGAAACCACAGAACGCCACTTGCTACGATCCTTACATACTCCTTTTGCTTCGTCCACGTTCATACATCTGGTCATACACGCACGCCGGTTACGAGTACTACGCACCTGTCCTTTCAGAAGAACGGCACCAATAAGATCAGTGTCTATGTCTTTCTAGGGCGTCCCCTCCCGGCATTACCACTCACATCTGCCTTGTAAATACCTTAAACCTACCTTACCCTTACCAAAAATTAGCAAAATATTTGAGCATAACTGTGTCCCAACCTAAAGACCAGCCTTTAAACACTCAGCTTGTATTCCTAACGCCTTGGGCCACACCAATGCCACAGCATACATCTCACAGGAAAGAAGTAAGGCTGAATATTAACGTATGATAATAATAGTCTAGCTGTTTAGGAAGTCTGGATTTTTATTTGTTTTCGATTTCCTTCCTCACATTCAACTGGAGACATTCAGGTTTTTATTGACGCATTAGACCCTGTAACGTGGAGACTACTAATGTAATTCTGAACTAGCTTTTGTCTGCGTCTTTGGTTGCTTTATGGTCGAAATTATACCATGGGAAAGTTATAAATATACACATAACATCACGCCTGTAATCCCCGAAGGGTTAGACAGCGGTACACCTCTGCCTAACGCTTCGGGGATTACAGGCGTTACTGGCGAAATGTGGGTGTACTATTAGGTACACCTAATAGTACACCCACATTTCGCCAGTTATGTTTAAGTCCCATGTAATAGGGGGCGAGCCTATTGCCATCAACCGGGCACAAATCCAGACTCCGTGGCTGTTACTGATAAATAAATATAGGGTAGGGTAGGGTATATAGTTATAAATATAGGGTGTAAAAATACCCTTAACGCAAACGAAAGGCACTTGTTCTCCCCACCACTGCGATCATTTTTTTGTTCTAGACCATACCTGGGAACCTCTTAGTTACGGAGATATTGCGGGTCAAAGTTCCAAATTTTTCACAGCTGTTTTTGTAATAAGTACCTACTAGTTTTTCAGGTTATAACTTTACTTAAATTACCTCCATGACCCGTTTACTATTCCAAGCATCCACTGGCAAAATGTTTTAACAGTGCTACATTGAGTTTTACCGTAAAATGAGATTTTAGACCAAAAAAAAAAGTCGTTTCCCAGCAAAATTTTTACGTAGGGGTACATAGTTTGATGTACAGAATGCTTGGTTGACGGCTGTGTGATGGGTTGATTTACACCCTGTATAGCCTTTGAAACTTATGGGTAATGTAGCTACAATATTAACTATGTTTGGATTGGTTTGCAGTCTAACCTGATGCAGCTAAATACCAGTATTTTATATGGCGCAACTGCCTATCTGATCTGTCTTCTCTAAAGGACTAACAATAATAGCGAAATGTGAGGTATACCTGTCTTTCGGGGCTGCGGGTTGTTCGAAAGAGTTACCGCGGCCTCGACACAAAGGGCTAAGAAGGAACATGGGTGGTTTTTAGTCAGTAGAAGTCTGACACTCCCTGCCGCTCAGAGCGGGACCCCGTTATTTGATCATTTCCCACCCCTCCACCAAAAAGAAAAAGTATAGGTACCTCTCTTGTATTTAGATTATCTAGGTGTGATTTTAAACTATATGTTTGATACAAGCTAATTCATCAACTTCAACTACCAAAGATATGCTACCGAATGATCGTAATCAATATTATATCAATGCACAATCGGTGTAGATTGTTATCATTACAGATAACAAACATAATATAGGTACATTTGACAGCCCATGTGTTACAATCAATATTAGGAACAGCGGAGATTTCCTATCGACTAAATCAAAAATCATTCATTCAAATTGGACTGCGATTCAGCACTTTTTGAACGGCAAAAATAACCTGGGTTCGATTTCCGGGTCGGGCGAAGTGTTATTAGGTTTAGCCACCAGGATTATTTCAATAGTGGCCACAGATTCTGTATTTGTGCCCGGTTGATGGCAATAGGCTCGCCCCCTATTACATGGGACTTTAACATAAGTATCGAAATGTGGTGTACTATTAGGTACACCTCTGCCTAACCCTCTGGGCCTACAGGCGTGATGTTATGTTATTTAAGAGCCAACAAACGGCAAGATAGACTCGCTTGGTAAGTCAGACAACAAGTTAAGTTAAGCCAACCTACTTCAAATAATCCCTTCATTATAGAAGCTTAAAAACTCCTTCAGAACACAAGATAACATAATAGTGCTCCCAAGTATTAATTAACACTTACAAACAAGTACATTTATCAATAAAACTGTGGATTACAACAGCGGAGGTACAGTGGTAGCGGCCACGACCTACGAGCAGTAAGTCGTGGGTTCAAACCATAGAGTATTAAACCACTAGAGAGCGTGTAAGCCGATTTCTTCTAAGTACACAACTCACTACCGCGGGTCGGGGGATGAGGAATAATACGCGGCTGCAATTGGTCAGTTCAAGGTCAAGTTGCGTAGGTATACCTAGGTAAGGATTGCCTTACTTGATTATGGGAAAATAGTCGATATCGATAAAATGGATTTTAATATTACAAAAAAATCTCAATAAAAATGACAAAATAATATTTAATTAAAATCAGTCAATTACAAAAAGAAAAACAAGTATCCTGATATTATCTTTCAGGCTCGCATTTTTTTTTAACCAATAATCAATTTTTTTTTTTTTTGGGATGTGGGAAATCATCAAATAACCCCTCCCGCTCTGGGCAGAGCGAAAGGGAGTGTCAGACTTCTACTGACTAAAAACCACCCATGTTCCTTCTTAGCCCTTGCGCCGAGGCTGCGGTATCTCTTTCGAACAACCCGCAGCCCCGACGAGCGTCGGCCCCTGCGGGGGGCCCGCTCCATGTTGCTGACATCTCTTTGAGGCGCGCGTGGAACACGAACGCGCCGTCGACACGGCCTGTCGTCGTCACAAGACGGACGGACGGCGAGCTAGCCCATTACTCACCGTCCACAGGCCCGCGTCTACGGTGGCCGGAAGCCATCACGTGGCCCCCGACGCCCGGAGTGCCTCCCGCGGCGGCTGGGACGAGAGGTTCTTTCCCTCTCACGTTCCGCCACCTCCTTCGCTAGCATCACTGCTTCGCAGAAGGAGGCGACGGCGTCCCATTCCTCCTCACTCCGGACCATGGCTTGCACCAGGGCCGGACGCGAGAAGTCGCCGCCGCCGATCGCCGCTACGAGAACACGGCGGGGTTCCGTTCCGCCCAAGCGGGGCAGACCTCCACGGTGTGCTCCACCGTATCCTCCGGCCGATCCTCACAATGGTGACATCCGGGCGTTTCCTCCCGCCTGATTCGGTGCAGGTACCTCCCAAAACAACCGTGTCCGCTGAGTACCCGCGTCAGACGGAAGGTGAAAGCGCCGTGGCGCCTCTCCAGCCACTCCACAAAGAGGGGACTTACCGCCAGTATTATCTTGAAGCCTCAAGAGGCTTCAAGAGGCTTTTTACTAAGAGAATATAATTATTAGAAGATGATCTATGTGTCGTTTCATTTTGCGTTTACGTGGAGTTAGGTCTACAATTTCCGGGTCTACTACTTCTTTCTTCCTTATTGTTGAACTCGGAAAAATATAAGTATTTTAAGTATTATAAAGAAGAAAATAAAAATGATGCGAGGTTTTATGAAACATTAACATTTAATTTAACAGAAATATTTAGTTGAGAAGAATGTAAAAACTGAGAACTACCGCCATTTTTTAAAGTCGGTTAAAAGTAGATAATGACAGTATCTGAATTAAATAAAAATTATATTAAGTTAATTTTATTTTTATCGATATAGAATTCTGCAATAAAAGGTAACAGCACAGATTTTTACGATAAAAATACAAAGGGAAAGAAAGGGACAAACATATTAGAATTGCCTAATGAAAGAAAGGGACTTTTCCAAAAGACATCAACGCGAGACTCATCTTTGTGCTCGTTCACCCAAACTACCATTTTAAATAGACCCCTGCGGTGGCTCATAATTTGATTAAAACAAAAATAATTTTCGTAATATTTACTTATTGATGAAAAGTTGTGCCATCCTTTTTGTAACTCGATGTCTTGGAATGTTTCCCACTCCACTTAACCGCGCATGAAGGCATTTTTACACGTTATAAATTGCATAAAAAATTATAACAATTGGTGATTATTTTGCGTGCACACAGGTCTAACACTTGGTCACAACTAAAACGGTTACTCATACCGTAGCCTATGCATAGGCGACAAAATACTAATAGTTTTCGAGCATCGGGGCACTGTATGCGCAGTCAAGTGGCTATATAGTCTTTGGTTCAAACCAAGGCAGGTGCATAACTTTGTGTGATTTATTTCATCACCACTGTTCTCAAAAACGGTAAAGGAAAACATCGTGAGGAAACCGGCATGTCCCAGAAACAAAAATTCGAAGACATGTGACATCTACCAAGCCACAATGGGCCCGGGTGATGGATTATAGCCCATTCCCTCTCATCGAGTGGAGGCCTGCGTCCCCCCCGTCGGGGCTGCGGGTTGTTCGAAAGAGATACCGCGGCTTCGGCACAAAGAGGTAAAAAGGAATATGGGTGGTTTTTAGTCGGTAGAAGTATGACAGTCTCTACCGCTCTGCCCAGAGCGGGAGGAGTCATTTGATGATTTCCCACACAACAAAAAAAAAAGAGGCCTGCGTCTCAACAGAGGGAACATTAAAGGCTGATGATGTTGAGAGAAGCTTATGAACTCCTTCAGAACAAATAATGTTCCCAAGTAATAAACCACTTACAAACGAGTACATCGTACATCAATGAAACTGTGGATCACACAGATTATAATAGCGGAAGCGACATGCAAATTGTACCTACGTACGCCTCGTCTTGAGTGGTGGTACAGTCGCGGGCCATATCCAGTTCATTTATTTAACTAGTTCTATGATTGGAGGACACGGAGATGTTTTAAGTGCCTTTTAGTTACGACGGTTTCTTTTATTCAATTTGTGGGGGGCTCGAGGGTTAGTCAGTAGATTTGGATTGGATGAATGATTTTGCTGGAGGATAATAATGTTTTTTTTTTTTGGGTGGTGGGAAATCATCAAATAACCCCTCCCGCTCTTGGGCATAGCGAAAGGGAGTGTCAGACTTCTACTGACTAAAAACCACCCATGTTCCTTCTTAGCCCTTCCTGTCGAGGCCGCGGTATCTCTTGCGAACAACCCGCAGCCCCGACGGGCGTCGGCCCTTGCGGGCCCCTTCCATGTTGCTAACATCTCTTTGAGGCGCGCGTGGGACACTAACGCGCCGTCGACACGGCCTGTCGTCGTCATAAGACGGACGGACGGCGAGCTTACCCATCGGAGCGCCTCCCGCGGCGGCTGGGACGAGAGGTTCTCTCCCTCTTACGTTCCGTCACCTTCTTCGCTAGCATCACTGCTTCGCAGAAGGAGGCGACGGCGTCCCATTCCTCCTCGCCCCGGACCATGGCTTGCACCAGGGCCGGACGCGAGAGGTCACCACCGCCGATCGCAGGATAATAATGCTTCAGAGTGACTTTAACCATAGAAAAGCCAAGCACTATTCCACAAGTGAGCCCGTCACACTGTTCCGAAACCACTGCAACTCCTGTGCATCAGAATCAACAGTGGCGACCATCAGAAAAGCGACGAGGCAATGAAGCTCGCCGAAGTCCTAGAGAAACAATTTAACTGGCTTGGATCCCGCAACGAAATTAATCGTAAGGAATAGCGGAGGAGTATGAAAAACATAATTTCCACTATATGACAGAACAGATATTGCACAAATGAGTGCGCAAACATAGCTGCACTCTATCTCCCCTCACTCTTGTAGTTTTTTTTTTTTTTTTTTTTTTTTTTTTTTATAATAATATTTTCTATTGATAGAAAACGAATCATACCATCATCATCACCACTACCATTATCCCAGTTTATTTGGGGTCGGCGCAGCATGTCTTCTTCTTCCATACTTGTCTATTCCTCGTCATCTCAGCATTTACATATTTTCTAGTCATATCATCCTTCACACAGTCCATCCTTCGTTAGTTTGGTCTTTATCTACTCTTATAGCCATTTTCATTCATACTCAACATTTTGCAAAACGAATCATACAGTAAGAACAGAAGTAAGTATCTAATCGAACCAACGCCATTAAACTTGATGATTCACCGTTAATGATAATGAGGATATCCCTTGCAACTAAGTCATAGTAAACTTAACCTTATTAGTTAATACAGTACACCATTAACAGAATTCTTTGAATATTATTTTGGTATGTACAGCGGGGAAAAAAAGTATCATACTATTCGACAGCGAATAACAAACTACTTTGATAATAGCTTAAATATCACCTTTTTAAGTATCAAATGATATGACAAAATCAGAGGTTTCCAAAAGGTAAAAAAGCCATGAATGCTTGTAAGACTAACTGCGGTACTCAGAGATATTTAATGATTACTTAAGCCGTCACTTAGTAAAGATTTGACATACTTTTGTATGACCAAACTGTCAAAACCTTTACTAAGTGATGGCCTAAGTAATCATTAAAGCTCTCTGAGTGAGGCAGTAAGAGAGCTGGCGTACGGTTTAAAGTGGAAGCGCTAATGTTTAAATCCCATAAAACAGAGGGCGAGCCTATTCATCATCAGCCTATAATGTTGCCACTGCAGGGACTCAGGTCTCCTCTTTAGGAGAAGGATGGGCTATACTGGCATTGATATTGAATAATTATACAAGATTTAACATTTAGTATATTCATGCAATGTTTTGGTTTCAAAGTAATAATAAATGAGATCTCCAGAACATTTTTTGATCGGTGTATAATTTATTATTATGGGACAATAGTACAGTTGTTTAATTGACGCAAGCGGAATAAATAAGTGAATAGGTACGTTTTATTATGATTGAGGGCACTGCGTTCGAATGTTTTATTTATTGTTCGCGTGTTTTTCGCAATAATAGGTACCTACTGGAATTACTTTTACTGGTGTTCAGCAGATATGAGGAAGTTACTGGTACGTTGAAATAAGGGCATTAAATGGTAATGCCTGCCCGCCTGCCAAGCGTGGCGATTAGGGCAAATTCCCCCCTTCTGTGGGAGGCCTATGTCCAGCAGTGGACGTCTTATGGCTGAAATGATGATAATGATGATGAAATGGTAATAGAATGGTATTCTTGAATAAAATTTTGCATACACCCAGCGGCCTGACAGATATTTAATCATCATCATCAGCCTATAATATTTCCACTGAAGGGACTCGGGCACATAAAAAAATAACTTTATACTTTGTCAAAAACTTAATAAAAACAAGAAAAATATCGATGTAGTAAAACACTTTTCTGTCGTCAACCCATCGTATGTCTCGTTTATAGACACAAGTAAAAAGCCATTGTTTCATGGGCTCTTTGTACAATTACATATGCTGTAGTTTTGACACGCGAGAGGTAGAGTTTTCAGTGGTCATGGTCAAGTAAACGTTAATGAAACATTGCAGTGAAGATGGCCGATGGGGCCGAAAAGTTCTGGAGTGGCGACCGCGAACCGGAAGACGTTGCGTTGGAAGGCTTACCACTATGTGAACCGATAGCCTGGTGAAGGTTGCGGGGCCCGCTGGATGCGAGACGCACGGGACCAGTCAATGTGGTGACACCTGGGGGAGGCCTATCACCAATAGTGGACGTATTTGGGCTAAAATGATGATAATGATGAAATGGGTTCGATCCCCGCACGGAACAAATATTTGTATGGCCTGCAGATAGTTGTTTCGGGTCTGGGTATTTGTGTATGTGACTTTATATGTTTGTAAACGGACCCACGATACAGGAGAAATTCCTAGTGTGGGGCAACGTTTTTATTAACACTTCCAAATCAATAAAAAAAGTTACCTACCTAAACAAAAACTTTAACACAAAACAATAACATCACAAATTAACACAACAATCGGCGCACGCGCAAGCTCGCTACTAAACAATAGGGCAACTACTAATTAACGTCACTGCATCTATTCAGCGATAGTCTAAGTAGTTCCCTGGAGAGAAAGACGTGTGGGCAAACACAAACAGTATGATTTAGACTCGTTAGGGACTTGATAAAATATTGTAGATGTGACTATGTTTTAGTGGCTAAATAATAAATAATTGACGGCACGGTTGGCGCAGTGGCTGAGAGTTTAGACTACTGCGCTGCGTGTCGCGGGTTCGATCCCCGCACGGAACAAATATTTGTATGGCCTACAGATAGTTGTTTCGGGTCTGGGTGTGTTTGTGTGTGACTTTGAGTGTTTGTAAACTTTCATAGTTTGTAGATTTTCAAAAAATATGGAACATATATTTTTAAAAGCAGAGTAAATGTACCAAGAAATTGTAACCTCTAACAATAATATAATAGACACATCCTTCCTCTTCAAATCTGCGAAGCGCCTCGGAGATAAAATTTGAATAATTACGCTTGAACTATGTGGAGCACACAATATTAACATAACTATGTGTTCTGTGAAGAACAATATTGTTATGCATGTCCAGCTAATATTATAGTCATGCATATGCACTTATTTCTGTTCTAAGTAACTACTAGTACGCACACATACCTACATGCATACATACATAAACTCACGCCCTTTTCCCATGGGGGTAGGCAAAATCACAAACGCCACCTGCTACGATCCTTACATACTCGTTTTGCCACGTCCACATTCATACATCTGGTCAAACATTGATAAATATTGCAGACATGTTGTTAGCAATGTCAGACGCTAAACTTATACAGGGTCTATCCGGCAGGTTGATGGGGTGAATCATCATCACTACATTGTTTAAAACAAAGTCGCTTTCTCTGTCCCTATATCCCTATGTATGATTAAATCTTTAAAACTACGCAACGGATTTTGATGCGGTTTTTTTCAATAGATAGAGTGATTCAAGAGGAAGGTTTTAGTATATAATTTGAACGACATCCACGCGGGCGAAGCCGCGGGTATCAGCTAGTTCAATATATGATGCAGATGAAGATGGTACAAAAAAATTTTTAAAACGTTATGGGGATCTAATCAATAATTTTGATTTGTTTTGTTTCTTCATAAACAATGTATAGTTACTGTGGAAAAACGGATGTATCGAACAGCAAACGCGGAGACGAGTTCAATGAACTCTGTAGCTAGGCAGGCAGTTAAAAGAATCTGGTCGTCACTGTTGATTCTGGCTTTCAGGAGTTACAGTGGTTCGGGTGTAATCAGGTGGGTTTGTCCCAAAAAACACGTCGCCAAAAAGTTGTACCTAAGTGAAAATCGAAAGTCCGTGCCGAAGAATTCTTAGGCAAAGTACCATAACACAGCATTAACATAAGTGTGATTAGATCTTATATAGAAATGTTGCAATGCCTAGATTTTCCTCGTTTTGCAATCATACCTTACATTTACTTCAATTTTGCAATGACTACGTAACTGTATCATTAGGAGCCCTAAAACTGTCAACTTTGGTTTTCCTTAATAGTTACTGTAATTATACCTATTCGCCTTTTATGGAAATGCAGACCATTCTGAATTGGTGAAATACTGTAGGTCTAAACCTAATCCGGTAATTAGTTACTAGTTTTTCTTGTGTTTTAAACTGAAAAAATATGACTTTTATAGGATTAGCAGATCATCATCTGCCTAGCCTTTTCCCAACTATGTTGGGGTCGGCTTCCAGTCTAACCGGATGCAGCTGAATACCAGTATTTTACATGGAGCGACTGCCTATCTGGCCTCCACAACACAGTTAATACTGGGTTAATACGATACGATAAGATTAGCAGATCAAAGAAACAAAATTCCTGATTTCTGTCTATTCTCATGCCTAGTTTTGCTATAGTTTTCTAAACAATATTCATGACAAGTTTTTGCAAAAGTAGCTTGGAGTCGATATGTAAAGACTGTACACACCTTGTACCTTTTAAAAAAGATTCCTAGTACACACGTAGATGACGTCATATGTAATGCGCATACAAACAGGACCTACGTCATCGCAAGCCTGTGATATCAAAATCCTGGGCTATCAATGTCGTAAAACATAAATAAATAAAGATTGCAAAATATCTGCAGGTCGCAAGCGCAGCTTTGAACTTGAGTTCACTTTCTTTTATCGTTATTTATTATTTAAACATCATGTAGTGCATCATACAGACTTATGTAAACTAAAGTTTACTTTCATAATAGGCTTGAAATAACTAGGTACTGGTATTTTCCCGGGCAAGGGTATTTACCAAGTAAATGGTAGGTAGATTTGTACTAAAGATAAGTGGTAGGCATGGCTCTTCTGATCTGTTCTTTATCAGTTTCTGATCTACGTTTCTCAGCTAATCTCACCTTATTTATAATAATCATCATAAGTGGCTTATTGGTGCCGTTCTTCAGAAAGGACAGGTGCGTAGTACTCGTAACCAGCGTTCGTGTGAATGTGGACGAGGCAAAAGGAGTATGTAAGGATCGTAGTAAGTAGCGTTCTGTGGTTTCTGTCTACCTCTATGGGAAAAGGGCGTTTTTTATTGACTTTATGAACCTGATCAGCAAAAAGCATTCCCAAGGAGGGTTAGTGTCTGGTAGGCGGCCGACTATAAAACCTAAGCCAAAACCTTAAGCAACATGTTAGGAGAAAACGTGTTGCGCCGACCCCAAATAGAATGGGATAAGGGCAGGAAGATGATGATGATGAACCTGATAAGCAATCGTTTGAATCACAAGCCTATAATATTCCCACTGTTGGGACACAACCCTCCTTTCTATGAGAGGAAATGGGCTATAATCTACCACGCGGGCCCAGGGGTAGGTAGATGTCACAGGTTTTCGATTTTTTGGTTCTAGGATATCCCGGTTTCATCGCGATGTTTCCCTTCGCCGTTTTGAGAGCATTGGTGATGAAATAAGCGCCTGCTGTAATGCACCTGCTTGGGTGTGAACCCAGGACTTAGTGGTAGTAAATCATCAAATAACCCCTCAGGGAGTGTCAGACTTCTAATGACTAAAAACCACACATGTTCCTTCTTAGCCCTTGTGCCGAGGCCGCGGTATCTCTTTCGAACAACCCGCAGCATTTTGAAGATACTTCACTTACTTTTAAATAAAGAGCAGCAAGTATTCTCACAGGAAACTTGTAAATCAGAGTGGATCCATTTTGATATCTGACGAAGACGTGATGTCATCAAGAATGCAGCACAGACTTGAGAGTCGTGCACTTGTTTATACTCTAGTTAATATTACTTCAGGTCTCCTTATGGAGACATGACACATTAAGGCAGGTCTTATACAGAATAGCTGATTATAAAACTATGCTAATAATATCGCACTAGATCACCAAAAATGAGGTCTCCCATCCTTTTTTTTTGGGGTGGGAAATCATCAAATAAGCCCTTCCGCTTTGAGCAGAGCGAAAGGGAGTGAAAGGGTGTCAAAACTGGCCAAGTGGAAGTCGGACTTGCACATGAAGGGTCCCGTACCATTGCAGGAGATATTGAGAGATTTTCCATGTTATTTTGGCACCATAGACTTCTTATAGGTTTTCCTGTAATCTATAAGTGTTGTAAGTACTAATTTCTGTATTTTTTTTTCAAAATTTTAGGTTCACTAGTTACGGAGATAAGGGCGAGGGGAATGGTCGGACAGACACAGACAGACACACGAGTGATCCAATAAGGGTTCCGGTTTTTTCCTTTTGAGGTACGGAACCCTCAAAAAGTTAACTACTTACCATCCTATCCCTTACCATCCCAAAATCAAATCCCATTATTAGGAGTAATTCATCCTATGATATTGTGTTATTTACCAACAAGGACCTCTTCCAGTTGCGAAAGCGGGCATTTTCTTAGTTCATCTTTTTCGAAATATACACAGCATCAACGTCTCCCGTGTTATGGGAGATTCTCTTAACATTTATAAGATTAAAGAAAGCGTTGACTTAACTAATCTGTCTATCACCCGGTTAAAATTGTAACCCAGACAGAGATAGCTTTGCTGTAATCTCAGCCACGTGACGTCATACAGACACTGTTACAGTACATATACGTGACTAGAGTGCGCATATTTATTGGAAAGTATTATTATATAGGAATAGCCTTCGTAAGGCTCGGTTTCCACCAAAGCGGAGAGGAGCAGAGCGGAGAGATGTGCCAAATTCGACCAATCACAGGAAGGGCGAAATACCAGGTGTAAATTTTAACTAATGTGATTGGTCGATTTCCGCACTTGTCCTCTCCGCTCCGCTCGTCTCCGCTTTAGTGGAGTCCGGGCCTAAGGGAGAGGTGATGCTTGAACGTACGTATGGTCGGCTGCATTCCCTCCCTCGTCGTAAAAATCAGGTCAGAGTCAGGTGCGTCCATTCCACCCTAGATAAGCATCTCCGCTACCATCTGGCTTACTGCATCAGCGGCCTTTTTTCCGGATGGGAAATCATCATATGACGGGACCCCGTTCTGGGCGGAGCGGAAGGGAGTGTCAGACTTGTATTGAGTAAAACCCATTCGCGTTCCTTCTTAGCCCTTTGTGTTCCGGGGCCGCGGTATCTCTTTCGAACAGTCCCGCAGCCCCCACTGGATAAACAACTCCGCTACCATCTTGCTGACTGGATCAGCGGCCTGGAGCCTGGATTTGTGACCCGTCAGTGGCAAAAAGGTTGCTCCCATCACAAGGGAGCAACACATTACTGACGAAATGTGATGTAACTCTGCCTAACCCGTTGAAAATTACAGGCGTGCTTTATCATGTAAGCTTACGTTATGTCTACGAATTTAAACATGCATGCATTAGCTCCAGAAAGGTCAAGAAGGAAGAATAATAAAAAAAAACAAAATACTGATTAAAACATTAAAAAAAAAAACTGACTGATTAAAAAAAAAAAAAAAAACATTAAAACAGGTGTTTTTAGGGTTCCGTACCTCAAAAGGAAAAAACGGAACCCTTATAAGATCACTCGTGTGTCTGTCTGTCTGTCCGTTTGTCACAATCATTTGCTCCGAATCTAATGGACCGATTAAGTTGAAATTTGGTACACACATGTATTTCTATGACCCAAACACGGACGTATAACGTAAATAAATTAATTTTGAATATGGGGGTCACTTGTGAGGAGTTATAGATTACAGGAAAACCTATAAGAAGTCTATGGTGCTAAAATAACATGGAAAATCACTTAATATTATGCGTACAAACTTACATTTGTAGATAGCAACTACAAAATAATGTAAGTTTACCGATACATTCGAACTGCAAATGTAAGTTTGTCAATTGCAATGTTAAGTTTGGTCGATTGTACGGACGGAACCCTTCCTGTCCGACTTGCATTTGGTCAGTTTTTAACTCTTATTCATATTATTATATATTTAATAATGTTAATGGATGTAAATCAAGTTAACTTTTTATTTTTGTTATATATTAAATGCAGATTTTAGATATTTTAATAATTAACTCCAACATTTACAAGGTTACTTATTTCACATAAGTAACCAAGTTAGTAAGTATACCTAACCAACAAGTTGGCCTATAAAATTTAACTAGATTTTTATCTTTTTGAATGTTACAACAAAATATACGACATACCCTGTTATTTTTATTATGCTGTGTAGATTTGCATTCGACCACAATCGTACCTGAATCTTAATTTAAATTGCGGTCGACGGTTTTTCCCCTTGCATATTCCCTCATGTTAGGTCTTTTTGAACCGGTTTTGCAACATAAACTGTAAAAGGTGAAGCTGACGACGTCATAACATTTAACTGCAAAGGCGTTTATAATTCTGCCTACCACAAAATTATCAGCCTTTAACCACACATTATGTATACTGTGCTTTAACGTTTGAACTGCCTTCTCTCAATTGGCTACGTGTTGCGAAACAGTTTTGACAGAGTGAAAAGCGATACAATCTAGAAGTTCATCATCATCATTTCAGCCATAAAACGTCCACTGCTGGACATAGGCCTCCCCCAGAAGGGGGGATTTGCCACGCTTGGCAGGCGGGTTGACGATCGCAGTGTGGTTGTTACAAAGGCACAGAGAACGCTGCTGCCCATTCTCTGGTAAGTCCCTTAGTCACACACACACAGACAGACAGTTAAATCGTTTCCCTGGGACTTCGTCGAGCTTCATTGTCTCGGCGCTTTTCTTGTGGTCGCCACTGTTGATTCTGGCTAACAGGAGTTACAGTGGTTTGGGAATAGTGTGGCGGGCTTGTCCCATTTAATATAAGTCCCTTAGTCGCCTCTTACGACACCCACGGGAAGATATAGGATGGTTCTATTCTAGAAGTTCCACCAAATATACATACTAGCTGAGACCCAGGATTTTCCTCCGTTTTAAAAAATTCTACTAGAGTTTCTATAATATAATTCAATCATGATTCAAAAGACACGTGGCGCTATCTTTATCATAAGAACGTAATTATTGTTGTTTTTCTCGGCGAAAGTACTTTTTTATCGGGATGAAAAGTACCCTACGTCCGTTTCTTTAGACCTGATAACGTTTACGCAAAATAGGGTAGTTAACTAAAAAAATCTTATTAGTCCGTCGGATAGATTTCCAAAAAATATTGGACACGTATTTTTTCTTTTTTCACGTAAACAAACAATGAAGACGATTAACAGTGCTTTGAAAACTCGTGTGACGTCATATTGTAAGACATTCTAATATGACATTCTTTACCGGTGAGTGACGTCACGACCGACTCAAATCTTTGACGCGTTTTATCTTCGTCAATTTTTAATGATTTGATAAAACAAAAAATACGTATCCAATATTTTTCGATAATCTAACAGACGGACTAATTAGAATCTTATTTTTTTTAGTCAGTAAACATCCCTATTGCAAGTTGATCGGTTCAGTTGTTTAAGCGTGAAAGATAACAAACAAACCTATTCGCATTTATAATATTAGTTAGGATTCCAACCAGCTTTAAAATAGCTTATTCAACCTCCATTTAAATTCAACATTCATTAAACTTCGTCTAGAAATAGATTTTGAACCTCGAACTAACTTCCTACTGTGTTTTGAGAACGATGCACCGCGATATTTTTAAAACGACACTTCCCAAAATCTATAATTATACTAAAAGTTCAAATAGTCAACGACTTCTGGCTTAATTTTGTTTACTGAGTTATTGGAAACCTATGGATGCAACGTAATTGAATGAAAGGATAATAAGCAGGTCTCCACACAATGGTTGCCGGAGAACGGACGGCATCGCCGAGGTCGGCCCAGAAAGAGTTAGCGAGACGATCTGGACGCGAACCGCGAGGGTTGGTCCGAGGAGGCGCGAGACAAGAGCACATGGAAGGAATTGGGGGAACCCTTTTCCCAGCAGTGGGACAGGCCTACAGGCTTATAGAAAAGTAAGCCTATCCCATAACCATAATATTAGCCGAAAAACGTCGAAAGCCTGCTGAAGCACGATTCACTAACTTTGCGGTGGTGCAATCAACAAGAGGTCTATTGTAAGACTAGACGATAGGCCGACGATAGCTGTGGCTAACATAACCATCCACCTGCATATTACGTGCCTGTAAGGTCGAATTACCAATAACCAGCTGCAACAACTACCATAGACCTAAAAGCTACAATAATCCTTACAAATTTTTCCTCCAGTAAAATTTTCATAATGAAAAAAGAAAACTTGCACCGAAATGCATCGTGCAAGCCATATCACACGTCACAGAAGGTCACCGCTGATAAGAACAGTGTATGCAAACAAACGTAGATGTTTACGATACATATAAATGGCGTTACATCATGTCTGACACAAATCTCATGTACGGACAATGTCGGTAGATGGCGCTTCGATGCCAGATTTGTAGACAGAATAGGGATGTTTACTGACTAAAAAAAATATGATTCTAATTAGTCCGTCTATTAGATAATCGAAAAATATTGGATACGTATTTTTTGTTTTATCAAATCAATAAAAAATTACGAAGATAAAACGAGTCAAAGATTTGAGTGGGGGTTGTGACGTCACTCACCGGTAAAAAATGTCATACTAATGTCTTAGAGTATGACGTCACACGAGTTTTCAAAGGACTGTATCGTCTTCATTGTTTGTTTACGTGAAAAAAGAAAAAATACGTGTCCAATATTTTTTGGAAATCTATCTGAAGGACTTATTAGATTTTTTTAGTTAACTAACCTATTGCTAGCTCGTGTCTAGACAATTCAGTCACTCAGTTCAACCTTCAGGTTAAGCTGTGCTTGCCTAGGTTGGTCTGTGGATGGGTGAACACCCATTACATACCGAGTTTCCTTTCTACGCTATGTTGGTCCCAGCTGTGATTTGTAGTTTTCTCAGGAGCACCTAATGGAGTATGGATTTATGTCCGGCTGATGGTAATAGGCTCGCGCCTTATTACATGGGACTAACAACATAACAGGCGAAATGTGGGTATACCATTATCCTTTGGGGATTACAGGCGTGACCGTGACGTCATGATAGTCCACCAAGGGAAGGGCTATCCCTCTTTCATAGTAAATTTCTGTAAATATGGTTGATTATATTAAGTCACTAAATAAATTTCAAGTAATTGCGGTTTTCTAAACGAGATATCTCTGGGCCTAAAACATTATGACTAGTTAAATAAATATATATGTTTGTACAGATGGCCATAATATTTTCTCGCTATACAAACCGAACTGACTCAATATTGACATAAAATAATTGGCCTTTGATTACTGCCGATTCCGATGTTTGCACAGCTGCATAATTGAGACATCAGCTTTCTCTTAATATGTGGTTTAATTATGATATTAATTGTCATCATTATTATGCTATGTTGTCTTCTTATCGTGTGGGCAGTTAGGTCTAACCGTAAGTCACTCTCGGCCCCTCGACCCCTTAATAAAGATTTGTTCATTGGTGTCCACTCGACTCCTAAACATAGCCTACTTTCGACCCCTAGTTCGATAAGTAAGTACCTACCTAAAGTTAATATTATTTTGATACAGTAGGTAAGGTGTATGTACTATACCCAGCAGTGGGTGAATTCGGGCTGTGGATGAAGATGATGATGATGAAACAACAACTACACTATTTTTGGTTGGCATGATGATGACTATTGATGACTCACGAAATACGAGGAGTGGGAAAAACCCTTTGATCTCAATTGGCGGAAATGACAAAAACGGCTCCATCATGTTCGAACCTTAGTACCTTTTATCAATTTAGATTTTGCTACTTTTTGCCATTGAGGTGCGAAGCAAACGGTCAGGTCAACGACACGACGACGTTCACTGATTTACATAACACATTGCGTAATTAACGTAATCAAGGCCATTTGGGTTCATTACCCTTTTATATTAACAAATCAAACATAATATCGTTTAGCTGCTGTGTTAGGCTGCTTTTACACCAGAGATGTGCTATGGAGCTATGCTGCGAGGATGTAATGTCTAAGCTGTGAAGCTATGTGACCGTTTCCACTGGTACTAAGCTATGTACGGTGCGAGTTAGATGTGCTATGAAGATGCGCCGCCGCAAAGTAGCTGCGCGAGGAAAATGCGCAGCTCGAGCTATGCGATGTATCGATAGTAGGGAAGTGGTGAAGGCGAGCCTACTCCAGGTACTCTGCTCTGCACATAGCTACACCACTCGTGACGACCCATAGCAGGCATCCATAGCACGCATCCTTCCATTTAAAAAACATATCTTAGTTGAATCCGTTTCCACCAATGCTAAGCTATGTGCACCAATGAATATGATTGGTGGATATCAAACGCATTCATAGTAACGTAGCATAGCACATCTCTCGTGGAAAAGCACCCTTACGGCCGGCTTCCAGTCTGACCGCATGCAGATGAATGCCAGTATTTTACATGGACCGACTTCTTATCTGACCTCCACAACCCAGTTATCACTGGGTACGATATACCTTTAGGTAAGACTGATTTTCAGACTTTCAGGTCGACTTTTTATATTACGCGTTTGAAAATAAATCTGTTATCAGATCACAATCAGTTAAACTGTTGGTCTCGGCTGCCATATATTGATATTTGGCAGTCGTTACAGGTAGTCAGTTACCTGAAAGTCTGACAACCAGTCTTACCAAAGGGTATTTGAATTATTAATGAGTGTTTTGTTGTTGTAATTGCATAAGAGGATGATATTAGAAGAGCTCTTCATAATTAATGAGGCTACTGTTTTCTTTTGAGATACGGCTGGTGAAACACTTTCAGCAATTTACCACAGTGCTTCAGTTTTCATTGATATTCCAAATACCTTGCGATCTTCTCTGTCAGCTTGCTTCGGTTCATGTACTACAATTGTTCTTGCGTTGCAATAGTAGTAAAAAGTTATATAAAATACTAGCTGATGCCCGCGGCTTCACCCGCGGGGATGTCGGTCAAATTATATAGCCCTCCTCCCTCCTCCTCCTTTACCTTCCTCTTGAATCACTCTATCTATTAAAGAAAACCGCTTCAAAATCCGTTGCGCAGTTTTAAAGATTTAAGCATACATAGGGATATAGGGACAGAGAAAGCGACTTTGTTCTATACTATGTAGTGATTATAATCCTGATTCATATAACAACTTGACTATCGTTGGTCTAGTGGTCGCAAGCGCGACTGCTGAGCATGTGGTCCTGGGTTCGATTCCCGGGTCGGGAAAGTGTTATTGGCTTTTTCCATCAGGAATTTATCAGTAACAGCTACGGAGTCTGGATTTGTGCCCGGTTGATGGCAATAGGCTCGCCCCCTATTACATGGGACTCTAACATAACTGGCGAAATGTGTACTATTAGATTTTATACATCACTACCTAACCCTGCGGTGGCTTGGTCCCGGACCTAGGTCCACACATGTTCTTGTTTTCACTCGCCTATTTAGTTTAGCTTTAGGTGATAACGTTAAAGGTCAACATAATCATAATAATTATTATCAGAGTGCATATGCGTGCGTACTTCCCGAGTAAATATTCTAGAAGAAATTCTAGCTCGTAATTAAATACTTATCATCCGAACAGACCGTTCAGTCGTTCCATGTTAAATACGGATTTAGTTAGCATCCAGTTAGATTGGAAGCCATGCCTCGGATAGCACGTTAGGCCATTTGTCCCGGTTACCATATACAAATCTTTGGCAGTCGTTACAGGTAGTCAGATGGCTGAAAGTCTGACAACCAGTCTTAGTAAAGAGTATCCTAATACCCAGTATTAACTGGGTTGTGTAGGTTAGATAAGCAGTCGCTCCATATAAAATACTGGCACTCAGCTGAATCCGGTTAGACTGGAAGCCTTCCTTCAACATTGTTGGGAAAAGGTAAAGCAGATAAGATTGAAGATGATGATGATTCGAACAGAATGTTCAAGTTTATGACTTGAGACCAAGGACAGTGGCGAGAAGTTTCTACAAGACACAATATATATTTTTGGGACAAGCCCGTCACACACACACATCCTACATAAACATACATCCCACAACATACATCACATAATATGTCCATCCCACATTACATACACAAAACGCACATTAAGTTATTAGGGTTCCGTACCTCAAAAGGTAAAAACGGAACCCTTATAGGATCACTTTGTTGTCCGTCTGTCTGTCTGTCTGTCTGTCTGTCAAGACCTTTTTTCTCAGGAACGCGTGGAGGTATCAAGCTGAAATTCATATCAAATACTCAAGTCTATGGTCTCTTGGAGCTGTGAAAAAATCAAACTTCTAAGTCAACGCGATCAAAAGATACTCCCGTTTATGCCGCAAATTTTCGACACTCGCAAGGGAATCAAAACCTACAGGGTACTTCCCGTGAACTCAGAATCTTGAAATTTGGTATGAAGCAACGTCTTATAGCAGAGATATAGGAAAAATTGCGAAAAGTATACATTTTTAGTTATATCATATAAAAATACCAAAATACCATAACTTTTACTTATATACCTACAGGTTTGTACGGAACCCTCGGTGCGCGAGTCTGACTCGCACTTGGCCGGTTTTTTTTATGTTTAATCTACTTTCTTAAAATTGTATAAATTATAATAATTATAAATAGTAAACACTGGCATCTCTTGTGTACATTACGTATATTTAAGTTACGGAAGAGGGGAGTGTCCTAGTACAGGCATTTAATTGCTTAAAAGGACACATCTATCATAGTACTAGCTGTTGCCAGCGGCTTCGCCCGCTACAACTCGAAAATTATCCCACGGGAAGATAAAATCGGGATTAAAACCATCCTATGTGTTAATCCAGGTTATAAACTATCTGTATACCAAATTTTATCCAAATCCATTCAGTAGTTTTTGCGTGAAAGAGTAACAAACATCCACACATCCATTCTCACAAACTTTCACATTTATAATATTAGTAGGATGTAGTAGAAACTTAGTAAAGAAATAAACTATTTGTATTTGTATTTTGTACACTGTTCCCAAACTACTCTAACCCCTGATAGCCAGAATCAACAGTGGCGACCACCAGAAAAGCGCCGAGACCATGAAACTCAAAGAATCCCGCAACGAAATTAACCAGAATTTGCTTGCGATAACATTTCTAATTCGATCCAAAAACTCATAAACAGAGAAAAAGAACAGAACTCGGTCACACAACAATCTCTACAAGAATATCTAGTGCAACCTGTAATTACAAAAAAAAACTGCAAGCGAATGTACAATTGAGTGAATTTACATCAAGTTTGACCCAGATTTTAACTTTATAAATTCGCGATACTTCCTGTATCTAAATAACTGTAAGTAATTAAACACTACCTACTAGATAACTGGGTTACTTACTACAACTGTTTCGTTGGTCTAGTGGTCGCAAGCGCGACTTCTGAGCATGGGGTCCTGGGTTTGATTCCCGGGTCGGACAAAGTGTTATTGAGTTTTTCCATCAAGAAATTCTCAGTAGCAGTTTCGTGGCCGGTTGACGGTAATAGGCTTGCCCACACACACAAGGGACTTAAACATAACTAGTGAATTGCGGGTGTACTATTAGGTACACTTTTGCCTACCCCTTCGGGGATTACAGGCGTGATGTTATGTTACTAACTACAACTACGGCTAAAGGAAAGTTAAAATGAAACATGTATTTTCAGAACCGACCGGATGTTTCAAGAAATAAACGTTCAAAGGGACTGTGGATTGATGCGACGTGATGTTAAACTAGCGGGAACCGCTTGAAATAGTCAGAAGTTGAAAAAACTGAGAATGGCACTGTATGAGTTGAATGTAACACTAGCCATTAGGTGTTAGGTGAGAAACCAGGGCCGTCCTAAAGCTCGGGTCGGCGATATGGGTTATTCAACAACTGGACACAAGAAACTGGACACACGTGTGTCCAGTTGGTGAAACTCAAATCGTCAAAGTCGCGGGAAACACCTGAATAACGGGAGTTATGTTGACCCCATGTAATAGGGGGCGAGCCTATTAGATTTAACCGGACGTGACCGGGATCCAGACTCCATGGCTGCTACTGAGAAATTCGTGATGGAAAAACCCAATAACACTGCCCGACGCGGGAATCGAACTCAAGGCCTCAACTCATATTAGTAGGCGAAAACTACAATTCTCGAGAACTAACACCTACTAATTTCGTCCACGCTTTAGATCTAGTCATACACGCATTGACTTATATATTACTGCGTAAGGACTGGGCGGACGGCATGTTAAAATGATGCCACAAACGTGGTCCTAAAAAGGTCTTCCCTAAGGCGAAGTGAACTAGTCCACGATCGGCTCTCTTCGGGTGCGGTCGTAAATTTTATTAAAAGCTTTATTTATGTTCTTTATACCTCGAAAATACCACGCCGCTTATACAAGGTTACGTTAACGAGCAGACTACACCAATTCTCTGTATGGCGAACGCGTCGAGCAAATGTTCGGACGACCGTATCTTTACTTTTTATATCAATGCATACACGCGTAAGTTCGAAAAACCTTTTAATAGCAACCAATTTAATTTCTTAGCAACCATTCAGATAACTGCTATTCAAAAACCTTCCGTATTGAATGAGGTGTGTTAATATTAAGTTCAAGGCAACATTGCAGGTATGCGATAATAAGAAATATATCTTAATTTGCAATAAGGCGGTCTTTTGAAGTAATGTTTTCCTTGCAATCCATACTAATATTATAAATGCGAAAGTAACTCTGTCTGTCTGTCTGTCTGTTACTCTTTCACGCCTAAACGGCTGAACGGATTTTGATGAAATTTGGTATGGTGATAGATGATAACCTAGAAATGGTCATCCATACTATAATATTATAAATGCGAAAGTAACTCTGTCTGTCTGTCTGTCTGTTACTCTTTCACGCCTAAACGGCTGAACGGATTTTGATGAAATTTGGTATGGTGATAGATGATAACCTAGAAATGGTCATAGGCTATAAATAATCACGCCATCGTTCTTAGGGGGTAGGCAGTAGTTAGTTAACTTATGCGGACGAAGTCGCGGGTAAAAGCTAGTGATAAATATGTGAATAATTGTTTTGTCGGTGAGATACGGATTCAGGGTAAGACAAACGTTACCGACTCATTGAAAACATTACTTACATGAAACCTTACATTCACAGTTGAATATTGACCGTGTTTAGAGGATCATGCAACTTTGCCATAATCCTTACGAAAAAGGCATAAGGCAAAAGAATATCTGCGGGTTGTTCGAAAGAGATACCGGTGCCCGGGATGCCCCGGAATGGCCCGGAACACAAAAGGCTTAAAAAAAACAGGGGTGGTGTTTAGTCAGTACAAATATGACACTTCCTTCCGCTCCACCCCGAGCGGGAGGAGTCATTTGATGATTTCCCACCCATCAAAAAAGGCAAAAGTATATCAGTGTGTTTCACACGAGAGGACGAAGGAGGACGAATGTTTGCACTAGGCAAACGTTCGTCCTCCTTTATCATAAAATAATTCTTCTGTGTCGTCCCCAAAAACATAACAAGTTTTTGGTACTAGAAAGTAGATCATACTATTGTCTCTGTGTACTGTATATTTATCAGGAATTCCTCGTCAAATCTCGTGGATTAAAATATAACCAAACCTGAACGAAGAGTTAACAAAACCTAAAATTGGAATGTATCGAAATAGCAACGACGCGATGACGTCATCTGGGCAATCACCCAATACCCCTGCGTAAGACTCGATCTCAGGAGTCTTTGGTCAACTTGACCCACTCGAAATGGACCAGCAGGATCAGCCAGTCCTGTTGACCAAAGACCCAGAATTCCTAGCTCCTATCTACCCGTAACAACTTCCCAAGAAGAATGACAGAAACAAGAGTAGACTAGTTTAATTCTTATTGCTACGCTTTATGAGCACAAAGCGACTGGAACACCAAGTTAATCAAGCCATGAAACGTATTGGAATGTATCATAATCGTTTAGCTTATCTGTGCATTAGCTATCGGCATTATGTATGCTTACTAGGGCTTGACAGGGATTGAGTATGGAGAAACCAACGTGTTCCTCACCTTCATCGTTTCGATGAGCCCAAAGAACGGAAGGAGGAACAAGGGTTGGAGATGATCATTATGGTTTTTTAATGGTCCAAGCCCGCTACATTATTCCCAAGCTCCTGAAAGCCAGAATCATCAATGGCGACCACCAGAAAAGCGCTGACATAATAAAGCTCGACGTCGAAGAGAGAATCAGAAAAGAGTAGCGGAGGAGTAGGAAAAAGAAATGAGTATGTATGCTTACAGCCGGGATGTGTAGGGATATCGCGTTATCCTGTGAAATCCATCAAGGTGTAATTGCACAAGTAAAGAGAGGCCTATACCCAAGTGTGGGTGAAGTCAGATTGTCAACATCCACAGTCGAACTGACCCGATGAATGTAATCGGAGGAGTCTGTCGTGGTTTCCACAAAGTTCAGATTTCGGGACGGTAAGAATGTCGTTCATGGCAGTTAATGTACTCTACAGTTGTTTACCAGAAATTGATACGATATTATTTTTGCATGACGTTCGTTTAATATTGCAATGAATGCGATTGCATCAAATGCGCAATTCATTCGCTGTAGTATTTAGTATTGTTTTCTTGTCACATAAAACTGCCTTCCTGGGTATTAGGAAAAAGATATAAATGAAAGTCAGCACTTCAAAATTCTTCATACTCAAATTCACATGAGCACGATACACGTTTTCTGCTTCTATTCGGAAAGGTTGTTTGTGGCAACTCAACCTCATTATCTTGCCCTTATCCCAATTCATTTGAGGTCGACAGAAGATGTCTGCGTCTTATCAGACACCTCCTTGGGCAACACATACCCATATTCTTTGAATTGAGGAGTGTGTTCGAGCTTTCTCCATGGCTTCTCTAATTTACTCTGGCTGATTAGGCTCTTGATTGTCTGTTTACAGATTTGCCATCAAAAATATGAAAAAAATATAGGTCAACGGGTAGCTTTTTCGCACTACTTATTTAGGGTTTACTAATTGTAATAGAACTAAACTACAAAATGGATTGTAGTAATTTCTGGGATAATCACAATTCAATTATCGCTTATCATGCAAACGTGCATTTAGAATAAAAACTAGTTCGATTCAGCCTTGATTCTCTCAGACCATAAATACATACAGGCCAGCAAAAAAAAGTACAATATTTTCATGTTATAATTTTTCTACATACGGAAATACTTACACGAAGAAGTACATGGGCAATTTTGCTACAATCTTATCATTAAAATAATGATAAAATCATAGCAAAATGGTCTGCCGTCGACAATGGGCCACTTATCTTGTTATTGTAACTGCAAAAAATGTACCATCTCGCTAGTGGTCTTGCATGGGGAGCTGATCTCTAGGTCATAACCATAAGGTAAGCATAAGGAAAGGAAATAGGAAGGGACCAGTTAGTTCAGCCAGGCTTCAGACTCGCTAAAGTAGACTCATCTTTCATGGGGTACTGTTTGAGATGCTATAACAAAATTCCACAAAGCATTCTTGAACTGAATGAAACGAAATTTAAAACATGCATCAAACGCACACTATGCAAGCAAGCATATTACAAGTTGGACGATTATATCGCTGATAAAAATGCTTGGCTTAATGCCGGTCCTGCTCCACAAGGACAGGGCGCTTAAATTGATAGCATTAAATAGGAAGAAGAAAGAAGAAGAAGATTGTACAACTATCTTTGCAATGTATAAATTCAATCTCTTTAGTATTATATAGTCGCATAGCACATATTGTGTGAGTACTATGTACTAGAAAGCTATCATTCTCTGGAAACCTACTTATTAATTATTTGACTTGGATATGCCCTGGCGATTGAGAGTGTGTCATGCTCACTTAAATGTCTCGCTGATGGTGGCGGGTGTGTCGGATCATTTCGTTCCCTTCAAAATGGTTGAGTGGAATGGTGCTGATCCATGCGTCATGCTCGTGAACGGGTGATGTCAGTTGTGACTGGTCACCTCTTAGCTGCCACGGCTTGTTTGAATTATTATTTTATCGTTGAATCGTCGTTTTTTGACTTTACTGTGGACACTTATCGTGCACATCTTGCTACATCGTTCTCACATAATATTCCATCTCAACATGAATGATATAATGTACCAAGATTTTGTAACAATATTCTGATTTAAAAGAGTGTCCATGGAGTTTCTTGCCCGTTCTTCTCCATAGAGATCTACGTTAGGGAATGGGCAACTACAGTACTTTCACAAGTTATTATGCCTTGTGACTGTGACTAGCTTAGGAGTGCAATGCGTCGTCCCGGGGGTTGCTGCGTCGAGTTGCGCGTCGCCGGATGTCTGCGGCGGCGAGTGCTGTGGGTGCGGGGGGGCGCGACGGCGCGTGCCGTGGCGGTGGGTGCGCGGGGCTCCGGGTCGCGGGGCGGTGGTTGCGCGTTGCGGCGTGCATTCGTTGTTCCGTGATTTGGAGTCTCGTACATTCGTTGTTGCGGTGTGCGTCGCTGCGTGCTTTCGTGCTCGCAGTGTTCGTTGTTGCGGGCATTCGGCGGTGTGTGATTCGGCGTGGTGGCTTTCGGGATGACGTATTGCACTCGTAGTTTAGTTTTATGAATTGTTCTTCTGACATTCAAAAGTACCTGGTAATGGTTTAATTGAAATAAATGCTTTGACTTTGAAGGAGACACACAAATACTAGCAAGTAAAAGGTGTCTTGTATACTCTGAAAATGACGTCCTAGACCCAAAAAATCAAAGACATGTGACATCTACCAACCCTCAGTAGGACGACGTGGTGGATTATAAACCCATTCCCTCTCATAGACACTCAAGAGGCCCATGGCCGAGAAATGGCAACATTATAATAATATGCTGGGTGTTGCGGTGTGTGTGTGTTATGATAGTTTTAAGATACATATTTGTTTTTGTTTTTTATCTACGCTTACTGGCAGATAACTTTGTAAACTTATAATTATGTTTTTCTCTGTAAGTGAATGTGTAATTCTTTTGAGAAAATAAATATCTTTAACCGTTATTGAGTAAAATTTCTGCCCAAAGGTCGAATTTCGCAATTCGATAGGAATGAACGATCATGAACGCAGTTAGAACTTGCTAATCGCGTTCAGTTTTATTGGTGGAAATCGTGGCATCACATTTTCGACTGTGTTACAACACACTACAAGCTATAATCCGATTTATTTGATGAATTCGGGTCGTTTCTGGAAAGAGGGACAGCTTTCGCAACTCTAATGAATACATGACGAAACACCACAGATGTGTTCCCGTTAAGAATTCAGAGGTTTGCACAATCGTACTACTGAATAAATTGAAGATATTTCAGTAAGATTACAAAACATTTAACTGGGGCGTTTCACAAAAACAATTGTTTAGTAACTGAAACTAGATATTTTACTACGATCCTTATACTCCTTTTGCTTAATCTACAATTCATACGAGTACACGCGCGCCAGGTTACGAGTACTACTCCCCTGTCCTCTCTTACTCTCTGTATCTTTTATTTTCTCTTACTTTTTAGTCCAATTAATTTGGAGTCAGCTCAACGAACATGTCTTCTTCCGTAGTCTAATCAATTTAAAAGATACGTCAGTTTCCGCTCATGCTTTCTTCCAGGTCATCCATTCACAGCTTGTAGTATTCGCTTCTTGTCAACATTGTTGCGGTCTGCTGTTGGATTCCTCATACCTTCCAAAAAGACCACCACAGGAGACAAGGTCGCGTCGGTAGTTCGGACCCGGGTTGATGACTCATCAGCACCGGATGTTCCCATCGTTACTCTTGCCATTCAACGCAGTTCAAAATGAATAAGTATACCAACACTTCATGACTCAGTAATTCCACGCTCATAAAAAAACATGCTGAATAATCCTAAATCTGCTTTTTACAATATTTCGATAACTACTCCAATCTTTAGTTTCAATATCAAGGCGATTTAAAGATACCGCCATAGAATTTATTGTCAATGAAGCTTATCTAGCACTAAATTGTTTAGAATTCCATAATGTTCAGTGCTATCCGGATACAATCCTATCAGATAACAACTGCTATCGTCCTGGGAAATTAAGATAGCTAAATGGATTAGATAAGGAATGCTTCACTAGGTTTTTTAAATGGTTTCACCTGTGGAATTATATCTGAGGATCTTCTAGACCAGTAATCTGTATAGGATAAGTTATACAAAGGGGAATCCCTTTGTATACAATCACATTCACTATAATTTTAGTAGTAAGTAGTAGCTTTACTATACTGTGGGTCTAAAATGAATTAGGTAGTACTTACGTTACAAATTTACAATTCGTAAAATGGTGACAAATGAAAAAATATAATATTAACTGCATCTGTCTAAAATGGTCATTTAAACGTGAATCGTAGTAGGATACTACACTTCTGGACACATCTATTGGCCCACCTTGTATTTTCAGTTTCGTTTGGTCCTAGCTAAAATTTTATATTAGGTCGAGCAAAAATTTTTATGCAGTTTTGAACCTGGCACATTCACAATTTCATTCAAGTCTTTTTTTGAATTTCGAACACAGAATTTAAAGAAACAAAAGACAATTTGGAGCCTGTTTGTTGATATCAAACAATCGAATACTAAGAAAACTTGGTTTTATTGGTTTACTTGGATTTAATTCTTGAAAAAGTGATTGACATCTTTGGTTTTGCAACAAACATTACTTATTCTTAACATTAAGGTGAGGTTCTATCAATAATCTATGATAATAATCTATGGTTCTATCTATATCTATCACCTGAAGTCGCCGCCCAAGCTGTGGCACTTATTCAGGCCGGACACAGCCAAAGAAACGTGAGTGCTCAACTTAATTTAAGTCGATCTGCGGTCCGAAATGTTTATCGGAGGTACCTAGAGACTGGCGGCTTTGTTCGTCGCCAAGGAAGACCACGATCTCGGGTCACAACTGAAAGGCAGGATCGACTCATCGTGACGACCAGCTTGAGAAATCGTCACCTTACCTCCATTGAGATACAAAACCAACTTCGCGACTTCCACGGAGTATCTGTGAGTGCTCGAACTGTTCGGAGAAGGTTAAAAGAACGCGATATGGTACCACACAAGCCAGCTAATGGGCCCAAACTAACGCGAGCCCACCGAACAGCGCGCCTTCATTTCGCACGCAGTCATTTAAATTGGACACAGCAAGATTGGAGCCGTGTACTCTTTTCTGATGAATCTAAAATTGTGTTACATGGCAATGATGGAAGGAAGAAGGTCTACCGACGTAAGGGAGAGCGTTTCGCACAATGCGGCTTTGAAGAGAGGGTTGCTTATGGCGGTGGCTCATGGACTGTCTAGGGCGGTATATCCGCGAGCGGCAAAACTCAACTTGAGGTTGTTACAGGACCACGGCTGCCAACATTAAATGCTGAAAGGTACATTCGTGAGTGCTTAGAACCTCACGTGATATCATACGCGGACTATGTGGGCCCAAATTTCCTTTTTATGCATGATAATGCAAGAGCCCATGCGGCCGGCATCGTCAGGGAATATCTTCGGGATGTGAACATCACAGTTATGGACTGGCCAGCCAGAAGCCCAGACATGAACCCCATTGAGCACATGTGGGACGAGCTAAAAAGACGTGTTAGGGCTCGTCAGCCAGTTGCCCAGACGATGCAGGAGTTGAAAACTGCCATAGAAGAGGAATGGGAGATGATCCCTAAATATTTCATAGAGCGGTTGATAAACTCTATGCCTAATCGTATGAGAGCTGTGGTAGATGCCCATGGAGGCAACACGCGTTATTAAATTAAACCTTTATTTGATAAAACATGTTTTTTATTCAAAAATCTATTGCCTTTAACAAGGCGCATATCCGACTTGTTAGGCGTAGCTCCATGTCGTATGGTTTTCTGAATTCAAATTTAAAACAATACGATCGAAAAAGATGGTAAAATGTATCAGGTTTAAAACTGCATTAACAGTTTTTGTTCAATCTAGCAATCATATTTCGGTAGGGGCCATCGAAACCTAAACTCTAAGGTGGGCCAATAGATGTGTCCAGAAGTGTATTATGGAGTCTGCTAAAACCACAGAACAGAAAGACCAGGCTAAAACCGCAGCAGTAAGCTGAGATTTGGGCCGACACAATTTAAATTGCCATCGACACGCCAAGAAGAAGAATAACTTATTCTAATGTAATCAATTTTGTTCTCACTGACATTATGTCATATTGTATAGACCTTCAGGTGCTGTAGCGCAAAAAGGAGTCAGATGTAAAGATTCTATCTAAGATGAAAAGAGTAAAGTATGCCTAGCTGCCACCTTACAAATAGACGCACACATTTTAGCAGTACAAACGAACGCTACGATAACGTCCAGATAATCTTGACCGCTATCAATGTCAGTGTAGTTTAGTGACATTTCCTCATGTTTGGCTTGTTACGTTTGTTTGTACTAATTGCGTAATAAATTAGGAACAGATGAAATTCAGAAAGCAGTAACAGGAACTTAGGGATTGGGCCTATACCCAGCAGTGGGTAAATAAAGGCTGTGGATGATGAGGACTTGAATTTCCGTGGGTATACCAAGGGTGTTTGGTGTAGTGATCTCTCCACGTTCAATAAAAATGCTGTCGGTTACATTAGACGCCTACGTCCGGATAATTGCAATCATAGGTGGTCATGCAGAGGAGTTCGTGGCTAAAAAATAGATAATTACACCAGCTGCACCAGTCAGTTTTCAAGGTTGTCAATGTCGGTTCGTGGATGAGCGACCGTCCATTAAATACTGAGTTTCGATGATGTTAAACCGTTAGTTTCGGCAGAAAATTGTAGATCTATGGCGGTCGTTACAGTTAGTCAGTGGCACAAATATCTGGCAATGAGTCTTACCAAGGGCTATCATAGTCCCGTCGGGGCTGCGGGTTGTTCAAAAGAGATACCGCGGCCTCGACACAAAAGGCTAAGAAGGAACTTGGGTGGTTTTTAGTCAGTAGAAGTCTGATACTTCCTTTCGCTCTGCCCAGAGCGGAAAAAAGGGCTATCATAGGACCCAGTACTAGCTGGGTTGTAAAGGTTAGATAGGCAGTCGTTTCATGTAAGATACTGGTATTCAGCTGCATCTGGTGACACTGAATGCCAACCCCACCATAGTAGGCAAAGGTTAGGCAGATGATGGAGGCAGTCATGCAATGTTCCTTCTTCATGGTAGTTGTGTAAAAGTAGGTAATAACGGTAATTCATAGAAACTATACGTTCGTAGTGACCTTGGCCAATTATGTGCTGCTGAAAATTTTATTTATTGCTCTTATCTTGAGCATTAATTTTTAATGGTTCTGAATTAGTGCTTAGATTAAATTCTTTAGAGTTTCAGAAAGATTTATTGAGACTCATCGGATTTAAAGTTGTTTATAACAACGGCTGTCTTTAAGTACTGTTCGACAAAAATCTATATGAATGTAGACCTTCTGATCATATTGGTGAGGTTCTTCAGAAAAGACAGGTGCGTAATATTCGCAACCAGCGTGAGTGTATGATCAGATGAATGTCGACGAGGCAAAAGGAGCATTAAGGATCATTGGCCACTTTTGTTCACTGCCGGAAGCCAGATGTTCTTGGGCCTTGAAATCGTGGTGGACACCTCTCTTACCATAACTTGCTTCATACTTTTGGTGGCCTGTCTTGGATTGCCTGATTGGAGCGAAGATGATTAATAACGATAGCGGTGCGAAACCAGAAACCGAAATCAAAACAATTACGCATATGCCAGCCAAACTGCCAATAACTCCGAAAAGAGTAATTTCCCCAGCTAGCTTAAGGGACTTTATCGACCAGAGAAAAACCAAATAAAACTGCCTAATCACGGAGTGTTTTTACTCATAGATATTGTTGTAAATCCAGATAATCGGCAGAAAGTCACATGATTCTGATACCTTCCTGCATCGTGATAAAGATTATCTTTCATAGATTAATGACGAGGCGCCTGAAACTTGTACCTACTACTGGTCATGTCAATTACGTTGATGTTAAAGGTGTTTGTGGGTTTCCTGGTTTATTCCATCCATCTTTTGTTTTTGACATATTATTGTGGAAATGGAGATTCTAAACAAGAGCGTTCATCTAGCCTGCGGAGATTTAAATAATGATAGTGCCGTATACAAAATTGAACTGTCGAATCAAAATTTCTGTTTTAATTTTGATCCTCTTGCTGAGTTTGTTTGAGTTTTACCTTGTAGAAAAGTAGGGCTTTGCTATTATACCAATTTCAGTAGCAGCCTGCATTTAGTGACGCGTCTACAGACGATTAGCAACTGTATAATTATGTGCTCATTTACTGATAATTGGCGTGTTTCCGAATTACAGAAAGCTTTATAACATACAGACTGGAAAGGACACCGACGCACAAACGGTTACGTACGATATATTCAGTACCAGGGACTGAATTACCCAAAAATTACGGTTTCTTTAAATATCGGTATACGTCATACCGTTAAATAAGGGTTACCGAAATATTTCGATACCGTTATTTTTTTCGGTAGCGGAATTTTGAGGTTGGAAATGCATACCGGTGTATTTCGGTAGAAGTACCGTAACCGTTATAAATGTATCGGTAGAGGTACCTAAACCTTAATAAATAGGGGTTTTCTTTGACGCACTGCCTCGTCACTCACACACACAACAAAGAGATAAGTAAAAGAGTAGCAAATAAAATGTACAAAACACACAAGTTCTAACGTTTTAAACCGCGCACACGCGCGCCGCTCCCCGTCTCGCATGCATTTCGGTACCGAAATCGTGTAAGGGTTAAATAACGGTTTAGCCCAACCTTTATTTATAAAGGTACCGGTATAGCTCAACCTTTATTTTAAACCGGTACCGGTATATTTTTGAGGTACCTTAACCTTTAACCGTAACCGCTTTTAGTCCCTGTTCAGTACATCATTCTGACCCCCCCATTTATAGATTTTTTTCATCTACATATATACCTAAATTACTTAATATACCAAAGGTGAATATGTGCGGGATCGTGTCTTATGACCACAGAGTCATTTAATGATTTTTATGAGCACTATTTAAAGTACCAGACAAAGACAATATTTATTACTTATACCACAAGCCTGTGATCAACAAAAGAAAACGCCATAGTTATAAAATATGTGTGACTGTTAAAAACACATAAAATAATACTTAACATACAATATTGTAAATAGGTACTTACTTATATATGTTAAGATAAATTTTACATAACATCAGAGTTAGTAACGTAACAGCTGATAACTGATAAGATATCGTTATTTAATCATGATATTGAAAATATCTCGTCTTAGATAAGTAATTTATAATATATTATTATAATTAGATTTATATTCTGGTTAGCCTTGTGGTTGTCGGCATAGTATGGTGGTAACTTTTGGTTGAGAAAAGCCGAACCAAGTGCCTTAAATATCGAAAGCTCAGAGGAGACTTCCTCCCAAGAGGCTTCTTCCCAACAACAGAACGAGACCTGATACAATTGCCCGTCGGGGCTGCGGGTTGTTCGAAAGAGATACCGCGGTCTCGGCACAAGGGCTAAGAAGGAACATCAGCTGCCTAGCCTTTTCCCAACTATGTTAGGGTCGGCTTCCAGTCTAACCGGATGCAGCTGAATACCAGTATTTTACATGGAACGACTGCCTATCTGACCTCCACAATCCTCAATCCAGTTAATACTAGGTAATACTAGACTCTTTTGTAAGACTGGTTGTCAGAATTTCAGGTCACTGACTACCTGTAACGACTGCCAAAGATCTATATATGGCAGCCGGGACCAACCGCTTAACGTGCTTTCCGAGGCACGGAGGAAACTCGGTATGTCGGGCGGTCACCCATCCACAGACCGACCTAGGCAAGCACAACTTTACCTAAAGATCGACCCGAGTGGCAGTTCTTATTAAGCCACAAGCTCCACGGCTAAGAAGGAACATGGGTGTTTTTTTTTGTCAGTAGAAGTCTGACACTCACTACCGCTCTCTCTGCCCAGAGCGAGGGGAGTCATTTGATGATTTCCCTGCCCCAAAAAACAAAAAAAAGCACCTGCTACAATCCTTACATTGTATAGTCCTTTTACTTCGTCTTCGTTCATACATCAGGTCATACACACATGCAAGTACTACGCACTTGACTTTTCTGAAGAACTTCACCCCAAACGTCGGTCCATGAATCTTCTATTAGAATCACTAGACAATTCGTGCGTGTATGACCAAATGTCTGAATGTGAACGAAGCTAAAGGAATCTGTAAGGATCGTAGCACGTGATGCGATCTGTGGTTTCTGCCCCAAGAAAAAGGGCGTGAGTTTACATAACATAAGTTATGTTACTCTTTGACCGGGGACCTGGGCAGGACATCTGGCTAGACGTGGAGATGGCCGATGCAGTAAGGCATTGACCGAGTGGTGGCCAAGGTTAGGCCATAGAAACCAGGGCCGTCCTAAAGGTTGTTTAGTTGATGTCAAAGTCGCGGGAATCACCTGGATAAGAGACGCACAGGATCGGGACATGTGGCGGTAAAAAGGGAAGGCCTATACCCAGCAGTGGATGATTCCATACTGCTATGATAATTCTTTAACCATCAATTTCGAAGGTCCTAAAGATGATGATCTTTGATGGACGCGTAGATACAACAGCTCAATACTTGATTCTGAGAAGTTGAGAGTCGAGACTCAAGTATGATAATTTTAAAGTAGATCTATAAAACCATAAAGAAGATTCGCAAATAATCGAATGTATCAAGTTTACGATGTGTAACATTATACATGAGGGTCATTAGTATTCTCTTCCGCGTATTCAGCCATGAACGAAAGATATGAAGCTGTGATACTCGTAGTAACCTAATCCTCGAAATTTTAGAACGACAGGTGTTGATGGTAAGGAGTTTAAGAGACCTAACGGTATGTTTGTGTTTGAAATAGGTCATCATCATCATCATCAGCCACAAGACGTCCACTGCTCGACAAAGGCCTCCCCCATAGAACGCTATAACGAACGGCAACCTGACGCTTGCATCCACCGGTAGCCCGCGACTCTCACGTAGTCGTCGGTCCACCTGGTGGGAGGCCTACCAACGCTGCGTCTTCCGGTTCGTGGTCGCCATTCGAGAACCTTTCTTCCCCATCGGTTGTCGGTTCTTCGAGCGATGTGGCCTGCCCATTGAAATAGGTAGTCCTATGTTAATCAATCCAAAGATTAACAAGATATGTTTAACAATCAAAATACAGTCGAATAACAGAACCAAGGGGAAATACCCATACCCGATATACGTCAAGAATTTCCAAACTATGTTGAGCAAGAACCATGTTTATTTTGTAGAACAAAATAGAAAAGATTTATAAGCAAATCTCTTGGCACGAAAAGTAGACGAGCAAAACCAACAAATTTTACTGTCAATTAAACGGTGCTATGTAAAGTGATGGCCTGAAACACAGGTTTCAATAAACCTAGATCAGGCAGGTCGTTACCAAACATTTAAATTGAACATTATCGTTACTTGCAACTCATCATCTGCCTAGCCTTATCCCAACTAAGTTGGGATCGGCTTCCAGTCAAACCAGATGCAGCACGCGAAGAGTGAGTGATGCAGATGATTTTATATGGAGCAACTGCCTATCTGACTTCCATAGTCCTGTAGTAGCACGATATCTCGTTGGAATCTCAATCACAATAGGAATATTGATGCTGTGCCCTGTTTACATGGAGTACGGTTGATATGCAAGCGTATCCACGCCGCGACGTTGATTATAGTCAACAACAAACCGTTAACTATTGCCATTCGGTACACCTACAAAAATTGATATCGTAGGTACTTTTTTTTCTCTTTAATGTTTGCATAATCAGCCTATTATAATTTTACTGCTCAGACACAGGCCTCCTCTGTGTGAAACGGAGCGTATTCCACCAACATATCCATATAACCATAATCATCCGGATAGACTGGAAGCACACCCCCAAAATGGTCAGCGAGAGGCAAAGCAGATGATGATATTAAAGATTGAAATTAAGCAGTTAGAACAAAATACTGGAGAAGCACAGCACTGTGTTAAACGAGAAATAGAAGACAAGGACGCAAGTCCAAAAAAAAAATCTAAATGACTAAAATTAGAGTATCAGACGTTACGAGATCATTTAAATGCAGAAGCTGATACTCTTCATTGTCGTCGTTTTTTAGTGTTGCCCAAGTCCGATAAAAAATATCTAGATAGTTTTGATGCGGAAGACGGAGATTTAAGCTTAACGGGTGGATATTCTAGTGGGATGGAAAAACTATTTTGTGACAAACGACACACGGCCAACAGAAGCAGCATTTGATGCAAATGATGAAGATTGACCTTTTAATAATGCATAAATTGGAGCACGTTTTAATTCAGGAGTAACCTAACACCGTCTAAATGACGACTTAAGAAGACAAACAATTATAAAACACACTTCAATTAACACTAGCTTATAATCATAATTCAAGGGAGAAACATGATGAACATACCTTGTTTATAGACCTAGATAAACGTTAGTAAAGATACGGAACATACCTTCGTTTCATTGTCTTGATCTCAATTCGAAGTGGGACAGATGGCAAATAAAAATCTAATTCCATCAAATGAGTACTGTTGTTGTTTTGGGAACCTAATTTATTTTGCCTCAGGTCTTTCTTTATCGTGGGGTTAGTGCCTTAACTGGTGTCAGTGGTTTTATTCCGCCCATAGGTCTGACTTGGCTTTACATCATCATCATCATCAGCCTAGCCTTTTCCCAACTATGTTGGGGTCGGCTTCCAGTCTAACCGGATGCAGCTGAATACCAGTATTTTACATGGAGCGACTGCCTATCTGACCTCCACAACCCAGTTAATATTAGGTAATACGATACTCTTTGGTAAGACTGGATGTCAGAATTTCAGGTCACTGACTACCTGTAACGACTGCCAAAGATCTATATATGGCAGCCGGGACCAACAGCTTAACGTGCTTTCCGAGGCACGGAGGAAACTCGGTATGTCGGGCGGTCACCCATCCACAGACCGACCTAGGCAAGCATAGCTTTACCTAAAGATCGACCCGAGTGGCAGTTCTTATTAAGCCACGAGCTCCTCGAGACTTGGCTTTACATGCCGTCCATAAATATCTGTCTGGCATGCTGGTTTCCTCACGATGTTTGACTTCACCAAAACAAGTGATTATTGCACAATACGGACATGAATCAGAAACGTGTGCACTGGGTTCGAACTCGCGTCCTAGGACTTCACCTAGGCTATCACTGCTATCGCCTGCTATTACCTCGGGTCTGGAGCATTGATGATTCAGCACACTAATGCTTTAATCAATACAGCATGATCTGCTGTGACGTATATACAAAATGGAATAATTTTAGATTCCTGAGTATCAGGCGTGACGCAGTTTCACAGGTAAAAACAAAATGTTTACGGCACAATCTGATTGGACTGGAAGCTGCCTTCATCAACGTTGTTGGGAAAAGGTTAGGTAGATAATGACGAAGTAAAGCTTAAATTGAACACCATTCCACCTGATGATAATGAGGATAAAGCGAACGACAATGAAGAAGGAATCTCGTGACTTTAAGATGTCTCATGTAAATGGAACTACGGCAGCCATTACTTTGTGCTTGTTAAACATAAGTACGTACTCACAAATGACCAATTATTTAGACTATTACTGGAAAAACCTCTAAAACACAGGACAGTACCAAGTCAATGTAACCTACAGCCTAAAACTAATATTTGTGTTCAACAAAAAGTATGTGAAAACAATTACGAAATGTTATTTGTCAGTAAAAGATAAGTTATCATCACACTGTTGACGGATGTTATAATACGGAGGATGGGTGGAGGATGTCTCAAGGTGTAGTTTCAAGTTCAATTCCTATCTTTAACGGTATAAAGGCGTAATTGCGTTAATTGGAAGACAAATTATCATCATCATTTCAGGCCAGAATCACCCACATTTTGGTATAGGCCTTCCCTTTGTCCTACCGTTCTTCTCTGTTCTATGCGTCCCTTATCCATCCGTTTCCCACGCTCTTTTTTTTTTTTGGTGGGTGGAAATTCGTCAAATAACCCGCTCCCGCTCTTGGGCAGAGCGAAAGGGAGTGTCAGACTTCTACTGACTAAAAACCACCCATGTTCCTTCTTAGCCCTTCATGTTGAGGCCGCGGTATCTCTTGCGAACAACCCGCAGCCCCGACGGGACCCGCAGCCCCGACGGGTTCCCACGCTCCTGACGATATCATCGACCCAACGCGCTTTTGGGCGGCCCTGATTTCTTAGGCCCAACCTTGGCCACCATTCGGTCAGAACAGAGGAACAAGAGAAAAAGGGAAACGGTGGCCTACTATTGCTTACTTCATAGGAGCACAAGGAACAGGGTGTAAAGACCCTCAATATTCCATTGAAAGGGTCCTTCAATCAGAAAGGTGTTGTATCTGGCGGGCTACTTGTTGTAGGGTGTTCTACATATATTTACGAGTATGTTCTTATAATATCATGGATAACTTTCAATACAATATAGGGTATGGTGTCGGACGTAAAGAATAGCACCATACCATATCTTCACGTGGGTGTCGTAAGAGGCGACTAAGGGACTTACCAGAGAATGGGCAGCAGCGTTCTCTGTGCCTTCGTAACAACCATACTGCGATCGCCAACCCGCCTGCCAAGCGTGGCGATTATGGCAAATCCCTTCCTTCTGCGGGAGGCCTATGTCCAGCAGTGGACGTCTTATGGCTGAAATGATGATAGGGTACCTTGCCGTAGGCACGTCAGTAATCTTAATTTTATGTTTTAGGAGATAGGAGACATTTTTTATCGATTAATCTAGCAAACATAAATCAGAAACAAATAGAAAGGTCGAATCCAATAAATCAAAGTAAAGAATGGCTCCAAGCAGTGAATGAGACTATAAAACTAAATACGTCAGCCATTAAAGTGCCGACAGGTGGTCAGTTGGTCGCCTACGACTATTTCAATAGGTCGTTTCCCGTTGTTGGATAGTTGAGTTTGAATGAGGTGATATAGAGCATATCGGCTTTATGATGAAGTCTAATTGTTTGCTGTTCGACTATGATATGATGAAAAGACGTAAGCATGTTTCCATCATCATCATCAGCCAACAGCAGTCCAGTGCTGGACATAGGCCTCGTCAATGCCATGCCACTCTATTCGATTCTCAGCAACTCTCCCTAAGTTACCCTGCGAAGATCGCCGCTCCATCGAGCCTGAGGGCGTCCCACCTTACGCCTGCCGATTCGCGGTCTCTACTCAAGAATACGTATCACGTATTTGTTATTAAGAAATGGAAGCTTGGGACTATCTGAGTTCAATTGCCTCTCAGGTGTCTCTTGCTAACGAAATATTTGAGATGTCAAAATCATATGACAAGCCTTTCCCCAGCTGTGTCGGGTTTGGTTTCCAGTCTAACCAGATGACGATCATTATCAGCATTTTATGGGTCAACGGAAGACATTTTGAGAGATAGATCATCATCTACCTAGCCTTTTCCCAACTATGTTGGAGTCGGCTTCCAGTCTAACCGGAAGCAGCTGAATACCAGTATTTTACATGGAGCGACTGCCTATCTGACCTCCACAACCCAGATAATACTAGGTAATACGATACTCTTTGGTAAGACTGGATGTCAGACTGTCAGGTCACTGACTACCTGTAACGACTGCGAAAGATCTATATATGGCAGCCGAGACCAACAGTTTAACGTGCTTTCCGAGGCACGGAGGAAACTCGGTATGTCGGGCGGTCAAACATCCACAGACCGACCTAGGCAAGCACAGCTTTACCTAAAGATCGACCCGAGTGGCAGTTCTTATTAAGCCACGAGCTTCTCAGTCCTACATTTTGAGGGATAGATATCTAGGCCAAAAGTTGTTTTTTTTATTGTAGGCGCAACACGTTTTCTACTTCAAATGCTTTAAAAAATAAATAGTTGGTAAATTCATGTTGACTTTATTGTTTTTTTTTATATTGAGAATACTAATAGAGACAATATTCTTCACACGGGCGATGCCGCGGGTATAAGCTAGTAATACGCGTTTAGTTTAGTTTTTAATTTTCAGATATTTTTTATGTAGCCTACTTTTGAGTGTCCATGACCATGTCACAAAAACACGTCTACATTGTCAAGCCACGGTCACGCTTAATAGTAATAATTTATCACACAATAATAATACATCAAAACAAATAATAATATCGCTTGCTGTAACATTATAAAGTGTTATTTGTCTTGAGTTTGCGCAAGCGCAGGTTAGCTTATCGCTTGCAAGCACTTTAGTAACCTATTTCTAGTAATTGGCTCTATTATTTATTGTTCTAAATTTGGAAATAAAGCAGTATCTACGCATATAATTATTTTCTCCATATCCCAATTTATTTGGGTTCGGCGCTGCATACCTTCTTCTACACTAATATTATAAAGAGGAAAGATTTGTACTTTTGTGTGTGTGTATGTTTGTAATAAATAAACTCAAAAACTCCTGCACCGATTTCAAAAATTCTTTCACCATTAGAAAGCTACACTCACCCTGAGTAACATGGGCTACGGCTTTCGCGGGCTACTTTTTATCCCCGTATTCCCGCGGGAACGGGAACTATGCGGGTGAAACCGCGTGACGTCCGCTAGTATTCCTTAAGGTGAATGCTCCAACTAGCCCGCGAAATTCAATTTTTTTTACGTTTTTTGCAATTTGCAGGTCAGTGTTAGTTTGTAGTGCAGGAACTTGAAAAAGTCATTTTTGCACCTTTATGAACTTGGAAGCTTGTATTGATGATTTTGATGATTATAATTCTATAAGTACATACGTCTTACAGCCGCAATTAATATTCTAATCAACATACAAACTAACACTGACCTGCAAATTACAAAAAACGTAAGAAAATTTGAATTTCGCGGGGTGGTTGGAGCATTCACCTTAAGTACTTCTCTGTTACTCATCATTTCATCAGACACCTCCTTTCTTGCCATATCAACCTTCATAATCCAACTATCATTTCTTTAACCTCCTTCTATTCTGATGATGGTTTTATCAACATTCATACTGGGAATACTAAATAGTACCTAACCAGTTTTATCTACATCAAAAAAACATTTACTTGCTTGCATTGACTTATATATTACTGCGTAAGGACTGGGCGGACGGCATGTTAAAATGACGCGTGGTCCCAAAATGGTCTTTCCTAAGCCGAAGTGAACTAGTCCACGATCGGCTCTCTTCGAGTGCGGTCGTATATTTTATTAAAAGCTTTATGTATGTTCTTTATGCCTCGAAAATACCACGCCGCTTATACAAGGTTACGTTAACGAGCAGACTACACCGATTCTCTGTATGGCAAATGTTCGGACGACGGTATCTTTAGTTTTTATATCAATGCTTGCTTGTATAAAAAAGATTCTGCACTCAAAACGGTAAAGGAAAACATCGTGAGGAAACCGGCTTAAAATGTCTTAGAATAAAAAAATCGAAAACATGTGACATTTACCAACCCACACTGGGCCCGCGTGGTGGATCATAGCCCATCCCTCTCCTAGAGAGGAGGCCTGAGTCCCTGCAGTGGGAACATTAAAAGCTGATGATGATGATGATTTAAGAGATTCAATGAAGTTAGATGAACAAATTCAAACGTGCAAACATTCAGAATGGAAGCTAGTCTAGCGTGAAGATATTTTTACTGAGATAACTGAGAGTTCGTTGAACTATTGACCCTAGGTTTAGCGTTAACCTAGATCATTGTTTAGGCGCTATTAAATTAACAAAACCTAATATTTTTTTAACTATTTTTAATGTCAGACTGCCTCGTTGGTCTAGTGGTCGAAAGCGCGACTGCTGAGCAAGAGGTCCTGGGTTTGATTCCCGGGTCAGGCCAAAGTGTTCATGGGTTTTTACATCAGGAATTTCTGAGTAGTAGCGTACACCTCTGCCTAACCTTTCGGGGCAACAGGCGTGATGTTATTGATTTGGGTCAGCTATGTTGTTCAACAAATACTGCCGAATCGATTGTACCGACCCGAATAAGTGTTTATCGTACCACCTCTAGCTTCAGGTCTTAAGGCAGGCTAAGGTCCTTGGCGTAGAGGCCTACTTGATGAGACGCCAGCTAAGATGGTGTGGGCATGTCTCTAGGATGGATGACGAGAGACTGGCGAAGCGCATCTTCTATTCTGAACTTCAGGAAGGAAAACGGAAACGTGGTGGTCAGTTTTTACGTTTCAAGGATGTTCAGAATAGACACTTCAAAAGATGTGACATTGACCCCTTAGTGTGGGAAAAGCAGGCACAACATCGGCCTGAGTGGAGAAGTCGTGTGCATCTGCAGGTTTGGGGCTTTGAAGAAAGAAGAAGGTCGCAGCTAGATCAAAAGCGCGATGACCTTAAAGCTAGACCACCTACAGCTATACCCTATAATGTCATCAATGGTGTTCTGACATGTCCGCTTTGTGCTCGTAGTTTTTCGGCCAAAGCTGGATATGCTAGCCACTTAAGAGCACACGGAAGAGCAGCACAACAAAGCTCTTGACAATCAAGCCATCGAATGCAGTCGCTGTGGCCGAAATCGGCTAGATGGCATCATCATCATATTACTTTACTCGAGAAACGCGTGGTGATTTTCGCGTTATGTGTAGTTAGGCCATACACTGATCTTATTGCTGAGGTTCTTCAGGAAGGACAGGTGTGTAGTACTCACAACCAGCGTGCGTGTATGACCAGATGAACAAACGTAAACGTGGAAGCAAAAGGAGTATGTTAGGATCGTATCAGGTGGCGCTCTGTGGTTTCTGCCTACCATCATCTGCCTAGCCTATTCCCAACTATGTTGGGGTCGGCTTCCAGTCTAACCAGATGCAGCTGAATACTAGGTAAGACTAGTTGTCAGACTGTCAGGTCACTGACTACCTGTAACGACTGCCAAAGATCTTTATATGGCAGCCGGGACCAACAGCTTAACGTGCTTTCCGAGGCACGGAGGAAACTCGGTATGTAATGCGCGGTCACCCATCCACAGACCGACCTAGGCAAGCGCGGCTTAACCTGAAGATCGACCCCGAGTGGTAGTTATTATTAAGCCACGAGCTCCTCCGTGGTTTCTGCTTACCCCCATGGGAAAAAGGCATACGTTTATGTATTGTATCTGTAGGTAGGTTTCTAATTATGATTTCAAGATCTCAAGAAGATTTCAAGAAGCACGTCAATCAGATATCTCAAGTTAAGTGTTTATTACTTATTATTTTAACAAAATCAAGCGATCAATGATTTAATAAAACATGATAGTTATTAAGTGTCTATAATATTGTACCTATTGATTCGAGTATTGTCATTAAAGTTTAAAGAGTACTTATTACTATTCAAGTATTACCACACCTCATAAAAATGATGAATTCACGGTCTATGAGGTATGGTACCTTTAATATTAATTACTCATTACCATTAGTATAACAATAAAATATTTTAATGCTCGGGCATACATTTTTTTTTTATTTATCTAGGTGTTTTATAGTTCACGTTATTTATATTTTCTACGTCTAGATCCTTACTAATGCGAAAGTAACTGTCTGTCTGTCTGTCGCACTTTCACCCCAAAACTACTGAACCGATTTAAATGAAATTTGGTAAACAGGTAGTCTAGAGCCTTTTTTTTTTGGGGGTGTGAAATCATCAAATAACCCCTCCCGCTCTTGGGCAGAGCGGAAGGGAGTGTCAGACTTCTACTGATTAAAAACCACCCGAGGCTGCGGTATCTCTTTGGAACAACGCGCAGCCCCGACGGGATCGTAGTCTGCATGAGAAAAGACATAGGCTACTTTTTAAAGCAAAAAAAAGGGGGGGATGAAAATTACTTTTGGTCGCGCTAACCGACATCCACGAGGACGAAGCCGCTGAACATGAGATACAGGTGAGATTCCCAGGTAGGGTACCTAAAGTGTTATTGGGCTTTCCCATCGGGAATTTGTCAGAAGCAGTCATGGAGTCTGGATTTGTGACCGGTTGATGACAATTGGCTCGCCCCCTCCCCATGACATTGAACTTTAAACATAACTGGCGAAATGTGGGTGTAATATTAGGTACACGTCTGCCTTACCCTTTGGGGATTACAGGCGTCATATTATGGTATGGTATGTACCTTATATGTAGTGTATTCAACAGGTTGAATTTTTTGGCATTCTTTCAGGGGTTGAAAGTGTTCATGAAATACAATGATCACTAAATCAAAAACCCTTTGCCGCGTCTGTCTGTTCGTGTTATACTCAAAAACTACTGCACCGATTTTCATGCTGTTTTCATCCAAAGGATAGATGGTTCTCGAGGAAGGTTTTAGTATATCATTTGACCGACATCCACGCGGGTGAAGCCGCGGGCATCAGCTAGTTCACTACAATGGGATTTAACATTTAGTAGAACTTCATACAATGTATTGGATTGAAAATTAATGAATGAGGTTCTGCAATACTGATAAGAATAATGCTGGCAGTTATATTATAATTATTATGTAGGTAGGTACTTCTATAATAATGTCAATCAATATTATAACATTACTATACACAGCTGTTAATATAATTAATTTATCATTGTAGGTATTAACAATGTCAATAAGTCTGATATAAGACTAGAAACATAATATGGTAGGATTTTCTAATGTTATTCAAATTTTTTATCATTGTGATGCAAGTTTATGTCCAATAGCAAGGTATTAATATACTATACATTACTACCTCATAAAAGGTACCATTGTCTTCATAATGTTGTAAGTATTGGTACTTATTATATTATAAAAAAGTTTTAATTTTTGTATTGTCTGTCTGTCTGTTTGTTCTGATTAATCTCCGAAACGACTGGACCGAGTTTGGCAGGATTTTCATTGTCAGATAGCTGATGTTATTAAAGAGTATCTTAAGATACTTTCATTTCAAAATAATATATTGTTCCGTGCATACAAATTAAAACCAATGAAATATTGAAGTAATATTTTTGTAATAGTTTCACGTGATGAAGGTCGAAGGGGCACAGTAAGTTATTAATATTATTGGATTTAAACTGACCTAAGTATTGAAAATCAAACAGTGCACTTTTGTTTAGTTGTTGTTTTTTGTCACTAAAATGGACATTAGCAAAGTTCTTAGTCTAATATTAAGTACCATATTCTTGATTCATCATTGATGACGACATTTCATTGATGTCCAAGTCCCATGTAACACAATATGTAGTACAAATCATGCTAAAAATAAACCTGTGTGGGTTTCAGCTAAGAATAAGTCATCCTATTTAGTATTTCATAAATGCATAATGGGGAATCTTACTGGAACAAATTCTGCAGATAGGACAAAAGGGAAGCAGTCGGCTGGGCACAGGACTCACTTAAGTTTAGCAAAAGTGACCATACGTCCCGTTTTGAACGGGACTGTCCCTTTTCTCGGTCACCTGTCCCGTTGTCCCCAAACAAAGCTCTAGGACACAAAATAGTCCCGTTTTCAGAAACTGCGTGAAATTTTAAAAACTATAGAACTCTTCAGACCCAAGCCGTGCGAGACCACGGAGGTCAGTTTAAGTATAGCCCAATATGAGTTAGTACACAAATAAGTTAAAGGTGCTTCTGATGAACACATTTTGCGACACCCTGGCATTATGCGTTTCTGAAAATTTGCTAATCTGTCATTTTGCATTTCTGACGTTCTGCGGCCAAACCACTAGGTCATATTATGTGGTAAGTGTGGAATTCAACATTTCCTGTGGAAAAACCCAATAACACATCACAGGAGTCTACATTGTGCCCAGTGAATTGCCAGACTTGTCATCTATTAGGCGTATTACGAGGGACTTTAACATAACTGACTAAACATGCATGTTGTACAGTTCTGCCTTACTCTAAAATTAACACAGGTGTCATGTTATTTTATGTTATCATGTAGCATTGATGTTATACAATAGTTACATGTAAAAACCATGCATGGATTGAGCAAATTTAAAAATTAGCTCCGATGTCCTAATTAAAGGCGTTGGAACTCTTGACTGAACATAGTAGCCTTGCAATGATGTTAATATCTGTGGGGATCTGATGGGTAAATTGACTACTTTTTACTGTTGAATTTTCGAGGCATTCTATTATATCTTAGCAGAGAATAATACATTTTTCAGTGTTACAAATTGATATGAATTCTGATTCTGAATTCTCTAGGTTAAAATAAGCATAGTTGGGTTTTTTTTTCTACCACTCTGGCTGCGGGTTGTTGAAAAGATATACCTACCACGGCCTCAACACAAAGGGCTAAGAAAGAACATGGGTGGTTTATAGTCAGTAGAAATCTGACACTACTACCGCTCTGAGAAGTCATTTGATGATTTCCCACCCCCCAAAAAAAAAAGGTCTACCACCCCAGTCTTTGCTGGGAGCAAAACATGTAACAAAAAAAAACTGTTTTTTTTCCAGCTGTTGCTTTTATTTTTATTTCCTTATTAGTGATTCTGAGACTTGGAAATACTTGCATACTTTATCTCAAGACAGCTGTTTTAAAAAGATCTCAACATAAAATCTTCAACACAATAAAAATAATAATATTACCTACATTATGTAGTTAATATTATTCTTGAACTGAAGTACACATAAAGAAAGTGTCTGTAATGATGAATGTTTACTTAAAAGGTCATATTGCACAAGACTTCACCTGCATAATGGTTGCGGTATTAAATTATACTGCACAATGCAATGTATAGTAGGTGTTATATGAGAATATATCAAGTAAATATTGTCCATAGAGATCTACATTTGTATCTTTTTGTTTTTGACAGTTACTGATATGAATTAAAATGTTTAGATTAATATGCTTTGATTTGGTCTTTGCCCAAGGTAGAAAATAAAAGTATGTGTGTCCATAGAGGTTCCATAGATCTATGCTTTGATTTTTTTTTTTATTATTGTCACGTTTTTCAAAAGAGCCTGAGTTCTTTGCTCAGGATACAGGTTTGCCTTTTTTTAGATCAATGCAAGACTCTTTGTGATCTCTTTGATAATAAAATGTATTTATATTTTTTAATAAGGCTCCTAAGAGTGTTCTGTACTTTCTACATCTGAATATCATGAATTGGTGTAAATTATACTGTACATACTTTTTAATAAGTTTTGGTGTTCAAAATTGGATGTTTGTAACAGGAAAAAAATAACTTTTCCCACTTTAATTTATCAAACAATGTGTTTGTTCAATGTTTTAAATTATTTACCTAAATCTACCATCATTGATGTTGTGTTTTAATCAAATGAATCTGATTAGAATAATTATAATACTTACACTGGTTTTCCAGGGCCAATTTATTATGAAAAATATGATAAATTATGAAAGTTACTTTGAAGTTGAAACATCTTGTAACTTGAATATATTTGGAAACCAAGATATAGACAAATAAATCTAAAATCGAAGATTATCCTCGTTCATTACAGTTGCATATTACAATACCCATCATTGGCTTTGTGTGGTACAAGTATCAAAATAAACTGTTACAATTTATAAACAAACTCATTCCAGTACAATCCATGAAAGAAACCTCGTATAAAATACGGCAATGCTCTCTGCACACGCATAGGTAGTCTAGAACGAACTCATAAACTAGGAAAACCACTTTGTAATAGTTAAGTACGTATTTTCTAGAAATTAGAAAGTTTCACATATGCACTTACCAACGTATTCTGGTATCCCAGCCCCGACTCCTCATCTGAAGTCTCCTCCTTGCTATGAGAAACCTTCATGATCATCAAATAGTTCTAAACTTTAACACAGAAAACTGATTTATCAAAACAATGCGAACTGAGCGGTTAGCCGCGCTTCGCAACTTTTTTTTTCTGAATTTTACAACAGTGGCTAAGAATCACAGTGTCCGGCGGTGTTCGGCCATCTCCGCGCTACACGTATAACCAACGTACAAGTGGAATTTGATAATATGTAATTGAATAAACGCAATTTCAGGCAAATTGCTCGCGTACCGGTAGATATATGTTTAGCACACGTTCAAACCGAACGTCATCGACTGACCGACTGACAAGTTGACAAAAAGTTGACAAGTGACAGTGCACATTCAAAAGATTGGAATGGCGACCATGAACTTGAACTGAATCGTTATCTATTTATTTGTTTGAGACCGTATCTAATTTTCACTATCAACTTTAATTTATATTTAGTAGTCAATACAATTAATTAAAAGTCTTGTTTATTTAAATTGAGTCACACAGACGAGACGGAGCGCGAGAGACATGCAAACGTCATGATATTCCGAACGCAACTAATCTGATGATTTATCAACGTTCCGTTCCGCATGTGATTTGATGTTTGTTTAGCTTCTTATGTAGCACTCATGATAAATGCTTTTATCAGATTAATTTGCGAAAAACATGTGACTACATTACTTCTGTTTATCTGATAAACCTATCAAAAACACATCTGACACTATGAATTTGCATCACATAAAAGCACTTCAAAACTGCGAGGCTGAAAACTTGATATGGTGAAAAACGCCAGAACACAAGCGGTCATAGTGATGTAGAAAGGAAACAAACGCGGTCGCGATATGCTCGTTACAAGACGTTTTAAAACAAAAGATATTCATCCCATTGTTATTGGGGTTTGTTTGGTTGACAATTAGCCACACAATAATTATTGTAATATACATATTATGACGCCTCCGTTGTTACAGTAGGCGACACAAATGAAAACCTACACGGGTAAGAATAGCTTGTAATTGGTTTAAGTACCTACCTGCTTTTTAATTTGACCAAAATACCGCATGAAGTTTGCCCAGTCACAACAATATTAAGCCTCATTAGTTTTCGAATTATCTTTTGCAGCTCAATGACAGTACCTACCTAAGTAGGTAGGTACCTAGAAACTTACCTACCTACCTATTCTCTAATTAAGTACTTAATGTCTCGTCCTAAAATACTAACTTGCTTTTATCTATGCATTGATTTATGTCTTGCCTAGTTTTTGTGAAAATATTCATAAGTAGATGAAGAGGCAGGCGTAGGTAGGTACCTACCTATGTCTCAATATCACCCTTTCTGAAATCTCAGTTATTGAAGTACCTACTGCAATACAGGTTGCAGTCCTGCAGAGGCTAAAGGTAGTTTAGTGGCTGCCATTAAGCCCAAAACCTTTTGCCAGTTGTCGCGAACGATTAAACTGGTAATGTAGATTTCTTCGGAGAAGAACACTGGTCTTAGTTGTACCGTCTTCTTGCTGAAAATAATTCTCATCTACAACCATTAGAAATTCTGCAATATCTCCTATTCAAGAGTAAACCATCATTATTGTCTACGTAACAGATTGGCCTTGATCTTGAAATGTTGACTGAACTCGAACGACACTAACTTAACCAAAGAAAAAATAATAAAACAAGCAAAAACACTATTAGTAATAATAATAAATAAAAAGGTAGGTTCACACTATATAAATGTCACTGCTAGTGCTAGCCTACTATTGCAACGAATTGAAGCAAAAAAAGTAATCTAGAAATTAAGGAAATTCGAAATTGGATTTCTTTCGATTAAAATTTAGATTCAGCAACAACTAGAGGACTAACCAAAGAAAATAATTGAATGGTATATTTTTAAATCTAGATGAATGGTTTGAAAAAGAAGTCTAGTGAGTTTAGTGACTCAAATCAGAGCGAAAGACTATTTTATGGTTAAGATCGAACAAAAAGCAGGGCAAATCTAGGTCTTAAACAAGATGAATCGTCTGCTGCTAAAGATTGTGATATTTATTTTACTTAGGTAATATGGAGCCTGGGGTTTTGAGTGACTGTAAGTAATCATCATTCTACAGCCCATATCCTAATTCATTTGTCGGCGCAGCATCTCTTCTTCTTCCACACTTCTCTTTTTCGCGTCATCTCTTCAGACACCTCCTTTCTTGCCATATCATCCTTCATACAGTCCATCCATCGTTTCTTTGGTCTTCCTCTATTCTTGACGACTGTAAGTATTTCTGTAAATTAAATGCTTTGTGAAAGCAAACGGAATAATTAAGGGATTCTCTGATCCATGACGGTCTCCTTATTCTCAATGTGTTGCCAACATCATCGCAGGCAGGTTAAAGTATTACTATCTCTGAGCATCAACCACTTTACAACAAATGAACCCAACAGTTCTAAGAAATCTAAATTAGGAAATTATCTGCATGAGTAACCCCGTAGTAACAACGTAGCACCTACCAAAATAAATTGGTACGAGATGGCACGAAGAACTAAGAACCAATGATGTTCTTTTCACTTGCAAATCTATATGTTGACAGCCTAGACATATTAGCTTTAGCTAGACCCTTATTTGTGGAAGACCAGATAATTTCTTCGAGTTTTAAACGGTGTCGATACAGACGCCAGCCTATCAAACTACCTGAACCTATCAAATAGTTCCAATCAACATTGAACCAAATGGAGCTTAGCGATGAAGTTTAAAATCGATTAAAGTGTTGTAGTAGCTTAATGTCCTAGCGTCTGTACAACATCTGTCTTGATCGAAGACTGTCAGATTTAATACTAGTCTTTATCTACAGCCCGACTTCATCCACTGCTGAGCATAGGCCACTTTGGTTGAGCCATCTCCGTACTCATGTGCCAGACTCGTCCAACTTCGTGAAACCATCCACCGATCTCTCTGCCGGGCTGATATCGCTGTGAATTTACATTTAAAGAAGTTGAAGGAAATACTGCGTACGAGGATAGAGATGCGACTTGCTTCTCTCTGTCGTGAAAGGGGTGTTAATGTGTTGCACAGGCATACATACCTACCGAACTCAAATGGAAGGGGTCTGCAAGGGCCGACGCCTGCCAGGCCTGTGGGACTGTTCGAAACAGATACCGTGGCACAGGAACACAAAGGGCTAAGAAGGGGAAAGAACATAGGTAGAAGTAGAAGTCTGACACTCCCTTCTGCTCCGCCCAGAGCGAGAGGGGTCATTATTTTGATGATTTCCCATCCAAAAAGTGGCACACCAAACTATAACCACCGTCTTTGCGACCGTGTTCTCTATGCTGGCAGGTCAAGCTAAGCTGGGTAAGATTGGTATGAGACAATGAAATTACTTTCTTCCGCAAGTTGCATTAGTTAAGTAGGATACGGGTCAGTTAACAGCGCAAGATGGGCTGGTAACCTATATAAGTGATCTTGTGCATTAAGCAATACTTAGTAGTCTTTTAGATAAAATAAACATCTTGGAGGAAAAGGGGGAAAAGCGGGAAACGACAACGTGGCAGGCCCAGAAGGAGATGGCGGGATGAACTGGACTCTTTCTCAAAGGATTGGCCTACAATCGCACTAGATCACGAAAAGTGGAAGGAGAGAAGGAGAGGGGGCCTTACGACCTGGTGGTCACCATACACACCAACGCATCGTAACCTGTGAAAAGGTCTGTCCAGCAGGGCTATTGTGTATCTTTTTAAATGTTAGTGGCTATCATAGTGTCCACCGATTAACTGTCAAATGGTTCCATTTTGTACCAAACCATTACCATTTGACAGTTAATCGATGGACACTATGATAGCCACTGACATTTAAAAAGATACGCAATGGCCCTGCAGAGCTCCCTCTGTACAATGCCTGTTGTGGGACATACTTGGAGATATTTTATGGAGGTCTCCCCTGAGCTAACGTACAATTTCCACAGAAAAGTTAGCAAATGTTTATCTACCATCACTGCAACCTTCCGGCAATGTCGCTCTAACACGTTCTTAGCTTTGTTAATTACTAAACAGATTAGTTCTTCCAATATTATATTATCATCATCATCATTTCAGCCGAAAAACGTCCACTGATGGACATAGGGATCCCGCAAGTGTCGCCACATTGACCGGTCCCGTGCGTCTCGCATCCAACGGATCCCCACAACCTTCACCAGGTCATCAGTCCACATAGTGGGAGGATACTTAAAATATAAACGAGATTTAATAATACTGGTCATTTTAGACATCAATTTGATGATATCATTGATAAGTATTTCGCAGCGTTAGTATGTTATATAACAGGTTTTAAGTTATTACGTGAATTTCCTGTTCTGTTTTTATTATGATACAAACTACCGCAAAAAAACTTTACACCTAATGTCGATGCAGGTATTCATTGTGAAATCATTGTTGTTTTTGTTTGATATTTAGGTGTTAATGGACTTTAAAGATACCTGCCAAAAAACATAAAATACAGACGTAGGCTGTCTGTTTTCTTTTACAATAATAGGGGTTATAATCAGGTTATTTTTTTGGGTTGGACTATAGGTTAACCCGTATACGGGTAATCCTTTACTCTAGGGTTTTCCCCCTCGCCCGTCGGGGTTGCGGGTTGTTCGCAAGAGATACCGCGGCCTCGACACTTTATGTCGAGGCCGCGGTATCTCTAAGGCTAGGCTAGGCTTAGGGGCTAAGAAGGAACATGGGTGGTTTTTAGTCAGTAGAAGTTTGCTGTCTGACACTCCCTTTCGCTCTGCCCAAGAGCGGGAGGGGTTATTTGATGATTTTCCACCCACCTTTCCCCCCTATAGGATTTATTAATCAGTCTATGATAACCGGTTCACACACAAAGTTCATTTTTTTAGGAAGGAAGACAAAATATATCCTGCAAGGAACTGACAGAGTTAGCCCGCATTCGGTGCTTTGTCTCTGTCATGCAGGTTAATCAGCAATATTTAATTACTATAAAATACGTAAACTGTTAGTCAAACTGCGTCAATTCCAGGTTAAGTCCGTTATCATTAGTAGATCTTTGACAGTTATTTATTACAGGTAGGTAGTCAGTGGCTCGCAAACTACAACAACCATTCTTATCCTATTGTGTGTATGTCCTTATGTTTTTCCTACTACTCCGCAATTCTTTTCCGATTAATTTCGTTGCGGGATCCAAGACAGTTAAATCGTTTCTCTGGGACTTCGTCGGGCTTCATTGTCTCGGCGCTTTTCTTGTAGTCGCCACTGTTGATTCTGGCTTACAGGAGTTACAGTGGTTTGGGAATAGTGTAGCGGGCTTGAACCATTCTTATCAAAGGGGTATCGTATGTATTACCTAGTCCTAACTCCCCTAACTATTGACTCCAACATAATTGGGAAAAGGCTAGGCAGATGAAGATACATCCTCGGAACGGCTTGGAAATCGAATCTAGATTCTCAAGCTTGAAGATTTCTAACAACCACTGTGTACATAAAAGACAGCACTTGGAATACTTGGATGGAATACATGGCACAGATGGTCTACGAACCGAACACGTCTAAGGAAAATAAGTTTTTAAACTGACATGGTCTCTAATATTTTCATTAACTCGCGAGCGGACACAGCGAGTTAACGAATTTCGTGTACCTATAGGGAAAAGTTGCGAGTGACAATGGTAGCGGTGCCGAGCGCCTAAAACGAACTAATAAGATGGATACATAGACCGATTGCGGGGACCCGCTGGATGCGAGACGCACGGGACCGGTCAATGTGGTGACTCCTGGGGGAGGCCTATGTCCAGCAGTGGACGTCTTTTGGCTGAAATGATGATGATGATAGACCGATTGTCGGCTCATAAACATCCACCCGCAAAAACTTCAGTTTATTCATGATCATGGGTGCTTGCAACAACGCCGAAATATCAGGATTTCAAAACCTACTGTAAATATGATAAATATCTCGTTTTCAGTGTTAATGATAATAAGGTCTAAGGTTAATCTAAAATTTTCCGCCAAAAACTAGAAATATCACTACTAAATATCAAACCTAAACCTCATAACTCTCTTGAAGGCTCTCTTTTGGACGCACACCCTGGACTCTCAGGAAAGCTGACCGCCAGCTCATCTATGCCTTTGAGATATGGTGCTGGAGGAAAATGCTCGAAATTCATTGGAGAGAAGGTTTTCTGTCCAACAATTGGTTCGGTGGAACCAATGAATCTATTCTAACCGAGCTCAAGATACTAATGAGGCTCAGCACCATACGCTTGAGGAGGATCTTCGAACTCTGGTCGCAGCCAGAAAAAGAAGTGATAACTTAGAAAAGCTGCTGATAACGAGCAAGGTGGGAGAAGGCCCTGAGGCAGAAGCCCAATGCTCTAGTCAGACCAGTTTCGCTCTGCCCTAAACACCTCGGTCTGCGATGCCGAAGATATGATAGTCTATGTTAAAGAAATTCAAAGAGGCCACGACCCTCAGCATTGTGGAAAAACGACGCATAGAGGAAAGACACACACAACATGACAATTGGTGTCTAATTGTTACTAATTAATAGACCACGTTGTAACCTGCTTACAATAACTAATCCTATATTTGCTTTTATCATTTGTATGTCACGATTCATTATCGTAGTGTCTTCGTACTTGGGACCTAGGTTTGGGATATATCTTGAGAAACCTTGGGCCTTTAGTGATGGGTTACCTACCTAAGTATTTCTTGGGTGAACCAGGAGACAAAGAACAAACGACCTGTTATGGAATGGAAAACAAGCTTTGATATTTCGTGTGGTGGTTGGTAGAAGACACCACCAACTGTTTTAACAGAAATCTTCCCAAAATTCGGGTCACTCATACGGTCTCATTCGGTCACGGCGACCTTTCTTACCGGAGACTAGGTAGGTAGGTATGCAATAATATACTGGTATTTATAAAAATGCACACAGTAGGTAAAAAAAAATCAAAAAATGAAACGACAGTTTAAAACGAATAATATTTTATTTATTCACATAAAACGTTTAATTAATTAATTTTACATAGTATAACTTCGATATCTCTATGGTTTGTACAATAATCGATTTTAAATTCAACTTTTTATAAAATCTTAACATTCTCAAACAATAAAAATAAAATAACACCTAACCTAATGTTAAACGAGTTTTTGAGATCTTGACTAACTGCGGTACTCAGAGATATTTAATGATTACTTAAGCCGTCACTTAGTAAAGGTTTGACATACTTTTGTATGACAAAACTGTCAAAACCTTTATTATGTGCCGCACTTAGAGAGAATGATTACTTAGGCCATCACTAAGTAAAGGTTTTGACAGTTTTGTCATACTGTTAAATCTTTACTAAGTGACGGCTTAAGTAATCATTAAATATCTCTAAGTACCGCAGTTAGTGATGGCCTAAGTAATCATTAAAACTCTTTGAGTGCGGCAGTAAGTCTTACGAATAATGAACTTAAAATCTAATATATTCTACTTATAACTAGTTTGCAGGCGTGTTAAAAGTCGATTTCTAATGAATGAGTCTGAATAATGTAGATGCGTTCTACAGTTTACGATTTTGTAGCCAACATCATAGACGGTGAAGGAAAACATCGTGAGGAAACCGGCATGTCTTGATCCAAAAAAATTTAAGACAAGTGACATCTACCAACCCGCACTGGGCCCGCGTGGTGGATAGGGTATATATACCCTATCCATCTCCTTGAGAGGAGGTCTGAACATTATAGGCTGATGATGATGATGATCATAAACAGAACCCTTCTAATTATTCAGTTAGGCTAGCCGTAATACGGGGATCGTGGAAGGCGCACTAGTTCCCAGGATCTCCAGTGCAAGTGTGGGAAAGGAATACTTAGTCAGTTATAGTCTGACATACCGATCCACTCATAAAAAAAATGCTAGCCGTAAATCCCCGGTAACTAGGTAATAAACAAACTAGAGTCTAAGGAACGAGTATATTAGAGGAAGTTTAAAAGTTGCGTCAGTTAGAGAAAAGTTAAAAGAGAATCGGCTATCTTTGTTACCTATGGACATGTGATGAGGAGGGAGGAACCTAACCTAACTTAACTAAAACAGTGATGTTCAAGAATGGAGAGGGAAAGGAAGATCAAGGAACGATGAACGAATTGTGTGAGGAATGATTTGAAAGAAAAAAGACAAAGGCGTAAATGATAGCGTGACGGTTGACAGACGAAAGAAACAAACAGGTTGTGCTGACCCAAGTAACATGGAAAGGAAGATGCGAAGATGAGCAAGGGCAGGAAGATGATAATTAATAGGGGATCGGACAGAGTCAAAAAATATGATTCTAATTAGTCCGTCAGTTAGATTATCGAAAAAGATTGGATACGTTTTTTGTTTTATCAAATTAATAAAAATCGACGAAGATAAAACGCGTCAAAGATGAGTGGGGGGTTGTAACGTCATTTGTAGGTAAAAAATGTACTGACATGTGACGTTTTCGAGGAGTTCACGAGTTTTCGAAGCACTGTATCGTCTTCATTTTTTGTTTATGTGAAAAAAGAAAAAACATGTGTTCAATATTTTTTGGAAATCTATCTGACGGACTAATTAGTTTTTTTTTTGTCTGATCCCCTATTGGTCCGGTTAATGGATCGATAACATCTCGGAGCAATCGTTCATCATACACACTATTGCTCTGTGAGAACTGAGTTGGGTCCTGCCTCTGCACAAACAATTCAACTAGACTTGGTAATGCGATCTTTGATGCCTCGTTAAATAAGACTGAATTCATACACATCGAAAATGAAAATTCTGTAAGACGTGTATTATGCGTCTATGGGTAGTTGATATCTTTTTCAGTTTCTTTAGTAACACATTTCTTGACTAAACCTTTATTCTAAACACATTTTTTTTTTGAGAAAGTTAAGGAAAAAACGTCTTATTTATTTATTTATTTATTTATCTATTTATGTACACACAAAATACAAAAAAAAAAGGAAAAAACAAAACATAAAAAAAAATAGTAGAGCACAAAGGTACTGCTTATTTCATAAGAAATTTCTTCCAGCAGACCTGCGAGAGGAAAGTTGTCTTAATACGATAAGAATTAGCATTCATTGATAAGGTTGCCATACCAACCAAGTTTCTCTTTCTTTGAGCTTAGGCCGTTTTGTAATATCAATGGCTATGGATGCTACATTATTTTCACAGTATCTAACTACTCTATCCACTATGAAATAGATTTATAGTTTACTGATAAATTAATTAGGTAGCAAGTAGGTAATGTAATATTCAAACGAATTCTAAAAGAAGTCTTAAAACACACTTTACGAAAAGATTTTTAAGAGGAACAAAGAGCAATCCTTAATTAGATGGTTACATAATATTCGTATCTGTAGTGATACTGCCGTATACTGATAAACTGTGGGGCGAAATAACGCAGGACCAGTGTCCTGAGACTGGGGGATGGGGTCGGCGTAGGCCACGAAGGACCTGGTAGAAGGAACTGAATAGGTTCTGTCAAAACTAGAAGGACGAAACACCGACTTCTGAAATGGAAGAGGTGGGCCTTAATCAGAAGTGGGATAGAGCAAGCAGCCCTAGTTCATCCCACTTCTGATTAACGACCCCCAGGCAGGAAAGGAACGAACAAAAATATAATACTGGATAAGGACATTGAAATTACCGATAAATCTTCTGATTCGGTCTACCTAAATGAACAAAAACAGGAGCAAATAACACAGTTCATCAAACTACACAGCTATATCTAAGTCCATCAGATGTACTGAGCGAAGTGTATCCAATAGATGGCGTTGAGCACGGAGAAGAGAAGAGGGAAGAACACTCTGGAGAACCGGTCGATGCTGATGGCGCGCATCTTCGCTTTAGCGGCTTGTTGCGCATCCTGGAACGAGCAGAAGTAACTGTCAGACAACCTACAACTTGCTCTTAAGATAATAGAGTTAACACACTTTTAGACGCGTAGTCAGTTTGACACCGAGTCGAACATAAACAAGACGAATGACATGTTTTTCGTTTTTGTTGCATGCCATGATGAATGATGATGCAAATGAATCAGAAGAGAACTCTATTTACAGCAATGAACGGCACTAAGTTTGATTTGGTTGAAGATAGTAAAAGACAGTTAGTTACCTTCACTTTAGCGCCGTCTCCCAGAACGATGTTGACAAGGCAATACTCCATTAGAGCCATAAACACGAATCTGTAATCATAATTTTATCAGATCTGATTATCTTGAAATAGGGTTTGGTAAATGATTCGGCTATCCGCTGGATGCGAGACGCATTGGACCGGTCAATGTGACGACACCTGGGGGAAGGCCTTGTGTCCAGTAGTTTTCGGCTGAACAATGACTTTGAAACACACTGACCTTTTTGGTGAAGTTCTTCTTTCTGAAGATAAACAGGTAGAAGGACAGGTGTGTAGTACTCGCAAACGGCGTGCGTGAATGAACAGATATACAAACGTAGCGAGGTAAAATGTGTATATTATAAGGATCGTAGCAGGTGGCGTACTGTGGTTTCTGCCTCCATAGGAAAAAAGCTCTATTGATGCAAGAAATTTATTTCCGTTTTGCACAGAACTTCAAGTGATTGCAAACGGTAAATACTTACACAGTACACACCGACATGAAAGCATCCACCGCCTTCAGATAGGACACTGGCGGCAGCTGCGCCTGCGACTTTGCATGCTGCGTCGACAACGTCAGCAGTGACGTCACGCCGAGGGTGACGCGAGCCGGTGCAGCGTCCGGCTTGATCCAGAATGATACCCACTGGAGAAAGGAGGAGAAGAAGATGAGGTTAAGAGACCGTGATTAAAGCTATCCCGTCGGGGCTGCGGGTCCCGTCGGGGCTGCGGGTCCCGTCGGGGCTGCGGGTCCCGTCGGGGCTGTGGGTCCCGTCGGGGCTGCGGGTTGTTCGCAGATACCGTGGCCTCGACATGAAGAGCTAAGAAGGAACATGGGTGGTTTTTAGTCAGTAGAAGTCTGACACTCCCTTTTGCTCTGCCCAAGAGCGGGAGGGGTCATTTGATGATTTTCCACCCATCATCATCTGCCTAGCCTTTTCCCAACTATGTTGGGGTCGGCTTCCAGTCTAACCGGATGCAGCTGAAATACCAGTATTTTACATGGAGCGACTGCCTATCTGACCTCCACAACCCAGTTAATACTAGGTAATACGATACCCTTTGGAAAGACTGGATGTCAGAATTTCCACCCACCATAAAAAAAAAGCTTATCTATTCTTTAGATCCCACAAACCGCCGCCGCGCGCCGTGACGTCAACAAAAAAAAAAGTAAAAAAAAAACAAAAAGCTATAAGTAACATCGGTTGCCTCGTTGGCAACCACGTATCTTTTGGAATGGCGTGCCAGAAAGACAGGCAGCCCGGTTCTCGGAACCAATTCACGAATAATTATTTTTTCATTTGATCTAGCCCACTAGGAGTTTCTTCATTTTTCTGGCTGCCGTCGTTAGTTTGGTGCGGTTTAGCTGTTTATTGCGCGGAAAGACTGGCTTTCTACATAACCACCAGGTTTTGTTCGCCTTGGTTCTTCAAAATAAACGACGCAAGAAGGGGGTATATAATATAATGACTTCATGTCATTATACCCCCTTTTTGCGTCATTATTACTTAATGGCTTCTTTGAATGACTTTCTCACTGACTGTCTTGCGCCAGCTTACTCTATCTTCGGCAGCGTGTATGGCATCGCAGACCGAGGTGTTTAGGTCAGAGCGAAACTGGTGTTATCAGTGCAAGTCATTACAATAGCCATTTTAAAAATAACAGTAACTTACAGACATGATGACAATCAAGCAGGTTGGTATGTAAGTGTTGAACAGGTGGTATCCCAGCCGCCGTTTCAGCTTGAAGATCACCTCTAGGCAGGTGAAGTTACCTGAAACAAAGATCATTACGAATCAGATCGTTCTCTTCGTAGTATGTCAATAGAAAACAAATTTTCACTAGATCCGACCATTTGTCACGGATCTGGCCAATGGATCTTCTGAGAAAAAAATATATTAGTGGAACCACTTGTTTCGATACTGGATCCAATTAAAAAACAAAATCCCCATAGATACATCAGGGACCTGAGCAATGGAACTTTTGAGAATAATCCGGAGTGATTTGGTAATTTTATTGCTTTCACTAGCTCACCTGTAAATAACCGTTTAAAAAAATCTTAGAAGTCATATAATAAGTATTTGGACCACTCCCCGGTTTCCAAGAGTCGAGATGTTACATGACATCCAAGTTTAGTTTGGCAATGTATCATCATCCTATTGCAATCCACTGCTGGATATAGGCCTCTTTAATCTTGCGCCACTCAACTCGATTTTCGGCAGCTCTCATCCAGTTGTTACCAGCCACTCTGCGAAGATCATCGCTCCACCAAGCCTGAGGGAGGTGAATCGGCAAGCGTAAGGTGGCAACCTTACGCTTGCCGATTCACGGTCTCCACTCAAGAACACGTCTACTCCAACGGTCATCGGTTTTGCGGATAATGTGGCCGGCCCACTGCCACTTCAGCTGACTTATTCTGTGAGCTATGTCGACAACTCTGGACCTGCGTCGGATCACCTCATTTCGAACGCGATCCCTGAGAGAGACACCTAGCATAGCTTGCTCCACAGCTCGCTGAGCGACCTTAAATTTATGGACCAACCGTACCGTGAGTGTCCACGTTTCAGCCCCGTATGTCATAACAGGCAGGACGCACTGGTTGAAGACCTTAGTCTTTAGGCTCTGCGGAATGCGTGACGAGAATACCCGACGAAGCTTCCCAAGAGCTGCCCAGCCTAGCTGGATTCTTCTATTAGCATCTCTCTCAAAGTTGTTCTTACCAAACTGCAAAGTTTGCCCTAGGTACATATAACATAATATATAATTTAATCTATGGCTCATTTTAAATCTAATAAATGACGGACTCCAAAATATGGCGGACTAGGTATTTTTATGTATTCCCATGATGTGAAATATTTAAGTGAAGTAACTATCTGTGACGGTGCCTTTCACCAACACATGCGGTGAACTCCACAATGATTGACGATGTTCCGACGACCAACTGATGGTGGAGTAATCGACTAACTTGATTAATATTCCATACGATACCGATTACAAGCTTTCCTATCAAAAAAGTTTGTGAAAATGGTTTTTGTAACGAGATATTTAATACTACACTCGCATTTCGCCAGTGTTTCAGTCCCATGAAAACGGTTTCGTGGGGCATAGTTCGTAATTAAAGATTTTTACAAACTTTATATAAACGTTGAATGATAAATTCAAGAATTAGCTTATATATGAGAAAGTTGCGGTTTAGAAGAAGATGTAGTGTGGCAACGCCGAGAGGAGACGCCCTAGAAAGACATAGTACACTGACCTAATTGGTGTTTCTTCAGAAAGGACAGGTGCGTGTGCGTAGTACTCACACCGGCGTGCGTGTATGACCAGATGTACATGAACGGTTTAGTGTCCTCAATTCCCCTGGTTGATATTAGTTTCACCCAGATGATGAACGTTGACGAGGCAAAAGGAGAATGAAAGGATCGTAGCAGGTGGCGTTATGTGGTAGCTGCCTATCCCCATGGGATAAAGGCGTGAGTTTATGAATGTATGTTTATTTTGAGAAATCAACAACAATAATAAAACACCTTATTAAGTTGTTACAAGTTGACAAAAAAATATAATCTGTTGTTGTATAAAGTTCTTAGCTGATGACTAGTTCCGTTTCTAAAATTTACCTGCGTACTTACTACATATTTCAAGATATCCTAAAAACATTCGACCTTTCTCCTTAACAAATAAATGACTGTTTACCTTAATTAGCCGTAATAATCAACGGATTAAAAGATAACAATAATTAGAAATGAGCATAATCCATCAAAATTAGCAGTAATGTGACGGTCGTTGCTTTAATCCGCAATATGACCTAGATTTTCTTGATAATCTTTACCCATGTTGTTGAAATAGATTTAGAAGTCTGGCTTTTGAGAGATTTGGTGGCAATTGATCTTAATTTTTGACCTAGTATTGTCTATTTGTCTAATGATAACCAATCTAACTAGTGCGGATATAATGAGCTTTGTTTATGATTACTTAGGATTATTGATTGTGTAGGACTGCCTCGTTGGTGTAGTGGTCGCAAGCGTGACTGCTGAGCATGAGGTCCTGGGTTTGATTCCCGGGTCGGGCAAAGTGTTATTGGCTTTTTCCATCACGAATTTATCAGTAACAGCTCCGGAGTCTGGATTTGTGCCCGGTTGATGGCAATAGGCTCGCCCCCTATTACATGGGACTTAAACATAACTGGAGAAATGTGGGTGTACTATTAGGTACACCTCTGCCTAACCCTTCGGGGATTACAGGCGTGATGTTATGTTATGTAGTGTGAGGTCTTTATTTGCAGACATATTATGAGTAATTTCAGCTGGCAATCTAATTATTGATGGGCAGAATGTACTTATAATATATTAAAATAGACATGTAGGATTGCCCCGTGGGTCTAGTGGTCGCAATCGCGACTGCGGAGCTGGGTCTTGGGTTCGATTCCTCTCCGGTCGCCAAGTCTCTTTCAGCTGAAAGCGTTGAGGTGGAGTTTTTCGATGACAATTTGTTGTTAGTTTAGTTATTTAGTTTGTATATTTTGTTGGTAAGTTAGTGATGTAATGTTGTATACGTGCAGTATTTGATTTTGATGAATAAATACTGCTTAAAACCTAAAGAAAACCAAAACAGGCTCTTCAAGATCCATTAGTTTTTAAAACAGCCAACAATTCCGTATGCATATCACAATACGAAGTCATTTTGAAGGATAATCAGAATCATTACCTACTTAATAATTTTGAACATCCCATTCGCTCCCATTTAGCCTGCTCGATAATGTAAATAACGTAATGAATGTTGTTGAATGGTGAAAATGACAGGCATTGCAATTTATTATTCCGCACGCAATTACCCCGTTGATGCATTTGTCCTATAATTATGTACTTTGAAAATTTCAAAGCTGATAGTCCTTTAAAGGGACGCTGGACGTTAGAGACCACTCTAAAAGAAGATCATCAAGCATACTCTTTTAATTGTTTGTTACTACAACAAAATTGACGGCACGGTTGGCGCAGTGGCTGAGCGATTGGACTGCTGTGCTGCGTGTCGCGGGTTCGATCCCCGCACGGAACAAATATTTGTACGACCTACAGGTAGTTGTTCCGGGTCTGGGTATTTGTGTATGTGAATTTAAATGTTTGTAAACGCACCCACGATACAGGAGAAATTTCTAGTGTGGGGCAACGTTTTTTTTTAAAAAAAGAAAAGAAAAAAAAAGAAAAATATTAAAAGAGTATGCTTAGGTGGTTTGGTCATGTGGAGAGGACGACTAACAATCACTTTTTTGCAAAAAAGAAACCGACTTCCAAAAAAAACAACAAAAAACTGGAAAATAAAAACCCATTCGGGATTCGGTGACTTTGTTTATTTCATTGCATTTTTTGTCACCGACTTCCGAAAGTGGTTTTTTTTTACAATAAGCACATGAACACGAAGAATCAGAAGTGCGTTTCCAGGGTTTGGACTTCAGCAGGGCTTTATAAAAAGATTCGAAATCTTTTTAAATGTCAGTAGCTATCATAGTGTCCATCGATTAACTGTCAAATGGTTATGGTTTGGTACAAAATGGAACCATTTGGCAGTTTATCGACGGACACTATGATATCCACTGACATTTAAAAAGATACGCAATAGCCCTGCCGACCTTTGACTTGGCAGTCCTAGCAGGAGATGGCGCGACGAGCTGTACAGAACCAATGACCAGTGGTCCACATTGACGCTGGATCGAAGGAAATCAAGCGGGCAGGCCTTTGCCCTGTAGTGGGATGACACAGGCTAACAATAACAGTAATCCAGATGCACTCAGACTTACCAGTCGAATAAACTTGTGTACAATCAGCAGTAGTATTCTGGACCAGCTCCAGCTGAGGCAGCTCGATGTTCTCGTCCACCACCAGAGGCACGTCAGGGTCCCACTGGAAGATCAGGTCGTCAGTCGTGTGGGATACTGTGAACATAGAGAAAGGGTATTTAGTACTACGGCATCGTCATCGGCGAGCAGCGGTGGCCCAGCGGTGGCGGCCGCGACTTACGAGCGGGTTCGAACCCAGGCAGGCGCATTACTTTGTGTAATTTATTTCATCACCTCTTAAAACGGTGAAGGAAAACATCGTGAGGAAACCGGCATGCCTTAGAATCTAAAAATTCGAAGACATGTGACATCTACCAACCCGCACTGGGCCCGCGTGGTGGATTAATAGCCCATCCCTCACCTTGAGGGGAGGCCTGAGTCCCTGCAGTGGGAACATTATAGGCTGATGATGATACAAAATATAGTAACCTATGTGGAAACTATATTTTCGAGCCGTTTGGGGTTGAAACTCTGGGCCGTAGTCTGTTTAAGGAAATTTCAAACACCTAGTTGATGCTTGTACCTTGACCAGAGGCTAAGTGTTGCCATATAACGTGGCAATGCTTGCAGTTTCTTGGGCATATTACCGCGTAGAGATCGATAATTGTCCCACGGGATTATACTACCGGGATAAGAAGTATCCTATGTGTTAATCCAGGTTATAAACTATCTGTGTTCCAAATTTCATCAACATCCGTTCAGCAGTTTTTGCGTGAAAGAGTAACCAACATCCATACTCGCAAACTATCGCATTTATAATATTAGTAGGATGTAGTGGAAGTTGGATTATTTTAACTGGAAAACGTCTACTGTTATAGGTCAACGTTATCATTTGCCCATCGTGTTCCCGACTATGTTGGGGTCGGCTTCCAGTCTAACTGCATGCCGGTAGCCTATCTGACCTCCACGACCCAGTTAGTACTGGATAATACGTCTTATTGTTGTCACCACCTTGTACACCTCTGCCTTATCTCTGGGAGATTATAAAAAGCGATGTTATGTGTATAATTGTATATGCTCTAATGAGTCTTCTAAAATGTTTCCAGTTTCAGTTTCACTCGCACAGTTGACATATTTTCGAATTTTCCAGACTGCAAGTCAGTCTAAACAATTTTTCCCTCGTTTTCGTCACAGATTAAAAAACCTCAGTTTTTTCGTCTGCATCATCCTTTATCGCAAAGTCAAAGGGTTCTCGTTAATTATCGCAGTGTCGTCTCTTTAGTTCATTAGAGATACTGAAATGCTTTCAAGGAGATGAAATTATGGAGCTAGGAACTGCAGTGTTTTTGTAGACCTTGGTAGATTATCTCTGGTTTAGTTTTTCGTTTTGTTTGTTGCATTTTTGATTGATGTTCCAAAGTTATACTAGCTTTTATTATTATCCTAGCTTTCACGAAGTCAACCAAGCATTGTGTAAATCAAACTAAGTAGGTAACCAAAAATATAACTTTTATGGATGAAAAAGCACGCTTTACGGTAAAACTCAATGTATACTAAACAAAAGCCAACTAACTAACACACACACTAACAGACACACACGCACTGTCACACACACACACACACACACACGCACACTAACACACACACACACACACACTAACACACACACACACTAACTAGCTTTTTCAAACTGTCTCTAAACTTTGTGCTCATAAATGCTAACTAGTTACGTACGATTACGAACCAGCAGTTTCGATTGCAGCTTTAATTAGTAAACGGGGCATGAAGTGTAATTAAAGTAAATTTATAACCATAGAAACCAGTATTTAAAAACAAACTTTTTGATCTCTAATAATATCCCTGTACAAGTTATCTAGAAGGGTCCCAGGTATGGTCCAGTACAAAAAACGAGGAAATGTGTGTGCACTTTATGTAGGTACACTAGTTAACCCTTTCTTTTTTGGGGTGGGTGGGAAATCATCGAATGACTCCTCCCGCTCTGGGCAGAGCGATAGGGAGTGTCAGACTTTTACTGACTAAAAACTACCCACGTTCCTTCGTAACCCTTGTGCCGAGGCTGCGGTATCTCTTTCGAACAACCTGCAGCCCCGACGGGGCACTAGTTGACCCTTTGGTGTAATTAAACCGTTATGTTACTAACCCCTTTAATACCATCTATTAAACAAAACACCTTTATCAACAGAAAAAATCAACCACCAACAAAGTCATCCCCTCGAAAACGCAGTCACATCTCAAGTGCATAGCTGACAAGCATCATTTTATCCATCATCATCTATTTATAGGCTCCTCCATCCTGATCGCGAGATAGGACCGGCCTGGCTCCAACGACAAGCCCCTTGTCCACTCTTGTCCCCCTTGTCACTCTTGGCCTACATTTTACAAGCCACTCGATGCGATAATTTTCTGTATCACGCGACAAACTTTACTCAGGTTTAAGAGGCAGCTCTTATTGTTGGGGTATGGGTCTTCAAGTGATTTTTATGTTTGCGTATTTTTCTCGAGGGTTTATGGCGGTATTTGTGATTGAGGGCTGGTTTTTGCGTTGATTTTTAGCGAACGAGTTTGTATATTTGGGCAGTACCTATGTTTACAACAGATGGAAAGATTGACGCAGATGTGGAAAGGAGAGTAAACGCGGGTAATAAAGTAAATGCGGTGGTGACCAACCAGTTGATGTCAAAAGCTCGGCTGGCTGTTCACAATGGTGTGCTGGTGCCTACTCTTATGTATGGCAGTGAATGTTGGGTGTGGCAAACGAAGCATGAAAGTAGGATTAATGCTGTGGAAATGCGTTCTTTGCGAAGCATGTGTGGTGTAACTCTGAATGATAAATTGAGGAATGAGGTTATACGAGAACGTTGCGGTTTAAAAGAAGACGTAGTGACAAAAACTGAAAAGAGTATGCTAAGGTGGTTCAGTCATGTGGAGAGGATGAATGAAAGTCGATTAACAAAAGGTATTTACAAAGACATACACTGATCTTATTGGTGCCGTTCTTGAAAAAGGATAGGTGCGTAGTACTCGTAACGGGCGTTTGTGTACGACCAGATGTATGAATGTGGACGAGGCAAAAGGAGTATGTAAGGATCGTAACAAGTGGCGTTCTGTGGTTTCTGCCTACCCCCATGGGAAACGGGCGTGAGTTTATGTATGTATGTATGTGTTTTAGCGGAGGAATGTTGCTAGGTAAATTTTACTTAGGTTTTTTCACGAGGTTTTCCTTCACCGTTTTTGAGAGCAGTGGTGATAAAATAAATTACACAAAGTAATATGCCTGTCTGGGTTCGAACCAAAGAGAATTAAAATATAGTCATTGGTTCGAACCCAAGACTTACTATGCGTAAGTCGGAGCCGCCACCGTTGCTCTCAGACTTACTACTAATGAAATTTTAATAAACGGATGGCTGTAGCAGATGAATTAAATTATTTGTGGATTAATTTCAAAACGCAATGCAAAAGCAGGACGTAGAATCAATGCTCATTTTCACTAATTCCGTGTACACATTGGTGTAACGTAACGTAAAAATTATAAAATAGTCGCAACAAACACGTAGTTTTTAGCTACGGCAGCGCCATCTATCGACCAACAAAGTAATTCAAACGTAGAAGAAATATTTACCATAGTTTACGCCGAACATACAAATCAAGTCCTTATTTTTCGAAATGGCTGAACCGATTTTAATGAAACTTCACAAACCTAAGCAGGTCTAAATAGTTAGTTAGCTGACTTCTATAAAAAGTGGCGGGGAACCGCCACTTTTTATAGAAGTATAATTTCGACCAAAAGGAGGTAGACAGATTTACAAAGCATCAACTTCAAAAATGCCAAGAGGAAGTAGTTCAAAAAAGCTTTGTCAGAATTGTCCTCAACATACAGAGCAGCTGATGAAAACCGAGGCCTCAAAAATACTACATCACCTAAAAATAGCTCACAACTGAAACATAGATTATAATTAGATGGGTATACAGGGTGTAAATCAACCCATCACACAGCCATCAAACAAGCATTCTGTACTTCAAACTAAGTAGGTACCCCTACACAAAAATTTTTGCTCGGAAACGACTTTTTTTTGGGGTCAAAAATCACATTTTACGATATAAATCAATGTAGCACTCTTAAAACATTGTGCTAGTGGGTGCTTTGAATAGTAAACGGGTCATGGAGGTAATTTAAGTAAAGTTATAACCTGAAAAACTAGTATTTACAAAAACAGCTGTGAAAAATTTGAAGTTTGACCCCCAATATCTCCGTAACTAGGGGGTTCCCAGGTAAGGTCTAGAACAAAAAAAATATCGCAGTGGTGGGGAGAACAAGTGCCCTTCGTTTGCGTTAAGGGTAGTCTAGTGGTGTGACCGTCGGACTTCCAAGTCATAGGATGCGAGTTCGAACCCAAGACACGCACCTTCGGATACATGTGTGCGTATCTTCTCTCTGTTTGAGTAAATAAATTTATTATTATTATTATTATTATTTGTTTTTATACTTTTACGTATCTCGGCTTTATTGCCGGAATTATGGAATAGTACGGGATTATTATTATTATTATCTTCGTAGGTATATTGCCACTTGCTTCGATGAAGGAAATACATCGTGAGGAAACCGAGACATCTGACCTGAGAGACATATCTCGACGGCATGTAAAGCCAAATTAGGGGCCCATGGGCGGCATATACAATACAATATCTTCATTTTCTCTCTTCACAAAGGTTCACATACATGGTAATAATAAATAATTGTAAGAATGTTGTATGATATATATATTGCTTTGTGAGAGACTGGCGTCCATACTAGGAAACCCTGTAAATTCTGACACCAGTAGATACTCCACACCACACCACATGATAAAAAAAGAACTTTATAACAGCCGAAGTTTTCTAAAACCAGCGTACTTGATTCTTGACCTTACACAATACATACGTATAGCGTGGATTCTATTTTCATTATTAGTCAAGAAAGCTAGCAAAAAGTCAAGTTTAAATGAACTGGAAATGTTACACTTTGCATATCGGATTAATTACATTTCGTTTCAACAATTCATAGAGATAAAGAAGTTTTGTTACGATTTACACATAAAGCTTCAGATTAGAGGACATTAAAATGCAGGAGCGAGCGAAGCGAGCTCGAAAATTATAGCCCCTTTCCTCGAAAAGGTAACTGATTTTCACTTTATTATTAAAAAAAAATGTTACTTAGTTTTACTGCAAACTCATTGAAGGATTGGACTAGAAAATTTTACCGTCCCACCACGCTACGCTAGTGGCCCCTTACACCCTGTATACGTACTTTAACATAAATAAAACCTGATCCCAAGCTCCCAAAAATACTCTATCACCTAAAGATGAAAGCTTCGCGACAAAATGTCAAACATAGATTATAATTAGATGGCCGAGAGGCTGTGTCGGCGCTTCCCAAGAGCCACTCGCTCACAATGACTGTATAACGAGCTGACTCGAGGGCTCTCGAAGATATTTTTATGGTTAGACGGAGTTTATGTCTATAGGTATTGAACTTGGTGGGGAGACTTCAATAGGTCGCTGGCTGTGTGGTTTTCGTTTTGTTGTTACTGGTATTATGATTTTGCAGGGAGGTTTTGGAATTTAGTTTTTGGTTTAAGAGTAAAAATAAAGGATTTATTTTATTGCAAGTCTTTGATTTCGTACCTTTAAGAAGTTAAGTATCTAAGAATAAACTGAGGAAATCCGTAGATTATAATGGTAGGTAATAAAATAAATACGCGATTACACACAATAGATTAATCAGTATCATAATATATGCCTGCCATTTCCCAACAAGGTGAGGTCAGCATCCAGTCTAACTTGATGCAGCCAATACCAGTATTTTACAAGGAGTGACTGTCTATCTGACCTCTACAACCCATTTAGTAATGGGTAATAAGAGACCCCTTGTTAAAACTGGTTGTCAGACTTTCAGGCCACTGCCTGCCTGTAACGACTCAAAGTTCTCCAAATGACAGACGTGTTTTCAGAGGCACGGAGGAAACTCAGTATGCAATAGGTGGTGAACCATCGATGTACCACCCAAGACAAGGGCTCAACCTAAAGGTCGACCCGAACTTCGATTATTATTAGGCCACGAGCTCCCAATTCTCCTACGGGCACCACAATAGATTAAACTAACATATTGATAACTCTAGCTGATGCCCGCGGCTTCACCCGCGTGGATGTCGGTTAAATTATATACTAAAACCTTCCTCTTGAATCACTCTATCTATTACAAGAAACCGCTTCATAATACGTTGCGGAATTTTAAAGATTTAAGCATACATAGGGACGGAGAGACAGCGACAGCGACTTTGTTTTATACTATGTAGTGATAGTGAATAATATGAATTACAAAAAGCTACTCACAACTTTCCATCTGCAGCTTACACTCCTGTGTATCATGAGGATAGATCAGGAAGTTCATGGCACAGGACAGTCTCAGGGTCAGCTTCACCATGTACAATATGGTCTTCTCCTTGGACAACCACACGTAGTGGTTCGGTATGGTCATGGTCTGAAAGGTCACGGACTTCGCGTTCTTGAAGAAGGAGTCTGGTCTCCACATGTGCTTTAGCCAGTCCACTTCGAGGAGCCTGGAAGATGGTAGGTGGTTAATAATGTTACATTGTTATAGCCCTAGAATTTACACGCACAGGCAGTCCATTGGTAGGTTGAAAAGAAGTCCTCTTGAATGGAAGTAGTTTGTGTGGAATCAGGACAGATTTCTCTAGCAGAGTAATGCATCCAGTATAAAAACCGCGCATGTGCTAGTAGGACACGGTCCTGAAGGGACCAGTACCATCGTAGTAGGGGATCCCCTTTTAATTTTTAAATTATTTTTATTATTCGCTAAAGCGGTTTTGGGTGAATGAGGAACAGGGCATCACACAACGCTTGGCCTTCTCGCCAGCGCCATACCATCCAGCGTGCAATGGCATGGTGGAGCGATTTCACAGACAACTCAAGGCGTCAATCACGTCGGGGTCACCAGTTTAACTGTTTAACTGTCGTAGTGTGGTAGGCAGGTGTTGAGAGAAGTAAAAGTCACTGCCTTAGTACTCACAGTTCTATTCGGGCAGTTAGCCCACCAGACACAACACCCGTCTGGTCGGAGGATTCTCCCTTTTCTATGGGGGATGAGGAACTTTACACCCTGTTCCTCATACCCCCCAAAGCGGCAACAAACATAGTACACATTCAATTCTGTATCATGGGATACAGCCCGGTACGGTACCCTTCCGGTACGGAAACCTAAAAACGGTTCGTTGGAAGAATTCATTCCAATTGATCCACGTACAGGTGCTTTCGAGTACTGGTGTTTGACAAGGAGCCGATCACTAGTCAGTAAGTTGAGATTCATCAATCATCATCATCATGCAGCATTGCAAGATCGCAGCTTGTGTGTGGGGCATTCGGAACCTTTGTCGACCGCATTGTATAACCCGGGATTACCCGGTTTCACATCCAAAGTAAAACCCGGGAAATTCCGGGTTTCGCATCTTTAAAGAAAATACATATCTCTAAAAATATAAAGTAGTTACCTGTATTCTGTGGTCATATTTTCTGGCAGCCGTAAGCGATGATCCTTCCATGTTTGAGCAAAGAATATGTCAGCAGCGTAAGTCTAAAACAAGGAGATATTAAAAGGTATCAAAAAGCGGTAGGTTTTTTCTATTAACATCAAACGGGTATACAAAGTTTCATATCCGTGCCATTAACCATTGAGCAGTTCTCTCGTGAGGAGGCGGTCCATAATCAGAAGTCAAATCACGTCTGTCATAAAAATGTATTGTCACCGGAACCAAAGATGTGTGCAACATTTCAGCTCAATCGGTTTGGAGGAACTGGTTTGAAATTCAGTTGCAAGATTTGATCAATACACACTAACTACTAACAAGGTAAATAGAGAAAGAGATATATATATTTACTTCTTATAGAGAGAAATATTTTTAATTCTGATATATTAATCTTTGGCGAAAATCATCGAATACGTGTTTTTCTTTTAGTATCACTCAATATAAAAATATTGAGATATCACATCACAAAGTTTTAACGTTTCACGGAGAGCGGATAATTATTTCGAGAAAATGATTTAATATGAAAAAAAATATCGATTTTTTTTCAAAAATGGTGTTAGTGAATGATACCTAATGCCTAGAAAAAATTTGGACGGTGACTAAAAATCATCTTGTATATATACAAAGATGTGTATACAAAATACCAAAAAAAAAACTATAAACATACAACGCAATCAAATATTTATAAATACAACAGAGTAGGAGACACAAGTTAACAGCTTGGACGTCGCGTCGTGCGTGACTGTGGCAAGCAGGTTACAGTAAAGCTTTTTTCATCTAGAATCCTATGAATTGTTTGTCACACAAGAACTTGTACAAGTGTAGAGTTATAACAACAGGAAGGTCAAAGGCCATCTTCCTCTCGATCCCTCATCATCATTAACACAACCGGATCCCTACAGAATGAGGGTGCATAATACTCTAGGTAATGGTCTATTTACCATGAAAAGATACTAAACAATAGCTTTGTAAACGACTTCAAAAAAGGAGGAGGTTCTATGAGTGGGTGTATGTATTTTTGTTAATGTATTTTCATTGATATTTTCGTATAATTTCATACAAATCCTGTTCCATTCTTAGGGGCTATTTCACGATGTTCGAAAAGCCTCTATACCTTCCTAAATAAATTAAAAAATGGAACAGGATTTGTATGAAATTATACGAAAATAACATAATACAAATGAACGAAAAGTGGCGGCGAAGGTAGAAAGATGATGAGATAGTAAGACACCAAGTTTAAGAGTATCTTACCATAGAAGTCTCATCAATGGAGTCCAGCCCCATGACAGTGACGTGGAAGTTCACTATAGTAGGCTGCTCATTTATCTTCGGAGGCCGCATCTTGTCGTACAGCCGAGGATCCTCTGGCAGCAGGTCTTGGAAGGTCAGCAGTGTGGATCTGGAGACAAGACAACCTGGAATTAGGAACCGTTGCGAAGATCAGATCTAGAGTCAATGGTAAGGAGTTCTCTAAGGTGTCGAGGCTGCGGGTTGTCCGCAAGGGATACCGAGGCCTCGACATGAAGGGCGAAGAAGGAACATGGGTGGTTTTTAGTCAGTAGAAGTCTGACACTCCCTTTCGCTCTGCCCAAGAGCGGGAGGGGTTATTTGATGATTTCCCACCCCCCAAAAAAAAAAAAAAAAAAGGAGTTCTCTAAGGTAGTCATCATCATCATCATCAGCCTATAATGTTCCCACTGCAGGGACTCAGACCTCCTCTCTAGGAGAGGGATGGGCTGCAATGCGGCAATGCGCCACGCGGGCCCAGTGCGGGTTGGTAGATGTCACAAGTCTTCGATTTTTTTGGTTCTAAGACATGCCGGTTTCATCACGATGTTTTCCTTCACCGTTTTGAGAGCAGCGGTGATGAAGTTGAGCCTGGTTGATGGCAAAAGGTTCACCCCCTTTTACATGGGACTTAAATATAGCTAGCGAAATGTGATTACAGACGTTTTAATTCAGTACCTCATGACTTTAGTAACTATTTTACTGGTAAATATTTTTTACTGTCTATAGCATTTAGTTGAAAAAGATGGACACCTCAGTAGTATCTTGAAAAGTGTTCGGAATAAAATTATGTGACTACTTGGGTGGTGTAGCACCCTACAAACTTGCTTGCGTCGCTCATTCGATTTGGCAGTATCTATTTGTTGAACAGCAAATTCAATCTCAAGCAGTTTTCATCGACAAACTTCGTTCGACACCTACCGTCGCAGAATAATGTATTTATTTAAAGTTTTATTTCCACAAAACTTCACGGAAGTGACAAACATCGAAGGATTCGAGTGTGCTATATTTGACGGAGACACCATGGTTTTTTTTTGTGAAACCACTGTAACTCCTGAGAGCCAGAATCAACAAAAACAGAATCACAAGTAAAGCGCCGAGACAATGAAGCTCGACAAAGTCCCAGAGAAACAATTTAACTATCTCTAAATCCCGTAACGAAATTAATCAGAAAATAAGAGCGGAGGAGTAGGAATAACATAATTTCCTCTTCCCTCCATATCAGCAGGAGACAGAACAGAACATAGCCACAAGGCATAAAAGGACGTAGACACCCATGGGTTGTCTGCGAACAGCGTTACTCTGTGCTCCTAGTAAATCTTCGTACAGAAAGTGTAGTTCACTTCTGGCTGGGCTCTGGGGAACTGGGGCACACATCGGATTTGGTAAGTACCTATAGGTAGAACTTTGATAAGTATGTAGTGTACACAAAAAATACCTCTTCCCCATTTATTTCGGTCTGAAATCCTGATTTCTTTGGTCCCAAAACGATTCGTTTCCCTACCTCCATATTTCCTGCCAAACTGATCACAATATCAAATCATTAAAACTTTCGAAGGATATATTTTAAACGTTGTTAAAATTTTCAAAACTTTTGGTATTGTTGACATTTTCTCTAATAAAGTAAAGTTTCTATAGATTCTTTTTTATTTTTATCCATTCCTCAATCCCTTTGGCCTTCCTTCCGAATTTTTGTATTGTTCAAAAATCGTGCATAAGTAATATTGAAAAGCCCGTAAGCCATGTGGCGTATGACAAAAATAAACTGAGTGCCAGACATTACGACGATTGTCCGATGAATTTGTATTGTTTGCTGAAATTACGGGAATGTTTTCAGATAAAAGGTTTTTTTTGTTTATTTTTAGGAAGGGCGGTTTGGCGGTGGTTATATTTAGACATTTTGATGTGGTTTTATGCCAATTTTATTGAGATTTAGGTTTAACAAAAAAGAGTCAATAAAATAGGACATTTTTTATAGTAAATTGGGTAGAGGTCCTTGACTTGAGTTTTACATGTTGGAATCGTTCGAACCCACACTTTACTTTTTGTGAAAATTGTTTCAATGTATATTGTACAAGGATCAACATTCGGAGCCATGACACATACATGATACAGTAAGTCACACAAGTAGACCGTGTGGTGGATAATAGACTAATTCCTTTTCATGAGGCAGACCAGGGTTGGACCAGTAATGAATTAAACATTTTAAAATAAAGTATTAAGTAGTGTTTTAATAGGGTTTAAGTTCAACCAATCCTAGAAATTTAACTTGATTAGCATAGCCACAGTTGTTTTTCTTTGTAAAACAAAGGTCAGTACTGTTTGTTTAAATCGGTAATTGCCAATCAATTAACACAGACTATAGTCTCCAACAACAAAGGCTAAATACGTACTAATGTAATATATACTTTTATAGGCACAAAAAATCAGTGGATCACATTCGCTAGTTCTATAAAATACTAGCTCGTGGGTTAATCCACGACGAAATTATTTCACAGGAACGTCGTAAATGTAGCTTCTGATTTCTGAAATAATGTTTGGAATCAGATCTATAAGTGTTTCCGAAGAAGGAAGAAGCCCCTACATAATATACAATACAACTGCATACTTTGCTATAGATTCTATTTTTATAGGACACAAGATTGAAAATTTGACGTACTTTATTTATTTATTTATTAACACATACATTTGTTTTGACTTAGTTTATTATTTGCTAGAATTAACTAACTATGTACATTAATTAAAAATTAATAAATAAACTAACAATAAACTATAAAAGGGCATCAAAAAACTGCTCCTCAACGCTGTCAGCCGGTAATGTGCCCAAAAGACTGGCGGCATTCCCACGTTGTATGGCAAAACTTAGCCTCTGGCCAAGATAAAAGCCAGCCCTTGGGTCACGAGAAGCGTCAACTAAGCGTTTAGAAATTTCCTTAAACAGGCTATGAGCACTCGGACCCCACGGCCCCAGAGTTTCAACCCCAAACGGCTCGAAAATATAGTTTCCACAAAGGTTACTATATTTACGCCGCTTGAGGTTCTCTGCAGCCGCAGCGGCACCACCTGCGCAGGACGATGAACTTGGAAGATGTGATGGCGCAAGAGTATCGACACATGTTGCGTCCCACACATGTGTCGGCCTACCCATCTTCCAAGGAAATAAAGACATGCCGTCCGGTTTGTTTTAACAGGTTAGACCCAAGCTAACAAAAGTAGTCATAAATTACTAATGGTCCAGTCCCAAGTAACGGGTCTGGGTAGAAATACAAGTTACACAGTGGACAACATACTAAGTGTCACCCTCTGGAATTCCGCCAAAGGACAAGAAAATACGTCCAAACACCGAGACACACTATTCAGTGTTCTCATTGCACGAATCACTGGCGCAAACTTTAATAAGTTTGTACGGGATGTTGGAATTTTAAAATTCCCCTCTCTCGGTCCCAACCTCCGTCGTAGCCTCCTGTTTGGAACGACCAATCCCAACGATTCCAATATTTGTGGATTATTTAGCATTTCACGAAAAACTATAAAAAACATATTTTGCAAGAGCTAGGTTCATAAACGCTGCAGAAATTGTACACAACATAACATCATCAACAACATCCCCGAAGTATTATGCAGCCTAAATTGTACACCCACATTTTGGCGTGCATTTTCCAACAGCCGGTCAACAATCCCGACGTCGCTGGAGCTATTGGTAATTCCCGATGGAAAAATTCAATATAACATTTTGTCCGACCCGGAATTCAACCCCGGACCTCATACTCAGCAGTCGCGATGGCAACCACTAGACCAGCGAGGCAGCATATTGTGCTTTTTACTTGATGAGCCGTTTATTTACATTACTACACACACGATTCTACAGTTTTCACGCAAAAAGATGGGTCAAGGTCGCGTATAACATACATTTTTACTTTCTCCTACTTAAAAATGGGTCGGCATACACGGAGACCACCCAGATAGGAAGTGGTTACCTACTCAAAGGGATTAGCGATGCGTTGACAACCTTGACGGGAACGTTTCTGAACGTCTAGTGTGCTTGTAATTTGCCACAGAGAGTTTTTAAAAAGGGGACGATCAGCTTAGCAAAATGGCGTGGAGTAAACTTCAATTTAAAATATTATTATGTGCTAGTTTTCAATGCCTGCTTTAATTGTTGTCGCAAGCGCTACTGCTGCTGGGTTCAATTCAAAGGTCGTCGGGGAAATTGTTATAGGAATTTTCTATCAGGAATTTATCAGTAGCAGCTACAGAAGCTGGATTTGTGCCCAGTTGATGGCAATAGGGTCGCTCTCTTTTACATGTGAACTAAACATTTTTTTCCAACAAGTTTTGTCTGCAATCAGTCCTCGGACTATGAGCGGGTGAGTTCCGTGTTGCTTGTAGTGTACAGTTTGGCTTCCAGTGATGCCATCTACTCGCAGGTGTTACGGTTTTACTGCCGGTGTTCTAGTGCCATGGTACTGTGGTGCTTCAAGAGGAGTACGTAGTCTCGTTGTGTCAACTGACAAGCTAGCTCATTTGGGTGGAGGGTGTAAAAGTACCCTTAACGCAAAGGAAAGGTACTTGTTCTGTACCTGGGAACCTCCTAGTTACGGAGATATTGGGGGTCCAAGTTCCAAAGTCACAGCTATTTTTGTAAAATACTAGTTTTTCAGGTTATAACTTTACTTAAATTACCTCCATGACCCGTTTACTATTCAAAGCATCCACTAGCAAAATGTTTAACAGTGCTACATTGAGTTTTAAAAAGGTAAAATGTGATTTTTGAACCAAAAGAAAAAGTCGTTTCCCAGCAAAAATTTTTGCGTAGGGGTACTTAGTTTGATGTACAGAATGCTTGTTTGACGGTTGATTTAGACCCTGTATATCTCAATCAAATCTCGAATCTCCTCAATGTGTGGAAATAGCTATTAGTTGGTGGATTTCAGCGTTTGTAGTGAACCATGAGACATTGGCGATTGTGGGTAGTGTTTGGTTTTGTTGACGCTGGAAGATGGGTACACTAGAGTTGCTTGCACTTCCCCAGAGCTGTATCCCATACATCCAAACGGTCTTCAATACTACTTTGTATATTAAAAGCTTGTTATCTAGTGATAGTCTAGAGTTACGGCCGAGTTTTTTTTATCTGTATGAGAGTTCATCTTTTTTAGCTTTGATGTGTTAAGTTGCCAGGTCAATCGGCCGGCGGTCCACATAAATTCCCAGGTACTTAACACAACTTTTATGTGGTAGGGTGGTATATAGGTATCTTCAAGTTTTAACCGGTGGGCAGACCTCCTTTCTGATTGGTGACTTGGACAGACTTTGCAGCACTGGCATTTAGTTTCCACTTTTTATCCAAGTGTGTATTTTGTTAAGTCCACTCTGCAGAAGATTTGATCCAACTTCTGGGTTTGTGTGACTCGACAATATTGCCGTATCATCTGCGAATGTTGCTCCAGGTTCCGTCGGTAAGCTCCCGTGGGATTTGGAGGCACAAGTGCTCGCCGAAGTTTACCAGCGTGGCGCAGACCCGCAGGTGCCGAGTGGCAGGCGCCCGCCACCTGAAGTGGCCATGAAGTGGCGCAGGGACCCCAAGCAAATAACCTGCGGGAGTGGTGGGTGAGGCTGTAGGAAACGCCTAGTGCAGGTCATTTAATTTTGACTGTGGGGGCTAACCAGCCGATCCTGGAGAAGTGGGTACGATAATATTTACCTACGAACGCGCACTGGGCCCGCGTAGACTACGGCCCACACTCCCTCTCATAGAGGTGAGACTAGCGTCCCAACACTGGGAGTATTATAGTCTGATTACGTGTGCTATAGGTATATTAATACTCGTAATCGGATTTACTTGAGCGTTAAAATAAATTAAACTAAATTAACTAAATTCCTAAATAAAAATTATGAACCCAGAGATAGGAGTTACTGAGATTTAGGCTATGCCACTTTATGCACGCGTCTGGATTGAGGGCCCAAGTTATTTAATCATAACATTTTTAATTCACGTTTAAGAAATTCGTGGCCCTATGCTTTAAGTTTTAACTATTTTTAACTAATTTCCTTATGAGTCTTATTTCGTTTGGCAAGGTTTAAAAAAATGGGCCCTCAATCCAGATGCACATCGTAATAAGGACTTAAAACTTAGTAATGCAAATAGAATACCTATGATTGCGACTATTTTATGGCATGGTTCAGATTTGATAACGAACAATATACAGGTTGATGGCAATAGGATCGCCTCATAACAATGGGACGTAAATGTAGGTAACTGGCTAAATATACTTAGGTGTGCTATTAGGAACACATCTGCCTTACCCTTCGGGGAATACAGGCGTGATTTATATGACTGTGTTTGTGTGTGGTGTCAACTGTCATTATTTCACATTGGTGGTAGGTAGTCAAGAATATGTGTTCAGTTGCGATTTTTAAAACGGGATAAGAGTTTCTACCAAGCCATGTTGTTGGACCATAATTATGTAAAGTTGGCAGAACTTAGCTAATTATAAGTACCTATACTTACTGAGCATAGCAGAGGTCTGTAGCCCCAAGCCAAAGACGAAGAAGCACAGTCGTGAACCACAGCAGTCTTTCAGCCGCCATTTTGTAACCGATATTTAAAAATACCGTTAATCTATTTAATTAATTACCAAATCATAATTTATTATACCTACTCTTCTAATATTTTATTCGACTATAATATCTACTTTGGTAAAACGACACAATTTTGTATTAATATTCCACATTATTTTTTTTAAGTTTTAATGTTTAGCGTCTATTTAAACCTTTATTTTAAAAAGTTATGTACGAAAACATAACTAACTTATATTATTATATAACACACATAAATTAATACGCTATATTAATTTTCATATTACTGTACATAGTTTTAAAACTTATTTATTTACAACATCCAAAAACAAAAAGTATTTTTCTATTTTACACGACGATAAAAAGCGCGCCACTTTTGACAGCTGTCGCGAAACCGCGGCAAACGTAATGACGGATCGCGGGAAAAAAATACCGCGATGACCACACGATGCGTTTTAAAGTTTGTGACATGCGCATTGATATTCTACATATTATTTGACGGATTTTATGCAGCGTGCGCTACTGGTTTTCTGTGGTAAATTGATGTTAAAACAAGCGATAGTGGGCAATGTATCTATAATGACTCGCATCTAACATAAAAGTCCGTCTAAAATCCACGATGGGATAGGCAGAGATGTAGGTACCTATAAATTCTATGAAACACCATCAGTTTTGTTTAGCCCCAAGGAAAAACTGTTGCTATCGATTAGGCATCCAGAGTTCGGGCTACTAGTGCTACTACTGAGGATTTCCTAGTGAAAAACACTTTGGCCGACGACGTGAGAATCGAACCTGCCTTGGGTTCGATTTTTATTTAACCATGCACATATTATTGTATTCACAAAAAAATATTGAAATGGGTTGGTTTGTTTCGAAGACTAACGTGATTGAGCATACGAGTAGTACTTACCCATATGATATTAATGTTATCATGCGTGAAATATATAATAATATATTTGATTAAAAATGTTAATTATTTCAAAAATTACAAATGTTAAGTATCCTTTGTAAAAGACATCTTCATAATAGTTATTTTTTTTTGTTATTTTAGTTTATTAGGATGTGTAACTAAGACACAATATTTTCTAATACTCTACCGTTACCTCGGGCTACCACCTAACCTACCAGGAGTTCTCCATCTGTCTCTAACTACCGCACTCGGAAAGCTTTAATGATTACATAAGCCATCACTTAGTAAAGGTTTTGACAGTTTTGTCTTACAAAAGTATGTCAAATCTTTACTAAGTGACAGCTTAGGAAATCATTAAATATCTCTAAGTACCGCAGTAAGAACGTAGGTATATAAACCTCCCGAATTTAGAATTCCTCCTGTTTTCTGCGATTATTATCATTTCGAAAAGAGTGTTTTCACAAATAGCCGAAAATTTGTAAAAAATCCGAACATGATTCGAAATACCTACTTATGCGGATTTTCGTACATGCCCAAAAGCTTAGCGTGCTTCTGAGGCACGGGGGTAGGTAGGTACCATACTGCAAACTTCATCATCTGCCTAGCCTTTTCCCAACGATTTTGGGGTCGGCTTCCAGTCTTACCGGATGCAGCTGAACACCAGTATTTTACATGGAGCGACTGCCTATCTGACCTCCACAACAACCCCGTTAATACAAGGAAATATCCTTTGGTAAGACTGCTTGTCAGACTTTCAGGTCACTAACTACTGACCTGCAACGACTGCCAAAGATCTATTAATGGCAGTCGGGACCAACAGCTTAACGTGCTTTCCGAGGCACGGAGGAAACTCGGCATGTAGGTAATGGGTGGTCATCCATCCACGGAACAACTTAAGTAAGCACGGTTTCACCGAAAGATCGACCCAAGTTATTATTAAGCCACGAGCTTCTCTGCCATACTGCCAACTTCCAATAATCAATAATCCCCAACCTACCCTTATTTCCGAGAAAAAATCGATGATACTTACTTGCCTACTTATTACGTAATACAGTGCTGATTCGCTGGAATCTGCGGGTGGTAGGAGGGTTGGTCGACAGCCCTTGAGCACGATGCGGTCAAACGCTACTCCTATTGTATTTGCTTGCTACTTAATAGGAGCTGGTGATACCTCCCTGTGGCATTTTTTTAGAACGGTTTACATTTACCAAAACTCCGTTGCTGTTTGACGAAAGAAAGTTCTTCAGAATGGACAGGTGCGCCGTATTCTTACCCTATATATCCCCTAACTATCGTTAGAATCGTGGAAGGTGGAGTTCGGTGGTTTCTGCCTACCCTTATGGGAAAAAGGCGTGAGTTTATGTATGTATGTATGAATGAATGACATTGTAAAGAGGGTTCCTTAATAAAAAAAGTTGTTAGTTCCGAACTAACAACTTTTTTGATGCAGAGTCAGTAAAGTCCTGTATGCCATTTACTTACCAGGGAACGAGTTAGTCGTAAGATGTGTGTCGCTTGAGCTCCTAGCCCCGAAGTATAGGTGGTATCATCAACTCTGAACAGATACTCGTGAAGCATCGCTACGTGCTCAAGCCGTAACGTGGCCGGTTCACGTGCACATCGATGTTCCGACACAGAGCCGGCTCCGCAGCCTCTTGACCGACACCAGCCAGTTCAATACAGTGACCGAATTGGCTACAAAATGCTGATCGATAGCTCCTGCTGATTGTATTTATATACCTACTTGTAAAATGTAGAGTTTACTACAAAGTGGGCTTACAGAAAACACATTTACAATTTTAACTAACGTAAGAGTCTGTCAGGTACTGAATTACCTACTTGCTGGCTGGTTTTACGTAAAGTTTTGAAAAGAGATTCTATAAACAGCTTGACACTGGCTTGCAAATTGCAATAAGCCTAAGATTACGATTTACGAAGTTTCAGGATTTTGTTCTGAACTAATAGAACCGAGACAACTGACTATGTCCCGTTGTACCAGGATGTATGGTAGCCCTAAACTAGCTGGATAGCTGGCATCTGGCATAAAATTATAACAAAAATCTCAGCTTACGCTTGTTAAATTTAATTTCTGTACGAAACAACCTCTTTCAAATAAAAAAGTTATGTTGTTGCGACTAGAATTTTAATAAGTAGGCCTTAGTGCATTAACATAAAGCTCAATTTTGAATTCACCTTGTTACGACTGGTTCAAACTTTTTAATTTGGTGGTCTTACTTAGTGACATTTGAATTGTGTAAACTTCGAATTGGCCAAAAAAGCAAACAAAATGAAAATAAATGAAAGTAATTTTGTTGTAAATTAAACATAATAAAAAATATTCATAAGTGTAGCTATAGGAAAGTCTAAAATGGGTGAAAGTGTTACTTGGACCCACAGTAACGTGGAGGGAAAACCCAAATCAACAATGCTTCTTTGTTTTGGATGTTTGTGTGCTAATGAAGAGAAAATTGTACAAAAGTATGCATTTCAATGCGGTACCCTCAAGAATATATTCCAGGTAACGAGTTTATTTGCAATTTTCATGATAAATTACATTATATTTTAGGTTAACTTGTATCTTGGGTGTAATGAAACCAACAATGTTGGTAGAATATCAGCTTCAGCTACTAATCATTGACAGAACTGTACGAAACCTTTCACATAAAACACACACTCATTGCATATTTACAGATCGATTATTATCAATATTTGTGGCTGAGAAATTGCCCCTAAGACGACCCACTGACTAAGCAACTATAAGCAAGTCTCCAATATGCTAAAAGGAATTTCTAGGCAATTTCTTCCGGTTAATGAAGTAGTTGTTGAATGGTAATCATTTCTTTGTTTTTCATTACAGATGGACTGCATATCTCTGTGTTATCTGTGCAAAAGGATGGCTCAACACACGGAGCTGTTCATACAAAATGTGCAAAGTAACCAAATACTGTTGGAAAACTTTCAGAATGTAAGTTTAATGGTTTTAATTGATTACCTATGATAATGTTTGCTTTGGAGTAGTATAACTTGGTATATTTAGCCATCAGGTCCACTCTCTTTATTTCTCTCTCACACTCTCTTCTGCAACCCATGGGCACCCACTGCTGAGTGTAGGTCTCTCTACTAGGGAGTTTTGTGTCTTGGCTATCCAGTTTAATGAGTTCGTCTGTCCACCTAGTTGGTTAAAAACCCACAATGTTAGTTAAATATCATAATTCCGTATCATTTCTACACAGAAATAACTACTGGTCAACAAAGAAGGGGGCCTTTTGAAACACTCATGACTGGACTTACATTGTGTTCCGTGGTTTAGGGTTCGATTCCCACATACTTTGTAAAGTTGTTTCCAGTTTGGCTAAGACATTGCAGGCTTGGATCACCTGATTGTCTGATAAAATGATGATTCCATGCTTCAGAAGGCATGTATAAGTTGGTGGTCCTGGCCACCAAACGGTGGTCGTCAAATCATGTCAGAGGCCCTTGAGGCGGTTTAGAAACTCTAACACTAGGGGGTACTAGGTCGTTAGACCTTACTGCCCAAACAATAAGAAGAAGTAACATCATAATTAGCCCATGACACAGTTGATTTTAGTGAAAGGAACTAGTGGTTATCTGTATTTTACTCATCACTTTCCTGCCGTTATCCCATTCTATTTGGGGTCGGCACAACACATTCTCTTTTTCCATTCTTCCCTGTTAGACATCACTGTGGCTTTTACTTTCCTTTCTCTTTCATATCATTCCTCACACAATGCATCCATCCATCGTTGATCTATATTTTCCTACTACATTTAAATCATCTTATTGTGATACTTCCAGGCAATGGACGATACCTTAAAATCAGTGCGCACACAGATCCAACCGCTAGTCAATTTAACAAAAGTGCCATTTGATGTGATAGAACTATCTGAGAGAGACAGCAATAGTTCTGAGGAAACCTTCTCCGTCATATGCTCTCGAAGGAAGAGCAAAGATTTGCAGGTCAAGACGGAGATGAAGGAAGAGGAGCATATGGAAAATCTGGAAGGAGAGTTTATTAATGGTGGTGATGGTAAGTTGTGGTTATTCTGTACCCATAGTTTTATAAAAGCTGCATCCGGTTAGACTGGAAGCCGACCCCAACATAGTTGGGAAAAGGCTAGGCAGATGATGAGTTTTATAAAATTAAAGAAGGCCCTATTGAATTTGGACAACCTACATAAAAGAACTACAGGTTTTAGTTATAAAATCATGAAATTACTGTAATAATAAAAAAAAGAAAGTGTGAGATGAGAAGAGAGTGAGAATGAAATTAAACTGTGTGGTGTGCTCCAAATAAAAATAAGTAAAAGTGAAAATTCGGGCGCCTGGAGTACACACAAAACTATGCCAAGGATAGACTTACCTGCGGGAGCTTGAGACTTTTAATCTTCAAGCGGGAAGGCATCAATAAAAATCAATCATGAAAAGTAAGAACGACTTTATTACCCGAAGGCTGCTGGTTTGAAAATTCCTTTCTAATTCTAAAGCTAACAGCTCTAATGTGTAAAATTAAGATGACATCGCTGTTATTCTAAGACCTGTCATTATTGCACTTTTTTAAAATAAATTGAAGTTATGTATCATAAACCATACCAAACTCCGTCGACTAAATTAGGAACCTGATGGATTATCCAAGAGCATCTTGGTGATATTCGCCGAGATTGCCAACGGCGGTCCAAGATATATGCATTTTGGTAGGGGCGTGCGTTCAAAAATTTAAGTAATATGGAAAAAAAACGCCTTGTGGCTGAAAACAAACATGAATAATCGTTAGCGGATAAAAAATGGCGATTCGACGCCGAACTGGTTACGGACAAATACAATTAAACTCACCGTTTCTTCCAAAAATCAAAATGTGGTCATCAGTAGATGAATGAATCCAAGCAAATAATTATAAAATGTAGTTAAAAGATCCTGAAACAATTAAATATCGGAAACTATTAGCGTCTGCTATCAAAATAGCCATGACAACGCGGAACGGACCGAAATCACAAAGAATTCGCTTACCTTAAAAAATAAAGGCTATCCAATTAGGATCATGACAAGGGCAATCGGCTACCACATAATTAGGGACTAGATGCCGCCCATCTCAAGTTATATTTTGAGATTTTATTGGAGCGCTCAAAAATCACTCCATTGATTCCAGGCTGTAGGTCGAAAAGCAAGAAATGTCAAAGTCAATTTGACAGCATCGAAAATAAAAATCAGTGTGACCACTTCACGAATCCAAGTCAACAAAAAATGAATTTTCATAAGGCAACACCAACCAGAGCCTACAAATCAAAGCAAAGAATTCAATAGTATGTAACAGGCTTAAAAGACTCGTTACATTACATCCCTCCCCGAAAATAAAAGAAAGGAACTTTCTTTTATTAGAAAGAAATCTTCAACACAATAGACCAGTCTTAACAACTTTCTAATTCCCAAAAAAAGAAAAGAATCATAAAAGATTCAAAGTGTAAATGAATTCTGAAAATGTCAAACGACAAGGTCTCAAGAATTTAATAAAAGTAAAAACATGCAAATGACAAAAAGTCAAAAATGAAATATGTGAAAAACAGGAAAAAATATAAGTTATAAAAACTAGTTAAATGAAACGAAGAGAGAAATCTCTTAGCGCTTCTAAACTCCAAAACAGTGCAGTTAGGCACCATCGCCACTGACTACAAATTTCAAACGAATTCGAACAATTTACCAATACAAACTACAATTTTTAGTGCAGTTAGGCACCATCGCCACTGACTAAAAATTTCAAACCACTTGGAACAGTACAACTTTGAGTGCAGTTAGGCACTATCGCCACTGACTACTATGTCAACTGCTTCCAACTCTACCATCTCTATGAGTGCAGTTAGGCTCTATTGCCACTGACTAACTCCGTATCCAACAATCCAAAAAAAATTGAAACTCCAAACAAAAGTTTTTAAATAAAGCTGAAAGACCTTATTTAAAATATTGTTACAGGCACAACCTGCAACGAAACAAAGGAAAGCGTACTGTGATCGGCTCATCACCACCGAATTCCCGAGCACAATAGCTGTAAAAGAATGTTGCTGTGACTGGCTCAACACTACCAATCTCCCAAACACAGACAAACACAAAAAATCATTGAGATCTCCAATGAGAAATCTCAATAACGAAAAGGCGAAAGCCAAAGTTTCACAATGCGATCGGCACATCACCACCGAACTTCCGAACGCAAAGAAAAAAGAATGACGAAAGTCAAAAAAAAATCCCGCATTGTGATTGGAACAACAATGTCCAACACAATGGAAAAAGGAAAAAATATGGCCGGGGCCGAAATCCCACATTGTGATCGGCACAACACCACCGACTTTCCGAGCACAATGGAAAAAAGAGTCGAAATCAAGGTCAAAAGTTACACCAAGATTCAAAAAATAATAAGGCATTTTGTAACAAAGGTTACAGAATGACCCTAAAAAGTAAAGTCCAGGATGAACGCGTTACTAACAAAGTCAAATCCGATCATTAAAGAGAATGAAACTCTAGTAAAAATGAGAAACAATTCTGTCAATGAACAGCACAAAATAGATTTAAAAATCGATTACTATTTATGACGAAGAGAAAATAGAATGATTTCAAACTATGAAAAAAAAAGATTACAAAAACTTGAAATTGAGTTCAAGTTTTTGATCTCAAGGTAAAAATAACCTGAAGTGTAGGGTTACATAAGATCCTAATAAAATGTAAACATGTAAAAGGTTACCCTTAAAAAAATAAGATCTTATACAATCCAACAAAAACGAACAAAACATAAAATAAGATCCTTCGGTGTGAAAAACATTTAGTGTGGAAAAAAATTGTATTTAATTAACAAAAATGGCCTAAGTTTTATTTTTAGAATGTTAAGAATTCAAATTCAATAAATTTATAAGAAGTTACCTAACATACATCTTTCAAACCACCGATAACCTATCATCCATCCCCTCGTACATCACACTGTCAAAAGCGGCTTTCAAACAGAATTTATCAAAAATCAAGACTAACACTTGGAAACCAAATTAAAATTTAATAATATCTTTAACATGATAACGTCCCACTGAACCTTTATTTAAATCTTTCAAAACATAAACGTTATCCGAAACCTTTTCAGTTATTTTACACTTTACAAACTTAGGTGCAAGCTTAGCTGAAAAATATGCAGGAGCATGAGATTGAACAAAACTTCTTCTCCACACCATATCACCCACACCAAAAGAAATGACTTTCCGACCTTTATTATAATAAGCGGCATTTCGCTTATACCCCTTTAACAAGTAAGCTTGAACTTTAACAAAAATATCACTAAGTGAATTAAGAGAAACTGCATAAGCATTCCTATTTGAAATTTCTAGTTGAGATAAGTTATCAACAGAACTACTAAAGTGATGTAATGACGCATCAAGAATAAGCTCCCTACCAAACATCAGAAAGTTAGGAGTAAACTCAGTAGCAAGGTTTACACTATTATTTAAAGCTAATTGAACATTGGGCAAAAAACTTGACCAAGTTCTATGATCATCTTTAACAAAACACGATATGCAGGTTTCGACCGTTTTATTATATCTCTCAACAGGGTTATTTTGAGGTGTATACAAAGTATTATAAAATATTTTGGTTATATTAAAACCTTTCAAAAAATCTACAAAATGTTTTGAAGTAAATTGAGTTCCATTGTCACAAACTACTATTTTTGGACAACCAAATTTGAGAAATATTTCTTTTTCAAAATGTTTACAAATTACTCTAGTGGTAGCATTGATCATTGGAAAGAACCAGCAATATTTAGTAAAAACGTCTACAACCGAAAGTATGTATCTATGACCAGAATAAGTTTTAGGTAGAATTCCTATGATATTAACTGAGAGCATAAGCATCAACAGCAGTACAGGTATCGACATCACCCGAATCCTGAAGCGGCGGAAACTGAACTCCCTTGTCCATGACTAACAAACAGCAAGGCGAATAGCAAACGAAAAGCAAAAACTAAATTTCAAAAAGTTAAAAGTTTGAAAATAAATTCTCAAGTTTGAGGTTAAGTATTGAAGTCAATGTGGTATTCCCATGAAAAATTACTAAGTTAATTTTATCGTTTTAAAAGTGCAATAATCACTTACAAGCAGCTTAAATCTAGATAAATTAAATGTACAATATTGTACTTACAATTAGATTAAATTATTTTCTTTAAAAGTTAAACTTAGTTTTTAAAATAACTTTACTGTTGAGAACAACAAAACACGGTCAATGCTATACATTTCTGTTGGTTTTGCTAAGAAAAAAACATGTTATTAAAACAAACAGGTCAATAAACAAAATTATCAATAAGTAAACACCAAATATTGTTTACAAAGATTCACCAAATTAAGTTAAGTACTACTTATGAGTCAAAAATTAAAATAAACACAAAGTTATTGAAGTAACAATGTAGAACAAACTAATGCAAACAATAGACTCATAAGTTATTTAATAATTGTGCAATAATGACAGTATATAGGTACCAGACAAACCTACTTCAAGTCCCTGTTCGCTGAGCGACAATTGTAATAATAAAAAAAAAGGGTGTGTGTGTGCTCCAAATAAAAATAAGTAAAAGTGAAAATTCGGGCGCCTGGAGTACACACAAAACTATGCCAAGGATAGACTTACCTGCGGGAGCTTGAGACTTTTAATCTTCAAGCGGGAAGGCATCAATAAAAATCAATCATGAAAAGTAAGAACGACTTTATTACCCGAAGGCTGCTGGTTTGAAAATTCCTTTCTAATTCTAAAGCTAACAGCTCTAATGTGTAAAATTAAGATGACATCGCTGTTATTCTAAGACCTGTCATTATTGCACTTTTTTAAAATAAATTGAAGTTATGTATCATAAACCATACCAAACTCCGTCGACTAAATTAGGAACCTGATGGATTATCCAAGAGCATCTTGGTGATATTCGCCGAGATTGCCAACGGCGGTCCAAGATATATGCATTTTGGTAGGGGCGTGCGTTCAAAAATTTAAGTAATATGGAAAAAAAACGCCTTGTGGCTGAAAACAAACATGAATAATCGTTAGCGGATAAAAAATGGCGATTCGACGCCGAACTGGTTACGGACAAATACAATTAAACTCACCGTTTCTTCCAAAAATCAAAATGTGGTCATCAGTAGATGAATGAATCCAAGCAAATAATTATAAAATGTAGTTAAAAGATCCTGAAACAATTAAATATCGGAAACTATTAGCGTCTGCTATCAAAATAGCCATGACAACGCGGAACGGACCGAAATCACAAAGAATTCGCTTACCTTAAAAAATAAAGGCTATCCAATTAGGATCATGACAAGGGCAATCGGCTACCACATAATTAGGGACTAGATGCCGCCCATCTCAAGTTATATTTTGAGATTTTATTGGAGCGCTCAAAAATCACTCCATTGATTCCAGGCTGTAGGTCGAAAAGCAAGAAATGTCAAAGTCAATTTGACAGCATCGAAAATAAAAATCAGTGTGACCACTTCACGAATCCAAGTCAACAAAAAATGAATTTTCATAAGGCAACACCAACCAGAGCCTACAAATCAAAGCAAAGAATTCAATAGTATGTAACAGGCTTAAAAGACTCGTTACATTACTTGAGAATATTCGATAGGAATGCAAATATTTATCACCGGAAATCTTGTGGAAAGCCATGGATAATGTGATAAAACAGCCACAAATGTGTATCAACACTGGCGGCAGCCACGGCCGGATTGACGGATATCATCTTTTCAAATTTAAAGGTACAAATAAAGATTTCCATCGCTCAAAATCATTTTATTTTTAGGAAAAAAGTAATTAAAAAAAATCTGTCGATTAATTTTGCGCCACTTTGGATAAATTCTAAACTCAGCCCTATTTTTTTTTATTTCTTCAGAGTTTCCCGAGTCATACGTAAAAGATGAAGAAGACGCATTTCCTCTGAAAGCCATACTGAAAGAAGAATTTCAACTGGAAGACATAGATAGCCTGGACCTGATGACTCTAAGTGCTGCACTCAAGAAGGACAAACATAAAAATAAGAAGAAAGGTAAAATTAAAAGAGAAAAAGGGACAGACAGAAAGAAAAGAGAAAAGAGAGGTGGGTTATTTTATTGTTTAATTAGTTTTTTTGTTTGTCTAGTGGTTGCAAGCGCATCTGCTGTCGGCAGTGTTATTAGGTTTTTCCACCTGGATGCTTTCAGCAGAAGTCTGGTTTTTGCCTGGTTCACTTATTTGGCAGATAATTTCATACAATTTTTTAAATGATTTGGTAAGTAGTGGCCATTCAGACAATGTGAAATAGTCTCTAACTGCGGTACTCAGAGATATTTAATGATTACTTAAGCCGTCGCTTAGTAAAGATTTGACATACTTTTTTATGACAAAACTGTCAAAACCTTTACTAAGTGATTGCCTAAGTAATCATTAAAGCTTTCTGAGTGCGGCAGTGAGAATCATAGTTGCCAGCTGAAAATATTATGTTATAAATATGCAACTTATTAAGATAGATTTCTAATAATATTATTTACTCAAGCTGTAAGATAGTTCTTTTCTATTGTTTCCCCAGTACAACATTTATATTGAATTTCAGACATATCTAAAGTAAAAACAATATACATAACTAGAGAACAATGCATGGAAGAACGAGCGCGAATGGAGCAAGACCAGAAATATCTGGAGCTTGCTTACAAGTGTGAGAACTGCATCAAAGGATTCAGCTTTAAAGACACCTATGATAAGCATATGGAGAAACATAATCAGGTATTTGTGACTCAACTCAGTCCCAGTCAGAGACCCAAGGGCATGGCCAATAAAGACTGTGCCCTTTACTTCTTTATATAATGTTTTGAGCCCGTTATAATGAGTTCTACCGTAAAACGTTATATTTTTAACCCAAAAAGTCGTTTCCCAACAATATTCATTGCGTAGAGTTACTTGATTTGATGTAAATTATGTTTCGGTGACGTTTTCGTGAAGGGGAATCCTTTTTTTTTTTGGCAGGTGGAAATTCCTCAAATAATCCCGCTCTTGGGCTGAGCGAAAGGGAGAGTCAGACTTCTACTGACTAAAAACCACCCATGTTCCTTCTTAGCCCTTCATGTCGAGGCCGCGGTATCTCTTACGAACAACTTGCAGCCCCAACAGGCACATTACTTTGTGTAGTTTCTTTCATGACATATGCCATATACCAACCCGCACTGGGCCCGCGTGGATTATGGCCCATTCCCTCTCATATAGAGGACACCTGTGGCGACAGCGACATCTATGGCAACACATAAAAACTAATGACAAATCCTACATCGCGCTATCAAAGTTATCAGCGACATTAGCTCATATAGTAAATCCCGACTCATTATGTCGGGCAGTTAGCCCACCAGACACAACACCCGTATGGTCGGAGGATCCTCCCTTTTCTATGGTAGATGAGGAACTTTACACCCTGTTCCTCATATCCCACAAACACGTATGTCCCAGCAGTGATGAGCAGTGGGAACGCTTTAGGCTGATTATACCTACTTATGCTTTTTATTGCAGTGCATGGGAAACTACGAGTGCGATATTTGTAAACAGAGAATGCGGACCGAACACAGACTAGTTAACCATATGAGATACCATCTCATGTAAGTAACTATTTTGTTATTATAACTTTACTTGTTGGTTTTATTCGACGTAAGGAGAGGTCAGGGGTTCAATTCTCATGTCAGACAAAGTGTTGTTGCGATTTTCTTCTAGAATAGGGGATCGGACAAAAAAAACTAATTAGTCCGTCAGATAGATTTCCAAAAAACATTGAACACATATTTTTTCTTTTTTCACATAAACAAAAAATGAAGACGATACAGTGCTTCGAAAACTCGTGAACTCCTCGAAAACGTCACATGTCAGTACATTTTATACCTACATATGACGTCACAACCCCCACTCATGATCTTTGACGCGTTTTATCTTCGTCAATTTTGATTAATTTGATAAAACAAAAAACACGTATCCAATATTTTTTGATAATCTAACTGACGGACTAATTAGAATCATGTTTTTTTGACTCAGTCCGATCCCCTATTCTCACAGCCTGTATTCTAATCTACCAAGTGCGACTGCTGTGCGTAAGTTCGATTCGCCGGTCGAGCAAAGTGTTATTGGGTTTTTCCATCTAGAATTTGTTAGTAGAAACCACAGATATATTTGTGCCTGGCTGATGAGTATAGGTTGATGTGTATATGTACCGTACGGTATCGGACGTAAAAAATAGCACCATCCCATATCTTCCCGTGGGTGTCGTAAGAGGCGACTAAGGGACTTACCAGAGAATGGGCAGCAGCGTTCTCTGTGCCTTCGTTACAACCATACTGCGATCGCCAACCCACCTGCCAAGCGTGGCGATTATGGCAAATCCCCCCTTCTGGGGGAGGCCTATGTCCAGCAGTGGACGTCTTGTGGCTGAAATGACGATGAGTATAGGTTCGCTCCCTATTACATGGGACTTAAACAAACTTTTGAAATGTGCGTGTACCAATAGGCATGTGCCTTACCATTCGTAGATTTTAAGCGTGATGTTTTGTGTTGAATTGCGATAAATAAGACGAAATTGCAATAACCCTATTGCAATTATTGCAAAATAATATCTAAAAAAATAATTTCTTGTTTACCACCATTCATGTATTTTTTTTTTTTGGCCTATTGTCTCCCACTGCTGGGCAAAGGCCTCCCCCATTTCTTTCCAGCTCTCCTGGTGTTGTGCATTCTCTGGCAAATCGTCACGCCAACGTTTCTTGGGTCTGTCTCGGTGACGACGACCGTGTCACCGTGTCAGTGTAATAATAATCTATACATATAATAAATCTGTAGAAAAATCTTTTTTGTACATCGAAAATATTTAAAAAAAAAATTGTCAGGGTATTAAAGTATAACCAACAGAACACATTTCCAGCATTTTTGGAATTTTTGTCTGTTTGTCTGTTTGTCTGTTTCGATGACTAAGCATCACGTCAAATTTACGAAACGAATGTAGGTAACTTTTATACATAAATGTTGTGCGTAACTTGGGCTATTACTTAGGCTTTGTTTTATCGTAATCGGTGCTCTCTATCAAAAGATATATGCATTTATAGTTTTCAAGAAGAACTTATCATTATAGTCAAGAATGAGACAAGCAACGACATCTATTGAACGAATATGGTACTTATTAATAAATGCCTTCACAAGATAACTTTAAATAAGTAATGATAGCAAAAAGTACGTAGATATTAGTCTAAATGACGCTGCTTTCTAAATCTACATAGCCTAAACCCTATAGTGTGTTTGATCGCTCTTTTTTAGCAGTTTATCTTCGTCTTCGACAGATGGCGTTATTCATTTGATGTCATTTTCTAAACCGCGGTGTTATTAAATAAACATACACTCACAGGCACAATTAACCGCCCACCTTGTATTTCTTTCAATTTGCAGAAATCGTCAAATTTAGACCACATTTGATGAGAGGTACGTTGAAAGCTACCTTAAAGGTAAAAAAAAAACAATAGTCTTGAAAGAAAAAGTCGTTTATTAAATGATTAATACCAAAAATCGATTTTATGTAAATCTTCGATGAAAAATTAACAAATTAGAATTTAGAAAAAAGTGCTCGAATAAAAAATTAAAAAAAAATTAATAATGGGTGTTGCCGCCTCGGGCTCTAATGACTTCTTGGAGCCGGTTTGGCAATCCATCCATGATATCTTGGATATCAGATTGGGGGATATTGTGCCACTCCTCTACCGCAGCCGTCTTGAGCTCTCCTAGGGTCGTAGGGGCTGGTACCCTTGCTCGGACACGTCTTTTGAGGTTGTCCCAAATGTGCTCAATTGGGTTAAGATCAGGACTGCGTGCCGGCCATGGTAAAACTTGGATCCCGACCTCATTAAGGTACTCAGTGACGGATCTTGCGGTATGGCAACGTGCATTGTCATGCATTAATCTGAAGTTGGCACCAATGAATGGTGCGAAAGGCATGACATGCTCTTGAATAACTTCCTCCACGTACCTTTGAGCGTTCACACTACCCCTATCGAACACAACAAGATCGGTACGAGCCTCATAAGAGATACCTCCCCAAACCATTATGGACCCTCCCTGGTAACCCACTGTTTCGGTTATAGCGCATGACGCAAACCTTTCATTTTGGCGCCTGTAGACACGCTGACGTCCATCTGGACCTTTTAAGGCTATTCTGCTCTCATCTGAGAACAGTACGTCCTTCCATTCCTCCATAGTCCAGTCAGCAAATTCTCGCGCATAAGCAAGTCTAGCTCTACGGTGTTGTGGGAGCAGTTGTGGGGCGCGAGCTGGACGAAAAGCCCGCAGATTTCTTTCTGCCAGTCTTCTTCTAATCGTACGTTCACTCACACTGGCATTTCTCACTTCAAAAAGACACGTACGGGCTTCAGTAGCGGTGCAAAAGCGATTTCTCAACACGTTGCTGACAACGAAGCGGTCATCTCGAGTTGAAGTGCATCGATGTCGGCCTTGACCTGGCCTGCGGGTGTATGAGCCTGTCTCCCGAAACCGTCTGATGGCATCCCGTACTGTAGTACGAGGTACACCGAGTGTACGAGCGATGCGACGTTGGCTGTACCCAGCGTCAGCTAAAGCCACTGCCCTAGCTGCACCAGTTGCATCGAGAGGCATTTTTTACAGTCACAAACAATAAGCAAACACTAGAAACTCAAATTCGCACACTATGGCAGACAATAACAGGAAATGTAAACACGGTAACGTGACGGCAACAATGTCAAACAACGACTAAATTCTAAAAACCCGTCGTTGACACAAATTTAGGAAACGAAATAAGGGTATAAGTGTTTAATTTATTGCTAAAGTACCCACTTGACAAAAAATAAAACAGTAGATAAGCTATAGTTAACTTAAACAAACAGGGTGACGAATGATATGGGTGGGCGGTTAATTGTGCCTGTGAGTGTATGTTTCGTGAATAGTCAACAAATAAAGATTTATCAATTACACAGTATAAAAATACTATTTTTTTAAACTAAATTAAAATTAGATAAAACCCACGACATATTTTTTTGTACAGTGTGGGAATCGAACCTGCGACACGCAGTGCTACTGTTAATCGTCCAGCCACTGCGCCTAACATGTCTTTATATAGATGTGGTGTGTTGTTAGCCCGCGTTGTCGAGGCCGCGGTATTTCTTTCGAACAACCCGCAGCCCCGACGGGCGTCGGTCTTTGGGAGCCCCTTCAATGTTGCTGATATCCCTTTGAGACGCGCGTGGAACACGAATGCGCCTCCATCGTCATAGGACGGACGAACGATTAACTATAGCCCGTTACTCACCGTTCACAGGCCCGCGCCTACGGTGGCCGGAAGCCATCACGTGGCCCCCGATGCCCGGAGCGTCTCCCGCGGCGGCTGGGAAGAGGGGTTTTGTCCCTCTTACGTTCACCTCTTTCGCTAGCATTACTGCTTCGCAGGAGATTTGATGTCCCAGATTCGGTACAGGTACCTCTCGAAACAGCCTCTAATCCCCCCTTTTTTTGTGGTTCGTAAATTATCAAATGACTCATCCCGCTCTGGGCGGAACGGAAGAAAGTGTCAGACTTCTACTGACTAAAAACCACCCACGTTTCTTCTTAGCCCTTTGTGTTTCGGGGCCGTGGTATCTCTTGCGGACAACCGTCAGCCCCGGCAGACGACGGCAACAACAATTAAGGGGCCCTAAAGGACCCCTTAATTGTTGCTGACATATCTTTGAGGCGTGCGTGGAACACGAACGCGCCAACGACAGTGCCTGTCGACTATAATGTACCTGTTTCAAATTTATTCAAGATCCGTTCGGCCGTTCTGACGTGGTTGATTAACAAACACCCATCCATCTAAACTTTAGTATTAGACATGTACTTTGCATTACCCTCTTCTTATTTTCTACAGTTAACGCAGGGCAATGATTTAATGTACTTTTATCTAAGCGACGCATTTTAGTTTCCGACAAGCACGCGAACGAAGTCGCGGGCACAGCTAGTCTTAAATATAAATATGCTGTTTAACTTTTCCTTTCAGCCGGTACAAATGCACAGAATGTGGCCTAACTAGAAAATGTAGAATGACGATACAGGACCACTACAACTCATTTCATAGTTTTGGCTTTGAAGTATGCTCGTTTTGCGACAAGACTTTCAAGTGAGTATATTTTAACAAAATAAGGCCTATAATGACTTACATTGTACCTTTAATAGTTACACCTGTATTACTATTAAAAAATAAAAACAATTTAAGTCCGGGCACTTCCTTATTGTAAACTAGCGGACGTCACGCGGTTTCACCCGCGTAGTTCGCGTTCCCGTGAAATAGTATTCTCCTAATTTATTTATATTTGTACTCTACCACAGTGCTGTCCTATTTGACCCTAAGGTTGACTGGTAGAGAATGCCTTGTGGCATTAAGTCCGCCTATGTACCACGTTTGTGTATGAAGTTTAAATAAATAAATAAATAAATAAATACAGGGATAAAAAGTAGCCTATGTCACCCGCGGATAGTGTAGCTTCCCAACGGTGAAAGAATTTTTGAAATCGGTCCAGTAGTTTCGGAGCCTATTCGTTACAAACAAAACATATACAGGCTGGAAGGACGTTGACGGTTGCCTGTACGTATTGCCTCATTTAGGGATACATTTTTCATTGATAATTTAAAAATAAATCACTGTTTCCTTTCCTTTTTACCGATGAATATTCTTTATGTTCTGAATACCTACGTGGTATTGACTCCCAGTAGGCACACGAGAAATTTTTAAATGAAAACTATTATTTTATCCGAAAATAATTATTTAAAATCCACCTTCAGTTTGAAATTATCTAGATCTTAATTTTAAATATTGGCTGGTCATTGAAAACTTATCCTATATTTATTATGTTTTCCGTCCGCAGACACCAGACATCTCTCCGCAAGCACATACACTACACTCACAGACACAAGGACCGCGCACAATGCGCGTACTGCCACAAGACATACGCCGACAAATTCGTACTACGCAATCACATGCTCTCGTAAGTACTTTTTCACATAATAATTACCACTTGGCTGTTTACCCCGAAGTGTTGTTTAAAGGTTACCAATTATCATCATAATGTTCCCACTGCAGGGACTCAGGCCTTCTCTCTAGGAGAGGGATGGGCTATAATCCACCACGCGGGCCCAGTGCGGGTTGGTAGATGTCACATGTCTTCGATTTTTTTTTGTTCTAAGACATGCCGATTTCCTCACGATGTTTTCCTTCACCGTTTTGAGAGCGGAGGTGATGAAATAAATTAAACAAAGTAAGACTTACTGTTCGTAAGTCGGGGCCGCCACCACTGGGCCACCACTGCTCACCGTGTGTGTGTGTCTACAATGTATATATGTATGTCATCATCTGCCTAGCCTTTTCCCAACTATGTTGGGGTCGGCTTCCAGTCTTACCGGATGTAGCTGAATACCAGTATTTTACATGCAGCGACTGCCTATCTGACCTCCACAACCCAGTTAACACTAGGTAATACGATACTCTTTGGTAAGACTGGATGTCAGAATCTCAGGTCACGACTGCCAAAGATCTATATATGGCAGCCGGGACCAACAGCTTAACGTGCTTTCCGAGGCACGGAGGAAACTCGGTAAGTGGGGTGGTTACCCATCCACAGACCGACCTAGGCAAGCACAGCTTTACCTAAAGATCGACCCAAGTGGCAGTTCTTATTAAGCCACGAGCTCCTCGAGGTGTGTCTACAATGTATATGTATGTAATCTATCAGTTATAGAATCAATGCCTGTTTGTCGCAGTCATCGTGTAATCTGTAAACTTTCTTTTTGTGTTCCATTTTTTATTTAACCCTTCGAGGATGTGGAGGGGTCATTCTGACCCTGTCAATTTTTAATCGTGTGTAGTTTTTTATTCTGCGATCGAAGAGTTTTGAACGTCACAATAGCTATTGCTAAGGGACAGGCGCGCGCGCCCCGCACCCCTGTTCAGTTGGCCGCCGCCTGCGACGGGAGCAACACGTGCATGCTGTCAAATAGGGTAAATATGACCCCGCGACAACCGCGATGTAACATTTTTATGTAAGGTTTCAATTATATTTTTTACTTAATATTATTATAATTTTAGGTTTTTTCGTACACAATGAATAGCCAGGAGCTTGAGGATGAACGCATACGTCTTGTTTTAATGCAGTCTGACAGTAAAGATGACTTGTTATCCATTCTGCCAGGGTTGTGCTGCAATCACAGACAATAATGATTTGTAATTCATAATTTGATGTGACTTTAAGTGCAACTAATTGACCTCTACGTATGTACCAAATTAAAAGTTAATCGTCTAAGAAGTTAGTTATTTTTTGTTGTTTTTAGTGTAAGTTAAGAAAGTTTATGCAAAAGTTGATTATTTTGTAGTACTTTGTTAAAAGTGATTTAATTATATTATTTTGTACTCTTATCTGCGTTTTATTTCGATAAAACCGTAAAAATAACATGTAATATAAATAATATTGTTTAATATTTGGTACATTAATATAAATTTAGGTATTTTAAACCCAATTATATACAGGGTCAATAAGACCCTACACAACCTCCACGTTACTATTTTCACCACATCCTCGCCGGGTTAAACTTAAACTTTTGTTTTTTTCTTTTTTGTACCTATTTTTTATACTTGTTGTGCGTTGTATGTTTACTGGTTTTTTGTTGTATCTCATGTTTCTGCGAGAAATAAATATTTTTTTTTTCTTTCTAAATTAGATCCTCCTCATTCCATTTTTCGTGGTTGAATAATAAAAGCCACTCGGAACAATGTTTAGGTTGATACCCTGGCTACCGAACAAGGCAAGCGCGGCTTTACCTGAAGATTACGAGTTACAAGGGTTCCCGCCGGGGCTGCGGGTTGTTCGAAAGAGATACCACGGCCTCGGCGCAAGGGCCAAGGAGGAACATGGGTGGTTTTTAGTCGAGTAGAAGTCTGACACTCCCTTCCGCTCTGCCCAAGAGCGGGTTATTAGATGATTTTACACCCCAAAAAAGGGGGTATCCGTATTACCCAGTACCAACTGGGTTGCGTTGGTCAGATAGGCAGTCTCTCCATGTAAAGTACAGTTTGCTCGGGTCGGACAGTGTTCTTGGGGTTTTCTATCAGAAGTTATTCAGTAGCAGCCACGGAGGCTGAATGTGTGCTCGATTGATTCTTTATAAAAAAAACGTTGCCTCGCACAAGGAATTTCTCCTGTATCGTGGGCGCGTTTATAAACATATAAAGTCACATACACAAATACCCAGACCCGAAACAACTATCTGCAGGCCATACAAATATTAGTTCCGTGTGGGGATCGAACCCGCGACACGCAGCGCAGTGCAGTTCAATCGCCTAGCCACTGCGCCAACCATGCCAATAGGCTCGCCCTCTATTACATGGGACTGTAACATAACTTACAAAATGTCGATGTACTAATTACTAAGCCTCTGCTTTACCCTATGAGGATTATAGACGTGATGTTATGCTAGCAATAGAGAAACTATTTTTTAAATTGTTCACAGAAAACATTCCGAAGAAGTATCAGCGGGTCCTATCACCAAGAAGTATGTCTGCCAGGAGTGCGGAATGGCGTTTAAGGCACCTTCTCAATTGAGGAAACATAGCATCAAGCATTCGGACAGCCGGGATTACTACTGTGTGGAGTGTGATAAGTATGATATCAGCATACCTCTTTTTTTTTGAGTTCCTGGGTTTGATGGGCACAGTTTCTTTTTAAGTACATTCACAGTACGTACACAGTTGATGGCAATGGGCTGGCTTAACCTTTCGTATGCCGTGTAATTAGACACAATTAAAAAGCCATTGTGTCTCGCGTAGATCTACGAAAGGTTAAAGACAACTGGTAAAATATCGGTTTTTCTTGTTAGCTACTAGGTAGTATGCTCATTTCTAGCACGCTTTCAGAGTGTTTACATTTGCTTTAAAGCACAGACCTCAAAAGCATACTTTTTACGAGCATACTTCATTTTAGCACGTCTGAATGACATTATCTTAAGCCGCGTCCCCACAAGAGCCATGTGGCTGTGCCTCGTGAATGTGGACGTGAGTGAGGCCTGAGCCGCGAGGAGGAATGGGACGCCGTCGCCTCCTTCTGCGAAGCAGTGATGCTAGCGAAGGATGTGGCGGAACGTGAGAGGGAGAGAACCTCTCGTCCCAGCCGCCGCGGGAGGCGCTCCGGGCGTCGGGGGCCACGTGATGGCTTCCGGCCACCGTAGACGCGGGCCTGTGGACGGTGAGTGATGGGTAAGCTCGCCGTCCGTCCGTCTTATGACGACGACAGGCCGTGTCGACGGCGCGTTCGTGTTCCACGCGCGCCTCAAAGAGATGTCAGCAACATGTAAGGGGCCCGCAAGGGCCGACGCCTGTCGAGGCTGCGGGTTGTTCGCAAGGGATACCGCGGCCTCGACATGAAGGGCGAAGAAGGAACATGGGTGGTTTTTAGTCAGTAGAAGTCTGACACTCCCTTTCGCTCTGCCCAAGAGCGGGAGGGGTTACTTGATGATTTCCCACCACCCAAAAAAAAAAAAAAAGGCCTGAGCCGCGCGGTCTAAAGCATCTTCGCTTAGGCCGCGCGGCTCCGTGAGGCCGAGCCGCGAGTCTAACCGCCGCGTAGCCGCGTTTCGGGTGACGTAAGTGGGGACGCGGCTTTACAGTTTTTTATTGGATACACTGACAGTAAACAACAAACAGGTGGCAGCACGATTAAAATTATATCAAATAGAAAAACCAAAGAATATCAAAAAAGAGGTTTTATGCATCGTGGTAGTTGGCACGAAAAATAGACCGGCTTGCGATTAGGTAGCATGTTTTCATGTTACTACGTAGCATGTGTATTCCAGCCTTTAGGCCAGGATAATTAGTTTGCAGACTTTTGCTAAAAATGTTCGTTTAATTTCAGGACTTTCAAATCGGATGCCACATTAAAAAATCACTTGAAGACTGCAGCTACCCACGTCACTTATTTAGAATTACCGTAAGTCTTTTTTTACCATTGAATCGTAAATAAATTGTTTTAAAACTGGATAATGGACTAAAAATAGGTATTTATTTTTTACTTTTGAGTAACTCCGTACGTACGGCGACACTTTATGTTATATATATATAGGGTGTAAAAGTACCATTAACGCAAATGAAGGGCATTTGTTCTCCCCACCACTTCGATATTTTTTTTGTTCTAGACCATACCTGGGAACCTCCTAGTTACGGAGATATTGGGGGTCAAAGTTCCAAATTTTTCACAGGTGTTTTTGTAAATACTAGTATTTCAGGTTTTAACTTTACTTAAATTATCTCCATGACCCGTTTACTATTCAAGGCATCCACTAGCACAATGTTTTAAGAGTGCTACTTTGAGTTTTACCGTAAAATGTGATTTTTGACCCCAAAAAAAAAAGTCATTTCCCAGCAAACATTTTTGCGTAGGGGTACTTAGTTTGATGTACAGAATGCTTGGTTGTCGGATGCGTGAAGGGTTTGTTTATACACTCACGCCCTTTTCCCATGGGTGTAGGCAGAAACCACAGAACGCCACCTGCTACGATCCTTACGTACTCCTTTTGCTTCGTCCACTTTCATACATTTGGTCCACACACGCACGCCGGTTACGAGTACTATGCAACTGTCCTTTCTGAAGAACCTCTCCAATAAGGTCAGTGTACGTCTAAGCTATACTTTACCAGTATAACTTGACCTGGCTTTTCGGTTACCCGTATAATAAGAGATCCACATAAACTGGTTTTGTATTGATCGATTAGTCGTCGTGCGGACCTCGGATGTTACTTTATCTTATTTATAATAGGGAAAATATATGTTTCTAATTAGTCTGTCTGTTAGATTATCTAAAAATATTGGATACGTATTTTTTGTTTTATCAAATCAATAAAAATTGACGAAGATAAAACGCGTCAAAGATTTGAGTGGGGCTCGTGACGTCACTCACCGGTAAAAAATGTCATACTAATGTCTTAGAATATGAAGTCACACGAGTTTTCAAAGCACTGTATCGTCTTCATTGTTTGTTTACGTGAAAAAAGAAAAAATACGTATCCAATATTTTTTGGAAATCTATCTGACTGATTAATTCGATTTTTTTAGTTAACTACCCTAAAGGTTCCTTACATCAAAAGGAAAAACTCGTGTGTCTGTTTGACTGTCCGACCATTCCCCCCTTATCTCCGAAACTACTGAGCCTAAAATTTTGAAAAAAATACAGAAATTAGTTCAACACTTATAGATTACAGGAAAACCTAGAAGAAGTGTATAGTGGTAAAATAACATAAAAAATCTCTCAATATCTACTACAATGATACGGAACCCTTCATGTGCAAGTCCAAGTTTTTATTTAACTTCCTATTTCTTGATATTGACTGCCTCGTTGGTCTAGTGGTCGCAAGCGCGACTGCTGAGCATGAGGTCCTAGGTTCGATTCCCCGGTCGGGCAAAGTGTTATTGGCTTATTCCATCAGGAATTTATTAGTGGCTGTTGCCGTTGCCATGGAGTCTGGATTTGTGTCCAGTTGATGGCAATAGGCTCGCCCTCTATTACATGAGACTTAAACATAACTGGCGAAATGTGGGTGTACTATTAGGTACACCTCTGCTAACCCTTCGGGGGTTATAGGCGTGATGTTATGTTATGTTTCGTGATATTCTTCGTGTAAAGAGCCTTCGTCATCTAAATGGAATAATAATTTTCTTTCAGACAGCCCTGCCTACATTGTGACAAACGTTTCGCGATACGTCGAGATCTAGAGAGACATACCAATAGAGTGCACCTCAACGTCAAACCCTTTCATTGTGATAGATGTGATAAGGTAAATATTTTGGCTTTTTTTTTTTTTTTTTTTGGTTTATTTTTTTTATTTTTTTAATTTTAATTTTTTTTGTTTATTTTTTTTTTTGCCTAAATGGGGGCTCCAAACACATTAACATGTAACGTAATACCTAATTTGCACCATAAACTATTTTGTATTTGTATTTCATTAAAACTGGTTTGTTAACTTAGGTCCTGGGTTCGATTCCCGGGTCGGGCAAACTGTTCTCTCAATCTAGGTAATGAGTTAACCACTAAAAAAGCAAGGGATTTAGAAATTATTAAACAAAAATTGCATTCCACCTTGGATATTATAAGTATGTTATGAACTTAAAAAACGTAAGATTCACGAGCGAGCTCCTCGCAAAGTGTTTACATTATTCAAAATCGTTCTGCTATTATTTTCTGATTAATTTCGTTGTGGGATACAAGACAGTTAAATTGTTTCTCTGGGAATTCATCGAGCTTCATTATCTCGGCGCTGCACTGGTGGTCGCCACTGTGGATTTTGGGTCACAGGAGTCGCAGTGGTTTGGAAACAGTGTGGCGGGCTTGTGCCAAAAAAAAAATCGTTAAAATGTTATTCGTTCGAGGGATGGCTTCAAATCAATGTTAATTTGTCAAAGAACTATCATGATATTAATTTAAATTTCTCCTACAGACTTACGTGAACAGTTGGTCTTTGAAGGAGCATCAGCGGCTGACCCACGAAGGACATAAGAGACCGCTACAGTATCCTTGCCCTATGTGCGATAAGGTTTTTGATGTAAGTATGTCCGCATTCGCTTACTCTATGGAAAAGATAATAATTTGTGAAAGGACTACTTTTATATTTTACTAGCTGATGTCCGCGGCTTCGCCCTCTCCAAATTATATACTAAAACCTTCCTCGAGAACCACTCTATCCATTACTGAAAACAGTATGACAATCAGAGCGGTAGTTTTTGAGTTTATCGCGAACAGACAGACAAACGCGGCGGAGAACTTTTTATAATATGTAGTGAAGTGATTATTTCGCAAAACAACTTTCTTGCGTTGTATCCCTTTATTAATTTTATTGCAAATTCTTTACATTTCCTAAAAAAACAATAAAAAAATATATTGAAAATTGTAGCCCATCGGTATGGGTCCAAACTACCGAACAGGAGGTTTCAATTCTTTGGAGTCCTTCCTCCAGAGAATGGAACCTCCTAATAATACGAACCGATTTATTACCGATAGATAGATAGATAGATAGCTAGAATACTCTTTATTATGTACACCATAAAAATTACAAAAAAACAATAGTAAAACATTTTACAAGGGGTTACACAATGGGCGGTCTTATCGCTTAGAGCGATATTTTTTTCCTATATCTTATAGTTGAAACTTTGACCCACAATGTCTCCGTAACTAGACAACAAGAGTGCCTTTTCAGCTTCGTTAAGGTCACACTTATTAGATCATTAACACTGAAAAACCACACACTACACATTTTATGAACATAATTATAATAATGATGCAGTCTGCCAAGAGCTTCGTTTTACACATTTTTTTTTGTTACAGCGCAACCAAATCCTAAAAAGCCATATCCGCACCCACACGGGCGAGCGTCCCTACCAGTGCGACAAGTGTCCGGCGTCGTTCAGCCAATCCAGCATACTTCGTACTCACGATAGACTCATACACCTTAAACTAACCAGGGATGGACGGCCTAAGGTCAAATAGTACTCGCTTTGACCAAAGAAGGAGGGCGTAAGGTCAAATAGTACTTGCTTTGACCAAAGAATGAGGGCGTAAGGTAAAATAGTACTTGCTTTTACCAAAGAAGGTGAAATACCGAAAAACGGGGTGAATAGAAGCCCGTCGGGGCTGCGGGTTGTTCGAAAGAGATACCGCGGCCTCGATACAAAGGGCTAAGAAGGAAAATGGGTGGTTTTTAGTCAGCAGAAGTCTGACACTCCCTTCTGCTCCGCCTAGAGCGAGAGGAGTCATTTGATCATTGCCCATCGTTAAAATAAAAAATAAAAGGGATGAATAGAAACAACATTTCAAGAAGGGGAACGTTAAAACATTGAATTAAATTGGTATGTTGCCAAAAAAGAGGAGCTCGTGGCTTAATAAGAACTGCCACTCGGATCGATCTTTAGGTAAAGCTGTCGTTGCCTAGGTCGGTCTGTGGATGGGTGACCGCCCGACATACCGAGTTTCCTCCGTGCCTCGGAAAGGACGTTAAGCTGTTGGTCCCGGCTGCCATATATAAATCTTTGGCAGTTGTTACAAGTAGTCAGTGACCTGAAATTCTGAAATCCAGTCTTACCAAAGAGTATCGTATAACCTAGTATTAACTGGGTTGTGGAGGTCAGATAGGCAGTCGCTCCATGTAAAATACTGGTATTCAGCTGCATCCGATTAGACTGGAAGCCGACCCTAACATAGTTGGGAAAAGGCTAGGCAGATGATGGTATGTTGCCAAAAACGTATTTATATTATAAAGTTAAATTAAGCAATAAAAAAGACTTCTTGTTGGTAATTAAATTAATTAAATGTTAAAATCCCTTTCAAAACTTTTGTCTCTATTCATCGCTGCGTTTCTATCCGCCCCGTTTTACTGTAGTTTTACTCTTGAGTACTCTGATCAAAAACAGTCTGCATATTTCTGAATAGACCTTACACTGACTAACTAAGGACAAGAAGAGTAATCAGAGACGAAAGGCTTAACTTGAAAAAGATTTTTCACTAATGGGACTGAAACGTGGACACTCACGGTACTGTTCGTCCATAAATTCAAGGTCGCTCAGCGAGCTATGGAGCGGGCTATGCTTGGAGTCTCTTTGAGGAGTCGCATCCGGAACGAGGTTATATGACGGAGAACCAGACTTGTCGATATAGCTCACAGAATAAGTAAGCAGTGGGCGGGCCATATTAACCGCAGAACTGATGACCGTTGGGGTAGACGTGTTCTTGAGTGAAGACCGCGACCCGGCAAGCGTGAGGTGTGACGCCCTCAGGCTCGGTGGAGCGATGATCTTCGCAGGGTTGGTAGCAACTGGATGAGAGCTGCCGAGACTCAAGTTGAGTACAGTGCGATTAAAGATGCCTTGTCCGCAGTGAATTGCTGTAGGCTGATGATGAGATCTTTCACTGACCTGATACGGATCATTTGAGGTCGAACAGATCGTAGAATGATCAGAAACGGAAGATAAAACTCGAATAGGCATAACACTGACCAGAGACAGATGATCTTAAAAAAAAAAAAAAATTAAGGTCAAATCGACCTCCCGTCGGGGCTGCGGGTTGTTCGAAAGAGATACCGCGGCCTCGGCGCAAGGGCTAAGAAGGAACATGGGTGGTTTTTAGTCAGTAGAAGTCTGACACTCCCTTTCGCTCTGCCCAAGAGCGGGAGGGGTTATTTGATGATTATACACCAGCCAAAAAAAAAGGTCAAATAGACCTGACAGTGTCCAGCAGGACTATTGCGTATCTTCTTAAATGTCAGTGGCTATCATAGTGTCCATCGATTAACTGTCAAATGGTTCCATTTTGTACCAAACCATAACCATTTGACAGTTAATCGATGGACACTATGATAGCCACTGACATTTAAAAAGATTCGCAATAGCCCTGCAGATACAGTTGACCTTAAGTTAAATATACTTTAGCAATAGACGATGTCAATTTAAAAGCAATCGCACAATTTATTAAAATGTATACAATTAAAGTATTATTCGTAGATAGTCAATATTATTTAGGTTAAATTATTTAATGGATCCTAAAGGGTCCGGTTGTGAAATATTGTAATAAATAGTTTGTAATGTTTGCTGTGTTTTATTTTCTAATATTAATATACTCGTGGACCGATGACCTGGTGAAGGTTGCGGGGACCCGCTGAATGCGAGACGCACGGAAATGTGGCGACACCTGGGGGAGGCCTATGTCCAGCAGTGGACGTCTTTTGGCAGAAATGATGAATATACTCGTAGATGCGAGGAATGATAATGATGCTGTGACGTCTGATAGGGAAGAATAGAAGATGAAAACGTGTTGCGCCGACCCCAATTAGAATGGGACAAGGGCAGAAAGATGATGATGATGAATATAGAAACTAGAAGCTCGTGGCTAAATAATAACACCCGCTCGGTTGATCTCAGGTTAAGCCGCGCTTGCCTAGGTGGGTGACCACCCATTACATACAGAGTTTCGTTTAGTAAGTTAACTCATTCAAAATCAAAACTCATTTATTCAAACTAGGCTGATAATCAGCACTTTTCGAACGTCGAAATTTACTTTTAACTTTACTTATTTACAAGGGACAGTCCCCCAAAACGCCCACCCTTCGACACTTCCTAGTGTTTTTGCTGGAAAGAAGAAGTGGCGGAACAAACTCCCCAGCAACACATCTGTCTGTTTGGTTAGAAGAATCAGACTCGATACAATAGAAAGGTGTAAGTTAATATTACATTAAGTCCGCCTCTGTACGATTTTTGTGCATAAAGTTTTAATAAATAAATAAATAATATTACGATTGACTACAGACAAATCAATAATAAAAATGTAAATAATAATAAAAAAAATACATTGGACAGTTTCTCCCCCTGTCTGCCTTTTTAATTCAGGGGAAAGCCCCCACTACCCAAAATTCCTGGCTTTAAAGCAATACTTTGTTTTAAGTACTACAGCTATCAAAACGGTGAAGGTTCGGAGAAGAAATGTGACAACAAGCAACCCGCATAACCTGTGCTGGCTGTCACGTTTCTTCTCCAAGTAGTGGTTAGGTTCTCACAAAGACACCTGCATCCCAGTGTTGGAATCTTCTTCTATGAGTAAAAATCCAACTCATACTATTGTTAATGTTGTATGCCTAACGGAAGCGATCAGGCAGCGAATCAAAGTTGTCGACATAGCGCAAAGAATAAGGTTTGTAAGCTCATCCTCATAACGCTCTTGCCTTTATTCCCAATTTATCTTGGGTCGGCGTAGTATGTCTTCTTCCATACTTCTCTATTACTCTTCATCTCATCAGACACCTCCCAAGTTGACGGTCTGTCGATTCATTCATAGGGTGGCCTGTGGCTGGTAGCGGCTAGATGAGAGTGGCTGAGCATCTAGTTGAATTGAGTCCATTTGGACGTCATTGAAGGCCCGTGTCCATCAATCCGACGTGCTTTACTTAGAAGCTGGTGGTTAAAACAACAGCTTTTTTTTTTTTTTACTTAAAAAGTGGGTAAATTAGGTTCCAGCTATGGCAAAGACCGAGCAGAGATCAAGCGTAGGACCAATGGCTTTACTAAAGCCAAAGTTGTGGTTGTGCCAAAATAGCTTGTAAATAAATAAATGCTAGGTTTTGTTGTTATGTTTACGCGCTTTGCGAAGCGCGCAAGTACCGCACTGCTTTCTTTCAACCTCCAGTCTGGCAACAATCATTTAGAGGTATTACTATAGATAATTCACAAAGAGAACTCACTTGGCTCGACTCACGGGGCCTGAGATCCTCGTACATGAAAGTACTAAGTTAAGACATCACCTCTCATGCAAGAGGTAGTGAGTTAAAATTCTCTAAGTTTATCTTGGTCGACACTGACATTGAAGGTCAAGGAAAACCTGGACTAAAACATTAACTTACGCCCTTTACCATGAGAGTCTTTCTTTCTTTACTTTGTGATTAGTGACGTCATGTTTATTTTCACCGAAGCAAGCGTAATTACACAAACGCACATAAGTCCGAAAAATCAGAGGTGCGTGTCTTAGTTTCGAATTCGAGACCTATGACATGGCATTCTGGCGATCACACCACTAGGCTATCACTGCTTCTTCTAACCAGGATGGTTGGCAGAACCAAAAGACAGTTCATAATAGCACATGGCAGGAGAGGGATGGCCTATAATTAGGGTTGCCAACTCTCGAAAGGGCCAACCCGGGAGAATTAATTGAATTTTTCGTAATTTTTGCGAACTAAGTTTTTTTTTTTTTATATTGTATTTATTTTACATAAGGCGTTTTTTGTTTTGTGCTCACATCAAAATTCATTTTTATTATAAATCTATACGTGAGGACTTGTAATTGGCTTTCTGGTGACTATGGTTTCTTCTTTTTGTTTGTTTTTATTAGCTGTAAGTCTTCCAAGTACTAAATAAATAAATAAATTTGTATGTTTAAGAAATTTAGGGGGGGGGGGGGAGGTTAGACTGAAAGAAAATCATTAATAATTTTTAAATTTATATATATTAGTTTTCAAGCAGCATCTAATATTTGTCGGTTTTTCCCCACAAAATCATAAAAGTTTTTACATGAAAAATCGAAGTTTGTTTATTTTTCAATTTATTCAGGACAGGGATTTCTGTCTTTCTATTTCGTAAAGATGTCAACCCAGCGTAAATCCACTCGATTTTCTTCAACGAGATTTGGTTGCATGCATCTCACGCAAAAGTCCAACCTCATTGTACAATTTGTCATTATCTAAGTCAATATTTAATCATTTCTGGAGTCTAGTCCATGTGATTGGTTCTTTTAAAGATAAAATTTTCATTGCTTGATATTCCAAATCTATGTATGTTGCAATTATTTTTTAGAAAAACCGGAGAAATTATTGCTCTCCGGGAGGTCGGGAGGTTAACCATTATTACCGGAGTCTCCCGGGCAATCCGGGAGGATTGGGAACCCGAGCTATAATCCACCACGCGGACCCAGTGCGGGTTGGTTGATGTCACATGTCTTCGAATGTTTTGGTTCTAAGACATGCCGGTTTCCTCTCGATGTTTTCCTTCACCGTTTTGAGAACTACGGTGATGAAGTAAATTACACAAAGCAATGCTCCTACCTGGATTCGAGCCCACGACTTACTTTCGTAAGTCGGGGCCGCCATCACTGGGGAACCGCTGCTCTGATTAAAGTAATTTGTCATTAGGTACCTAAACCAAAAACACACGCTACGTACACTGACCTCATTGGTGAAGGTCTTCAGTAAAGACAGGTGAGTAGTAGGTACTCGCAACCGGCACGCGTGTATGACCAGATGTATGAATGTGGACGAGGCAAAAGGAATATGTAAAAATCGTAGCAGGTGGCGTTCTGTGGTTTCTGCCTCCATGGGAAAAGGGCGTGATTTTTTGTATGTGTATGTAAATTATAAAAGGGCCGGTGTGATGTATATCTAAAAAAAGTCTCAGGCTACTAGCACAGGGTCCCTTCGCCCTAAATACCAGTAGGAACTAGGGGGCGGAAGCTCTGGCTGGCACCGCGACTAACTACTTCCTATAGCGCGACAGGCGTTATGTTGCTACGTAGATATGTATTAGGATATGCCGGTGTGCAGGAGATTGTGGCGTGGCGATCTGTCGCGGGATATTTTGGATGAGAAAAGTTTTGAAGATAAATATTAAAGCTATGACTCAAAATATCCGCCAATTTGTGTTGTGTCTGTGTCTGACTGCCTCGTTGGTCTAGTAGACGCAAAAGCGACTGCTGAGGATGATCGAGGTCCTGAGTTCGATTCCCGGGTTCGGCAAAGTGTTTTTTTTTTATCTACTAATGGGTACACCTTTGCCTAACCCTACGAGAATTACAGGTGTGATGTAATGTCCTACGCAGGTCCTGGAAATGCTTGAGTTTTCTTAATAAAAACGATTACTACATATCGAAGTTTTCAGTCATCATCATCAGCCTATGTGTTCCCACTGTTGGGACACAGGCCTCCTCTCTTTGAGAGGGAATGGGCATAATCTAACACGCGGGCCGAGTGCGGATTGGTAAATGTCAAAAGTCTTCGAATGTTCAAAGTTTTCACTAATTCCTTCAATCCATGACCATTATGAGCCGGTTAATGAACTTAACTTTAAATCAGGTTAAGCAAGTAGAAATGTACTCTGGCGCGCGGTGCACCACTATTTAGCATATACCAATCAAGGTGATGGCTAATAGGCAAAAATAGACTAAAAATGCTAATTGGGACCTAGATATTCTTGTTTATTGGATAAATTAGGTTCTCCTAAATATGGTTGTGCTAAAAATATATACCTACATAAATCATTACTATAGTAAGATCGTACCTATAATAGAGAGCCGAATTTCTGTCTAGATATAAAACTTAAATTTTCATTTACTGATGAAGTCATCATTGATCACCTGTTCTTATCCCAGTTAATTTTGTGGGATCAGCTCAGCATGTCTTCTGCCGTCCCTCCGTACTTATCCGTACTTACACAGACTGTGTGAAGAGATAACTCTTAGTTGTCTTTCACACAGTCTGTGGAGGTCAGATACAGCCTGCTAATTCTCTAAACTACACCTTTTTTTTTTGGCGGGTGGAAAATCATCAAACAACCCTTCCTGCTCTTGGGCAGAGGGAAATGGAGTCTCAGTATTCTACTGACTAAAAACCACCCCTGTTCCTTCTTAGCCCTTCATGTCGAGGCCACCTAGTATTATGATTTCCAGATGGAAAAATAGATACTGGTATTCAGATGCGTCTGGTTACACTGGAAGCTGACCCCAAAGTTGGGCAAAGACCAGGCAGGTGATAAGTAGGTAAATGGACCATATACTTACCAAAAAAAACCAAGAAGCCATGGTTAGTCTACATTGGTCAATGTATGGATCGAAAAACCACGCAATATCTAACTCCAAAACAAATACGCTAAAATACTCGTATCCTCGGATATATCTCCATACGTTCGGCCGTGTATGCCGGAGCCGGATGTCGTCACATCCGTGGCTCCCCCCCGGATGTCGCGATGCTCCCGTGGGAGTCGTGGCGATGCCAGCGCCATCTATACACGCGTAACTATTAGTTACCTGTACGGTTGAACTTGGTGAGGAAAGGGTTTAGTTGTTCGTTAGTATATAGCTGTATTTATTCATCGTAGGTTCATTGCTTCGTTGATGTAGTAGTCGCAAGTATGACTGCTGCGCATGATGTCCTGAGTTCGATTTCCTGGTCGTGCCGTGTTATTGGGTTTTTTCATCAGGAATTTCTTAGTAGCTGTCTGGATTTGTGCCCGGTTGGTGGCAATAGGCTCGCCTCCTATTACATGGGACTTAAATGTAACTGGCGAAAAATGGGTGTACCTACCTAATATTAGGTACACTCTTCCGCCTAATCCTTTGGAGGTTACAGGCGTGATGTTATGTTTTCTTAACTAGGACTTTGCGTGGAAGGCTCTTGCTGAAATGTAGAGATAGTAGAATAGGATTTTCCTTACCTATATTGGGGTGAATTCGATTAACGAGAAATCTTTTAATAATGCTAACTTTTGTTAAAATATTCTTATGTAATTTCAAGTTTCAATAAAATTCGCAAATCCTTGTGATAAAGAAATGGCATTTTATTGTTGTAAGTACGTCAAAATAAATTTCAACAAATAAGTAACTCAATACTATTTTGCTTTTTCGTCGTCTCGTAAAACGAGGTCCTGAGTCAGCGTTAGAAGATTCAGGATCCGCGAGGGAATTTGGGGTGAATGCTAACCTGATGTAAAATAGCAAAAAACGGTACCCTAAGACAGTGAGGCAGGTCGTGGCAGGACACGAAGGAGATGGCGCAATTAGCTGGGTAGGTTTTGTCAGAACTGGAAAGAGGACGTGCAGGTTCGTGAGAAATGAAAGTAGTGGAGGGAGATCTTTGCCCTGGAGTGAGACTGGTGGGTCTAAGACAGGCATAGCTGATATTGAGGTTAAGTCTCCCAGGTTAAAAGAGGCCTGGTCGGGTCACGTTTCTTGGATTAAGGCCAAAGATGATATACACAGTGGGTGCCTGAAGACAGTCGTCGTAACCGAGGTAGGCCCATGAAACGCTGCCGAGACGATCTTGACTCATTTTTAACGGATTGGTCGGAGAAGGCTAATTTGTTAACAAAATTGGGAAGCCATGACAAAGCCAAAGGCCTCCCGCCTTTGCCCAGCAGTGGGACAGAGCAATCTGACTTAAAACTGGGTTAACGGGAAGTATATGTACCATACATTTTGATTCCAAAATTTACGTTTTTACGGCATAAACAGCCGTATCTTTTTTTAAGTTAACTAAGAAGTTTAATTTGTTGACAACTTCAAGGAACTGTAGGCCTGAGTATATGGTTTTAATTTCAACTCGATTTCTCCACGGGTTTGCGTGATAAAGGGTCTTAACGGAGAGACGGACGGACGGAGAGACGGACAACAAAATGATCCTTTATGGGTTCCGTTTTTCCTTTCGGGGTACGGAACCCTAACAGAATAAAAAAAACTGTATTACCTACTTAGATAGAAATACTGCATTATTTACGTATCCATCTATAAAAGCTACATTGTCATCATAGTTCGAGGGTACATTGTACGTTGGATACAGGTGGGTGAGCTTAGCGTGGACATTTTCTGGAGCACCTTAACATTGTGGCGGAGATGGGCCCGGCTCAACTCACGAAATAAACAGCATTCTACAAATTGTTAAAGGGAACAACTTTTCGTTCATACTTTGGTAGGTAAAGATACTTCTCTATTGCGTATAGTCACGAGCAATAATATGTAAACAATTGGCAAGGTTCAAACGCGAATGTCTCGCAAATTAACGATTGCAACTTTGAGATAAGATCACCTACTTTAGGGTTCCTGAATATTAGTTTTGTAACGTAACATGAATGCCATAAATAGATCTTTGGCAGTCGTTACAGGTGACAGTGACCTGAAATTCTGACATCCAGTCTTACCAAAGAGTATCGTATTACCTATTATTAACTGGGTTGTGGAGGTCAAATAGGCAGTTGCTCCATGTAAAATACTGGTATTCAGCTGCATCCGGTTGACTGGAAGCTCACCCTAACATAGTTGGGAAAAGGCTAGGCAGATGATGAACGTAACATGAAATTGAAATCAACAATAGATGAAAGTTGCTTCTATACGTTGCTAAGTGTCATATTAGTGCTGCGTACTGGACAGGCCTCTTTCACAGATAAGAGGCCTGTCTCCTCTATGCAAGTAGCCTAGCTCCTCATTGCTATACCTACATTTGCACGCAAGAGTCGATAATGAGCTGCTACTGAGAATTTATATTCTGACACCTTGTAACACCTAAACCCATCTAGGAATTGAACTCAAGGCCACTTAACCAACAAGGCATCACAGACTTCTTCTTCTTATCGTGTGGGTAGTAAGGTCTAACGTCCCCAGACAACCTTGTGTCGGAATTTTCCAATCCGTCTCAAGGGCCTCTGCCATGCCAGTCGGGGCTGCGGGTTGTTCGCAAGAGATACCGCGGCCTCGACATGAAGGGCTAAGAAGGAACATGGGTGGTTTTTAGTCACGAGAAGTCTGACACTCCCGTTCGCTCTGCCCAGAGCGGGAGGGGTTATTTGATGATTACCCACCCCCCAAAAAAAAAATGCCATGGTTTGACGACCACTATGGGCGGCCGGGCGGGACCACCGGTTTAATACGTGCCGTCCGAAGCACGGAATCATCTTTTTATTAGATAACCAGGTCAATCAGGTGATTCAAGCTTACCATGTCCTAACCAAACTAGAAACAACGTTACAAAGTATGCTTCCCTTGGGAATCGAATCCACGGCCACCTGGTCACTGGACCACGGAGGCAGTTATCACAGACTACTTACTAATTTTATCTAATTGTTCAAAATACACCTTGCCCTAAACAAATAGTTAAGGCTCACCCATTATAATAAATTTTTACTATCATATAAACTTCCCCTTAACCCATGGCCGGGCTGGTGAGGAAACTGGGTCACTGGATCGATGGAGGTCGAACTTGAAACTTAGGGGGCCGGAGTATCAAAATCTGGGGATGATGGAAACTGTCATACTTTGCATAAATGATAAATTAAGATGTTTATTCTGTAAATTGCTTTTTAAAAACGCCTTTCAAAACAATGTTTTATTTTATTTTTTTTCCTTAAATAGGTTTTAATAAACTCTTCAACAACGCGTTTTTTTTAACTAGATATGTCCTGTGTTAGGGCGTGGAAATCGTTTGTCGTGGTATGGGCATGTGATGCGGAGGAATGAGGAAAATGTCGTGAGGTTTGAATATGAATGTGGATGGGTTTAAGAGTAGAGGAAGACCAAAGAAACGCTGGATGGACTGTGTTAAAAATGATATGTTAGGAAGGGAGGTGTTTCATGAGATGACGGTAAACAGAGAGGTATGGAAGAGCAAGATATACTGCACCGACTCCAAATAAATTTGGATCACGGCAAGACAATGATGATAGCCTTTTTTTTTTGGAAATCATGGTGTGTCAGACTTCTACTGACTAATAACTACCCAGCCGAAACTAACTCGTATCTCTTTTAACGATTATTGTATGAGGACTTTTCACACATAATTTCACTAGTGTGATAGTCTTTTGAAGAAAGTACCACACAGATTTGAGTGGACACGGTCCAGTCAATGCAAGCATTTGTCAGATATGGTGTAGTAAGCAAGTCATCATCTGCCTAGCTTTTTGCCAACTATGTTGGTCGGCTTCCAGTCTAACCGGATGCAGCTGAATACCAGTATTTTATATGGACCGACTGCCTATCTGACTTCCACAATCCACAACCCAGTTAATACTAGCTAATACCAGACCATTTGGTAAGACTGCTTGTCAGACTTTCAGGTCACTGACTACCTGTAACGGCTGGCAAAGATATGGCAGCCGGGACCAACAGTTTAACGTGCTTTCCGAGGCACGGAGGAACATACTGAGTAGTATGTAATGAGCGGTCTCCCATCCACAGACCAACCTAGGCAAGCGTGGCTTAACCTAAAGATCGACCCGAGTGGCAGTTATTATTAACCCACGAGCTCCTAAAATAAACAACAACACCGTTGATGGAAAGTTTATAACATAACATAACATTTATTTATTTTCTGGCTACTTTGGCCCATACATAAATACCTTACAGACTAACACACATATGATATAATACAGCTAATGTTTTCTGATTTAATATAGGGAATTTAGGAACCTATCAATAGGGTAGTAAACAAAAAAAATATAATTAGTCCGTCAGATAGATTTTCAAAAAATATTGTGCTTGCCTAGGTCGGTCTGTGGATGGGTGACCGTCCGAAATACCGAGTTTCCTCCGTGCCTCGGAAAGCACGTTAAGCGGTTGGTCCCGGCTGCCATATATAGATCTTTGGCAGTCGTTACATAAAATAAAAAAAAACGTGTACAATATTTATAACTTATCAGACGGACTAATTAGAATAATATTCTTTTTAGTCAGTAAACATCCCTGTTCAAAAGGCTTTCTTATAATGTATTATGGGATCGAAGGAATCTTTTTTCTTTTCTTTTGAAGATAAGTCACTTGCCCTTCTCCAAAATGAAAGATATTCGTTTTCATATCTTTATTTATATTCCATAATGTTTGAAGGTTTTATGTGGTGCTGGGTACGATTCCCAGGTTGGCCAAAGTGGTATTGGGGTTTCAAGAATTTCTGAGTAGCAGTAACGGAGTCTGGATTTGCTCCCAGTTGATGGCAATAGGCCAGTCCCCTATTACATGGGACTTAACAATAACTTGCCAAATGCGGGTGTGCTATTCGGTACACCTCAGTCTATTCCTTCGGAGGTACCAGGCGTGACGTTATGTATTATGCAAGACTTTCGCCACAGTAAATCGGAGTATCGTGTTGTACGGTTGATGGTACCTAATAATGTTTCCTGATTAAAAAAACATGATTCTGTTTAGTACGTCTGTTAGATTATCGAAAAAATTGGATAGGACCTACGTGTTTTTTGTTTTATCAAATTAATAAAAAAATACGAAAAACGAACGTATCAAAGATCATGAGGGGCTTATGACGTCACTTTCTGGTAAAAAAAAGTACCAAACTGTGACGTCACACAACTTTTAAAAGCACTTGTATCGTCTTAATTTTTTGTTTACGTGAAAAAAGAAAAAATATGTGTCCAATACTTTTTGGAAATCTCGCCCCTATTAAATGCAACTTAAACATAACTAGCGTAAATATGTACCTACTACTGTTATGTATAAACGTGTTATGACAACAAATAAACGTAGAAAACTACGACATTTTCCGAAAACTAGCTCCGTACTTACAGCCGTCCGGTGTCCGACAGTACCGGACACATTCCGGACACATATTGGAACCCGGCTCAATCAAACGTAACTCTCGGTAGATAAGAACATGACAAACCCTACTTATTTCACAGTTTTTATGACACATTGTGAAAAATAAAGATTTTTTTGGTGTGAAGGTAGGTAATTTAGGATTAAATGTTGTTGGGACCGATTTTTATGTAGTCGGTATTAACGGTCATCATCTGCCTAGGCTGCTCCTAACTATGTTGGGTTCGGCTTCCAACCTAACCGGATGAAGACTTGACACGCCATTAATTTTTTTTTTATTGGGAGGTGGGAAATCATCAAATAACCCCTCCCGCTTTTGGGCAGAGCGAAAGAGAGTGTCAGACCTCAAATGGCGGGCAGGTTGATATGCCACATCGGTTCTATCCCCTTTAGGTTTAGACAATTAGTTCACAAGTTGAGCTGCTGGTGACCGACCCGGGAATCGAACCCAGGAACTCATGCTCAACAGGCGCGCTTGACCACTAACGAGGTAGTAAAGAGTTTTTCTAACTAGATATTTAAGATTGAAAATCGTCCTAAATTAAATCCTTAAGTAAAAGATCTTAGAAACCACTTATATCCGAATAGATAATGATACTAATGGATGAACCCATCCAAAAGGTACACTACAAAGACATCTAACAAATTGCAGACTTTAGAAACATTTACGGAATCCAACAAACTAAATTTCAAAGGAAATTAAACTTTAACGTAAACAAAACAAAGTCGATATATATTTGACTTACCCTCCGTTCCTGAAAACGAAAGTGTCGTTAAACTTTTAATATTAGCTATAACCACTGGAATTTCTACCTTATATCTATTACGCAAAGGTAAAATTTCAATTGTTTCAGGACGAGTATGGGATGTTTTGATACAATATGATGTTATTTCACATTACTATGGGTTTACGATATGGTGTAATATGGAGTATAAGGCGATAGAGACATTTCGGCTGAAAGCCTTCATGAGGATGAAATGATGGGATAAGGGGTATTTGGGTCCCGTCGGGGCTGCGGGTTGTTCGAAAGAGATACCGCGGCCTCGGCGCAAGGGCTAAGAAGGAACATGGGTCGTTTTTAGTCAGTAGAACTCTAACACTCCCTTTCGCTCTGCCCAAGAGCGGGAGGGGTTATTTGATGATTTCCCACCCCCCCAAAAAAAAGGGCACTTGTTCTCCCCATCAGTGCGATCATTTTTTTGTTCTAGACCATACCTGGGAACCTCCTAGTTACGGAGATATTGGGGGTCAAAGTTCCAAATTTTTCACAGCTGTTTTTGTAAATACTAGTTTTTCAGGTTATAACTTGACTTAAAATTGCCTCCAGGACCCGTTTACTATTCAAAGCATCCACTAGCACAATGTTTTAACAGAGCTACATTGAGTTTTACCGTAAAATGTGATTTTTGACTCAAAAAAAAAAGTCGTTTCCCAGCAAAAATTTTTGCGTTGGGGTATTCAGTTTGATGTACAGAATTCTTGGTTGATGGCTGTGTGATGGGTTGATTTACACCCTGTGTATAAAAGGCAAAGCTGACTGACTGAGGATCAACGCGCAGGCCAAACCCTTAGGGCTAGAAACTCGAAATTTCGCACACGTATTCCACATATGACGTAGGCATCCACTAAGAATGGATTCTTCAAAATTCTACCCTCAAGGGGGTGAAATAGGGGATGAAAGTTTCTGACATCCACCGCTGAAGCCGCGGGCAAAAGCAGGTTTTACTTATAAAATAACATGTCTAATAAAAACAATAAACACCATTCATAGTAGGGGTGGCAGGACGACACCTGATCTACGCATGCGCTATCCAGGAGGCTGTGATTTTTACCTCCTTTATCCATAAGGGTGGAATCCACACCACAGTATCATCGTGTCTTACGAAATTTTCTCGCCGAAGACACGAGTTTCAAAACTGTAAGTTTTTCACACAAACTTCAAATATTTTCAAGATTTTTTTACACAGGCAGAAAGTTGGGTTTTCTAGGTATATTTCTGTGTTATTATTTTGTGGGATTTTTAAGCGGTTTTCTGTTGAAACGTGATTGTGTTATGTGTTTATTTGAAATGTTAATGAACTGACTGTTGCATCGATTTGTTTCTGTTAGGGTTTCGTGAACTTTGATTCGTGTTGTTTTTGGAGACAATGAGTAGATATTTATATAAACGTCTTGTTTTCGTGATGAAAATAATGTTTATTTATTTATTTTTTTACATTAAAAAATAAAAGAGCACAAAGGTACTGCTTATTTAATAAGAAATGTCTTCCAGCAGACCTGCGAGAGGAAAGTTGGATTAGACATGTAGACAGTGTGTAGAAAAGATAATATGAAAGCTTTTTTTTGTGGAATTTTCCTGCCTGGTGATTTTTGGTGGTTGATGGCAATAGGCTCGCCCCCTATTATATGGAACTTAAACATACCTGTGTTTGTGTGTAAGTGTGTGTGTACTCATGGTACACGTCCGCCTAATCCCTCGGGGATGTGTAGTGTATTTTTCTCTTCAAGGTGTTTTTTATGAGATTACACTCACCAGTATTTCTTCGATTTGCAATCGGGATCGGACTAACTCAGAAAAATATGATACTGTTTAGTCCGTCAGTTAGGTTATCGAAAAATATTAGATACGTATTTTTTGTTTTAACAAATCAATAAAAAATGACGAAGATAAAACGTGTCAAAGATAAAACGTGTACGTAAACGAAGATAAAACGTGTCAAAGTCCTCCCCACTCTTGATCTTTGACGCCTTTTTTCTTCTTGACTTGGGTTTGTGACGTCACTAGTAGGTAAAAAAATGTACTGACATGTGACGTTTTCGAGGAGTTCACGAGTTTTAGAAGCACTGTATCGTCTTAATTTTTTGTTTACGTGGAAAAAGAAAACATATGTGTTCAATATTTTTTGGAAATCTACCTGACGGACTAATTAGTTTTTTTTTTGTCCGATCCCGTATTGTCGTGTGTCTCTATTTACGCGGAAAAGGAACGATTTTGTTGGAATTTTCCATTTAACAGTCATTGGGCTTAAATAATAGGGATGTTTACTGACTAAAAAAATATGATTCTAATTAGTCCGTCTGTTAGATTATCGAGAAATATTAGATACGTATTTTTTGTTTTAACAAATCAATAAAAAATGACAAAGATAAAACACGTCAAAGATTTGAGTGGAGGGTCGTGACGTCACTGACCGGTATAAAATGTCATACTAATGTCTTAGAATATAACGTCACACGAGTTTTCAAAGGACTGTATCGTCTTCATTGTTTGTTTACGTGAAAAAAGAAAAAATACGTGTCCAATATTTTTGGAAATCTATCTGACGGACTAATTGGATTTTTTTAGTTAACTACCCTTTCACTTCGTCGTAAAGAAGTTTACTTCGTCTTATTATTAACACATCATCATCTGCCTAGGCTTTTCCCAACCATTTTGGGGTCGGTTTCCAGTCTATCCAGATGCAGCTGAATCTTAGTGTTTACCTTGATCTCCACAACCCAGTTAATACTGGGTAATACGATATGGAAAGATTTTTTGTCAGACTTGCAGGCTTTCGGGCAAATGTCAAAGATGTACAAATGACAAACGGCATACTAACGTGCTTTCTGAGGAATGGAGAAAACTCATGCATTTAATTCAATGTTTAGTTAAAAAAAAAATTGGGTGGTCACCCATCCACAGATCAACCTAGGCAAGCACGGCTTAACCTGAAGACTGATAAGGGTGCCTGTTTATTTAGCCACGAGATCTTCTTATTCTTTTATCATGTCGGTAGGTATCTCTGGAATATTCGTATCGGTATGACTGTTTTTCCAAAAAAAAATGTTTAAACATAAAAGCACTGTGATTTCTAACTTTTTCTTTCGATTATTAAGTTTTTACTGAGAAGACAAATACCTATGGTCTTCTAAAAAGTTTTCCTCGCTTACCGTTGTTCCGGGATTTTTTTGTAAAATTAAATAATTAACTTTGGAATGCTCATTGGAGACTCGTTCTACGTTAAAATTTTAAACTGCACTTGCAGCTTCAATGAAAATACGCTTTATTTGCTAAACACTTGCTTGAACTTTGAAGTAAACGCACGACAGCCCGACACCTAACTACTGTACCTATATCCCCAATTCGGAGACACTTTAAACGACCAAAACACAAATAATATATGAAGAAATGTATTTAGGACATAATCGCCGTCTAATATGTGACTAGCATTGGCACCTTACCAAAAAAAAGTTAAGTTTAAAAAATTAGACCGCGAAAACTGTTTGACCGCATTCTAAACGTGTATGTTGACAAAAACTATAATAAAATATACATATTTGTAATGTGCTCGTCAAGACTTTTCATTTGATACCAAACATGTTATGATTATATCAAATTATTTTTTTTCGGTGTTAGAATCTGACATTTAAATTTCGTCATAAAAGCATTTGATAAAATTTATATAGCCTATGTTACCCGGGCTATTTTTACAAATCTATTGACATCTCATTTATCAAAATCCGTTTAGTAGTTTAGGCGCTATGGTGGAACATACAAACATACATACATAGACTGCCAAAATCATTACCTTTCCTTTTGGCTTCGATGTAGTCGGCTAAATACTCATTAAAACAACCTACATTAATTGTAGCTTTCGGAATCTTTGCCACACACTAGATCGAATTCAACACCTAACGCACGACAGCCCTACTCCCAACCTCCGCGCCCATTCCCCCAAAACTCAGCTCCACTGGACAGTTCCACGACCCAAAAACCGGTTATTAAAGGAAGAAATAAATAGGCTATAACAACCATCTAAAGTGTGAACTAGGATCGAGTACGGGTCCATCGGGCCTCCCTAGTGTAACCAATCTGTGGTATCCCGCGCATTGATCCCCCCATCCGGTGGGGACTCGTAGGTGCTCATAAATTCTTTCCAAAGCTGACAGCTTCATGACTAGCATGTATACCCATCATGTAGTGGCTGCCATGTCAGTTTGGGACCTCACAATCGGCTCAGCATGTGTTGAGGTGACACGTCCAGTCGCCGTTTTAGATTTTCGGGTACTGTTTTAGATTGTGATGTGTGTGTTCTGGTGTGTGTTGTGATGCTTGTGTGTTTGTGTAAGTATTGTTTTATTTGTGTTTGTTTTTTGTGTTTTTGGATGTTTTTTTACCGCAGTGAAAAGCTGAAGCTTTTTAAGCTTTTGTACGTGCTGTTTTCGCTGGATAGCTTAAATTCTAATAGCGTAATGAAACTCAGGCAATATTTAGATGTCGCATTTACTGCATACAGCTGTAACTCTCATCTTTAAAATTGGATTTCATATAATAACAAAAATGTGGCCAGAAATTGCATAAATTGAATTTAATATTGATTGATTGAATTTGGAGGCAGAAAAGGGAAGCTTTTACCCAGCAGTGGGTAAAAAGAATAACACAGTATAGGCTAAAAAGAAAAACTAATTTCTTGACGAAGTGTTAATTAGCTGGGATATTACATATTCTGTAGACAGTAACAAGGCTGGAATATAAGACAAGCTACTGTGTTTTATATACACCAAATAACTCACAGATATTTAACATAAAGATACACAAATAGAACAAACTTAGGAAAGGGCAGTTAGTAACTAACCCTTCTGTTTACTCACTAAAAGGGCTGTGGTAAAGTTGCGCGTTAAATGAAAGTTAAAGCTGAAAATTGCTGGAGATTATTATCCGATTTGTAAAAGTAGGCGGTTCTACAGGTAGTCAGCAGTGGCCTGAAAACCTGTCTCACTAAAGAGACACGACCGATGATGAGTGCTAGTGAAAATATTGACCCTATATCCATTTTATGCGACCCTAAAATGTAGGTACCAAATCTTGAGTTGTTTATAAATAAACTTTTTATACCACTGCACTCTTTAAAAGGGTAAAATAAAGTTCAGCTGAAGCACTTTTATAATCCTTTTCCAAACCAAAATAAAAACCACATTAATTTATTTGAACGAATTGCAAATGTATGTCGCTCCATGAGAATTTCCCCATCTGGCACTTGGAGCTCAAAATGTTTGCATTGATATATACAGGGTGTGTTGTAAATGCGTATACATGGTGCGTTAAAACCACATCCATTACAATAGGATCCTTAATTAAATATTCTGATTTACTTCGTTAAGGGAGGGGTTTAATTGACAAGTGACTGTTCCAATTTGAGCGGGTAGTTTGAGGGGTAATGTTAGACATCTCAGTTGGAAATAGTATTTTTAATGAAAAAGGTAATTTAAGGTATTGGTAAGGTTTATAATTCTTCCGTTAGTGTAACTTTTTTCTGAAACCTTACAATCTTCAATCAATATTTAAATAATATTACCAAGGATTCCATTTAATAAAATTGCGAGAATTTATTTTTAACCGACTTCCAAAAAGGAGGAGGTTCTCAATTCGACTGCTATTTTTTTCTAAGTCTCATAATAGTGGGCAAACCTATTATCATCAGCCGGTCACAAGTCTAGACTCCGTGGCTCTACTGAGAAATTCCTGATGGAAAAACCCAATAACACTGCCCGACCCGGGAATCGAACCGAGAACCTCATGCTCAGCAGTCGCGCTTGCGACCACTAGACGAACGAGACACCCCCATTGTTCAATGAGTTAGTAAACGGTATTATGACAGAGTTTAATAGGTAAATTGATGTTGTGGAGTCAGTTCCGTCGCTTTGTGATAGATACATCGTCATCATTTTGAATTGATGTCATTTCGATGAGGAATGTTAAATTGGATGACAAGAATGAATAAGGTAAGGAACGAGTCCCGTCGGGGCTGCGGGTTGTTCGCAAGAGATACCGCGGCCTCGACATGAAGGGCTAAGAAGGAACATGGGTGGTTTTTAGTCAGTAGAAGTCTGACACTCCCTTTTGCTCTGCCCAAGAGCGGGACTTATTTGATGTTTTGCCAACCGCCAAAAAAAAAAAGGTAAGGAACGAGTATATTAGAGGAAGTTTAAAAGTTGCGCCTATTACAGAAAAGTTAAAAGGTAATCGAATGTCGTGGTATGAACATGTTATGAGGAGGGATGAATCGCATGTGACTAAAAAGGTGATGGATATGAATGTTGATGGATGGAGAGGGAGAGGAAGGTCAAAGAAAAGATGGATGGATTGTGTGAGGAATGATATGAAAGAGAAACGAGTAAATGCCACCGTGACGTGTAACAGGGAAGAATGGAAGAAGAAAACGTGTTGCGCCGACCCCAAATAGAATGGGATAAGGGCAGGAAGAGCATGAGATGAGTTATTTTATGTTATTAACTTTGCAGGGAGAAAGAGGAGGACTTTGCCTTGCAGTGGGACACACACAACATCGGCTAATAAGAAAAAAAGAGTATTAATAATAATCTATAGGCCACTATAGTTTTAGGATTGCTGTGCGTTTTGTTCGTGTAGTGGTTGTAAGCGCTACTGCGAGCGTAAGATCTTAGATTCGATTCCTAGGACAAGTAAAGTGGAAGGAGTTTCTAAAGTTTTTCAGCAGCAATATTTTTTATTTATGTTTTTATGTAATGTGTGGGGCCTGTAATGATTAAGGGCTAAGAAGGAACATTGGTGGTTTTAGTCAGTAGAAGTCTGACACTCCCTTTCGCTCTGCCTAGAGCGGGAGGAGTGATTTGATGATTTCTCGCTCACCAAAAAAAAAAATGCAATGTTTGCTTTTGTTTCTGTTTCCGACATTACAGAAAAATCTAAGTCGATGAACAGAACAATTTGGTGATGATGTTAATGTATCATCTCCTTAAGCTTTTTTGTTTGGAGTCGGCTTCCAGTCTTACTGGATTCAAGTGAATTATGTTACATGGAGCGACTGCCTTTATGACCTCCACATGCCAGTTAGTACTGGCGAATACAATTATGTCCTTTGGTAAGACAGGTTGTCAAACTTTCGGCCACTGATTACCTGTAACGACAGTTGATATCATCTGCAATGGGATATAAAACAATATGATCTCGTTTATCTTCTTTCACAGCATGACTAAGAATACTAAGATCATAATAATGCCTATTGATACCAATACAAAACAGTCTCACGACCGAAGTGGCAAAATGGAAGCCAAGATGCAATTGCAACTACAAAAGCATTTCTATAGAGACACAAAGGAGTCTATTTGACGGTCAAGAGTAACACTTGTATATAATAGTTTATTCATTAGTGTTTAGCCAGTAGCTACAAGGGTTACGACCCACGTGTTTTGAGTTTTTGACAGCCGCTCCGGAATAATCAACAAAAATTGCCTATACAGATTTGATAATTTAATAATGTTCCTATGAACTAGAACTACCAGTGGTTTCATTTATTGTCGTATTGTCGGCACCACCCTGTATGACGGGAGACAGCGCTCAATTTTTTGAGAGTATTTTAATTATAGATACTGTCTCTCTTTTTATTGAACTTCGTAGGTTTGTATCCAGTAGATGGAATACAAGCGTGCCTGCTGAGTATGAGGTCCGGGGTTCGATTCTTTAGTCCGGCAAAGTGTTATTGAGTTTTTCTACCCGGATTATCTCAGTAGCAGCCACGGAGCCTGAAATTGTGCTCGTTTGGCAAAAGGTTCGCGCCCTCTTACTTAAGTTAAATATAATTAACTAGCGAAATGTAGGTGTACTATAATTAGGTATACCTCTGTCTTATCCTTTGGGGATTACAGTCAAGTCGGTCAGTCTAGTATATGCCCGTTTTCCAGATTGCATTCCTGTATGACAATATTCCCAATGGCCACTCTAAAACTGTTTTAAGTCTACTCACTTTAGAGCAACAAGCTTTGCTACTCGTCACTCGTAAGTCGTTTCGCAAATTGTATCGCCTGAAGTCGTGACCGAGGAGTTAGAGGATTGTTACAAATAGTCGTGTTGTTATCCTATCAGTCCACTAGGGCAGGGCACTGGGGTACCGGCAGACAGTGAGGTCGTTAGTACATGGGGAGCTAGATGAAGTGTTAACGTTGATGAGTATTGGTTGAACTGTGGTGATACTTTGTGCTGTCATTGTAAGTTTCGAAGTAAGTCATCATCATCATCATCATCTTCTTGCCCTTGTCCAATGTTATTTAGGGTCGGCGTCACACGTTTGTTTTTTCGATTCTCCTTGTCGAAGTTGAAAAATGAGTAATGTTTCCAAACTTTTACGTTTCTTATGAATTTTGGGAGTCCGTTGTTTAAAGTTCATGTGCTTTTAAGAAAACAATAAAATATGTCTCAGCGAAGTGTCAGAATTATTTATTTATTGAACATAGGTATTATGGTAACATTAAGGATCTTATAAGTAGTGAAGGTTCTACGTTATGCTATGTTTTGTGTTACTATCATCATACAAATTAAAAAACAAAGAGCTGATTAAAATTACAAATATAAAACAAACAAATGTCTTGTTCTGGCATTTCTTTTTTTAAATAACAAAAAAACTACATTCTTATAGTATCAAAATTAACAACACGTACTTCCAAGTCATTGAAGATTCTCGTTTTATTTCTGCAGACAAACTCCACTGTAAATTCAGTGCATTTTGCGCTAGGGGTAATTGAATATAGTGAAATATTCCATTTGTACTCAAATTCGAATTTCATGCAAATCTTATTACGAAAGTTTATTATAGTAAAAGGGTTCTTCTCTTCGTTAAATAAGTTAACCTTGCAAGTATAAGGCCATGTCCCTTAATACATTTGTGGCTTTAAACATAAACGATGTGTTGGTGTACTAATCGGTACACCTCTGTCTAAACTTTCGGGGATTGCAGGCGTGGTGTTATGTTATGCTGCGCCAATATTACAAAAGGGCAAAGATTTATTTTAATTCATATATGAATTATAATTAACATATTAAATGTCTTTAAGTAACAATGTGTTGGTCTACCTCACCCATAAAAAAGGATGTAAAGTAGGTAACGAACAGTAAACAAATCCCAGTTCCCCATCCAATTTTCTTGAGCAAATAAAATGAACCACATGTGATGTAAATGTCTGTTCAATGTTCATATTTCACGATGATACCTCGTAAACACGAGTCTGGCTTTAGAGGGTGTGTTGTTAGGGAAGTCGGTAGATACATGAGTATACAGGGTGTACATGAACCCTTCATGAAGCCGACCAACAATCTGAAACATCAAAATAAGTAATTCAACGCAATTTTTTGTTCTGGGGAACAACTTCTTTTTTGAGGTGAAAAATCACGTTTTACGGTAAAACGGGTCATGGAGGTATTTTAAGTAAATAATAACATTAAAATCTTCTAAAACTAGGATGGATACTTAAATAAAATAGCAATATAGTAAATCACTGCAATTATTAGCATAAGGTCCAGGATTCGAGCGATCCATGTTCTGTGGCTAGGACGATTAAAACTGAAACATAAAGAACTATATGGTTGTTCAGATTTTCTGCAAAGATGATCAGTATCTGAAGAGTGACAGCGATAGGTTGACGATGAAAATATGAAAACCCAGTATTTCGAACTTAATCTCATTGTTCCCATTCCTTGTTACAGGTACAAAATTAGCAACATTCCGAATCTAGTCTACGTACTTCAACGAAAATGTTATTACAGTTTCCCTAGAACAAACAAATAGTGTGGGAAAGAGACCGAAAGATAAGAAACGGCTACACATTCGATTAGAAAGAGATACAAGACAATAAACAGAGATGGAAACAAAAAACGACGCCCGCACAGATGACATCGAACTTAGCGCACAAGGGTCTAGCAACAAAACTGGGTAAGTCTAAAAATACTCAACATCAGCCTAACCTTTTCCCAACTATGTTGGGGTCGGCTTCGGACGCATCTGAATCTGACCTCCACAACCCAGTTAGTACTGGGTAATACGATACCCTTTGGTAAAGTTGTTCGTCAGACTTTCAAACCATTGGCTGTCGAATTTTAAGTCCTGGGACTCTCAGGCACAGTGCTTTTTTTTAAATATCATCATCGTTCTTTTTTACGCCGTTGCCTCTATGGTTATTCTTTTTTAAATGAGCATGTTCTGTTTGTGTTGAAGAAAAAAAACAAATACTCGTAGATGCTTTAAAAATTTGAGCCCAATAGGAATCCTAGAATGTTCGTTCCTATGGACCTAATGGCGACCTTGCGTGTTCATGTCGTTTGGTAACACTTCCTTCAGAACATTGGTCTTATTGATGATACCAAGACATTGTCGGCCCTTCTTAAATTGTGCCACTGTAGACTGTACTTTGAATACACCATTACCACCACCATAATCATTACCTTGCCAATCCCAATCTAAATATTCCATTAAAATATTGGTTGTCTCTTTCCTCTTTTTCATGTGCCTAGTGCCTGACCAGGTATCAGAGTTTTATACCACCCATGGGCCTCCGACTTGTTACATCATTCTTATTCTCATCATCAGCCTTTAATGTTCCCACTGCAGGGGCTCAGGCCTCCTCTCTAGCGTGCTCGTTTGGTTTCCTCACGATGTTTCTCTTCAAGATGTAATAATATGAATTTGAAAAATCAGAGGTGTGTCTTGGTCTCAGTGACCCGGTTGCTAGCTATCGTAGGTTATAGTTAATCAAAGATAGTAAGCAGTGGTGGGCCAGTGGTTGCGGCCCCGACTTACGATCAGTGAGTCGTGGGTTCGAATTCGAACCCAGGCAGGCACTTTGTGTAATTTATTTCATTACCACTGCTCTCAAAACGGTGAAGGAAAACATCGTGAGGAAACCGGCATGTCTTAGAACCAAAAAAATTCGAAGACATGTGACATCTACCAACACGCACTGGGCACGTGTGGTGGATTATAGCCCATACCTCTCCTAGAGAGGAGGCCTGAGTCCCTGCAGTGGGAACATTATCGGCTGATGATAAATGATAGTAAACTCTTTAAATTAACCTTGCTTATTTTTTTTTACAGGGAAGTAGTGAAAAAAAAGACAAAATCCGACTTACCCGAAAGAGGTTCGTGGGGCAGCAAGCTAGACTTCATCCTCTCCGTCATCGGCTTAGCCATCGGTCTTGGCAACGTCTGGCGGTTCCCCTACCTCTGCTACAAAAATGGCGGCGGTGCCTTCCTCATCCCATACTTCCTTACCTTGTTCCTTGCTGGTATTCCTATGTTCTTCATGGAGTTGGCTATGGGACAGATGCTTACCATCGGCGGGTTGGGCGTGTTTAAGATTGCACCGATTTTCAAAGGTATGGATACAGTTTAGTGTGTTATTGTGGAGTAATTTGTAAGATTGATTGTTCGGCTTTCATCAGATACCAGTACGACTGATTTTTTGTAAACTTAGCTTGTTAATTTACTTTTTATTTTTGGAAACTACATTGAATTTAAATTATGATCATTTATATCTTCGTTATTTGATTCAATTTAAATTGCTATGATTTACCTTGGTGATATACTTCATACTTAGGGATTTAAATATTACAGGTGAAATGTTGGTGAACTATTAGGTACACCTTTGCCTAACCCTTCGGGGATGTTGTAATAAGAAGTTATTAGCACCCAATCTAAGACAGTCTTCGGTTTGGTCCAGGTATTGGTTACGCGGCTGCTGTGATGTCCTGCTGGATGAACGTGTACTACATCGTCATCCTCGCGTGGGCGATCTTCTATTTCTTCATGTCTATGAGATCAGGTAAATATTTCATTAGCAATTTAGACTTCTACACTACAATACATTGTTACTTTGCAGATTGTTGTAAGGAGACATTGAATTTACACTTTAGTAACTTGATTACATTTAAACGAATGTGAAATAATAACATAATTAGTTTTTTTAGTTGTTGAAAATTTAACAATATTTCAAAATCGCACCGTGGTATAGATATGAAGAAATCATCGAATAAACGTTTGCGTTTGTTTTGTGTGTAAAAACGCGGGCGATAAACAGACGGCCGCGGATATTTTACACTTAACGATTTCCGCCCTTAAGGAACAAAATACTTACCCATTTTATTATTGATTCGGGCCGAGAATCATTAGTACAGCCGACAGCCTGTAAATCAGTTTCTTTGTCTTTCACTAGAAATAAATAATATTATTTTACATTCACATTTAAATTCAGACTCATACTTCCACCCTCTTTTATCACTATTGATCCCTAATCTCTTACCCAGACGTGCCATGGCGGAACTGCGACAACTACTGGAACACGGCTACCTGCGTGAACCCCTACGACCGCAAGAACCTGACCTGCTGGTCTACCATGGACATGACTACCTACTGCACGCTCAACGGGAAGAACATCAGCAAGGCTATCCTGTCGGATCCGGTTAAGGAGTTCTGGGAGTAAGTAGACGAAGTATTCCGTATCCATGATGTCTGAAAGCAGAATTTTTTTAATCTTATACCACTGTGGAAAAGAGATGGCGCTATAGACACCCTGTATAGATAAGATTTTAACAATCCTGCTTTTAGACGTCTTTGAAACCCCATAGATATCAGATCAGCCTGCTTGATAGCTGTAAGTCATGAAAATAAATCAAAGATTTGTTTAGTTTTCTACAACATACAAACAGTTAAGTCTCAGTTAAATACAGTTCAATATTTAGGAAATATTATACTGCGAGACTCAGGTTTCATCTTTGTGATTTTTCTTGTACACTACACATTACACTAGATCTAGGATTAACAGTTACAAATTCCCCAGTTAGCGAGTTACTTTGGTCGTGAGTTTGTAAAACTTTGAATTAATTAATATTTCGTTAATCTTTTCAAATGACTGTCTATCTTTACTAATGAACACGCCGGGTATTCATTACAAGCCCAAATAGCTATAGAAATTCGATTTGTAAAACTCATCGTTAATGAAGTACTGATCAGATTGAATCGAAAGGCATGATTGTGATATTCCATGGTTTGATGATGTTAATCAGACTTTACATTGAATATGAACGGATACTGAACTACCGAAATACTACACAAAATGGTCTAAATACTTAGGAAGAATGAAGTCATTTAAACGATTCGTGGTTGTCTTATTCAGTAAATAAAAAAAAGCTTATGATTTAACACAGCAAAAGCACAAATTAGACTAAAAAAGATCCACTATTACTTCTGTTGTATTTATTTTATTTTGAGAAAAAAAGAATTTGTCTATATCTAAAATGTGTGTATAATTATGTGTGTTTTGTAAATTATGTACAGACGCCAGGCATATCAAGTTTCCCGAAACTTTAACTCCCAATCAACTTTAAACCTTTTGCTTTAACGATAAAGTTGAAATAATATTAGACATTGTAGTTTGATGTGCTGGTGTCCGTACCTACAACAACTGTCTTGATCGAAGACTGGCCACTTTCCTTAAGCCATCTCCATGCTACCAACCATTCTAAAACCCATTCTTCCCCCAGACGACGCGCTCTCCAAATCTCGAGCGGTATCGAGCACATCGGAAACATTCGCTGGGAGCTGGCGGGAACCTTGCTTCTGGTGTGGATCCTCTGCTACTTCTGCATCTGGAAGGGAGTCAGGTGGACCGGCAAGGTCGTCTACTTCACCGCTCTGTTCCCCTACTTCTTGCTGACTGTGCTGTTGATTAGAGGTTAGTAAATAGTGAATTTTTGTATTTTTTGTTTAGTTAAATTTTTGGGGATGACGAAAGGATCGATGGATGAACTGTGTGAAGAATGATATGGCAGGAAAGGAGGTGTCTGATGAGATGACGAGTAATAGAGAAGTATGGAAGAAGAAGACATGCTGGGTCGACACCCAAATGTATTGGGATAAGGGCAAGACAATAGTGATGATGTTCATGATAATATAATTGGGAACTGAAATAAAACTACGACAACGATGAAAATTATGGTGTTAGGAAAGTAACTTGAAAAAATTACATTTGAAATTAATAAAATCACTATTTACTCCGATTAGGAAGAATATTGAAAGGTACACGACTTACGGAGTGTGAATATAAAAAAAAGATAATGCTAATAAGAAAAATCATGATAATAGAAAAACAAGTAGGTAGATACGAAGGGCCGGAAATAAAATATGTTTATCATGTGAGGAATCTATGAAAAGAAAAGCGAATAAATGATCACGTGATGGTTAATAGGGGAGAAAGAACAAAGATCATATTATGCCAAGTTCAAGTATCATGGAACAAGAACATAAAGATCGTAAAGATGGTCCAGCTGGGTCTACAACGAATATGGTTTTGTCTGGATTCCAAAACAAGAATCCTTTATTTATTACGTGTTACGAAGACCTCGAAATATACCGTTTTAATTTAATATGCTTTGATATTACCAACTGTTGATATTCAAAGCGTTTAATTCTGTACAGTACCCACGTACCTAAATCTTAACAATAATTTATTTTATGTTCATGACATTTCAAAATCAATTTTACAATCAGACTATTAGGAACAGCAATAAAATCTTTACTACCATGTTTCCAGGAATCACTCTGCCCGGAGCCATGCAAGGCATCAAATTCTACGTGATGCCCAACATGTCTAAGCTGATGGAGTCTGAAGTATGGATCGATGCTGTCACCCAGATCTTCTTCTCTTACGGTCTGGGTCTTGGAACTCTCGTCGCTCTTGGCAGTTATAACAAGTTTACTAACAACGTTTACAAGTAAGTTTATTTGGTTGATGATTTCTTTATTTATCTCTTAAACTAGTGTCATTAACCATGAGGTTCTGGGTTCCATTCCCAGGTCAGGCAAAGTGTTATTGGGCTTTTCCGTCAGGAATTTTTCAGTAGCAGCCGTTAAGTCTGAATTTGTGCCTGTTTATACTGTTACATGGACTTTAACAGAACTGCCGTAATGTGGTTGACCTATTAGGTACACCTTTACTTGACCTTTTTTGGGGTATTACAGGCATGATGTTATGTCATGATTAAACCTAGTGTTTATAGTAAAATTCTTGAAAGCAAAGACAGAAGGAAAATAAATAAGCAGTATTCATGTTGCTTATTTCAATAGGAATAAATAATTATGAAAAAAAAACAAAAATAATGATGATGATAATAATTATGATGTAATTATTTCCGTTATACGGTAGAATTGGTAAAGATTTTAATAGTAAACGTATCAGGCGATTAACGTATCTTGTAGATGGTCATTGGTCATTTAACTGGCCTACTAAGAAACGCCATTTGTCCTTTTGGGCGTTTGATGCTGAAGAATGATTTCATCTATTAGTCCAGGAGGAATTGTGGCATGAGTACAGAGAACTATATCCACCTCAACTTTTTTATGCGATCCTCTTTCAATGGCCCTACTGATGATATAAATGCATGTTGCCATGGGGTATCCGCACATGCCATATTATTATTTAAAACGAAATTGTTCAAACAATTGCAAGGAATTGTTATTTTTCAACCGGACATTTTTTTTACATTTTTTATTGACTGATACAAATAAAAAAGGACATAAAATATGAAAAAATTAATTTATTTACAATATTTACAAGCTACAATTTTTTTTATTTTTTTTTATTTTAATTAATTATTATTTTTGGGATATGTCGTTTTGTTCATCTCTATGTTCTCTTTTAGGGATGCCTTGATCGTGTGTACTGTGAACTCCAGTACCTCCATGTTTGCTGGGTTTGTGATCTTCTCCGTGGTTGGGTTCATGGCGCATGAGCAACAGAGACCGGTTGCTGAAGTGGCTGCATCAGGTAAAATTGTTTAATTCTATTATGAGGGCTGCTAGTATTTCTATTATTCGCATTCGACAGACGAGAAAATTTATTAAAATTGAAATTGTACTAGAAGAGGCTACTGCATTGTAGAAAAGGTTAGAATTTTTATTATCAAGATTGTACCATATTTTAGCAAATAAATATTTTGACTTGATTTGAAGACACTGTTTTAATGCAATGTTACAATGTCAATTATTATTTTTTTTTTTGTAACCAGATATTAAAGAAATCAAAATGCGGTTATTGACAAATCAAATAAAACATATTATTGAATGATGAATAATTGCTCGCTTAAATACAGCTCAAAAACCATAACCATCTTTTCCAGGTCCCGGCTTAGCCTTTTTAGCCTACCCATCAGCAGTGCTTCAGTTACCAGGGGCTCCCCTCTGGTCCTGTCTCTTCTTCTTCATGTTGCTCCTCATCGGTTTGGACAGCCAGTTCTGCACCATGGAAGGCTTCATCACGGCTGTCATTGACGAGTGGCCCAAGCTGCTGAGGAGAAGAAAGGAGATCTTTATCGCTATCACTTGTGTCATTTCGTATTTGGTTGGGCTGTCGTGTATTTCTGAGGTTAGTATATTAATTTTTTCTTAATTTTAGATGAATAGTCATCAGAGGTTTAATAAACCTATTGTCAAGATTAATGAATGACTTTGCAGTTTTGGCTATTCTTTTGCTAAAATAGATAAGAAAAGAACAACTAAGCGAAACAGTTGAAACAGCACAAATGCTTTTGAAATTATAATTTTGCAAGAATAATATAAATTGCGTATTATCAAGGTAAGTAAGTATAAATTAAAATTAGTAGGCATATAAGTAGTAAGTAGTGCCTACGTGCGTTAGAGTACATCGATGCCTTTACGATCTATTGTTTGTTAAATGTCAAACCACACCCGGTTCATTAACAATTTCAATCAATCAACTTAGCTTATTGCTGACCGGTGTCTCTCCCAATCTCCGCCTCTGGCATCCAGATTGTCCCAGACACATTTTTAAGGTCATCGGCCTATATGTCTGGATGATCCAAAATCAGCACGATTATTATTCAATAACGTAATAAAGCGGTTAGTGACAAATCCTACTAACACCACAGAATACATAATAGTACTACGTAAGAATATGGAAGTTTGTCAGAATGAATTATTATTGATGTCTGGGTGTTTGTTACTCTATCACACAATAAATTCCAACCAGATTTGGATGAAATTTGACATACAGATATTTTATAACCTGGATTATGACATAGGATATTTTTAATATTGATAGTACGATCCCATTAGACAGTAACTCAACTCCATACGGGCGAAGCCGCATAAGCTAGTGTAAATATAAAACAACATTTTTATACGTATTTATTTATTTATTGGCAATAGAAATTGATTTCAAGACCAACGTCAAGGTTTTTTAATGTCTACAAATCCGAAGCAAATCTCTCGACATGACATTGAAAGGGAGTAGTAACTCTCATTTGTATTCAACGGATGTCTTTGGTAGAACGTTGCTTGAATATAAAGTATCCTTTGGTGGAGTGCGGAAAATGTGATAAAAATTATCTGAGGTTATTTGAAAATCAATTGAATACAGGTGCGATCGGATATTATGCGTATCAACAACTCTATCGGGTCTCTTATAGACTCTATTATGGTGATAGTTATATTCGGAATGCCATGATTGTTGCAATTACCAATATTGAACATGGTGATGATAAAATGAAAAATAAAACATGAGAGCATTTATATTAAGAAAACATCAACATATATTTTACCTTATTATGCTCGGTGGGCCAACACTCTAATTAGGTGTAAATCAGAGGTAGAAAATATAATATATGAAACGAATTTCTACTAACTCTTTGAAACAATGACTTTGAAAAAAGACTACAGAGTCTTTATTCTAAATTTGATAGTCAGTACAACAACATTAAATTCCACTATACCCTTAAAGTTCAACATCCTTGAAATCTTTACCCAGGGTGGCATGTACGTCTTCCAAATCCTCGACTCGTACGCTGTCTCCGGCTTCTGCTTGCTGTTCCTGATCTTCTTCGAGTGCGTCTCCATCTCATGGGCCTTCGGCGTCAACCGCTTCTACGACGGCATCAAAGAGATGATCGGCTACTACCCTACTATCTGGTGGAAGTTCTGCTGGGTTGGATTTACGCCTGCTATTTGCATTGTGAGTATGAGTCCCTAGTACCGATATTTTTACAGATGATTTTGTATTCTTCTTCTTCCTTTTGTGTCAATGTTTTTTTTTATAAGAGGCACAGCTAGTCGTCAGTTCTTGTGTTGTCTTTAAATAATTATAGATATCAAAAATGTGTCATTATTGGAATAAACGTTCCAGTGGCTATAGCTTTGACAGAGATTTTTTTTCTATTGTGGCTTTTATAATTCCCAACTTAGAAATATTTCCTGTCTAAAGACTCTATAGACTGATGGATAGAGTTCTAAATATTCTTAAATCTATGAGTCCAATGACGACCTTATCGCTAGTGACGATATTGCTTATCTTCTTATTTGTTTTGCCAAGAATAATAAACTTGCTTCTATGTCTAGTGTAAGTTTTAGGGCATTTTTCACCACTTACGATTAAGTTCTCGGTAACTTTACTTGCCAGGTAATTTCATTACAAATTTTGATTCATTTTTTTTTCATTTATTCGGCAAGTAGTTGCTACTTAGACTTCGTGAAATAGGTTCTTATTCTAAAAATATGGGTCACCTTTTTCTTGTCTAATTACTATATTATTTTGTCACCGCAGAGCGTCTTCATCTTCAATTTGGTGCAATGGAAGCCGATTAAATACATGAACTACGAGTATCCCTGGTGGTCTCACGCCTTCGGTTGGTTCACTGCCCTCTCCTCCATGATGTGCATCCCTGGGTACATGGTCTACCTGTGGCATGTTACTCCTGGAACTTGGCGAGAGGTAAGAATAAGCATAATTTTAATTAAGAAAAGTAATACAAAAGGCGTACTTTTAGGCGCCATACAAAGGTATAATTAGAGTTTCTAAGTAAACCAAAACTAAAATATATTTAAAAGTTGCAAATAGAGGTAATTTTTAATTGAGTAGCACTGTTAAGTGTTTTTTGTTTTAATGTGACATAGAAGCTAGACGTAATTCTTACCTTGATGCTATTGTGCTGTGATTTTAAAGACCAACTATTAGGACGAATTTTTGTATTAAAAGTGATCGCGGTCAATGTATTAAAACTGTGTTCAAGCTGTCAGTGTCATCATTACTTTGCAATATTTAAATTGACGGGTTTTTAACGGTTTAAAAAAATGGCTTTCACACTTCAAAACGAACGCTATTAGCATAGCTACTATTTTTAACTGTGGAAGCCATTTTCTTTCAACGTTGCGGCCCTGTATAAAGCCTATAATCGATTAATACAAAGAAACATATAAATCATGAATTATTATATTGATTAAAGAAGAATTTCATCATAGTTTCTATAATAAATAACATTTATTTCCAGAAATTCAATAAAATCGTTCGCATCCCCGAGGATGTGCCTACTCTCAGGACCAAGATGCAGGCTGAGGAGCTGGCCAAGCATAACAAGTCTTAACTTGACTCTCTCCCACTTAAGATCAGGATCTCAGACCAAAGGGATTCGGAAAGTAACACCGCAGTCCTGTGAGGTTAGGACTTAGGTTAGTATTCAATTGACAATATACTGAGTTATTATATTGAAGATATCGATATCGGTTTATAATGGTATCTGTGAAGTCAATACTATCCAATATCTTCGCAATAGTATATATGGAAAATATTTATAAACAAGCAAATAATTATGTAAAGTTATTAATGGTAGCATAAATACTCTTATGTATAACTTTAAATATTAAAACTAACCTTACAGGATGACTATCGTGGGAAAGTAAAAAACAATAAATTCTAAAACATCACGCACAATTTAAATATAATAATATCATAATTATGTGCCAAATATATCTGTGCCATATACTATCAAAATATAATTATACTAAAATGATATTTACATGTAATAATTATTAATTCAAAAATTATATAGCGTATAGTCGTATTTAGACAAATATTTAAAAGCATTATGTTTTAGATTTCTAGAGTAATTTGATGACTTTCCGTTTGCCGTGTGTCGACACGTTCATGTACGTTTAATTGTACGATAATTATTTAGTATAATTAGGTTAAAGTAACAGTATTATTAAAAGTATACTATCTATTGGGTCTTCCATGTAGCTGACGCATGACGCTTAGATTTTACTGTTATTATTGATATTATATATATTATATTTAAATGTTTACCTATTCGTTGTTTCTGACCGAAATCTGGTGTTTTTAATTGATTTAGCATCAGTTGACGATTTAATTGAAAATATAATATACTTGCCTCGCTTTGGTTGGCACCAAAGCGAGGCATCACATTATTTTGTTATTTATGTATTATTTATATGGTTATTTTAACACAATAGTACAACGATTTGAAAGATTTTGGTCATTACTAAGATAAATTTATCACTTATTAATTATTAAAAGTAAGTAGGAAACTACACCTTTTATAATAATTATATATGTTATCCTTAAAGGATTTAAGTGTTAGTTTGATGTTAGATATTTTAACTATTAAGATTATATTAAAAACGCTTCAAGACGCGTCATTTTTTAATCTAAATGGTGTTTGTCGAAAATGTATGATTCAGATCGTTAATCATTCTTAAATGCATTTAATCTTATTTATATTTAAAGGCTATCTATTAGTTAAGTATAAATATTATGTTGTATAAATGGATTTTATGGTTGTTTTCGATATTCATATCATTAGATTTATAAAAAAACTTACAGCGAGTTTATTGATTTGGTTGGTCAGCTTTAAAAATAAATTATTTTAAATTCATTTTTATTTTAGCTGTATAATTAAATCGTAATATTAATATTTATTTGTTTCGGAGTCAGTGCGACCTCTGTGTTCTAAATGAGACCAAAGAATCTAAAGTATATACTATTCTAGCCAAAACGTTTTTAATATCTATATTATACTGTAGATTTCATATAAATATATGTTGATAATATATAATATTTTTACATTTTTTTTTGTGTACAAGATGGTATATTAAACAAACGAGTGAATTATAATAATAATTTGCCACAAAAAGAAGAAAGTAAGTAATTGTATATGTTTATTTTTATCTATCTTGTGCACAAAATATAATGACATATTTAAAACAGATAAAGAACTAGGCGTGTCCTAAAAAGGTTATACTCGTATGTCTATTTATACTGTCAATTTTAAACATAGCAAAATATATTAGCAAAAAAGATGTAGCTCTTTTATAAAACTTACCTTTATTATACATTTCTAAAAATAAAACAATATATTATATTTAATCCCATAATTTTACTAAAACTGTTTACCTTCGTAGTGTTTAAAGACAATTTTAATAATAACATATTAGGAGAATTAAATATTTATTATAAATATAAGATACTCGTAGCCCGATTGATGATTGATGTGTATAAATGAGTGATATGATACACTATTAATATGTAGATTTTCAGATATTTATTGTTTTTTTTTGTGAGATATTGGCACTAAGATCATTATCATAATCGAAAATACCAATGAATATTATTAATTTTTAATGCATAAAAAAACAATAGACAATCATTTTATCAGGTTATTTTACTCCAAAATTAATATGTGAAGGAAATATAACTAATTAAATATTGAAAGTGTCTAATATCTATTAAAATTATGCGACGTCTAAGATAAATGTGCTTCCATGTATTTAAAACAATAATTATTAAAATAAATTGTTATAATTTAAAACAATATCATGGTGTATTAAATTAAAATGTATTCAATAGAGTTTATTAAACCATAAAAATATATCTAACAACTAAAAATATTTATAAAAATATTCAACGAACTAAAAACATAATTATTTTGTATTTACTCAAAAAGTTAAGGTTCATGTAAACCGCCCATTTACTAAATAATAATTACATATGGATAAACAAATATAACAATAAATATTTTAGTACTTAGGGCATATTATTATATTCATCGTACAGAGGTAATCTATGAGCCGACATGCCATTTTAATCTATATCATTATTATCAATCATTAATAATTATACCGCAAAATACCATAATCATATCATTATTTTATTTGTGGTTATTATAAATTATGTTATAATTTATTGAAATAATTATTCTTTTATATAATTTTGAAGCCATATTTGAGTATGTATTCTGACGTAATGTATTTTTTATTTTAGAAAAGATATTTTCGAAACTTATGTAACGTAGTTAAAATTATTGAAATATTTATTTAATTAAATAGTAGATACAAATAATGTTTTATTTATTTTAAAATACCTGTGTGTTTCCTAAAAATCCTCATTATTTTAAGACTAATTTAAGTTTCACTTACTTAGATTTACTTAGCTGAACTTCGTAATATTTAATGATAATCATCTGCCTAGCCTTTTCCCAACTATGTTGGGGATGGCTTCCTGTCCAACCAGATGCAGCTGAATACCAGTATTTTACATGGAACGCCTGTCTATCTGACCTCCACAACCCAGTATTAGTTCGAGCTAATATGTTACCCCTCGGTAAGATTGTTTGTCAGGCTTTTGGGTCACTGACTACCTGTTACGACTGTTATAGGTCTACAAACTCGGTATGTTATAGGTGGTCACCCATCCACAGACCAACCTAGGCAAGCGCGACTTAACCTCAAGATTGATCTGAGCGGCTGTTTTAATCTAGTCACGAGGTCCTCCTCGTAATATTTAATGATGATGACAAAATAATGTCACTATGCTAAAACCTTACTATTTGATTAATTCATCAGTTACTCTTTACATTCGTTTGTAAATTGGCCGAGTCCTTATAAGTAATATGATGTAAGCGCGTGGGCTCTCGCCTTGGGACTAGGCTACAAAATAATAGATTTATTTATTGCCTAGGTGATAAAACTGGAGAAATATGTGGGTGTGGTTGTTGATATGCAAATTACATAATTGTGATATGTGTAAAACGCATTTGTTTTTGACAGAAAGATTAATCTTGGGAGACGAGCAGAGCGGAGAGATGTGCGAAATTCGACCAATCACAGGAGGGGCGAAAGTCGAGATGTAATTTTTAACTAATGTGATTGGTCAATTTCCGCACGTCTCCTCTCCGCTTCGCACGTCTCTGAGACTTACGAATTTTAGGTAGTAGGCTCCCTGGTCTTTCTATCACCAGCATCATCATCATCCACACTCCGTATTGAAGCACTGCTCTCTTTGTTTGTGTTAATCCCTTTTTTGTGCCAAGCTCATCCGGGATTTGAAGGAGGATTTGAAATGTTGTCTGCCCATTAGTGTCCTATCCCTGCACGCGTATTAGTGTAAATTATTTCCTCATGCTTCGATGCTGGATGGCTCAGGATGCTGTTAGCGCGGTGGTTTCTTGTTCCGTGGACCCTAGAATCTAGAAAGAAGGTGAGTAATCTCGCTGCGGGTTCTCTGGCCTCTTCTTTCTAAAGGAATAGGGCAATCCATTATACGCCTACCCTTTTTCCAACTATATTAAGGTTGGCTTCCAGTCTAACCGGATGCAGCTGAATACCAGTATTCATATTTTACATGGAGTGACTGCCTATCTGACCTTTACAACCCACTTAGGGCTGGGTTACACGATAACCTTTGATAAGACTGGTTGCGAGGGTAGTTACAATCCACAGGTCACAATTCACATGTCTTCAAATTCTCGGTTTCCTGCGAATGTTTTCCGTTGTGACTAAATCCTTGAATAAACTTAAATGGAGATTAGACATTTATGCAAGAACGTTAAGCAAACCTCTAAAAATGGCGTTGCTAAAGTTAAATCGAAAGTAAAGAAGATTTTGTTAAAAAATACAAGCGACTAGTATGACACACGGTCATCATGTATGTCGAAGGAGTACCTTATTATAACCTTATGGAGCTTGACATTGGTTGCCTTTAGGCTTTGGACAGATTTGGCTGTAAATCTGCTAAGATATGATAAGCTTGACTGTATGAGGTCCTGATTTCGATTCCCGGGGCTGGTAAAGCATAATTGGGTTCTTCCAGCGGAAATTTTTGAGTAATAGCTACGGAGTCTGGATTTGTGCCCAGTTGACGGCAATGGGCTCGCCCCTTAAATGGGACTTAAAACCTAGCTACTTAGTTACAGGCGTGCAGAGCGAGCCTTTGGTTATTATCTGGGCACAAATCAAATTTCCTGATAGAAAAACAACACTGCCTGACCTGATTTACGAACAATGTAGCAGTCCCAGAAGTATTTTTTAATTTTTTTTATTCTTGTATTTCAACGGAGGCTTTTATCTTCTAAGACAAGTCAGCTTCATTATAACTTTACCTATTTTTTTTTAACTAAGCTAAACGTACTTATAATAAAAAAATTAAAAAACATACCAGCAAGGAGCATTGCTATCTCCGGTGACGGCTGCGCTGCGCTAAAACTGGAACATATGGACCGGTATCATATTCATTTAAATTTAATTTAGACATCAATGTTTCTCGTTCCTGCGTATTCTTATTACATTCGGCAAGTGGATGGTGAACATCTTCAACCGTTCCACATGTTTTACAGCTGTGAGAATCTACTTTTTTCATCAAAAGTATTTTTTAATGAATGCTATGTTGAGTGCAATGCACAATAAATGCCATATTTCAGAATCAAACAGTGCGTAGGTTTTACAGTAACGTTGTAAAATTGTGGCCTTGATCTTCGACCAGCCTGCTAGTTAACACAGATTGAGGTTTAACACTTTCTAGGGTATTTATGGTTATTACTAACTAATGACTCATTAAAAACAATCTAATGATCTCACTCCTGACAGTGATAAGTGGACGTCTCGTGTTTATAATCAGCTTAATGATCTAAGGAATTCAATAATGTAAACCAAGTTAATGGACACAAGACGAAAACAAATGGATCTAGAATACCAGACATAGGTACCAGGATTTCTGAATCCAGAATTTATATTACTGGAATAACTTAGCATACCAAATGTGTATACATCGGCGTCCGGTCTAACTAATGCTGCTGAATACCAGAATTTTTAAAAGAGCTACTGCCTGTACTGGTCCACAGCTCTGTTCCAGGAGAACACGATACTCTATGATAAGTCTGGTCATCGTTTTCTGACTAATTTTAAGCCATAGGCCACACCCCAGGGTCGGGCAAATTTATTTGGTTTTTTCAGCAGGAATTCGGCACGATTAGCGCAGTGGCTCAAGCAATTGCGTGTCACGGGTTCGATCCCCGCACGGAACAAATATTTGAATGGCCTACTGATTGTTGTTCAAGGTCTGGGTATTTATGTATGTGAGTTTAAATGTTTGTGAACGCATCCACGATAAAGGAGAAATTCCTAGTGTGGGGAAACGATTTTTAAAACAGAATATAAAACAAAATTGCGGAGTGGAGCCTGAATTTGTGTCCAGTTGACGGATGGCAATAGGCTTGGTCCCGTATGGTGTCGGACGTAAAGAATAGCACCATCCCATATCTTCCCGTGGGTGTCGTAAGAGGCGACTAAGGGACTTACCAGTGAATGGGCAGCAGCGTTCTCTGTGCCTTCGTCTATTGCATTTCCTGCTCCTATGATTAACGCATGCCGTGGCAGCCTTTAACTAAGGATACACTATAATAAGTAAGAAATTATGAATACCTTAACATGTATTTTGAGTGTATACTTTGTTGGTTGTCCTAAATAAATAAATACATATCGCCAAAGTCGCGGTAAACGCCTTAATGAGGGACACACGGAATAGGAAAGGGGATGGCCGTGCGATTTCTGGCTGAATTAATGATGATAGGTCCGCTTGGTGGAGGACTGTGCCGGATAGATAGCATAAGCATAATTATATGATTACGCCTATGCTATCTATAGGGTGTAAAAGTACCCTTAACGCAAACGAAGGGCACTTGTTCTCTCCACCACTGCGATCATTTATTTGTTCTAGACCATACCTGGGAACCTCTAGGAGGTTACGGAGATATTGGGTGTCAAAGTTCTAAATTTTGCACAGCTGTTTTTGTACATACTAATTTTTCAGGTTATTACTTTTCTTAAATTATCGCCATGACCCGTTTACTATTCAAAGCATCCACTAGCACAATGTTTTAACAGTGCTGCATTGAGTTTTACCGTAAAATGTGATTTTTGACCCAAAAAAAAAGGCTTTTCCCAGTAAAAATTTTTGCATAGGGGTACTTAGTTTGATGTACAGAATGCTTGGTTGACGGCTGTGTAATGGGTTGATTTACACCCTGTATATGCGGATGCATGTAATGTTCCCACTGCTGGGTCACGTGCTTCCTTACTATAAGAGAGGGAATATGCTAAACCTAATCCACCACGCGGGCCCAGCGTGGGTTGGTAGATGTAACATGTCTTAGATTTTTTTGGTTCTAGGACATTAACGTTTCCTTTACAGTTTTGAGAGCAATATTTATGAAATAAATTACACAAATGAATACGTCGGACTGAACTAGGCATGTCTGCCGTATGCCCAATGAGCTGGGAGCCAAGATAGCCAGCTACTTTCTGGAGCCCCACGACTTATGCTCGTAAGACGGGGCCACTGCTCTCACTGAGAATGCATAAGTGTATAAAAACGCCTAATACGGATCAAGCCTTAACGAAAATATACATTCAACTCATGTAGTAACTAGTGGCCTTCGAAACGGAAATAAAACATTATTTGGCATTAAATATTCATCGATTGTCTGGGCTTTGGTTTTTTTATGTGGTCGATTGAATAATAGTGTATATTGCAATCTCCATATTCCAGTATTAATTACTGGTGTCTTCTAGCTTTTTTACCCGACTGCAAGGAAAGGGTTATGTTTTTCGCGCATATCTGTGTTTGTAATATTCTTTATATCATATCTGCCAAACCACTTGATGGATTTCTTTAATTAAAGTGTCGTTGGATTCGTCTTATTAGTCCAAGTGTTTTTAGATAGGTGGCATTAAAAATGCTGCTAAATTTTAGTGTTAGTTTTAGTCTTATATATGTTTAAAATAAACTCAAAGACACAAATGGGATAAAAAAGTTAAAATCGTCTGCGAAGTATTTTACGTGACTAACAAAAAAAATGTTACAGTTTTTACTCAAATTATTAGATCCTGTAATAATTAAGAACATACTTTGAAACTTATTAGATAACTGCGTTTTTATACCTTTGTTCCTAGCATGAAAGATAAGAAACAAAATCTGCAGAAAATAACTTGTTGGCGTCAAAAAACGTAATGAATGCATGCAACTTCCTGGTTTTTTGAAGTCGGTTAGAAAAAACCCTCGCAAACTATAATAAGCCTGTATAGAATCTGCATAATACTTTCAGTCATGGGAATATGAGTTTTTTCCTGCGTTTGGATAAGTGGTAGATGCAACGTGATTGCATAGTCATTATTAGATAATGAAAAATGCATGCGTACAGTCAGCAGTTCCAATATGTATACACGTAGCAGCGTTTAGAACCAATTTTCGCTTACTGTATTGATTATTATTTTTTTTTTTTTTAAACCATGCCTTACACTAGGAACTTCTCCTGTATCGTGGGTGCGTTCACAAACATTTAAACTCACAAACACAAATACCCAGACCCGAAAGAATTATCTGTAGGCCATACAAATATTTGTTCCGTGCGGGGATCGAACCCGCGACACGCAGCACAGCAGTCCATTCCTTGAGCCACTGCGCCAACCGTGCCGTCAAATATTTATGTTACGTAACGAAACTAATATTTTGGAACGAAGTTCCTTATCGCGCGTTGTGAAAGGGGGCTAGACGGAAAAAATTCTTACGAAAAGTTGTCACGACACTTTTTGCTATAGTAAGCTATTGTAAGCTGTGCGGCGTCGCATGTTACTCTGTCTGTCTCTCTCTCTCTTATAGAAAGCAAGCCAGATATTTTCATTTCTACATTTTTTTTTTTTTTTTTTTACATAATAAAAAATAATAACAATAACTTCGTTCCATCCGGGTGTTCCTTGACACCTCTCAAGTTTTTTACTATTATCTCAAGTTGCACTCGTTAATTTACGAGAAAATCGCGTTTGAAATTTGCCGAGAGTATACATACTATTGCTCATGACTGTACTTAGGTAATAAGCAGCAAAAGAAGATCTCGATTTCATAATGTTGGTAATGTTTATGTTACTTTTGCTTTTCTTCCACCGACGAAATAATGGTTAGGTACCTTTTTTTTTGGCAGGTGGAAAATCATCAAATAACCTCACGCTCTTGGGCAGAGCAGAAGGCAGTGTCAGACTTCTACTGACTAAAAACCACCCATGTTTTTTCTTAGCCCTTGCGCCGAGGCCGCGGTATCTCTTTCGAACAACCCGCAGCCTCGACGCGCGACGGGTAGTTAGGTACCTCAAAACTGCAATAGGTCCACTGTCAAAATGTACGAACAGCTCATTGAAATAAAAAATACCTACGAAAATGTTCTATGTGGGGGGTTCAGTATGATGTACAGTCGAACAAGCTAATTAGTAATACAGGTAGAGTTTTTTATAATCCTAGTACACTGAACATATTGATTGCAATTTTGTTTTATAAAGCGTTTCGCATTAAGCGACTGATGTCAAACGGTATGTATTATTTGGCATCAGTCTCTAAATGTAGGGTGTAAAAGTACCCTTAACGCAAACAAAGGGCACTTTTTCTCTCTACCACTGCGATCATTTTCTTGTTCTAGACCATACCTGGGAACCTCCTAGTTACGGAGATATTGGGGGTCAAAGTTCCAAATTTTTTACAGCTGTTATTGTAAATACTAGTTTTTCAGGTTATAACTTTACTTAAATTACCTCCATGACCCGTTTACTATTCAAAGCATCCACTAGCACAATGTTTTAAGAGTGCTACTTTGAGTTTTACCGTAAAATGTGATTTTTGACCCCAAAAAAAAAGTTGTTTTCCAGCAAAAATTTTTGCATAGGGGTACTTAGTTTGATGTACAGAATGCTTGGTTGACGGCTGTGTGATGGGTAGATTTACACCCTGTACATCTGTATTATCGTAAAAGTAAATGCAAGTTAGCTGGCTACATACTTATTAGCTTGTTTGATTGTACCTACTGAATATAATTGTGTTAACCGTTTTAGTGTCCGTGTCCCTAGCACGTACTTTGCCATCAACTTCGTCAACGTTGATTTTTAACCGACTTCCAAAAAGGAGGAGGTTCTCTATTCATGTGTTTGTATTTTTTTTTTGGCCAGTACCTACTTTCTTGCAAAAATTGAACGGTAGTCAACTACAAAAAAAAAAAAGTCAGCTCAATCGGTTGAAGATTATCTGCTTCGAAATTGAGGTGCAAGAATCCGGCTGAACATACTTACACACATACATACAACTTACAAACATAGTCATACATTGCAAGTTAAATAAAAGCTTGTAAAAAATAGCCCACGCACGTCCTTTCTCGTCTTCTATCTCTTCAATTGATCAGCCAGTTTAGCTGTGAAAACGTAACAAACAAACTTTTACATTTTCTGGAAGAACTTCAACGTTGTGTACTTTATGTAATGCACTCCAAATCTGTCATTGTGTCAACATCGACCAGTAATCGAACCCACTACTAATACGGTCGCTGCGCCGCGCCGCCGGCCGTCTAATGCTCCAAACAAACGGCATTGTGTAGGTTTGCGTCCGGTTTCTGAGAAATACTCCGAAAGTACCTTTATACAAACAAACTAAATGGCAAGTACGAGCGCTTTGCTACTGTTGGGTTCTGTATCTAAGAGACTCTTTCTGCAGAATATTATTTATATGTGTTTATTAAATAGATATTGATTTCTAACCATTTGGCCCCGAACTTCACGTATAAGCGGCACGGCACGCCTGTTACAAAAACATACGAATGAAGTAGTTCAGGTAATGCCACAACTCTAAGCAAATCGCAAATCGTATCACCCGAGGTCAAGACGGAGCGTTAAGTCGTACAAATTAATACCCATAACGTAACGTTTTCGAGCACAACATTATTTATAGTATTACATTTCAACGGTCACGTAAATAACACTGGATCGTTTCTACGTATTTAATGATAATAAAATATGAAGTATTTATCATTAACATTTCAAACGAAAGACTTATCTTGATAACTATTAAACAAAAAACAAGCACAGACAAAACACATAAATAAAACAAGGAAAACATGTTGAATACCCGTTTTAAATGTTAATGATAATGTTACTAGTGATCATAACAGTTTAAAAACTTATACCTGGAAGATATTCAATTATAAGGGCCACCTACAAAAAAAAAAAATGTAAACAGTCAGACAGTCCCGCAATGGCACATGGCCCACCATCTTAAGTAACATCTGTGAACCTGCTACCTCTCCACATGGCAACCCGAAGCGGTTTCGCAAGATTCCTTAGCCTTACCAAAAAAAACGACCCTTATTAATTTTTTGTATCTTTGCTTGACCCACTGTCAACATTATTATCATTGAATTTATGATCGATAAACTCCTCTGGTTCATACTTGTATACTAATATTTTGCAAGTAATACGAAAGTAACTCTGTTTGTGTTTTACACTTTTGCGTTTAAACGCGTAAATAGATTTCGATGTGTGGTAGGTACCACACATCGAAATCTATTTACGCGTTTTTTTTTACCTACGCAGACAGTGGTTTCGATGTTTTTGGATACTTACAGTATGTCCCGTAGGATATAAAGGGTGTAAAAATACCTTAACGAAGTCGAAAGGCACTTGTTTTCCCCGTCATTGCTATATTTTTTTAATTCTGGGTAATACATCCCATGTATTATCCAGAATTAAAAAATATAGCAAAAATAAACCTTCTAGTTACAAAGATTATTATTGGAGTACTTTTTAAAGTGCCGTATGGTGTCGGACGTAACGTTCCGTATGGTGTCGGACGTAACGTTCCGTATGGTGTCGGACGTAAAGAATAGCACCATCCCATATCTTCCCGTAAGTGTCGTAAAAGGCGACTAAGGGACTTACCAGAGAATGGGCAGCAGCGTTCTCTGTGCCTTTGTAACAACCATACTGCGATCGCCAACCCGCCTGCCGAGCGTGGCGATTATGGCAAATCCGTTCTGGGGGAGGCCTATGTCCAGCAGTGGACGTCTTGTGGCTGAAATGATGAGGATGATTTTTTAACGTATAATACTAGTTTTTTAGGTTAAAACTTTAATTACCACCATATCCCGTTTACTACTTATTCAAAACATCCATAGAGACAATGTTTTGAGTGTGTTTCGTTGAGTTTTACCGTAAAAACGTGATGTTTTTCTCCCAAAAAAACTTGTAATATATTAAATTTTTGAAATAATTTATTAAACAAGAAAAAAGATAATACTACACAGCAACAAACACACAGCACACACACACACACACAACACAGACACACAACACACACACACACACAGCACAGTCGAACATGCTAATAAGTATGCAGCCAGAAATCTTTATAATTGCAGTACTCTGAAAATATTGAATGCAATTTTGTTTTATAAAGCGTTTTACATTAAGCGACTAATGTCAAACTCTGTATCGTTTGAAATCAGTCTCTGAAATATGTATCAGTATTTATTTATTTATTTCTTGTTCACAAAATCCACAGCTCTTTGAAATTTTATCTTAAAAATATAAACTTATCCTACAGCCAATTAAGGATTTACAATTTAATAGCCATACATTTACATTGCTAAGAGTACAGCGTGTATGAGTGTGTAAGTATAGTGTGCCTGAGGAGTGTAAATAGGTGTGTGAGTATGTTATAGTGGTGTGGTGAGTGTATGTGTACCATCTGTTCAATTATATTTGTTTAGTTGAGATGTACTTGTCAATTCATCACAAACTGACGTTATCAATTCTTTCCTGAATGTACCTTTTTTAGTGTTAAATATAGCAAGATGAGAGAACCTTTTGTTAAAATTACTTAGCATCCTACCAATAACCGAGTTTTGAGCGTAGTTAGTACCACTGTGTGGTGCTTCAAACAACTGCGTGTGCCTAGTCCGTCGGGACGAGGCTCTTAATCTTATAACTAAGTTATTTAAATCAGTACTGTCAATATTCCCACTACAGATATTATAAAGAAATAGCATGTCCAGAATCATACGTCTGTTCTCGAGTGGTAGCATATTATTATTATGATGTTTACATGATAGCAGATAATCTGTAGACCTAAAACCACTGCGATAGTTGATGTATTTAACGAATTTAGATTGAATTGATTCTACCTGCTGTTTATAAACCAAGTAGTGCGGATTTCAAATATTGCTGCAGTATTCTAAAATACTGCGAATGTACGCAAAATAAAGTACTTTGATGCAATCAATATCAGTAAATAGTTTACATGTACGGATAATAAATCCCAGGTTTTTGTATGCCTTGCCGACAACGTAGGACACATGCTCCGAACACAAAAGTTTCGAGTCCAGGACGACACCAAGGTCCCTAATAACATTGCAACGCACAACATTACCACCACTAAGACTGTAGCTGTAGTTGATAAAATTTTGTTTCCTAGTAAAGGTTATAGTTTGACATTTGCTTACATTCACATTGATTCTATTCATGACATAGTAATTTGATAGTATAGTATAATCTCGTGACTTAATAAGAACTGCCACTCGGGTCGATCTTTAGGTAAAGCTGTGTTTGCCTAGGTCGGTCTGTGGATGGGTGACCGCCCGACATACCGAGTTTCCTCCGTGCCTCGGAAAGCTGTTGGTCCCGGCTGCCATTTATAGATCTTTGGCAGTCGTTACAGGTAGTCAGTGACCTGAAATTCTGACATTCAGTCTTACCAAAGAGTATCGTATTACCTAGTATTACCTGGGTTGTGGAGGTCAGATAGGCAGTCGCTCAATGTAAAATACTGGTATTCAGCTGCATCCGGTTAGACTGGAAGCCGACCCCAACATAGTTGGGAAAAGGCTAGGCAGATGATGATAATCTTAAATGTAAATGCAAGTTAGCTGGCTGTGTACATATTTACTTGTTCGACTGTACAAGTACATACAGAAGGTTGTTTTTAATTTCAAATAAATACAATCTTCTTCTATTTACGGAACCCTAAAGTCCATACGACACGATAACCGCCCGGTCATCCCAAACCAAACATTTGCTTAAACAATTAGTTATCTCTAACTGCGACAGTGAAAACTGTTAAAACTATCGTAATCTAACACTATCGCTGTCGAGCAAACAGAGGTTTATGAGTTTGACGCAATTTTGCTGTTAAAAGGCGTTGCATAATGCTTGTTTGAACTTCTCTTGTGTCGGCGTGAGATAGCCGTGAATTGTTCTTAACATAACATCACGCCTGTAATCCCCGAAGGTGGAAAGCAGAGGTGCACCCACATTTCACCAGTTATGTTAGTCCCATGTAATAGGGGTTGAGCCTATTGGCATCAACCGGGCATAAATCTAGTCTCTGGTGGCTACTGAGAAATTCCTGATGGAAAAAACCCAATAACACTTTGCTCGACCCGAGAATCGACCCAGGACTGCATGGTCAGCAGTCGCGCTTACAACCACTAGACCACGAGGCAGTCGTGAATATTTTAATGTAGTGGATGAAAGTAGAGTTGAGAAAAAACAGCCCACCCCGCCCCCGGTCCCAGTGGTGACCTTACAATAAAGTTATTTTTAAATTTATCGGCTATACCTTTCGAATCACTCCCGTCAATACTCACGGGAGGACCAGGGCGCATCCTCAAACGATTGGTACTTTTTCAGAACGCCTTGAAGTATTTTGTGCTATGCTTGGCTGCCAGAACATCCATTTGTAGCTGTTTTTGATAGTTTTGACACCATTTTTTTTTAAATAAAAAAACGTTACGCCACACTAGGAATATAACCTGTATCGTGGGTGCGTTTACAAACATTTAAACTCACATACACAAATACCCAGACCCGGAACAGCTAACTGTAGGTCATACAAATCTTTGTTCCGTGCGGGGATCGAACCCGCGACACGCAGTGAAGCAGTCCAATCGCTTAGCCACTGCGCCAAACGTGCCGTCATTTTAAACGTGTCTTAAATATCTTCCTATTAAAGAAAAATCATAAGCCGACGAAGGTACAGTTTAATTTTGGGCAATTAATATTAAAAGCTTAATATGAAGGGCGAGCCGCGGGCAGGGCTAACAAAAAATACGAGCTGATGTTGCACACCAAATTAATGTCGTGGAGTAGTATGTCTACCTTTTTATGTAGCCTGAGGGTAAAAGGAGTGCATCTATACTTGCACTCTCACTCATCTACACTAATAATATAAAGAGGAAAGATTTGTTTGTTTGTTTATAACGAATAGGCTCCGAAACTACTGGACCGATTTCAAAAATTCTTTCACCGTTGTGAAGCTACACTATCCGCGGGTGACATAGGCTACTTTTTATCCCTGTATTCCCACGGGAACGGGAACTACGCGGGTTAAACCGCGTGACGTCTGCTAGTGCACTATAATATTATACTGGTCTCAAGTTTGAACCAAAGGCCTCTGATTTTTGGGGTTCCGTACCTCAAAAGGAAAAAACGGAACCCTTATAGGATCACTCGTGTGTCTGTCTGTCTGTCCGATCATTCCCCTCCCCCCTAATCTCCGAAACTACTGGGCAACAATTCTAGCATCGCTGGCTCCTCTAAGATTGATCGCCATAGCCGAAATAAGATCAGAACGACCATGCAATGATCTTTTTGGGGATGGGAAATCATCCAATGACCTCTCCCGCTCTGGGCGGAGCGGAAGGGAGTGTCAGACTCTTCCTGACTAAAACCCACCCATGTTCCTTCTTGGCCCTGTGTGTTCCGGGACCGCTGTATCACTTTCGAACAGTTCCACAGCCCCGGCAGGATCGTCGAACAGCCTGCAGAGGGAGACCATTTAAGTCTGCCACTTAAACATGTTGCGACATAGATTTAAATTGCTTGTCGTAGGTAGCCTGCGAGGCAGACGACTTTTAGTCGCTCTATATGAATAAGTCTTTCGTCAATGAGGTGCAATCAAAATTCGACTTCGATTTATTAATCTTTTTTTTTTTTTTTTTTTATTTATAATGGGCTTGCTCTTGACCTCAATCTTACCCTAAGGGCAAAGATGAGGTCGACGATGGAACGAGCTTACCCAGAAGAAGCCTATTTACTCGCGACTTAAATAGATTAGGGTTATATGAACTCGGGAAAACCGACGCAGGCAGGGAGTTCCACTCCTTGGCTGTGCGCATAATAAAGGACTTAGCAAAGCGCTTCGTTCGAATGTGTGGAACATCGACTAGGTATGGGTGATAACCTGCAGTACGCCTAGTCTCCCGATGGAAGAAGGGAGATGGTGGAATCAGCCCGTGGAGTTCCTGCGCACACTCTCCGAAGTACAGTCTGTAGAAGACCGACAGACAAGCGACTTTGCGGCGGTGGGCCAGGCTATGTAGCTTGGCAACCAGCTTAGCGTCACCAATTAGTCTCCTGGCTCTGCGCTCTACAGAGTCGAGTGTGGCAAGTTGGTATTTGGCTGAGCCATCCCAAAGGTGACAGCAATACTCCATGCCGGACCGGACTTGAGCTTTATATAATATTGAAAGCTGTCCAGGCTTGAAGTATCGCTTAACCTTGTTTAGGATGCCCAGCTTTTTTGCCGCAGTTTGAGCTTTTGACTCAATGTAGGCGCCGAAGTTCAGATTTGCGCTCAACTTCGTGCCAAGGAGCTCGAGACTGTCCGTGACTTGTACAGATGCACTCCGGAAAGTAGGGGCCAGATCAAACGGACTCCTTTTGGCGGTGAACAGACACACTTGCGTTTTGGTGGCGTTGAAATCAACCAGATTCTCGTCACCCCACTTGGAGACAAGACTTAAGGCTGAATTCGTGCGCTCTACCATGGCCTCTCTCAATGAACGTACTTCATCAATCTCTTTGTTATGCTTAAGCCGTCAAAAATAGAGAGAATTGGATGACGCCTGCAGTCAAAATTGGTGGAAATTGGGAGGTAATTGACCTGCGATGTGGAATTAAACCATTCTGATTAGTGGGCAAGAAAGCAGCGTAAGCAAAATTAAATAATCACAGAATGAAGGTCGATGTCCTCAAAAAAAATCAATAAAAGGAAAAATTAAAAAAGGTTAAATTAAAGGAAATAAAGATGTTTAACAATAATAATTATGATGATGTCCAGTGTGCTCTAATAAATAATTGATTCCGTGGCTTTTAGAATTATTAAAACAAAACAAAAACTAATTTAAGTAAAATAAACGAACTATACTAAATAAACAACAGGGCGCTTAGGCATCCACGTTAAATGGCAATGCTAATATTCTAGCCAAATTCCACTTACCTATTTCTAAGAGGACTGTTTTAACTTAATTTTAAAAATGCATCTAAGATGTGCACAAAAGTTCAAAATTATGCAGCGTTTATCCGAAGCCAACATCCCTATAACATGGAATCCCGTTGTGTTAGAAGACTTTGAAGTACCCCGTAACCTCGTAGTTCAAAGCTAGTTTTCATAAACTTGTTCTTACACTGAAATAGGACATTGGAACATGTCCTGAGACATTCCGCTTACTCAGCCGATATGTCCGCAGTGGGAGGGAGGACATAGAGTACTTGTGGAGGAGACATGGACGATTTTTTGTGACTACAAGAAGCCATTTTTGGGTAAAGACAAAATTATAGTTTTTTTATGTCGATTTAGTAGAGAACTTATGGGAGATTTAGTTTTTATTTGCTGTGTGTTTGGAAAAGAAGTTACATTTGTGTTTGTTACTGATGTAATTTTTTTTTTTCAATTATTTATTTCAACAAAGTTACATGAGTGGGTTTAATACAAATCTTCTGCCAAACTGCATGACGTTGTTAAGGAACGCTGGGCATTCAAATATTCTAACTGAATATAAAAGGTGGAAGGGACTTACTTGTTTTCTCAAAAATAAATACTGATATTTCTCGAAGCTTTACTGAAAAAAACTATTTTTTTTTTGTTGTATAAAGTTTGCTGCTAAGTACACGTAATATTAAGTAGGTATGTAGAATTATAAACTGTCTTACTATTTTATAGGGTACGGACTGCAAGTTCTACAATTATTTTCCCATTAAAGTAATAAACTGACACTAAGTGGCCATTATAATTTAACTACAGCCTAGAACACTTCATTACTCTTAACAGACTGATTTACGAAGAAAACAAATCAATTCCCCATTAACCCATATGTCGCATCTGTTCATAAAACACAAATCTATGTCAAGACAGAGACGGGTGCAGTGCGAACGCGACCGAAATAGATATCGCTGCGCACGCGCACGGCACACACTCCTGCGCAGAGCACCGGCCAAAACAAGGATCTTTAGATCCATGGATCATTCTCGTTGAAGCTCCTCAAAGACTTTTTCAAGTGAACCTATTAAATGAGATGGATCCGTGATTTTTTGACTCAAAGTGATTTTTTTGGATATTATTTTTGTTAATAATTTTGTGAAAATGCGCTTGTGTTTTGCTGTGTGTCTGTTCGTCTGTGTGACCTTGTGTCCAGATGCTTACGGTAAGTTCATTAAAATTTATTAAAATTTTTGGTTTTGACTGAGATAGAATTTTTGGTTTGTGGGCCGTGTTTTGTGCGTTGAGAGCAAAAAAACATGTTGTGATATTATTACTTCGGTTGTAGATTTTATTTACTAAAAATATTTTAAAAGGATTATTTTGGTCACCAATTTATTTATTTTTTATTTAAAGATAGAGGTTATGAGTTCGTTACAGAATTTTAATTTTTGACTTAAATATTATTTTTGAGAATTTTTATTGATTTGTCTTATATTATAAGCTCTACAACATATTTATACATACATATTTTGTTGATGAACAATAACAATTTTAATTACAAATTTATATTTATTATATTTTTTATTGTTTTTATAAAGTTCTGTTATACAGAAATCCTTCATGGAAGTTCTAATAATTAAATAATACAACTTAAGAATTCTACCGCTGTATAAGTACGTCAACCAAACTGCAATTAAGCTACTCATTACTCTCTAATTAGGATCATGCTCTTAGATTTCATTACATATTTGTAGCGAGATCATTTGTCATTATTCTTACATTCTTCATTAATGAAGTTTAGGTGTAGTGGTCGCATGCGTAACTCCTGGGCACGAGGTCCTGGATTCGATCCAAAGATCGGACAAAGTTATTGGGTTTTACTCTATGATATCGGACTGGAGCCAATAGGAGTATATTGTAAGGATCGTAGCAGGTGGCTTTCTGTGGTTTCTGTTTACCCCCATGGGAAAAGGGCGTGAGTTTATGCATGTTATGTGTGTGTATATGGGACTTTAAGGCTGCTCACTCGAAAAAGCTTAAAAACAGCGTGCAGATGAAGCAGCTTTTCACCGGCACTTACAGAGAAATTACACCTGAGAAAAATTGTTAGTAATCTACATGATATGATACGTAATTTGGTTTAGCCATAATTTTTCTATCGGTATCACATAATAAGAAAAAAAATCCACAAAATCACCACCGGACGGCTACACCGTGAATACAAGCCTTAACATAACTTGCGTAATGTGGGTGTGATTGGGTCCACCACTGCCTAACTCTTCAGGGTTTACTGGCGTGATAAAACCTAGACTTTACTTATCTTACATCGCAAACACTTGCTTATTAGGAATGCGTCTAGACCAAGAAGCTCTTTGCTTCTCTTTAACAAAATATCCCTCAGCTATCATCATCATCATTTAAAGACGTCCACCTCTGGACATATACGTCCCCCAAGTGTCGCCACATAAAACGGTGCATCCAGCAGATCAAGATGCTAAGGGATACATGTAGGCTGTAATAGGGGATCGAACAAAAAAAAACTAAGTAGTCCGTCAGATAGATTTCCAAAAAATATTGAACACGTATTTTTTCTTTTTTCACATAAACAAAAAAATAAGACGATACAGTGCTTCAAATACTCGTGAACTCCTCGAAAACGTCACATGTCAGTACATTTTTTACCTACAAATGACGTCACAACTCATGATCTTTGACGCGTTTTATCTTCGTAAATTTTTATTAATTTGATAAAACAAAAAATACGTATCCAATATTTTTCGATAATCTAACTGACGGACTAATTAGAATCATAATTTTTTGACTCAGTCCCGATCCCCTGTTATATAAGCATGCCTGATTGATGAGTAGGCCGCATACATGCGCTAATCACTGCGAGCTTAAGCAATATTTACTGATAACAAGAAGATGCATCTTCGTTACTAAGTAACTACATGCCGTGGGCGCTATATGAATGGAAGGAGCTGCTTGTATAGCCATGTTTTTTTACTTTATTTTAACCGACTTCAAAAAGGAAGTTCTCAATTCGTCGGAACTATTTTTTTTATGTTATTGCCCCCGATCACTCGAAGATGGCTGGACCGATTTCGTTTTTTTTTGGTTTGTTTTAAAGGGTATACTTGTCCAAGTGGTCCCATGATCAACAAGTTAGGATCTGATGATGGGATCTTGGAGAAATAGAGAGAACTCTTCAAATTTTATCGGCACACTTGAAGTGATTTGAGTAGTTTTTCGAAGAGCACTTTCTCGGAGTAATCCCATTTCAATAAGGTGAAGATCTGATGAAAAACTTCGTAGCTAGGCAACGGAACTCCTCAATAAATGATAGCAAATGGACTTGGATTACTGAAATCCCATGTCTGTCTATTGTTTACACCAGTTCATAACATAACGTCATGCCGGTACGCTGTGAAGGGGTAAGCTCATGTGAACCACTAAAAAGTGAAAAATAAAAACTTTTTACCGACTTCAACAAAAAATAAAACACAAAAAAGTGAAAAATAAACTTTCGAAGAAAAATCAGTTTCTGAAGTCAGTGGCAAAAAAATTAAATCAAGCAAACAAAAGTCACCGACTTCTTTCTTTGCACTTGCAAAGAAAGAAGTCCAGTAAAAAAATAAGAACCACAAAAAAGGGAAAAATAAACTTTTATTTTTCCCTTTTTTGTGGTTCTTATTTTTTGTTGAAGTAGGTTTTACTTTGGTTCACAATGCCTCGTGGGTCCAGTAGTCGCATGTGTGACTGCTGTTCATCCAGGTCCTGGGTTCAGTCCCTGGTCGGACAATCTGTTATTGGGTTTTTCTATCAGGAATTTCTTAGTAGGAGCGATGGAGTGCCTCAGGGTATTTGTGCCTGGTTGATGGCAATAAGAGCTCGTGACTTAATAAGAACTGCCACTCGGGTCGATCTTTAGGTAAAGCTGTGCTTGCCTAGGTCGATCTGTGGATGGGTGACCGCCCGACATACCGAGTTTCCTCCGTGCCTCGGAAAGCACGTTAAGCTGTTGGTCCCGGCTGCCATATATAGATCTTTGGCAGTCGTTACAGGTAGTCAGTGACCTGAAATTCTGACATCCAGTCTTACCAAAGAGTATCGTATTACCTAGTATTAACTGGGTTGTGGAGGTCAGATAGGCAGTCGCTCCATGTAAAATACTGGTACTCAGCTGCATCCGGTTAGACTGGAAGCCGACCCCAACATAGTTGGGAAAAGGCTAGGCAGATGATGATGGCAATAAGGGTCACTCTTATAACTTGGGACTTAAACATAACTGGTGAATCGTGGGAGTACGGTAGATATACCTCTGCCTTCGACGATTGAAGGCGTGATGTTGTGATTGTCTATGGCAGGGTTTCCCAAACTATGGGTCGCGACCCACTGGTGGGTCGCGAGCGAATATTGAGTGGGCCCTGCCTATAGTACCAACCGTCCGAGCCTCCTCCCCTTTACTACCTCATTCTTATGTGAGGCTGGGTTTTCGAATATGGTGAACATTAAAACTAAATACCGAAATAAATTGGACTTATCAAACTCACTGCGATTAAAAGTAACTAAAGTTGAAGTAGATGTCAAAACTGTAATGGCGAAACATAGGAAACAATTTCATCCTTCCCATTAAATTTATATAATTAAGTAATAAAAGATTGTATTAAAACAGTTTGTTATTTCAAAAGTCCTTTATTAATATTGCTAACGCTTAAATTTCCTAGAGGTGGGTCCCGAGTTTGTAAACTTAAATCAGATGAGTCGTAGCCCAGTCAACTTTGGGAACCACTGGTCTATGGTAAATAACGCGACGGAAATGTTGCTTTTTAAACCACTTCTAAAAAAGGAGGAGGTTATGTGTTTAGCGTTTTCTTCCACATATGTAAGAAGGTTTTGTAATCGTCTTGCGTTGTTTTTAACAACATGCTTCTCTTGTAAATATTAAAGCGGACGTAGGCCTCTTTTATCCCAAAACAAGCATAAACATAATTAGCCTATAATGTTCCCACTGTTGGGACTCAGGCCTCCTCTCTATTAGAGAGAATGGGCCATGATCCACCACGTGGGCCCAGTGCGAGTTAGTAGATGTCACATGTCTTCAAACTGGTTCTAAGACATTTCGGTTTTCTCACGATGTTTTCCTTCACCGTTTTGAGAGCAGTGGTGATGAAATAAATTACACGAAGTAATGCAAGTATTTTATCGCACGCCACCTAACGATTCTCGGTAACTCTCATCCAGTTGCTTCCATTCACCTTGCGAAGATCGTCGGTCTACCGAGCCTGGCCTTGCGCTTGCCGATTCGGGGCCCCACTCAAGAACACGTCTGGTGTCCAAGCGTTTGGGTGCTCAGATTCGTGGTATTTCTCAAATACCTAATAGGAAATACGTCTGCAAACCCTGGTAATAGGTGATCAGTGAGTGATCATTTCTTATCAGAAGGCGAGAAAGTCTGACGTTGATTTATAGCCTAGCCTTTTCCCAACTATGCTGGGGTCGGCTTCCAGTCTAACCGGATGCAGCTGAGTACCAGTATTTTACATGGAGAGACTGCCTATCTGACCTCCACAACCCAGTTAATACTGGATAATACGAATCCCTTTGGTAAGACTGGTTGTCAGACTTTCAGGTCACGACTACCTGTAACGACTGCTAAAGATCTATATATGGCAGTCGGGACCAACAGTTTAACGTGTTTTTCGAGGCACGGAGGAAACCCGCTATGTAATGGGTGGTCACCCATCCACAGACCAAACCAAGGCAACGGCGGCTTAACCTAAAGATCCACTTGAGTGCCAGTTATTATTAATTATACTTTGTTGCATTGTCCTCGATGATTAGGATTATTAATGTAGTCACGGCTTTAGTCTGTGGCGCCAACACATAAGTTTAAAGAAAAAAGTTTATCTGTGCTAGCTTCCTGTCACCGGCTTCTGTAAATATCTTCATTCGGATTTTATGTCTTAATGGCGTCACTCTTTTCGATTATTTTTAGATTTCTTTTAGGTTTTTAAACTTCATTTTAAAGTTATAATGGAAAAATAAGGTTAATATTGACAAAGTCGAGGCCAATAAAGAAATCAAAGAGATTACGAAAAGCGCATTAAACATAATTAGCTCTGATTCGAGTGTTAAGTGTTTTTATTAGTGTGTTGTTCTATGTAAGAAAACAAAATGGCTTACCTTGTGTGTGCCTTGATTCGTTTTTTGCCTACTGCTGAAGAATTGGAATCAAAAGCCTAAAGCTCTGTTGTGTGGCAATAATCGCTACATCGAAAACATGGTATGTTTTATATGCCTTGCGCTTTGCACGTGTTTGCAACTAACTGCATGCCTGCCACGTGGGCACTACATCGAAGTTCAGAGAGTACCTATTAAAATGTTTGCCTTTATTGGCTGCTAGCATGACCTGAGACCGCTCTGTTGGAGCTTGCAACGGAACTATGAAGCCCAAAATGGATACATTATGTACGACTTGCCTGGCCTGGGGACATCCTGCGGGGGTGTACATGGCCTGAAACGGCAGTGTCGTGAACTCAGCAACCCTAAAGGGGTGTCCTGGGGGGGCACACACGGTTGACTGCTATTATAACCTTCATGGATACATTATGAACGACTTGCCTGGCCTGAGGTCATCCTGCGGGGGTGTACATGGCCTGAAACGGCAGTGTCGTGAACTCAGCAACCCTAAAGGGGTGTCCTGTGGGGGCACACACGGTTGACTGTTCTATTATAACCTTCATGGGAAGTTCTGCGGGAGCTTACTTGGTTATATAAGTGTAATGTTGTTCTACAACATGCATTGTGTTTTATCCTCGAGAAGTTGATACCTATAACATTTTTAAGGAGGTTACCTTATAGAAGACAATAAAATTGTCCCTTCACAGTCATTAGAAAATATCCTCCCGTTATCGGTTGAGAAGTTGAAAATGCAGATCAAGATAAATGAAAGTGAATTAAGGTGGTAAGTACCATATAAAGAATTATTATATAATCAAGTTTCTTGAAATACTTGGTGTGGATCTATACCCAGAGAAAGAAAGAGAAGATTCATATAAAAAATATTAAATAAGCAAGTAAAACACAAAATGAAAACCCGCCATTCTCTATTTATAAACAAATGTTTTATTAATTCTGAAGATCATACAGTGGTGAATGAGGTATCCAAAAGGCATAAATAGACATAGTTAAGAAGTTGTATCTACCAATCCACACTGGGCTGGCGTGGTGGATTCCTCGCCTAGAGAGGAGGCTTGAGTCCTTACAGTAGGAACATTACAGGCCGATGATGATGATGAAGAAGCTGAATGATGCTTCTGTTTTGTGTGTATACATATATATACAAGCAGGGGGACGTAGATCTCTTATTGTTGGTAACCAACAAAGACAAAAGAGTTTGTTACAATCAAAGACGGAAACATAAGATCAGCAAAATCTATAAATAAATCTGGTTAAGGATTAAATATGAGTGTACCATAAAAGTTCACTCATAGAGTGAGCTCATGGGAGCCGTATGTGCTTCAACAATAAATTTTTAAACTGGCGGGGCCCTCCTCCATAAGTGCAAAGAAAGGGGGGGCTGTCATCAAAAGTACCTACAAGTGCAGCAGACAGAATGCGGATGGCCAGGAGAAATCATTCCCTTCAGAAATAAATTCACAGGTTGGTGGACTTAAATATAATTTATGTGATTGGAAACCAATCACTCAAACAACCCAGTTATTCTTAATTGGATGGTGGTGATGGAGTTATAGGTACTCCTCTAGATGATAAATTCTATACTTGAATTTATTCAGATAGTATCTGAAATGAAGAAGTGAATTGCTTTCATAGCAATTAAAGTTTGTTACCTACCCTTTACAATAACAACTTTGTTTACCATTTTTTCCTTGTCAAAGAGACAGAAATAAATTAAACTTACTGTCTTTTATATAAAAGACATTACATTATGTTTAGTTCGGTTGGAGATAATCTTGTATACAACAGTATACCAATTTTTTACAGAATAATGGTTTTTTCTTAGCACATTGGATTGGATGCTTATTACATGATAGACATAGGCAAGGATATGGGAAGCTTTATTTTTTCAAGGCAAATGTTATGTTTTCAATATGTCTTACCTTCTGGTTTATTTTCAGCCCCATAAACATAAATTAAAAAAACATTGAAACCCATTACAGGTTTCAAAGCTTCCTTAGAGACAGAGAGGCTGTATAATGTTTAGAAAACATGAAATCATCAGTACCAAAGAGAAATGTGATTTCATACCTAAACAACACAGTAAACTTCTAGGTTTACTTTTTTAATACTATTCACTAAGCTTTAACATCACTGAAGAGAAATGAAATATAAGAATTTATTGATAAAAGGCTATTAGAACTTTAATATGCTTGCCCAGTTATTAACTAAAGGACTCTATTCACTAAGAAACTCAAGTGGCACAAAAACCTTGTTCTAAGTGATAACAATGATAAAATAACATCATGCCTGTAATCCCGAAGGATTAGACAGAGAGGTACCTACCTAATAGTACACCCACACTTTTGCCAGTTCGTTTTTTATGATAATTATGATATAAACACTATGTTGTATATATTGTATCATTTGCTGTGGTCCATAGACATAGCCAGTTATTTTGAGTTAATAATTAAAATACACACATATAAATATGCTTCATCTGCATGGTACGGAATATTGTGTGACTCATAGATTGCTAACAGACTATGGACTGTAGATTCAGCTCAGTTTTTTAATAACAAAATTGAGTGCTGCCCCTTTTTTCTGGGCTAAAGTGTTCTGTCAGTCATTTATGAGATAGTGAAATTTTTTGCCAAGAATTGAAAATATAACATCAGAATCAGAATTTTTATTTGTTAAACATAGGTATGGTACATAATGGATACAGTATCATACTCATTTAAATAAGGAGCAGTTAAATAAATTTCTAAAATCCTTGGCAATAGTGTGAATCTAGGTATATATGGTTACTCGATATTACTTACATTAATACCAAAGGTAATAATATGATATCAGCATATTTTGAATGTGAAAGGGAATCTTAGGTGTTTTAAATTATTAAAATATTATATCCGTATTGGTGAACTTACAATTGATTAATTGTATCATGGAATAACACTAAGTATCACAGTTATGTATCGTGGCCCCGGTATCTCCAGGGGTTGTAGCGGTGATAAGTGGTGGATGCTCCTTGCCAATACAAGGTGACATTGGAAGGAATGGTATTTAGACCAATATCATTTATTCTATACTTTTTCCACTATTCTCTACTGGGATTGATGGCAGGAGTATTATCAGGAACATTTTTTAAGATTTTGGAATTAGTATTGAAGCTGTTGATATTATTAGGAATTCAATAACTAAAAGTACACAATACCAATGCTTGCCTCATTGCCTGCAATTGTAAAGACAAGATACTGTAATTAAAATATTATAAGCATTAGCAAACCATCACTGAAGTTATTCAGTTTTTTCGCTTTAAGGATTAATGAAGGTTTCTTCCTCTATTTTCATATTCTGTTAGTTCAGTGCTATCTCTAATTATAAGACCACATATAGGTACAGATGATAGTATCAAAATACGGTTCAGAGACTTGTCCTCCAAGATCCGGAGAATTCTTGGGAATTGGGATGTTTTTCAGTTTTTTATTTTCTCTCTACTGGATCACATTCAACAAAGTGATTTACAAATAATTACCAAAAAAGCGATAACTATATTACTGCTAGCCACAGAAAGAGTGCAAACAATACCTATCTCTATTTTATACTTATGATATAGTGATTAAACAAAATCGTATTACTTTAAGGGTTGATACGCTAATTAAATTTGTGGGCCAAACGAATACCAACCTTTTATAACTGTTTCTTTCTTTAGCAATAGAATAGGAGTATATAAACCCAGCTATAGGGGTGGTTAAATATTTAAAATTAACCCATGGCCTGTGGGACTGTACTAATTCATGAATAATATCCACAAGAGGCCTTAAAGATGTGTGAACTCAATTACAATAACGTGTTGGAAGATATGGAATTGACATTAGTACATGCTCAATAAACAGTACACCCGCCATGCAACAACATTGGCAGCCTCCAGCAGTTCAATATAGACGATATTAGACGAGCAAATGTTTAAATTAATCCTACTTATATAATATTATAAATGTGAAAGTTTGTGAGAATGGATGTGTGGATGTTTGTTACTCTTTCACGCATAAACGGCTGGACCGATTTGGTTGAAATTTGGTATGTAGATAGGTTATACCCTGGATTAACACATAGGATAGTTTTTATCCCGATTTTATCTTCCCGTGGGATAATTTTCGAGTTGTAGCGGGCGAAGCCGCTGGCACAAGCTAGTGATTTATAACTAAAACTTTAAAATGAAACCTTTAGTGAACAATAGAAGGTTCCCTGAAGCAATTTTTTAATAACACTGGTAACGATTAAACCTGAATTGTAAAAATACTACCTTTAGGTAACTAAAGTGGCCTTAACAAAATTCTAAAAAATGACATATGACTTATAAGTTATATAATATTCATCTGAATGATTTTAGATGGATGTTAATGGATTTTATATAAATTTTTATTGATTTTGTATAAATGTTTATCGATTTTATATGAATGCTTATTGATTTTGTATAAATGTTTATTGATTTTATATAAATGTTTATTGATTTTACAACTAGTCTTTAAACATCTACATTAATAATCCTAATCATCGAGGACAATGCAACAAAGTATAATTGAATAGTCAAACGAACTTACCTGTAAGTGAAGTTCGACGGTAATTATGCTTTGTTGCATTGTCCGAAGATGATTGGTCCCACCCGACCCAAAATCTCCATGCTATTTATTCATATGAGCATGAACCCTATGTTGTAAAACCAATAAATTGCTATGAACTTAATGAAGATATTTACAGAAGCCGGTGACAGGAAGCTAGCACAGATAAACTTTTTTCTTTAAACTTATGTGTTGGCGCCACAGACTAAAGCCGTGACTACATTAATAATCCTAATCATCTTCGGACAATGCAACAAAGCATAATTACCGTCGAACTTCACTTACAGGTAAGTTCGTTTGACTATTCAAGCGTTTGTTGCAACCTAAAAAAGTCGGACAAATCCGTAATGGTAACCCTATTCGCTAATGATACCAAAGTTCACATCTACTTGCTCAATCATTTTTCACAAATCTTTAGGAGGACCGCCTCCTAAAGATTTGTGAAAAATGATTGAGCAAGTAGATGTGAATTTAGATGTCATTTACACCGGTAAATGACATCTAAATACGCCAGTTTATGAATGATGCTCAAATTACTACATAATTACCTATTGCGTACTTACAGTACGATCGTTGCTTTGGCACTTCTGCTAAAGTTCACCTTGTGTTTGTTGAACGGTTTTCAAATATTATTATATAAAGTATTTATATAGTTTAGTATTTGCTTATTATTGCACCACGTGTGTATTTCCTCAAAGGTACAGGTGAAGTTGCTATGCCATTTTGGAAAAAGTCAAAAGTTGATTGATAATTTAAAAGAACAAATCTTACATAATTATAAAACCTGTGATTTGTGTCTAATATTACAAACAAAATTACATATCATCACTACATATTATAAAACAAAGCCCTCTGTCGCATATCGGTCTGTCTGTTCGCTATAAACTCAAAAGCGACTGTACCGATTTTAATGCTGTTTTCACCAATGGATAGAGTGGTATAATTTGTCAAGTTTTTGACATCCACGCAGGCGAAATCAGGTAGTGTATTTATAAATACTTGTGGGTTATGCGATTGTTTGAGCTTCATTGATACTGATGGTCTCCGTATTAGTGAAAACTGCATCACAGCAGGTCAGTTATTCTCGTTCGTAAACACTTCTACACAATTACTTATTATCCCACTTTCGCCAGTTGTGAAGTCCCGTGTAATAGGAGCGAGCTTATTGCGGGTATCGCCACTAGACTTGCAAGGCAGTCAACTGAATACTTGTGCCTGCAAAAGCACTTATGAGTCTTATGACACAGAATCTCTATGAAACAGTATAAAAAACGAGACAAAACAATGCACAATATTAATTGATCAAGCTGATTCCACAATTGCATTCCTAAGGTTATGAGTTCATAACTGCTTTTAAATTGATCGGTTGATGGTGGCACAGGCCCTTGCGTACACTCAACATCAGAAGTGCTTAAGCGTTCTTGAATTTATGACTGCTGACTGTAGAATCACAGAGGAGCTCGTTCACTGAATAATAAGAACCGTTCGAATCAATCTTCAGGTTAAATCGCGATTGCTTAGTTTGGTCTGTGGATGGGTGACCGCCCATTACATACCGCGTTTAAAAAAAAGAAAAAAAATGGGACAAGTCCGCCACACTATCCCAAAACCACTGTAACTCCTGTTAGCCAGAATCAACAGTGGCGACCACAAAAAAAGCGCCGAGACAATGAAGCTCGACGAAGTCCCAGAGAAACGATTTAACTGTCTTGGATCCCGCAACGAAATTAATCAGAAAAGAATAACGGAGGAGTAGGAAAAACACAATTTCCATTTCCCTCCATATCAGCAGGAGACAGAACAGAACAAGGCCAATAGGCACACAGGGACGTATACAACTGGGATAAGCCCAGTTGCCTAGCACCACGGATATTATTGTCATTAATATAACTACTACACACGTAACTTTAAGCTTCGGAAGAGCGAAGTGACCTAACACAGGCATTTTTTGTCTAAAAGGTCACTTCAAACACTAGATGTAGTACATTACTTGTTAAAGAAAATAAATTATTATTATTATTATAATATACATACCGAGTTTCCTCCGTGCCTTTGAAAAGCACGTTAAGTCTTTGTACCCGGCTGTCACTCGTAGATCTTTGACACTCGTAGTCAGTGACCCGAATATCTGAAAACCAGTCTTACCAAAGGGTATCGTATTACCCAGAACAAACTGAGTTGTGGATGTCAGATAGACAGTCGCTCCATGTAAAATACTAGTATTCAGCTGCATCCGGTTTGATTGGAAGAAGGTCCCAACATAGTTGGGAAAAGGCTAGGCAAATGATGACTGTTTGAGTCTCAATATCAAATGTGTTAAGTGGAAGACACTTAACGGCTTGTTAGCACCTCCTACTGAGCCAATGATTGTTTTAAGGTTTGAAGAGTTTACGGCAATTGTGTAAAAGGTCAAAGTCAAAACATTTATTGCGAACCAAGTGTACATTGTGGTGTTAGGTATATTTTGGTTAGAACTTATAACTTAGCAGCCTTTTACAAGCATTGCAAACATTCGCCTGTCCTTATCATCCTAATTTAGCATGCATTAAACATTACTGAGTTATTTTTTTTTTTATTATGTAGTACAATTAAATAAAGAAATTTATGACAAAATTAAATGTCAATGATAGTGGATATAATACGATTATTCAGCAATATTAATGTCATTTTCTCAGGTCCTAAAGGTTAGAATCGTATGGCCTTTCGTTTGGCAGTTTTGAGCTTAAAACAATGAATGACTGTTACATAATTTCCGTTTACGTTCACCAAGTTAAAGTAAACATGCATTAAGTACATGTTTTGTCTACTAGTTTGTTTTACATTTTACACGTTAAAGAAGTTGGAATGATCAATTAAATAACAACTAAATTAATAATTGTGTTTGTATGTGACATTTGTACGCTTACAAAACTGTAGCGATCCTCACTGACCTGGAATCTGGAAAAGTACATAAGGCTTATTTTCATTCCGAATTTTGTATGAATTCAAAAAAATTGGTAGATTACAAAAAGAAGTTTGGTTTGGTAGATGTGTACCAAACCTAACCGACCAATTTTTTTAAATTCCGAACTTGTATTATTAAAAAAAAATTAGTGTGTTTCATAATTTTGAAACATCGAACTCGTATTTTATAAAAAATATCATAATATTTATCTACTTTTCCTCCTGACTGCACTCAGCAATAAGAAATAAACAAAAACAAATGCAATTCAGAAAGCCATTAAAACAAAAGTGGTTCAAGTAGCAACTGATAGATACATCTATGAGGTGGGATGCTAATACGATTACAGTCCTTTCGAATTCTTTTTACCTCTTGTTTTTTTTCTGTCGGATGGTAAATCATCAATCAAATGATCCCGCTATGGGTGGACCGGAAGGCAGTGTCAGACTTGTACTGACTAAAACCCACCCATTTTCTATCCTAGCTTTTTGTGTTCCAGGGCCAAGGTATCTCTTTCGAACAGTCCCAAAGCAAAATAGCTCTAACATCTAAATTCGATGTCAAAAAGGCAAACCATTTAAAACGAAAGCAATTTGAATGAATTGTGACTTTTGTGTGTGACTTTTTAGGCGATTGAGAAATTGTAAATTTATTGCTCAATCGCCTAAAATGTTTCGTATGGGTACGTGGATGGGCAATGACCAATGAGTGAAATACGCTGCAGTCCAATAGCAACCTAATAATCATTAGGATAAAGATAATTATAATGGTGACAGACTTGTCAGTTATTGACAATCAGTCTTACCTAGGGGTATCGTATTACCCAGTACTTACAGTTTAGCTGAGAATATCCAAGCTCCAAGTAAAATACTGGTATTCAGCTGCATCCGGTTACACTAGTAGCCGACCTCAAAATAGTTGGTAAAACGTTCGGCAGATGATAATTTTGACAGCGATGTATGAGCGCAGGTAATTTAATCGTGAAAGAACTGTAATAGGTTGAGATATTAATCTGTTATGAGCACACGGTTTGATTGAGTTTTATAATGGCTTCGTTTTATTATATTGCTTCGAGATTAAATTATGATGTGTGAGATGAAGTGTTTTTGGGTAAAAAATGATTGAGTGTCTAGTTTGTACATCGCTCGGACGTTTTTGATATCATCATCATCTGCCTACCCTTTTCCCAACTATGTTGGGGTCGGCTTCCAGTCTAACCAGATGCAGCTGAATACCAGTATTTTACATGGAGCGACTGCCTATCTGACCTCCACAACCCAGTAAATACTAACTAATACGATACTCTTTGGTGAGACTGGATGTCAGAATTTCAGGTCACTGACTACCTGTAACGACTGCTAAAGATCTATATATGGCAGCCGGGACCAACAGCTTAACGTGCTTTCCGAGGCACGGAGGAAACTCGGTATGTCGGGCGGTCCCCCATCCACAGGCCGACCCGCGACCTAGGCAAGCACAGCTTTACCTAAAGATCGACCCGAGTGGCAGTTCTTATTAAGTCACGTTTTTGATATCAATGGTTACTTATAATAGTAGAATTATTCGATTTTAAAACATTGGGGACTACCTGCCCACGTAGCATGGCGAGTCTACATCCTACCAACAATAATTATACAAAGTTCTTTTCTATCAATACTTATGATCATAGAACTTTCATAGCCAATATCTCCGTAACTAGAGGGTTCCCAGGTATGGTCCAGAACAAAAAAATGATCGCAGTGATTGAGAGAATTAGTGGCTTTCGACAAAGTTAACATAATATTTTTATATCCATTAGGTATCACTATCTTATTTCTTTAAGGTCACAAAACTTGATCAGGACATCCCACGCATCATAATTAGCAGTAGCTTGCATATCTATTTTTATCGTTGATTAAAGCATTGCTCATGAACTAAGTATACAGAGTAATTACTTATGCAAAGAGGATCCTAGAATCCTAGAAGATAAGCATATAAGTCCGATACTTAATTATACAGGCAGTTAACATATCCGTAAATAGAAATAAAAAAAGAGGCAAATGATGGTAACTTAACATAACATCACGCCTGTAATCCTAAAAGGGTTAGGCAGAGGTGTACCTAATAGTACACCCAGTAGTTTCGCCCTTGTAATAGGGGGCAAGCCTATTGCCATCAACCGGGCACAAATCCAGACTCCGTGGCTGCTACTGAGAAATTCCTGATAGAAAAACCCAATAACACTTTGGCTGAACTGGGAATCGAATCATTAGCCTGACAATCATTAGACCTAGACTGCCTCGTTGCTGTGACGGTCGCAAAGAGCTGCTTAGAATGAGGTTCTGAGTTGTATTCCTAGCTTAGACAAAGGTTATTGGAATCCCCGTCGGAGCGCGGCCTCGACATGAAGGGCTAAGAAGGAACATGGATTGTTTTTAGTTAATAGAAGTCTGACACTCCCTTTCGCTCTGCCCAAGAGCGGGAGGGGTTATTTGATGATGTTCCACCCGGAAAAAAGAAGTTTGTTGTAATTTTCCCTCAGTAATGATTCAGGAGCAGCCACAGAGCCTGAATTGGTGCCCAGTTAATTTATTTTTATTTATTTATTTAGGATCTCCAACAAAGAATTTAAACAATCATGCGAAATATATAGTGGAAGACAAACATAATTATCACGTCAGTGTACTCCAAACTCAAACTCAAACTCAAAGCATTTATTTCAATTAAACCAATACAGGCACTTTTGAATGTCAGAAGAACAATTCATAAAACTAAACTACGAGTGCAATACGTCATCCCGAAAGCCACCACGTCGAACCACACGCCACCGAATGCCCGCAACAACGAACACTGCGAGCACGAAAGCACGCAGCGACGCACACCGCAACAACGAATGCACGAGACTCCAAATCACGGAACAACGAATGCACGCCGCAACGCGCAACCGCCACCCCGCGACCCGGAGCCCCGGAGACTCAACCATAACTGGCGTAATATGGATGTACTATTAACCTAAGCCTACCTTTGGGTATTATACAGGCGTTATGTTATATGTTTAACAAGAATCATTGAAACGACGAAGATTAAAGAGGATGATTGACCATTAAAATGTAAAACTTAACTGCTTATCTGACCTTTAAGATACATTAAGTATCTGACTGGCCTTTGGCAGATACGTGTTCGTTTTATACAGTTACTAGCTGAAGCCCGCGGCTTCGCCCGCGTGGATGTCGGTAAATTATGTATATGCTAAAACCTTTTTTTTTTTTTGCGGGGTGGGAAATCATCAAATAACCCCTCCCGCTCTTGGGCAGAGCGAAAGGAAGTGTCAGACTTCTACTGACTAAAAACCAACCATGTTCCTTCTTAGCCCTTCATGTCGAGGCCGCGGTATCTCTTGAGAACAACCCGCAGCCCCGACGGGACCCGCAGCCCCGACGGGTGGATGGATGCTAAAACCTTCCTCTTGAAACGCTCTATCTATTAAAAAAACAGCTTCAAAATCCGTTGCGTAGTTTTAAAGATTTAAGCATACATAGGGACGGACAGACAGCGCCAGCGACTTTGTTTTATATTATGTAGTGATAGTGATTCATTCTATTTTCATCTCTTCTTATACCTAAGTACTTAGCAAGATAACAAAATGAAGGTAGTAAAGTGAGGAATGTTTGCAAAGGGATTAATAAAGACAGTCAACTATTTATGAGTGACAGACGGGACACCACGAAGAAAATCATAATCCAATACTTGTTACTTACTGACTGCCGCATTTAGAGAGCTTTAATGATAACTTAAGCCATCACTTAGTAAAGATTTTGTGAAGGTTTTGCATGTCAAATCATCTTTTCTAAGACCGCTGTCAACAGGAAAAGTGCCCAGAAGGCTGGCAGCATTCCCCCGTTGGATGGCAATGCTGATTCTTTGGCCAAAGAACAGGCCAGCCCCCTTTTCTAAGTGATGGATTAAGTTATCATTCAATATCTCGGAGCACAGCAGTAAGTAACACGTCGGTCTCTGTCTGGTGTCATACACCAGCTCGTTCCATTCCTGTGCCAAAATCAATAATATTGTATTAATTTAAATTTTTGAGAATACTTCTCAAAATAATGTAAAATATTCATTTCTTACTTAGATCGATTTTTAATATTTGCTCGGAACTCTAATTCTTTTTCTGTGACAAAAGTAACTTGGCAGATAGCTGCTGTTATACTAATTTAATAGCATCAGGTATCTGCCTGTAGAAGCTCCAGTCAAAATCGGTAAAGCATTTTCGGAGATTAGTCGGGACAAACCGATAAAAACATTGTGCATTCAGTAAAAAGCTTATATTTTGAAATTACGAACATCATCATCGGCCTTTTCCCAACTATTATATTATTTGGGATCGGTTCCCAGTCTAACCGGGTGCAGCTGAATACCAGTATTTTACATGGAGCGACTGCCTGTCTGACCTCCACAACCTAGTTAATACCAGGTAGTACGACACCTATTGGCAAGACTGGTTGTCAGACTTTCAGGTCACTACCTGTAACGACTGCCAAAGATCTGTATATAGTAGCTGGAACCAACAGCTTAACGTGCTATCCGAGGCACGTAGGAAACTTGGTATGTAATGGGTGGTCACCCATCCACAGAACAACCTAGGCAAGCGCGGCTTATCCTTAAGATCGACCCGATTCGCAGTTATTCAGCTATTTATTTGTATAGATGTTGACTCATTAATTCTTTTACATTTATAAAGGCCAAGACAAGCCGCCCCTTGCTCAGCATTGTTTTATAACGAATACCAACTGGCTTGACAAAATGAGTCGATTACCATTTTCCTGGCACGATTCTCATCCCAGAAACCAAATGAAGCGACTATTTTAAATTAACCCTAAGCAATTTCTGGCTCCATCACTGACAATGTCATTAGTATTTCTTTTGTTTTAATGAATTATATTGCAGTGATAGCCTCTGTTCTTATTCTTTACGTGTTGATGAGCTCAAATGGAATTAGACCAGTATGTATAGCCACTTGCGCAGTTCTATCATTTGCTTCTAGTAAGTCCTGAAAGGTTCCGTACGGTGTCGGACGTAAAGAATTGTACCATCCCATATCTTCCCGTGGGTGTCGTAAGAGTGACTTACCAGAGAATGGGCAGCAGCGTTCTCTGTGCCTTCGTAACAACCATACTGCGATCGCCAACGCGCCTGCCAAGCGTCGCGATTATGGCAAATCCCCCCTTCTGGGGAGGCCTATGTCCAGCAGTGGACGTCTTATGGCTGAAATGATGAAGAAGAAGAAGAAGATGAAGATCTTAAAGGTGCAAGTGGTTGTGCAGGGTGGGCAAGATAGGAGGTGGCGCATATACTGCAGAGAGGCTCCACGCTAGCAGTTTGTTTGGGATGGAGCCTGATGTGAAGGGAGCCTTTGTTGTGACCGGACTACCAAGTCATAGGTTTCGGGTTGGGTTAGGGCTGCGGGTTGTTCGAAAGAGATACCGCGGCCCCAGCCACAAAGGGCTAAGAAGGAACATGGGTGAAGGATATTGGGGTCGGCTTTCAGTCTAACCGGATGCAGCTGAATACCAACATTTTACATGGAGCGACTGCCTATCTGACCTCCACCTAGTTAATACTAGGTAATACGATATCCTTTGGTAAGACTGGTTGTCAGACTTTCAGGTCACTGACTACCTGTAACGACTGCCAAAGATCTATATATGGCAGCCGGGACCAACAGGAGGAAGCCCGGTATGTCGGGCGGTCACCCATCCACAGATCAAGCCTAAACCTAAGCAAGCACAGCTTTAGGATAGGCACTAACCACACGATAAGAAATAAAAGAAATGAAATTAATGATATAAGAAAAGAAAGTGGAAATTATGTTTTTCCTACTCCTCCGCTATTCTTTTCTCATTAATTTCGTTGCGGGATCCAAGACAGTTAAATTATTTCTCTGGGACTTCGTCGAGCTTCATTGTCTCGGCGCTTTTCTAGTGGTCGCCACTGTTGGTTCTGGCTTACAGGAGTTACAGTGGTCTGGGAACAGTGTGGCGGGTTTGTCCCAAAAAAAAAAACACACGATACAGAAGAAGTTAAACCAAATAATGGCGTCTAGCACACAATTATCTTTATCTAGTAGCCAGCTATCAAATCAACACTTTAAGAGCTCATGAATGTGAAATACAAACCCTTTTTAGGGTTCCGTAGTCAACTAGGAACCCTTATAGTTTCGCCATGTCTGTCTGTCTGTCTGTCTGTCTGTCCGTCCTCGCTTAATCTCTGTGACCGTTAGCACTAGAAAGCTGAAATTTGGGACCAATATGTGTATCAATCACGCCGACAAAGTGCTAAAATAAAAATTGGAAAAAAATGTTTTATTAGGGTAGCCCCCCTATATGTAAAGTGGGAAGTGTTTTTTTTTTTAATTTTAACCCTAATGTGTGATATATTGTTGGAAAGGTATTTAAAAATGAATAGGGGTTTACTAAAATCATTTTTTGATAATGTCAATAATTTCGGAAATAATCGCTCCAAAAGTAAAAAACAAAGCGTCCCCCCCCCTCTAACTTTTGAACCATAAGTTTAGAAAATACGAAAAAAATCTGAAAAGTAGAACTTTATAAGGACTTTCTAGGAAAATTATTTTGAACTTGGATGGAAACAACAGATGGAAACTGCAGTTAACCAATATAATTTGGTCCCTGAATCGTATGAGCGCCTATACAATCCAGAGGTCAAGTTTCATTTGCCCGTATTTTTTTTTTAACTTCGTTTACATAATATTTTATTATCTACGGAACCCTACACTGAGCGTGGCCCGACACGCTCTTGGCCGGTTTTTTTTTATAAACGTGTATACGGAACACTGAAAATGTAACATAAACTGTACCTATAGCACCCATTCTCTCAACTCAATTTAGCCAATCAATAATAAACCGTGATACTCTAAAAATAGGGTTCTTGCGCAGCAGTCGAACGATATCATCTCATTCGAGGAGAAACTTCAGCGACCTGATTTTAATGACACTTATAAAGTGTTACGATCTGTTAAAAGAGTATGTTCAAGCTTTATTGGTTACCCGTTACAGTGTAAGCAGAAAATACTTGCTAAAAGTAATCCAAAAACATCTTGTAAGAACAGTGAATGAAATAAACTTATTATATTATAACGTATCTTAACATCACGCCTGTAATTGCCTTAGGGTAAGGCAGAAGTGTACAGTCACGAACAATAATATGTAATAAAAATGTTTGTTTATTTTTCTTCCACAAACACAACTAAAAACTTAGAAATAAAAAAAATGGAATAATGAAGGTTACAATGTGTATTTGTGGGATACTGGTGCCTAAAATAAGCCGTGAATTGTATTTCAGGACACCAGGGACTCCCCTACCCCCCCCCTCAAAGATTTGAGTGGGGGGTTGTGTCGTCACTCACCGTTAAAAAATATCATACTAATGTCTTAGAATATGACGTCACACGAGTTTTCAAAGCACTGTATCGTCTTCATTGTTTGTTTACGTGAAAAAGGAAAAAATACGTGTCCAATATTTTTTGGAAATCTATCAGACGGACTAATTACATTTTTTAGTTAACTACCCTATTATTATGGGTTCCAAAATATTATTTTCGTTACGTAACATGAAAATTAAATAAACATATTAATCAGTAAGTGAAAATTACTTCTAAACGTTGTTAAGTATATATATATTGATGTTACTGACTGTACCTAGTAATACCTACACTCAAATTTCCCCAGTAATATGGGGCAAGCCTATTGCCGGCACGAATCCCGACTCCGTGCTAAGAAATTCCTGATGCAAAAACTCAATAACATTTTCCCCGACCCGGAAATCGAACCTGAATCATGCTCAGCAGTAGCGCTTTGAACTACTAGACGAACGAGGCAGTCTGTGAGTAGTTTACTCCAAACATCCATGAATAAGCTCTTTGTCCCATTTCCTGAAACTCATTAGGCAATTAAATCGTTATTAGGTCATACAATAGCACAAATAACTTCAGGTTGTTGACCTGGAGGCTAAAGGCCTGAAATTGGTCACTTCCTTCAGTAAGTAAAGTGAGGTATTTTAGTAGTTATTGGCATTTTCATCGGTTCGTTGTTTAGAACTCAAAAATAATGAGTTTGCTCCATATTCAGTAAGATCCAGTGTCATCTGAGACGAGGTCGAGGCTTAATAAAAACAGCCACTTGGGTAATTTTAAGGTTAAGCTTCGTTTACCAAAGTTAAAATGATGTTTATTTTGCAAATAGATTTTTACAAACACTTTTACAAGTCACGTTTTTAAGACTAGATGGGGCCGGTGTTTCGTCCCTGACTACTCTGAGAAGAAACATTCGAAACAAAATCAGAGGTCATAAAAAGGTCCAGACATAATCTTGGTATACACACATGATTACTATGCAGATTGGTGTCTGAGATGGTATTTTGAAGAACTGGTTAGTTTCAAGTTTCCTCCTCCGTGCCTCGGAAAGCACGTTAAACCGATGCTCTTTTTTTTTTTTTTTGGCGGGTGGAAAATCATCAAATAACCCCTCCCGCTCTTGGGCAGAGCGAAAGGGAGTGTCAGACTTCTACTGACTAAAAACCACACATGTTCCTTCTTAGCCCTTCATGTCGGCATGAATGGAAGCCGAACCTAATGAACATAGTTGGGAAAAGGCTAGGCAAATGATGGTGATGACAATGTCATCTATGAACGCTTGGGATTTTTTATGGAGCAGTTCCAAAGACGACTTCGTCACTCTATGGAAATGACAGCTGAGGTTTGTCATAGCCCTGCCGGGGCTGCGGGTTTTTGGAAAGAGATACCGCGGCCCCGGAACACAAAGGACTAAGAAAGAACATGGGTGGTTTTTAGTCAGTAGAAGTCTGACACTCCCTTCCGGTCCGCCCAGAGCGGGAGGACTCATTTGATGACTTTCCCCCCTCAAAAAAAAAAGGAGGTTTGTCACAGCGATAGGGCGGCATTATTGCAGCGGTATGAGGTTCCGGTCAACTTTAGGAACCAAATTCACAGCTGGATGCCTTTTGTGTTGTGAGCTAAGTAGCTTTTACTATACATCACAATATGTCACGTCTATGAATGCCCGAAGGGACACCCAACATTTCGCCAGTTATGTTACATTATACGTCGGGGCTGCGGGTTGTTCGCAAGAGATACCGTGGCCTCGACATGAAGGGCTAAGAAGGAACATGGGTGGATTTTAGTCAGTAGAAGTCTGACACTCCCTTTCGCTCTGCCTAAGAGCGGGAGGGGGTTATTTGATGATTTTCCACCCGCCAAAAAAAAAAAGAAAAAGAGGAGAGGTGGCCTAGTACCATTAACCGGGTTTTGTAACTTCGACAATGTTACTGAGATATACTGGAAAACTTGACAATTTGCCCGAATCGAACCCAGATCCTCATGCTCAGCGGTCGCACTTGCAACCACTAGGCCAACGGGCCATCGCCTTTGAAAAGCAAAAAAAACTAAATCGCTCTAATCTATCTTAAAATAATCCCATATTCACCAATAATGAATGTGATAAACATTGCAAAATGAGGAGATCACAAAAATATTCCCACGGAAGACTCGGGAACGAGTACCTACTCAAGTACCTACTTAAGTACTTGATTTCGTTCACACACTGACCTAAATAAATATACAAACTGTACTCTTATATTTGTATTTATATCGTCTCGCACTTGACCGTATTTTTCCTCATACTTCATATTATCTGTGCTACAAAGCTGCTGACCCACTTTTGAGGTTATTCGGAACATTTGATTCATCGGCCGTAAATTGTTTATTTTGACGAGAATAATTAATTTATCATACACCATGTGGTCGACATAAGTGTGGTACTTAAAGGTTGAGATATAGTAATGAGTCGTTAAAATTGAAATATAGGTTTTACCCATTGACAATTTATTATGTATTTTAGAAACTTTTAGAGATACAGTAACCTATATAGCCGGCCAACTCCTTCGGTACAAAGATGTGCTTTAGTGCCACATGAAACGATGTGACCTAGACACGTCACAATGGGAGGCAATGGCAGCGGACCGGTCACTGTGGAGGCATACCGTGACAACTAAGGTGTTTGAGTTTGAAAGGCGGCGTAAAGAAGAGTTCGATGCTAAACGAGACGTGCTTAAGGCCCGACCACCCGCGGCCATCCAATACAATTACGTCGGAGGCACCCCTCCGACGTAATTGTATTAATAATTGTATTAAGACTGACTTGCAGTGAATGTGGACGCACTTTCACTGCAAAAATTGGCTATTTCAGTCACCAGAGGGCACACCAGCGATGCTCTTAATAGACAGACCCAAGTCGCTGTGGCCGAAATCGGTCGGGATCATATATATGTATACATAACCTATATAGTCAAATATCTTAGCAACACAAAACTCTGACAACCAGTCTTAAAGATATCGTGTTACCCATTAGCTGCAGGGTTATTCCGGTTAGATAGTCGCTCCCTGTAAAATATTGGCATGCAGCAGGATCTGGATAGACTGGAAGCCAGTCCCAGAGCCAATCAACCAATCAATAAGTACGTTGGCGCTGTTGCTGAGCGATTGACTACAGCGCTTCGTGTCGCGTGTTCGATCCTCGCACGGAACAAATATTTGTACGGCCTAAAGATAGTTGTTCCGGGTCTGGCTGATTTGTTTGTAAACGCACCCACAATGCAGGTTAAATGCATAGTGTGGGGCAACATTAAAAAAACAACCAACATTTTTGGGGAAAGGCGAGGTAAAAAGTCAGAACGCTCATAAGTAAATTTTATTAAATGTAAAAAATCCTGAACTTCAGAAGTAACTAAGTTTTTGTTTTATTTTTTCTCATCAATTACTGAATCTGTCCACTTGGTGTAAAGTGATTTACGCCTCCTACAGACATCTGCTAGCCTTATGGGGTTTTTGCCAATGCTACTAAAGAAAAAATAAATAAATCTTCAATAGGATTATAGCAATGCTGTTGACGGAGGGAATATAAATTATACTTTACTAACTAACATAAATAAATATGGAAGTGAGTTTGTTTTTTAATCCCGCCTTAAAAGCTGAACATATTTCAATGTCTGGCACATAGGACGATCTGGACCTGTTTTAGGAGATAGGATCACCAGGACTTGTGATCTCGATAGCAGATTCTCGTGAGATAATTTTCGTCTTGAACGAAGCCAACACTACGCTTTTTCATAAAGGATATCTTATCATCATCATCATTCATTTGTTCTTACCCCAATTATTTATGTATCGGTGACACATGTCTTCTTCTTCCATACTTCTCTATTACTCATCATCCCAGCAGTCACCTTCCTTTTAATGATATGGCTAATATCATCCTTCACACAGTCCATCCAACGTCTCTGTGGTTTTTCTCTACTCTTAGCCACATTCATAAAAGGATCTATCGTGATTCATGGTACAAATAAATTATATAGTAAGCTGTATCCCAAGCTTGGGATATTTAAGCATATCTATTCAAGTACCTAAACGTCTCGTCCATACCTGAAATTAAATTTATATTAAAGTATTTGAATTGCTTATCGGTCTGTCGCAACTTCCTTGTAAATATTTATATTGCTACCACTGAATAGATACTGAGTAACCCAATCGGAAACTAATCTTTAACAGTAAATCAAAATGATTTATAGTTTGTTTACTAAAGTTCTGCATCAATTTCAGCTGGATTATCGACTAATATATTAGTTCGTTCGCAATTGTCTCCATACAAGAAGTCCGGCCATCTTTTCCTCGGTCTGCCGCAATCCCTTCTAGCTGTATCAGGGCTCTTGCTATCCGTCCACCGACCCACAGCTGCTCTAGCAGACGTGGCCTATTAGTACTTTAATTTTGTACACTTAGTTCCTTACCTTTTATAACCTTCAAAATAGTATTTTTTTCTCATTACGCATAATATGCCATTATCATCTGCTAAACCTTTTCCCTACTGTACTGGGATCGGTTTCAAGTTAATCCAGGTGCATCTGAATTACAGTATTTTACATGGAGTGACTGCCTATCTGACTTCCACAATCCAGTTAGTACTGGGTAATACGATACTCCTTGGTAGGACTGGATGTCTGACTTTTGGGCTTCTGAGTACTCATAACGACTGTCACGGCCACTGACATTTAACGTTTACCAAGATCTACAGACAGCCAAAAGGCTTCAAGGTTCAAGTGCTTTCTGAGGCACGGAAAAAACTCGGTATGTAATGACTGGTCACCCATCTGTGGATCAAACAAGGCAACCGCGGCAAGAATAAAGTTATAATTTAGGTTAAACGCATGAAGCGAAGTTAGTTTATTAGAGTATGCAATGACACTTTTATCTTATACGTAATTTATCTGTAAAGATTATAATAAGTATGGAAGCTTTAAATTTCAGTAATTAGGTAACCGTGTAATGTCATAAAAATACAAAATAAATAAGTGCTTCTTTCTTTGTGAAGTCATTTAGATATTTCTCTCTGATATAATTGCGGCACAATCGTGAAGCCATATGCCCACCGTTATGTATACCCGAAAGGTTATTGGGTATTTATATTTGAAATGGGAAAACTCAAAATTCATGCATAATTGCAAACTAAGTCTTGTTAAATTTTATTCGCTTTATGACCTAAAATCAATCTTATTTCTAAATATACTTTCCCGCACTGAAAACTCATTAATATTGCAATCACGAACATATTTATGATCATCCTTCACAGAAATGATTAACGAGGAACGCGACGCGTCAAATATGGCGGGCAGATGACAATAAATTAATTTTATAAGGTTTCTTGTATTTTATTATAATTTATAACCTTTATGCGCGTAGGCATCGGTTATGTGTTACGAGGTTATGTTATATGGGGCTATTTTTATTGTTTGTGGTTGAAACAATGCATCACTACTTACGATTGTTTTCTAAATTAAGAGTGAACAGGGTTTCCATAGTGTACTTATTCTTCTTTTTTCTTCTTAAATTTTACGTGTAGAGCAACCATTTTTTTAAAATTAAAATAAGGAATTGTATACACGGCCCTGCCATTTCACAAATAAGTAAAGAAAATTAATCCTATTTTGTTGGCCGTGAAATAGGTGTTAGACTGCCTCGGTGATCTAGTGGTCTCCAGCGTGAATGTCGGGCAAGGCATTACTGGGATTTTTTTATCAGTAACTAGCTGATGCCCGCGGCTTCACCCGCGTGCATGTCGGTCAAATTATATACTAAAACCTTCCTCTTGAATCACTCTATCTATTAAAAAAAAACGCTTCAAAATTCGTTGCGTAGTTTTAAAGATTTAAGCATACATAGGGATATAGGGACAGAGAAAGCGACTTTGTTTTATACTATGTGTAGTAATAGTGATTTCTCAGTAGCAGCCAGGGGCTTTGATTTGCGCCCGGTTGATGGCTATAGGCTTGCCCCCTACTGCATGAGACTCAAACATTCCTGGTGAATAGTGAGTGAACTACAGGGTACACCACTGCCTAATCTTTTGGGCGACTACCACTGCCTAATTAAAGGCGTGAAACTATGACATTGTCTTTAGGGTTCCGTACCTCAAAAGGAAAAAACGGATCACTCGTGTGTCTGTCTGTCTATCTGTCCCCCCCTTATCTCCGAAACTACTAAGCCTAAAATACAGAAATTTGTTCAACACTTAGGTACAGATTACAGTAAAACCTAAGAAGTCTATGGTACTGAAATAACATGAAAAATCTCTCAATATCTACTACAATGGTATGGAACCCTTCGCGTGCAAGTCCGACTTCCACTTGGCCAGTTTTTTCATCTCCATCTTCATTGTTTCCAGGATACCTCGGCGATGACATGGCAGAGACCATCCAGCTCTGCTGCAACGAAGGGGCAGGGTTTGCGAGGAACCACACCGCGACTGACTGCCAGGGTACCTTAACGGTGCCTCCTGATGTTCCACCTGTCTTCGGGTCTTTGTGTCTCCTGGCTAAGGCGCAGTGCTGCAAGGAATATTTTAGGTGAGATTACTGGAGGGTCATATTTTCTTTAATAAGTGATTAAAAAAAGGAAATGATAGGGACGTGTCTACATTAGACCTTGACCTTTGCCCACGGCTTCCCCCGCATGGGTGGCGAACAATATCCCAACAAACTTTCATGCCCCATTTAACTCCTTTAGGGGTTGAATTTAGAAAAAAAAATATTTTAACCTTCCTCGAAAACCACTCTATCCATTGGTGGAAACAACATGAAAATCGGTGCAGTAGTTTTTGAGTTTGTCGCGAACAGACAGACAGACGAGGCGTAGGACTTTGTTTTGTAATATGTACCTAGTGATATTGCTATAAAGACATTATTTAGGAAGAAAAAAATGCGAAAAAAAACCGATTTCTAGTACACAAAAAAGTAAAACAAAATAACTTTAGCTTCTGAAGTCGGTGACTTTTGTTGGTTTCTTTTAGTTTTTTTGCCACCGACTTTCCTTTCGACACACCGACACCGACTTTTTCACCGCCGTGTTCTCCTTTAATGTTTAAATCCAAACAATCTGCAAAGACGACTTTTAAATGACATGTTTACAAATCTTGTAAACTGTACCAAGAAATGTAACGCGGTGTTATCATAAATAAATATTGTTGTTATTATGGAATTCTTGAAATTAATATTACGAACTCATAATAATAAAAACCCAGATACTTTATTAAAAATATTTTTTACAGTTTCCTGTTATCTAGTTATTAAGATATTGTTTATTCCGAGAATGTTTCAACACTATATTATTTGTTTGAAAGAGGAGCTCGTGGCTTAATAAGAACTGCCACTCGGGTCGATCTTTAGGTAAAGCTGTGCTTGCCTAGGTCGGTCTGTGGATGGGTGACCGCCCGACATACCGAGTTTCCTCCGTGCATTGGAAAGCACGTTAAGCTGTTGGTCCCGGCTGCCATATATAGATCTTTGGCAGTCGTTACAGGTAGTCAGTGACCTGAAATTCTGACATCCAGTTTTACCAAAGAGTATCGTATTACCTAGTATTAACTGGGTTGTGGAGGTCCGATAGGCAGTCGCTCCATGTAAAATACTGGTATTCAGCTGCATCCGGTTAGACTGGAAGCCGACCCTAACATAGTTGGGAAAAGGCTAGGCAGATGATTATTTGTGCTGAAATTCCAGAAAATATGTAGGGAAATCGTCTACCAATACAATTATACTTACGTCTACAAATTTCCTTGTTTTGGTAAGAGTGCCAAAACAAGGAAATTTGTAGACCTATTTCTATTTAGAGAAATATAAATAGGTACTAGGTTAATATTTAGCTCTAATACAACAATGTTTTATATTGTTTTTTGAGCTACAATGTTCTCCTTATTCTAATCACAATGAAGTTGGCACAAGGTATTAGTAGGTATTAAATGTTATGTTTGCGAAACCTTGAATTATTTGACCTATATTTTGAGGAAAACAGTTGTGTTGTGTCTGAGTTAAGAAAATAATCGAATGTGTGACATTAAAGGTAAAATCTATATTAATGAATGAGGAAAATATTACAAATACATGTCACAAAAGTTAATCGTTTAACCTGTTCTAACTTCTAACTGGGTTGCGGAGGTCAGATAGGCAGTTGCTCAATGAATACCAGTATTTTACATTGAGCGACTGCCTATCTGACCTCCACAACCCAGTTAACCTCTTGAACGTCCGCTAACATTGCTTGAATGTCTTATGATCCACCGGGTGATCATAAGGACGCTCGAAGACTTAATACTGGGTAATACGATACCCTTTGGTAAGACTGGTTGTCAGACTTTCAGGTTTACTGACTACCTGTAACGACTGCTAAAGATCTATATATGGCAGCCAGGACCAACAGCTTAACGGGCTTTCCGAGGCACGGAGAAAACTCAGTTTGTCGGGCGGTCACCCATCCACAGACCGACCTAGGCAAGCACAGCTTTACCTAAAGATCGACCCGAGTGGCAGTTCTTATTAAGCCGACCCTATCGTGGTTGGGAAAAGACTAGACATGTGATGATAAGTACAATCACGAGCACCATAAGTACCTATACTCGAAAATGTTTCAAAAGTGATTTTCTCCTACTGTGTTGACGTTTTTACGAACACAGCATTTTGGAAGCCTTTTCTAAATGTAGAAACCATTATTTTCCAAGAAAATATTGCATTTGGATGTAGCTATGTCATGACATGCCTTATTATGAGAATACATTATTTGATTTGATTTGACTGTACCTGACAGTACACATTATATAAATAAGTAGGCACAAAAAGTTTGAAAAAGGATTAAAAAACCCCAAAAAGTTCTCTACTCCGTAGGATTAAGAATAATACTGGCATGTTTAGAAAGTGATTGATACTAATTTGCAAAAAAAAAAAAATTTTGCATGGCGGGAATCATGGAAGGGAATACTTGAATAATGCAAAGTTCTTAACTTGCCTTGTAAGTTTAGTTGAAATGAAAACTTCGATTAATTTCTTGTCAATTCATTATAATTAATTTCCCCAACCCAATTTCGGTTATTTTAATTTTGTGATTTTAAAGAACTGCAAATAACCTGCTGTAGGAAAGCTGTAACTGTCGGCCATTTTACAATTTATGATGGTTTATTGTTTCAGAAAGCAAAGCGACTGTGAGACCGGCATAGACATTGCTACGAGTACCTACAGTTGCGAGGCTACTGAAGATACAAGTAAGGTTGGTAGTTTTATTTATTTTAATACTCATTTTTTTTTTGTGATGGGAAATCATCAAATAAGTCCCGCTCTTGGGCAGAGCAGAAAGGAGTGTCAGAATTCTACTGACTAAAAACCACCCGTGTTCCTTCTTAGCCCTTGGGCCGGCGCCGCGGTCTCTTTCGAACAACCCGCAGCTCCGACGGACATTTTAATACTCCTTAGGGCCTGTTTCACGATCCTGCCAGGGTTGCGGAATTGGTTCGAAAGAGTCACCACGGCACTGGAACGCAAAAGGCATTAGAAGGAACATGGATGGGTGAGTGAGTGAAAGTTTGTCTGACACTGCCATCTGCACCACCCAGAGCAGAAGGATTAATTTGATAATTTCTCATCCTTTCAGGGCAGAGTCTATGAATCTCCACCTGAACCCAGGTTGGCAGACGTAATTTCCCTACGTCGGCCAGCTATTTAAATACGTTCAGGCCAGCCATTTCAACTTGTCCGAGTGGACGATTTTCGGCAACTGGCACAAATGACTTGAGAAGGGAAACACTTTTATTTTATGTGAAACTATCGAACGTCACGCGGTTTCACCCGCGGATAAAAAGTAGCCTGTGTCACCCGGGGGTAGTTTAGCTTCCCAACGGTGAAAAAATTTTTGAAATCGGTCAAGTAGTTTCGGAGCCTATTCGTTACAAACAAATAAACAAATCTTTCCTTTTTATAATATTACTAGCTGACCCACGCAACTTCGTCTGCAGCACATAACATAGCTTATATAACCTTTCTAGATAAATCGACTATCCAACTTATTAAATTGAGCTATATCGTACTCGTAACAAACAAAAAATCTCACCTTTCCTCTATAAAATACCTATTACATAGAAACCACCCTTGTTCCTTCTTAGCCCTTCATGTCGAGGCCGCGGTATCCCTTGCATAGATTGACTTCGATTATATTATTAAAGTAGGTAACAATTACTATAGGTATCTCTTACTGTTTAATATACAGTAACACCTTGTACTTGTAAACATTATGGTGCAGTAAATATTTTGAATTTAAATTTCTTCGGAGCCACCAAAGGCCAGAATCCCCACGTACTCGTACCTACCGCACCAGACCGAATGACTGCAACGCGCTAATTATTTTGTCGCCCGTATATTTTTACATTGCGATATCTTCTAAGATATTTGTTTAAACTGTATAAAGTAAAAGGCACAAATATTCTATATTAAATTTCCGTGCTAACAAATACATTTATTTAGATATAGATAATTACCATATGGGTTAAATAAGCTTCGCAAAATATAATTCTTTTTAACCTAACATTTTAATATAAAAAAATGGTTACAGTGAGTTAATCGTAAAAAATAAACATATGCTGTCGGGGACTTTTTTTTAGAACTTTTAAAGAGGAACAATTCCTTCGTACATGATATTTACGTAACTTAAACCGTTTTCGCAGCGCACGCAACGGAAACTCTCAAAAAGGAATATCTTTTCCCGTTTTTGCAACATTTTTCATTTATGCTCCGCTCCTATTGATCGTAGCGTGATGTTATATAGCCTAAAGCCTGACTGCCTGACTTGAGTATCGAGCATCTTAAATATGCTGGCGTCCATCTTCCAAGGGTTCTGGCTATGTTTTACTCCATATGTCTAGGGCATTCATACCTGCCGCCAGCTATGATGCAGACCGTGGTGGTACCGATCGTAAAAAGTAAAACTGGTGATATAAGCGACGCCAACAACTATAGACCCATCTCTCTGGCTACAATTCTGTCTAAGGTACTTGACAGTCTTCTTAACACACTGATGAGTGGTTGTCTCGAGTTGCATGACAACCAATTTGGTTTTAGATCGGGACTCTCCACTGAGACGGCTATTCTGTGTTTGAAGCAGACTGTCAAGTACTATACTGATCGCAAAACACCAGTCTATGCTTGCTTCCTCGACCTTTCGAAAGCGTTTGACCTGGTTTCCTATGATATCCTCTGGGACAAACTTTACGACACATACAAGTGAATGCATTCGTATTCTTAAATACTGGTACGGGAACCAGGTCAACGTAGTTCGGTGGTCGGGGGCGTTGTCTGAACCATACAGGTTGGAGTGCGGGGTGAGGCAGGGGGGGTTGACCTCACCAACGCTCTTCAACCTGTATATAAACGCACTAATCGAGAGGCTGAGCAGCACGCATGTCGGATGTCATGTTGGTGGAGTTTGTGTAAACAACATTAGCTATGCGGACGACATGGTGCTGCTGAGCGCCTCGGTTTGTGGCCTGTCTAAGCTGCTCGGTATTTGTGAGGAATATGCTCTCAGCCATGGCCTGCTCTATAACAGCAAGAAAAGTGAATGTATGGTTTTTCGGGCCAGGGGTAAATGTCCAGATATTATCCCTAGCATTATGTTAAATAATGTACCGCTTAATAGGGTTGACACCTTTAAATACCTTGGGCATCTGGTGACCTCTGACCTGAGGGACGATTCAGACATAGAACGGGAACGTAGGGCGTTGTCTGTCAGAGCGAACATGATAGCTCGCAGGTTTGCACGATGCTCGGAGGAAGTGAAAAACACTCTTTTCAGAGCGTACTGCACTTGCTTCTATTCGAGCGCCCTGTGGGCTAACTATACTCAAAAACAGTACAGCGCCCTGCGAGTCCAATTCAACAATGCTTATAGGAGGTTGTTGGGGCTGCCTCGGTACTGCAGTGCGTCGGGGATGTTCGCCGAGTCGCGCATTGATTGCTTCTATGCGACGATGCGGAAACGGTGCACATCCTTGGTGCGCAGGGTCCGCGCCAGCTCCAACACCATCTTGAGGATGATGGCTGAGAGGTTCGACTGTCACTACCTTAACCATTGTTGCATGATTAATGTAGTGACAATAAAATGAACAAATGACAACACATTTCTATTTTCAATCTGTTCGTGTTTTTCTATTTCCCAAAATGTAATTTTTTTTTTTTTAATAATTTTATTTGTGATGATTTTCCAATAATGTTTGTATTAGTTATTTATTACTTTTTAATTTTAAATGTGACATTATGATTATTTTTTAATTTTAATTTGTTGACATGTACCAATTTAATCAGAATCTGTAAATTCTAATGTAATTGTGTTTTGTCTTATTTTTCTAGTATTTTTTTATTGAATGTACCTAATTGCTAATTATGATCACTTGTGATTGAAATAAATGAATTATTATTATTATGTCCTTTATTTATTTTCTTCATATAATTTACATTTTTAAATATTTCATATAAGCCTTCCTCGATAAATGGACTATCCAACACTAAAAGAATTTTTTAATTACAACCAGTAGTTCCAGAGTTTACCCTGTTCAAACAAACAAACAAACAAACAAACTCTTCAGCTTTATAATATTAGTATAGATTATTAGTGTAGATTCAGTGGTCGCGTTCTGAAAGCGTGACGGTAGTCGCAAGTATTTGTCAATTAACAATGAAATATTAAATGGCATCTTGCTAAACGAACAGCAGTATCATCACGCCTATAATCCTATAAAGGCTAGGCAAAGGTGTACCTAATAGTACACCCACATTTCGCAAGTTATGTTTAAGTCCCTAAGTAATAGGGGGCGAGCCTATTGCCATCAACCGGCCACAAATCCAGACTCTGTGGTTCCATCATCAGTTTATAATGTTCCCACTGCAGGGACTCAGGCCTCCTCTCTAGGAGAGATGGGCTATAATCCACCACGCAGCCCAGTGCGGGTTGGTGTGGGACTCTGTGGTTGCTACTGAGAAATTCCTGATGGAAAAAATCAATAACCCTTTGCTCGTCCCGGGCAGTGAACCCGGGATCTCACGTTCAGCAGGCGTGCTAGAGACCGCTAGACCTACGACATACGAAGCAATCGAGGGGGTAGACAGAAAACGTCTAAACTTTAGAAATATACCGGGCAAGCTTTTATATAGTCAACAACTTAGCATAAATCCAGACAATTTGTAATAGAAAGCAGGCCGAGTTCTAGCAGAGGAAACAGCTGGTTTCTACGAATATAGTTTCACACTTTTTGTTTGAGTTTTTTTTAATTTGTGAATAAAATATTTATTAAAATCTTCAATCATACAGTTGCATAGTTTAAGATAAAGTCGTACTATAGGAAAAGCGAAGCGATTGCGATTGTTAGCTTTGGGTTGGCTTCCAGTAAATCCAGTTGCAATTGAATACAAGTATTTTACTGGAGCGACTGACCTTCACAACAACATGAAATACCGTTTAACCGTCATAGGACGGACGGACGCTGACACTGAGCAAACCCATTACTCACCGTCCACAGGCCCGCACCTACGGTTGCTGGAAGCCATCACGTGGCCCACGACGCCCGGGGCGTCTCCCGTGGCGGCCGAGAGGTTCACTCCCTCCCACGTTCCGCCATCTCTTTTGCTAGTATCACTGCTTCGCATAAGGAGGCGACGGCGTCTCATTTCCTCTCGCCACGGTCCATGGCTTAAACCAAAGTGAGACACGAGAGGTCGCCGCCGCCGCCAGTCGCTGCTACGAGAACATGGTGGGGCTCCACCTAAGTGGAGCAGCGGAGCTGGACCTTCACGGTATGCTTCACCGTGTCCTCCGGTCGATTCTCGCAGTAAAGGAATACACTGCCTGCGTCAGTTTTTCCGAGTTCATATGAGCCCGATCTATTTAAATCGCGAGTTAATAGGTTTTTCCGGGCTAGCTCGTTCCATCGCCGACATTATCTCTGTAGAGATTTTTTTAATGACATGAAATAGGCGTACCCACTTCTAAAAAAAATGAAATGAACGCCAGTAGGAGTGCCTATTCGAGACATGCTCACAAGCTTTAAATCTCCATAGCAGATCTACTTCTGGTCCTCAGTCCCAATTCAAACACACAGAAACTAGGTAATTGGGTACTCTCTTATCACCACGCTAACTGATAACGTGCAGATGTTATCCGTGTTGGTTCAGTTAACGTGACTGAGTTATTATAACCCTTCCTCGTTTGTTTAACTTAGCTATCTTATGCTCATTTCCTGTGGGGGTATGCAGAAATATTAGTAACTTTTTGGGTTTTTTGGTGAAGCCTGTTTTGTGTATATTTTTGGCATTTTTTAATTCGGTTTCGATCTTGTTTTTTGCTTGATTCTCCGTGGGGTGAAAGGTGTTAAGTACAGCCGACCCTACCTTTGGTACAAAAGTAAAACATTATTAATTTATTACGTTCTCACAGGTATGCTGTAACGACTGCTCTCGAGGTACAACAGCTGGTACATCCAAGGGTCCAGATGCGTGTGTGAAGAGGAAACATGGCTTAAGTGCGGAGGAACTGCTAGCTGATGATGCGTTCGTCACTTGCTGTCAGGTAAGGTTTAGGAAAGGAGAATAGAAAGACATCATCATTCTTGTGCTCTTATCCCAATTCAATTGGGGTCGGCGCAGCATATTGTACTCTTCTTTCATACACCTGTATTACTTGTCTTGGCGTGCCTAGACAGAAAGACATCTGAACTTTAGTAGTAGGTGACATACGTTTCGTAATCACCCGTCGGGGCTGCGGGTTGTTCGAAAGAGATACCGCGGCCTCGACACATAAGGCTAAGAAGGAACATGGGTGGTTTTTAGCCAGTAGAAGTCTGACACTTCCTACCGCTCTGCCCAGAGCGGAAGGAGTCATTTGAGGATATCCCACAATCCAAAAAAAAGGTTCTCACGTCTAAATCAGTTGTCAAAAACTGTATGTGGACGTGATGTTTTCAAACCGCCAGCGAGCCGCCATGTCAACCGTCGTGAAGTAATTTTCGAGCATGTGGTGTAAACGTAACGTAAATACGTCGATTTTGAAATAAAAATACTCGTAATGCCGGATGGCGCGCATGTGTGGTGGGACTCAATATCGCAAGACTGGAGATCTGGCACAGCTAGACGAACAGCAGACCGAGGAGAAGCTCCTCCTCAATTGACGAGAAGAAGCACTCTATCGGCAGTATGTGCAGTGAAAAGAATGAGAGGAAGCCTTTGCCCAGAAGTGGGCCAACTTGACAAATACAAAAACGATTTAGTTATGTGCGGGTTACACCCACTGGCAAGGCTCCGTGAAAACTTAAGCAAGGTTTATTTCTCAAATCGACTTATGTAATTTGCTTGCACAGATAAAACACACGTACTAAGTTTTGTGTAGGAAAAGTGGTTTTGCTAGAAAGTTAAGTAAATTACGACTAATAGAAATTCGGTCAAGGTTTATCAAGATTCTTCTGTAACATACAGCACAGTCCAAGTATTGTAACTTTTTTGCCCCAATCACCGAGAGATAACATTTTGACTTACTAATATTAAAATTTGTTGTACAAATATTTGACCTGATACGGGAATCGAACCGTGGCCTTGTGATCAGTCCAGACGCCCCCGATGTCCTTGATATTATCTTTGGTCCGGAACTGATACCCTATTTTTAAAAAGACAATTTTTGCAGATATAAAGGTACATTTTTATCGTGAGCTTTTCAAGTATACTGCCTCTCACATAGGTTTAGTCGCATATGTTCACCTGGATGATATCATCCAGGTGAACATACTGGAAGTGGTGTCCTCATTTCAACTAGGAATAATTTCACCTAGGTTACAAGGTGTAAGGAACAGTCCTGCGCTGACAGGGAGCATTACGACGATTGTCAACTTTACTTGAATGAATGCTTTTTGGTTTTATTACAGAAAGCAGCCAAAGACTGGAAGGGCGACTCCACTTCAAGAAGTTCTAATACCATAACGTTGGCTAGTAAGTATCCTTTTTAGGGTTCCGTACCCAAAGGGTAAAAACGTGACCATATTTCTAAGACTTCGCTGTCCGTCCGTCTATCCGTCTGATAGCTAGACAGTGAATTTTTTGCAAATTATGTATTTTATTGCCGCTATATCAACAAATACTAAAAACAAAACAAAATAAATCTTTTTTTTTTTTTTTTAAACGTTGCCCCACACTAGGAATTTCTCCTGTATCGTGGGTGCGTTTACAAACACATAAACTCACAAACACACCCAGACCCGAAACAACTATCTGCAGGCCATACAAATATTTGTTCCGTGCGGGGATCGAACCCGCGACACGCAGCGCAGCAGTCCAATCGCTCAGCCACTGCGCCAACCGTGCCGTCAAATAAATATTTAAGGGCTGCTATGCCCGTCGGGGCTGCGGGTTGTTCGCAAGAGATACCGCGGCCTTGACATGAAGGGCTAAGAAGGAACATGGGGGTTTTAGTCAGTGGAAGTCTGACACTCCCTTCCGCTCTGCCCAAGAGTGGGCCAGTTTTTTACTTTGCCTGTTGCTAGAAATCGCCGTCGAGGTAGATCGCGGCAATGGTGGTATGACGATCTGATCTTGTTTGCAAGGTGAACATGTCCAGATATTGCACAGGTTATAGAGGTTTGGAAGGAAAAAGGCCTTAGCCCAGCTGTGGGAAACACAAAACTAATAATGCATAGTTATACATTATGTATTGTACGCGTACTGATAAGCACTGTTTATTCAAAACATTCATTAGAGAAATATTATCTCCTAAAGATGTTTGCTCGACAAACAATGACAAAAAGAATTTTAAGTTGGTATTAATGTCCACTCTTGAGGTTCGTGGCTATATCCGCATGGTTCGATTGAAGGTTAAACTACGCTAGCCGAGGACGGTCCGTGGATGGGAGCCCATTCAATACTTAACAAGTCACGCTAAACTGTTGGTCCCGGCTGTCACTTTTGTTGTTATTTGACAGTCGGTCAGTCAGTTACAGGTAGTTAGAAGCCAGTCTTAAGGGATTTCGGGTGTAAAATACTGGTACAGATACATCCAGTTAGACTGGAAGCCTACTCCAATTTGTTGAGACTAAACCTGGCAGGTGAGGCTGCTTTACCACTAAAAGAATCTTTGCTTACTACTGCAGTCCTTTCGCAGTTATCATTCCCATTCCTTTTATCTGGGACTGTAGCTTGCTGTACCTTGTACCGACTGTACCTTTTCATTTTGTAGATTTTTTCACTTTTCAAAACTGCCTAAAACTGATATTTTTCAAATAAATGGTTTGCTTGAGTTTGGTTTTTTTCCCAACCGTCTCAGTAGCGAAACTCATTTGTGCTTGTTTTTGCATTGCACTTCACCTACATCTTTGTCCACAGCTAAACCATCTCTATGTGAAGACTATGCTCCAAACGAGCTGTGTGCACACCACTGCATACCTGTGCCAGGGAATTACAAGTGCGAGTGTAACCCTGGGTTCATGCTGATGGCCGATGGAAGGAACTGTAAAGAGGTGCGTTTTTTTCTTCACATACAAGCGTAAGACTGGTGATGTGTGTATGTGTGTGTGTGTGTGTGTCTGTCTCTGGCATCGTAGCTCCCGAACGCATGAACCGATCTTGATTTTGTTTTTTTTGTTTGAAAGGTGAATTAATCGAGAGCGTTCTTAGCTATATTTGATGAAAATCGGTTCAAGATGGCCGCCGCCACAAAATGGCGGATAACATATTTTTTCACAACTTTATCAATATGGGAATCAAATGAAAGAAATGAAAAGGCTTGATTAGTAGAATACTATACACTATGACAAATTTCAAACCCAAGATGGCCGCCGCCACAAAATGGCGGATTACATATTTTTTCACAACTTTATCAATATGGGTATCAAATGAAAGGGCTTGGTTAGTAAAATACTGTACACTATGACAAATTTTAAATCCAAGATGGCCGCCGCCACAAAATGGCGGATTACATATTTTTTCACAACTTTATCAATATGGGAATCAAATGAAAGAAATGAAAAGGCTTGATAAGTAGAATACTATACACTATGACAAATTTCAAATCCAAGATGGCCGCCGCCACAAAATGGCGGATTACATATTTTTTCGAGTCAGACATGATTCGGCCACGGTGTTTGTTGGATAGCACGTGTGTTTTGAATTTTTGCTGTTTTTAAGTGTTTTTCGATATTTCAGTGACTTGTCCTAGCATAATTGTGTTGTCCTTGTGTTCGTAACCAGGTTTGTATTGTGATTGTTGTTTTACTTTAAGTTCTCTTTTACCCAAGATGGATAAAAATAAACCCCCTGATAAGGTCCCTCCTGATATTCCATTTTCTACTTCTTTGGATCATCAGTACTCCCTCAGCCCACTATCGCAATTAGCGGATGTTGTTGGTAACGTTTCAGCGATGGACGTATCGCTTAGTTCTCAATCCCAACAAAACCCACGCAAACGTCCTGTTGACGATGTAATCTTACCTTCTTCTTTGCCAAGCAAACAACAGAAAAACCAAATCGGACGAATCAAGTACTCTGTTATGGATAAGGCCCCTTACATTGTCCACGTTTCGCGCATAGAGACACAGCCAAATGCTAGCACCACCCTTCACCCAGTTAATTTTGGTAAGTTCCTTATGAACAACAACATTGCTAACATTGTTCGTGGCGGTGTCAACAGAGTCGGCAGAAACCGCGTGTCAGTGGAGTTTGCTTCCCCTCAAGATGCTAACTCTTTCTTAGTAAATAGTGTATTGTCCAAGTATTGTTATAGTGCATCAATCCCTTCATTCAATGTCACAAGGATGGGTGTAGTTACTGGCGTTCCTTCAGAACTTACAGAAGATGAAGCCATGTCTTATTTGTCTGTGCCCATAGGGTGTGGACAAATCTTGAAAGTCCGACGCATTAATCGTAAAGTACAACGAGACGGGATTAACGAATGGAAACCCACAGAAACATGTGTCCTGACCTTTGATGGACAGATGCTGCCAAGTAGGATATACTGTTGTTACACATCTCTCCCTGTTAAACAGTACATATATCCGACAATTCAATGCCGCAAGTGCTGCAGATTTGGACATGTGGCAAACCTGTGCAGGTCTAAACCACGCTGTAACAAGTGTGGCCACGATCACCCGGGTGATGGCTGTAATATTTCAGAGGGTGAGGCCTTCTGTGTGCTTTGTTCAGGGAACCACTTTGCCGATAGCCAGTCATGTCCGGAGTATGGCAGGCAGAAGGCAATTAAGACTGTCATGGCTGAGAAAATCATCCCTTATGCTGAGGCATGCAAAATCATCCCTACTGTCTCCCGCAACTATGCCAATATTGTCAAATCCTCTCCTCCATCCCAGTCCTATCGCAAGACAGTGACTCTTAAACCCAGGACTCATGCCCCCCTTTCCCCATCATATAACAAAATTGCTCATCAGCAGATAGTCAATTCTCCCCAACCCTCACAGTCGAATGGCTGTGCGCTTAACAATAAACACGTACCTAACAACATCGATTCCATCATTGAACTCCTTATTAAACTTCTACCTACCCTTATTTCTTCTTCTTCCAACCCTCAATCACCGTCCAACGTTGCCGACCAACTTATTTCTGTACTTTTATCAATTAAAAATGGCGTCCCGCCTTGTATTCCTTCAGTGGAATGTGAGGAGCGTGTGGCATAAAAAGCACGACCTCATATTTCTTTTAAACAAGCACAAGCCTTTGGCTTGTTCCATAGCTGAGACTTGGCTCACCCCAAGTCTTAGCTTCCGCATGCCTCACTACAACATGCTCAGATGTGACAGATCTGATGGCTATGGAGGTTCAGCTCTCCTTGTCAATAATCGGGTCCCACTTTTGCCCCTGTCTTTGCCTTCACTCACAGGAGAGATGAGCATTTCGGCAGGAAGGGTAGAGGGCATCTCAGTGTTTTCAATATACATTGCTCACTTTCGGCCTGAATTTTTGAATATATTAAAAAACACTTTCTCAAATACTCACGGACCAATAATGGTCATGGGGGATTTTAACTGTCACCATTATAGATGGGGGTCCGAACGCTGTGATGCCTTTGGTGTAGCTTTAGTTGAGATTTTGGATGATCTGGATCTCTGTATCCTTAATAATGGTTGCCCAACCCGCAGATCCCTTCCTGGTCAACAAAAGAGTTGTGTTGATTTAACTTTTTGTTCAGTTGAGTTGGCGGCTTCGGCCCATTGGGAATGTACGTCCTTGTCGCATGGTAGTGATCACTACCCAATAGTAATAACTTTGTTTAATAAGACTTATTTAGAAAAAAGTTCTCCTCCACTTCTGAAATATAACTTGTCCAAACCAGATTGGTCAAATTTTGTATCATTATTGGAGGATAAAATTGATGTTTTGCCAAATTTAAATTCAAGTTTGTTAGATCCTGCTGGTCACCACCATGCCAAGAGCTGTTATGAGGGTTTTGTTACAGCCATCACCTCCAGTGCTGATTCCTGCTTTCCATTGAAAAACAGTGCCCGCAATAAAATTCCCTCACCACCGTGGTGGGATCCAGAGTGCACTTCAGCAGTCAAGGACAGGAATGAGGCCGAGGCTTGTTACAATGCAGATATGACCACTGAAAATTTGTTGGCATACTGTCAGATTAATGCCAGAACCAAACGTCACCTTCGCAAGAAGAAACGTGCGGGTTGGGTTAAATTCTGCACATCTTTGTCTCCCTCTACACCTGTGTCGGCCGTCTGGAAGAGTATCAATAGGTTCAGACATGGATGCTCCTCATCAGTTTCTTCCCCAATCACTAGGGAAACAGCTGAACTTTTTTTTGATAAGATTGCTCCACCATACGTTCCACTTTTTTCTGAATGTGTAAACATGCCCCTTCAAAATATATCAGAGGATCCTTTTGATGCGCCATTTACTTTGGAGGAACTGAGTGTGGTACTCTCTCATGTTCGGGACTCAGCCCCGGGTATTGATGGTGTGCCGTATTCTTTTATAACTCATTCTGGTGACAAGGCTAAAACTTACTTTTTAAATATCCTAAATTTTGCTTATATTCATGGTTGGATCCCAGATCAATGGAAATCACAAGTAATTATTCCACTTTTGAAACCAGGCAAACATGCAGATGATCCGAATGGTCTTAGGCCAATTGCTTTGACTTCGGTCTTAGCCAAATTACTGGAGCACCTAATTAAAAACCGTCTTGAGTGGATTGTTGAGTCGAGAGATATACTGCCGAACTACCAATTTGGTTTTAGGAAAGGACTTGGTACTATGGACAGTGTTGGTACTTTAGTTGCGGACATCCGCTTAGCTTTTTCAAAAAATGAATCGGTTGTAGCTACCTTCCTGGACATTTCTTCTGCGTATGACAATGTACTTCTTCCAGTACTCAGGCAAAAATTGCAACAGCTGAGTCTACCGGTTAAGATGATACGATGTATATGTGAACTACTGATGTCCCGCTCGCTGGTCCTGAGAGTCCAGGGAGAGGAGTTCGATGAGAGACAGATATGGAAGGGACTCCCACAAGGATCCCCCCTCAGTCCCATACTGTACAACCTGTATACGGCGGATATTGGGTCTTGCCTAAATAACAATTGTCAAATCTTACAATATGCCGATGACATTGCCCTGTACGTGACAGATTCCTCTATAGTCGATGCCGCGTCATCTTTGTGCCTCTCTCTGGATTCTTTGAATCAGTGGCTATTAAGCCATGGCCTGTCGCTATCTGCGCCAAAAAGCTCGGCAGTAATCTTCTCTCGTAAAAGAAACACTCCTCATGTAACAATTGACATTTTAGGCCAAAATATTCCAATAGTTAATCAAGTAAAATTTTTAGGCGTCATTTTGGACACAAAATTAACCGGCAAACATCACATAAATCACCTTATAAAAAAATGTGAAAGAACCATTTCAATTTTAAAAGTCCTTTCGGGCGTTTGGTGGGGTGCTCACCCTTACACCATGAAATTGGTCTACAATGCCTTAGTTCGTAGTGTTTTGGACTATGGAACTTATCTTCTGATCCCGTGCAACAAAGGTGCCTTAGTTGGACTGGATAAGATTCAGTCTAAATGCCTTCGAATCATCTCAGGTTGTATGAAATCCTCCCCCATTAACGCGTTGCAGGTTGAGTGTGCTGAACCCCCTCTGGCCCTAAGGCGTCAATATCTGGCCTCCCGTTTTTTATCTAGGCTTATATGCAGGACTTCACATCCCCTTATAGAAAAATTGTACGAGTTAGATGCCATATCCAGAAATTCAAACTATTGGAAAAATAAAGAAATACCCTTAATTCTGAAATCTTGTCGAGAAATTCTAAATTTAGTATGCCCGATTATTCAGTTCCCCAGATTGCCCCTTTTTAATATTGCGTATAAAGTTTTAAGTTATGTTCCAAAAATTGCCTTTAACATTGGTATATCCAAAAAATCCCCGTCAGCAAACTCGGCGTTCAACGCGGTGGTGGGCGAGCGATGGAACGGTTTCCAAATTTTTTTTACGGATGCTTCGAAATTAAATGAACATAACCACACTGGAGCTGCGGTCTATTACCAGAACTCTAAAATAGTCTTACAGTTTAAGTGTCCTAAGGAGTCTTCTGTATTCACTGGTGAGTGTGTGGCTGTATTGGAAGCTTGTCTTTTTATACAGTCACATCATAATATATACAAAGCCGTAATCTTCACAGACTCTCTTAGCTGTCTGCAAGCCTTAAAACAAAATCCTTTCAAAAGCAAATTGCACAACTCCCTCGTTTTAAAAATTAAAGACTCCTTATTATCTTGTGCTAACAATCAAAAAGAGGTTCAGCTAGTCTGGATACCTAGTCATTGTGGTATTAAGGGAAATGAGTGCGTTGATGCATTGGCTAAAGATGCTTGCTCATCGACAGTAGCTGATCTTTCCCACAATCGTCTTCAGGGGTATGACTTATTGAATCTCCCACGAATTAACCTCCAGGCATCGTGGCAGGATCAATGGAGTATCACTGGAAGGAAAAAAGGCAAGTTTTATTACGCAGTACAACCAACCATAAAGCCAAAACCTTGGTTCTATGGCTACAAAAAAGTCTCCAAACCCGTTATATCTGTCATATGTCGTATTCGTTTAGGTTTCTGTAGTACCCCTGTTTTCTTACAAAAAATCCGGGTTAGGGACTCCTCTCTTTGCGAGTGTGGGTTGGAAGAGGGTACTCTGGATCACATCTTCTTTGAATGCTCAAACAACATTCCTCCTCTAGATCTGTATAAACGTCTCCCTAAATTTAAAATCCCTCTTCCGACTAATTTCCCCTCCATGCTAACATATTCCTCCCCCGAACTGCTTGTGGCGCTGATGACTTTCATCCGTCACAATAATATAAAATTATAAATCTGCCTGTGTTGGTGTGGTATGCGTGTAATCTATGTTTTAACAATTTTAATATTTATTTATTTATATTTTTTTTTTGTTTGTTTCAGTCCCGTACTAACCCGACAAGATCCAAGTCGTATCGAAGAATTAAATATGTTGTTGTAGTTTATTTAACATTACATTAATGTTTATTTTTTATTTTTTTTGCCTTACACACTTGTTTTTCCTATCTCACTGGACATTGGCAGAATAGTCGACATCGGCTTTAATTGCCATTAAACAAAAATAGAATAGAATAGAATACATATTTTTTCACAACTTTATCAATAATAATAATAATAATAATAAAGCCTTGTTTATTCCTTAATAACAAAAAAAATAACACAATAATTATGACATTTAACACATTTTTGAGGTTTTAAAATACATTAACTTAGAGTTACAACCATAAAACAAAACAACACGAATTAAAATTTAAAATAACAAACAAAATTAAAAATTAAAATCATAATTAACATCGAAATTTAAAATCATAAATAAAACCATAATCATACATATAATCAAAATCATAAATAAAATCAAAATTAAATCAAAATTATAATCAAAATCAAATCAAAATTAATATTAAAAACTAAAATCACATCCAAAAAAAAAAAAATAAAATAAAAATAAAATAGAAATCAAATTAAGATTAAAATAATTATCAAATTGAAACGAAAAAAATCAAAATTTGAAATCTAAATTAGTTACTTAAAAAAAAAAAAAATTAAGATTGAAATTAAAATAAAAATAGAATCACAAAGCAAACATTTAAAGTCAAAATCAAAGTTCAAGTTGTAATCAAAATTTTCAATGAGATTATAAATAAAATCAAAATTAATAAAATACAAAAAATCGTTTATAACATGCAAAACAAATCATTATTATTAAGGACCTCTCTACAGAGTAAAGGCCTCCTCCATTTTTCTCCACTTATCTCTATCTGTTGCTAGTTCCATCCAGTTATTTCCCACTGTTTTCAGTATTTCGTCGAGCCACCTCTCCCTTGGTCTACCTCTTTTCCTCTTTCCTGATGGCCCTTTCCATGTGGTTATCTTTTTTGTCCATCTATCATTGTTCATACGTGCAACATGGCCAGTCCATTTCCATTTTAGTTTTTTACAGTGTTGTAGAGCATCTATAACTTTAGTTGTATTTCTCACATATACATTTGTTCTTTTATGTTTTAATTTTATATTTAGAGTGCTCCGCTCCATGGCTCTTTGGGTGGTTTGGATCTTATTACTAGTGTGCCTGTTGAATATCCATGTTTGTGATGCATAAGAAAGAGAAGGCAATATACAAGAGTCTAGGACTTTTTTCTTCAGTCTTACAGGAATCCTTGACTTAAGAATTTCTTTAAAACTCCAAAATTTGTTCCAGGCCATGTTCACACGTCTAGTCAGTTCATCTCGGTGTCTAGATCTTTTGAAGGATATTTGCTTACCTAGATATATGTACTCTTCAACATATTCCAGAGGACCGTTGTCGACGCTTATAGGGATTTTCTTATTGTTTGTCATTATTTTTGTTTTTGTTGTGTTCAGTTTCAAGCCAATTTCCTGGCTAACCGCTTGTATTTCATTTACCATAGCTTCTAGTTCTGTTGCACTTTCTGCAAAGAGTACAATATCGTCTGCAAATCTTAAATTGCTCAAAAAATCACCGTTTATGTATATGCCTTTGTTTTCCCAATTCAATTTCTTCATAATGCTTTACAGTACGGTTATAAATATTCTGGGTGATAAAGGGTCACCTTGCCGTACGCCTCTACCAATATCAAACTCGGGCCCTGTTCTATCTAGTATTACTCTGCTTTTACTGTTTTTGTATACGCACTGTATAAGTTCTATGGTTGCTGATGGTACCTCGCATTCTTGTAAAGCTCTCCATATACTGTTGTGGGAAATGGAGTCGAACGCTTTGGCGTAGTCTATGAACGCTAGATAGAGCGAGCGGTTCATTTCCTCGAACTTCTCTATCACTAGTTCTAGAGAGTGAATGTGATCTACTGTTGAGTAATTTCTTCTGAAGCCCGCTTGCTCTACCGGTTGATACCTTTCCGTATATTCCGCGAGGCGCACCTCCAGGCACGCAGCAAAAAGCTTGTAAAGATTTGATTGTAGGCTAATAGGTCTGTAATTGCCAATATCCATTGGGTTTCCCATTTTATACAAGAGAATAATGTCCGATTTCGCCCACTCGCGTGGAATTGTTTTTTCTTTTAGTATTTTGTTGAATAATGTGGTCAAAAGAGGTAAGAGAATGGGCTCTCCTGCTGTAATTGCCTCGTTTGGTATGCCGTCTGGACCGCTGCTTTTTTCCTTCTTTAGCGCTTTGATTTTTATAGCGATTTCCTGTAATGAGAAGCTTTGAAAGGTGGTGCTGTTTTTATTTTGTGTTAGAGTCTCTGGTCGTGACGATGTTTTGTTAGAGTATAGATCTTTATAAAAATCAGTAGCTACTTTTATTATTCCTAATCTGGAAAATGTTTTCGTATTATTAGTAGAGTTCGTCTGCAAGCAAGGAATCCATTTTTTTGTTTTTCTTAATTCCTTTAAGCCTTTTTTCATACTTCCTGACTTGTCTAAGTGTCTTTCAATAGTTGATAATCTATGCTCTAGATATTCTTTTTTAATAGTTTTTGGAATGGTTTTAAATAGATGGCTTTTCTCTTGTTTTTCGTTTTTTGTTAAGTGTTTTTTATTTGATAATACATTTCTTCTATTTATGAGCATTTTTGTACTCTCTGAAATAATGGCTGGTTTTTGTAGGTTCTTGTTAGCATTAGTTGTTGACTTAAAACTCTCCTCAATTGCTTTCTTGATTTTTTTATAATATTTCTCTACATTATCGTCGTCCTCTAATTTAATGTGTGAAGAGTGTACTTTTAGAGCTTCCGCATATTGCTGCTGCGCTTCCATGGTGCTAAGTGTATAGATTTTGTTTTTATAATTTGCTCTGGATTTTTTATTATTGGTTAGCAGGAGACTAATTCGGACAAGTCTGTGGTCACTTGGGAAGGGTATTTTATGTAATACTTCAACATTAGTAATTCTTTGTTTTAAGTTCGATAGAAAGTAATCTATCTGGCTTTTATTGTTCTTAGGCGATAGCCATGTCCATAAGTTCTTGCTATTTTTGTGGAACAGGCTGTTGATTACAAACAGTTTATTTTCCCAATAACTTTAAACTTTATCAATATGGGTATCAAATGAAAGGGCTTGATTAGTAGAATACTATTTAATACACTATCTGCGGTACTCAGAGATATTTAATGATTACTTAAGCCGTCACTAAGTAAAGATATGACATACTTTTGTATGACAAAACTGTCAAAACCTTTACTAAGTGATGGCCTAAGTAATCATTAAAGTTCTCTGAGTGCGGCAGTATGACAAATTTAGATATAGATTAATACCATATGGGTTAAAATATAAGCTTCGCAAAAATAATTGAGTCGGGGGTTTTTAAATTTTTAATTTATACTTGTTAGAATCAAACTCGCTCGCCACCGGTTGCGAGTAGTCTACCACGGTCATTCCTCTGATACCATCTTCTCCCACTTCTTTTATTTCCAGGTAGGTAAGAACAGATGCAAACCCCGCAACCCTTGCCAGCACAAATGCAACGACAATGGCGTGGAAGTCAAGTGCTCCTGCAGGAGAGGATACGAGCTGATGTCTGATGGAACTTCTTGCCAGGGTAGGTTTTTCTTGGATCTTTAGGAACTCCTTTGAATATCATTAGCAGCAGAGTTTTGGAAGTTTAGAAGTCTTTTTCTATTGCGTGGCTTAATTGGCTAGGATTATCATACAGTTTTTAAAATGACAATGAAACTTACTGAAACAATACAACTAAAACCATAAGTCTGTATAACTTCCGATGTGTAACCGTGAAAAGTAGTAAACTACCTTTTTTTTTTTTGCCGGGTGGGAAATCATCAAATAACCCCTCCCGTTCTTGGGTAGAGCGGAAGGGTGTGTCGGACTTCTACTGACTAAAAACCACCCATGTTCCTTCTTAGCCCTTCATGTCGAGGCGATACGCAGTATCTCTTGCGAACAACCCGCAGCCCCGACGGGCGTAGTAAACTACTTACAGTGGTGATTAATTGGTGATCTATATACTGTAATATTAGCTTCCATGCTTCAAAATGTTAAAAAAATAGGTCTCCTAATTATGTTCTCTTTATTTTTCTTTGACTTTATTTTTGTAAACCTTCACTGCAACTTTAAGCTGCTCCTGCAATTTTAAGCTTACACTGGTCAATCTCGTTTCCAGACATAGACGAATGCCAGTTAGACATGTCAGTGTGCCTGGCTGGTACCCAGTGCCACAACCTGCAGGGCTCCTACCGGTGCATCTCAGTCAAGAAGAACAACGTGGGTCAGTGTCCTCCAGGGTTCGCCAGGAACCTCAACAATCATGTTTGTGATGGTACGTAACGACATTATATTATTATATAATGTTTTGATTTATCTTCATTCCCTTTTAAAAGCAGCGATAGTCTAGTGATTGGACCGTTGCCGTTGGGTTAGCAAGTCATAGGTTTCAAGACACTCATCTCTGATTTTTGGATTAATATAAAAAATAAAATTGTACAATAATTCAGTCAGATGCCCATGCGCCACATAAAAACGGACACCAGGTTAGCCATAACCACACGATAAATAGGATCATTGTCCTTATTCCAATTTATTTGGCGTCTGTGCATCATGTCTTCTACTTCCATACTTCTCTATCACTCGTCATCTTGTCAGATGACAGTTTTCTTCCTTGGCTTGGCTTGCAGTAGCAAGATTGAGAGTACTTGGACATGCGGCCCGCTACACTGGTATTTATCAGTCGAGAGTCGGTGCTCATCATCATCATCAGCCTAATGTTCCCACTGCAGGGACTCAGGCCTCCTCTTTAAGAGAGGGATGAGCAGTGATGGCCCAGTGGTGGCGGCCCCGACTTACAAACAGTAAGCTGGGGTTCGAACCCAGGCAGGCGCATTATTTTGTGTAATTTATTTCATCACCACTGCTCTCAAATCGGTGAAGCAAAACATCGTGAGGAAACCGGCATGTCTTAGAACCAAAATATTCGAAGACATGTGACATCCACCAACCCGCAGTGGGCCCGCGTGGTGGATTATAGCCTATCCCTCTCCTAGAGAGGAGGCCTGAGTCCCTGCAGTTTGAACATTATAGGCTGATGATGAAAAATACTCTTTTATACTTTCCCGTTTAAAGCCGGTCTTTAATAACTCTCCTTTTTTTAGACATAAACGAGTGCCAACTACCGAACCCTCCATGTCCTGAGTTCGTGTGTGAGAACACAATAGGGGGCTACAGCTGCGGCGGGGTCACGGGGAACCCCATCAACTTGAGCACATCTCCGCGGACGCATATCGAGGACAGATGTCCTCCAGGATTCAAGATTGGGTTGCATGAGGAGTGTGAAGGTAATAGTGTGATGCTTTTTAAAGTAATGGTGATCGAATTTAGCCGCATCCGGCGACAGAGCGACGGTATTCACTGGCTTTGTTTTCTGGGGTGGTTCTAGTCGCCAGCCCAAACCAGCCCAAACCCTTGGAACCTTTTTTTTCCCTTTTCCTAGTGTTCATCAAAGTGATGGACCCTAATCTTATTACAATCTAGCCTTGTATATAGACTAATAAGTAATTTAATTCTAAGTTAAACTGATAAATTATCTTTACGTACTAAGAATGTGTCCATTGGCATTTTTCTTATTGTCTCCATTAAGGCGAATACACTTTTTCTTGTGTTTATTTGATAACACTTGTGCTACATTACACTATTCACTAACACTAGCGCTCGAACGGTTTTGTTCTTTTAAGTCTTCTCAGTATATCTGTGTGGTCGAGAAGCTGGATCGCCTCGACATTCACATGCTGGTGAAGTCTCTTGTCGTGATTTTTGGATCATTTTATCGATGGACTCAACGTTTAAGTCCCGATGGAAGTCATCTAGAAAGTTGAAATTACGCACCGAAGTTCCCTTTGTATTGGGTAGTATTTAAACGCAAATCAAAAAATATCCTTTTTCTATGCAATAAGATTCCGAATTCCCATCAAAATTACTGATTGCACAGCAAAATATTCAACTCAAAATATCACTAAACAATTTAACTGTATTGCATTATGAGGAAAATAGTAATGTCATATTGATGTATAATTTCGAATTATCTGCAGTTTGAGTTTTGTTAAACATTTAGTTTATTTGTAGTGAAGTAAGTTATTTGATGTAAAAAAGAATATAAATGATGAGTATGTATTGATAGGCGATTATTTATTTGAAATGCAATTTATAATATCCCCTTTGTATTATAGACTAGGAATAAGGAAGGATTTTTAGAAATTCAACCCCCAAGGGAATTAAAGAGGGGATGTAAATTTGTATGGAAAGTCGCAATTTTGACGCGTGTGTTATTAAAAGGTTGTAGATATATATGTATATGTATTAATATCCACCAATTAATTAACTTTAAGTGTCAAGATGATTGCTCGTTATTTGTTGTGTTTGAAAGTATCTATAGGCAGTTGTGTAGGGAACAGGGTTTTTATAAAGTAAAAGCACAAAAGACAAGACTATTCATTTTATTTCTTTTGGTCTTGTCAACAAATCAACTCGATTCCATTCACTAGGTCCCTAGGTCTTCGTGGAGAAGAATGGACAAGAAACTCCACGGGAACATCTTTTAAAGTATTATGCAAGGACAACCTGACATTGTCCTGGACTGTCTCTCAAGTTATAGCAATTTATCAGTGTACATAAACAACAAGCAATATAAACCATATCATAGTACATATTTCTAACACATAGTAATCAGTAATAATCGTAGCATAATATCAAATAACTTACATCAACATTGTGGATCCTTAGAGTACTTAACACAAATAGGTTTCAGCTTTTAAACATTTGATAAATATCTTCACAACTAGGTTACATGTTAACTTAATTCTTTCTATCTTTCTATACACAATAATACACAAATGGAATACACAATATACTACTCTGGGTCTGTCCTAATCCTTTAACAGTTGCAGCGTAACTGACTCTGAATTGGCGGTACTTCTACTTTTATAACCGTCAAATCTTATGAAGTAAATCAACGATTGCCGCCATAATAAACCAATGGCAAATGGACATACATTATTGCTAAATAACTAATAACACAACCATTTTAAACCTCATTAGATAATTTAGCAATCCAGTATGTATTTATTTGTAATCTTTACGTTTAATCGGATAAAATATGAACATCAATAGATAGTTTCGGTATTGATAGAAACAACTTAATACATTGAAATTGCAAGATAAAATCTAGGAAACATTATAAGTATCATTTAATAATTACTAATTAATTTACTGGCAATTTATATTAAACAAACATTTAACTTGACTTAACTATTTAAATAGCACAATTACCGTCTTTGGTTCGGAAACCAAGTCTTTTAAGCCACAATAAAAGCTACTTCTATAAAATACGACATGCTATAACATATCATAAGAATAATGTAAATTAGGTTTATTCGAATTATGAACCTTTGTTTCCAAGATATTTACAATGATTATTTAATCAACAATATACTTGACGCAACATCGCCATACGTCAATGTTATTTGACATCTGGCAGCTGACGTTGCTACGTCAGTTAAAACTTATGTTACAAACGTATTTTGTAATAGTCTTTTTGCCCAATTAACTGGAATAATCTATCACGGCCATACTGACAAGAACTTCGCTCTTGAAGTACATTATATACCCTTTTTCTACAATTTAGATACAAGCTATGCATAGTTTGTTGGTCTGGATGACATGTATAAAACTGTATTATTTATTTTGATTAAAAAAACTTATTATTCATACTATTCCCTTTATTTATTTTTAGACTTCTCATATTATCGTTTTCTCCTATTATTACTTGTAAACAAGGTTATATTTATTATAGGGATGTTTTTCTTTGTGTCTAATTAAACAGAAAGATTGGAATAATCTATCACGTGCAAAGCCGCGTATCTAATAAGGGGCAATAGGGCAATAGCCTGTTCGCCCCGGGCTATCAAATAACTTCGTTTTTTTTTTTGGAAATTGACGAAATGTGAGTCTTCTATTTGCATTTTCTGGCAAACTTTAGGGGCAGAACACACATGGCATTGTGTTTATAGTTCTCTCGACTTTCCTGTTTAAAAAAAGGTTTAGAATTGAAAAAAAATTATAACTGACGACACGGTTGGCGCAGTGGCTAAGCGATTGGACTGCTGCACTGCGTGTCGCGGGTTCGATCCCCGCACGGAACAAATATTTGTATGGCCTGCAGATAGTTGTTCCGGGTCTGGGTATTTGTGTATGTGACTTTATATGTTTGTAAACGCACCCACGATACAGGAGAAATTCCCAGTGTGGGGCAACGTTCTTAAAAAAAAAAAAAATTAAACCAACCCTCATTCCTTTCAGATGTAGACGAATGTGCGATCCACAAACACGACTGCAACCTCCTGTCTCAGTTCTGCATCAACACGCACAGTTCCTTCTACTGCCAAGACAAGGAGTCCAAGTACTGCCCGCCAGGATTCAAGATAGACTCCAACACAGGGAAATGCGAAGGTAAGAATGCCAGTTGCTTAAAATGATAACCCTTGTTTTTGGTAAGTTTGCGTAATAAAATACTTAAGCAGCTTTAGAAAATATATGAAGAACGCAATAAGTGCCTATAATATTTGAGGGTTGCGCTCGATTTCCCTGGGATCCTGATGATCCTAATCCGGACTATTTTGAATATTTTTTCAAATCAGTTCATGAATGAATGAATGAATGAATGAATGAATGAATGATTTATTTACTTAAAAAAAGGTCTTAAAACTAAGTACATTGCCCCACAAAGCTGTGAGATCGCTGAGTCCTTTACAATAAACTACCTATCGTATGGGTACATCTATAAACTATACACATAAATGACTGAGTTATGTGGAAACAAACACACAAAAAAAACATGCAACCGAATTGAGAACCTCCTACTTATTGAAATTGGAACCGGTTAAAAATGGAAAGAATAAAGGTTTTTTTCAATAAGATAAAAACAATCTCTTTTCGTTAGGCCTATATTTTCCCACGGCTGGGCAAAGGCCTCTTGCCTTCTTGAGCCTTTGCCGAGCGCTCTTCGTAACCCGCTCAAACGTATTCTAACCTAGAAACCTCTTTACCTAGCGTCCATAAACACGCAGATGTTGGCAGAGCCAAAGTTTTAGAACCTGAATTAGTTTTTCAGAATCTGAAATAAAATAGATTCAATAATAGACAATAGTAATTAATAATAATTTAATAATAATGAATAGATAATATACTTAATAAATTCTAAACCAGTAGAAAGCTATAAGAAGTTGAACTCCTTTACTAACAATATTTTTCATGTTTTATTTTATCATATTTATGTTAGTCTGTAAGGTATTTATCTATGGGCCTTGTTGCCTGAAAATAAATGGATTATTTATCAGTAGCAGATTTTTGGTCGGGTTTACTTTTAGCTTCAACGTGGTAACGAAACCATAGAGCGATATTCTTATCTGTGCTGCCATCTATCTACCTTTGACGTAACAACAAGAGCTGCCAATGAAGCTTGAATGTAAACTTTGCGTAACGTGTAAATCGAGGTGAACAGAAACAACAATTTGAGAGGGATTTTAACGTTGAATTAATATGGTATGTTGCCAAAAACGAATCGAAATAAAGGTAGTTGACTAAAAAAATCTAATTAGTCCGTCAGATAGATTTCCAAAAAATTTTGGACACATATTTTTTCTTTTTTCACATAAACAAAAAATAAAGACGATACACAGTGCTTTGAAAAGTCGTGTGACGTCACAGTTTGGTACGTTTTTTACCAGAATGTGACGTCACAACCCCCACTCATGATCTTTGACATGTTTAATTTTCGTAATTTTTTATTAATTTGATAAAACAATAAATACGTATCCAATATTTTTCGATAATCTAACTGACGGACTAAACAGAATCATATTTATTTTAGTCAGTCAACTACCCTCTTATATAGTAAAATTAAGCGTATCTTAGAATAGAGTACTTGTTGGAAACCTGTCAAATTAATTCAATGTTAAAATCCTTTTAGAACTTTGGTCTCTAATCACCCCTGCGTTTCTAATCACCCCTGCGTTTCTAATCACCCCGTTATACCCGGTCCTTACCCATCCACTGATACATTAAACAAGTACCCATCTAACTGTTGAAGCTTTTAAATTGTAGACAATTCTTGATAAGTATAATAGCGTGAAATTAATATATTTTATTTTGTCAATTGCAGACATAAACGAATGCGAAGACGGGATTTGCCGGTCCGACCAAGAGTGCGTCAACCAGCTAGGACAGTATGACTGCAAGCTTAAAGTTGAACACAGGTAACACATAACAACACGCCTGTAATCCCCGAGGAGTTACAGAGGAGTACGTTGGACAACCAATCTTCTCTTCTTATCGTGTGGGCAGTAAGGTCTAACGACCCCACACACCCTAGTGTTAAAGTTTCTAAACCGCCTCAAAGGCCTCTGTCGTGGTTTGACGACCGCCATTTGGAGGCCGGGACTACCGGTTTATACATGCTTTTGGAAGCACGGAATCATCTTTTTATTAGAAAATCAGGTGATTGAAGCCTGTAATGTCCTAGACTCCTAGCCAAACTGGAAACAACTTTACAAAGTATCCTTCCCGTGGAAGTCGATCCCACGACCAATTACTTATACAAAACCAGCTAATGTGAATTTCTCACTGTAAGGGAAATGTATGCAAAGTAAGGTCATGTTATACTGGAAATGTGAGCTTGATATGTGTAAATCCTAATTTCGTCAGTTATCTAATATGTTTAAACCCACGGCCCCATGTTATAGGCGAGTTTTTTTTGTTAAATCGGACACTTAAATTCGGATTTCTGGGCTCCTACTGAGAAATTCTTCGATATCCAGACTCCAGGATTTAGCCATTTGAGTTCTAAAGCCTCTTGAACTTGCTTCAACTTTCCACCCAATGTAGAAGAACAAAAAATTTAATTTAAATAAAAATGTTGCAGCAAAGAACAGTGCCCTGATGGTATGCGGAAGAAAGCAGGCAGTCTGTATTGTGAAGGTAAGTTGATTCAAAAGAAGTGTCATTGTCTTCTACTCATCATCTTCCTGTCCTTATCCCATTCTATTTGGGGTCGGCGCAACACGTTTTCTTCTTCCATTCTTCCCTGTTACACGTCAAGGTGGCATTTATTCCTTTCTCATTCATATCATTCCTCACACAATCCATCCATCTTTTCTTTGGCCTTCCTCTCCCTCTCCATCCATCAATATTTATATCCATCACTTTTTTAGTCACATGCGTTTCATCCCTCCTCATTACATGACCATACGACGACTTCCTTTCAATTTTTCTGTAACAGGTGCCACTTTCAAACTTCCTCTAATATACTCATTCCTTACTTTATCCATTCTTGTCACTCCGCACATCCATCTCAACATTCTCATCTCCGCTACATGCAATCGTTTTTCATACATCTTTTTCAAAGCCCAGCACTCTGATCCATACAGTACGACAGGTCTAATCGCGGACTTGTATATTTTCCCCTCTTACTTGAGGGGCATCCGTGGGTCGCAAGTTGTGTGTCATTGTCTCCTACTATTGTTTATAAAACATCTCCGTCTCTATTTCACTCACTGTAACAAAAAATTGTAAATCAAAACTTATAGGAACTGTTGATGTTTACCTTAAGGCGGAAGCGCTTCCCGTCGGGGCTGCGGGTTGTTCGCAAGAGATACCGCGGCCTCGATATAAAGGGCTAAGAAGGAACATAGGTGGTTTTTAGTCAGTAGAAGTCTGACACTCCCTTCGCTCTGCCCAAGAGCGGGAGGGGTCATTCGATGATTTTCCACCCGCCAAAAAAGAAAAAAAAGGCGGAAGCGCTTTTAGGCGTGTTTTATACGTCGTCGTACGATCGTTTTGCCACGGTGACGATACACTGCGTAAGACAAAATAGAAAAAAAATGAATTCACATAACGTTCCTGCAATCATTGCTTGTACCGGTCATCTATAGTAGGTATGTAAAACTGAATTCACCCCAGCAGTCTGCGGAGGGCTGTTACACCTTATTGTGAAGGGGTCGGTCAGAAAAATAACAACAAAATAAAGAGCTATAGTCTCTTCATAGCGCTAGTTATGGAGGGGCTATATATCTTTATCTACCCCTGCACAATAGGGTAGTTAACAAAAAAAATCTAATTAATCCGTCAGATAGATTTTCAAAAAATATTGGACACGTATTTTTTCTTTTTTCACGAAAAACAAACAATGAAGACGATACAGTGCTTTGAAAACTCGTGTGACGTCATATTCTAAGACATTAGTATGACATTTTCTACCGGTAAGTGACGTCACGACCCCCACTTAAATCTTTGACGCGTTTTATCTTCGTTAATTTTTTATTGATTTGATAAAACAAAAAATACGTTTCCAATATTTTTCGATAATCTAACAGACGGACTAATTAGAATCATATTTTTTTTAGTCACTAAACATCCCTATTCGATTTGCGTGTTACTGGTTTATTTGAATTAACTTTTTGAAATATTTTGTTCCCAGATATCGATGAATGTGTGGAAGGCACGCACCTTTGCGACCAGTATCAGAACTGTCTGAACACAAACGGTAGTTACGAATGCCACTGCAGGTTGGGGTACGAACTGGACACCATCACGGGAGCTTGTGTTGGTAAGTACTTATCACCATCATCATTAGCCATAAGAGGGCGACCGGCCGCTTACATCCACAGGTTGCCTGAGACTCTCACGATGTCGTTGGTCCACCTGGTAGGAGGCCAATCAACGCTGCGTCTTCCTTCTTCGAGAACCTTTCTTCAATATCGATAGGTACCTACATAGTAACAACGCGCCTTTGAACTCCAGAGTCTTTGGATAGCACAGACAATGTCATCCAAGGTTGAATGGGATAAAAGCTCGTAGCTAACAGCGGCCGCTTGGGTCCCTGTTAAGAATAAGCTGCAGGTTGGATAGGTGGACCAATAGTCCACCTACCCAGAGCATATTCTTGCTTACATAGAGAGTTCCCATCGTCCCTCGCCTTTGGTTCCGGATGTCATTTGAAGATCTTTCAAACAGTCGTTACAGGAACTCTTTAACCAGAAACTCTGAAGGTAATAATAATTACCACGATGTTTATTTAAGAAAAGGCGAGGAAGTGTCGGTCTTTGACTGATTCGTTGACATTACGATTACGACACTGAGACGCATCATCTGCCTTGCAACTATGTTGGTTTCGGCTTCCAGTCTAACCAGATACAGCTGATTGATTACCAGAGTTTTACAAGAAACGGCTGCTTATTAAGCCTCCCTCCACAATGTAGTAAACACTAAACTGTCTCTCGGCTCGGGCTCAGGATGATCCCGAATTCAGTTTGCCTATTATTGCGTTTATATTTAAACCCTGCCGAGAGGCAGAGTATTTCAAAAATATAAAAGACTCATTTGAGTGTTCCCCTCCACGGAAATCTTTAGTAAAAGGCGAAAGATTTATGCGTTTTGAAGGGAAACCAGAGATTACCATACGCTCATAACGTCGGAGACCCAACCAAACGGCAGAGAATCTTAACATCGCGATTCAGAAACGTGACGTCATTATACAGCGCCATCTATCGAGACAAGGTGAACAAAACCGGTTTAAAACTAACTTATTACGCCCTTTTTAAAGGGCGCTGTGCTATACAACACACACACGATACCCCTTGGCAAGAGGAGCTCGTGGTTTAATAATTAAGCAGCACTTGCTTAAGTTAGTCCGTGGATGGAGTAATAACCCATTACATACTAAGTTTTCTCAGTTCCTCAGAAGTCACTTTAAACAGTTGGTCCCGTTTTCATTTATGGATCTGTGACAGTCGTTAAGGTAGTCAGTTACTCAGTATTCCTTGGGTTGTGGAGGTCAGATAGGCAGACGCTTGATGTTTACATTTACATACTGGTATTGGCAACCGGTTAGATTGGAAGCCTTAGATAGTTTAGAAAAGGCTAGGCAGATGATAATATTCGTGATTTAGTAAAAATTGCTAAGTATTGCATACCACGCGTGTATTTCCTCCACGAGTATTTTATAATACTCACCATCGTCTGTGCTTAACCCTTATGAACAGGCAAGTAACTATTTCTCTCTCTCTCGCCAGACATAAACGAATGCGCAACCCGGACACACGACTGCATCCCTGAAGCTCAACGTTGTGACAACACGGTCGGCTCCTACCTCTGCATCAGGATCACTTCTTGTGGAACTGGATATGTGCTGCATCATTCTACTGGGAAGTGCGAGGGTAAGGATACTTGACCACTGATTCCTTTTCATCGTCATTAATTCTTCTTCGCGTCTAGATGGCAATCTTAATTGTGTCGACCCAGAATAGGGGATCGGACTAAGTCAAAAAAATATGATTTTAATTAGTCCGTCAGTTAGATTTTCGAAAAATATTGGATACGTGGTTTTTGTTTTATCAAATTAATCAAAATAGACGAAGGAAGATAAAACGCGTCAAAGATCATGAGTAGGGGGTTGTGACGTCATTTGTAGGTAAAAAATGTACTGACATGTGAGGTTTTTGAGGAGTTCACGAGTTTTCGAAGCACTGCATCGTCTTAATTTTTTGTTTATGTGAAAAAAGAAAAAATATGTGTTTAATATTTTTTGGAAATCTATCTGACGGACTAAGGGGGCGTCCATAAATTACGTGAGGTGTTTTTTTAAATTTTCTGTCCCTCCCTCCCCCCCTGGTGAGATGTCGTGAGATTTTATTCAACCCCCTCCCCCATCCCCCAATCTCACGTGAGATTTTTCAAAATGTGGGTTTCTTACGTAAACGCGTTGGATTGTTATTGTAAAAAGAAATAAAAAATTTGCTTCGTGCTTTTATTTACGACTAGTTAAGACTAGTAATCAATATTGCTGAGAGTTTAATAATAAGTGTAATAAAAATTTAATCGTATTACGATTACGCTTAAGATTAAATCTTAAGCATGTACGTACAATCTGGATTAAATGGACCAAAATAGTATAATTTTTTTATTGTTTCAATCAGAAAAAAATTGCGTGATATTTGCCGAGACCCCCCCTCTCTCCATCGTAAGATTAGATGAGATTTGACTCGACCCCCTCCCCCCCTTAAACATCTCACGTATTTTATGAACGCCCCCTAATTAGTTTTTTTTTTGTCCAATCCCCTTGGTGCTTTCGGTAGCGTCCATCAGTTCCTGTAGTGAACAAACAATACCATCCATTCATTAATCATCATCATCATTAATTGCAGTTGAAGGACCTCACATATGCCCGTCGGGGCTGCGGGTGTTCGCAAGAGATACCGCAGCCTCGACATGAAGGACTAAGAAGGAACATGGGTGGTTTTTAGTCAGTAGAAGTCTGACACTCCCTTCCGCTCTGCCCAAGAGCGGGAGGGGTCATTTGATGATTTTCCACCCACCATAAAAAAAAAGGACCTCACAAATAGGTGTCTTCCGTGGATAGTTTCATTGGAAGACTGGTCTAGTGATTTCCGTAAATATCGTATTCCCACAAGCTACTTCAAATCCTACATTACCACTTGTGAGAGGCGCGCAGTACCTTTCCCATCATTAAATATTTTTTTTACTTTCCTCAGACATCGATGAATGCGGCCTAGGCCTCCACAACTGTGGTCCCGACTACTACTGCTTCAACAGTCGCGGCTCGTTCCGTTGTATGCGCAAGCGCACTACCACGACATCCACCACGCCGCTGCCGGAGTATGAGTACGAGTATTATGATTCTGAGTGAGTATAATCATAAAAATTTCACGCCTGTATTTGCTGACGGGTTAGGATGAAATGTACACACACACGTTTCGTCAGTTATGTTTAGGTTTCATGTAATAGGGGCGAGCCTAATGCCATCAACCGAGCACAAATCTAGATTCCGTGGCTGCTACTAAGAAATTATATAACGATTTCAAAAATTATAGTTCTTTGTTTTAAACGTTAGGTGTCAGTTATATACAATTTGGTTAAGAAGAAATATTTGGTATTCTTTTCACCCATCAACTGTTTGGCATATTTTGAAATATATAATATATAACTCGGTAACAATTTCCTAAGTTCTCGAGTATTTAACGGTATATATGACATAACAGAGTCAAAACAACGAACTAAAAACCTTAAAATTTTCCAGAGAAGAAACAGAATCTAACAAAACTGCACCCGTCGAAAATAAGCCGAAAGAACCATCGACAACCACAACTTCGGCACCAAAACCTGAGCCACCAACCACTGTTAAAACTACAACAGAACAACCTAGAGAACCCGAACCAAGAATCGAAGACAATAACGTAGAACCACCTCCTACATACAACAATATGCCAGATGTATACAAATACGATACATACAGTCCTGCTTCAAAACCAACCTACGAACAACCAACAACTTCAGAAACAGAGGAACAAACGCATCTTATACCAACAGAACAACAGGGATATATAACAGTAACCGAACCTAACTATACGCCGAAGCAACCAGAAGTGACCTTCAACCGTCCAACACCACCGTCGTACATTCCCGAAGAAGAGTTACCAAGGATTCCTGAAGAGCAGCAACCAGGAGCTACTGATCCTCCTACGCAGGATGAACAAACGAATGAAACAACACCACCTGAAGAACAGCTACCAGAAACTACGTATACGCCAACAGAGCAGCCAAGACCATATCCTACGTACTCGATTAACGTAGATGTTGGAGATGAAAGAAGGCCTACAGCAGTTCCTACTAGAAAATCAAGGGAGTGTCCGTTTGGATTCGAGGCTGACGAGTATGGAGCTTGCTTTGGTAAGATTACGTTTTATTTTCAACAGAAATATCACTCCTTGTAAATACACCGAAAATAATTTTCTTAATGATGATGCATGATTCTTTTCTCTTTCACTGACCAAAAATTTGAGCGTAATTCATGTCTTGTCGAGTAGGTTTCAATCAGATTTTTTTTGTTTTCGCACAAAATGAGTACCACTTCTTTTGTGTAATAAATCACGGTAAGTGAAACATTTCGAACCTGGATTGTCCAAAATTCTCAATTGTTTGCTCCCCCCATAACTTTTAAAAAAGATAATGTAGACTGTCGACTTTGTCGCATAAACTTGCGTGACTGTATCTTTCTAAAGCCCTATGCAACATTTAGACCAGTAATGGAGTAGGAAGGTCGAAGAAACGATGGATTGTGTGCGAAATTATTTAAAAGAAAAAGAAGTAAAAGATGACGTGACAGTTCACAACGGAGAATGGAAGGTAAATATGTAAAAAAAAGGAAAATTCTGAACATGATTATGAAACTCCATGTATGTGTATCTGCTGCAAAAACCTATAACTTTCTTCTCAACCTCCAGACATAGACGAATGCGTGACGAACCGCCACAGCTGCTCCGGTCTAACAGAGGTCTGTAAGAACACGATAGGAGGCTACACATGTAACTGCGCTCCTGGTTTCCGTAGAGACCTGGTCACCAAGAGCTGTGAGTTCATCACCACCTCAACTTCTACGACGACCACGACTACACTGCCGCCACCAGTTCCTACTTCTACTAGTAAGTTATATACGTTCCTGTAAAGATTTAGGCAGAGGTGTACCTCATGGTACACTCACGTTGCCAGTTCTGTTTAAGTCTCATGTAAAAGGGAGCGAGCCTATAACTATCAACCGGGCACAAATCTAGACTTCGTGGCTACAACTGAGAAATTCCTGACGGTAGAACCCTGAAATACTCCGAACTACATCTTTATATCTCATATAATGTAAATGTAACATAACATTAACTCACGCTCTTTTCTCATAGGACTTCATGGTATCCTTACATACTCCTTTTGCCTCGTCCACATTCATACATCTGGTCATGCACGCACGCCGCGCCGGTTGCAAGTACTACGGGCCTGTCCTAAATATGTTATCCATAAACTTGTTTCTTGTGCAGAAAAGGCATTCTTCTGGGGCTACCCTGAGTATACTGGAATCACGGTGCGACCCTTCCGACACAGAAACCTATGCGATGCTGGGTTCCATCATAATGCTAAGACTGGACAGTGTGAAGGTAAGTTACATTCCAAGTATAGTACGTAGAGTTGCTTGTGCTGGACTAAGAAGCGGGGATAGGCCTTTCAGAAGACAGACCCACGACTTCAAACAGGTACTCCAAACATGTATAGGACTTGGCGATTTGGTGCTTGAGGATAGCCTATTTGCTGAGCAGTTTACATTATTCGGCTGAAAGATAAAAGTAGCAGAACCTGACTATATAATCAATCTGGGGGTTTCGTACACTTACGAACCCCTGAATTGGCGTCATCCTCGGAATCTAGCATATTCTTTTCCTATAGTCTGAGTATCTCGAAACGATCTACTCAGACTGAGCAAATTGCTTTGATATTTATCCTCCTAACCAATCCTCTCTATCCGCAGACATAAACGAATGCACAAACGGTCAAGCGAACTGCGCAGCCGTAGAGATCTGCATCAACACTCCCGGAGGGTACCGCTGCGAGTGTCCTCCCAACTGGAGGCTGGACGAGGTGAGGCATCGCTGTGTGCCTGTCAAGAACAATGGACACTTCCCCACGGGATACGGAAATGAGCCTAGTAAGTATAGTGATGTTGAAGAACCATACCATTTTTATAACAACATTGTGAATACCGTATCCTACGAATAAATGTCTTTGTCTTTGTCTTGAAGGAATGTGTACAAATTCCATTGTAAACTTGAGAGCCAAAATTGAGTATGACACAAAGTCGCTTCAAAAAACGTACTAAAATGTTGACCCACACTAGGATTTTTTTCTGTTTCGTGGGAATGTCTTATAAACATTTAAAGTCACATACACAAACAACTACCTGTAGGCCATACAAAGATTTGTTCCGTGTGGGGATAGAACCCGGGACACGCAGCGCAACAGTCAATGGCTCAGCCACTGCAACCGTGCCGTCTAAGTTATTTAATTAATTTTGTTCTAAATGACCCCCCCGCTTTGAACGGAGTGAAATGGAGTGTCCGACTTGTACTGACTAAAACCCACGCATATTCCTTCTTATAGTTCCGTATGGTGTCGGACGTAAAGAATAGCACCATCCCATATCTTCCCGTGGGTGTCGTAAGAGGCGACTAAGGGACTTACCAGAGAATGGGCAGTAGCGTTCTCTGTGCCTTCGTAACAACCATTCTGCGACCGCCAACCCGCCTGCCACGCCTGGCGATTATGGCAAATCTCCCCTTCTGGGGGAGGCCTATATCCAGCAGTGGACGTCTTATGACTGAAATGATGATGATGATTCTTTCTTAGGCTTTTGTGTTCCAAGGCCGCGGTATCTTTCGAACAATCCCGCAGCCCAGTTACCATAATTATACTAATTATCTTTTTCTAGTCTACCCATCCGTGCCTTCAAAGCCCGTGGTGGTATCGACAGGCACCAAATACGTGAACCCTGAGATCACACAGTACCATGACCGAGGCTCTGTGTTTAGATGTCCCGCTGGGTACAGGCTCGGCGATGACAACACTTGTGTTGGTAAGTAGTATGAGAACAGCAACTACTGCTTGCTTTGTTATTACCCAAATACTGAAAGGTGTGGAAACCTTGATTCCTCAGACCCTCAATCAGGTTAATCACCAGATCGAACAGGACTGCTCCTGGTTAAGCCAGCCCGTAGTCTGGATTTGTGTCTCACATAGGACTTATCTAGCTAAATGTAGGTATACTATCTCTCTCTCTTTACCCGTGATTGTTTGTGTGCGTCAGGATGACAGGGGTATCACTACAATTAATGGTAAACGTAAAATGTGAATTATTTTACTGTTTTAAAAAAACACTGTTATTAGGAAAACTATGTGACCTGAGTGACCTCAGGTCACATAGACCCGCCTTTCTGACGAATGGCGGGTCTATTCTAAATCAGAACAAATTACCAACTTGCACAGTGTGAAGTGTCATTATATTCATATACACACCACACCCACACACCCCCACGCTACACATACCACATATCTCATACACATGCCCCACCCACTACATCCCAACACTTACACAAGCACACACTAACACACAAACGGACCCACACACACACACACATACTCACAAGCATATCCTACACTCAGTGCGCTCCCTTACTGATATATAGGTTATAAAATGTTAATTAGTTTTAAATGAATCTATCTGCTTATTTCTCACACATTTGTAGAATTATTGTTAACTGTAGGAGCGGAACCACTTAATACAAGCAAATATTTGCTTAAAAGGTGACTCCAAACCTAACATAGCTATTTCCCTATGTGATGAAATAAACATTTTTATTTGTATTTATTATAATTATGAAAAATAAGCATCAGGTTGGTGGCTCAAATTCTTTTCTAATAACTATAGTTTTAAAATAGTACATTGCTTTTAATGTCCGTCCATGCGGTTCATTGTATTATATGTACAATGTACATTGCTCTCACGCATATAGCATCACCATTTGAAGTCATCCCGTCACCCTGACACACACGATGCTTTGTACCGAACAGGTGTAATTTTAATGTTATGTGCTACGCAGTTTCTGCCCTTACCAAAAATCCTTATACAAAAAACCAAATATATACTCTAAAACCTTGCCATTTCCAGACGTTAACGAATGCCTGACCGGGGAAGCGAAGTGCGGTCCCCAACAGATCTGTGCCAACCTGCCGGGAGGGTACTCCTGCAACTGTCCCACTGGACACCGCCTCGTCAAGGACCATGAATGTGAAGATGTGGATGAGTGTTCTTTAGGAGGTAGTCTGGTGAGTTAAAAAAAATGGTTGGTAGGACTGGGTCTTCTTTTGCTTGTGGAAATGGTTATCATTTGCAAACTGTGTAGTGGCCCGAAATTCTGACAACCAGTCTTACCAAAGGATATGTAATGTATTACCCAGTATTATCTAGGTTGTGGAGGTTTGATAGGCAGTCCGCTTGGTGGGGGCCGGGGGAGCCCTGGACCCACTGTGGCACCTTGCAGGGGGCGGCAGAGAGCGGAGCTGGTAGTGTCATGTCATGGTTATCAGATCAGATATTCAGTATTGTCATCGGGACGATGTTGTTAAAATTAAGGTCAACCAAGCAGTGGAGTATTTTCCTTACTATAAGCCGCTGTCCGGGGCGGCTTTCCAACTAGCCTTACGTATTTCGATCTGACACATGCCCCGAAAATCTAGAAACAATTACTAGATTCTTTTTATTTGCCGCTAAAATTTTCAGCCGCTAAATTTTATGTTTGGTCCAATCATTCATTTGTTTTATGTTTCGTCCGTCAGTAGCAAAAGTAAATAAAATATATTTTTATAATGATAAAAAGAAAATCAGTTACCTTTCCGAGGCGAGCGGCTACGTTATTTGAAGCTAAAGTCCATTTCACGAAAGAAGTCCCGCGGACAATTGTGGAACTAAATTTAACAGATCGGCCATGTTGTCGTTTGTCGATGTTATCAAGGTGCGTTTGTTGTGGTAGATATTTTGTGAGTTTATTATTGGATTAGATGCATAAATCGTAAAAAATAAAAACTTCTCTACCCTCTATGACTTTTTGAAACAATATATTTTTTTTAAATAAAAAAAAACGTTGCCGCAAACTAGGAATTTCTCCTGTATGGTGGGTGCGTTTATAAACATTTAAACTCACATACACAAATACCCAGACCCGAAACAACTATCTGTAGGTCATAAAAATATTTGTTCCGTGCGGGGATCGAATCCGCGACACGCAGAATTTGTTTCTTTTTTAGCTTTTTTGACTAATAATGATAACAGAGGAGGCAGCCAAATTTGGGTGGGCCATCAGCGGCAAAAATCCACGCTACGCCTCTGAGGCTGTCACTCCATGTAAAATTAGCTTGGAAGCCGACACAAATATAATTGAGAAAGGGCTAGGCCGAGCAGTCTATCAGTTGATGTTCTTGTAATACTTTTATGATAGAATAGATACTTGCGTAATTCATCACGGTCTCCCGACAAAATTTTGGTCACCCAGTAACCATTTCCAGCTTCACCTTACTACGGTTTTAAAACTGATCAGCTAGAAGACCCTAGAAAGATCGTGGTACTTTTTTAATGTGCTCTATATCTAATTTCTCTTATTTCAGCCCGTTTGTTCACAAAACGCGGATTGTGTGAACACTATCGGATCTTATCAGTGTAAATGTCACATTGGATTTAGATCTGCACCCGTGAATGATAAGGTAAGACCCTAATAACATTTCAGTTTCTAACTAACTGCTTCTTTGAGGAGAAAATGTAATAGTATTAAGAGTTGATGTTAATCTTATTGAGAATGAATATTACTGTAAGAAAAAATGCAACTCCTGCATCTTGCCTGCTGGACTGCTGGCCTCATCTGTGTATGACAAACACTTTTTTTCAGACATCTATTCTGAAGGTCTTGGTCTCCCCCGTCGGGGCTGCGGGTTGTTCGTAACAGATACCGCTGCCTCGACATGAAGGGCTAAGAAGGAACATGGGTGGTTTTTAGTCAGTAGAAGTCTGACCTTTCGCTCTGCTCAAGAGCGGGAGCGGGGGATTGGATGGTTTTCCACCCGCCAAAAAAAAAAGGTCTTGGTCTCGTTTTTTCTTAAGAAATAAAAATAAAATAATTCTTATTATCTGGGTTTTTTCATGTTTTCCTAGGTATGCGTTGACGTAGACGAATGCATGGAGTCTCGTCCGGGATCTCTCTGCCAGCACCGATGTAACAACGTGTGGGGATCGTACCGCTGTGCCTGCCACAGAGGTTACCGGCTTAATCCAGATAATAGGTCAGTTATTATGTAAAATTACATTAACTTAATACCGCTAAGAGGTTGTACCTATATCAGTGTAAGGTTAACTTAACTGGCTGCGGGTTCTTCGACAGAAATACCGCGGCCTCGGCGCAAGGGCTGAGAAGGAACATGGGTGGTTTTTAGTCAGTAGAAGTCTGACACTCCCTTTCGCTCTGCCCAAGAGCGTGAGGGGTTATTTGATGATTTTCCACCCGCCAAAAAAAAAAGTGGTGTACAACACACACATTTCGCCAGTAATTTTAAAGTCCTAAGTATTAGGGGATGGTGCACAAAACCGGACTTATAACGGAAAAGTTCCTGATTGAATAACCCGATAACAACTTGCCCGAACAGGGAATCGTACCCAAGACCTCATGTTCAGCAGTCACTCGACCAACGAAACAGTTTCTACTAGGTTCATGTCTCCATTTATAATAATAATAATAATAATAATAATTTAGTAAGGAAAGAAAATGAATAAAGGAAATAAAGGACATAATAATATTTATTTATTGTTTTTGCCAGGGTATTCTTACAAACTAGTGATTGAAGTTTCCTTTTAGGCGTCTAACGCCTGTATTAGGAGACCCCACTCTTCCATTTATAGTCTTGTAATTCCTCTCACAGTACATGCTCAGATGTAGACGAATGCACCGAGTTCAAGTCAAAGATCCCATGCGTGGGCCGCTGTCTCAACGAGCCGGGGAGCTACCGATGTGCCTGTCCTGCTGGCTACAGGCTCTCTGAGGATAAGAGGAGCTGTACCGGTGAGTGGTTTTTATTATTATCAACTTTCAGCAGATTCTTGTAGAGGGTTTTTCTTCTGCCAGTAGTGTGTGTTTCAGGCAGAAACACTTATATGTCAATTGGTTGCCAATGTAATGACTTGCCGAGGTTCGTACCCTACAGGGGGTGCCCTTAGAGTGGAGTTGCTTAGTTTGTTAGTTTTTTTGACTGGAGGTCTGACACCATGGCACCAACAGGAAAGTCCGGTTAAAAAGTCGACAACCTCCTAGGTTAAACTGCGAGATGGCATTCCTAAATAAAAAACTGAAATGACAGTAACATTTGAAACTTTCCACTTATTCCAGCTTCTGGAGGAGCAACGCATCTGACAGATTCTTAACCATCAGATAGATTGGGTAGCACTAGCAGCTTTGCCAACAATTCTGCTATACAAAATCATCTCACCACTTGGGTGGATCTATTTGTACCGATGCAATCTATCAAAATCATTTAGTGAGAATTTCGACAGAATCTTGAAGAAATTTTGAGAGTTCAATAATAACGCATACATAACATCACGCCTGTAAACCCCGAACCTTAAAGCAAGGTTGTGCCAGTTAGTAGACCTAAATTTTGCCAGTAATGTTCAAGTCCCATGTAATTGCCTCCAACCGGGCACAAATCCAGATTCCGTGGGTGTACTGACAATTTTCTGAGGGAGGAATTCGATAAAACTTTAATATCTTATGTTTTTACACGCTTCCCTATAACTAGAACTTCTCTTCCAGACATTGACGAGTGTGAAACAGGCGAAGCTCCTTGCTCCAAGAACGCAGGAGCATCCTTAACATCCAGCGATGTCTGCGTGAACACGCGAGGTAGCTACCGCTGCCAGCGCATCTCCTGTCCTGTGGGCTATCAGCTCGAGAACAAGCAGTGAGTAACAACCATAGTACAGAGTTCCTGATAACGCCCATTATTTAGAATATCTGCTATACCTACTTGGGTTAATACGTGACTAAACGGTTCCTCCGACCTGGTGGCTATTGTCTTTGGGATTCTGTTAATTCAGCCCATTTCTTTTCACAAATAGAACAGGCGATATATTATTAACAAATCGGAGCAAACCACTCCATAAGAGATCGCCCCCGTCAGTACAGGCTTTAACGTTCGTACAGTCACTCTTACTTGCAAAAGATCCCCAAACGAACGCAGAATTATGTGACGTCTGTGGTGATTAAGAAACACTTTTTGTAAGCTGCTGGATTGTTGGTCCTAACCCGTTTTTTTCCTGCTAGAGAGATGGGTACGTCTGGGTCATCCCGACAACTTCCTCACCCACCATTCTAAACCGTGCATACCCTCTTCCAGCCGCTGCAACAAGGTGGAGCGTGTCTGTCAGCCAGGCGACTGGGACTGCGCTCACCAGGCGACTACCATCTCCTATAATTTCATCACCTTCGTGTCTAATTTGTACATCCCCGATACTAAGGTCAGTACTCTATTTAGTAGAAGTTCAGGGTTCTATACGCAATAGGTACCCGAGGGAATAGACAAATGTCTGAGCCATCTGCTACGAGCGTCAGTGGTGAATGTAATGATACGGGTCGACGAGTACATGTAATAATAAGTAAATGTACCAGTAAGGTAGGTATTTCTGAATGTACTATCACCAAAAAATGTATCTGGTCATTTTTAAAACAAAATCCCGTGTACAGGATGACTACATTTGTTTTTCGCACAGACCAATACAAGTTAAACAACAAAACTACCTGTTTTGTAATACTATCAGACTTATTGAAATACTATGTGTGAATTAACTACCATATTTTATAGAAAAAAAAGAGAAAATGCAACTGATATTTAATTTTATGAAACAATTTTCAGTTAAAACTGTTCACAATGCGAGGCCCTGTATGGCCGTACGTGAAGATGAGGTTCGAGCTTAAACTTGTGAATGTGAACGCTCCGCCCAGCATCAAGAGGAAAGCTGACATCAATGACTTCTTGTAAGTATTCTAATACCTATCCGTGACAAGGTTTAATCAGCAGAGCGGATTTATCATCATCAACACTGGTAGATTTGTTCCATCTGCTACATGGGCTACATGGGCACTACACAAAAAAACGTAAGATAAGTCATCATCATCATCAACAGCCTATAATGTTCCCACTGCAGGGACTCGGGCCGTCTCTCTAGGAGAAGGATGGGCTATAATCCACCACGCGGGTCCAGTGCGGGTTGGTAGATATGTCACATGTCTTCGTGTTTTTTGGTTCTAAGACATGCCGGTTTCCTCACAATGTTTTCCTTCACCGTTTTTGAGAGCAGCGGTAATGAAATAAATTACACAAACTAATGCGCCTGTCTGGGTTCGAACCTACGACTTCTTCTTCTTCTTATGATGTGGGCAGTAAGGTCTAACAGAGTTTCTAAACCTCAAGGGCCTCTGACATGGTTTGACGACCGCCATTTGGCGGCCGGGACCACCGGTTATACGTGCCTTCCGAAGCACGGAATCATATTTTTGTCAGACAATCAGGTGATTCAAGTCTGCAATGTCCTAGCCAAACTGGAAACAACTTTACAAAGTATGCTATCCGTGGGAATCGAACCCACGACCACCGGATCACAAGCCAAGCCTAAACCACTCGACCATGGAGGCAGCACCGCCACGGCAGCACGCCACGACTGGGCCACCGCTGCTCCCAAAAATAAGTTAAAAACAAATTTAACAGCATCTACAATTCTGCAGGCTTAACCCTTTTCATGCCCATGCATACCTAGTAGCCACAAGCCAGTTGTCCTGTCAATCCAACCAATCGGCCATCTCCGAAGATGGCCGATGTAGTAATGATTTGATTGAATGGCGACCAAGGTTGGGCCATAGAAACTAGGGCCGTTCAAAAGCGTTGGGTTGACGATAACGTCAAAGTCGACGGAAACATTTGGTTAATGATTGGTTTTTAGAATTACATTTTTTAAATTCAAGTGCTGTCTCGTAAAAATCGACGGCTTAAGCTGGAAGTTTTCGAGACCAGAAAAAATCTTAGTGATGCACAAAAAAGAAACAGTAAACAGATTCTTGAAGATAGTTTGAAAAAACCTACATAACAATAATTTTCCTATACATTTTTCAGATTAACACAAAACAACAACGAAGGTCTAACCTCATTAGTGCGGCCGCTCGAAGGACCACAGAGCATAGAGTTGGAGATGTCTATGGAACTGTACACTCACGAGCAGTTTGGAGGAACAGCCATCGCGAAACTTTTCATTTATGTCTCTGAATACGAGTTTTAAGAGCTGTAGTGGCGAGCAAGATTATTGACACAGTATTTTTTGTCTGTGGTTTTTTATCAACAGACTGTTTGTGGGTTCGTTTTTTTTTGCAAAGTATTTCAATTTTGGCAATTTTGTTTGAGTATTTACAAGGGTTTAAAAAGGTTTCTAGTTGCACATTTGCTAAAGAGGTTTCGTATGGAGAAGAAGAATAAGCAAGAAACTTCATAGTTACTCTTTCACGAAATTTTACAAAACATTTTTTACAATTATTTTATTCTATGTTTTGCTCGCCTCTACAAACACACCTACAATGTATTTTATAAACTGCATTCTGTGAATTCAGTATTGTTTTGTTTAAAATAAATAATAAGAACGTATTTTTATTTTTATAGCCATACTTTTACCCAACGTCATAATATTTACAATTTTATGATAAAATATCATTATTTTGTGTGACACACATGAATTTGAGTGAATTATGGTGCTTTTTAAAGTAAGAAACCTCCATAAGATATTTCTAGAACTAAGGACTTTATTTCAGATCACTTTTCTCTAAAATATATTCGATTTCTTTTACTTATATTACTGAATTGAATTCGTTTTTTTTTTAATAAAATGTTTTAGTAATTTACTTCCAGACCAATGTTTTGAAATAGTTACCGATGTGATTGTAAATCTGAGAATACGCGGAACACCGCGCAGTTATGACAGGCGTGCCACGCCTACTTTGCACTTCTACCTGTCTTCCTGTTCTGTGAGTAAATTTGAATGTGCCTACTATAAAATAAAACAATAATTATGTATAATACGTAGTATTTATTATTGTAAAGACTTATAATAAAGTATGATTAAGTACATTTTATTTCTTGTTTCATTTCTAAATCTGATAAATCTCTAATATTAAGCAATCAAAGAAGTTTAGGAATGACTTCAATATAATCCGTAACTAACTTTTAAAGAAAGAAAGAAAAAAATATTTATTTGAAGATTGTCTCCTAACAAAAGCAAGACGATCTCAAGTTCGACTATCGCTTTCGTTATGACACGACCATTAAATTTATTTTTCTCTACATCAAACACTTAGGTACCTTGGTTCAGGGTAGTTTATATACAAGGTGTAAAAGAACCCTTTCTAAACTCGTCAACCAAGCAGTGCAGTACACTGCGTAGTTTTGTTTATTGGCAAACGGTTTTTTTGCTGAAACACCACGATTTTTGACAGCGCTGGATATAACACATTCAAAACATTGTGCTCATAGATGCATTGTATAGTAGAAGGGTCGTTGAGATATTCAAAGCAATGTAACATTTATAAAATTGTATTAAAAAGAAAACTTTGACCTTCAAAATCTCCGATATTAAATGGTTTGCAGGGGTCCAAAACAAAAGAAGAGCGAGAAAGAATTTTTTTTTTTTTGGCGGGTGGAAAATCATCAAATAACCCCTCCCGCTCTTGGGCAGAGCGAAAGGGAGTGTCAGACTTCTACTGACTAAAAACCACCCATGTTCCATCTTAGCCCTTCATGTCGAGGCCGCGGTATCTCTTGCGAACAACCCGCAGCCCCGACGGGCAAGAACCAGTGCATTTTTTTTTTTTTTTTGGGGGGTGGGAAATCATCAAATAACCCCTCCCGCTCTTGGGCAGAGCGAAAGGGAGTGTCAGACTTCTACTGACTAAAAACCACCCATGTTCCTTCTTCGCCCTTCATGTCGAGGCCGCGGTATCCCTTGCGAACAATCCGCAGCCTCGACAGGAAGAACCAGTGCCTTTTGGCTTCTTTAATAGTTCTTACTAGCTTTTTTATTAATTCATTCTTAAACTCATTTTGATTGCATTTTAACTGCTATTGGTTTTAACAAACTACATAAAGGTTTTAACAGGCTACATAATTGTCTACATAAAGATTATTTAAAATATGGAGGTTTATGGAGAGGTAACTTCTAGTTCAAAACAGGTACTGACAGAGGTTTCATGAAGGAGGATATTCACTACTTAGTTATGAACTATGTAAAACAGGGTGATCTGAAAAAACACTGAGAGGGATTTTAACGTTGAATTAATTTGATACATTGCCAGAAACGTATTCACCATTTTTTGTTTTGATTGGGAAATCATCAAATGACTCCTCCCACTCTGGGCAGAGTGGTAGGGAGAGTCAGACTTCTACTGACTAAAAACCACCTATGTTCCTTCTTAACCCTTTGTGTCGATTCACCCCGTTTTACTGTACTTAATATAATCATGCGTCCAGATATGAATATTTGACTTCCATATTGCATTGCAAAAGCATTGTAGGTGTTTCAAATCGCAGCAACCGCATGGGTCGATCTTCAGATTAAGCAGCGATTGCCTAGGTTGGTCTCTGGATGGGTGACCACCCATTCCATACCGAGTTTCCTTTGTGCCTCGGAAAGCACGTAAGGCTGTCATTTTATATTAATTTTAAAGTTGTAACAGGTAGTCAGTGACCCGAAAATCTGACCAGTCTTACCAAGGGGTTTTGTATTACCCAGTTCTAACTGAGTTGTGAAGGTCAGATACGCAGTTAGCCCATGTAAAATACTGGTATTCAGCTGCATCAGGTAAGATCGTTATTGGTATTTTTATACGAATTATGTTATTTGACATAATATTATTGTATGTCACACCGCATCACACAGTTGTTGCTGCAACAATGTTGTGCTTCTTATGGTGATACAGCTAAATATTCATATTTGACAGCACTAAAGTTACAGATAATATATTTTTATAACATGATTTCAAAAACAATCAATTCAATCGATAGATTTTTCTAAAGTTTTAGACATTTAACATTTAGATAATTTAGCTACTACATCTAAGCATCCTAAAAAAGCAATAAATATTAAGTTTTCACTAGAATGACTAATTCTTTTACGTATTATTTTGTCGTTTAATATCGATAAGTTTCTCCTCCAATACAATACAATTTTTTAATAGTAAATTCAAAATAATGCATTTACTAAACTTAAAAATTATGAAATGAAAAGTCCACAAAAAATCCAAAGTTTCTGATCAGGTTTAGAGCAAAGTAACCTATAATTCAATTAAAACTTTTATCCGTTAAAGTGGGGAAGGGTTTTTTTTTTGGTGTTGGGAAATCATCAAATAACCCCTCCCGCTCTTGGGCAGAGCGAAAGGGAGTGTCAGACTTCTACTGACTAAAAACCAATCATGTTCCTTCTTAGGCCTTTATGTCGAGGCCGCAGTATCTCTTGCGAACAACCCGCAGTCCCGACGGGATGTGGGGAAGGCTGGGGCCAACAATTTTAAAATATAGACGTGCCCGCAATACGAAGAATAAAATAAATAACCTTCCTTTTGGCCACCGCCGCAGTCCGGTAAAAAAAATCCGTTCATGGGTAATTCCATATCGTATCGTATCGGGGTAAAAACTTATCAAGATCAGGACAATGTATAATCTAAGTATGATAAGAATTGAATTAAAAACAGGTGCGGCGTTTGTTCCATAATCTTTAAAATCTAAAATCTTTATTTTGCCATAAAATAAAAATCTCTCTTCTGGGACTACTATTGGATTTTGAATCAACGGCGCCACGTGCAAACAAACCTGCTTGCAAAAAGATACTGGCTTCTATAGGGTAGTTGGCTAAAAAAATCTAATTAGTCCGTCAGATAGATTTGCATAAAATATTGGCCACGTATTTTTTCTTTTTTCACGTAAACAATAAATGAAGACGATACAGTGCTTCGAAAAGTCGCACGACGTCACAGTTTGGTACATTTTTTACCAGAGTGTGACGTCACCAGCCCATCACGATCTTTTACACGTTTTATTTTCGACAATTTTTATTAATATGATAAAACAAAATACACGTACCTATTCAATATTTTTCGATAATCTAACAGAATCATATTTTTTAGTCAGTCAACTACCCATTACGGACAAGTCGGTACGCATCGCTACCTATCGGTAGATGAACTAACTACTATAAACCTGGTGTACACTTAAGGTACCTTTTCTTTATCTTCAAGTGCACACAGAAAGTTTGAGACTATAAAGGGAGTAAGAGACAACCCTCCGCAAGCTGATGCACCCGCATTCAGCTCCTTATTTTGAATATTCCACGGTATTTTTTCTACGGAAATCTTTTTGATTTTACCTATTTCAATGTACAATTAAATTACATTCCCTGTAGAATGTAATTTAGTAACCAAACTCATAAAACTATACGAACAACGAACGAATTGAACTATGTAGTTTACACAAATGGAGTACAGCGTAAAGAAGACAGCACTCCATTTATGTAAATAATACGGTTAAAAAAACCTTATTTTTTTAAATTATCTATTCTGTTGATAAGAACTGCCACTCGGGTCGATCTTTAGGTAAAGCTGTGCTTGCCTAGGTCGGTCTGTGGATGGGTGACCGCCCGACATACCGAGTTTCCTCCGTGCCTCGGGAAGCACGTAAAGCTGTTGGTCCCGGCTGCCATATATAGAGCTTTGGCAGTCGTTACAGGTAGTCAGTGACCTGAAATTCTGACATCCAGTCTCACCAAAGAGTATCGTATTACCTAGTATTAACTGGGTTGTGGAGGTCAAATAGGCAGTCGCTCCATGTAAAATACTGGTACTCAGCTGCATCCGGTTAGACTGGAAGCCGACCCCAACGTAGTTGGGAAAAGGCTAGGTAGATGATGATGTTCACTTCTTACGTAGCTACAGAGTTCATCCAACTCGTCGTTGCGTTTACCGTTCGCTACGCGTGTTTTGCCTCGATAACGATACATTACGAATAATACAATTGGATTCCCCTAACGATTCTGAAATAATTTTATGTACCGGTCATCTAAGTATGAGATACTGAATTCATCAATTCAACCCATCAGCCTGCCGAGGAGTATCTCTACACCCTGTATATGTAAACCGCAACGATTAAAACCTGGGAGTCTAAAATGGCCGCATCAGCAGAATCATAATAAGACAACAATATTTATTAATCACTAGCTGACCCACGCAACTTCGTCTGCATCACATAATATAGCTTTTAGCCTTTCTCGATAAACCGACTATTCAACATATTAACTTAAGTTAAATCGTACTCGTATCAAACAAAAAAAATTACCTTTCATCTTTATAATACCTATTAGTTTAGATTGGCTTCGATTATATTATTAAAGTGACAATTACTATAGGTATCTCTTACTGTTAAATATACAGTAATCCATTGTACTTATGTAAACATTATGGTGCAGTAAATATTTTGAATTTGAATTTCTCCGGAGCCCCCGGAGGCCTTCTGGCCTCCGGGGGCTCATTCAGTCCGGTGCGGTAGGTAAGTGGGGAAGAATCCCCACTTACCTACCGCACCGGACTGAATGACTGCCGCGCGCGAAATTATTTTGTCGCGCGGATATTTTGATATTGCGATATCTTCTAAGATAATTGTTTAAACTTTATAGAGTAAAAGGCACATTTATTTTATATTAAATTTCCGTGCTAACAAAAACATTTATTTTGATATAGATTAATACCATATGGGTTAAATAAGCTTCGCAAAATATCATTCTTTTTAACATAACCTTTTAATAGTAAAAAATGGTTACAGTGAGTCAATCTTAAAAGATATATATATGCTGTCGCGGACTTTTTTTTAGAACATTTAAAGAGGAACAATTCTTTCATACATGATATTTGCGTAACTTAAACCGTTCTCGCAGCGCACGCAACGGAAGCTCTCAAAAAGGAATACCTTTTCCCGTTTTTGCAACATTTTTCATTTATGCTCCGCTCCTATTGGATTTAGCGTGATGTTATATAGCCTAAAGCCTTCCTCGATAAATGGACTATCCAACACTAAAAGAGTTTTTCAATTCCAACCAGTAGTTCCAGAGTTTACCCCGTTCAAACAAACAAACAAACAAACAAACTCTTCAGCTTTATAATATTATATATTATATATTATTATATATAGTATAGATGTTAAAATTCTTAAAATGGTTGTGACCATTAAAAGAATTTAAGACGCAGTTAATATTATGAATTGCCATTTCACGAATTGTAACGTAGGTAATTCATATTATAATATTATCCAAGTCCCCCGTATTTTCATGCAAGCACTGTCAGTGCCAAAAAGATTAAACTTGATAATAGAACGAAAGAAATGAAACAAACGCCCTTACATACACTAAAATTGACTACTTAGATTTCTGTCTACCGCTACATGTAAATTCCACTAATAGTGATGTCCTACGCTATCCTATGTGCTCAATTGGAAAGAAAAGTAACCTGGCGTTAATATGACAGGCGGGACACGAACGCATAAGCATATAATGTTCCCACTGCTGGGACTCCAGGCAGGATGCCTGGAGTCCCAGCAGTGGGAACATGGCTAACATGGCAGTGGGAACATGGGCTAAGCTGCTGATATGGAGGAAGTGGAAATTATGTTTTTCCTACTCCTCCGCTATTCTTTTCTGATTAATTTCTTTGCGGGATTCAAGACAGTAAAATTGTGTCCTTGGACTTCGTCGAGCTTCATTCTCTTGGCTCTTTTCTGGGAGTCACCACTGTTGATTCTGGCGCACAGGAGTTGCAGTGGTTTGGGATAGTTTGTGGCGAATTGTCTCAAACAAAAAGAGTATCTAGCATTCGTTTTACATGCTGATGTCATTTGTACGTTGCAGTTTAACTGATTTTGAGGAATGTTCTCATCTAAATGTCTCATCATATTAGTATGAGTGTTACAGACGACGACCTACAATGGTGATAGTTGTCTCAAACTCGACCTGTCATACTAACTACAGGGTACTGTATTAACAAACACTACCACAACGCTTCCTGAGATCCATAGCTAACCTTCATTGTTTCACATCCCTACTTATCACAGAGCAATCGACTCGGTTTATGAGGTTGGTTGTGACCCGTGGTTTAATTACCTATAAAATATAGAATCGTCTACTGAAAAATGTAATCATTATCTTCCTGTCCTTGGATTGGAATGCGCGCTAAAAGTATTTTCTTCCATTTTTTTCCCACAATAGTTGAAATACCCAGAAAAGTCGGAAGGATCTCCTTTTTTTTACATTTGAAATGGGCTTAGTCTTGACCTTAATCTTACAAAAGCCATTAATTGTTTAATCACCATTTTGATCAAACATAACTCCAAGAAAGCAATGCCATGATTTCTAAAAATCAATTCTTTAAAGATATTTTGGTATACGCGCACTCATCATTACATTTTTTTGAAATTTTGATGCAATCTTGCTTTATGAAATGGAACAATGGCGACTTAGACCGTTACCATAAAGTAACAAATTCAGTTCTTTTAGTTATTTATTTAAATCTGACAACAGAGATAACTGTTCTGATAGAGATGCAGAATCAGACGTGGGAAAACTCGGAAATGAATCTTCTATACTATTCACATCTCTTCTCCCTCCCGCCTCTTATCCCCCATTTAACAAGAACACCTCTACCAAACCACGGATCACCACCTCCCTCCACACCAAGCTCATCACAACCTCCCCTCTACTCATACGGGTCCACTATATCCAGCACAGTTAGACAACCGTCCTGCGACGCTATGGCCACTGCCTTCCCACCGTGTGCGCTGGCAACTCCTGTCACTTCTGCTGGAGCCCGGTACTCGGCTATAGCGCGGCCGTCAACCCTGTAAACAACATAAGGTTATAATGCTTTAACTGCATTAGGCATCTACTTTGAAATAGCTGGTCATAAATCGATCGTGGAAATTTCAAATAACTTAAGGGACATGAGCTTTCTGTTGGATTTGCACCGCTCGCATCAGCTTCGAAAGTTAAAAATTGTACAGGACGCTCATATCTCTTTCGTTATTTCTAAATTCCACAATCGATATATGAAAGGAATAGATTGAGGAAACGTTGAAAGAGGTCGGCTGGAATCCCGTCGGGGCTGCGGGTTGTTCGCAAGAGATACCGCGGCCTCGGCATGAAGGGCTAAGAAGGAACATGGGTGGTTTTTAATCAGTTGAAGTCTGACACTCCCTTTCGCTCTGCCCAAGAGCGGGAGGGGATAGCGGGGGTTATTTGATGATTTCCCACCCCTCCCAAAAAAAAAAGGTCGGCTGGAATTTAAAATGGTGACAGGATACTAAACGATCTCATACTTATTCCGAATGGAAAACCCAATTCATATTATTCCGATCCCAGAATTCGGACCGATTTCCACCAAAGCAGACGCGAATAGAGCGGAGAGATGTTCCAAATTTGACTAATCACAGGAAGGGCGACAGACCTGATGTAAATTTTAACTAATGTGATTAATCGATTTCCGCACGTCTCCTCTCCGCTCCACTCGTCGCCGCTTTGGTGGAGTCCGGGTCGTCTACTGGGTTCTCTCTCTTTAGGAAGGTTAAGTGGGGATAACTATTATATAGTTGGTAGTCGCCAGAAGCTTCAATGTCTTACCAAGGGGTGTTAGATTACCTAAGTAACTAGGACACGAAGGCCAGATAAGCAGTCACTTCATGTGAAAAACTTTTTTGCAAAAATTAAAACCGACTTCAAAAACACAAAAAAGTGAAAAATAACTTAAGCTTCAGAAGTCGGTGACTTTTGTTTGTTTTATTCAGTTTTTTTGTCACCGACTTCAGAAGCTAAAGTTATTTTACACTTTTTTGTGTTTTTGAAGTCGGTTTTATTTTTTGCAAAAAAGTTTTTTTATTTTTTCCATTTTTAGTTGTAATATCCTTTACAAATATTTGATATTCATTAATTTTACGTTGTTAACAATACATGTCACGGTAATAGGCTTATCCGCAATAAAATGGAACTTAACATACCTAACTCTCGAAATCTGGGCGTCCTGTACACATCTGCGTACCCCGTCAGAGCATACAGGCGTGATGGTAAGTTAAGATGTTGCGTAAACAATAAACATCCAAGCGATTGCAGCAATCACGACAGATTTGCCGTCTATTTTTGAAGAGTTCTATTGTATATCTCCGAAGATCAGGATCAGATCTTCACCAAATTTAAATGGGACCACTTCAGGAGTATACTCTTTCAAATAAAAAAAGAATTTTGAGAATCGGTTCACAAATGGAGGAGAAATCAGGTAACATACATAAAAAAAAATACATACACACGAACATAGAACCTCCTCCTTTTTTGAAGTCGGTTAAAAAACTGAGAACCAGCCGCTTTCGCTAAGACTGAAAGCTGACCTCAACTTAGAAAAAAGCAAGGCAGATGTGTAAAGTTATTTACCTAAACACCCTCAAAGTCTTCCTCCCACTATGATAATAGAAGACATACTGATCCGTGGAGCTGAACATGGTGATAATAGAGAAGACGCCCTCAGCAGCCCTGTAGATCAGCTGCTGGACCGAGGCGCCTCTCTTCAGCTCGATGAGGTCCAAACCACCCCGGGAAGGCGCACAGAGACCGATCTTACCGTCGCGGGTACAAGCGCCGTTCCAGCGGGGGACGATTCTGCAATGAAGTATTTTTTCATATTATTGCATGACTTTGGTAATTAAGGTCACCGAACGTCCCCACCGAGGGTGTCTCCACGTTGTCGTCGTGGTGGGGCTTGCGTGTCTCTATGACCTTGGAGCTCTGCCGGTAGAGTCACTCATGCCGGAAAGGTCCAAGTGAGAGACCAGACTAAGCGGGACACTGGACAGAGTCCATAACATCGGACTTCTGCGAAGGGCGCACCTTTTGTTGACTTAAACTGTGCGCGATTCACTCTCTGGGGAGTGAATAAGGAGGTTTTCGTTGGGTACCATGCAATGGCGCGGGCTTGTCGGATGGTACGGCTTCGAAATCTTTGAGGAGCGAATGTTGCGTTGTGTTTAATCACCAAGTGTCGACTAATGACTCACGGAGCGGGTCATTGTGCTGTACGTGGTTGGATTGAAGTTCTGGAAGGAGTATCTGCCACGCGTCATACTTACACAATCACGCGGGAGGGGGGTTCACTTTCTAGTAGGTGAGGCGGAGGGATTGCTAGCCAGGCGTGGCTATAGATTGTGGGGAGAAAACCCCATTAAAAAACTACTTGGGGACCCCACCCCTTAAAAAAGGCAAAGCTGTGTTCAGCAATAATAATGGAAGCGAATCAAAACAAACAACTACCCCAGGAGGGTACCTGTTGCTACGCAGCAGGAGAATCCCTCACCGAGCAGAGCTCGGTCTGTCCCAAGTATTCTGGGGGGGACACTGATCGCTTAAAACCCCAATTGAATTTTTACCCGCCCTTTATGGGCTCACTCAGCCAGGGTGGCTCACTTACCGGTGACGAGGAGTTGCTGGGTCCTATTCCCAGCACATCCGTGGCGCCGGAATCTAAAGACCAGGCTATCTTAGCCAATACAGAGAAAAAGAAAGCACAGAAAGTGCCAAAGGGGGTATCAGCCCGTGCACAGTTCGTGCGCCCGCCTACTCCAATGGCAGACGAGGTGGTAAGTGACACTTGTGAGTCTTCTTGCTCGCAAATGTCATACGCATCTGAAACGTCGAGGTCATCTCGGTACCGCTCATGCAAGCGATCGCAGATATCCGGAACCAGGAAGAAGCCTGTTACACCACTAACCCAGACCAAACCACTGACCATCAGCGGAGACGATGGTGGAGATACCGACCATGCGAGCCCACCCGCTAAGCAAGCTAAAACTCGAGCATCAGTAAAGCTTCATGTGCCAAAACCAGATGTGTTGGTCAAAACGATGCAGGCACAACCAACGGCAGAAATTAAAAGCTGCATCGAAGACAGCCTTAGAAAAATCGAGGATGTGGCAAATGAGTCGCGGTACCTCAAAGGGAGTGATGTCCACAGCCTCAAGTTGGCAGCAGTCACAATACAAGCCGCAATGGTTGAGTTGTCTACCCGATCGGCTGTTGAGGTGAACGTTGAGAGGTTAGAGACAGAAAATGCTGACTTAAAGGCTCAGCTTACCAGTCTCTCTGCAAAGGTCGAGAATTTGACGACGCAGGTCACCGCCCTTAGTCGCCAGGGTGAACGAATGACTAGTCCTACCGCAGTCACCTCTTTGATGGGACCAAGTCAGGCAGCTGCAGCAGCTAGGCCTTTTCAATTTAACGGTTCAGAGGCCCAACTTCTCCATTCTATAGCATTAGAAATTGGTGGCATGGTTGATGCCAAATTAGCTGCTATTGAGAAGAGGTTACCCCCAGAAAAGCCCTTGAGTCCACCACTGGCCGCTGACGCGAAGATGGTATCACCGACTTTTGATTGTGCGCAGCAAGTTGCTGATCCATGTCTGGTCCCTAATTCCGTTAAGAAAAAAAAAGGGAAAGGCAAGGGAAATAGGAAAATCAAAAGTAAAGCGGTGGCTCAGGTAGTGGAGTTGCCCGCTGTGTCATCGGCGTCTATGCAGACCTCACAGGCTCTGGGGGAAGCAGCTACGACTGAAACTGAAGTTTGGTCTACTGTGGTGGGGAGGAAGGCCAAGAAAGTTTACCAAGCTACGTTGGAGCCCACTCCTGCAAAGGGAAAAAAACCAGTGAAACTTCCTAGGGTTCCCGCCACGGCGGCTATAACAGTCTCGGTAAGAGATGGATCATCTGCCACTCTTGGCAGTGTCATGTCCGCGGTGAGGCAGAAAATTCGTTTAGCAGATGTTGGTATTGACACTGTCGGTCAGAAAAGGGCTGCAGATGGGGGTATGGTGATTACCGTTGCTGGTGCCGATTCTTCCACCAAGGCCGACAGTCTTGCCAGTCGCATGCGCGAGGTGCTGACCGAATTTGATGTGATAATTTCACGTCCAACCAAAAGAGCTGAAGCGAGGATCATGGATCTCGATGATGCTGTAACGCCTGATGAAGTGGCAGCTGCTATCGCCGAAGTAGGGGGTTGTTCCCCTGAAGACGTAAAAGTAGGTCAAATCCGTCGTCCGCCTGCTTCTCTAGGGCACGTATGGGTTCGTGCCCCCCTGACGGCTATAAAAAAACTAGCGTCTGAAAAGCGCATGCGCTTAGGTTGGACTGTAGTACGGGTTCAGATCTTGGCCGCGCGTCGTATGATGTGCTTTCGGTGCCTCGAGCCCGGACACGTCCGCTGCCGGTGCACTAGTGCAGTTGACCGCAGCAACCAGTGCTATGCTTGTGGAGGTGCTCACAAAGCGAGAGAGTGCACGTCGATGACCATGCACTGTCCGTTATGTTCAGATCATGGTCTTCCAGCAGATCATCGACTGGGAGGAAAGAAGTGCGCTCCGCGCAAGAAGCAGCCCTCGTTTGTCCCCGTCTTATCACAAGGATCGGTGCAAGCACCACTGGGTGTAGTCCCTGTGGAGGAAATGGACGCCTCGCCTTCCCAGCCTTAAAAGTTCTTCAATGCAACCTGAACCACTGCCGCAACGCACAAAACCTTTTTATGCAGACTATTGCGGAGTGGTCGGTTGCCTTGGCGGTGGTAGCCGAGCCCTATGGCCTTCAGGATCACCCACGGTGGTTTCGGGACACTATGGATTCTGTTGCCGTTTATTGGTCTGTTGGGAGTGGTGGGCCTCACTGCTCTATTATAGATAAAGCACAAGGATATGTTGCTGTGGAATGGGGACATCTAGCAGTAGTAGGCTGCTATGTATCTCCGAATATTACTCTCGTGGAATTCCAAGAATATCTGGACAGGGTTGGTAACTGCATCCGGCGTAAATGCTCACCACGTCCGGTGCTCGTCCTAGGTGATTTCAACGCTCACTCTAGAGTTTGGGGAAACACCCGGGACAGGCCCAGAGGACGAGCATTACAAGACTGGGCGGCGTCACTAGATCTTCGTCTTTTAAATCAGGGGTCAGTTGCAACATGTGTTCGCTGGCAGGGGGAGTCAATTGTAGATCTCTCGTGGGCAACTGCTTCTGTTGCTCGCATGGTGTCCGAATGGAGAGTAGCGGAGGAAATGGTCACACTATCCGACCACCGCCACATTGTCTTCAAGGTGACTCTCGACCCTTCCGGTAGCCCCAGCCGTTCAAATTCTTACCTACCGGTGCGACGATGGGCCCTCAAACGGCTCAATCGAGACATGCTTGTCGCAGCCGCCAACATTACAGCTTGGTCGGAAGATACTCGTTCCCAGGCGGATCCAGAGGAAGAAGCGGCTTGGTTTCGGGAAACAATGTCATCAATTTGCGACACTTCTATGCCCCGAGTCAGGAGCGGCCAACGACTTGGTGCGGTTTACTGGTGGTCGGAAGACATCGCGCAATTGCGTGTTTTCTGCTTAAGATCACGACGCCAGTATCAGCGCACTAGGCGCAGACGACAACCGAGAGCCACGGAGGAAGAAATAGCCAGAGATTATAGAGCATACCGAGAGGCGACAATGAAGCTCCAACACGCCATCACAGACGCGAGATCAAGGTCCTGGAGGGAGCTCCTCCAAGGGTTGGAAAGGGATCCATGGGGAAGACCTTATAAGTTAGTTATGGCTAAATTACGTCCATGGGTCCCCCCTATTACAGGAACTATGGACCCAAGTCTGCTGGAAAGAGTCCTTAACACTCTCTTCCCAATAGTTAGGGATAGTCCCTCGCCATTATTGTCACCTGTAGACTGGTCTGATGAGTTGGGGGTGACTGAAAGCGAGCTGGATAGAGCCGTTAGACGTTTGGGGACTCGTAACACTGCGCCGGGCCCGGATGGTATCCCTGGTCGGGCTTGGGTTCTGGCTTTGCCTGCTCTCGGGGATCGCCTAAGACGACTGTTTAACAGCTGCCTCCGTACAGGCGTATTTCCCTCGGACTGGAAGGAGGCTAGTTTGGTCCTGTTGAGGAAACAAGGCAGGGACTCAGATTCTCCCTCTGCATACCGTCCAATTTGCCTGCTCGACGAAGTTTCCAAACTATTCGAGAGAATACTTGCCGAAAGACTCGCTGGACATTTATTACATGTTGGCCCCGACCTTGCCGATTGCCAGTATGGCTTCCGGCAGCAGCGTTCTACTGTTGATGCGATCCTACGCGTCCGCTCGGTATCGGAACCGGTAATATCCCAGGGTGGGGTGGCGTTGGCGGTGAGTTTGGATATCGTCAACGCCTTTAACTCCTTGCCTTGGGAAGCGATCAGAGCGGCACTTGTACATCACAAAGTGCCGCATTATCTGCAATGTATTATCGGCGCTTACTTCCGCGATCGACTCATTCGCTACGTAGATCGGGACGGTACCGTTCATCGTAGGGAGATAACGTGTGGGGTGCCGCAGGGGTCAGTTTTAGGGCCTCCTTTATGGAACCTCGCTTACGATGTGGTCCTCCGTGTTGACCTTCCCGCTGGTGTTCATGTCATTTGCTATGCAGACGACACCTTGGTGTTAGCCTGCGGGGACACCTTCGCAGAGACCATCCAGCTTGCCGAGCTCGGATTGGACAAGGTCGTGGCGTCAATCCGCGAGTTGGGTTTAGAGATAGCGCCTCATAAAACTGAGGCACTATGGTTCCATAAACTGCCGAAAACCAGAGACCCACCTAGTTCGGTAGTCAGAGTTGGAGATGCGCAAGTCACGGTGGGTCGAAACATTAGGTATCTCGGCTTAACCCTAGACGGTCGGTGGAGGTTCGAAGAGCACTTCGAGCGCCTAGTTCCCCGAGTCGGGAAGGCAGTGGGTGCATTGCATAGACTGTTGCCAAATCTCGGGGGGCCTCGAGAAGAAGTTCGCCGCCTTTACGCTGGGGTGGTGCGATCAATGGTTCTTTATGGGGCGCCAGTTTGGTCAAGTAGGCTGTCTGGAGTCAGACGCTGCAGGACTAAAGTCAACAGCTTGCAGCGTAAAATGGCTATTCGTATCGCACGAGGATACCGTACTGTGTCTTTTGAGGCGGCAACACTCCTGGCACGTTTTCCTCCACTTGACATCCTGGCAGATATGGACGCGAGGGTTTATAACCGAATCCGTGCCATCCGCCAAAGTGGTACCGGCGTGCCAGAAATTGCTGTTGTAAGGCTGAGGCGGCAGGAATGGCGACACGCGCTCGAACAGTGGCGTGAGCGGCTGCAACAGCCGCAATATTCACGTAAGCGCGTTGTCGAAGCCGTCCTGCCACACTTAGAAGCCTGGCTGCAGAGAGGGGATCGCATCTCCTACAGGCTTACTCAGGTACTGACCGGGCACGGTTGCTTTGGCGAGTACCTGAGTAGGATTGGGCGAGAGGCCTCGGCGAGTTGCCATCATTGCGGAGCCGGCATGGACTCAGCACAGCACACGCTAGAAGAGTGCCCTGCTTGGGCCTCTGAACGACGAGTTCTGATAGCCAGGATCGGCCAAGATCTGTCTCTGCCCGCAGTAGTTCGAGCTATGCTGGCGGAGTCTGAGAACTGGAGGGAGGTGGCTTCTTTCTGTGAGACAGTGATGGTTCAGAAGGAGGCTGCGGAGCGCGATCGTGAGAGGGCCGATCCCGCTCGGAGAAGAAGGCGTCGGGCAGGCAACCGCCTCGATGCCTAACATGCCGAAACCCCACCTGCACAATCTAAAGCTGGCGGGAAAATGGGGTCGCGGGCGTTCAGAGTGGGGACTCTGTACGCCTACCGAGTGACCTCGGAGAAGACGGCGGCACAGTGGTCACGTGCTGCCGTGCACAATTGCAAAGCGAGGCTCAGGGGAGATCACTTTACAATCTCCCCAGGGATGTGCATAACAGGCGTTGCACAGAGGGGGCTCCGGACAGGTCTTTTAAGAGGAAACGGTGCCTCCTCCCATGTGCGGATGGTGGCCACCGGGGTGGTTTTAGTGCGGTAAAAATCCCACACTCGCCGGTCTTATCCCCAAAGGCCGGTCGCCTTTTGAAGGTTTCCCCCCGAGAACAAAAAAAAAAAAAAAAAAAAAAAAAAAAAAAAAAAAAAAAAAAGGTCACCGAACGTAGCCCGAAGAATTGCAAAATATAAGTGGCAATGGGTAGGGCACTTGCCGATGCCGGGCCTATGGGGCTGATAAAATCTGGAGTGGCGACCGCGAACCGGAAGACGCTGCATTGTAAGGCCTCTCAGTAGGTGGACCAACGACCTGGTAAAGGTTCTGAGCTGCAATTTTCTCTATAGCACTCTACGGGGGCAAGCTTGACCTAGCGTGGTGGCAATACTTCTTCAAACACTTATTTTTAGGTCCTGTATTAAGAGCGACTTAAATGTTGAAATTTCTAAACCAGAAAAATGAAAAATGCTCACCTTATATGCCTCTTTGTCTTGATGTCCAGTATGCCTGCCTTATCGCTGCCGACCACAGCCACCCACAGTGGCTTGTGTGGTAGTGCCACTATCGCCTGCATGTCCTTGATACCGCTGTTTTTAATCGGGATCCTGAAAGAGAACTTTTTCATTAGATAAGAAAATAGATTTTCCACCGAGTCGTGGAAAAATAAAAAGGTACCAAAGCCACAAATATTTTTTGGATTAGTCATTTTAAATATTATCATTATTGTTTTGTTTACGGGCGGAAAATCATCAAATGATCCCATTCTGAGCAGAACAGAAGGGAGTGTCAGATTTGTAGCAGTAGTGTTCCTTCTTAGCCTTTTGTGTTCCAGGGCCGCAGTATCTCTTTCGAACAGTCCCGGCTGTCGACGGCTCTTCCAATCTGCTGACATCTCTTTGAGGCGTGCGTGAATCACGAACGCGCCGTCGACACGGCCTGTCGTCATAAGAAAGTGGGACGGATGGGTGGAAAGACGGACGGTGAGGTAGTCCAATACTCACCGTCCACGGCCTGGTTGTCCTTAACTATAAACAAGTTTAACTAGATCTATCCAAATGGTTAAAAACCGAGTAATACCGATGCAGGAACTTGCGATAGTTACCTAATAAATGCAGAGGCAAAAGGAACAACACTACAAGTACAAACAATCAGTAATTGTCAACATTATTTAGGCATTATCTAGGCTGCGGACCAAGGCTGGCCACAGCAAGGAAACCGTTCTGAGGTGAAGATTCATAAATGGGTCTACTCTGGAGCGTAAATGTGGTGCAGTTCCACAAACAATGGGGCATTCAATGTGGTGTCCTGCTTGTCTTGTTGCTTGTCCACTACAGGAACGGATGAACGCTACCGTTATGTACCCAAATAGTAGTTCAGTTCTGGGGTAACAAAATTTTGATCGCCATCGACACGCTAAGAAGAAGAAAATATTATTATTACTAAACTCAGAAATAACAGGAAATCAAAATCACCTGTGCAGTCTAGCACCAGTCCTGGCATGGAAGACATGCAGACAGTCCCTGGAGGACTTGTCGACACCTGGAGCCACGATGTGGTGCTCATCTGCTGATACCACGGCAGCCTTGTATCCTGTGCCTCGGAGCTCGTATTCAGCTGTATAGATCCTTTCACCCTCTGCAATGAAGGTCAAGGATTTAATGAGACAATAAGTTTAAAATTTGCAAAAAAAGTTTTACTTGAGTTTTAAGAAAATGCTTGATCTTAGAAAAGATTTTAAATCATTCATACTCTTATGGATTTTATTAGGAGATGAGTTTTTTGACGTAGATGGGAAATACTTGCAGGCAAAGGGCTGTTGATAAAGACCTACCAGGAATCGTCCTGGCTATGATACTAGCCACTCCAACATTGTCAACGTTTTCCGAAGCCGCCTGCATGGAGATCGTAATGAATTTGGTGCCATCTTCTAAAAGAAGTACTTGCTTGATGCCTTTCTGTTCTTCTTTGAATATGGCCTGAAAAGAAGAAAGATTTATAATTCTAGAGAAGTTCAGTCTTTTAAAAAGCAGTGTTTATTCAAATTCCATGGCGGACTTCTTTTGTCATTCCACGTTACATAAACTCACGCCATTTCCCCATGGCGGAAGGCAGAATACACGGAATGCCACCTGCTACGATCCTTACATATTTCTTTTGCCCATCCACGTTCATACATCTGGTCATACAAGCTCGCTGGTTACGAGTAGGTACTATACGCACTTGTCCTTTCGGAAGAACCTCATCAATAAGGTCTGTCAATGTCTTTTATTTACTTTTAGAGGAGCTCGTGGCTTAATAAGAACTGCCACTCGGGTCGATCTTTAGGTAAAGCTGTGCTTGCCTAGGTCGGTCTGTGGATGGGTGACCGCCCAACATACTGAGTTTCCTCCGTGCCTCGGAAAGCACGTTTAAGCTGTTGGTCCCGGCTGCCATATATAGATCTTTGGCAGTCGTTACAGGTAGTCAGTGACCTGAAATTCTGACATCCAGTCTTACCAAAGAGTATCGTATTACCTAGTATTAACTGGGTTGGGGAGGTCAGATAGGCAGTCGCTCCATGTAAAATACTGGTATCCAGCTGCATCCGGTTAGACTGGAAGCCGACCCCAACATAGTTGGGAAAAGGCTAGGCAGATGAATGTCTTTTATTTACTTTTAATCTTTCTACGCTATTCATGTGAAAAATATATTGCAGCAATAATTTTGGAACCAACCAGACTAAGCAAACAAGCAACAACTTTAGAATTTACTGTACCTAATGATCAATAATAATGACGTGATGACTTTGACGAAGACTTGAAAGAAGCCACTGGCCTGGCCTGGTCTGGTGGGCTTGCACTGTCTTATTGGTCACAAACGCAACTGCAGATCGTGAGATTCTGGGTTCGATTCCCAGGTCGGGCCAAGTTTTATTGGGTTTTTCCATCAAGAATTTCTCTGTAGCAGCCACAGAGTCTAGATTCGTGCCCGGTTGATGGCAATAGGCTTGCCCCTATTACATGGGACTTAAACATAACTGGCGAAATGTTAGTGTACTATTAGGTACACCTCTGCCTAACCGTTTCGGGAATTACAGGGGTGATATGTTGGAAGGAGCTAGCCAAAGTCTAAGTATAGTTCTATAAGTGGCGAAGTTTTGGGGTGGTTTTGGTGGCAGTCAGACGAAAAAGAAGAGCTGGTGCTCTTCTTTTTAACAGAAAAAGCAAGAACAAAACATTTACCTGTTTTTCCGGCGTATCCCAAATCACCACATTGCCAGACTCAGCAGTGACAACATTGTCCCCAGTAGGGGTGATGACAGCGTGGGTGACGATGGCCCCCAGTGGTGCCTCAGCCAGCTGGGCCAGCAGCTTGCCTGTGCCGGTGTTCCACAGACCCCAGCAGCTTCGGGTCACTGTTACTGCTAGGCATTTGTCTCGGGCTAGGCTAGAAATAACGGTGATGGTGGCGGTCAGAATTGACGAACGACTGTTGCAAAAAATAAATTTTAAAGTATTTATAATACTGAGAAATGTTGCTCTTCAGTTTCTGTAGTAAAACGATAATTTCTACGTAAAATTTAGTAACAGCCAAAGCAGGGGAAACCTCTGCCCTGGAGTGTAAATGCAGTGTTGAACCACCAACGATGGGACACTTGATATCGTGTTCTGCCTGCCCTGTTGCTTACACATTACAGGAGTTGATGGACGCTATTCACAGTGCCAAACTCAATTTAAATTATCATTCAAACGCTAAGATGAAGAAAATTGGTTTGCCTACCTACCTACCTAAAATATTCAGAAGGAGATTCATAGATGATTCTGCCCTGATGTGCAAATGTGGTGTTGCCCCTCAAACGACGGTATACTTTTTTTTTGGTGGTGTTTGGAAATCATTTAATGACTCCTAAGCAGAGCGGTTGGGAGGTTCAGACTTCTACTGACTAAAAACCACCCATGTTCCTTCTTAGCCTTTTGTGTCGCGGCCGCGGGGCTGCGGGGCTGCGAAACCCGCAGCCCCGACGGGACGGTATACTTGAAATCGTGTCCTATTGCTTGCATATCCCAGGAGCTAATGAACGCTACTGAAAGTGCCAAAGTCATCGTCAAATTTTGGGACGACTCAATTTAAATTGTCATCGGTATCGATGTCTTACCAAAGAATATCGTATTACCTAGTATTAACTGGGTTGTGTCGAGGTCAAATAGGCAGTCGCTCCATGTAAAATACTGTATTTAGCTGCATTCGGTAAGGCTGGAAGCCGACCCTAACATAGTTGAGAAAAGGCTAGGCAGATGATGATATCGATCACAATTTAAACGTCGTTATTTTCTCGTTATTTATGAAAAAAAAATATGATAAAAAAAAAGGGTTACCTGATTGTATCAATAGGCAGTTCCTGGCGATCGATCTTATGAACTTGCTCAAAAATATTGTCGATGTTCCAGATCTTCACTGTTCTGTCGATAGAGGAGGTGATGACATTGTTCCAGGAGCCCACTGTCAAGGGTTCTAGTTGGACAATCCTCCCGAAATGGGCATCCAAGACCTTGATCAGCTTTGTCGTCTCCAGGCTCCAGACGTAGAGGTTCTTTCTGGGAGTTGATGGAATAGTTTGTTAGAAATAAAATGACTGCCAACACAGAATTGCAAAAGTTGATTAGTGGTAAATCATTGGTTTAAAATGAACGATTTCACACGTCATCACCAGCAACCTAATATTATAAATGGATGATTTTCAGGATGATGATGTATTCCGGAACCCCGGTATCGGTCCCGGTCCTTGCGGACTCCTTCCATGTTGAGATGTAAGCTCTATGGAGGCGCGTGGAACACGAACGCGCCGTCGACATGGCCCGTCGTCATAAGTTGGATTGACGGTGAGCTAGCCCGTTACTCACCGTCCACAGGCTCGCGCTTACGATGGTTGGAAGTCACGTGACCTTGCTCGGGGCGTCTCCCGCAAAAGTCAACATACCTTTTTTTTTTTGTTTTTTTTTTTTGGCGGGTGGAAACTCATCAAATAACCTCCCGCTCTTGGGCAGAGCGAAAGGGAGTGTCAGAGTAAAAACTACTCATGTTCCTTCTTAGCCCTTCATGTCGAGGCCGCGGTATCTCTTGCGAACAACCCGCAGCCCCGACGCGGCGACGGGAAGTCAACATACCTGACCCCAGCAACAGCATAAGTATTGTTATTGCTGATCATGAACGAATTGGAGAGTGTCATCTTGGTGGAGATGTTCCGGATCGTATGGGGGAGCTTCAGGACTATGCCGTGGAGCCGATGGTCTATCTCTGGTTCTTCTGGCTTCTCTTCCTGGAAAGAGTGGTAGTAAAACGTCAGCTTTAGAAATCTGGAGACTACCTACTTTATTTAGACTGAAAATGGGCTTTTTTAACATTTTGGTGTACAATTTAACCTAATAATATCGCATATTTCTGTACGTCTAGGTTTTCCTGCGTATATTGGCTGCCATGATCAAAAACGGTCAGGAGGGCTATTTTAATGTCAAGGTAGGGCTTGGTCTAATTAGAACCATGTCCCAGTTCGATAAAAGATATCTTAAAAGATAAAAAAACTAAAAGACTTTCTTTTTTATCTTTTAAAAAAACAGTCGTTCTATGAATCTCTCAAACGATCTCATATAGCTTAAGCTTAAGTTAAGATAAAAGTAGGTTGCTTACTTCTTCCTGCCTGTCAGGTTTAATATTATAACCCTTTTTGTCATCTTCTTTAACTACAGGCTCAGGTTTAACTCTGGGTATTGTATAATCAAAGTCCCAAACCACGAAACTGTATGTTGTTGTCGCTGAAACAAAAAAACATTTTTCGTAAAAATGGTTGGCTAAAACCGGCTAAATACGAGGTACCTACACATCAAGCATCGGTAATTGTGAAGGTAGTCAAGTTTTCTGGGAGCGTTTAATAAAAAAAACCTCTCTTATTCTTCTATTTTCTGATGTTTTATCCTTTTTTGTATTTTGTGTGTACATAAATAAACAAGAGTAGGGTTACTTGTAAGCAAAAGCGCATGCTCTAATGTACTGTCCAATGCTAAAAACTAGTGGCTACATGTGGGACTTAACGCTATTTATCCGTTAAGTTGACAAAAATGCATCAAAGGTTCTAAACTGCAACGGTGCCATTTTATACTATCACGGTGATCACGCGTTGCGATTCATGTTGCATAGGTTCTACTCTCTAAGAGCAATTTTCACAGGTGCCTTGTGCAGCAAAAACTATATAACATCGCGCCTGTAATCCCCGAAGGGTTAGGCAGAGGTGTACTTAATAGTACACCCACATTTCGCCAGTTTTGTTTAGGTCCCATGTAATAGGGCGAGCCTATTGCCATCAACCGGGCACATATCCAGATTCCGTGCGTGAGCAAAAACTAGTGTAAAATAAATATTTACCAAATAGCATGCGATCTTTCTTTCCACGTTTGAGCTGCAGCATAGCTTCAGCCGTGTCTGTTTCTTTGTGGAAGATCTCCTCCACCTTGTTCCAACATTTTTCTTCCACGTTCAACTCAAAGATTGATATCTAAAATAATTTAAGTGTTAGTGATACCCACATTTTAACAAATAATTTGAAAAAACGAGTTGCGAATTGATAGATTGAATTATGTGGAAAGTTAAGTGTTAACAGGAAAGTTAGGCCTAACTGTTGGTAACACAATTTAATGAAAGAAAAAAATCATTAAAACATTTAAGGAAATTGAAGAGTGTGTCTTCAATTTCCTGAAATGTTTTAATGATTTTTTTCTTTCATCATTTAAGCATAACAATGGCGGGTAGATGACTGTATCTCTGAGGCAATGTGAGTATCTACCAGGTTTGGTAACACAAATTTCTTTCTGTTGTTATAATCTGCACCAGATAACCTGAGACTAAAGGTCGTTGACACCAGTCACCAAAGATACTGAAAAGTCACACGTATTCGCTGGTGTACGTGTGACTTTTCAGCATCTTTCTGTGGTCACGCAAGTGTTTATCTACGGTTTTTTGACTGTCATTACATCACGCCCCTCATCCCCAATGCATTAGGCAGAGGTGTACTTAATAGTACACCCACGTTTCGCCAGTTATATGTATTTAAGTTCCATGTAATAGGGGGCGAGTCTATTGCCATCAATCAGGCATAAATCCAAATTTCGTGGCTACTACTGAGGACATCCTGTCGAAAAAACTCAATAACACTCTGCCCGATTCGGGAATCGAACCCAGGACCTGATACTCAGCTGTCTGCTTGCGTCTTTTACACTGAATGGCACTCTTTGGTTAAGTCTGTCTCAACCAGTGGTCTCGTCAGTATGTTCACGTTAATGATGAAATATGGTGGCTTTACAACTTTGAACACTTAAGAATTTCTTTTGATCAGGGAAGAAATCCTAAATCATAGTGAAACGATCTACCGAACTGCTACATCGAAATCTGTTCTGACATTCTTTACCTGATACCCTCTCTCAGGATCACTGGTATAGATCCTGGTCCAATATTTGTTCATGGCCAGGGCTCCTCGGCACCTCAGCGGCTGCATCCACTCGCCATCCTTGCAGAACTGCACCAGAAGACGATCCTCATCCAGGTCTCCACTCCACATGACTAGGAGGAAGTTCTCTAAGTCACGGAACTCCATTGCTGCAAAAGAAATGTGGCTTGAGTGGCCCAACCACCTGTTAGCATAATCAAGCTCTAATGTTCAAACAGCTGGGACTCCATCCAGGCCTCCTCACTATGAGAGGGAATGAGCTGACCACGTGGGCCCAGTGCGGGTTGTTAGATTTATTTATTTATTACATTTAGTACAGCTTAAGCCATTTACAGTAAATTAAGTAATCCTTTTACTCGGTCTTCTCGCAGAACCACAAACATTCTAACAGTATCGTCTTCCATTCATCAGCAAACAAATCCAATCCACGGTTGGTCTCCACGAGCGCGTTGAGCATCGTTAGCATACGCGGTATAGGGGAGGTCGACCGAGCTACAGTGCGACAAAATGGATGTTTTCGAATCTTGGTTCTAGGATATGCCGGTTTCCCCAAAATGTTTTCCTTCAACGTTTTGAGATTAACGCGCAGCTCTCAACCACCACCTGTTACCTGTTGGGCTGGTTATTGGATGAAGCTCACGGGAATCTGTGATGTATGAAGCACAGAAGCGTCTGCCCAGCATTGATCGTCTTTCGGCTGAATGACGATAACACTCACAAAGTATCTCCCAGCTAACATCATCAAAGGGTGCAGTGTCTGGTGCCGGCAGGGTCTGCTCGTGCTCCCCTCTCATGCTGTACTGCACCCAGGAGTGGGGTCCATAGATGAACATGTGGTGGTTCAGGACGTACACGCCACGGACTGTCTCACCTGGAGATTAAGTTAATGAGAGCAAAATATATTAGGTAACCAATCAACGCGGTCCATTGGAATTCACTGGTGAATAGGCGTCTCTCAAGTTTCGCCACAATACCTTGCCAAATCCAGTTGATCACAGCCAGCATTTTGCAGCGTTTGCATTTTTACTTTTGTTTATGGGCCAGTTCGGTAAGAAGCTGAGAAGCTTCTAAATTGTGGTGGGAGAAGTTGCACTCTTTGAAACCTTTAACTCAGTGGACGCCAGCGGGTTTGAAGACAGTTCTTAACTTACTAATCAGTTACTTAAATAATCAGATAAAAAATACTGTTTTTTGCAAGATTGATTCAAATTGGTTGCATTTCCAAAGCAATACGTAGTTTAGTAAAAAGGTGGTGAAGTGATTAGCTTCGTATGAAGTAAGGCAATAATTGACAAAACTTCTACTTACCTTCTTCAAGAGGATTCTCAATCGTGACATATTCACTGGTCAACATATTCAGGAGCATTGACTGCAACACAATAAAATACCTCGTCAGAATTATCAAATGACCAGAAAACAAGAAGAAAAGTAAATACGACCTTACCACAGAATTATTTGTAGAAGCAGCAGCCCATTTATTATCTGGAGAAAGCTCTAAGTTCTGCATGATGCCCTCGAGTTGAGGACAGAGGTCTCTGGCCAGGTCTGACGTGGACAGGTCCCAGGATATGACTCTGCTGGAGATGGATACTACGTAGCGCTTGTCAGAGCTCAGTTTAAACGCGAAGACTGCGAACTGGTGACCTTCTAAGGAGTACTGGAAAAAGTGAAGAGAATCCTGATAATTAGAGGCTGTACCAGATTTCATCTAGGTTCAAAAAAACGCCACGGGATGTGCCAGCTAATTCAAAAACAGCACAAGAGCCTTCCATGTTTTGCGATCCAGAAGATATTTCTGACTGCCCCACTCAGAGCTTTAATGATTACTTAGGCCATCACTTACTGCGGTACTCAGAGATATTTAATGATTACTTTAACCGTCACTTAGTAAAGATTTGACATACTTTTGTATGACAAAACTGTCAAAACCTTTACTAAGTGATGGCATAAGTAATCATTAAAGCTCTCTGAGTACGGCAGCTAGTAAAGGTTTTGACAGTTTTGTCATTAAGTAATCATTAAATGTCTCTGAGTACCGTAGTGAGTGTTTAACAGTAATAGAATAATAGGAAAATGGAAACCCGGGACAGGTTCACCATCGCACTTATACATTGTACCGGTTTTGAAAAAAACAGAACACAAGAAATGTGCACGTTTATTTGAAATGTGCTTTACTGCGATACTGTCTGCTGGTTAAAGTCAAAGTCGGGGTCATGTTTGCGAGAAAGCAATCACGAATTCTATCCAGGTTATTATCATTGCATGAAAGTCAACTTCAAACGTTGCTCTCCTACCAGCTTCATCATTATTATATGAGCCCGGAATCACCCACTGCTGGGTGGTAGGCCTCCCCTTTTTCTTACACACTACCGGGTTCTGTACGTACCTCCTTTTTTTCTTTTTTTGGAGGGTGGGAAATCATCGAACGACTCCTCCCGCTCTGGGCCGAGTGGTAGGGAGTGTCAGACTTCTACTGACTAAAAACCACCCATGTTCCTTCTTAGCCAAAATCAAAATCAAAACTCATTTATTCAAACTAGGTTGATAATCAGCACTTTTCGAACGTCAAAATTTACTTTACTTTACTTATTTACAAGTGACAGTCCCCCAAAACGCCCTCCCTTCGACACTTCCTAGTGTTTTTGCTGGAAAGAAGAAGTGGCGGAACAAACTCTCCAGCAAGCCCTTTGTGTCGAGGCCGCGGTATCTCTTTCGAACAACCTATCCACGTTTTCCGACTTTGACGATATCGTCAACCCGACGAGTTTTAGGATGACCATGGTTTCTTTTCTTTCATTCTTTTCCTACCAGCTTACCTACCTTCAAAGGTCCGCCGGGAGTATGCAAACAATGATGAGACGGCAGCAACGCGCAGTGCATCTTGCCGTTGTTGACGCATTGCTTGAGGAGTGAGGATATGGCGGGATTGCCGGGGGCTTCGGGTAGCAGGCGCCCCACCAGCTGCGGGGCCAGCATGTCGGAGTAAGTGCCCAGGATCGCGCCCCCCAGACGGAGGGCGTCGGCTACTAACATTAGTTCTCTGGAAGTGTTAAATGATTAATTAATTGGGCACTTGACTATTTTTTATTTTACAAGTGATCTGGAAACAGTAAATAAAAAGTAAAAAAACTAGTGAAATATTTAAAAATGGCTTAGTTAATGACTTGCTAGACAAAGACAACGCTATGGAGATGTGACGTCATAACTCATATCCTCATAGGCATAGTTACGTAGTACAAATGGCCGATAGGTCGTTTTTCGCGACGAGGATAGAAAGTGCCCCTACCAAAAACTTCTAAAGGGTGGTTTTAAAAGCTATTTCATTTTTTGATCGATTTATTACTTTTTTATACATCGTATTATTTCTGTCAGTTCTTTGAAATAACATAAAATTTTCGTAAATTTTTGACAGTAGTCAAGTAGGAATTGTAATTTTGCAAAAAGGTTTTAACAAACACCTTTACTAGTCACTTTTTTAAAACTAGGACTTTGTAGGTGACTCGTACCTGACTACTCTGTGAAGAATCAGCCGAAATAAAACAAAGAGGTCATTGTCTCTTTTAAGGTCCAGACCATAAGCTTGGTATACTCACATGAGGACTATGCAGATTAGGGTTTGAGATTGTCTTTTGAAGAAAGAACCACACATATTTGAGTGGACCTGTCCAATCTGTGCAAGCATTTGTCTGTTATCGTGTAGCTCGACTAACAACTCAAGGAGCTCAACGCTCTGTTAATTTGAATGCTAGCATTTGTCTTTTAATGTGACACTCAGCGTTATAAATGAAGGTCTCATCATCACCATTTTAACCGAAAGACGTCCACTGCTGACAAAGGCCTCCCCAAATTATCGCCACATTGAGCAGTCCCGTGCGTCTTGCATCCAGCGGGTCCCAGCAACCCTCACCAGGTTCAATGAAAGTCTCAGATGATAATAATTTAATTATTCATACCTTACAGCATCTTTATTGACATGCAGCTTAGCATCTTCAAAGTCTGCCAGCACAGCTTGCAGAGGACAGCAGTTCAGCTTAGCGTGAAGCCACTCATAGTTGAACAGTACTTCAGCGTACAAGTCTGTGAACCGCTTGGAGCGTACCAGGTGGAATGGCAGTTCACCAAACTGGAAAATTTACAGGAAATAGGGGTCAGATTGTTGTGATTCCTGGTTGGGTGATTCTTTTAATATAAGTAGGTATTGAGTAGACGCGGCGTTGGTATGCCTCCCACCAGCACGCTTAGTATGGCGATTCTATCTCTATTCTACCAAGAATAGACAAAGCTTTTTCCATACAATTTGACATTAAATTTTGCTACAATCTGTCATTTTGTCGATTCTTCCGTCGACAAAACCCGTTTCTACGGTGACATGCTAGGCGGGCTGGTGGACCGACGACATCGTGAGAGTCGCGGGCAACCGATGGATGCACACGGCAGGCTGCCGTTCTTTGTCCAGCAGTGGACGTCTTATGGCTGTTGATGAGGTATTGAGTTGGAGTGTAAATGAGAGCGTGACGGTTGACAGAGGAGTGTGGAAGAAAAAAACGTGTTTTGCCGACCCCAAGTAATGGGACAAGTAAAATGCTTCGATCATTAGAATCACATTTCAAGAACTTTTGCTAAGTAAAGATGTAAGATCTAGCTTATTATGTAAACTAGCTGATGCCCGCGGCTTCACCCCCATGGATGTCAGTTATCGCGAACGAAATGTAATAATGAAATTTTGATCCCGTTCCCGCAACCCAAAATTATATACTAAAATCTTAACCTAAACCAAACCGAAAACCACTCTATCCATTGGTGAAAACAGTATCAAAATCGGTGCAGTAGTTTTTGAGTTTATCGCGACAGACAGACAGACGCAGCGGAGGCCTTTGTTTTATAATAAATATAGTATGTTACAGTAATAGTGATACAACGAGTTCGACATTTTAGGCTGATCAAGTGTGTGGTGGTGGTTCCCGTCGGGGCTGCGGGTTGTTCGCAAGAGATACCGCGGCCTCGACATGAAGGGCTAAGAAGGAACATAGGTGGTTTTTAGTCAGTAGAAGTCTCACACTCCCTTTCGCTCTGCCTAAGAGCGGGAGGGGTTATTTGATGATTTTATACCGGCCAAAAAAAAAAAATGTGTGTGGTGGACGGAAGCTGGATGGCGGTCATACATTAATCAACTATCGACCGAATATCGATTGGAATCGGAAGGGAGTGTTAGACTTCTACTGACTAAAAACCACCCATGTTCCTTCTTAGCCCTTACGCCGAGGCCGCGGTATCTCTTTCGAACAACCCGAAGCCCCGACGGGCCCTTTTCTACCCCGTACAACCCTTTTTTCGAACTAAAAAGTAGCCCATGTCCTTTCTCAGGCTCTAGAGTAGACTATCTGAGTACCAAATTTCATATCAATCGGTTTAGTAGTTTTGTTGTGAAAGCGCGACAGACATACAGACAGAGTTACTTTCGCATTTATAATATAAATGCGAAAGTAACTCTGTTATTATATATTATCTGATATTTATTAGTAAGGCAGTAAGGATAAGGATTTATTTCAAAGCCTTTTTAGCTAAGATCCTAAATTTTTCAATAATTTATTTTACATTCCTTACTGTATTTTCTCACATGAGGTATCAGAGATTTATTTCAAAGACTTATTAAATAAAGTCCTAAATTAAAAAAAAAAAAACTATAGATAACATTTCCTTTACCTTCCTCAAGTTATATCTTCTGTTAGCCCCATCAGCTGACATGAAGATCAGCGGTTGCAGAGGAACCTTCCTGTCTGCCACTCCCTCTCTGTCAGCCAGGTTGAAGCGGTGACGTTGGATCTCAGTGTACTTGAAGGGTTTAGGTATTCCTCCTCCCCATATACCTGGAACATGAGAATAAATAATTTTATAGGTCTTCAACTTTGTCTTTTCCAAACCACACCAACGCCAAAGTTGGCTTTGATATAACCAGAAGCAATTATTGAATACCAGTATTTAATGACTTCTATGCAATAAGACACAAGCGCGTGTCATCTCTATTAGGCAGAGTACGCGGCAGCAGCAACGAAATTCTGAAGATCATTTCTGATAAATATCAGTGTCCATATCACTCGGTCTGGGTGGTTGGGACGGTAAAATAAATTGTGTATGTGATTAATTGCAATTATAATTATGTGTTTTTGTAATTCAATTCTTGTTACCTTACTAACATAGTTTAGAAATTCGAATTGTTACTAACCATTATGGATCTCTGTAATTTGACATTGAAATAAATTAAATTAAATTAATAAATGCCCAAACGTATACCGCACCGTCTGCGAAGACGGCTTGGTTATGTTGGGTTTGCACCCACTAACACACACCACCGTGAGCCTACTGTCGCCTTGGTGGATGGGGCACGAGAACTGCTACGTATGATGTTTACCACCGCGATGTTCGGGCTCCAAACTCCTTTGGCGATGTACGGGCTCACCAGAGACATCACCACCACTCATGAGGGCCGCGCAATGTGACGACGATAGACTCCTCGATCTATCACACAATGGTGGCACCTCCTATGGCAGCATCAGGTTGCCATGGCGCCTCATTTACCGCCCTGTCCTTCTGGCGGAACGCGTCATCAAGGAAATCTTTCTCCCTGACGCGGTCCGCCTTAAAGCGACTGCCAATGCCAACCCAACTACTGGATAAAACGATACCCCTAGGTAAGACCGGTTGCTAGACGTGGTCTTCTGATTACCCGTGACGGCAGGCAATGATTTACATTTACAGTCGCGACTTTTAAAACGTGGTCACTTGCGTTTAAAGTTAAGGTATAGCAATAGTTAACCCTTTTTTTGGAGGTTGGAAATCATCATTACTCCTTCCACACTGGGCAGAGCGGTAGGGAGTGTCAGACTTCTACTGACTAAAAAACCACCCATGTTCCTTCTTAGCCCTTCCTGTCGAGGCCGCGGTATCTCTTGCGAACAACCCGCAGCCCCGACGGGCGTCGGCCCTTGCGGGCCCCTTCCATGTTGCTGACATCTCTAGTCAACCCTTCGTTATAATGATTATTTTCACTTACTGGTTTTATTATAAGAAAAAACTTGAAAGTACTTTGTTTTAGAGTCTGTTTCATTGATTTAATCTATCAAGAGCATAACAAGAAATTAGCATAATAATCAAAAACCTACCTAGATAATAATCAGCAATCATGGAGTGGAAGTAAAAGGCCATATTCATGTTCTTGAAGTACCTCTCCCGAGCAGTGTCCCGGAACTGCCGGTGGTACCAGTTCATCACGGAGACACCGTCTGCTTCGCGCTCGGAGAGGTAGTTTGGAAGATCGTTGCGGATCCTGAAATGTTAACAAATAGTGCTGTTATTGTGACAGCTGTCAGCACTTTCGAAAATCACAGAAATTCAAATGGAAACTAAGTGCATACGACTCCTCCCGCTCCGGGTGAGGTTGAAGGGAGTGTCTTTAAATGCCCTTTGCGTTCACCGCAAGCCGCCGCCGGTAACTCTTTTGAACAAAATCCGCAACCATGGCAGATGTGCATACCTATTTACTGCAACATGTGATACTTAGATTTTCATTTGTGACTTAATAAAAATAGAAAGAGACCAAAGAAACCATAGAGACATTGTACGAAGACTTTGTGAATGAAGTGATATGATAAGGACAGGAAGGTGGATCCCACAAGGATACTCCGAGCAAAGCCCAAAGAGAGTGTCGGAGTGCTCGGAGTCTCCTTGCGGGATCGCATCAGAAATTATGACATCCGGAAAAGAACCAAGTTTACCGACATGGCCCGAAGAATCGCCAAACTTAAGTGGCTGTTGGCAGGGCACATTGCTCGCAGAACAGTTGGCCGATGGGGCCGAAAACCGGAGTGGCGACCACGAACCGGAAGACGTTGCGTTGGAAGGCCTCCCACTAGGTGGACCGATAACCTAGTGAAAGTTGCGGGGATCCTTTGGATGCGAGACGCACGGGACCGGTCAATGTGGGTGACACCTGGGTGAGGCCTATGTCGAGCAGTGGCCGTCTTTTGGCTATGTTGATGAAGGACAGGAAAAGGAACTGCTCATGTCTACCAATCTACTTACCTAGTCCACAGTAGCGGCGGTATTCGTCTCGTCGGTGGTAGATGGTACTGGTACACATCATCCAGCACTTTGTCATCCAAGGAGATCAGGTCTTCTAGTTCTGTCTCTGAGAGTCCACTACGAGCGGCTGTGATGTATGCTAGCGCGTGGAAGACTAGGAGACGACCGTGCTGGTAACAATAAATTGATTAAAGTGGCTTTGGACTACCAGACTAGTTTTCGCTCTAGGTTTTTTAGCAATTTTTTTATTGGCTTTTTCTGTCCCACTGCTGCACATGCTGGGGCAAAGGCCTACAATTCCTTCTATGTGCTCTTTTCTCGTACCGCTTTGAACCAGCCCTCGCGAAACGTGTCCAGATCGTCTCACCACCTCTTTCGGGACCGGCCTCGGCTGGGCCGTCCGTTTTCTTTAGTAACACAGCCCTTGTATTTTCGTTATTTTGCGCTAATCTAGTTTATTTTGATTTAGAAGTAGATAAAAGGCAACCCGTCAAAATAGAAAGTGCCTGTATCGTCTTCATTGTTTGTTTACATGAAAATAAAAATACGTGTCCAATATTTTCTTGAAATCTATCTGACGGACTAATTAGTTTTTTTTTTGTTAACAACTCTATTGCTGTAAAAAAATATAGTTTTAGATTTGAAACCTACGCCACCTACGGAATCTGAGCAGAAGGGAGCTGAGCTGAGTGTTTACCTGCTTCTCAATTCTTTCAAAGAGCATCATTATAGAATCCATGACGGTTGACGCCAAGTGAGTATCCTGCGGCTTGGTGTAACTTCTCCATCTGCACACCTGGAAGAAATAAATGGCAAATAGAGTGGCAGAACGTCAAGAGTTAAATTTCAAGAAACTACAAAAACAAACTCAAGTGCAATACAAACGAAACTGAAACGATTTACCAACAGACTCAGGGACAGAAAGCGGTTACGGTTAAAGGTTAAGATACCTCAAAAATATACCGGTACCGGTTTAAAATAAACGTTGAGCTATACCGGTACCTTTATAAACAAAGGTTGGGCTAAACCGTTATTTAACCCTTACACGACTTCGGTACCGAAATACATGCGAGACGGGGCGCGGCGCGGGTGTGCGTGGTGGAAAACGTTAGAACTTGTGTATTTTGTACATTTTGTTAGCTACTCTTTTACTTATCTCTTTGTTGGGTGTGTGAGTAGCGAGGCGATGCGTCAAAGAAAACTCCTATTTATTAAGGTTTAGGTACCACTACCGATACATTTATAACGGTTAGGGTACTTCTACCCAAATATACCGGTATGCATTTCCAACCTCAAAATTACGCTACCGAAAAAACTAACGGTATCGAAATATTTCGGTAACCCTTATTTAACGGTATGACGTCATACCGAAATTTAAAGGTACCGTAATGTTCGGGTAATTTAGTCCCTGCGAATAGTCGATTGGTCAGACACTTGTCTGTAAGCTAATACTTCTTTGGATAAAAATTTATTGATCGAAACATTCTGTTGGTTAAGCATTGACTGATGTACCTATAGTTCTGTTGGCGAAACGTTCGTGGATGTAAAGTTAAAAGGTTAAAGATACTATTGAACAACGGTTCCTGTACCAACCGACTCGATATCGTTCAGTTACGATACAAATACATTAGAGGGTTAGTGTGAAATTAAGTGACTTCTCGTACCTCAGCAAACACCAGTTTTACAAATATAGGTAGCGAACAGGAAGCAATGGCATTGGATACTAAACGCCATTGATAGTTGGATAAATCTCGAGCTGCTGAAGCCATCCATAGCCTGCAATAAAACAAATGAGACACAATATAGGAGAAATTCCTAGTGCGGGACAACGTTAAAAAAAAAATGAGTATCGTAATGAGTATCGAATGGTTTCAAAAGGTTCCTAACAGTATAAGGCACATATGTCGTAAATTTATGCAGTTTTTATTGGTCAAGGGCTTCGACCTGACTGAGGTAAAGGTACATTAGATGCAATACCTCACCCTATTAGCAGAATGCCATAACATCCTTGATATTTCGTGTCGGTTATTTTAAGTTGTCATTGGCCTAATGAGACTTTATTTTTTTCATTTCATTTTTTAGTTTTTGTATTGTGTTATACTGGTGTACAAAGGCTCCCATCGTTTCTTTCCAACTCTCCCGATATTTTTTGTCAATCAGTCAGGAACGAGTTCAAATTATAATCATCATCAGTTTTAACATAACTATGGTTTTTGTTTTCGCCATTTTTTTGCTAAGCCAGTTTATTTAAAAAAGTTTTACTAAACACATTTACTTACTTCAAAACTTGCATCGCCAGATCTTCCCCTAGAGCTTTGACTTCCAGAAAGTTCTCTTCAGAATCAATCATGCGCCTGAGCACGTCATATTCTTTGGATACCTCCGGATTTGCTTCCTCACATGCGCAAGTTACGATTATCTAGAAGCCGAAAAGAGGTTAAAATAGTTAAAATACGAAGATTTGTATCATCATCATCATCATCAGTTCAGCAGAAAGACGTCCACTGCTGGATATTGGCTTCCCCTATGTGTCACCACATTGACCGGTCCGTGAGTCTCGTATCCAGTGGATCTCCGTAACCTTCACCATGTCATCGGTCCACCTAGTGGGAGGCATTCCAATGCAACGTCATCCGGTTTGCGGTCGCCACTCCAAAACTTTTCGGCCCCATCGGCCACCCGTTCTGGGAGCAATGTCACTGTCAATGTCCATTGTCACTTAAGTCTGGCAATTGTTCGGGCTACGTCGGTAACCTGAACAATTGCCTTGAGAACCATCTCAAGAACATACAAGTAATTGTCCAGTGAGGAGCTTACTAGTTTTAAGTTACTCACGTTATCTCATTCCACGTTTAACTTATTTGTATTTACTGTATATACTACCTATTTCTGTCCATATCTTTAAGCCAGTTAACTTCAATTTAACTGGATGTGATGCTTCATGCCATTAATTTTATTTATTATATTTATTCGATGTCTTTTGTAAACTACATTGAAGGCAAATCGAACTGACTAAATTATTTAAGTCACTTAAGCGTTTTCAACTCCCTTTTTGAAACCTTAAAGTGTAGTCATCCATCCGTGTGATCTGAGATCTTCTGCATTCCGTTATTACTCTATGCTGCGTATAATATCTGCATTTTTCGTTCATTTGGGTGTTGTCTTGTCAAGCAGCAATAAAAAAAAATGAAACAATCACCTTGCAATGTGCCGGCAACCTCGTCGGTAACCAAGACACCTTATTATTCTCAGTTCCTATGCCAGTGAGCTGGTCGACTGAATCCAGGAAGAGCAGCAGTGGTTGCTGCTGATTGGCCATCGTCAGCAGGTGTTTGAAGTGAGCCGTGAGGGGCACCAGGTCATCTGGGATGCCTTCGAAGGGAAGCGCGAAGTTGTAGGATATCTGAAAGGAAATTTTTTGTCTTTCGATTAGTTTTGGTTTTAATCGTCATGAGGAAAGTTGTCAGTAGATGTATGGCTGTACGAATATATCAAGATTAAATAAAAGATGAATGGACTCAGTGTGAATACGATATCATCAGGGACTGGAAGCGGTTACGGTTAAAGGTTAAGGTACCTCAAAAATATATCGGTACCGGTTTAAAATAAAGGTTGAGCTATACCGGTACCTACATAAATAAAGGCTAAACCGTTATTTAACCCTTACACGATTTCGGTACCGAAATGCAAGCGAGACGGAGCGCGGCGCGCGTGTGCGCGGTGGAAAACGTTAGAACTTGTGAATTTTGAACATATTGTTTGCTACTCTTTTACCTATCTCTCTGTTGTGTGTGTGAGTGGCGAGGCGGTACGTCAATGAAAACCCCTATTTAGGTACCGCTGCCGAAAAAAATAACGGTATCGAAATATTTCGGTAACCATTATTTAACGATATGACGTCATACCGAAATTTAAAGGTACCTTAATTTTTGCTTTGCTTGTTTCATGGATGCAATGGAGATTATAGGAGATAATAAAGTACAAAAAAAAATGCGCAGACCACAAGTAGATAAAACAAGGACAGGAAGATGATGATCATTACTATGTTTAACAGGCATAAAAAGAAATGAGAACAGTTATAAAAATTAAGGTAGACCATGGAAATGGGAGAAGTGTAAAAGAAGAGATATTGTTTTAAAAGCAGTAAACATTGTGATGATGTTTATAATAGAGAAACAAATATAAATAAACTCAAAAATAGCCCTCAGAGAAACAGAGGATTCGTAATGTATAGAAATTCACATGCAAACTCTACACAAACTGTTTTTCTTGACAATTTTAAGTAAGTAAATATAGTTTTATAAATTGTTTTAAAATTATTTTAATCAAAATATTTATATCTTTCATCTAAAAATAAAATGTTACTGGCGCTTTTATTATGTCTAATTCTCGAGGAGTTTGGCGCTGATAGCCGACAGGCTCTGCCTAATTCGGCTACAGATGACTGCACCACTTAAACTGTTTTAAACTAGCTTGTTGAAATATTTTGTTAGTTATGTCTAAGTTTCTTTAAATAAAACATTATTATTATTATAGGTAAGATGATGATGATAATGAAAAATATGATATACCTGTTGACAAATCGAGATGAGAGTAGGTGTGAGAGCGCTGGAGTCAGGAGTTGTTCCGAGGAACCTGATCACGTTTGTTGGTCGCACGTCAGCGAACCAGGTGTCTAAGGACATGGCAGCGCTTTTTGATAGGAGACTCGTTTTCCCGCAACCACCTGGATGGAGAAAGAAGAAGATGATTCATAGTTTTTCAACCGACTTCCAAAAAGGAGGACTTTCTCAATTCGTCAGTATGTTTTTTGTTTCCGGATATCTCCGTCATTAATGAACCGACTTACATTTTTTTTTTGTATTCGAAAGAGGTGGTCCCGTTGTCACCAAGTCGGGATCTGTTGATGGGATCCCAGGGAAATCGAGGGCGACCCTCAAATTTTGTAGGCACTTGTTACGTTTTCCATATATTATTTTCTAAAGCTGTTCATGTATTTGCGTCTGATAATCATAATCTCATGTGGATGCGCTAATGATGGAAGGTACAACTCCTCAACGGCCTAACCGTTGAGGAGTTGTGTTGAAAGAATTTTTTTTCAAAATTTTTTTTTAACAATTTCGTTGGGTTTTAAAGATAGAAGTAACTTAAGTACACTACTTTCGCGATCCTTTTCCCAACTATGCAGCTGAATACAAGTTTTTTTACATGTAGCGATTGCCTGTCTAACCTCCACAACCCAGTAATACTGGGTAGAACGATACTCCTTGGTAATTTTGGTTGTCAGAATTTCGGGCCACTGACTAGGTACCTAGTTTATGAGTCAGGGTTTCAGCTTTTTTTGTACGCCTTAACTATTGTGAACCTTGTTAGATATTAAGCATATATTGTAAGGATTTGTATCAATAAAGTATTATTATTATTACTTACTAACGACTGTCGTCGTCGTCGTCGATATACACAGCCGCGCTTGCCTAGGCTGGTCTGTGGATGCATGACCACCCATTAACTCCTGTTAGCCAGAATCAACAGTGGCGACCACAAGAAAAGCGCCGAGACAATGAAGCTCGACGAAGTCCCAGGGAAACGATTTAACTGTCGTGGATCCCGCAACGAAATTAATCAGAAAAGAAGAGCGGAGGAGTAGGAAAAACACAATTTCCACTTCCCTCCATATCAGCAGGAGACAGAACAGAACAAGGCCAATAGGCACACAGGGACGTATACTATTGGGATAGGCCCAGTTGCCTAGCACGACGGATATTATTGTGGTAGTGTGGCGGGCTTTCTTCTTCTTTTTTGACCACCCATTAACATACCGAGTTCCTCTGTGCTTCGGAAAGCACGTTAAGCCGTTGGCCTCGCTCGTCATTCGAAGGTCTTTGACAGTCGTTACAGGTAGTCAGTGACCTGCGAGTCTGACAATCAGACTTACCAAGAGGTATCATGTTCCCAATACTCATAGGGTTGTGGAGGTTAGATGGGCAGTCGCTCCATGTAAAATACTGGTATGCAGATGCATCCGGTTAGACTGGAAGCCGACCCCAACATAGTTGGGAAAAGGCTAGGCAGATGACGAGTATTTACCCTCTCCATATAAAACCAGTGGTTTATCAGACGAGTTCTTCATGTAATCTTCAATGAAGTTCAGGTCGGGTTCCCTCCCGTGGAACACCTTCACAGAATTGTTGCAGGCATGCAGATGCTGCAGGATTTCTGTCACTATCACACCCTGGGCACTGCTGTCTTCTTTGCGCATTGCTCTGGAATCAAGATGGTCATTTTAGTAAAATACTAGCTGTTGTCAGCGGCTTCGCCCGCTATAACTCGAAAATTATCCCACGGGAAGATAAAATCGGGATTAAAACTATTCTATGTGTTAATTCAGGTTATAAACTATCTGTGTACCAAATTTTCTCCAAATCCGTTTAGTAGTTTTTGTGTGAAAGAGTAACAAACACACACTCACAAACTTTCGAATTTTTGAATATTAGTGTGATGTAAGAAAACTAACTATACAACAAGATCTCACATGTAATCCTCTCCTAACCCTTCGACCTCTGCCTAACCCTTCGGTAGGCAGAGGTCCACGTAATATTAGACCCAGATTTTGCCGGTTATGTTTAAGTCCCATGTAATAGGGAGCGTGCATATTGCCATCAATCGAGCACAAATCTAGAGTCGGTGGCTGCTACTGAGAAATTCCTGATGGAAAAGCCGATTGACCATTGGCCTGACCCGAGCATTGAACCCAGGACCACATCCATATCAGTCGCGCTTGCTACCAATAGACCACCATCATCTGCCTAGCCTTTTCCCAACTATGTTGGGGTCGGGTTCCAGTCTAACCGGATGCAGCTGAATACCAGTATTTTACATGGAGCGAATTATTATTCCCTTTATTTATTTTCAAACAAACTTATAACATTTTTAAACATTATTTACAAAACAATAAAATAAACATGTAAAAATATTAAAAAAAAACATTATTGTAATTACCAATAGACCAGAGTCATGTAAAAAAATAACATTAATTTATTTATCCACAATATCCATTCTTTAATTTTTGCATGGATTTCAGGACTGAAAGTAATTTACATGTAAATGAATCAAAGGGAGATTCAAAACTAATCTAGTAATTTGCATTGCAAACGTTTTGTTGCAAACTATGTAATTAGCTAACCATCGAGGATTACAGCCGTGATGTTATGTTATGTTACAACTTACAAAGACCGCTAATTATCGACTTCCAAGCTGAAGAAGTCACAGAGAAAAGATAAGCTGTATATAGGGTGTAAAAGTACCCTTAACGCAAACGAAGGGCGTTGTTCTCCCCACCACTGCGATCATTTTTTTGTTCTAGACCATACCTGGGAACCCTCTAGTTACGAAGATATTGGGGGTCAAAGTTCCAAATTTTTCACAGCTGTTTTTGTAAATACTACACACATCAAAAGTGTCTAGGGATCAACATATATTTTTGCAATAACTTTTCTCCTGATTGATATTAATTAAAATTTTCTTTAAGGATTCATCAAATAAAGTGTTTTCGTTTGTCACAGTAACGATAAACCAAGTCACCTTTGCATTAATAAAGAAATTTGCCATTTTCCTAATAAAGGGATTTTTGACATTTGAACCACTAACATTAAAGTTCGAAAAAAAGACTGAAATAACAGTTTTCTTTAAAATTTTATTGGGTAACTTAAACAATTAATAATCCGTGTTTCTACCGCGAACACTAACAACACAAGAACATCGGTTTGGCATACTCAAAATGAGTTCATCCAAATCACGCTGTGGAATGGCCGCCCATGTTCGTTGCAACAACAAAAAAAGGTCTTCTTGCGACTGGATACCCTCCATATTCGGCAGAGCTCTTCTCTGTAGCATATCCCATGCATGCTCAATCGGGTTCAAGTCTGGCGACTGAGCAGGCCAGGGCAGGACATTGATGTTAGCTGCGGCGAGAGTCTGTCTTACAACTCTTGCGGTGTGCGGTCGTGCATTATCATGCATTAACTGAAATAAGGGACCGATTTGCACTTGTAGAAGAACGATAACGTCTGATACAATCGTCTCAGCATAAATTTGAGCGTTGAGGTTGCCTCTGATCCAAATCAACTCAGTTCTTCCGCCGATCCAAATACCCGCCCATACCATGATGGTTCCACCACTATAAGGATGGACTTCCTGGCAGGATTTTAATCGCTGTTGGCGTCCAGGGGTTCTCCAGTGTCGTATACGTCTTGTATCCGGTCTCATACCAAAACGAGACTCATCAGAAAAGCACACGAAACGCCATTGTTCTTCTGCCCAATTTCTGTGTTCAAGAGCCCATTGATATCGAATCCTACGATTGTGCATTGCTATAGGTGGTACCCGTAGCGGTCTTCGGGAATGAAGGTTCACTTCATGCAAGCGGTTTCTGACTGTTTGGTCGCTAATTAAGTTCCCTGAAGAGTGATGAAGCCTCACGGCTAACATCATGGCGGTTATTGTTGGAGCTCTTCGAGTTAAGATTTGAATGTATCGGTCTTGTCTCCGTGTGGTGCAGCGATACCGTCCTCCATGGCGCTCAGCCACGGTACCAGTGCTTCGGTAACGTGTCCAAAGTCGACTGATAACACTCTGACTTGTATTCAGAGCTAAAGCCACAGTACGTTGCCGGGAACCAGCTTCTATCATTCCCACGGCTCTGAGCATTTCTTCCCTGCTTAAATGACGTCGCCGCTCCATAATAACGTTGGTTTTAATCAGTAGTAGGGAAACAGTAGCACTAATAATGTCTTCAATGCGTTGTATGTTTTTATAGGGAAAATATTGACAGCTGATTTTCATCTTTTACTCGAATTTGATTCACAGTTCCTGATTCAAATTATGAAATGCACCAAAAAGGATCCATATAAATTTATAAAATCATAAATTTATTACAAAGCCACATCTCAATCTCAAGAAATCCGCATAAAAATGCTTGATCCCTAGACACTTTTGATGTGTGTAGTTTGTGAGGTTACAACTTTACTTAAATTACCTCCATGGCCCGTTTACTATTCAAAGCATTCACTAGCACAATGTTTTAACAGTGCTACATTGAGTTTTACCGTAAAATGTGATTTTTGAGCCAAAAAAAAATCGTTTCCCAGCAAAAATTTTTGCGTAGGGGTTTTTACCAAGCATTCTGTACATTTAGTTTGATGTACAGAATGCTTGGTTGACGGCTGTGTGATGGGTTGATATACAGCCTGTAAACAAATAGCAATATATTTTTTTTTCCAAATCTCGAGCTTAGCTGTTCTTTTGTTTTTTTTCCTGGTGGTAAATCACCAAATGACTCCTCCCACTCTGGATGGAGCGGCACGGAGTGTCAAGCCCGCCACACTATTCCCAAACCACTGTAACTCCTGTTAGCCAGAATCAACAGTGGCGACCACAAGAAAAGCGCCGAGACAATGAAGCTCGACGAAGTCCCAGGGATACGATTTAACTGTCTTGGATCCCGCAACGAAATTAATCAGAAAAGAATAGCGGAGGAGTAGGAAAAACACGGAGTGTCAGACTTACATTGACTAAAACCCATCCATGTTCCTTCTTAGCCCTCTAGGACCGGGACTGCGGTGTCTCTTTCGAACAGTCCCGCAGCCCTCACATGACAGGACCCCTTCCATGTTGCTGACATCTCTTTGAGGCGCGCGTGGAACACGAATGCGCCGTTTGTCTACCAACCGACCTAGCACTCGTCAGCCGGTGGAACTTTACTGACCTGTCAACCAATTTGACGATGTTCTTGTAGAAATGTGCTATGAAATGGCTGAGATATTCCCCGTGAGTCTCCGTATCCAGACCCTCGCGACCAATCCATTCCACTGTGTATCTGAAAGGCCATACAAATCTTATTGAAACTCCTTGTGACAGACCTTTTTCAAATAATTACTACCACGCTTCCTTATATTGCAAAGTGTTCAGTATTGTAAGTGTGCAGTATGTGTCGCAAACGGTATATATATTACCATAATAAAGAAAGAAAGAAAGAAAACATATTTATTTAGCACATGCCACAAGTGCACACAACAAACAATAAAAAATATATAAAAATAAACTAAAAAACTAAACTGAAACAGTGTATGCATCTCACGGCAGCGCCAAATAGGACCAGTTCAGCAAAATGCCAAGCAGCTAGTGCCGCTGGTTTTCAACTGGCCCTGCGATGGTGATGTGACGAACGTAAAACAGTTTTGCTCTGCGTGTGTGTGTGTATGAGTAAGTACCTATATAAGAAAATGGGTGTATAATAATTTATAAGTAATACATATCAGAATAATGATAGTGATTGATAGAATCTGTATCTTAATAATTGGCTATTTGACTACTGTTAAAAAATCACGAAAATGTTATGTTACACACATGATATTGAAGTACAGAATGCTTGGTTGACGGCTGTGTGATGGGTTGATTTACACCCATCACACAGCCGTTTGGGGTTATTTGATGATTTTCCACCCGGAAAAAAAAGAGGGTCATAGTCTTTTTTAAGGTTCAGACATCATGGTCCACTCACGTGAGGGCTATGCAGATGAGATGGTCTCATAAAGAAAGAACCGCTCAGATTTGAATGGACCTGTCCTGTCAGCGCAAGCATTTGACAGTCATCGTATAGCTCTACTTCCTCGTTGAGCCCTTTGAGTTCAAATAGCTCAAAGATGACAATCTAATAGGATCGCTCCTGCTATCCCAAGACCTCTTACCTCATTTCCTAGAACTATGAAACAAGATATTTCCAATGCCTCTTCCACCTCCGATGTCCAAGGCCCCCTTTGTATATTTGTCGCCCCTCAAAAAAAGCATAACCAAAACCATTTCGAAGCAACACTTACTTCTGTATATTAGTAGTCTCAATCTTCTCCGGTAGCCTGACATCCCTGAGATCAGCCAACAGCTTCGAAGCCTCAGCGTCCAGACTCCTGTTGATGATGTCCACGAAGTTGCTGGCCTTCTTCAAGTTTTGAAGGTTGATGTTGTTGATGTACCTGACGTAGGCTAGGCAATGGTTCTTCGTGTTCTTTACGTTTAGCACGCCATTTATTACTTCGCGTTCGGTTACTGGAATTTGAGAGAACACGAGGAGTTAGATGGGTAGTGTCAAATAAAAGAGGAGCACGTGGCTTAATTAGAACTGCTACTCGGGTCGATCTTTAGGTAAAGCTGTGCTTGCATAGGTCGGTCTGTGGATGGGTGACCGCCCGACATACCGAGTTTCCTCCGTGCCTCGGAAAGCACGTTAAGATGTTGGTTCCGCCTGCCATTTATAGATCTTTGGCAGTCGTTACAAGTAGTGACCTGAAATTCTGACATCCAGTCTTACCAAAGAGTGTCGTATTACCTAGTATTAACTGGGTTGTGGAGGTCAGATAGGCAGTCGCTCCATGTAAAATATTGGTATTCAGCTGCATCCGGTAAGACTGGAAGCCGACCCCAACATAGTTGGGAAAAGGCTAGGCAGATGATGAGATGGGTAGTGTCAGGTGTATGATCTGGTTCTTTTATAGTTTTCTGCAAAACTTTACTAAACTAAACATGGGACTTTAACATGACTGTCGAAATGTTGGTGGTTACTACTAGGTGCACCTCTGCCTAAACCTTATGGGACTGATGGCGTGAATTTATAATTTATTATTATGTTTTATGATAAAAATGGTATTATCCCTTTTTTTTTTGGCGGGTGGAAAATCATCAAATAGTCCCACTCTTGGGCAGAGCCAAAGGGAGTGTCAGACTTCTACTGACTAAAAACCACCCATGTTCCTTTTTAGCCCTTGCGCCAAGGCCGCGGTATCTCTTTCGGACAACCCGCAGCCCCGACGGGGCCTCCGCCTGTACCTTCAGGGATTGCAGGTGTGATGTTATGTTATGATATTTACCGACCTAGGCCTCTCTTCCCTTCTTTTTGTCTGTAGAAGAGTTAGATACTGCAGAGCTGTGACTATACCGTTGCCAAATATTGTCCTAGATCTAGGCCATATCGAGTTTCCTCCGTGCCTCGGAAAGCATGATAAGGTATTGGTCTCGGATGTCATTTGTGATCTTCGACAGTCGTAACAGAACCGAAAGTCTGACAAATACAGATTAGGCAAAATTATGCCGATTGCCCCTTAATGATGGAGCAAGGTTCATCTGAAAAATTACCCTGTTTTTCTTTCTCTGAAAACTTACCAGACATGAAATAATTGTGCATACAGTCCTTATCAATCTTGCCAGCATTGTACAGCTGTAAGGAAGCCTTACGGAACAGCTTCTGCATTTTACCGAGTGTGTCCCACCACACCGCTTGATCTTCGGCTTGGAGCTTTGGAACTCTCTGGAAGGAAAATGTAATGAAAACGGTTAACTTGGCTGAGGCATCTCTATTTCTCCCTTTATCTGGCGTTCCGTGATCTTGTTCTTGTAGCTTGGCAGTCAAAGTACCTTTTTTTGTCGGGGGGAAACCTACAAAAGGCGAGTGAACTTTACGGCGAAAGCCGGGCAGTGTGGGATCTTTATCTCATTAAAATCAACCCGGTGGTCAATTTGCAAATCCCTGGAGCGACTATACCTACATACAGAGGTATCCCCTGAGTCTTGATGTATCTGCTCACGGCAGCACGTGTCACGTGACCATTGTGCTGCCATTTACTCGGTGACTGCACAGAGTTCACAGTCTGAGTGCCCGTGATTCCCACTTGTTTTCAATATTGCTGGTGGGGGGCAGTCAAAATACCTACCTACCACAGTGCAATACCCTTGTGATGTATTATTGATGCCTACCTTATTATTAAAATTAATCAATATAGACGAAATAGGCTGCAGCACAGACACGGGAGGCACAGCGTTCGAGTCCTTCTTGTACCAGGTATCCATCAGGATGACGTCAACTCCACCAGCTACCAGCTCCTCCTTCAACAGCTGTAGTTCTGATGATAGCACGTAAGTAGGGATTGGCCTGGAAAATTAAGTTTATAGTAAGACATTATGTCTCAGGTCCAGTTGAAAACAAGCGTCGGGCACTAGCCACACCTGATTATCCCTGTTTTTCTGTTTAGAATTAAATTCTTTTTTGTGTGCACTTGTGGGATGTGCCAAAAAATAAGTTTTAATTATTTATTTATCTCTTTTGTTTCCTAATCTAATATGACTTGCTAAGGAGACTTCCATTGACTGTGGCTAAAGCTGTCATAGACGATAGTTATGCATCACAGCACAAATGCACCAGAAAATGAATCCTGAAGAATAGCGGATCTGGAATAAAACTAGTACCAAAGAATGTCAGATGGTTGTGTTACAAAACTCCAGTTTGTTTGACCTAACTAGATACTTATCACCACATAATAGGGATGTTTACTGACTAAAAATAATATGATTCTAATTATTTCGTCTGTTAGATTATCGAAAAATATTGGATAGGTACGTATTTTTTGTTTTATCAAATCAATAAAAATTTACGAAGATAACGCGTCAAAGATTTGAGTGGGGGTTGTTACGTCACTCACCGGTAAAAAATGTCATACAAAATAATGTCTTAGAAATGACGTCACACGAGTTTTCAAACCACTGTATCGTCTTCATTGTTTGTTTACATGAAAAAAGAAAAAATACGTGTCCAATATTTTTTGGAAATCTATCTGACGGACTAATTAGATTATTTTTGTTAACTACCCTAATTCTGAAAATTTAATCCAGTTCACTCCTAACATAGTTTTATAAAAACACTTGAATTGTAAAGCTTACCTATAGCCATATTTCTGTCCGAGGAACACCACGAAGTTTGGTCCCATGGAGAGTCGCTGACAGTTCTTGATCTCCCTCATACATAGCTCCGTGGTCATGTGATCATCTGTGGCTTCGTCTCGGACTCCCCAGCGCATGTCTACCACCTGAGAAGAAGATGTCTATGTCAGATAAAAGTTTTTTTGTTGAATTTCTCCAAGTATTTTGATAAGTTAAAGCCAGTAGACGGGCGTCGAGGCGAGGAAGGCCGGAACATGACTTACAGGCATTTTTGAGAGATTGGCTGGAAGAAATAATTAAATTGAATACCAACTATTGAGCTAAATAACTTAGAAGACGGGCGTCATCGTCGAGGAAGGCGAAGAAAACATCAGCGGAGACTAACTGCCGCACTCAGAGAGCTTTAATGATTACTTAAGCAATCACTTAGTAAAGGTTTTAACAGTTTTGTCATACAAAAGTATGTCAAACCTTTACTAAGTGAAGGCTTAAGTAATCATTAAATATCTCTGAGTACCGAAGTTAGAGGCATTCGGGAGATGTTGGCCGGAAAAAAACTGCACATAGAGATGACCGGAAGGTTATGGTTATTTGTTTTGTCCTGTGTGAAACCAATGAATACTTTTCTTTTTTTCTATGGCGGAGACCTTTTTATTTTTTTTGGGGGTGGGAAATCATCAAATAACCTCTCTCGCTCATGGGCAGAGCGGAAAGGAGTGTCAGACTTCTACTGACTAAAAACCACCCATGTTCCTTCTTAGCCCTTGTGCCGAGGCCGCGGTATCTCTTTCGAACAACCCGCAGCCCCGACGGGTGTCGGTCCCTTCCATGTTGCTAACATCTCTTTGAGGCGCGCGTGGAACACGAACGCGCCGTCGACATGGCCTGTCGTCGTAAGACGAACGGACGGCGAGCTAGTGTGGCGGAGGCCTTTGCCCAATAGTGGGACAATATACGCTAAGAAAAAAAAAGTTTTTTTTTTGGGGTTTGAGTTAAAGTGAGTTGAGAGGAGCTCGTGGCTTAATAAGAACTACCACTCGGGTCGATCTTTAGGTAAAGCTGTGCTTGCCTAGGTCGGTCTGTAGATGGGTGACCGCCTGACATACTGAGATTCCTCCGTGCCTCGGAAAGCACGTTAAGCTGTTGGTCCCGGCTGCCATATATAGAGCTTTGGCAGTCGTTGCAGGTAGTCAGTGACCTGAAATTCTGACATCCAGTCTTACCAAAGAGTATCTTACCTAGTATTAACTGGGTTGTGGAGGTCAGATAGGCAGTCGCTCCATGTAAAATACTGGTACTCAGCTGCATCCGGTTAGACTGGAAGCCGACCCCAGCATAGTTGGGAAAAGGCTAGGCAGATGATGAGCTAAAGTGAGTTGTGATGACGAGTAATTTAAATGTAGTGAAGAAGAAGACATGTTGCGCCGTCCTCATATAAATTGGGCTATCAACAAGAAACTGATTATGATGACGTGGTTATAATTCTCTGTGAAACACTATCAACACTTGCCACATCAACACAAGCTTTTTCTAGCCATATTTCAACATACCATTCTCCGCCATAACTCCTTAATCTATGGCCTCTTAGTACAACAATCCCAAAATAGCCACCACAAACACAGGGCATAGGAATTGTAAATATTTACAAAAAGCGAGCTAGGCAGTAGACACCCTCTGGGCTATTTTGGGTGACAGAAGGCAGCCCACATGCCACGTGCGGGTTATTACCAGCTATAAGTGTGATTTACTGAGCTTTGGCTGTTTCTAGGAGTTGATTGTAATTATTGGTAAGCAGTTCTGAGTAATCAGTATTTGCATTCTCATTATAATTGAATTTTAATTTACCTACACTTACATTTAAGAAATTACAATCGCTAAATGCGTTCTGAATTGTGTTCAAAAACTACGCTCAAGAACTGCGTAAGAAAGTCCACGGTGTTGAAAGTATCGGTTTTTTATAAAATAGTATTTTTTTAGATTTTTGTCTGTGTGTGTTTGTTCCCTCTAATCTCCAAAATGGCTGGACCGATTTTGACCGGGCTTTTACTGGCAGATACTTGATGTTACTGTGAGAGGAGTAACTTACTTTTATATTAGAAAAAGTATTAGAGTGCCGTCCGAAAAAAACCCACGAAATTATTAACAAAAACCGATTAAAATTTGAAAGTTATCTATATTCTATATACATATAATAAATCTGTAGAGAAATCGTTTTTGTACATCGAAAATATTTAAAAAAAAAATTGTCAGGGTATTAAAGTATAACCAACAGAACACATTTCCAGCATTTTTGGAATTTTTGTCTGTTTGTCTGTTTCGATGACTAAGCATCACGTCAAATTTACGAAACGAATGTAGGTAACTTTTATACATAAATATTGTGCGTAACTTGGGCTATTACTTAGTCTTTGTTTCATCGTAATCGGTGCTCTCTATCAAAAGATATATGAATTTATAGTTTTCAAGAAGAACTTATCGTTATGGTCAAGAATGAGACAAGCAACGACATCTATTGAACGAATATGGTACTTATTTCTAAATGCCTTCACAAGATAACTTTAAAAAAGTTATGATAGCAAAAGGTACGTAGATATAAGTCTAAATGACGCTGCTTTCAAAATCTACATAGCCTAAACCTTATAGTGTTTGATCGCTCTTTTTTAGCAGTTTATCTTCGTCTTCGACAGATGGCGTTATTCATTTGATGTCATTTTCTGAACCGCGGTGATAGTAAACATACACACATTATGTTTCGTGAATAGTCAACAAATAAAAATTTACCAATTACACGGTATTAAAATACTATTTTTTTTAAACTAAATTAAAATTAGATAAAACCCAAGACATTTTTTTTTTGTACCGTGTGGGAATCGAACCCGCGACACGCAGTGCTACTGTTAATCGTCCAGCCATTGCGCCAACCATGTCGTCATATAGATGTGGTGTGTTGTTAGCCGTATGTGTCGAGGCAGTGGTATCTCTTTCGAACAACCCGCAGCCCCAACGGGCGTCGGTCCTTGGGGGCCCCTTCAATGTTACTGACATCACTTTGAGACGCGCGTGGAACATGAACGCGCCTCCATCGTCATAGGACGGACTAACGATTAACTAGCCCGTTACTCACCGTTCACAGGCCCGCGCCTACGGTGACCGGAAGCCATCACGTGGCCCCCGATGCCCGGAGCGTCTCCCGCGGCGGCTGGGACGAGAGGTTGTCTCCCTCTCACGTTCCGCCACTTCTTTCGCTAGCATTACTGCTTCGCAGAAGAAGGTGGCGGCCATTTCAGATTCGATGTCCCAGATTCGGTACAGGTACCCTCTCGAAACACCCTCTAATCCCCTCTTTTTTTTGTGGTTCGTAAATTATCAAATGACTCATCCCGCTCTGGGCGGAGCGGAAGAAAGTGTCAGACTTCTACTGACTAAAAACCACCCACGTTCCTTCTTAGCCCTTTGTGTTTCGGGGCCATGATATCTCTTGCGGACAACCCTCAGCCCCGGCAGACGTCCCTTTGAGCGACATATCTTTGAGGCGCGCGTGGAACACGAACGCGCCAACGACAATCTGTCTGCCTGTCGACTATAATGTACCTGTTTCAAATTTCTTCAAGATCCGTTTGGCCGTTCTGACGTGGTTGATTAACAAACACCCATCCATCTAAATTTTAGTATGAGACATAGTCAGTACTTTGCATTACTCTCTTCTTATTTTCTACAGCGTCAGTAAGTTAACGCAGGGCAATGATTAAATGTACTTTTATCTAAGCGACGCATTTTAGTTTCCGACAAGCACGCGAACAAGGTCGCGGGCACAGCTAGTATTTTTATAATAATCATTTCACGCGGACGAAAATCGCGGGCAACAGCTAGTCTGTCATATGGTCATATTCCCTCAGTAAAACGATCTTGCAAAAAGAAAACAAATTAAAAAGAAAAAGAGCTAAACCACTTCGAATACAAGTTTTAAACTTTACAATACAAAATAATGGCAACGGAGAATACTAGCATGCGGCCTTGAAGTAAACAGTATCGCTTCAGCAGACGATCGATAGAAAGTGGTTCTTTGTGTCAGTGGCTGAACTTGAGGCAAAACTACTGGTGCTATGAAATTGTGTAGATTTTAAAGTAGGTAGATATAATCCCTGGTTTTGTCCGATATAAATAGGAGTAAAACAAGTTAAGTTTAGGCTGTTGGTGTTAATACAATACATAAACTCATGCCGTTTTTCCACGGGGGTAGGCAAGACGCCACATGTGAAGATCCTTACATACTCATTTTGCCTCGTCCACTTTCATACATCTGGTCATACACGCACGCCGTTTGCGAGCAGGTGTACTATATATATATAGTATATATATGTACTATATACTTACCTGAACTATCCTGAAGAACCTTTTTGTTTAATTAATTTAGTGATTGACATTTTAAATGAACGTTTTTATCAAAATATTATTAAAACCGCCACGTCAAAAACTATAACCACGCAAGTCGTTTCACACCTCAACTGGGAAAACCCTGAAAATGCATTAAATATACATGAAAACTATGAATAATGTATGATAGGAACGACAGCGAGCGACTCGATTATTTTCCAATCGATACTTCACTCGATTTATTGGGTGGCGATTTTTTAATCGATTAAAAGCAATTATGAATATTTTAACGGGAGCATGTAAATCTGATTGAGTGTCAATTTATTAATATAGTTATTTAATTTCGCTCAGGTAAAGGAATTACGTAGCTATGGCTATTGTGAAAATATTCATGTTCATCATGTTTTTGGTTCATTTATTCAATACATAGTCGAGAAGGACTATACTGAACCTATTTTTTTGTAACTTCGATCATTTAGAAAACACCAAATTGATTTAGAACCCTTTTTTATGTTTTTATTCCTCTCTACTCAATCTTTTTCTTTCAGTGTTTCATGAAACATCAGTACATTCAGATCCTTCAATTTTATTTATTTACATCGATATTTTTTCAATTTGTCTAGGCCTTTAGATAAGTCTACTAACTAAACAAATCCAGGTCTTCAAAGACTCATCATCTGCCTACCCTTCCCCAACTATTTTAGGGTCCGCTTCCAGTCTAATCGGATGCAGCTGAATACCAGTATTTTACATGGAGCGGATGGATGTAGGACTGGATGTCAGAATTCCTTCAAAGACTAAATAAACAAATAGGTACATAATGAATAAGGTAAACATCAGAATCCACTTGTGCTATGACAATATACTTCGTACAACTGATTTCCCTTAGGATCGCGTTGTCGAGGCACCGATGACATTGACTTCATGTTCTATAACTATAGGTAGACGTAGAGGATTCGATCTGTGTGCCTATTGGTACTCTAGCTAATCAGTAGGTATAGACTGCGGGGTATAAAACGTAACATAACGTCACGTTTGTAATCCCCGCAGGGTTAGGCAGAAATGTACTTAATGGTACACCCACATTTAAAGAAAATAAAGTAAACATATTTATTTGGTACATGCCACAAGTGCACATAACAAAATAAAAAATACACATACATACATAAACTCACGCCCTTTTCCCATGGGGGTAGGCAGAAACCACAGAACGTTACTTGCTACGATCCTTACATACTCCTTTTTTTTAAATTTAATAAAAAAACTTAAAACTAAACACGAAAGAGAGTGTGTATCTCACGGCTGCGCCAAATAGGTCCAGTTCAGCAAAGTGTCGAGCAACTAGTGCCCGACGCTGGTTTTCAACTGGACCTGAGATGGTGATGTGACGGAAGTAAAACAGTTTTATACTTTGTGTTATTAGTTAGTTATTTCCCCAGTTATGTGTGTTGTAATAGGGGGTAAACCTAATGCCATTAAACGGACACAAATCCAGACTCCGCGGCTAATACTAAGAAATTCTTGATGGAAAACCCCTTGAGCTGGCTCACTTACTTCTTCTCTGGTACTCATAACCTCACGCTTGTATTGATCTGAAGGTGTAAGCAAAAGGTCAAACTATAGTGCACTTTTAAATAAGGTAGCCTACTACATGAGACCGAGCGAGCCTGTTGCCATTAAACGAACATAAAATCCAGACTCTGGACCACCCTAATTTTACTTTGACTGCCACGGGAATCGAACCAAGGACCTCACACTCCGACAGTATCAATAGGGTAGTTAACTAAAAAAATCTAATTATTCCGTCAGATATATTTCCAAAAAATATTGGACAGGTATTTTTTCTTTTTTCACGTAAACAAACAATGAAGACGATACAGTGCTTTGAAAAGTCGTGTGATGTCATATTCTAAGACATTAGTATGACATTCTTTACCGGTGAGTGACTCAAATCTTTGACTCGTTTTATCTTCGTCAATTTTTAATGATTTGATAAAACAAAAATTACGTATCCAATATTTTTCGATAATCTAACAGACGGACTAATTAGAGTCATATTTTTTTTAGTCAGTAAACATCCCTATTCCGACCACTAGACCATCAAGGAAGCCACACAGCTCATACACACAACATTTTTATTATAACAAATACGTTTCTAAAATATATCATTCACATTTCCCCAGAAAAACCGAATGAAAAATAAGGAAAAAGCTCCTTTTGCCCTTTCAATTTGTTCATGACAGCTTGACCTTCCTCCCAATAACTTGGGATCTCCCCCAATGCCTTATATTTACATAAAAAAACGGGCTCGACCTATATCAATAGTAATAACATTCAGAAATATTATGTTGGATTAAAACTTGCATCTTTGGGAAGTATTTTGAGAGTTAAACTCAGTTTATACCATACCTACTCTAAAAAGCTTATTTTATTCACGCAAAACAGTGAATAAAAAGGCCTTTTATTCACTGTTTTGTTTTTATTCACTATTTTGGTGTTTGAATTTGGAACACAAAAATATATCCGGTCTCTATTTCAATGCTTACACAAACTCCTTGCGCTAAGATTCGAAATTCAATATTGTTTCACAAGTTGACCACCCTAATGATAATAATAAGAAAATTACGCTTAATTTCAGTCATTGCTCTAATTTTAATGTCCATTTCAATTAATGTAACAATTCTTATTTCTTGATTAAATTTCAATTTTCGCTTAAATTATGTCTTTTCTCGTAGTCATGATATAAAGTATAGTATGCAACTCCTGAATAAAGTACGAATTTATATCGAGGGCCATGAATCACTCGCGTCGTTCAGGATTCTAACAGTTGAATCACTCGCTGCGTTCGTGATTCAATCATTAGAATCCTTCACTTGCTCGTGACTCATCTACGGCCCTCGCTTTAAATCCGTCCTTTATTCACTCGTTGCATAATATACTATTTTCTTTTTTTTTCTCTCTCTGGTTTTAGTTTTCTGGGAACATCTGTTTGTATTTACTTTGAATAATAAATTGAGGAATGAGGAAGGGACAAAAACATTGCAGTTAAAAAAAAAAGTGGTTACTAATATTGAAAAGAGTATGCTTACATTGTTTAGTTATTTACAAGGTTTATTCAATTCAATTAGTTTCTTTCAGACTAGCGGACGTCACGCAGTTTCACCCGCGTAGTTCCTGTCCCCGTGGGAATACAGGGATAAAAAGTAGCCTATGTCACCCGCGGATAGTGTAGCTTCCCAACGGTGAAAGAATTTTTGAAATCGGTCCAGTAGTTTCGGAGCCTATTCGTTACAGACAAATAAACAAATCTTTCCTCTTTATAATATTAGTGTAGATAGAGAGCAAAAACTGTGAAAGTTTGTGAAGATGGTTGACGGGTGTTTGTTCCATTCCTTTTCCCGCAAAAACTACATCAAGGATGTTAATCAAACTTTACAGTTATATAGCTTATATATCAGTACCATACAATGGTTATAACTTATGATGATATTCATCATCATCATCAGAATTAATGTTCCCACTGCAGGGACTCAGGCCTCCTCTCTAAGAGAGGGTTGGGCTATAATCCACCACGCGAGCCCAGCGCGGGTTGGTAGATGTCACATGTCTTCGAGTTTTTTGGTTCTAAGACATGTTTTCTCTCGATGTTTTTCTTCACCGTTTTGAAAGCATTGGTGATGAAATAAATTACCTACACAAAGTTTTGCGCCTGACTTCTAACTGTTTTTTTGTGTCAAAATTGAATTTACTCGAGCAAAGCCGCGGGTTTAAGCTTGTATTTAGTTTGTTTAACAAACATGACACCGTTTCATACAAAAAGAACCAAATTAAATTGGAGTTTTTCGAATCAGAGAGTTCATAAAAAGTTATAAAAGTAATTCTTGGAGTTTTAATATTTTGAAGCTTACCCTTAACCCAACATACAGATTTCGACTACGATCCGACGGAAGACATCATTTTTTTTATAGTATCTTAAGAAAATAAGCGTTTGATATGATATTCGTGGAAAATCTTTGAATTTCCTGTTATAAGTTTAAATTAACAGGAAGTAGACTTATGCAATTCTTGTGAAGTTAACTCCAGGGGGATACAAGAACACCTAAAAATCGTTTCTCGGAAAAGTTATTAATGAATTTTCAAGGAAAGATGAACCGTGAGCTAAATGGCCCAGAGAAAAACTTGCCAGGGTAACTGAATTATATTATTATAAATGTCAGTCAGTAACAGAGGAGCTCGTGGCTTTAATAGCTGCTACTTGGGGCGATCTGGGTAGCCACCCATTACATACCGAGTTTCCACCGTAACTCCGATAACACTTTAAGCTGTTGGCCCCGGCTGCCATAATATAGATCTTTGGCATCCGGTTAGACTGGAAGCCGACCCCAACATTGTTGGGAAAAGGCTTGGAAGATGATGATGAGTCAGTAACAGACTCCACAGACACTACACAAGACGTCTTTTTTCTTCGACTGCATTTATTTCTTGCCAACCTTAATACCAATACCTTTTGTGGTCTACCTTTTTCTGGTAGAAAGTGAGACTCCTCCGTGTCTTCAGAACTCGTAAAAGAAAGAAAGAAAGAAAGAAAGAAAACATATTTATTTGACACAAACCACAAGTGCACACAACAAAGTTGACGGCACGGTTGGCGCAGTGGCTAAGCGATTGGACTGTTGCGCTGCGTGTCGTGGGTTCGATCCCCGCACGGAACAAATATTTGTATGGCCTGCAGATAGTTGTTTCGGGTCTGGGTATTTGTGTATGTGACTTTATATGTTTGTGAACGCACCCACGATACAGGAGAAAATCCTAATGTGGGGCAACGTTTTTTAAAAAAAAGTAAAAGAAAAGAAACTAAAACATAATAATAAAAAAACTAAGAGATACACGAAAAAGATTGTGTATCTCACGGCTGCGCCAAATAGGACCAGTTCAGCAAAGTGTCGAGCAACTAGTGCCCGAAGCTGGTTTTCAACTGGACCTGAGATGGTGATGTGACGGAAGTAAAACAGTTTTGTACTTTGTGTTATTTGGTAAGCAACCGTCCTTACCTGAAACTCCAAGCCATGTTTCTCGCGACAATAGTCCTTGATACGGGGGTAACATTTCGCCATCAACGTGTTTCTTTCCATTGTGGTATCTGAAAAACACGAAACGACAAGAATTATTTACCATTATGTGGTCAAATGGGACAGAATATCATTACTTAGACGATCCGCAACCATTAAAATCATCGATTTAGCAAAGGATTTTAACTTTTACACTACCGCGTTGGTCTGGTGCTTGCAAGTGTTACTGCTGAGCCTGAGCTGAGGTTCTGCGTTCGATTTCCGGGTCGGGCAAAGTGTTATCGTCTGGATAACACTTAAAACATACAGGGTGTAAATCAACCCATCACACAGCCGTCAACCAAGCATTCTGTACATCAAACTAAGTACCCCTACGCAAAAATTTTTGCTGGGAAACGACTTTTTTTTTGGGTCAAAAATCACATTTTACGGTAAAACTCAATGTAGCACTGTTAAAACATTGTGCTAGTGGTTGCTTTGAGTAGTAAACGGGTCATGGAGGTAATTTAAGTAAAGTTATAACCTGAAAAACTAGTATTTACAAAAACAGCTGTGAAATTTTTGAAACTTTGACCCCCAATATCTCCGTAACTAAGAGGTTCCCAGTTATGGTCTAGAACAAAAAAATTATCGCAGTGGTGAGGAGAACAAGTGCCCTTCGTTTGCGTTAAGGGTACTTTAACACCCTATACACAACTACATAACATCAACAGCATTCTTTAATTTTCTTTCACCTAGTTATCGGTTTGATATGGATGGCTAGTGTAGGAGGTAACGTATTCATACCAAGGAGACACCTTATTCGAATATCACCAATTTCGGCTAAGCTAAATTCTAAGAATACAATTCGGTGGTCGTTGTCATGACGACTAAGTCTAAGTAAGTAGACTACGAGTGGCGTGGAGAGCAAAGCTTATTAATAAATTATATTATTACAGGCTAAAGATATTATTATAATGCTGATATTCTCCGAATCAAAGTCACAAAATTATCAGAGCATTTTACAGTACGATAAATATTTCGGGGAAAATCTCCGGATAAAATTGGATAAAATTCCGGATGTAACGCGCTAGCGATAGATTAATGTTAATTCACCGAATATTTTGTTCTCGATAATATTCGGAATGATATACGACATAAATTCTGAAAAGTGATTAATACCTATACCTATAAAACCCTTACAGTAAGCTAAACAAATCTAATGTAGAAAAGTTCACATCATCGTTTAAGTTAACATTTCGGATCTCATTTACTTCAGTACCTACTTTTGGTTTTTTTTTTGGGACCACCACCCTATTCTCAAACCACTGCAACACGTGAAAGCCAGAATCAAAAGTAGCGACCACCACAAAAGCGCCTAGATAATGAACCTGGAAAAAGTCCCAAAAAAGCAGTTTAACCTTTCGTATGCCGTGTAAAATTAGACACAATTAAAAAGCCATTGTATCTTGCGTGTATCTGCGTTCCGGCCATACGAAAGGTTAACTGTCTTGGATTCCGCAACGAAATTAATCAGAAAAGAATAACAGAAGAGTAGGAAACACCTTAGTTCCTCTTTCGTTATTTGCACCATTTTACCAGATTTAACAGGTCTTAAATATTAGGTTCAAGGACCACAAAATACGGCTAAACTTGGCTTGGTTTTGAGCTTCACTACGAGTCGTAGTAACACTGCTACTAATAAAGATAATAGAGAAGATAGAGAAGAAACTGTCTCTTCTAAATACAGATTACTCAGCAATCTAGCTAGAAGAGCAGTGATTCATCAGTTCGGCGCGCGCGCTTGTATCGTACGCACGTCCTTTCTATAATACCTACCCACTTACTTCGCATTGCCACTAGTGATGGGAATACGCTCGATAAAGAGTTATCGAAATGGACCGTTTTCTAACACGTTCCAACTCTGTTGGCAAACGCCCCCTGGAAGGCCCCATTAAAACCAGTGAATGGAAAATTCCCAAAAGAACTGCGCGTCAAGCCGAACAAACCCTACCAGAGCCAATCAAGACAAGCAACAGCTTTAGCAACCTGCCTGGCAACCAATCATCGGCTGCTGACTCTAGCGCAAGACTTCGTGATGCTGTCACAAAAAAGGCCGCTCGTATACCTCCTATCGTCTTGGACATAGAACCCACTTGGACGCACGAGTTCATCAGAACCACAGTCGCGTCTTACTCGAAACATTTTCACCTGCAGTACAGACGCAATAATCGAGTAGCTGTCAACTGCCACACATCTGAAAGTCATCAAGCCATCAAAGACGGTCTGCGCACTCAGGACATAGCCTTTCACACTTACTCGCGAAAGGATGAGAAGCTGTACAAAGCGGTTATCTTCGGTCTTCCTGACTACGTCGAAGATGGACTATCAGCCGAAATTGCCTTGCTTGGATTCGAAAACGTGATTGTACGTAAAATGAAAGTACCTACAGAAAAATCTTCCTACTGCCCCCCCTTTCTGGTCCAATTACCACCTGGTGCTGACTTCGGCAAATTTCGCCAGATCAGACTCCTCTGTAATACAGTAGTCCAAATTAGGAAATACCGAAGCAACAATCGCTATGGAACTCAGTGTTACAGATGCCAAGGATTCGGCCATTCCTCCACCAACTGCAACTTAGCGCCTCGCTGTGTTAAATGTACCGAACCCCACCAGACCGAAGAATGTCCCAAAAAGACCCGGGATCAACCAGCTAAGTGCTGTAACTGTGGTGGAAATCATCCTGCCAATTTTCGCCAATGTAAGGAAAGAGAAAATTATTTAAAACTCTTGCGAGAACGTCAAGATCAACTGAAAGCGGTTAGGACTATAAAGCCCCCAGTAAAAACCAACGTTGTCGACGGGCGACCCTGGAACTTCGTCGCTGCTCCCAAGACACAAAAGGTCACCGTCTCAGATAGCGTTCAAGATCCGGCAACGGCTGATATGCTAGCTATATTGATGACCATAAAAACAATCAAGAGCCAATTTCTAGGATGCAATAATATGATGGACAAAGTAATTCTAATTCTAACTCATCTCGGCCAATATGTGTAGTACACAATTTTTACGAATCCTATACTGGAATGCTGATGGCATTCGCTCTAAAATCACGGAGCTGTTGGATCTGGTAAGCGAGCTTTCTATTGATATCATAGCTTTGTCAGAGACTAGATTATCCCCCAACTCTAAATTACACACTCCAGGCTTCACCTCCTATCGGTGCGACAAGAAACCTAATGGACTCGGTCAGGGAGTGGCCATCTTAGTCAAGTCCGACATAGAACATAACCCACTAAATTTACCTATTACTCAAAACCTCGAATGTGTCGGAATACAAGTTGCAGTATCGAATCAGACAATTGCTTTTATCTCAGCCTATCAATCGCCTAACCTAGCCCTACTACCTACAGACCTAGATAAAATGATACATAGCCATTCAAAAACCCTAATTATGGGTGACTTGAACACCAAACACCCTTACTGGCATTGCTCTTGCTCAAACATTCACGGCGAGGTACTTTTCGATCACATGTTAAGCAATGAATACGACGTCCTTGCTCCTTCATGCCCTACTCTAGTTCACTACCACAGTACGTACACACCATCTACACCCGACATTATCATAGCTAACTCTGTCTATCACCTTTCAGAGCCTCAGGTAATCACCCGCCTTTCGTCAAACCACCTACCTGTTTGCTTCACTGCAACTGGCAAAGTCAACAGACAAAGGCGCATCATATTTAATTATACTAAAGCGGACTGGAGGGGTTATAGATCTCACTTGAATGAGACTATAACCTTGAACCAGTCCACTTTTAACACACCTTCAGAAATTGACCTTGCTATTGAACACTTAACCACATCTGTTATAAAGGCAAGAAATAAAACCGTTCCTAAATTACCCAGTGATGGTGGTTATAAACTCCCACGTCGTATCAAGTCAGAAATCAAAGCAAAAAACCGTCTTCGAAAAGAGGCATTAGATGAGCTCAATCCAGTTAAACGACGTCAGCTATTCTCTCAAGTGAACAACATCCAAAAATGCATTAAATCTAAGTTGGAAACCCTAAATGACAATGCCTGGAACAGTAAATTAGCGAAAGTTACCAATCCCACTACGGATTTATGGAGAATAGTCAAATCATTGAACCATCAACATATCACAATTCCCCCTCTAAAATTGACAAGTAACACCACCACCTCTTCTGTACTTGAGCAATGTGAGACACTAGCTAATACCTTTCTTGAGAACATGAACCTAACCAAACATTGGGTCAGTGATCCTAGTGTTGAGGAGGCAGTCACGGAATCGATCAAGCTGCTCGACTGCTACCAGATGACTGACTACCCATCACTTGTTAGGCCTAAAGAAATCCAAAAACTTCTAGGAAAACTAAAATCAAACAAAGCGCCTGGTTTTGATGGCCTGGGAAATGGCTTATTAAAAAACCTCCCTCAAAAAGCTATTGTCTATTTGACTAAAGTGTTTAATGGTTGTTTACGCATTGCACACTTCCCAAGTACATTAAAGCACGCTAAAATCATAGCTATTAAAAAACCCGGGAAAGATCAGTTCATCCCATCCAGCTATCGACCAATTAGTTTATTACCAACCATAGGGAAACTCCTAGAAGCCATTATTTTATCCCGTCTCACTAAAGTAACTGCGCATAAATTGATCCCTGAACAGTTCGGTTTTCGAAACTCACATTCAACTACACAACAGCTTGCCAGAGTAGCTGAGCACATCGCTCACGGGCTAAACGGCGGTCTCTCCACAGGCATGATTTTATTAGACTTAGAAAAAGCTTTTGATTCTGTTTGGCATGATGGCCTGTTACACAAATTAGTCAAACTTGAAGTTCCTCTCTGTCTAGTAAAACTCATTCAGAACTATTTGCGAGACCGATCGTTCTCCGTATATATAGGTAAAGACCATTCTGACCCTAAGAGCATTCCAGCCGGTGTGCCTCAAGGCTCACTTCTTGGCCCTTACGGCTTCATACTGTACCTGAATGATATTCCCAAACAGGCACACACACAACTTGCCATCTACGCTGACGATACGGCAACATTCGCGACACATAAAGACGTTGATGTAGTAACTGGACGACTACAATATTCACTGGAACTACTCAGTAATTTTTTTAAAACCTGGAAACTTAAAGTAAACTCAACGAAAACCGAAGGCATTCTGTTTACCAGGAAACGCGCACTTCCCACCAGGGTTGTAAAAATTGACGACTACCAGATTACATGGCGTGCTTCGGTTAAATATTTAGGTATTATATTAGACAAGACACTTAATTGGAATAAGAACACTGAACTCATTATAAGCAAAGGTGCTAAAGCTCTAAATTCATTGAAATCAATTTTGAACCGCAAGTCTGTTCTTAGTTCCTCAACCAAATTGCGTATTTATTGTACACTTGTTAGACCCTGCCTAACTTACGCGGCACCTGTGTGGTCTAGTATTACAGAGACAAAATATAATAAACTTCAAATTATACAAAATAAAGCCCTTAAGATATCGTATAACACACCATTTCGCACCAACCTTAGAACATTACACAAACGTTTAAACTTTTCATTAATAAAAGATTTCATTTTAAAAACTTCGCGTAAATTTTATTTGTATAAAAACCCAGCTCACCGTAATCTCCTTATATCGTCAATTGGTACAAGTAGACTAAGCACATTACCGTACGCCCGCACGTACTGTCGATACCGACTGCCCCATCACTATTTCCTCCGTGACGTATCATGACGACAGCTCGCTTACTAGCCGACGCCGCCGCTCGTACGGCCGGAGAATGCCTGATCTTTTTGCGTACTACCCGCTACTTACCTTATATTTTTGTTTAACGTATTCTAATAAAAGCGTACATTCTGTACAATAAAATAGTTTAGTTTAAACTTATGTGGGTCCATACTAAGACTTGCACATACCCTGTATTTGAACATTTAGTAATAAGTTAGTTAAATGATTGTAAAAATAATATTAAGTAATAACATGTTTAATGTTTTTAAAGGCGATAGCAGCCTGTGTAACGACATAACTCGTGATTAGTGTACAAATAGAATAAGATCGTTTGTAAACTGTATTGTAAGCCATATGTACTAATAAAGACCTCGTAAATTGAATTGAAAAAAGTGATTCATCCAGCTGTTGGTTGTACCTAAACATGTTAACAACAATTATTATTCATGCATACTTTGTAAATTCCTCATGTACTGCAATTTTTTATGAACCTAAATAAATTATTATTATTATAAAGATTTAAATCCTCCGATGCGATTTTTATGATGAGCGAGTGAGAAAATACTACACAAATGACATTTTCTCGTGAAATTTTTTGATGCAGCATCTGTCACTTGTCACGGGTGATCGGCCAGCGAATGTGGACAAAAACAAGAGAAGAAATAGACCGTGCCATCGACTGATGATTACCACAAGAGACGAGGAAATCAATGAAGCACGTGAGTGACTTTTGCCGCAAGTCGCAGTGTTCACGTTTTTGGTCACAACCAAAAGCCGTATCTGAGGCATTCCTCTCCAGATTGGCGCGTTTTCGTTTCTAAACCGAATCTATACAGATTCTTTACCCAAAACTTGACTGCCCGGTTTGCAACGGTTATTGTCATTTGTACAGAAGATGATAATATATTACCGTGCCATATTTATTTGCGGTTGGGAAAAGAAGGAAAATAAATACTGGCGACATTTATAGCCAAACAATCGAATGATCTGTGGTGTGGAAAAGTTCGGGGGTGTGTCGCATACACACGTCTCTGTACCGAGTACCAACGAACACAAGCCGTGTGCATGCGCTCGGTTACTTAACTGAGCGCATACTCGCATACGCACAGACTCTTGTCTCTACTGAGTGAGGAAGCTCGCAATTAATTACATGTTCTCGTTAAAGAATCGGTACAGAAACAAAAACAAGTCGATCCGGCTAGGAAGGCTTTTTTTTGGACAAACGCGCCACACCGTTCCCAAACCACTGCACCTGTGCACCAGAATCAACAGTGGCGACCACCAGAAAAGCGCCGAGACGACGAACCGCGACGAAGTCCCAGAGTAACAATTTAACTGTCTTGGATCCCGCAATGAAATTAATCAGGAAAAAATAGCGGAGGAGTAGGAAAAACATACTTTCCACGAGTGAAAATTAAGAGGAAGGTTTAAGAATTTAAATCTTCGGCTGGTAATATGAACGCCTCGTTCCATAGTAGTGTGCTATGCACCGAGTTGACGCAGCCCGTTACGAAATTAGGTCAGTTCCTTGCAAACGATGAGGTAGTACTGTGCGGAATTTATATTTGTTTTTAATTGTTCTGAGAAAAATTAAGATGTTAGGATCACTACCAATTTTGGCCACATATGCAACACATCCTTGGTCACTTTCCACTATAATGTGTTAAGGTAACTTGTGCAGGTAAGTTCTTACCAGTTCCTTCAGTAACATAACATAATGCCTGCGAGGTTATGTTTTTAAGGTCTGTATAATAGGGGACAAGCCTATTGCCACTAACTCTGTACTCCGTGGCTGCTACTGAGTAATTTTTGATGGAAAAAACCCAATTATACTGTGCCCGAACCGGGAATCCAACCCAGCACCTCATGCTCAACCATCGCGTTTGCGACCATTTGACCAACGAGGCATTTCTTAAGTAAATACTTGCCGTTTTCCCATGGAAATATGCAGAAACCACAGAAAGGCATCTGCTACGATCCTCACATACTCCTTTTGCCTCATCCACATTTTATTTGCACACCAGTTGCGAGTATTACGCAGTCCTTTATGAAGAACCTCACTAATGGTACTGACCATTACTATGGTATGACATACACCATACCCGAACATTGAGTTTTTTAGCCCTGCATTATCCCACTGTGTTGGTGAATTACCTATTTTTGCTTTAAATTACCTTACATTGTTTAATTTAGTTTAATTTATTGATTAAGATTAAATCAGTGCAACTTAGTTAGACGTTATATCTTAGATAGATCTATCTTAGTATAGTCTTTTTGTTTCTATTTTTTTTTATTTGTAAGTTACAACAACGTTTTGTGTGCATGCAGAGTTTACCTGTAAGTGATTGTTACATTTTATTCTGATTTGTTCATTCTGTTTCATTACCATGTACCAGTGTAAACAATTGTTTGTGAACCAAATAAATAAATACACTGGTATGTCTTTCTAGGGCATCCCCTACTTCTCCCCTCCCTTTCGTTCCCTATTCGTTAAGTAGTCAAATATAAATCAATTCACAATTTACACAGTACGACAACCTCGTGAAACTTTTGAGTATTCGCACGGCAGTGGAGTGTCGGTGACAAGCACTGGGGCAATGCGGTACACTTCGTACTATGCTACCTGCGTCGCTTGTAGATACAGCCAGCATCAGAAGTAGATTAACACTACTCAATGTTTCAAAGCGGGTTTTTGTTAAAAACATGTTAGATTTTACTCGTTACTAACAAGTTATTGAAGAGTAAGGAATATTTTAATGAATAATCTTCTGATAGATTAAAAATAATAGCTAGAGTCCTGTAAATCGTCATCATCATCAGCCTAGTTCTATGTTCCCACTGCAGGGACTCAGGCCTCCTCTCTAAGAAAGGGATGGGCTATAATCCACCACGCGGGCGCAGCGCGGGTTGGTAGATGTCACATGTCTTCGAATTTGTTTGCTCACGATGTATTCCATCACCGTTTTAGAGCAGTGGTGTTCAAATAAATTACACAAAGTAATGCGCCTGCCTGGGTTCGAATCCACGACTTACTGTTCGTAATACGGGGCCCCCACCACTGGGCCACCACTGCTCACATAAAAATCACACATTAAAATTCCGTAATGTTAAACTACTTATATTGCTGACCGTGCCTGCTTTATACTAGAGGAGCATTTGGACTGCTAAGCGGCTTATCTAGATGCAAAATGGTGATAGGTTTTTCGTGCAGTTCCAGTCAGTTGGTCAGTGTTAGTAATACCTGTGCTTAGAATCTAGTTTATTAAGGAAAGCTAAGCGGTTTATCTTAAATCTATTGATGATCATCACACCTGCAGTCCGCAAATTGTTAGGCTGAGGTGTACCTACTGTGGCTGCGGGTTGTTCGCAAGAGGTACCGCGGCTTCGACATGAAGGGCTAAGAAGGAACATGGGTGGTTTTTATTCAGTAGAAGTCTGACACTCCCTTTCGCTCTGCCCAAGAGCGGGAGGGGTTATTTGATGATTTTCCAGCCGCCAAAAAGAAAAAACGTGTACCTACTTTTGATAATAATAGGTACACTGTAAGTCTAAAGTCCGATTTGGTACAAAAGCCTTATGCTTAACAGAGCGCTTGACAATTAGTACTGACAAGCGAACCAGGGTAATGTGGTATACTTTGTATTGTGCCTACCTGTTAAAGTTGTCATTTTACATTGTATCTACTGGACCCAAGCAGGTCTAGATAAAAGGTTATTGGCTGGTCTTATTTGTATCTCGATAAAGTATTTTGTATTATTTTAACATATTATTATTATCTCAGAAACTTTAGAAAACTTACGAACACTAGGAGATATTTTTTGGTAGATTTTGGATAGACTCCTTTTTGTGAGAGGGTAAGAAAGTGACATCATTCTTACTGTATACGTCCGTTTCCTTATTTCTTTAAAATCGAAATGATTCCGTGGACAATAGTGTGGGTTATGCGTTTGTTTACTATTATATCTAAACTAAATATTAATATTGTAATGTGTAACTGTTTTTTGTCCCAAATAAATAAAATAAAAAAAAATAAAAAAATCAAAAACCAGTGTCGATTTTAGATATCATAAAAACTCGATATCGGGAGTTCGAAACATAAAATAAACGTAGTAAATATCCCGTTTTCAGTGTTAATGATAATATCATAAAAACAATTTACAAATAAAGGACCGACTATGTCGGCGTAACTCATTTGTATACTCATGCCAAATTACAGCTTTCTAGTACTAAGAGTCTTTGAGCTATACGGACGGAGAGACAGACAGACATAGCGAAACCATGAGGGTTCCTTCATTGCTTGTGGACTACGGAACCCTAAGAGAGAATCGATCTCTTTATTTCACCCAGAAATAAATCCAGTTAGTGGATTTATTTCTGGGTGAAATAAAGAGATCGATTCCCACTCCAAAATAGCAAAACACAAGTCCAATCCTCAAAGCCCATCTGCCTAGCCTTTTCCCAACTATGTTAGGTTCGGCTTCCAGTCTAACCGGATGCAGCTGAATACCTGTATTTTGCATGAAGCGACTGCCTATCTAAAGCTCGTTGGATTGACGATATCGTCAAAGTCGCCGGAAACACGTGGATAAGATACGCACAGAACCGGGAGTGTGGCGGAAAAAAGGGGAGGCCTATACTCAGCAGTAGGTGATTCCGGGCTGATATGATGGTGATGGTGATGGTGATGATGATGACTGCCTATCTGACCTCCACAACCCAGTTAATACTGGATAATACGATACTTACCCTTTGGTAAGACTGGTTCTCAGACTTTCAGGTCACTGACTACCTGTAACGACTGCCAATGATCTTTATATGGCAGCCGGGACCAACAGCTTAACGTGCTTTCCAAGGCATGGAGGAAACTCGGTATGTAATGGGCGGTTACCCATCCACAGATCAACCTAGGCAAGCGTGGCTTAACTTAAACATTGTTACAAAATCTCGTTGCAGTTTAAAACAGTTCTAATAACATAGTCAGAACTAGGTTAGCTTAAATTAAACTTTCAAAACCGATCGCTAGCTGCTATCTGATAATATGGCGTTAATTAAAAAGTTGTTCATTTTCCCATCCCCCTCCCCCCTCACTTCAAACCCCCCCCCCACCCTCTACTTCACCAAGGAGTGTGCTTAAAATTGCATTTGATCACGAAGTGAGGGTAGATATCTATTTGGTTCGAGTAGGTTTTGTATCAGATTTGCAAAGTGGATATTTTAGTGGATTTTGTGGATTATAGATTTTTTTGGATTTTAAGGTGTTCATCATAGTTTTTTAGCGTTATTCAATTAGGTTAAAACGTAGCCATAAGCATATTAACTTAAAATGTTCCCACTGCTGGGACACAGGCCTCCTCTCTACCCGTCGGGGCTGCGGGTTGTTCGCAAGAGATACCGCGGTCTCGACATGAAGGGCTAAGAAGGAACATGGGTGGTTTTTAGTTAGTAGAAGTCTGACACTCCCTTTCACTTTGCCCAAGAGCGGAAGGGGTTATTTAATAATTTTCCACCCGGAAAAACAAGGCCTCTCTATGAGAGAGAAAAGGCTATAATTATAATCCACCACGCGGGCCTAGTGCGGATGCAGGACAAAAAATACTCGTTAAAAATACTAGACAAATTAACAAAATTAGCCTCCTCTTGGATATAATCACTTAGACCCTTACTGACTAATAAGGAAAATCACAACAAAAAAAAACAATAAAAGTTGAAAAGTTCTGCACTTATTATTGGTTTTTATTGTGATTTTCACTTGACTCCACGAATTTATTTTGTTTTTTAGCTTAAATAAGCTTAAAAACAAAATGATCATGGCTCTTGATTTTACTTAATTTACTATTTTTCTTTATAGAATACACTATGGTCATTTCCTAAATATAATAATAATAATTATTATTATTATTCCTAAATAATCTAACTCGTTGCCTACCTGTTACAATTCATTAGTAGGTAATTCATTAGTTCATAACAAAACATCGCCAAGTTACAAAAACCACTTTGTCTTTATACAGAAATAAACCTATCCTAAACAAAGAAAGCAGTTCATCCACTGCGTCATTCGTCGCCGCACCCCTACAATGGGGGTTGGTGGGGGTTGCTTCAAATTGCACCTACTCACGTAGGTGAACGCCAAGCTTTAACAAATCTTGTCTATTTTAAGTTTTGCGAGCAATATTGTGTATTTCTCGATAGGTTAATGTCGTCTTTGTCAAACTGACATTTGAACATAATGCTATAATTATTTAGTACTTCGCAGTCGCGTAGGCGGGGTGACTTGAGCCCCGGTATACACGATCAAATACAAAAAAAACAAAACTTCTTAATCCTTTAATTTTTGTATAAAATTCGAAAAACGGTTCACAGAATACATTAATTACCTTCGAAGTTTCAACTGTGTAGTGCTTAAAGTTTAGGAATAAAGTGGCTGTGACATACAGGCGGACAATCGAGAGGACTAGTAATAGAGGAGTATGGATGAAAAGGACATGGTACGCCGACCACAAACGTATTTGTCAAGAGAATGATGAATTAATATGACAAAATACCTATTTAACAATTTATGGCCTCATCTTTTACCATTCGCTGCTCTAAATGTACCTGTAACGTACCGTACTTACTCTGAAATGTACCTGAAATAGTTTCAGACGACGGAGCACCAACTTCTTACTGAATACTTGTAACGAAGAACAGATATTTATAAAACAACGTCGGGTTTGGTTTGGTTACGAGGGTTTTGTTCAATAATTTGCTTAAGGATGGAGTTAGCTATTCTAAGAACCCAGGCTAGAATGGAAATGTATTTTTGGATTGTTTTGTTAGATTCGTATAGGGCTTTGGATCAACGTGCCATTTTTTCTAAAGCAATATTTATTGAAACCTTGCACGTATGCACGTGCCGTCCAATAATATTGCTAAGTGTTTATTGGCAAATAATTATACAAAATATTTTTAAATAAAAACCATCATAAATAAAAAAAAATGCCCTATATCGTAATAAATGTTTCAATTCTACATGTAATTCAATTATTGCTGATAAGATGATTGCATGTTGAACTGGATTCTACCAAACCGTTTCTAATCGAATCTTATGTTATTCATTACTGAAAATAATTATTTACTTGTAAATGAAAATATTATTATGGTTAAAATTTCGACGGTGTGCCTAAAATTTTGTGTAACGTGCCATCAATGACACGCGCGTCATTGGTTCGCCATCCCTGGTATAGGGCATTATTAGTCTAGGTGGACGGAATATTAAGGTTCCAACCTATGAGGAGACATATTAAATTCGTAACATAACATCACGCCTGTAATCCCCGAAGGGTAAGGCAGAGGTATACCTATAACACCCAAATTTTGGCTAGTTACGTTTAAGTACTCATGTAACAGGAGGCGAACCTATTGCCATCAACCGGGCACAAATCCGGATTTCGTGACTGCTACTGAGAAATTCAATGGAAAAATCCCAATAACACTTTGCCTGATCCGGGAATCGAACACAGGACCTCATGCTTGCGACTACTAGACCAAAGAGGCAGTCTGTGGGCACCTGCCCAATATACAACAAAAAAAACAAGATTTTCCTCACCTGTGAAGGTAGAGCTGGTAAAGATCCTGACAATCTTGGAGCTGACTGGCGGCAGCAGCTTCAGGGATCCGCCGAAGATCAGGTCTACCGTGCGGTCATCCATGGTTCAGGGGTCTCTGGTATCTGAGTACATAAAAAGGTTAGGTTTAGTATTAGCCTGCATTATCCCACTGCTTTGCAAAGGCTTTTTCGAAACAGGTTTATTGTAGACCACTGGTTTGGTTATAAGGTTTTTGTCACACGACCCTCTGTCTTCTTCGAGGTCTAACTCGACCCTTAGTCCCGGTTTCCACCAAAGCGGAGAGGAGCGGAGACGAGAGGAGATGTGCGGAAATCGGCCAATCACATTAGTTACAATTTACATCTGGTCTTTCGCCCTTCCTGTGATTGGTCGAATTTGGCACATCTCGTCTCCGCTTTGGTGGAAACCGGGCCCTATTATGGGGCTTAGATACAGCCAGAGTCTGAGCTCCACATAGTGGCTATTTGACCTAAAGCTCACAGTGCAAACGATAGACGTGACCAAGACAGTCACTCTTCAGCTTAAAGTTAACATGGTTTTCTAATGTATTTATTTTTAGGATTAAAAAACACAAAAACTGCTAACGTTTTCGATATTATTACACAGTTAAAGAGCACAAACAAATAAACACGTTTTTAGTATGCAATTTTGTCGCTTACTCGTAGCATGAAAATTGAAATGAAAATGAAGACGACCGGAACCTAAGGTGCTTTTACAATGGCTGTCATCAAAATTACAGAGGACCTCAAAAGAACCCCATAATTATGCAAGTACTGTCCCTGCCTACCTTCTTTCAGGATCATATTTTTAATATAATGATAAGATACTATTAATAATGCTCCGTGATACGAAGAAATTAAAGATGCCCCCATAATTCCTTAGCAGCATTTCAATAAACAAAATTAATAATTTATAGGAAAATTCTCAAGTTATTAACGTTTTCCAAGAATTTATCGGTTGCTTCCAAAAATAATTGACCTGTTTATCGTACTTTATTAATTGATAAGTATACCGTAATAAAATGCAATTTTATTTCATTTCAGTTTCATAAAATGTCGTGAGGAAAGTTTGTGAATGAGTTTAAGAATGTGAATGAGTATAAGAGTAGAGGAAGACTAAGAAAACGTTGGATGGACTGTGGCAAGGATAATATGGTACGAAAGGAGGTGTCTGATGATATCACAAGTAACAAAGATGCTTGGGAGAAGAACACATGCAAAAAAACGATAGTTGGACTATTTTTTATTTCTTGTAAAACGTTGCCCCACACTAGGAATTTCTCCTGTATCGTGGGTACGTTTACAAACATTTAAACTCACATACACAAATACCCAGACCCGGAACAACTGTGTAGTTCATACAAATATTTGTTCCGTGCGGGGATCGAACCCGCGACACGCAGCGCAGCAGTCCATTGCTTGAGCCACTGCGCCAACCATGCCGTCGAAACTACTATGGTCCAACTATCCTTCTTTTGGTCTTGCTCTAATCTTATACACACACACACACACACACACCTCACACACCTTTTACATTAATACTCAAAACTTTTCTCTCGACAATTAACCCCTCAATATATCTATGTAGAAACGCAAACAGGTTAGCTTTCATAATACACCCCATGTTGACTTAAACCGTGATGTCATCTTCAAAGGGGGAGATTTGCATAGTTCTAATGGAATACAAATGGGGTCAGCCCCATGGATATAGGGTTTACGGGCACACGAACAAGATTTTGATGAAGTTTATTTTAGTGAATACGAATACAAGAGTATTCTTGTTAGGTTACTGAGGAATTGAGACCTGATTTGGCTATATTATAGCATTCTATGATTAGGCAGTTTTCTGATACCAAAAAATATAATATATGCGAAAATGTACCATTTTCTGCTTTTTATATGTAGGTATAGTTTTTATATAGGAGCTCGTGGCTTAATAAGATCTGCCACTCGGGTCGATCTTTAGGTAAAGCTGTGCTTGCCTAGGTCAATCTGTGGATGGGTGACCGCCCGACATACCGAGTTTCCTCTGTGCCTCGGAAAGCACGTTAAGCTGTTGGTCCCGACTGCCATATATGTATAGATCTTTGGCAGTCGTTACAGGTAATCAGTGACCTGAAATTCTGACATCCAGTCTTACCAAAGAGGTTTCGTATTACCTAGTATTAACTGGGTTGTGGAGGTCAGATAGGCAGTCGCTCCATGTAAAATACTGGTATTCAGCTGCATCCGGTTAGACTGGAAGCCGACCCTAACATAGTTGGGAAAATGCTAGGCAGATGATGATGTAGGTATAGATAGATTGATAGATGTACTATTATTATTTACCGTGTGTAAAACGTTTTTTTTTTTTATCAAAGCTACTTTTACTATTGATTATATATTATTATAAACATGTACCTACCATTATTCCTGACTCATGCTGACTGCTCATCCGAAAAATAAAGATTAAATTAAAAGATTTCTACCCACACTGGCTATTTAATTTAGTTACTGATAACCTATCTTACTGATAGCGGTGGCTCTTGATGTGAGCCATTATTGATAACCTTGGCGTGGTCAATTGGTCAGGCACAGTATCACACGGCAGCTGGTAGATTGAAAAGAATTCTAGTAATTTAACAAGTTCGTAAGTTTCGCAGCACCATTCGCCAAACCTTTCCCAATTTATATTGGGGTCGGCTTCCAGTTTAACTGGATGCATCTAAATACCAGTATTTTATATGGAGCGACTACCTATCTGACCTCCACAAGTTCCACAACCCAGTTAGTACTGGCTAATAAAAGTAAAAAAGTTTATTGACAATATAAAAGAACAACCTTACATGCAAATCCCAACAATCTTCTGCGTTTAATTACAAACATAAACACATAATCATCATCTGCCTAGCCTTTTCCCAACTATGTTGGGGTCGGCTTCCAGTCTAACCGGATGCAGCTGAATACATAAAACATAAACACATAATACGAGTGATAAATACCTGTGTTCATTATGCGGTTGTTTGAGCTTGATTTACACTGACCTCCGTACTAGGTAGAATACGGAATCTCGACGCACAAAATATCGATGAATGCTAACACGATACTACAAAACTGCGATGCACGTTACTGCGAAGGATCTTCATTGCGATACTACTTGACTTCGATGGACGTTTTCGCGATAGATCCTCACTGCGATACTGTATTTGTCTGTATTCTTTTGTGTAGTGTGCAGCGAATAAAATCTATTCTTACACAATTTTAGTAAAATATAATCATTTTTTGTACAACAATTTATGACGCCTACATATTTGTTTGTGGGCAAAGTTTTTCCGTGTGTAATTGCTATTTGTAGATCTTCTATCGATTTCTTACTTCTCCCAACTTAGTATGTGTAGAGAGTCAGTCAAAAGAAACAAGAGACCCGGGGGGGGGGGGGGTTCTCTAAAGAAAGACGTGACTACTAATGTTAGTATACAGTATGCAATAGGGATGCGGACTGACTCAAAAAAATATGGTTCCCTTTAGTCCATCCTTTAGATCATCTATATAAATAAAAAGAGAAGTCCTGCCTAAGTGTTGCCATATAACGTGGCAATGCTGCCAGTCTTTTCGGCACATTACACCGGCTGATAGCGTGAGGAGCAGTTTTTTGATGCCATTTTGTTACTTTAGTTTTTTAAGAAATTTTAATTAATTTACATAATTATTTTACTCTAATAAATAGAAAATAGATCATAATGGGAAGTTATAGTTTGCCAACCCAATATGGAACGAAGCATGCTTAACATAAGGCTACGTGATAGGACGACTTCAAAAATAAGGAAAAAAACAAAAGTAAGCGATGTCTTACTAAAACTAAAAAGACTCAAATGGAACTGGACAGGTCACATTATGAGAACGGACAAAGAAAAATGGACGAGAGACGTCTTGGAATGATATCCTAGAGATGGGGAGCGACAAAAGAATGGAGAAGATTAGCTCGGGACAGAGATGAGTGGAAGAAACTAGGGGAGGCCTATGTCGAAGGACAACCTGACCAACAAACTGGTTACTTAACATGATATTATTAATGTTACAATAGAATTAAGTTACTTTTTAACTACTTTTACCAGCTAGTTTTAATTTTTTGTATTTTTTTTTAATAGGAACTACATTTATATTTCGGTCAGAGAATAAAGGCTATTATTATTAATAAATATTCGATTTTGTTCCTGACAAAACACAATGTAAGTTAACCTATATTCACACTACTGCATTACTATGTACGATACAACTAAACCATCTCGAATGCGCTGGTGTCCGCTAGTATTTCTGTCTGCCTCGTAAACCCGATCAGGCGTGAAGATATTCCCGGCAAATAAAACAAAGTGTAGTTTTACGTCCAGTTTCCTGAAGTGAGTCGTGTAATGAGTAAACTGGACTTTCGCTTTATTATTTTAGTGCAGTTTTTAGTTTAGTTGCATAGTACTGTTTGTGTCTTTAGTTGGAAGTTAAGGATTTGGAAGCAGTATCTCATGTTTTTTTTTCTTACTGATGATACGCACGATACAACTTACTACAGTGTCTCAAGACGAAAGTCTATGACCAGTGAGTGTTGCCAGTGATTACATACGGAACCGAAACGTGGTCGCTCTCAATGGGCCTCATCAGATAGTTGAAAGTCCCCCAAATGGCAATAGAGAGATATGCTCGGAGTTTCCTTGCGTGATCGAATTAGAAATGAGGACATCCGCATGAGAACCAAGGTTACCGACATAGCCCGAAGAATTGCCAAACTTAAGTGGCAGTGGGCAGGGCACATTGCTCGCAGAACTGATGGCCGCTGGGGTTGGAAAGTTCTGGAGTGGCGACCGCGAACCGCAAGACGTTGCGTTGGAAGGCCTTCCACTAGGACACTAGGTGGAACGATGACCTAGTGAAGGTTGCGACGATCCGCTGGATGCGAGACGCACTGGACCGATTAATGTGGTGACACTTAGGGGAGGCCTATGTCCAGCAGTGGACGTCTTTCGGCTGAAATGATGATTTGCACGAGGAACATTCTAGCTATACAAACCCAGTATAAGCGGATCTTTCATTGTATGGCAAATTTAAATAAAGCGAGGCCATGTTCAACTGGAAGTGTGAGACTTATCCCCGAAAGATTGGGCAGAGGTTTAGGTACCAAACTAGCACATCTTATGCCAGTGTTGTTGAAGTCCCATGGAACAGAGGGCGAGCCTATTGCAACCTGGTACAACTCCAGACTCCGTGGCTGCTACTGGGTAATTACTGATGGAAAAACATAATAACGCTTTGCCTTACCCGTGAATCGAACCCAGTACCTCGTGCTCAGCAAACGCGCTTGCGATCACCCGATCAACGAGACATAATATGGCTAAGTTACAATTGACAAACTGCTGTAGTATGTGACTCTGAGAAAATACACAATACAGAATAGAGTAGTAATAATTATAATTTTGTAAATCCATATATTTTTGGGACCCTAAAAATATCATTTAAAACCAATAACCAGATTTAGATGGACGACCATCGTAAACCGACGCTCGACAGAAAGTCATAATTATTTCACGAGTTTCAAATTACTATTTCGCGGTGTACATTTCCTGTAATGCTCTCATGCGGTGTGTTTGATTTTTATTGAGTTTCTGGACACATGTTTTGCGTTTTGAATTTAACAAGCATATGGCCATGTTCTGTGGAGCTCGTGGCTTAATAAGAACTGGCACCCGGGTCGATCTTTAGGTAAAGCTGTGCTTGCCTAGGTCGGTCTGTAGATGGGTGACCGCCCCACATATCGAGTTTCCTCCGTGCCTCGGAAAGCACATTAAGCTTTGGGTCCCGGCTGCCATATATATAGATCTTTGGCAGTCGTTACAGGTAGTCAGTGACCTGAAATTCTGACATCCAGTCTTATCAAATAGTATCGTATTACCTAGTATTAACTGGGTTGTGGAGGTCAGATAGGCAGTCGCTCCATGTAAAATACTGGTATTCAGCTGCATCCGGTTAGACTGGAAGCCAACCCTAACATAGTTGGGAAAAGGCTAGGCTAGGATGATGGTCATGTTCTGTGGAAATAGTTCATGGCAATATACGGGGGTCTAAAATGGCCATTTAGCACTTCATTATATGAATCGACGGCACAATTGGTGTAGTGGCTGAGCAATTGGACTGTTGGGCTGCGTGTCGCGGGTTCGATCCCCGCACGAAAAAAATATTTGTATGGCTTACAGATCGTTGTTTCGGGTCTGGGTGTTTGGTGATTCTGTGTTCACGGGAAGTGGTAGCTCCCTTGCGATTGTCGAAAATTTGCGGAAATTTGCGTCATAAACGGCTCTATATTTTGATTGCGATGACTTAGAAGTTTGATTTATTCACAGTTTTATAGGACAGTAGACTTGAGTATTTGATATAAACCACCACAACAACCAACATCGATTCATGGGTCAGGCAGGGGGCGAGTCGATTAAGCTTGTTTTACTAACACTAGTTATAAGGTATTGTACTACTAACAAATTGTATCACTGCTAATTTTATTTTATTATTTTAAAATGTATTTTGTGATTTTTATGCCTACTAACATAGTTTATAAGTTCCAATTGTTACTAACCACTATGGATAGACTTTGTTGTCCGAGAATGAAATAAATTATTATTATTATTCTACGCGTTCCTGAGAAATAGGGTCTTGAGAGACAGACAGACGGGCGGACGGACAACAAAGTGATCCTATAAGGGTTCAGTTTTTTCCTTTCGAGCCCTAAAAATAATGGAACTACCGAAAAAACTTTTCTCACTCTCGTTGAAAAGTGCTATTATAATACTAAGCGCTTGAAAAGCCATTGCTACTGGTCTTAGCTGCCTTTTTGCCTCTGAGGCCCTGGGTCCGATTTCGGATTCGAGCAAATTGTAATTTTTTCCATCAGGAATTTCTCATTAGCAGCCACGAAGTTTGGATTTGTGCCCAGTTGATGGCAATGGATTCGCCCCTAATTACATGGGACTTAAATATAACTTACGAAATGTCGGTTTACTTAGGTACACCTCTGTCTCACCTTTTCAGGGAGACGTGATGTTATGTTATGTAATTGCCGGCAGCCATCCGGCACATATCTTCCTCGTGTGTATCCAATTCACGCTTCACACAGTTTTATCTTAAACCACATAATCCCGAATGCCACAAATGAGTCATGGGGCGTGTAATCAAAGTTTCATTATAATACTTTATCACTCATTATGAATCTCTCGGAAACCATCAAATACTACTCATTCTTATCATATTATGGACACAGAGATTTACTGTGTATTGCTAATTTTGTTCGGTTACTAAGCACGTTTTTAAATAACATTTTTACACCCATCCACTAGCATAGCATTCGCGTAAAAGTGAATTTTGGTTAAAAATATTCGATCTTTTTGTTGTCGGTATGGTCATCATCTGCCTAGCCTTTTCCCAACTATGTTGGGGTCGGCTTCCAGTCTAACCGGATGCAGCTGAGTACCAGTATTTTCCATGGAGCGACTGCCTATCTCACCTCCACAACCCAGTTAATACCTAGGTTATATGATACTCTTTGGTAAGACTGGATGTCAGAATTTCAGGTCACTGACTGACTACCTGTAACGACTGCCAAAGATCTATATATATGGCAGCTGAGACCAACAGCTTAACGTGCTTTTCGAGGCACGGAGGAAACTCGGTATGTCGGGCGGTCACCCAGCTTTACCTAAAGATCGACCCGAGTGGCAGTTCTTATTAAGCCACGAGCTGTCGGTATGGTAATGAAGTAGAATTTCCTCCGTGCTTTGAAATGTACTTTAAGCCCTTAGTTATGGCTGTAATTTGTAGATCATTGATAGTCGTTATATGTAGTCAGAGGCCCGAAAGTCTCGCCTTATGACGACGACAGGCCGTGTCGATGGCGCGTTCGTGTTCCACGCGCGCCTCAAAGAGATGTCAGCAACATGGAAGGGGCCGGCAAGGACCGACGCCCATCGGGGCTGCGGGTTGTTCGCAAGGCCCCGGCCTTGACATGAAGGGCTAAGAAGGAACATGGGCGGTTTTTAGTCAGTAGAAGTCTGACACTCCCTTTCGCTCTGCCCAAGAGCGGGACCCCTATTTGATGATTTTCCACCCGCCAAAAAAAAAAAGGCCCAAAAGTCTGACAACCAGTTTTATCATAGGGTATTGTTTTACCCAGTTCTAACTGGGTTATGGGGTGCAGAAAGAGAGTCGCTCCATATAAAATACTGATGTTCAGCTGCATCTGGTAAGACTGGAAGCCGACCCCAACACAGGAAATGACTAAGCAGATGATGATTTATACTAGTTTTCAGATAAAGTAATAAAAATAGTGTAAAATAGTGTGTGTGTGTGTGTAGTGTGTGAAAATAGTGTGTGCGGTAACCACGCAAATTAATTTTTTTAAATTGTTTCAGCGACCACCAGTGGTGGACGACGGGAAGCATCGAAGTTTTATCCGACTTCAAAAAGGAAGAGAGAACCTCTTCCTTTTTGAAGTCGGATAAAACTCGTCGGACCTTTTTTTTATAGACGTGATGGAAACTTCATAGAAATCTATGATTATTGTCTGTTATAGTCAAAAGTTCGGTATCACAGCCATCTTTGTTCCTATTTCTATCCAAAACTATTTCCATCGAAAAAGGCTTCAAACCCCCTGTTTTAAGATCACGTGCTAACGTTGGCCGTGGCTGGAACTTTCAAAGTCAGCACATGTCGAGTTCCGAACACGAAACAGGAAAGTTCAATATCGGAACTACTTTCTTTTGTTTTTAAAAAACAAAACAATGAGTTTCGAAGACGGTTTGACTTGTATTCTTGAGTCTTATATTACTTAAATTGAGTGTTTTTATTTCCTTTATTTATCTTTTAACAAGTGTGATTTCCCAACAGTGGGAAACCACTATTAGGCAAAGGTCTCTCCATAGCTTTCCACTTCTTCCTCTCAAGTATCAAACCTTTGACTCAATACTATTTCATAATTATTATCTTTTTATTATTTTATTTTACACCATACAGTGTAACTTTTTTTAAGGAATTATATTCTTTCCTTGACTATCACAGATTTATTGCGTGTTTTGTTATTTTAGGGCATTCTTTCATTTGCCAAAATGAGATGTCGTCATAAATTAATTTAGATTAAAAATAATTGATATTAAAAAATAATGTTTTTCATGATTATTTACCCTCGTTTTTCTTATAATTCCGAGAAACATAACATCAAAAGGCGCTTACATTATTACAATCAAATCATTTCAGCATCAAATCGCTCTAAAACAAATTCTAGCTTATATAACTAGTTCATTATCACGTTTTAGACTAGAAACTTACCTGGTTTAATGCAAAACTTTAATCAATACATTAGAAGGTCATGAACAAACGTTTTAGTAAGCTTTCACTTTCAAATCGATTCTAAATCGAATAGTAACTTGATTAAAATACTACCGATTATAACTTCGAACTTTTTTTTCTTTAATTTGAGGCCTTTTTAAAAACGCGTGGTCTCTTCTAAAGATGTTTTGTTCCACTGATATCCATTTCACGGTTATGAAGACTTGTTATCCAGTTGCCTAGCAACGGTTGCATGTGATTGCCGGTTAAAAAAAGTGATTTGACGTCATTCAATACGGTCGGTGTGAACTTATAGGTTCTGTGTTGTGATTATGGATATCTTTATGGCCTAGAATAGATCTAGGGCATAAAGATAGGTCCTATCTAGTTTATGTGGAAAGGCTTTAGCAAAAAATGTATGACTTATTTTTGCGTTGTTAGGGGACTTGCTATTGATGTTGAAAACGAAAAAAATTTATGAGTTTTGCCCTGTCTATAATTACTTTTGACAAGAGTGGTCATGTTTATATTTTACCTTACAGAAAATGGCTGTTGTGGTCGGTATTCTAGGTCAATTCTGCAACAAAAAGAAAATTAAGGCTACTAAATTAATTGTTTGTCTCCAACAAAAAAATTGAAGATTATGCTTTCGACAAAATTTATTCTTATCTAGGCCGCTGTAAATACAATTTGGCCAAAAGGAAGAATTCAAGATCCTTCTGACATGGAGGGAATTCAGTGCTACTGACCGGACGATGTTTCACTTGCTGGAGTGTCCGAGGTGTCTCAACACAAGCACTTTAGAGGATCTAAAAGGCTTAAAATTGTGACTTGTTCTCATCATCATCATCAGCCTATATTGTTCCCACTGCAGGGACTCAGGCCTCCTAGGAGAGGGATGTGCTATAATCAGCGTCAGGTGGTGCACATTGTGTTGCCATCTGGCATTATACTGAGCTGAGGCCCTTTTGGCATTATTAATTTGAAATATATTGAATCTGTTTTGTTAATTTTTAAGGATTTTTTGCCAAATAAACACAATTTTCTTTCTTTTCTTTCTTCTTTCTTTCTTTCTAATCCACCACGCGAGCCCAGTGCGGGTTAAAAGATTTCACATCATGTATTTTGGAATACATGTGACTCTCATGTATTCGAATTTTTTGGATCTAAGACATGACGGTTTCCTCACGATGTTCCTTCACCGTGAGAGCATTTACAACATTTTAAACATCAAACTCACTGATCGAATACGCAACACCACAATAATATGCTCCAAGACAGGTATCGCCGATGTTGGCGATAAGTCTGCGAGGTTAAAATGGGACTGATGGGCGGGTCACATTTCCAGGATGGGTCAGGGCAGTTGGCCTATAATCCTCACATAGTGTGTACCTGAAGACGGTCGTCGTCACCGAGGCAGGCCCAAGAAACACTGCCGTGTTGTTTCGGACTCGTACACAAACCCCGAGGGAGTTGGAAAGGAATGGGGCAGGTATTTGCCGAGCTGTATAGCTAAACAAGAAAAAAATTGTTTATTGACAAGTAGCTTTCGGCTACTTCATCATCTGCCTAGCTTTTTCCCAAAAATGTTGACGTCGGCTTCCAGTCTAACTAGATGACCTGACTACTAGTATTTTACATTGAGCGACTGCCTATCTGACCTCCACAACCTGGTTAATACTGGATAGTAAGATAAGATAGGTCTTTTAGAAAGACTGGTTGTCAGACTTTCAGGTCACTGACTACCGGTACGACTTCCAAAGATCCATATATGGCAGTCGGGACCAACAGCTTAACGTACTTTCCGAGGGACGGAGGAAACTCGGTATGTAGCGGGTGATCACCCATCCACAGACCAACCTAGGTAAGCGCGGCTTAACTTAAAGATCTACTTTTTGTTTTCAAACAGTTTTTCTTCCTATCCTCTTTCTTCCATTTTCTCCAATAGCGTGATGGAATAGTTTCTTTACGATGACGTCACACCCTCTAGGTAGGTACTACCTACCTGCCTAGCTAACAATGATAAACAACACAAAAGGCAATCCATTAGTAACAGTGTATGCATGCCGCACCTTACCGCGACTGCTGGGTGGAGCTGGGGAGCGGTGTTGGTGATGAGCGCTAGCGGGTTTGGATATAAGCGGTAGCGAGTCGGGGATGTTGAAAATTTGCGTGTAGTGGAACTATTATTATCACGCAGCAGTTTCGTATTTTATAAAATAAATATAAATTAACGAAAAAATATAATTATGTAACAATGAGAATTGATTTATTCGGTAAGGGTGAAAAAAAAGTTAGAAGATAGTTTAAACATCCTGAAACACGAATAAAATAATACACTATCGTATATAATATTCCTTTTTCATTTCTCTTTTTGCAGGTCTGCAAGCAGAAATTTCTTAAAAAATAAGCTGTAAATATACACAGATATTATGTTATGTTATTTTCCTGTGTTGTCTACTGTGTGTACATAAAAGTAATATAAATTACCAATTCCCCAAAAGCAATTGATGTTTTTATCTCCTATCAGTTTTTCTGTGGAATAAATTCTTTACAAATTAATAAATAACCAAGGTTTTAAGGAGACGTGTATAGCTAACGCTCAAGAGAAACCTATAAAAGAAGCATGAAACAAGAAAATGTCACAACCAGAAAATGATACCCCAAGTCGCGAGTCCCCCATAACAAAGTGTAGTTACTTTTTATATCGATACTCAAGGGATTATAAAATTCACAGAGAGAAAAATTACCAAAGTTTTTACTGCTAAAAAACAAAAAAAAAAATTTGTTTTTAAACAGCAAACAAATGTCCTCTTTAATACTGAGCTAGTCTAACAATAAGAGAGCCCTAGAGCTAATCAATTATGTCCAGTGTGGGACACACCTCGTCTGGTGGGTGCAGCCTTTGTGGTGGCGAGTGGGAGAGGCGGCGGCGTTTGATGTGTTTGTTTAATACCACTGCAGTGGTATTGTGGAGCTTTTAGTTGATGGGTTTTGTTGGAAAGGTTTTTTACATAAAAAGAAAATATTTATTTTAGACTCATGTCCATAAATTATGTTAGTAGGTAGAAAAAATATTGGACACATTTTTTCTCTCAATTAAACATAAAATGAAGACGAAACAGTGCTTCGAAAATTGGCCTGACATCACATTTCAGTACATTTTTATCTAAAAATGACATCACAAACGGGTCAAAGATGAGTGGGGATTTTTGACGCGTTTTATCTTCGTCAATTTTTATTAATTTGTTAAAACTAAAACCGCGTATCCAATATTTTTCGATAACCGAACTAAACAGACTAAATAGAATCATATTTTTTTTAGTCAGTCGACATCCCTATTCTTGTTAAAATCTCAGTCCCCCAAGTCTCTCCCGCCTGCACCTTGCACCACACCCCAACGGAAGCGCGTCTATTTTAGCCGCGATATGTACCTGCTTTTCCACGATTAGACTTTAGCGTGGCGAGTTCCGGTGCGGTTTGCTTTCAAGCGATATCGACGAAATTGACGATATTGTACGAACTGATGGCTCGTGTAGGAGGGCTCGTGGCTCGTGGGTATTATTTAAAGTGGTGAGAGGTGATGGAATGAATAAAAGATGGGTATTGTTAAAAACTAGTTTTTTTACGTAAGTTATAAAAGTCATACATCTGGTCATACACGCACGACGTTACGAGTACTACGCACCTGTCCTTTCTGAAGAACGGCACCAATAAGATCAGTGTATGTCTTTCTAGGGCGTCCCCTCCCGGCGTTACCACTTACATCTGGAAATGGACGAGGCAAAAGGAGTATGTAAGGATCGTGAAGATCGGAAGTGGCGTTCTGTGGTTTCTGCCTACCCCGATGGGAAAAGGGCGTGATTTATGTACGTATGTATGTTATAAAAGTAAGCGTGACTACTGAGCATTGTCCTGTGTCCTGTGTTTGATTCTCGGGTCGGGAAAAGTGTTATTGAGTTTTTCATCAGGAATTTCTCAGTAGCAGCCACGGAGTCTGGATTTGTGCCCGGTTGATGGCAATCGGCTTGCCCCAATTACTTGTACTTGTTATATAGTTTCAAAGTGTTTTTCAAAGATGCTCTTTCAATCAATGAAATATATCGAATTTTGTAATGTAATAAATCTCAATGATTCATTGCATTACAACATCATTTCAGCCATAAGACGTCCACTGCTGGACATAGGCCTCCCCCAGAAGCGGGGGATTTGCCGTAATCGCCACGCTTGGCAGGTGGGTTGGCGATCGCAGTATGGTTGTTACGAAGACACAGAGAACGCTGCTGCCCATTCTCTGGTAAGTCTCTTAGTCGCCTCTTACGACACCCACGGGAAGATATGGGATGGTGCTATTCTTTACGTCCGACACCATACGGAATTGCGGAATTACATCGCTGAAATTGTATTACAATGTGTACCTATAAAACGATGAGAAAAGGTGAACGGATCAGGTTGGTCCATAGTTACTCTCTTTCTACATCAGATCAGCCCAGACGTCGATCAGTCAGCCACTACGCCATACACTGCCATCAATCCGTGTAGCTCATCATGCAACCATTCTGTATATTGTAAAAGGTGACTCAGGTATTATATAACTGTGGGGTTGGCTACCCTCACTGCCGGCACTAATGCGTTTGTAAGGCGCGGTGATTATGACGTTTTTATTTTTATCGATAATGGAGGTTTACGATTTGCTGTGGTCATATTTTGTGGCACTAAAACATACAAACAAAATAAATAAAATGCTAAATAAATTGAGGAAAACAGTAATTATCGGAGTCTGAATATATGCAAGGTTGATGATGGGTATAGGCTCGCCCCTAAGTTATATGGGGCTTAAACATAGGATTTTGTGTGTTCTCAAAACGGTGAAAGAAAATCGTGCATCGGGAAAATTCGTGCAGAGACATGACATTCAAACCCCTTTTTTTTTGGGCGGATGGAAAATCATCAAATAACCCCTCCCGCTCTTGGGCAGAGCGAAAGGGTGTCAGACTTCGACTGACTAAAAATCACCCATGTTCCTTCTTAGCCCTTCATGTTGAGGCCGCGGTATCTCATGCGAACAACCCGCAGCCCCGACGGGGACATTGAAACCCTTAATCCAAAGGCAGGTGACATCTACCTTCCCGCACTAGGTACACGTTGTAGATTACTGCCTACTCCCTCTCGCAAAGAGATGGGCTGTGTCCCAGCTGTGGGCTTATAAGCAAAGGCAAAGTGTTGTTGGGTTTTTTAGGTCAGGAATTTGTCAGTAGCAACCACGGAGTCTGGATTTATGTCCAGTGGATATAAATAGGCTCACCCCCTATTAATTGGGACTTAATCATTACTAGCGTAATGAGGGCGTGGCCTCTGCCTAACCCTACGGGGATTTCAGGCGTGATATTAATATGTTATATTGTGTAGTTGTTGGCTTAATAAGAACTGCCACTCGGGTCGATCTTTAGGTAAAGCTGTGCTTGCCTAGATCGGTCTGTGGATGGGTGACCGAGTTTCCTCCGTGCCTCAGAAAGCACGTTAAGCTGTTGGTCCCGGCTGCCATATATAGATCTTTGGCAGTCGTTACAGGTAGTCAGTGATCTGAAATTCTGACATCCAGTCTTACCAAAGAGGTATCGTATTTACCTAGTATTAACTGGGTTGTGGAGGTCAGATAGGCAGTCGCTCCATGTAAAATACTGGTATTCAGCTGCATCCGGTTAGACTGGAAGCCGACCCTAACATAGTTGGTAAAAGGCTAGGCATATGATGATTGTGTAGTTGTTCATGCCTACAACAAGGAAGATCCAAGATGTTGTTTCGAAGAATCCCTTGTAAAAAAGGGAAGACCTTCTACCGGCCCTATTCATTACAATGTAAAAGCAAATTAACAAATTAAGTATTAACGCAGACCGTAAACGTGATTTACGTTATTACGGTGTTCTACGGCGGCTATATATCGTGGCCTGGCGGGGGCCTGGCGAGGGCCTGGCTTGGGAGACATCGGACTGAGATTTTATTGAAATTTTACATTTTGTACAAGATAAGAGGTGTTTTCGAGGCATTGGTGTAGTTGTGGATTGTGACAGCTTGAGTTGATTCATAAAAGAGCTTAAAATTCAATAGCCTTTGGATTTTATTTGGCGAAAAAAGGAACACACAAAGAAGGGACAAGACTGATTTATTATGAATTATGATGCATACGTTGCCAATCTAAGTCTATTATAGTATTGCCAAATTAGCATGTAAACTGTCTGCTAGACTATCGAAAAATGAATTAAAGATATAAGTTAGTGTTTAATTCATTCACATCCTGAATCCTGATACTAAATACGGATTTGTTGTACAGTCGGACAAATTATTTACTGTTTATTCATTATTTTATCAATTTATTGGGATCGAGTAGCGTAAATTGCGTTGCAGAAAAGTCCAGATAATTACGATTCAGTAATTTGGTAGCAAATGACCTTGCAGCTATAAGATTTAAGGCTTGGGGCCCATAGGCAAAGTTTACGGGTTCTTTTATCAGAATTTTACAGTACCGGCTGAGTGTCGTGCTTTGAGCCTCTGTAATGTCAATATGTTCACATTCTTTTACTCTTTTTCTTGTTTTTATAGGATCAGACCATCATAAAATTACATCTTAAATAATATAATCACCATAAATTATCAAGCTATGGCACTTCTCGATTTTTCATTGAATGAGGCATAATTTCCAATTAATGAAACCGCAACTGAAATTCTGCGGCTCAATTTTGGTGGCGTAGGTTACGTTGGCGTACACGTTATGGTCCTTCTCTGTATAAAACTCCAGCTAAGAATTAATATTCCATTTCTCTATGCTTACTATTTTCCCTATTAAATTATTAAGATACGAGTACACGTCCCATTTTCTCTAGTGTGCACTCTCGACACTCAAAAATATCAACTGTCAAATTACCAGACACTGTGTTGGTATACACTGGCTGTCAAATTAACGGAGCACAACGTCGAATCGATGTCGATGGAGGAAGTCTTGCGTTTTAGTTTAGTTTGGTGCTTCTAGTTTTAGTTTTGTATAGTCTGCTTGCTATGTTTGACGTTTCTCGATGGAGTTTGCCTCTTCTTGTGAGGAAATTCTGTGTACTTTAAATTGGTAGCAAAAACTTTCCAATTGTTTTTTCCAGCCTACGCTAGCTAGCTGGACAAAGGCTTCCCCTATGGCTTTCTAAGTTTGTTTCCAAATTGCCTGCTTCGTCCAATCTGTTAAAAAGGAGTTTAGATTGTCACGTCAGCGTTTGTTGGGTCTGCCTCGGTTACGACGGCCATCTTCAGGCACAAACTGTGCGGCCATCTGTCCGGCTTCATGCTAGAAACGTGACTCGCCCAGTCTTATTTTAACCTGGCAGATTTAACGCGACCCTGTCTTATTAAGGTGTTGCGCATTCGATTGGAGAGTCTTATAATGAGAATGCTGCATTCCATCTCTCTAATAGCTATTAATCAATTAAACTAATTATATCAATACCAATGCACCCAACTGTACCTCCTCAAGGTAACACACGCATTCACTGGGTGCCACTGCGGCTGTCGTGCGACGCATGATAATGTCGCACTGTCGCTTTGTGCTGTACCAGCGATTGTTATCAACTGCTAATAAACGGTGTAGATACCTCAGATGTCGAGATACTGGCAGTTTTGTTGGCATAGGAAGAAGGAGGGGGGTTTATATGCAATAATTTGTTAGGTCAGTGAATGCTGTTCTAATTTAGTTAATGCTAAAAACACATTTAATGTGTTTATGTGTACGTTCGGATGTTTGTCTTGTGGTCTGCCTCGTTGGTCTTGTGGTCGCATTGATGGCAATAGGCTTGCCCCTACTGCATGAAACTTCAACGTAACTGCTGCTGTGTAGCGCCGAGACAATGAAGTTCGACGAAGTCCCAGAGAAACGATTTAACTGTCTTGGATCCCGCAACGGAATTAGTCAGAAAAGGATAGCGGAGGAGTAGGAAAAATATAATTTCCACTTCCCTCAATATCAGCAGGAGACAGAATAGAACAAGGCCAATAGGCACACAGGGACGTATACTATGTTTTGTGTTTTAAACTTTATTAATAAGGAGTCCATATTCGACCTAAAACCAACAACCAGCCTTTGAAAAAATAATCCAAGTAGCAAACACCCAAGTTTTTTTAATTAATAATAAACGACATTTCCCAACATGCCAACAGTTCGATAAAAATAAGAATCGTGAGAATTTGTACAGGCCTAATGATAAATTATGAATGGTTGTCCTTGTGAATAGGAGCACCTGTTATTTCGACGACCGCCTTCATTGTTTGTTGGGGATTGTGTCGGGACGAACCATCGACATTGGCCACATAACATCACGCCTGTAATCCCCGAAGTGTTAAGCGCTAGTGTACCTATTAGTACAGCCAGATTTCACCAGTCCTATTTAATAGGGGGCGAGCTTATTGCCATCGATCGGGTACAAATACTGACTCCGTGGCGGCTACTGAGAAACTCCTGATGGAAAAGCCGAAGAAAACTTTGCCCGACCAAGTAATCGAACTTATGACACAGTAGCACAGCAGTCGCGCTTGTATCCACTAGACCAACAAAGCAGTCACATTGGCCACATTCGGCTAAATATGCCGAACGAGCTTCTGAAGATTGAAGCTTTTGAACTTGAAAGCTTTTGAAGTTTGAAGCTTTTGAACTTTGACGGCACGGTTGACGTGGTGGCTGAGCGATTGGACTGCTGCGTTCCGTGTCGCGGGTTCGATCCCCGCACGAAACAAATATTTGTATGGCCTACAGATAGTTGTTTCGGGTCTGGGTGTGTTTGTGATGAAGTCCAAAATAAATGCATTTGTTTCAAGTAGGCCTGTTACAGGCACTTTTGAACTGTAGCAACAAAGATATTAGTGGCTACAGTACCGTCGCAAGGTGTAAAATATCATGTGCTGAAATAATGTCACTTTGTCTCGGCCCTCTGATTGTTAAATAACATTTAAAGCTACATAAACAGTTCCCGTTTAAAAATACTCCAAATTGCCATCGAAAAAAAAACCCAGTTTGTATAGCAACGGAGTGAAAAACTCAACCGCGAAACACCTTTTTTTTTGTCGGGTGGAAAATCATCGAATAAGGGTCGAGCTCTTAGCCAGAGCGAAAGGGAGTGTCAGACTTCTACTGATTAAAAACCACCCATGTTCCTTCTTAGCCGTTTATGTCGAGGCCGCGGTATCTCTTGCGAACAACCCGCAGCCCCGACGGGACCGCGAATCACCCTAAGAGACAGTTAAATGGCTTTTTGAGTCGTCAATCGGCAATCAATGTGCATGTTTCATGTAGTGTTTAATTATTGATAGCCTTACTAGTGTGACCAGCCCTACCAAAGGATATCAATCGTATTACCCCACACTAACTGGGTTGTGGAGGTCAAAAAGGCAGCCTATCCATGTAAAATACTGGTATAAGCTGCATCCGGTAGACTGGAAGTCGACCCCAACATATTTGGGAAAAGACTAGGCAGGTGATGGTCTCTATCTACGCCCTGTTTATGGCATGCTAGTTAGACATAAAGGAAACAAGTTTAGGCAAGTAAACTTGGATCGTTTGCTCTATTTCGTGGCAGCATTACGGATGTGCTGCGTTCAGTCGATCAAGGTGACTTGCCCGGGCGTGACTTCCCAGTCACTGGCTCCACTGTCTTACGACAATTATTTGAAGTTTGGTAGTTTCTATTTATCTGTATCAGATAGAGTGTACTAGACACATATAATTATGTATAATTAATGTGTCTAGTACACTCTATACAGATCAAACAAGACTTACGTCAAGCCTGCCCCAGTATAGCGCTATAGGGAGGGATAAATGCAACTGAGACCGATTATATAACAAAAAAATTGACGAGATCAATGTTTCGTATTTGCCTTTTTTAGGGTTCCGTAGCCGAATAGCAAAAAACAGAAACTTATATATTCGTCATGTCTGTCTGTCCGTCCGTCCGTGTGTCACAGCCACTTTATTCGGAAACTATTAAGACCTTACAGTTGGAACTATGTAGGTAGGTAAATGTATTCTGTGAACCTCTTTACGATTTTTTTTGTTTCTCCTCGAAAACTGAGCCTTTTTAATATTTTTAACATTAAAATTTTAAGAAACGGTATGCGTTGGTTCCTTATATCCATACACTTTATGTTTAAAAAAAAACAAATTTGTCTGATAGGTAGTCCTTTTTGTAATTCTTGCAGGGTCATTTTATTCTTTTTTGATAGGGGGCAACTGGCCTCTGGTCCGCGGCCCAGATTACACGGAGTAGGAACAGTAGTGGAAAAGTCGGCCGAATGCGTGGGCCAGAATACCATGGGAAAAAAGTATCCTAGTTAAATCGACCCATTGGAATTTAATTTCATTAAAACGAAAAAAAGGTGCGAAATGAAACGTAAGTATCAAAATATGGATACCTACTCCATTACATTTATCTTTGTTCTTCGTACTATATGATTACTTTACTGTTTTGAGGAAAAGCATCATCATTGTTTTAAAGAGAATCACTAACAGTTTATCAATTTAAACTTTTTTTTTTAAATTCTTGATATCTGTATCCTTAGAACAGTATAGAAATCATATAGTACCAACATAGATATATATAATCTAATGGTTGCAAATGCAACTGCTGAGCATGAGGTCCTGAATTCGATTCCCTGATCTGGTTAAAGTACTTGGATTTTTCCACCAGGAATTCAGGAATATTCTGGATTTTACTATACAGGGTGTGAATCAGCCCATCACACACCCGTCAACCAAGCATTCTGTACATCAATCCCTACGCAAAAATTTTTGCTAGGAAATGACTTTTTTTTTTGGGGTCAAAAATCCCATTTTACGGTAATACTCAGAGTAGCACTCCTAAAACATTGTGCTATTGGATGCTTTGAATAGTTAACGGGTCATGGTGGTAATTTAAGTAAACTTAAAACCTGAAAAACTAGTATTTACAAAAACAGCTGTAAAAAATTTGGAACTTTGACCCCCAATATCTCCGTAACTAGGAGGTTCCCAGGTAAGGTCTAGAACAAAAAAATGATCGCAGTGGTAGGGAGAACAAGTGTCCTTCGTTTGCGTTAAGGGTACTTTTACACCCTATATTGGGCCGAACAGTACACTTCTGCCTAGCCCTTCGGGCTTTACAAGCGTGATGTTACCTTAAATTAGTAAACAATTAAACTTGCTTGGCATTTTAAAACCGTGCCGTATAACAACGCAAACGCACTCTCTCAAACGGTCGATCAGATGACTTTTAAAGTCGAGTTCATTGTACTAACGTTTGTTAAACAGCTGTTTTTTCTGTCGCCCCTACTTTAGGTTATACTAAGAAATCATTATTTATTGTCAGGCCGTGTCACAGTGATGTGTTTTGTGAATTAAGATTTTATTTCGTAGAGTTTAGTAACACTTTTCAATTCTCAATTCTTTATTGCGTACCATAATGTATACAGTTGGTAGGGAAAAGTTACATCAGTCTCAATTGTTTGGCACAGCATAGATTAAAAGTAGGAGAGAGGAGGAAGAACGCTCGGGGTTTAATAAGTCAAATTACGAGAAGACTAATAATAATTTAGTGACATTGTAAATCAATTACTTTTAAAAACCAAAAAACCTTTTACTTTTTCCTGAATTATGCGGGAAAAGTAGGTACAGAAGTACACAAAACTAGACAAACAAATCAAATTTAAGTGTCTTAACTCAATGCATTATTACGATGATACTCGTATACATACATGGCACATAATAGTAAAAGCACTTTTTATTTTTGTCTGTCTGTTTGTTTCGGCTAATCTCCGAAATGGCTGGACTTTGCTGATGTTATAGTTCGAATTAAGGTTCCCTGCAAAATGGTTAATAAAATCCGATTTACGGGAAATAATATTTTTTAATGGCCACTAACATTATCGTTAACACTAAAAACAGGATATTTACCATGTTTATTGTTTGTTTCAAAATCCCTTTATTTCGGTGCCACGCGTCATGATAACGGATGAACTGAAGTTATTACGGGTGAATGTTTATGTTCATAGTCTGGTGGGACAGCAATCTGACACGACAGGAGAGAGATCTGGGGCGCTACTCTTTAAGTCCGTCAAAGAAAATACGGGCCCATTCGAAAGAACTATAAGTAATTTTGAAATGAACCCTACACCCTATTATATTTGGATTCATGAGTTTTGAAAATACACCCGGAGTATGGACAACCGTCCAATCGTGTTGACGTTCTTTTTTTAGTTCGGGTACTTAACTAATGTTCGTAAGTGATACAGATTATGAAACGCCCGTATCTTTGGCGGAAACTAAGGGTTTCGTGCTTAGGCTGCGGGTTGTTCGCAAGGGATACCGCGGCCTCGACATGAAGGGCTAAGAAGGAATATGAGTGGTTTTTAGTCAGTAGAAGTCTGACACTCCCTTTCGCTCTGCCCAAGAGCGGGAGGTGTTATTTGATGATTTCCCACCCCCAAAAAAAAAAAAGGTTTCGTGCTTCGAGAGTAGACCTTCCAGGCGCAGGACTAACGGCTTTAAACATGTTTTCCGAGGCACGAGGATATCAGACCGCCAATTTCCAAACTCCATGCTACTACTGAAAAATTTGTTAAGAAAAAAACACTTTTTGCCCAACCTGGTAATCGAAACCATGACCCATGCTCAGAAGTCGCGGTCAACATAATTGAATTCCTATAATAATATCATCATCAACCTATAATGTCCCCATTGCTGGGACTCAGGCCTCCTCTCTAGGAGAGGGATGGGCTATAATCCACCACGCGGGCCCAGTGCGGGTTGGTGGATGTCACATGTCTTCGAATTTTTGGTTCTAAGACATGCCGGTTTCCTCACGATGTTTTGCTTCACCGTTTTGAGAGCAGCAGTGATGAAATAAATTACACAAAGTAATGCACCTGCCTGGGTTTGAACCCACGACCTGCTGTTCGTAAGTCGGGGCCGACACCACTGGGCCACCGGTGCTCTCCGTAATCCGGAATTCCTATATAACCCAATTTATTCTGCAATTTTATCGGACACAATAAAATTCCCAAGCTCAACAAAAATCCGGATTCTGAACTTAAGGTAACCGGATCTAATTCTAATGACAGACGAAATCACGACTATGTAAATACTACGCCTACTTCAAAAAACTAGATACTGAATGAATGACTATTGCTTTTGTAATTAGTTTATTTTTTAGCTAGTTTTTTTACAATTTGATCAAGTTTTAAACTATATAACTGCATATAATATATAAAACCTTGTACATACCTACTCACACAGTGCTATCATCATCTGCCTAGCCTTTGCCCAACTATGTTAGGGTCGGCTTCCAGTCTAACCGGATGCAGCTGAATACCAGTATTTTACATGGAGCGACTGCCTATCTGACCTCCACAACCCAGCTAATACTAGGTAATAAGATACTCTTTGGTAAGACTGGATGGCACAATTTCAGGTCACTGAATACCTGTAACGACTGCCAAATATCTATATATGGCAGCCGGGACCAACAGCTTAACGTGCTTTCCGAGGCACGGAGGAAACTCGGTATGTCGGGCGGTCACCCATCCACAGACCGACTTACGCAAGCACAGCTTTACCTGAAGATCAACCTTAGTGGCAGTTCTTATTGAGCCACGAGCTCCTCCTACTCACACAGTGCCAGTTTGTAGTAAACAAAGATTTTTTTGTAAAAATTGGCCACTTATTGCCATTTTTGGAGGGTCTTATGACCTACTAGGTGTTATCCCACGGGAAGATAAAATCGAGATAAAAACTATCCTATGTGTTAATTCAGGTTATATACTATAGGTGTACTAATTTTTATCCAAATCCGTTCAGTAGTTTTTGTGTGAAAGAGTAACAAACATACACACTCGCATTCAAACTTTCACCTTTATAATATTAGTGTGATTAAAGTGTGATGATGTGATAGTGTGAAGTGTGATAAGTTGCTGAAAAAAAAGGAAATGGCATTATCGTGTCTACACTAGACCTTGATTTTATGAAAAAATATTGCTCCAGAGGAAGAATTCAGGAAGAAAAAAATGGGAATACATTTAAATGAAGAAACGCAGCACAGTGTTCCCCCTCTGAAGAACCAATTATTAAAGAGTGAGCTTTTAAACCGCGCTTAGGTACTACGCAGCTTTGAGACTTCTAAATAGAAAATGGTCAAAATTACTTCCTCTACTCTCATCCACATTCATACCTAAAACTTTCTTCACGACATTTTCCTCATTCCTCCGCATCACCTGCCCATACCACGACAATCGATTACCACACAACTTTAAAAGCCACTGGCGGCACTTTCAGACTCCCTAACTTATCCTTCAAAATGTCCGCAATTATGTACCTTCCCTCTAAGTACCTTGAATATGTACGAGGACAGTTTCAGATCCCTCCTGACCCTCAGTTCATTATACCCAACCATACACAAAATAAATAAAGTTGGGTACTTAAGCGGATAAAATGGGTACACTTACACACTATGCAATTTCAAGTATAAAATACCTAACAAACTAGTTTACAATATCATCATTAAATAGTATAAAACAAAGTCGCTGTCTGTCCGTCCCTATGTATGCTTAAATCTTTAAAACTACGCAACGGATTTTGAAGCCGTTTTTTAATAGATAGAGTGATTCAAGAGGAAGGTTTTAGTATATAATTTGACCGACATCCACGCGGGTGAAGCCGCGGGCATCAGCTAGTTTAAAATATTTTGTAGTTTTACTCGTATTGGGTGAACGTCAGTGACAATGTAGGTAAGGGAAACCTTAGAACGACTTATTGGGGTATTGCAGGGGGACGACATTTTTTTCGACGGGAGACTTGTCAGAAAGAGTGTGATTGTCCATTCAATTAAAGCGAGAAAATGCATCATTCGCTCACTTTAATAGGGTAGCTGACCAAAAAATCTAATTAGTCCATCAGATAGATTTCCAAAAAATATTGGACACATTTTTCTTTTTTATTAATTATATAAAACAAAAAAAACACGTATCCAATATTTTTCGATAATCTAACTGACGGACTAATTAGAATCATATTTTTTTTGACTCAGTCCGATGCCCTATTAATGCGAGAAAATGCATCATTCGGTCACTTTAATAGGGCAGCTGACAAAAGAAATCTAATTAGTCCGTCAGATAAATTTCGGACGCGTTTTATATTCGTAATTTTTTATTAATTTGATAAAACAAAAACCACTTAGCCAATATTTTTCGATAATCTAACGGACGCGGGACGGACTAAACAAAATCTTATTTTTTTGTCAGGAAACATCCATATTTTTTTAGTCCCACCTAATAGGGGCCTTATTGTCCTCAACCGGGCAAAAATCCAGACTCCGTGGCTGACTCATGTGGCTCTGTGGCGGAATCTGGACCCTTACGAGTCAGGATTCAGAACTGATGAAAAAGACTAATACTACTTTACCCGACCTGGGCATCAAAGCTAGGACCGTATCCTCAGTAGTCGAGCTTGCAACCACTCGACCAACGAGCCAGTTTTGTCCAGAGATGAGAAATTGGAATCGCACCCAGGACTGCATGCTGAAGATTGAAACTCCTAGAAACTTTGAAGGTCAACACACCACGGCTAGTTTTATACATTTTATATGTAGATGTATGCATATTCGACGACAGACATCCCACATATGAAATGTGTAGTACTCCATATTTGGATATTCACGTGCAGTGTATCTTGACTAGTATTTAATTTACATAAGTGTGAGTTTGTCAGATTTTTGTGAATAGCTGAGTTAGCGCATAGATCTATAAAAAGGTATCTTTAAATGGTTAGAACCTACTCGGAAAGATAAATAAACAGTAAACATAATAATATTGGCCCGAAATAGTAGTTTTTAGGGTTCCGTACCTCAAAAGGTAAAAACGGAACCCTTATAGGATCACTTTGTTGTCCGTCTGTCTGTCTGTCTGTCTGTCTGTCAAGACCTTTTTTCTCAGGAACGCGTGGAGGTATCAAGCTGAAATTCATATCAAATACTCAAGTCTATGGTCTCTTAGAGCTGTGAAAAAATCAAACTTCTAAGTCAACGCGATCAAAAGATACTCCCGTTTATGCCGCAAATTTTCGACACTCGCAAGGGAATCAAAACCTACAGGGTACTTCCCGTGAACTCAGAATCTTGAAATTTGGTATGAAGCAACGTCTTATAGCAGAGATATAGGAAAAATTGCGAAAAGTATACATTTTTAGTTATATCATATAATAAAAATATTTTTAATAATTTTAAACTTACTACCCCTTTCCTCATGAACGCGTAGTGGTATTATATTGAAATTCATATCAAATACTCAAATCTATAATACCTTTAAGCTGTAACAAAATCAAACTTCTATGTCAACGCAATCAAAAGAAACAGGAATTAAAACCGCATATTTTGAAACTCGCCACTACTCGCAAGGGAATCAAAACCTACAGGGTACTTCCCGTGAACTCAGAATCTTGAAATTTGGTACGAAGCAACGTCTTATAACACAGATAAAGGAAAAATTGCGAAAAGCATAAATTTTTAGTTACATCATATAATAAAAATATTTTTAATAATTTTAAACTTATTACCCCTTTACTCATGAACGCGTAGTGGTATTATATTGAAATTCTTAACAAATACTCAAGTCTATAATATCTTTAAGCTGTAACAAAATCAAACTTCTACGTCAACGCAATCAAAAGATACAGCAATTAAAGCCGCATATTTTGAAACTCGCAACTACTCGCAAGGGAATCAAAACCTAAAGGATACTTCCAGACGACCTGGAATCTTGAAATTTGGCATGAAGCAACGTTATAAAGTACACATATAGGAAAAATTCCGAAAATCTTAAATTTTTAGTTACATCACATAGTATATTTTTTTTAATAATCATAAACTTACTAGCTGACCCAGCAAACGTTGTTCAGCGAAGTTGTAGAATCCGCAGTGGTATTTTATTATAAAATTTTACACAATTCCCCATAAAAGAATTTCGTACCTTAGCCAATCTAAACCGAGATTGATCCAAATTGTGCCTATTTCTAGTATTAAAATTATGTCTATCACTTCTCTTCTTAAAGAGATGAAGATTTTTCCGAACATACATAATGTTTTCATATATGTATTGACAAGGTACCGTCAGCTTTCCACATTGTTATGTTATGGATTTCATTTAGCAATAAAAATACCATAACTTTTACTTATATACCTACAGGTTTGTACGGAACCCTCGGTGCGCGAGTCTGACTCGCACTTGGCCGGTTTTTTTCTTTTTACTCACGGATCAGTTTCACAACACTGCAGACGTGACATAGATTTGAACCTGGAGTAGGGGCGTTGTAAATCAGCCTTTTCACCGTTTCATTAAAAAAAGGACGAGCTCAATAAACTGCGGGCCTAGAAGATTATACTGCGGAATTCTGACAAGCCAGGACGTCTTAGTGGCTGAACCAGTAGAATTCGAAGACTGGTAGAAGCCCATAGGAGCTAGAAGTCTAATGGTTTTCCCAATCCCACAGTGGGATATAGCAGGTCAACAATAACACTTAACTCCTGTGGAACCCTTCTATTGAGCCACACAGCCAAAGTGTGGAACTCTCTGCCGCCGTCTGTGTCCCGTCTTCCCGTCTTCTTTCAAAGCAAGATTTGACCAGCATCTTCTGGGCACGCTCGTTCCATTATAAACCTCATTCATCGCTTTCCATCAGTCATAACCGAGGTCAGGAGCAGGTCAATCATGCATAAAAAAAAATTATCAAAGGCTAGACCGAGAACAAGATGTCGGGACTCTTTTGATGACTTTCTGGCCAATTGGCGCGAGGAACCACATCATCGCGAGAAGTGAAAGAAATAAAGGTACGTTTTTGCCCAGGAGTTTGTCAATACGGGCCAAATAAAAAAAAAAAAGCCTAAGACAGGAGATCAAACTCACGACTTGCACCATATCAGTCTACAACCACGGGGCTTATATTTGTTGACCCAAATCCCACGCAAGCAACTCCGTAAACCACAGCTAGTAACATAAGTTCAAGTTTTATATTTATACGTCATAGTTTCGTCGTGGTCCACCAAATATGGCTGTTTGAGCTTGTCGCGTAGGCACATGACAGAGGCTGTGGCATCTATAAATATGGAGAGTTACTTTTAAGATGAATGTCCGTGCACACGGTACCTACCTCTAGGCCGCTGTTGGTGGTTCATGACCATAGGTATATAGCCGTTTTTGGAACTGCAATAGTAGGCTCTCTCAGCCATTGTTGAAATATTAGCCAGGCTGTAAGATAATATTTATCCGCGGTGCTTATCAGTTTTAAACGTTATTTTGTCCTTATTGGCCTGTTCTCTCACCTGTTGATACGAAGAGAAGTTTAAATGATGTTTTTCTTACTCCTCCACTATTTTTCTCTGATTAATTTCGATCCAGGATCCAAGCTAAATCATTTCTTTGGGATTTCGTCGACTTTCGTTGTCTCGGCGCTTTTCTGGTGGTCGCCACTGCTGATTCTGATTTTCAGGAATTGAGTAGAGCTAGTTTTTAGTTTTTCTTACTTTAATAACCCTTTTACAGAATGCTTGGTCCATAAATGGAACAACCATTCTGGTTAAATTCCAGGTTAAATATCAATTTCACTACCACCACCATATAAAGAACAGATGGAGCTGCATCTTGCAAAGTTATGAGTAATCCAATTTGACTAAACACAATTCGAGGGATCTAGAAATCTAGTTCAATGTGGTTGAAGCAAGGAACGGGAAAGTCCTGTTTCGCTCATTTAGATGACACAGAGGATGACTGGATATATTAACAACTAGAACTGTACGTAACTATATCCTCATGAACGCTAATAGTCTTCTATCATTTAGGTACTACATTCCACGACACAGGGTATCCTAGTGTCCCGTCGGGTTTGCGGGCTGTTCGCAAGAGAAACCGCGGCTTCGACATGAAGGGCTAAGAAGGAACATGGGTGGTTTTTAGTCAGTAGAAGTCTGACACTCCCTTTCGCTCTGCCCAAGAGCGGGAGGGGTTATTTGATGATTTCCCACGCCCAAAAAAAAAAAAAGGTATCCTAGTGTGGGGTCTAGCGCTACTTAATTGTGCTACATCTTTACTTTTTATGTTTTATCCTACTATCTTTATTTGTTGTGCTTAACGTTTCATCAAAATGTGTCTTAATAAATTATTATTATTATTTGCGAGGGATTTTTTCCTAATGCTCATCGATAGCAGTTGTAATTGTTATGGGTCCATTAGCTGTTGCCAGCGGCTTCGGCCGCTACAACTCGAAAATTATCCCACGGGAAGATAAAATCATGATAAAACTCTATACTATATGTTAATCCAAGTTATTAACTATCTGTGTACCAAATTTTATCCAAATCCGTTAAGTAGTTTTTGCGTAAAAGATTGACAAACTTACACACTCTAATATACTATGCGAGCCAACTAAGAGTAGCGCTGTCAAGACGCCATTTTGCTCAGCAAAACGCGAACTTCATTACCAAAACGTAGGTACCTGTCCAGAAAAATCAATGAAGAAATTATACTCAGTTTAAGTATTTAATGTTCACTTTTTTGGTATTTCTAATCAATTTTACGTCAAATTAGTTAAACATGAGTAGGATATGAAAAAAAGCATGATAATAAAATATTACACGATTTTTTCACTTTTGAAGTACTTGTGCACATTAAAACGATTTCTCGTGCTCTAGGATGGAGAACCGCACCTCTCTTTGAACTTATATTGAGTTGAAAATTTATTTATGAAATTTAAGAAATAATATTTATTATGTAAAAAAACATAACATTTATTATTCGCATTTCTTTTTTTGCTGGCAGTTCTTATCTGTCAGTTCTGAACTGCCACCGTGTGAAGTTGGTAGCAAGCGCGATCCTATTCTTAGTTGGCTAGCATAGTACAAACATTTCACCAGTAGTCCCATGTAATAAGGTGCTAATAAGGTTCAGAATATTTTTCAACATTTTGCAGGGAATTATTTGTCCTTTTCCGGATCACTGTGTGACAGTTTTCGTTATCTCATAACATTTAGTCAAATGTCAGTCAGCGAGGTTAATGGCTGAGACACGAGTTTCATGTGTCTCTGTTTAAATGGTAGCGAGTCGGGGACATTTGCTACTTGGTTGGCATTTTTGCACAGTGTATGTTTTTGTATGTCAGCTTACTCTGTCCTTCCGCTGGGCAAAGGCCAACCAAGGCTTCCCAATTTCCCGTCAGGGCTGCGGGTTGTTCGCAAGAGATACCGCGGCCTTGACATGAAGGGCTAAGAAGGAACATGGGTGGTTTTTAGTCAGTAGAAGTCTGACACTCCCTTTCGCTCTGCCCAAGAGCGGGAGGGGTTATTTGATGATTTTCCACCCAACATAAAAAAGGCTTCCTAATTTTGTTTACAACTTGTCTCCAAATCCGTTAAAAATATTCAAAATGTAGTAGGTATCGTTTTTTTAAGTAAAGACGTGTTGTATTAAAATTGTATTTAAATTGTAGTATTATTTTAGGGTATCCTCGAATCGTTTGTAGATAGATGTTTAACAGCCGTTACTTATAAGTAGTCCTAAGCACAAAGTCTGACCACCAGCCTTACCACCAGTTTGACCATCAGATAGACACATCAAGCTATACATTTCCAGTATAACATGGCCTCGCTTTGCATAGATTTCTCGTACAATGAGAGATTCTAATAAACTGGTTCTATAATACATAAGATAAGATGAAATGATAGTAACGACTCAGGCATGCCTGCTTTTACATACCATTAAAAATCTAGATCTAGGTATTCAAAATATACTAGACCGAGGTGACGGTTAACCATTAAATGGTCCATTAACTTTATTTGCCGCAGTAAATCTATACTCGCCTTCAAACATCGTTACTTTTTAGCTATGCAAGCAAAATCGTTGGTTTATAGTAATGTGATAAATCCAGTTTTAGTTTTGCATATATGCAGTTTAATGCACTCCTGTCTATCCCATAATCTTCATAATGTAGAAATATACCAAATTTTAATATAATTATGTAAACTCTTATTATAAAAGGGATGACCGCTTTATAATAAGAGTTTACATAATTATATTAAAATACCTCTTTATGTTACCTAGTATTAACTGGGTTGTGGAGGTCAGATAGGCAGTCACTCCATGTAAAATACTGGTATTCTATGTAATGTAATGGAAAAGGCTAGGCAGATGATGACATCTGCCTAGCCTTTTCCCAACTATGTTGGGGTCGGCTTCCAGTCTAACCGGATGGAGCTGAATACCAGTATTTTACATGGAGTGACTGCCTATCTGACTCCACAACCCAGTTAATAATGGGTAACATAAAGAGGTAAAATATAAGCGCCACAAGATACAGGCTATGCTTAGTTTGTGGCTCACCGACATTGTATCACAACTGTATTCTTTCTTTACTTAATAAACTTATTATTATTATATTAAACCAACGATCAGTTATCCACATTAGCCCTAGATGGAAACAAGTGGAAGTCACGGGCAGAAAGGGTTTGCCCAGCAGTAGAATGGTCTTTTTTTTTTTTTTTTTTAAACTTTGCCCCACACTAGGAATTTCTCCTGTATCGTGGGTGCGTTTACAAACATTTAAACTCACATACACAAACACACCCAGACCCGAAACAACTATCTGTAGGTCATACAAATATTTGTTCCGTGCGGGGATCGAACCCGCGACACGCAGCGCAGCAGTCCAATCGCTCAGCCACTGCGCCAACCGTGTCGTCAATGGTGTAGGTAGACTAACAGCATCAGTAAAGTAGTGGTTTTTAGAGGTAGGTAAGCACTGGAAGTATAGACCCGTGTTTAAAAATTGGTAGAAAACTGGCGACTTCAATTAATACAGACAGTACGCCAACTAATGTTATCTTTGTTTAAAAACTGCAACAGAATACAGTTACTAAGATAAATATTCAGTCATATGACTGTATACTTCAACCAACTTATCCGTGCATGCGGCAAAACACAGAACTAAAATAAATAAACTGGGTTTGACATATCGATGCATTTTTTCTTGACCAGCAGCGCCGCCTTGACCTGCTAACTTAACGTGGTCAAATAGTAAGTACAGTCAATGCCCAGCATTACCTGGCCTCTCATATAAAAACGAAGAGAGGAAGTGGTCTGAGAAGAGAGGTCACATAATACTGGGCACTGACTGTACATAAATAATTCTTAAAACCGCAAATTGTCATAAATGTAGTAGGTACAAATTATGCTAAACTATGCAATAACTTTACTTGGACAAACGGCTGCTAGACTGTAAAAGAGAAACTATTAGCTGTAGCTTCATTGTTTCATCGGTAAAGCGTGAACGTTGCAGGTCGACTGGGTAATTGGGGGTTTGGTAAAACGTCTGATTTGGGACATTATGTCCTTGGGAGCTTGAAAAACATTTTTTTGATTTCCTTTAGTTTTTCTATTCTTTAATAAAGTCCTCCAGAGATATAAATAAATAGCAGAAAAAGGTCAAAACTAAAATAAAAATATAAATGAAAACATGGTCTTTTAAGAGTTTGGCGTCAATTAGGTGAGGCTTAGGAAAACACAAGTTCTATCAGATAAGAAAGACTGCGAATTAGCTATCGTACTGAGAGGTTTTCGTACATAACGGCTCACCCAGGCTTTATTAGTATTCTATAGACAGCTTGTATATTTAGATACAACTGTAGATACTTGCCTTTCAGGGCTGCGGGTTATTCGAAAGAAATACCGCGGCCTCGACACAAAGGGCTAAGAAGGAACATGGGTGGTTTTTTAGTCAGTAGAAGTCTTATTGGCTGACTTATTGGAATTTTTAATACCGCGGCCTCGACACAAAGGGCTAAGAAGGAACATGGGTGATTTTTTTGTCAGTAGAAGTCTTATTGGCTGACTTATTGTAATTCTCAGTAGCAACCAACGTTTCTGGATATGTGCCCGGTTGATAGCAACAGACTTGTCCCTAAAAACGTGGGATTTAACCATAACTAGAGAAATGTGGGTGTACTATTAGGTAGACCTTTACGTAACCTTCCAAGGATTCCAGGCGGGAGGCTATATTACATAACCCAATCAGAAATTTTCCAAATAGTCGTAAAACAGCGCCTCCCCACAACACAGGCTACGTAGGTAGGTCTCAAACAATGCTATGACATCATTCGCAGCCAGCGAGCGTGATCTGAATGTAACGGACGGACAGACGGACAGGCTGATTGTGTAACTAGACTGCGCACTATGGTTTACGAGGATTACTATATTGGTTAACGGGTTATATGGAAATGTACCGATGAATGTAACTGTTAAACTGGATGGACGTGGTTTTGAGTGATGTGATCGCTTATTGGTAAATGTAAGGACAGCCTTTAGGCAAAATAGAGCATTCGTGTGCCACGCGCGCCTCATAGAGATGTCAGCAACATTGCAGGGGCCTGCAAGGACCGACGCGACGCTTACCGGGGCTGCGGGTTATTTAAAAGAGATACCGCGGCCCCGGACGCGTATTGCCAAACTGTATGCTGACCCAGACACCCATAGTCTGTACTGAACTACGTCGTGCTCATTGAAATCACAAACAAATTGGAGCAAAGCACATACGAGCTCAGAGCATTCTGAGATTGTATGCACTTTGCTCGCTTGTATGTAAAGCAAACTGTGACACGCGAATATCAGTAACTGACTATACAACGTGTTTCAGGGCGGCATGGGCACCGGGCCGTAGGCCGACGAAGGAGGCCGGCGGAGGCCCGGCACTTCGGGGACAGAAGATATTAGTGTTATTTAATATGCGAGCGAAGCGAGCGCGTGTCATGGAGTACAATTTAATTCGGCAGTTTCTTGACGTGCATTACTGTGACGTGCATTATAGGGACTCATCGAGTCTTTATCAATCTTTCAATCACGCAATCACGCTAGACGTCTGGACTCGTATGTATTTTGCTCTAGTATTTTAAAGCAAAATGTATTTTGATTCAGACACTCTCTGAATAGGTATACAGTTTGCTCTTCAACTACAAAGGCAAACTGCGATCGAACTCAGAGCAACCCCGGTCTGGGTCAGCATACAGTTTGGCAATACGCGCCCCGGACACAACGGGCTAAGAAGAAACATGGTTGGTTTTTAGTCAGTAGAAGTCTTACACTTAAATAATAACTCTGGGCGCAACGGTAGGGCCGTTGCACCCAGAGCTGGAGGAGTTATTAATTCGATGATTTCCAAACATACAAAAAAACAAAGACATGATAGAGTATTGCTGTTGGGTGTGTTTATAATTAATGAATTTGAGTACCAAATTAGATTTTGGATTTTATTGGATAATCATCACCATCATGAAACTACAAATGGTGGTCTGGTAGAAAATGCCCAAGGCATTAAGTCCGCCTTTGTACGATCTTTGTGAATAAAGTTTTAATTAATAAATAAATAATGGTATTTCCTTTCCTGGGTAGGTGCTGGTAATTAGTACATAAGTCCGTAGCTGACAGAATAGACCCAACATTCATCAAATGGGAATAGGACTGAGTGCAGTTTGAAAATAGGGATTTGATAAAACTATTGCCGTCGCCCTGCGGCAAGTTTGCCCCCGTAGACTCCGATAGGGACAGTTGCAGCTCAGACCGATTATATCGCAGACGAGATCGATCGAGGTTACGCATTCCCCTTTTTTCTTCTCAAAAACTGAGCCGATTCAATTATTTTTGATATTAAAATGTTAAGAAAACCATGTCTAGGTTCCTATTAACTAATTTTGTTTTAAAAACTTTTTGAATTTGTCTGGTAGTCCTCTAATCACGTCCGTAAAAATGATCTACGACACAACATCACGCCTGTAATAACAAATAAAGGGTTAGGCAGATATGTACCGTGTGTGTGTGTATTTAAGTCCCACGTAAAAAGGGGCGAGCCTATTGCCATCAACCGGGCAGGAATTCAGACTCCGTAACAGCTACTGAAAAGTCACTGACGTAAAAATCCAATAGCACTTTTCCCGATCCGGCAATCGAATCCAGTACCGGACCTTATGCTCAACAGTCACTAAACCAACGAGGCAATCTAAAATAATTACTAATTACAAAATCTCTCTCGTTTAATTAATAATTACAAACTAACTGACGCACTCAGAGAGCTTTAATGATTACTTAGGCCATCACTTAGTAAAGGTTTTGACAGTTTTGTCGTACAAAAGTATGTCAAATCTTTACTTAGTGACGGCCTAAGTAATCATTATATCTCTGAGTACCGAAGTAAATCTCTGGAACAAAGTAACCATTACCTCAAAGTAATAAATACTTTCCAGTACTGAAAACTGAAATGAAATGAAAATGGAACGAACATGAGAGACATGAATTTTAATTAAAACGTTACTTTAAAAGTATCCGTATTGGTTTTCCGTGAGTTTCCGATCAAGTTTTAATTTTATTTTGCTGTAAGGTATGAATTAATTAAATGCAGTGAGATTCGTTAAAATTGTATAGTGTGCGATTGTTTTTTTATTTAAAGGATTTTATTTAAAAGTATTGTTAGATACTCATTTCAGTTCATCCCGTCGGGGCTGCGGGTTGTTCAAAAGAAATACCGCGGCCTCGACACAAAGGGCGAAGAAGGAACATGGGTGGTTTTCAGTCAGTAGAAGTCTGACATTTCCTACCGCTATGCCCAGAGCGCGGAGCGGGAGGAGTCATTTGATGATATCCTACACACCAAAAAAGGTGCTCAATCCATTTAATTCAGTTTTAACTCCAAAATGTTGCACTGAATACGTGGTAAGCCTGTGTGCTTTGGTATCTCTTCCACCCAGTAAATATCATTATAGTCTAACCGTTTTGATACCATAGGTACATAATATTATCTTCAAGAAATTTAAAATCGAACTTCGACAACAAAGCTATGCACAATTTTATCCTCCGCAAACCCATAAGAAAGCCATACAATAGCCCGTCAAAATGCAAAGCTATTAAACTAGAACTACCCTCGAAACCACCCCTAACTGGCTGTTATTAAAAAGCTAGGCATTTCATGGGGCCATTTCAACCCCTTTACGAGTAAGAAAGGGTAAAAAAATATCGTCAAAAGTGCCATAAAATGGCAAAGACTATAAACCAAATAGATCTTATTATTTTGTATATTGCCTGTTAGGATATGATTGGGGGCGTACCGTATATTCACGCTGTTGATTTTTATGTCACCAGGTAGAAGGGTTGGGCTAATAAGGTAGTTTGGGGAATTGGCGTCAAATTGGGTGATGGGGGCGACAGTATGAAATGGGTTATAGGGTAGTAAGAAGTTTAAATTTTTTCCTTTGGGGCAAATGCCGAGAAATTGATATGGATACAGTTGGGGCGACAGCGACATCTATCGCAACACATGTGAACTAATTGACAAATCCTACATCGCACTATCAAAATTATCCGCGACATCAGCTCATATAGAAAATCCCGACTTTTATATGTCGGGCAGTTAGCCCACCAGACACAACACCCGTCTGGTCGGAGGATCCTCCCTTTTCAATATGGGATGAGGAACTTTACTCCCAGCCTGTTCCTCATACCCTCCAAATAGTAATGACAGGTCTTTCCCTGAATGCCTTCATAGCCAATGGAGACATTAGTGAAAATTTGAATATCTCTCCCGAGAGTTAGTCAGAAGTTCATCCATGATATACACACATTTCACCAGAACTTTAAGTCCTAGGGCGAGTATTTCTCCTATACAGCAATAGTTTTCAATGACCGGCCAAAATTTTAAATCAAGATCTAGACATCCCCGCCATGGGATCTGGAGGCGATACCGCCATGGGATCTGGAGGCGATAATCCTCGCGCGCCTGCATGAATGGCGTGCGGAGGCGCTGCACCGGGGGGTCACTCCGTTGCCGCGGCAAATTGCTGCGCAGCGGACAACCCTCCAGTGCGATCTCATGGCGGCATGGAGAGAGCGACTGTCGCAACCCCGTGCAGGGCACGCCACGATAGCGGCGGTAAGTCCCCTCTTTGAGGAGTGGCTGGAGAGGCGCCACGGCGCCCTCACCTTCCGCCTGACGCAGGTACTCACCGGACACGGTTGTTTCGGGAGGTACCTGCACCGAATCAGGCGGGAGGAAACGCCTGGATGCCACCATTGCGAGGATCGGCCGGAGGACACGGTGGAGCACACTGTGTCTGTGACCTCTCGAAAGCATTTGATTGCGTCAACCACGAAACCCTTCTCATAAAGCTTGAACATTACGGTTTAGGGAAACTCGCGCTCAGTTTAATGAAATCTTATTTAACCGATAGACATCAGCAAGTACAAATAAATGGTATAAATTCAATGGGCTTAAAAGTAAGTATGGGTGTGCCACAAGGCTCGATATTAGGTCCTTTTCTCTTTTTAGTCTATATTAATGATCTACCCCATTTATTTAAAAACCAACCTGAAATGGTATTGTTTGCCGACGATACTTCTTTAATATTTAAGGTAAACAGACGTGCCACAAATCTTGACGACGTAAATAACGCCCTACTGCAGGTTCATAATTGGTTCACCGTTAATAATTTAGTATTAAATGGAAAAAAAACGAAGTGCATAAGATTTGCTCTACCAAATGTCAAAAGTACTGATTGTGACATAGTATTGAATCAAGAGAAACTAGAATTTGTTGATGAAACTGTTTTCTTGGGGATAACGATTGACTCAAGACTACAATGGGGTCCGCATTTAACATCTCTTGCAGGACGGCTGAGTTCAGCAGCATATGCTGTTAGGAAAATCCGTCAATTTACTGACGTAGATACCGCGAGACTAGTCTATTTTAGCTATTTTCATAGTGTTATGTCATACGGTATTTTACTATGGGGACGGGCTGCAGACATCGAGTCTATATTTATTCTGCAGAAAAGAGCCATTAGAGCCATATATGGTCTACGAAGGTGCGATTCTCTGAGAGAGCTGTTTAAGGAAATTAACATCATGACAGTACCTTGTCAATACATCTATGAAAACATCATGTACGTTAGGAAAAATATACATTTATTTAGCAAAAGAGGGGATAGACACCACTATAATACGAGAAATAGGGACCAACTAGTTCAGCCAGGTTTCAGGCTAGCTAAAGTAGACTCATCTTTCATGGGGTACTGTTTAAAATGTTACAATAAAATACCCCCTAACATTCTTCAACTGAATGAGACGAAATTTAAATCTTGTATAAAACGCACACTATGTAGGCAAGCATACTATAAGTTGGGGGATTACATTGATGATAAAAATGCTTGGCTCAATGCTGGTCCTGCTCCACAACCATAGGGCAAATAAATCGATTAAATATCATGTGAAGTTATTGTAGAAGCTGATTCAATATCTTAATATTGTACGATTGCATTGCACATGTGTGAGTACTATGTACCATAAATCCACTTTTTACATTTAGTTATTTTTTAGTGACTTTGATCTAGTGGCTGAGAGAATGTCATGCTCACTCAAATGTCTCGCTGATGGTGGCGCGTGTGTCGGATCATTTAGCTCCCTTCAAAATGGTTGAGCTGAATGGTGCTGATCCATGCGTCATGTTCGTGAACGGGCGCTGTCAGTAGAGACTGGTCATCTCTTAGTTGCCATGTTATATTTTTATTGGTTTATTGTATCGTCTATTCTGGACGCTTTTAACTTGCACGTATTTTTACATCGTTCTCACATATATGTAAGATCTCAACATTCAGGCTAGCTAAAGTAGACTCACCTTTCATGGGGTACTGTTTAAAATGTTTCGATAAAATACCCCCTCACATGACTGTGAAGTTATTGTAAAGGCTGCAGAAGATTGTAAAAGTATGTTTGCATTGTATAGATTCAATTTCTTAATATTATATAATTGCATGGCACATGTGTGAGTACTATGTACTATAAAGCCACTTTTTACATTTAGTTACATTTTAGTGACGTTGCCCTGGCGGCTGAGAGAATGTCATGCTCACTCAAATGTCTCGCTGATGGTGGCGCGTGTGTCGGATCATTTAGTTCCCTTCAAAATGGTTGAGTTGAATGGTGCTGATCCATGCGTCATGTTCGTGAACGGGCGCTGTCAGTGGAGACTGGTCATATCTTAGTTGCCATGGTTTATATATATATATATATTTTTTTTAATATGTTTATTATATCTTTTTACTCCGGACGCTCTTAACTTGCACGTCTTGCTACATAGTTCTCACATATTATACCATCTCAACATGAATGATGTAATGTACCAAGATTTTTTGTAAAAATATTCTGGTTTAAAAGAGTGTCCATGGAGTTTCTTGCCCGTTCTTCTCCATAGTGATCTACGTTAGGGAATGGGCAACTACAGTACTTTCACAAGTTATTATGCCTTGTGACTGTGACTGTAGCTTAGGAGTGCAATGCGTCGTCCCGGGGGTTGCTGCGTCGGGTTGCGCGTCGCCGGATCTCTGCGGCGGCGAGTGCTGTGGGTGCGGGGTTGCGCGGCGGCGCGTGCCGTGGCGATGGGTGCGCGGAGCTCCGGGTCGCGGGGCGGCGGTTGCGCGTTGCGGCGTGCATTCGTTGTTCCGTGATTTGGAGTCTCGTGCATTCGTTGTTGCGGTGTGCGTCGCTGCGTGCTTTCGTGCTCGCAGTGTTCGTTGTTGCGGGCATTCGGCGGCGTGTGGCTCGGCGTGGTGGCTTTCGGGATGACGTATTGCACTCGTAGTTTAGTTTTGTTTTATGAATTGTTCTTCTGACATTCAAAAATGCCTGTAAAGGTTTAATTGAAATAAATGCTTTGAGTTTGAGTTTGAGTTTGAGTTTGTGGAGGTGTGTCCCGCTTGGGCGGAGCCCCGCCGTGTTCTCGTAGCGGCGATCGGCGGCGGCGACCTCTCGCGTCCGGCCCTGGTGCAAGCCATGGTCCGGGGCGAGGAGGAATGGGACGCCGTCGCCTCCTTCTGCGAAGCAGTGATGCTAGCGAAGGAGGTGGCGGAACGTGAGAGGGAGAGAACCTCTCGTCCCAGCCGCCGCGGGAGGCGCTCCGGGCGTCGGGGGCCACGTGATGGCTTCCGGCCACCGTAGACGCGGGCATGTGGACGGTGAGTGATGGGTAAGCTCGCCGTCCGTCCGTGTTATGACGACGACAGGCCGTGTCGACGGCGCGTTCGTGTTCCACGCGCGCCTCAAAGAGATGTCAGCAACATGGAAGGGGCCCGCGAGGGCCGACGCCTGTCGAGGCTGCGGGTTGTCCGCAAGGGATACCGCGGCCTCGACATGAAGGGCGAAGAAGGAACATGGGTGGTTTTTAGTCAGTAGAAGTCTGACACTCCCTTTCGCTCTGCCCAAGAGCGGGAGGGGTTATTTGATGATTTCCCACCCCCCAAAAAAAAAAAAAAAAGATCTAGACATCAAACAGAAGGTGCATTTTAAATATTATTGTCGAATAAAATAAAAGAAAACCATTAATTTGAAAATGTCTCACAAACCGCAGGCTAGGTGACCACGTAGTGGGAGTCAATGCACTTGTGTGCGTGCGTGCACTGCCAAATTTATTTGTGTGTACTAACTGTTACCTGTCCAGGTTGTTGAACAGAATTGTGCTGTTGTAATATCCACACGTTCGATTTTTAGTGGACAGGAAAGAACATTATCAAAAAAAAAATTTTTTTTTTGTCATTATATCGACAATATTAACGTATCTGAATCATCTCTGAAAATTTGGCCGATTATTGAAAACTAACCCTGTATCTGAAAATCCTGGAAATATATTGTGACAAAAGTTATACGATCATATCTGTTTATGCAGCATTAGGTACCATGGGACTCCCAGAACAATCCAATTTACTTTCGAGGGTGTAAAAATGGTTGAACCATCCTTGATATCCTTGTCGAATGTCTCCCTGGAGACTCTTCTTTTTTAATAAGGCAGGGAAAATAATAACACAGCTGGTAGAACCTCATTTGTACCAAAAGGATTAGTCTATTAGAGAATCCTTCATTTAGCGTGATATTATTTCTGGGGCTAGATAAATTTGTCGCTAGGTATGACATATATTCTGCTAACCTTCGCAAAGCCTTGTCATATAATTTACAAATCTAGAAGTTTCGGGAGTAAGAAATATTTTAACAGTCAAAACAAAATGTATTTGTTGACTTGACTTGGTCAAAAGTCATTATTCTCCTAACCACATCCCAATTAATTTGGGAACGGCGCAGCATTTGTCTTCTTCTTCCAAACTTCTCTATTACTTGTCATCTCAGCAGTGACCTCCTAGCCATATATTCCTTCACACAGTCCATCCATCGTTTCTTTGGTATTTCTCAAGTCTTATAGACATTCTTAATGACATTCGTACTCAAAAATTTCCTCATTCCTCCGTATCATATATTATATCCATTACAACATATATGTTCAGTCGCCAGTGCCACTTTTAGTATCCATACTTAATGCAATGAGAAAATAACTCTTTTCACCTTTTCGGCTGAATCACTGACGAATCGCTGTGAATTTGCAGTGATAGCTGACTTCGGATTTGGAGAAGGTAATACTTATATCCCGGTAGTACGCCCTTCTACAGGACGGAGGAAATTACGAGCACGGGGAATTAACTAAACATCTAAAAAAATTAAAATAGATTTAATTTTTCATGATAGAACCTCCTGCAAGTTTATAATCACCTGCCTAGCCTTTTCCTAACTATGTTTAGGTCGGCTTCCAGTCTAACCGGATGCATCTGAATAGCAGTACTTTATATGGAACAACTGCCTATCTAACCTCGACAACCCAGTTAGTACTGAGTATAACACGATACCTTTGGTAAGACTGGTTGTCACCTACCTACCACACCTGCCACAACCTGCGGCCGGTCATCGCCATCAAATATTTTCAGTAGCACCATTTTATTGCCTCTAAGAGACCTCCTTAAAGAAACGCCATATCTCCTAAACCATTTAATCTATGTCGTTTTAACGGCCATCGTAAAGCATCGCAGAGAATAATAATCTTTATAACTATCCTTTTACGAACAAGTGGCGCGTTGTTTCGAATGGCAGTATGAAATTATTGGACAATACTCTCTTGGTTATATTATTATGGGTTGTAGGCAAAATGCTTGGCTTGATAAATATTTTTGTTTATTCTTGTGTGGTCTGCGGCTTATGTCATGCTGTCTCTTGTTCAATGAAAGTTGATTTAGATATTATTATGCATAGAATATTGAAGAAGGATGAAACGAATGCGACCAAAAAAGTGATAGATATTAATGTTGATAGAGAGGGAAAGAAAGGTCAAAGAAAAGATGGATGAATTGTGTGAGGAATGATGTGAAAGAGAAAGGAGTAAATGATGCTGTGGGGTCTAACAGGGGAGAATGAAGGGAGAAAACGTGTTGTACCAACCCCAAGTAGAATGTAGGCCCATTCTAAGAAGCAGAGACAACAACAGTAGCTTGCGAGTTTGCGACTAAGTAATAACAGCCGCACGCGTCTGACGAAGGTTAAGCTACGCTTATCGAGGTTAATACGTGGATGGGTGACAATCACATATCAAGCTCCTCGTTACCTTGAAAATGTCTCAAGGTTTTTGGTCAATTGATTTCTTATTGATTTTTGACGAAGCAAAAGTAGTTGGTAATTATGGTATGTAAGGATTGTAGCAGGTGGCGTTCTGCGTTTTGAGCTTCATGAGAAAAGGACACGAGTTCATGTTTGTATTTTAAATTGGGACAAGCCCGCCACACTATTCCCAAACCACTGTAACTCCTGTAAGCCAGAATCAACAGTGGCGACCACAAGAAAAGCGCCGAGACAATGAAGCCCGACGAAGTCGCAGAGAAACGATTTAACTGTCTTGGATCCCGCAACGAAATTAATCAGAAAAGAATAGCGGAGGAGTAGGAAAAACATAATTTCCACTTCCCTCCATATTATTATCATCGAGACAGAACAGAACAAGGCCAATAGGCACACAGGGACGTATAAGGCTAACCGACCAGGCATTATATGACCTAAAAGAATGGTTTTAGATACTCACTTACTTCATGAAGTTAAATGTTACTGTCTTGTTTCTATTTTCATATTATTTATTTTTGTATTCTGAATTATTATGATGACCTGGGTAATTTTATTATTAATATTTTTCTTTAATGTATGATTATTTTGTGTATACTTGTTGAAATAGATAATGATTTGTGTCCTTATTTTTAATTCAAAACCCGACATGTAATTTTTCATAATTATTAATAAATATGTGGCGAAACCGACATCTATCGCAACACATGAGAACTAAAATGACAAATCCTGCATCACGCTATCAAAGTTATCCGCGACATTAGCTCATATAGAAAATCCCGACTTACAGATGTCGGGCAGTTACCCCACCAGACACAACACCCGTCTGGTCGGAGGATCCACCCTGTTCTATGGAGGATGTGGAACTTTACACCCTGTTCCTCTTACCCCCCAAAAATAAACTAAACTATACAACTGGGATAAGCCCAGATGCCTAATGTCATGTTTGTATGTAAGCTTCCCCCAGTTAGGTAGGTATACAGAAGCTAGCCACTCCACAAGAGTATTCAAACTATAGAATTTTACTCCTTTATAAACTGACCAATCATTGAACGTTGTATTTCGAAGTCGTACAACCCGACGTATCTAGGACATTAGAACGCGGACGAGAAACGTCTGCTTATTGAACTCAGAACAAAGATCTGGTGTTTTGCTTTACATAATAAATTATATACAGAGTTCTGTTAGCAATGTGGGGCAGACGAATTTATTATACGAGTTCCAGGAAAAAATAATAGATAAGGTATCAAGTGTGGTGGATGTTGCTGAGACTTTCCAGAAGATTTAAAAGGGAACAGTGGCTGTATCCTCCATAAAAATGTACCTATTTCCCTGTTTTCCTCCTGAATAATCCCTCTAGAGTAGTCTAGAGCACACTTTTCTTTTTGGAAAATCAAAGTTTACTATAGAGTCCTTTTTTTAGCAGTAGGTAAAGAAAATATGATCCTCCAAATATGACAAAACAATGGCTCATTTTACGCTCGTTATTAGAAGACTACCAGACAATTTTGAATATGTAATTTTTAACATAAAAGAAATTGGTAGGAAACCTAGACATACTATTTCTTTATATCATAATCATCATATTTTAGTCAATGATAATTGCTGCGGCTCAGTTTCCAAGGAGAAAAAAGGGGAATATGAAACGTCAATCGTAACGGTATCAGCTGCAACTATAGGTACAGGAGAGCGATATGTACAGCAGGAGAAGGCTTGACGCAGTGCAACGACGGAATATTTTCTTCAAATAACCATTTTTCAATTTCCTCGCAGTCTTATTCCCTCTTAGAACACTTTAAGATCGTGTTCAGCCTATAGACGCTACTGAAATTGAAAAACTCGTCGCCAAATTTTGGGCTGACTCAATTTAAATTGATATTGAACTTTTATAATATTTTGGGCACTTATTTGTAATACAAAATATAAGAATAAATTTCAGTTTTCTTTAACACAAAGGGAGACCTAACTTAATTATTATTATTAACCATTTATTTCGGACAGAATCCATATAAGTGTTAGTAACAATTTTCTTACGATCTATGTTAGTAGGTACACAGCATCTTAATTTTCCCGTGACGATTCCTACCCAGTGAGCCTGTATGGGACAGTCGTAGCGGGATGCAATCATTTGCAAAATACTGTTGGTGCTACCGCGCAGTCTTTCCAATAACGACACCACTTACTTCCGCATTATAGCGTGGAAACCGTCAATACGCGCGTCTGCGAACATTTGAGATGCACTACAGTAGCGTGGCAACCCCAACAGCTTCTCTGAAAGTATTATTATACTGAACGCGTAGGACGTTGTAGGCTCGTTGCGTATACCGAACCCACAGGCCGCTCGAGTAAAAGGATTGGCAATATAAAAGTGTTATTTTCACTTCCCTTGTACATCGAGCGAACCCACGGGCCAGCATATTGCTCCTTACCGCCAACGCCCTACGCTCCCTTTCAATATCCGGGTCATTCTTTACCAGGTGACCCAGATATTTAAAATTGTTTACCATTTTCAAAGCCGTTCCATCGACCATGATCGGAGGCACTGCACTAGGTCTTTGTTTGCCTGCACTAAATATCAGGACCTCACTTTTCTGTGTGTTGTACTATGCTCCGAAGCGTAGCGTCACAAATTTTAACCAATGTCCTCAGAGCGTTGACCGAGGGGGCCAGGAGAACCATATCATCAGCATAGCTTATGTTGTTGACACAGGTTCCACCAATGTAGCATCCGACATGTGTCCTGCTGAGCTCCTCGATCAACTGGTTCACATACAGGATAAAAAGGCCCGTAGACGTCAGGCTGCCCTGCCTCACACCGCATTCCAACCTGTATTCGTCAGATAGTGTATCCACCCATCTCACCTGGTTAGTCTGGTTTTTATACCAGAATTGAAGAATTCTGTTATATTCCGTTGGGATACCCGTTTCCTCTAGCTTTCGCCACAGCATGTCATAAGCAACTGTGTCAAAGGCCTTTGACAGATCAAGGAAACAGGCATATATCGGTGTCTTTCTCTCCGTGTAATAATTGACAGTTAAGGCTGCTTAAGGCATAAGATATCACTCTCAGTGAACAGTCCCGCCCTGAAACCAAATTATGCGTCATGTAAATGTAAGCACCCATTGAAACTCTGATTAAGCAAACTGTCAAGTATCTTAGCTGTTGTTGTAGCAAGTGAGATGGGTCGATAGTATGACCTATCCGATACATCCCCTGTCCTGTTCTTAAGAATGGGCACAACCACGGTTTTCATCAGCGATTGCGGCAAGTATGAGTGCCTTACCGATTGACTTTTGTACTAATAATATAATTTACCAGAGTTTAAATGCTTTTTTAAGCTGTGGGCCCGCAAAACGGAAGTCCTGAGACGGCCCCCAGGGTCACGACATACCGAGAAGAAGATGACGCGGACGGGACGCTTTGGTTAGGTTCCTCGTTAATTGGCGAAAAAGGCGCAACATCGTGAAAAGTAGAAGGAGTGGCTTTGTGAAGGAGTGGGATAGTTCAGGATAACACAAGAAGATTTTTTGTTAAAGTCAAAGGTAATCCAATTCATTCATTTAAATAACGTTGTTAAAAGGCACTTTTAAACATGAAACTGTAAAAATAAATAGAATTGATATAATACATTGATGAATTAGAATTTTATTTACAACTAGCAACCCGCCCTAGGTACTTCACACGGGTGCAATGTATTAGATATAACCTTTCTCTTGAATCACTCTATATCTTTATTACTGAAAACTGCATTAAAATCCGTTGCCTAGTTCAAAAGAATTAAACGTACAATGTAAACAGTGGGAGCGACTTTGTTCTATACTATGTAAAAATGTCCTCAAGGAAGATAGTAATACGCAGAAACTAGACAAAATGACGCATTATCCGCCCAGTCCACACCCACCTACGCACACTAGATCTAGGTCTACAGGTCAATCAATAATAAAACCTACAAAGTCTTCTACACGTTAACAAGCAAAATAACAAAGACCACTTTATAACGCTTTGTCCACGTCCTCTGGCGATGCGTCTAGCGAGAAACGACTAACACTTGTGTCACTTGTTTCCTTTATAGAGTACAATCGTGTCGCGGTTAGTTGTGGCAAATAGGGTCCTTAAACGTCTAAATTTCCTTGACAAACACGCTTGACGAGATTTGATGCTACGGCAAACATGCTTCTAAAGCAGTCATTTTAATTTTCACCGCCACAGAGTATCCTACCTTTTGTACTATTGAGCGAACTGAACCGTGGATTACTGAATGTGTAACTTAACAAATATTGCAAAAATATATAAAAAACAACAATCAAGCATTATGCGTGTGAAGCAGACCAAACTTCGAACCAAATTGCTTGACTAGTATGAACATCTCAAGTGCTGCTCAATTAATTCAGACCATCAAAATCAATATCAAAATATTTAATTTCACATAGGCCTACTTGGCACATGGGCACTTATAAAACCTCGAGAAAAGGTGCACGTTTCAGGTTGGTCGTTTCATATAGAGAAGAACCGACACGAAACTTCATGGTTACTCTTTTAAAATGATTTGGTTTCACAATATTTTCATGTACCAGCATTAGTACGTACTTGGGTATAGGGGACAACGTAGGCCCGTTATAATAAGTCGCATGGTACAACAGAAAAAAAAGTTAAACTACATTAAAAGCTAACAAGCATCTTCGAATCTACAAACCCTACAATGTTCACACATGCTCAAAACAATCATTAAAAAGAATCTAAAAATAGGTAAGAAAAATATTATAAAAAGACTAAAAACATGATCATCCATCCATAAGTAAGTTTTTCTCAATTTTTTACTCTGCAGTCATTGTCGCTTAAACGTCAAAATCGTGGCCAAGGCGCTAGTGTATAATTTAAACTCCTAACAACCCCTCCAGAGGTTTAATCAGGAGCCATCAGAGAGGACTTAGTAAGTTTCTGCGAAGAGTAGTTAGGTTACAGGCGTTCATCGTCGGCTTAAGTTATGCATTGAAGTTTTAATCAGTTTGTTAGAGAAAAATGTGAAGAAAATGTAACATTTTTTAGTCATGAAAATCTAGATTTTCCTTCTCTTGTTTACTGGATTTGCGTGTTAGTTTTTTGCAGCTGGTAAGGTTTTTATTTAGTTAAACATAACATGTTTAGTCTACGTTTTGTTAGGTCTTTCGCAATCCGTTTTTTGGAAAGTTCACACAATTACGCTGTTTCATTTTCACAAAATAAGATGTAAACCATGTCTACACCTAACTAGAGTGGGCATCTTAAACAATAACGAAACTATTATATAATTCTAGCTAATGCCTGATGCTTAGCGTGGAGTTCAGTTTTTGTCCCGCGGGATCTTACCTACTACCGGAATAAAGAGCATTGTATGTATGTATTTTATGTAAAAGTAAAAAACTAGACGTATGTTAACAAAAAACTTTATAAAAATCCTGTAAACATTACATGAAGAGCATCTGTGGCCCCGCGGTAGCGGCCCCGATTTACGAACAGTAAGTCGCTCGAACCCAGTCAGGCGCATGTGTAATTTATTTCGTCACCAATGCTCTCGAAACGGTGAAAGAAAACATGGTGAGGAAAACGGCATATCTTAGAACCAAAATATTCGAAGATATGTGACATCCTCCAACCCGCACTGGGCCCGCGTGGTGGATTTATAGCCCAATCATCTCCTAGAGAGGAGGCCTGAGTCCCTACAGTGGGAACATTATAGGCTGATGATGATGATGAAACATTATAATAATCCCGGTGAAAGTCTATGAGGAGACACGAAATACTTTTTAGACTATTGCCACATTTCGAGGCCCAAAACTTCCTGAAACGATTTGTCATTATAATATACAACGCCGTCCCCGGAGAATAAAATGATAACTGCAAAAACACAACTATTCAGGAAAAATAAAAAACTGATTTTTGACTATAACTTGCCAAGCAATAGACGTAGAGAGATCAAAAAAAGGCCCAGATGTAGCTAATTTTTTAACCTTATAAAATGTTTGAAAATAGTTTTAATTAGGTTAAACAAATTGAAGATATTTAAAATATAAAAAGTTAGTAGCATTTGACTGCTGTCTTAAATGACTAAATACACTTATCATTTTATTCTCGTTACTTTTAAAAGACTGTAAGTATTGCTATAGTGCATTACAATGAGATTCAACGAATAATGTAGGCCAAATGTACGGAAAACATAATCCATTACAATTTTATTCTCGTTAATATTGGACATGCATTATTCGGTAATACAACTATGAACTTTTATTCTGGGGTATTATAAAATGATAATGGCGTTCATCAATATTTCGCCGATTAGTTTTTCCGAGAATATTATAGCAAAAGTTATTGTCACATATTTGTAAAGAAACTGTTTCACTATCATTATACTATCTTTTTTTTCTAGTACGCATCTGTTCTGGGAAAAAGTAGTGAATATTATTGTATTATCTTATAACTTTGTGGATTAGAGGAGAAAAATCACAAAAAAAATTGAGTAGATGTATTAGGCTCCGTAGGTTTCAAATATGGCATAACAATAAAACTATGGTAATAGCAGTTATCATTTTATTCTCCGGGAACGGCGACAAGACCATTGAGTACTGGTTGGGAACTAAGGATCTACAAGAAAGCAATTATCAGAAGTACAAAAGTTATTATAATAAGTAATTAAAAGTTATTATTTTATCAATTTCATAAAGCAGTTAACTATTTTCTTATTTAAAAATATTTGTATAAGTAGAAACAATTAAGAACGTTTTGTTTACAATTTTTACAACTTACAGATCTACAATTAAAATAAATTATGTACAAGTATAGAGTAGAAACATCTTTTATACAAAGTTAGTAAGAAAAATGAACAAACGAAGTATTTAATGACCGGTGAAATGTTAAGTAAACTCAATACATAATCAAAAACATCTTCCAACAAGTTCTTCTGTTATCTTCTCTTCCCTTCTCTTCTCCTGCAGAAAAGTCGGCACTAACACACCTGAAAGTTTGCTCACCTTGATTAAGACACAGGTTCGAGCAACAATTCAGGCCCATCAGTGTACCGTACTGTCTTCTTAATCTTCTTAATTTTATCTTCTTTGAAATTCTCCTCTTCTTTGCTCTAACTCTTTTTTCGTTCTTCGGTTTATTCCTTTTCTTCTTATAACATAATTATTTATGAAATTAAATTATCCAAGAACGTAGAATTAAAATGGCGCCTTTTAAATGTCAAAAGACGCGCCTTACAAATTGGGTTACAATAAAAATGAACGTCATTGTTGCCACATCTAAATTTTTAATTACAGTTCATGCAAAACTAATTACTACATCTATTTATTAATAATAGATCTGTCTAGTAGCCAATCATTCAATACTAAATGATTAATTTGATAAGATATTGTAATAGATACAGTTTTAGACATGCGCGTGAGTCATTTTGACTTGAAGGTAGACTTGTCTAGGCGGTAAGGTCGTCTTGTGTATTGTATTTCTTTTGTAATTGATAGTCAAATAAATTTTAGTAAAGCATGTTATTATAAACAACATTTGCTTGTTAGTTTTTTTATAATAGTGAAAGGAGATTTATTTTAAGGCATTCATAAAAAAAATTGGTTTGGACAAAACATGTCGTGTAATTGGAAAATTTGACCATGGTGTTAAATTAATAATGATATTCTAAAAAAGGCTGTATAGATCTTTTGATAGTGGGCCAAAATTGTATCAAAAGCCCCTAAAAAAAACCTAACGTATCCTATTGTTTTATGCCAAGTTATTCGAGAAAAATAAAAAAAGATCCTTGCAGTACTGCCATTGCTCTGCTTACATATCAATCTATGCTCCTGCCGAAATAATTTAGTATCCAATAATCTCTAACAGAATCTGCCTTATAAATGAACAAAAACGATAGACACCTTCTACCTGAACAATAAACAAACAAAACAAACAGAAACAAAACATACATCAAACATGACATTATCAACAAAATAATCTACATCATTATCACAATGACAGCAAAAATGGCGCGAAAAACACTTTTGACATCTGTCAATTACGCGCGTTCGGAAACGCGACATGTTCTAATCCAAGTTTATTGCGAACAAACAATCGCTGATATGTAGATTGGCTTAGTTTGGTCGTTGTAGTATTTGTGTTAGTTTCAAAATAATGGGCGCCCGGACTGTTCGGTTGTTAAAACATTGACACTAGTTGCGTGGGGTGCCCGTAGCTACATTTAGGTAAGTTTGTATGTTATCATGTTTGGTAGCCGTGTTAAACGCGCACGGTTGAATGTGGATAGAAAACTAAATGCTTTACTTTTTATTATAAACATGGGCGTATTTTTAAGAGGTCACTTACTATTGTCGCTATGAAATTACGCGCAAATTATTTCTTTCGTCTAAAAACTACTTAAAATCTAAAAATTCTACCAATACACCTTGAGTAACCGTGGTATTATAGTACATAATTATCTTATCCATGCCAAGAAAACTTTGCCATTTTGTGGGACTGTAACAGGCTTAGTATTGAGTATCTAACCAAACCTTTGGGTACCATTTTGAGACTGGACTGCCATATTGATCGAGTGGTTGCAAGCGAGGTCCTGAATTCGATTCCCGAGTTGGGCAGAGGTATAGTATTTGGTTTTTCCATTTGAAATTTCTGTATAGCACCCAAGACCCTGGATTCGTGCCCAGTTGATAGCAATACGCTCGCTTCCTAGTACATAATTACGATTAAAACTTAAGTGGCGAATTGTAGGTAGGTACACTATTAGTTACACCTCTGCCTATTCCTTCGGGGATTACAGGCGTGATGCCCAAAAATAATTAAATAGAAGGGGATTATTGTGAAAAAAACCTATAACTGACAACTTCCCGAGTACAAAACGCGTCATGGAAAATTAACATCATAGCGTATTCGTGTATAAAAAAAATCGATGCCCCATCCCTTCCTGTGGCCCGGTTGCCCCAAAATGTAATTGGATAGCCCATCCATAGCCCACCTAGGTATAATATAATGTAATGTAATATATTGAGTAATGGTTTTTGAAGCCGATCAATCTTTGTTCAAAATACTTTTTCTCGTAGATTTTTGGTCTCTTTAGGCTAGTTTGAATATTTTAATCTTCCCGGTGTTGTATGATCCTTGGTGCTTGTATGAAATTGAGAGAAAGGTGATGTTGGTATAAACTGTGAAATTGTTTAGTGTGTATCTGTGGAAATTGTATTAAAAGGAAACAGTTTATCGATTAAGGCAACGGGCCAAAAAATAAAGAGATGGAAGACAAAGTTGTATTTCCCTTTAAATGTTGCCTTACTCGTTCTAAGCATAGCAGCATAATCAATTAATCAGTCTATAATGTTCCTACTGCTGGGACACAGAACTCTGCTCTATGAGAGGGATGGGCTATAACTCACCACGCGACCCAGTGCGGGTTGGTAGATGTCACAATATTTTGTCGTTGATTTTTGGGTTCTAAAGCATGCTGGTTTCCTCACACGGCACAAGGAACGAATTCTTACGAATCATTTTCTTGCATCGGGTCTAATTAACATACTTGTATAGGTATATCTAAATTCCTTGGGTGTCAAGCTTAAAAGTAGTTCTGAGTTTTGATAACCACTGCGTGTTTTGACTTACAGAAAATGCAATTAACGATTCTACATGGTTTTATTCAAATAGAAACCATATTACCACGCCCAATTTTATAATAAAACATAGCTTAGATACAATAGTAAATTTCCCGCTACAAATAACCAGGGTTGCCCAAACCAATAATGAGATCGAGATCAATCCGTAGTGCTGCCAACATCAATAACTAAATCTGCCAACATTCGGTCATAAACATTTGGCAAAGACGTTTATTTTAAATCATATTTTATCCTCCTTTGTAAATTGTTTATGACGAAAGCGTTAGTGTCTATGTTTAATGTGATTTTCTAGAAAACTTTGTAATGTATTTATTTATTAGTTTTTGTTTTATTGGTTTTAGTTCGGTGTTGAATGAACAAGTTGTGGTGGAATTGAACAAAAGTTATGATAAGTACTTGTTCCATGATTTTTATAAATGGATACTTTATTTTATGGTTTACAACCAGAAAATGTTTTCTTTCTTTTTACATGCTCTCAATTATCTGAGATTGCCGACTACTGCCGACCGATATCTATAGGTACTTGAGACATCTTTTTTTACGTATGGGAATTTATCAAATGATTCCCTCCCGCTCTGGGCGGAGTGGAAGAGAGTGTCTGACTTGTACTGGCTGAAACCCACCCAAGTTCCTTCTTAGCCCTTTGTGTTCCGGTGCCGCGGTATCTTTATCGAATAGTCCCGCAACCACGGTAAGCGATCTATTTAAGACACCTGGATAAGGGAACACAGAATAAAATATAGAAAACAAAGCATCAAGTTAACATATAAGTTACCAGAAAGCTTGTGACCATCCTGTAGGCAATGTGGAAATACGAAAAGCTTCAAAAGCGATCACAAAATGGCAACATTACATAAAACAACCAGCAGAACAACGAAAACATAAAACACATGCAAACAACACAATTTGAAAGCGAAAATTAACACTAAAAAACACGAACCGTACATTGTACTGACACATCATTTATCAAAGGAATATGGCAAAGGCAGTGCTCCACAGAAGCCCACTGTTGAGCTATATAATAGCTTAGCTTAGGTGGAGTTGCACAAAGAGCAGGTCAGGAGGTGGGCCATGGTTTGGTAGTCGTAGTCACCATTCCCATTGGTGAACGTTTGTGACAGTTTAACTTTTCAAATCAAACAAGTTACTTACTAAATATTAATAACCTTTTTTTTGTGAGTATAAAATCATCAAATAACCCCCTCCCGCTCTGGGAGGATCGGAAGGGAGTGTCAGACTTGTACTGACTAAAACCCACCCATGTTCCTGGGTAGCCCATTGTGTTCCGGGGTCACGGTATTTCCTGCGAACAATCCCGCAGACCCCGTCCATTTTGCTGACATCTCATTAGGGCACGAGTGGAATACGAACGCGCCGTCGACACGGCCTGTCGGCATGAGACGGAAAATATGTCATACAGTTACTCGTATAAACATTGAGACGCGCAGCTAAAGTGGCAAAAGTCCTTTTGCATCTTACGTAGCAGTGGACAGTGGACCTAACCTCCCAACCTGTTGCTGAACAGTGGAATATTTCAGCAAAAACATGGGGAATATGGCACTTTGCTACAGCGAGGACAACTTGAAATTGAGTAGAGAGTAAGTTTGGAAGCTGTGTAAAGTTAGATGGCTAAGTTTTTTTAAGAACTTGAAAAGTAATAATGACGATGTAGGTACCTTCTTGTTTTATGACTGTTTTATTGGCTTTGAAGTTAGATTGAAATTGTATAAATAATCGAATAAAACATACTTAAAACTACTCCCTTCTTCTTCTGGCTTTGAAGTTATATTGGAATCTTAGAGATAATCGAATAACTAAGAAGTAGCTGTGTTGGCGCAGTGGCTGCGCGATTGGACTTCTGCATTGTGTGACTGTAAACGCGCCCACAACACAGGAGAAATTCCAAGAGGGGGGCAACGTCTAAAAAAAATGTACACATCGATGATTTTGTCCAACCAGTACGTAGCCACCTGGACAACTCTGTCGTTTGCTTCATTCAAGTCCTGGAGGGGCGGTTAGTTGGGCAAGAGAGGAGGTGTGGCATATCATGTGTTGGGGCCCCACACTTGTATTATAGAATGTACAAAGGAATGAAAATAGTGAGTTATATTTTAATAAGTCGGAACGGCCGTAACGGCTAGCCCATACAACAGTTTTCAAAACAAATAATAATATAATTATGCTACTTTTATCATTAAATGTAGACGGTAGGACTTAAACTCGGTTAGAAATCACTTAAACGCAGTAAGTAAACGCGATAATCAAGGAATTTCTGTATTAAAAGGCGAGTCCTTCAACTTTCATACAATTTTCCCTTAAAAATTAACACAAAACTCTCCCAGAACATAAATAACTACTATTCAAACACAAAAAAAACAATACATTCTCCTACCAATCCCATAAACCAGTAAAACTCTGACAAAACACGCGAATTCTGGTAACTTTCCTACACGCCCATAGCCGCCATTACTGTAGCTATGTCTATGGTACATTTAGGTTAATACCACCACACCCGCGGCTCGCGTGACCACAGACAAAGTGGTGGCACTACTCGTAATTGAATTAGCCAATATTCCCCTCGTTCACTTAAAGCTATCCATTCTGCTGATGGTTATCACTAAATGTACAGCCGTTATGTATCTTTAATTTGTTGATAGGTGTAATTGATGGATTGATATTGATAATATTGATAGGGGTTAGATGTTTATAATGGTGTTTGCGACATTGCTGTTTGTTGCTGTTTTCATAGTGGTTGCGATGGAATATTCTTTAATTCGGAAAATTATTTTGAGCGATTTTCACTCGGTTTGAAATAACATCACGCCTGTAATCCCCGAAAGGATAGGAAGAGGTGTACTTAATAGTGTAGTCACATTTCGCCAGTGTGGGTGAGCCTATTGCCATCAACTGGGCACAAATCCAGACTCCGTAGCTGCTACTAAGAGTTTCCTGATGGAAAAACCCAATAACACTTTGCCCGACCCGGGAATCGAACCCAAGACCTCATGCTCAGTCACGCTAGCGACCACTAGACCAACGAGGCAATTATTTTCGCTAATTATGAAATTTTAACATGTTAAAGAATTAAAATGTCATTAAACCGTCGGGGCTGCTGGTTGTTCGAAAGAGATACCGTGGCCTCGGACACAAAGGGCTATAAAGGAACATGGGTGGTTTTTAGTCAGTAGAAGTCTGACACTCCCTTCCGCTCCACCCAGAGCGGGAGGAGTCATTTGATGATTTCCCTCACCCCAAAAAAAGGGCTCATTAATCTCATGAGTTTATTTTTTTCATTTGACATTTCTATTTCCCCCTTTTGAATGGGAATAATTTCAACTTACTTTTAATTCAATAAAAGCTTGAACTTCACAAAGTAAATTAATGAACAAGCCAGTAATTAGATACCTACCATAATAGTGCCTGGCATTAGAAAATTGCCTATTTTTCTGTATTAATTGGTCTGGCCTGGATATTTACAATTTCAGCACTCATTACGAATGTCAATATTTCTGCGTTTACTTCATTGGTAAGTTCTTTAGTAGTTTAATTGGTTTTCGTGTCCTAGCTTCGTACAAACATGTTTTTAACTGTCTTGCTGGCCACCGATCGCAGTCTTGTCCATCATCATCTGCCTAGCCTTTTCCCAACTATGTTGGAGTCGGCTTCCAGTCTTACCAGATGCAGCTGAATACAACAGACATATTTTACATGGAGCCACTGCCTATCTGACCACCACAACCCTGTTATTACTACTTTGGTAAGACTGGTTGTCAGGCTTTCAGGCCACTAACTACCTGCGGCAGCCGGGACCAAAAGTGAGGGTGGTGGCCCATCCCATCGGGGCTGCGGGTTGTTCGCAAGAGATACCGCGGCTTCGGCATGAAGGGCTAAGAAGGAACATGGGTGGTTTTTAGTCAGTAGAAGTCTGACATTCCCTTCCGCGATGCCCAAGAGCGGGAGGGGTTGTTTGATGATTTTCCACCCACCATAAAAAATAAAAAAATGGGTGGTGACCCATCCACGAACGGTAATCCTGGAAGCTGACCCCTGGTTCTACTGAACTAATGGGAACATTTTTGTCCATTAGTCAGACTAGGCCGAGGAAGTTAGAAAGTTGCGCCACTTACTTGAAAAGTTGTGTGATAATAATCGGTTATCGTGGGATGGACATGTGATGCGAAGGAAAAATGTTGAGTATGAATGTAGATGGATATAAGAGTAGAGGAAGAACAAAGAAACGATGGATGGACTGTGTGAAGGATGATATGGTTAGAAAGGAGGTGTTTGTTGAGTTGACGTGTAATGGAGAAGTATGAAGACAAGCTGTGCCGACCCCAAATAAATTGGGATAACGCCAGGAGAATGATGAGTAAGGCTAGGCAGGCGGAAAGATGGACCCATAAAACATCAATATCTCCCGGGTGTGTTCCATTTCCACAATAATTCATCAAACTCAGCACTCGGCGGGGAACAGAAACACAGCAGTAGTTAATATATCTTTATGGCTTCGTTTAGCGCTTCCATTACGTGTTACGGTCAATGGTAAAAATTGGGTTAATAGACAATTTACGAGTTGTCTGAACTAGACAATGAGTCATGTGGCTGGTTGTGAATTGTTATAATTTGTGTTGCTTGTTCAATTTGTGGGATATGTGAACTGAAATTTTGTGGTTTTCTGCTCGGTTCATCATCTGCCTAGCTTTTTCCCAACTATGTTGGGTTCAGCTTCCAGTCATCAGTCATGTGATGTATTATGTATTGAGGAAAATACATCATCATATTTTTACTAAAGAGATTCAGGACATAGTACGCGTTAGCTCAAAGGTATTTGCCAATTCTGATAAAAAATATATTGAAAATATCCTTATGATTCAAAAGAGAAGTGCTTTGAAATACGAAACGGAAAAATAACGTATAAAGTCCAAAAATGGGTACCTTTTCTTTTCTTTATCTACATATTTTTGTCGAAAACATATATTTTTAGACCTAGATATCGGACACGACCCAAGTCTTCTCGATATTTCGTTCCCAACCATTATATTTTATTTTAGTATTTCAGCGTATCGAACCAGTATCGTTCACAAAAAAAAACTATAAAGCACATAATATCCTAATCAATATTCTGGAAGCAAGCCAATTTCGGCCTTCTTCGGTTATAAAATCTGATATTCTGACTCCTTGGAAGTTTAAAAAAAAATAGGTTAGCAGAACCGATTACTGGCCTTTTGCCAGCATTTCGACCTACTTAATTTTGCAAATTTGTTCCAAGTCAAACAGTAGGCAGAATTATTTTAAGTAGCAATTATGCATTGCAGTGGTGCTACGATTTATGGTAAAATTTCAGGAGTAGGTTCTTGGCACACTTTTAGCATTTATACATAAACGGTAAACTAAAAGAAACCTCTGCAAAATTATGTATATTTCCCTATAGTTTTTCAACAACACGCAGTGGCAAAGTTATGCCAGAGTCATGCATCTTATTTAAATGCTGAGTCGCATACTAGTTGAAATTCTAATAAATATTACCTTTGAATCGACACAATTTTTGTACACTGTTTGGCAAGTCTTTCTTGAAGGTCTTTTATAGCAGTATTACCACTGCAATTCTAATGTATCTACTTCACACGTTTTCTGGATAGGGCAGGAAACCTACTAGGTACTAACTTACGAGTATTATTGTTTTGCAACAACATGTTAATCTGTTATATTTTGTTACCGATTTATAAGAAGTATGAAAGAACTTACCTTTCCTCTCCATTGTGATTTCTATGTAGGTTCCTACATATATATATATATTATTTGATTATATGAATTAGCATTGTGTATTTATATACGTATATATTATTATGTACTTATATGTGTATTTATTATTATATATAGGTTAAGTTAGTTAAGACATAAACACCGAATTCTTTTCCGCTTCTCACACACTATAGTCTACATTTCTTTTTTCATTTCTCCTTTTGCAGGTCTGCTGGCAGAAATAATAATAATAATATTCCACAACTATCACACAACGCCATCTAGTCCCAAGCTAAGCAGAGCTTGTGTTTTGGGTACTAGACAACTGATAAACATACTTATATATTTCTAAATACATACATATTATAGATAAATTACACCCAGACACAGAACAAATGATCGTGCTCATCACACAAACATTTGTCCTGGGTGGGAATCGAACCCACGACCTCCGGCATAGCAGTTAGGGTCACTAACCACTAGACCAACAGGCCAGTCAAATTTCTTGAGAAATAAGCAGTACCTTTGTACTCATAATTATGTTATATTATAATATTTTTCCTGTGTTGTCTACTGTGTGTACATAAATAGTAAAAGAAATAAATAAGTATCGTTTGACATAACATAGCATCACATCACGCCTATAACCCCCGAATGGTTAGGCAGAGGAGCATGTAGACCCTTATTTAACCAGTTATGTTTATGTCCTATATTTCCCGACATATATAATATTTACACCTACAATAAAAAAAAGTCTTACGTAAGGGTAAAAAATGCGCTGCGGGTTGTTCGCAAAAGATACCGCGGCCTCGACATAAAAGGCTAAGAAGGAACATGAGTTGTTGTTAGTCAGTAGAAGTCTGACACTCCTTTTCACTCTGCCTAAGAGCGGGAGGGGTTATTCGATGATTTTCCACCCGACAAAAAAAAGGGTAAAAAATGCCAACAAAAATCTGAACAAATCACTCATAACAACACTGTCGCTATTTGAGTGATGCGCGTAACCCGGGGCACGCGCATACGACCCTCTGACGGATACGTGCCATATGTTGAGATGTGTCGGCGGGCTTTATAATGCACTTCATTCATATGTGGACAGCCAGCGACAAAAGCCTGTTGGCCTTTTGGAATTTTGATTTTAAGGCGAGGATGTACATATGTGAATTGGCCTTTTTTAGGATACATTAGAACCTTTTTTTTTCGCAATCATCACCGGATTAAAAAAAAATTAACACAATCTAGAGCATGTTCTCTTCGTTTAAAAAAAATAAAATTTAAACATCATTTAAATATGCAAAGTAGCCTCTGTTTTTGTAACAAACTACCATTTTTCTCCTAAACTATCACTCATAGGATCTTTTTATTGCCATCAATATTATATAATAATTTAAAGTCATGCCGAGGGGACCTTCGGCTTATTTTTGTCAATAACTTTCTTAATTATTTATATAGATTTTTTTACATAATCGCTACTCGCAAATCGCGTAGTTAGCGACGCGTAGCGCCCTCTGGCGCCCAATAAATCGGGTGCGGGAGGGTGAACTGTCAGTGGCGTATAACCGGCTCTTAAGTTTTATAAAACGAAAATCATTCTTATTTAGTTTAATAAGAGAAAAAACTGCCTGGTACCAACCGCAGTTTTGCTAGCAGGTTGTAAGCGCAACTGCTACGCATGAGGTCCTAGATTCGATTCCAGGGTCGGGCAAATTGTTATTGAGGCTTTCCATCAGGAATTTCTCAGTAACCGCACGGAGTCTGTATTTTCGCCCGCTTGATGGCAATAGGCTCGCTCCCTATTACATAGGATTTAAACATAACTGGCAAAATGTGGGTGTACACTTCTGCCTAACCTCTGCCTGAAAATTAACGGATTCTATTCTACTAACCCTTTGGGGATTACAGGCGTGATGTTATGTCATGTATAACAAAACAACCGGATTGCATTACGAAGTTTGTACGGAACCCTCGGCGCGCGAGTTCAACTCGCACTTTGCTGGTTTTTTGCAAATAAATCGATCCTGTAACAAACCACTTTGGTGTACTATAAAAACTACTCGGTAACAACGATCTCCACGTTTAATTCACTTGTGGCAGTAAGCAGATCAGATCGATCTCGCATTAAAGTGTATTTCGGGAGCGAAAGATTAATATTTTTTGGCATAAACTCAAAGTTTCCATCCGTCGAGTGATGCTGCCCAGACGGCAAGCTTGTTATAATATAGTTTTTTTATATTTTATTAGTATTACAAACTGTGAAAGTATTTAAGGTTCTGGTTTGTGTAACGCAAGGTTTACATTTAAATATGGGCCGCCATTAGACGGTGTCGTAATACAACATGTATCAGTCACATTTAAGGATGTAATATAGACCACCCCTTTAAACACCGTTTTTCCGTGCCTCAGAAATTAGATTAAGCCGTAGGTCATTCATCATTTTTTTTGTCAAACATAAGAATGATTTCAAATATAAAACTTTAATATTTTTTTTGCTATATTAATAAGCATGCATTTGATCACATCACTGATGATTCGACCTTGGATGGAGCCATGCTTGCCTCTCTGGAAGAAAGTGAATCGATAGATTTCGATTATAATGATCAAGGAACACAGAAACCGGCAATTAATTCCACAAACTGGCGGAAATGTGGAAGCGGGTTTGATTCGGGTCCATGGAACCAATCGTTGGCATGTATAATTATGAAAATTATGAAGTTAAACAGACCCATAGATAACACACATAAATTACCAATACACAAAAACATCAGTCAACGAACTTTAGCGTTAAAATTCGGATGAAAATGTAAATCACGATGATAAAGCAAAAAACAAAAACAGTTACTTCATACTTAGGCATAAGAAAAATCGGCTATATATGACTTACCAAAACTTCGACCAAGGCAGATAAACCCTTATTGTACCAGTATACCTGAAAATAAAGAAATATTTTATCAATACTTGAATTAGCATGATCATCATCTGCCTAGTTTTACCAACTATGTTGGGTCGGCTTCCAATCCAACTGAATGCAGCTGAATACCAGTATTTTACATAGAGCGAATGCCTATCTGACCTCCACAACCCAGAATGTAGACTAAATAGTACTGTAATGTAATGTAGAATGTAGGCGAAAGGGAGTGTCAGACTTCTACTGACTAAAAACCACCCATGTTCTTTCTTAACCCTTTATGTCGAGGCCGCGGTATCTCTTGAGAACAATCCGCAGTCAATCATGTTACCACATTGCTGCCTGATATTTCTAACACGTCTTCAGCTACCTGTATTAATTTATGATGTAGATTATTATACTAAACTTAGGAAGACTGATCACTCATATTTATCTTCTCACAGAACCATCTTCATCACCAATTCACCATTAACACTATCGTCATCATTCTCTTGCCACAGAACCGCAAACTTAGGTTTAAAGCAAATGTCAACACAAAAATGCTCGAACATTTAAAGGTTATGGAAAATTGTGAAGCATACGATTATGAATCAGCTGATCAAGGACTTGCCACTCTGTTTATGACGCATGATGTCATAAAGATTATGCATGTATGTACAGTATGATGTCATTAACAAATGCCTAATACTGTATCTAATTATAAAGGCGTGTATTAAAATGGAAGGTGGAATGTAAACATTATTTAAATTTTGGTAAGTTTCTTTTGAGCCATATGAAATCTTTTCTCCTACCCAACTTTATATTCCAACTAACGTGATACTCAAATCATTTTAAGAATAATTATCAAATAAGACAGCCAAAATTTATCTTTCTATTGATGCAGTGTTAAATAACTCTCTTTATCACCATCACACACATATAATCACAAAAACACTAGGAAGTGTCGAAGGGTGGGCGTTATAGGTGACTGCCGCTTGTAAATAAGTAAAGTATAGTAAATTTTGTTCGTTCGAAAAGTGCTGATTATCAGCCTAGTTTGAATAAATGACTTTTGATTTTGATTTTGATCATCATCAGCATACAGTCCTGGATATAGGCCTCTTCAATTGCACGCCACTTAGCTCGATTCTCAGTAACTCTTAACCAGTTGCCACCAAACACCCCAATTCCCTCACCAATGTTTTTATACCGTTTGAAGTATTGGATAACCCCTCTTCTATATTATATTCTGTTCGATCATCACATTAACTGCAGTTTCTACATACTGTCCTCTACCACTATTTCTGTCTCAACTTCTGCCAGATTAAGGAAAAATTAATAAAAAAATATCTAGTACCAACAAAATACTGCAGTCAAACTTTAGTCAGAAGTTTCATTCATAAATTGACCCGCATAGGTTGAACGTCTGCTACGCGGTAAACGCGTGGTATATTTCGCAATATTTCATAATACAGAGGAGTAATGGCTTAAAAGGCTTCACATATTATATTAATATGTTCATTGACATTGAACTCTGCCGATTCATGCTTGAGAAAGAAGTTTTTTTTATAAGAAACATTTTAACGTCTGTTTTCCTTTAAGTTTAAACTTCAAATCGCGATGACTCTGCAATATTGGGCAGTTCAATTAACATTTGTAACCCCAAGTGTATAAATCTTAAGTTTGTAATATCCGGTACAATAGGGTAGTTAACTAAAAAAAACTTATTAGTCCGTTAGATAGATTCCCAAAAAATGTTGGACACGTATTTTTCTTTTTTCACGTAAACAAACAATGAAGACGATACAGTGATTTGAAAACTCGTGTGACGTCATATTCTAAGACATTAGTATGACATTCTTTACCGATGAGTGACGTCACGACCCCCCACTCAAATCTTTGACGCGTTTTATCTTCATCAATTTTTAATGATTTGATAAAACAAAAAATACGTATCTGATATTTTTCGATAATCTAACAGACGGACTAATTAGAATCATATTTTTTTTAGTCAGTAAACATCCCTATTACAAACAGATCAAACAGTGCCTAAAAGAGTAATAAAATATAAATTTTGATGGATGGAAAGGGAGACGAAAACCAAAGAGAAGATGAATAGACGATTGACAGGGGTAATGGAAGAAAGAAACATGTTGCGTTGATCTCAAATAACATGAGACAAGAGTAGAAAGTTGATAAAGAACACAAGTAGTTTCCTCTTGCAAATTCTTAATTTCAACATCACGAAAATTTACCTGGGTTGTAACTAGCAACACTAAATCTTCCAGACAACCTTGCCAGCTAAAAAAATCTTTTTTAATTGACACGCCATGTTGGCAGACAGTAGTTGCTCCAAATCCTTTGATATCGACTCTGATCAAACACAGACGGCTTTGAAAATAGATGTGTTTATAGAAACTAGAATAGCATGATGTTTCTGGCTAGTAATCTTTTACACAAGAGTCTGAACGGCTGTGAAGTCGGTTGAATTTGTTAGTTGTTGGTAGATGTGTTGGTCATGGTTAATGTCGGTAGATGTCGCTTTTAAGTATAGGGTGATAAAGATGATAAACTTGAATTTATAAACAGTTGTAAAGTTCAAAAGACTGATGATGAAAATATTCTTTGGATATACAAACAAACACACACTCTAAATTTTTCTCATGACGTTAATCAAAAACTACACAACGCTACAGATATCCTTACAAGCTCTTTTTGCTTTGTCCATGTTCATACATCTGTTGTAATGGATCTGGATATTGTAGGTAGGGTGGATAAAAATGAACGATCCCTTCTAAACTTAGTACAGTAGACCTTTACAGAGCCCCAAAATACAAGGTCGTTGACCTCTTGAACCGAACCGCTCGACCACCCTCATTGAGTTCATCTAGTACAAACCTAACGAACATAATGACCAAATGTTAAAATGGCGGAAATACTCCAAATTGTTTCAAGTGACTCACTTCAAACAATAATTTAGTTGACAATGTCACTAACGTAACTGTGTTAACAAGACATACTGTAAATTGAGACATGACTGTCAGAATATTGATATAATTATATGAACAAGGAGCCCTGTTAGTTATATTAAGGGTACATTGTTAAAGCATTAGGTTTCGACCGTATCGGAAACAGTGCAAGTCATACTGATTGAACGGTTTTGATCGGTGGTTTTATTAACAAGCAGGATGATGAAATAGAAGAGGAAAACAACCTTCTCATAGATCAATAATACGAAGTTAAAGATAGAGAAATCAGACTTATAGTAACTTTAAGGTTCATAAATACAGTGGACGATAACTATGATGATTTAAAAGTAACTAATGAAATAAAAGAAGCAATAATCAGCTTTAACAATCATGCTGCGCCGAGTCAAAATAAAATTTGGATAAGGGCAAAAGAATGATGATGTTGATGAATCAGCCTTAACTATTCCCGCTGCTAGGTCACAGGTCATAGAGCTTCTCGATTTGTGAAGGAGTGGGTCGCAGACAATCATACAGAACCAGTGTGTGTTACTGAATGAAGTAAAACTGAAAGATACATAAAAGACGTTGATACTCGTCGGTAATTAAAAGGTCATGAGCCCGAATCCTAAGCACTTCCAAGTGATGTAGTGAATCCACTGTTAGCGGGATTATGGGCTTAGTAGTAATGAGATTATCGGTTCTTATAAACCCAGGGACTTATGGAAAGGTAAATAAGTTGTAAATTTTGTTCTACATTGTATAGTATATTATAATGTACCACTGAGGTCGACCACTTTTCACCCTTATACTCTAAGTGATAAGGTTGAAAAGGGTGAGCATAGTGAGCGCGGTAGTATCACGCTCAAATATATATTTTAAATCATAGTTAAAGGAATAATAAGCTAGTTTAAAACTCAGATAGCTCTCTATTCTAACTTTAATTATAAGCGTAACATACAATGATGCCTGTTATCCCCGAAGGGTCAGGCAGAGGTGTACCTATTGGTCACCCACATTTCACCAGTTATGTTTAAGTCCCATGTTATAGGGGGCAAGCCTATTCCCATCAACCGGGCTCAGATCCAGATTTCGTGGCTACTCATAAATATCTGATAGAAAAAGTCAACAACACTTTGCAAGATTAAGTAAGACTAATCTACAAACACGTGAGCCCGTATAGCGGTTTCCAACCCAGTCCTGTTTCCAACAAGAAGGCCAATGTCCCAGCAGTGGGAACACAAACAATAACTTGCCAACGGTTCTCCTTGAAACAATACCACATTGTTTTTCATTTATTCACAATAAAACAATATACTTCCCTGTTAATTACGATCCTCCTAAACCACAAATCTTCAAATTGTAAGCCCCGGAGGCACGTGACCTCATTTTTAAAAAAGCTTCTAAAACAATACGAGAGAGTAGCTGAACAATAAAATCGGGTTTGAACGAATGGCTATGTAGAAGAGACGTACGATATGCTGAGGAATACGGAATATATTGCATAAGCGAGTGAGTTTGAATACAAAATATATTTTAGGATTTAGATTCTCAGAATTGATTTTGAAGCGGATTTTATTGGCACTGATAAAATGTCTTGTTCCGACTGCTTCGTTGGTCTAGTGCTCAAGCGCGACTGCTAAGCATGAGATTATGGGTTCTATTCCTGGGTTGGGCAGTCCTATTTGCTTTTTTAAATAACAGCCACAGAGTTTGAATTTGTGCCCGGTTGATTGCTCGCCCCCTATAACATGGGATTTACACATAACTGTCGAAAATGATAAACTGCAGCTTGTTTAATCCAATAGAGCTAGGCTCAAAGAAAAAACACATAAGGAAGTTAAAGCCAAACCTAATAATGAGAGTAATCGAAATGACAAAGACTAAGAAGTGTAACATGGTCCAGACGATCTCGATAGACGTCCGCAAATTAATCGGTATTACTCTCCGGGGACGACCGAGGGGATTGGCCCTCCGTTAGGACTAGTTGCTAGTTCTGGCTTGTTCGCTAGTAACGCTCTTTCCCACCTCTGGGACTGTCCAGGGGAGTGGTGCAATCAAATTGACTTGTAGTTGTTCCTTGTTCTCTAGGAAGTTGATGTTTGATATTTCTAACGTATCATTTGATATGATTACTGCTTCGTTGGTCTTTTGGTCGTAAATGTGAGCATAAGGTCCTGGATAAGATTTTTAACTCTTAAGTGAAATTAAAAATCCATTTGGTTCGTAAAATACAACACTTAGAAAATAGTGTTAGTACTTACATCAAACAAAGACAAATTAGTGGCATATAAGCATATGCTAATCGAATATTTTGTTGAGTATTTCAACATCGTTAACGTCGTTAAAATGTTACTTGTGTTACTGTCTAAGTTCTCTGTGCTCTTTTTCGAGTCGATGTTGCTATTCACATGACAACCTTTTCGGCTCAAGAGTACATCTACTCAAAAATAAGAAGAGAGAAATGTAGACAATACAAAAGCCTCATTTACAATACTAAGAGCAGAACACAACTACATTCTGCACGAATAAATATTTCAATTCTGCCAAAACTAAAGCAGAATTTTCAACGTAACACGAAAACATTTATGCTTACTACTCCTGTTGCAATCATATCCATTACTCTCTGGCTCAGTTTTAAAAATAAAAATACAAGCGCTGAAAAGCTCAAAGATAAAATTCTAGATCATTTTAAGAGCATCGTTGTTTGACTTGCAAGGACTTAAAGGTGCAATAAAGTCAACTTTAGAGACTTGAAATGCGAGCAGGGAGTTTTCCCCGTGTTATGCAAGCGTATCAGGTTTACGAAGAAGAAAATGATTTAGATGTTTTGCTAAGATTAAGTTTTATTGGTATGAAACTGGAATCGGAATGAAATATCGATCTTACTGTGGATGCGGATATTAGAAAGCAGGATCATATTTATATAAACTTTAATAATGTAAACATAGTGGAATCATTTCGTATCCAAGTATATCTGTGGTGAATCATCGTGAGGAAAACAGCATGCCTTATTGGCATTTCTCGACGGCATGTAAAGTCACACGATGAAGAAGTGGTGAATTGTTTAAATAAATATTTTTGAGTACAAAACAAGCACCAACATTTTAGAATCTGTATCTACAGTTACGAACTTCATCAAAAACACAATGATGCCTTAACACACACACTAATAGAATTCTGTATTCCAAAGTCTCAAGATGAAATAAATCTTCGAACCACAAAAATTTGGCACTACCACAGGTCGAGAAATAAGCCATTTCCCACATCCTTTACCAATTTTAGATTTAACATACCACAGTCCCTAGGGAAGGTAGATAATATACCAGTAAAAGTCTATAGGATTCCATTTTGGATTCCTCTCTAAGCTGCGATAGATTCCCGAGGGAGGTGACGTCATTCAGTCTCGGAAATAGATACTCATGACGTCGAGGTTTCCTATTCCAGTTTAACCAGACCCTTCAATGTGGAGAAAGTCTATGTATTGATGGTTCGGCTTATATTGAAAGGTACAGTTTGATGTAACGTCGTATGTACACAACGTTTTTGATAGTCTCTTTCGGTTTTTGCTGTCATGTCATTGAGAGTTTTAAAGTATTTTTTCTAGTATGTCTCGAGGGGATGCGTTTCTGATGTACTGTGTTCATTCAGTTTTATTTTACACTAGCTGTTGCCCGCGATCTTCGTTCGTCTGCAAATGATTATAATAATATTATTTCTCTTTTTTAATCGGATTTTGTTACCAATTTCAAGGGTTTTAATTTTTTGCACGGAACCCGAATTCTTATTCTAAATTAAGGTTCTGTGTAAAAAATAAAAACCTTTGAAATAGTTAAATTCGATTCAAACGGCTAATTTTAATCTCTGAAACGGTTTGACCAATTGTGACGGATAGTTTCACTCGACCGAAAGTTGCGGGCAACAGTTACTACCTGAACATATTAGATATTATTTTAAATAACAATTTTACCTGACAAACGTCAATACTTACACGTTAATCAGTCTTTAAACATATGACTATCAATTTACGTTTTAATCTTCCTCAAAGAGATAAAATTTTTTTGGTGCATTTTCAATTTCAAGTTTAAAATTAAAATGTAGATTCTAATTGAATAGGCGTTTCGTTCGTTGATCTTTACATTTACATCATACTCAAACTTAGGTTTTTCGTTCCAAACGTTTTTATGTACCAATTAGCATTTATCTGCGTTATCACTTCCTTTGTCGATATGCTGACTAATAGTAAAACAGCTACTTCTACCTACCTCTTTCTATAATTTAACATCACGTCTGTAATTTCCGAGGGGTTAGGCATAGGTGTATTTAATAGTACGTACACCCACATTTCGCCAGTTATGTCTAAGCCCCATGTAACAGGGCGAGGCTATTGCCATGAACCGGGCACAAATTCAGATTTCGTGGCTGCTACTACGAATCCCGGATGGAAAAATACAATAACACATTTCCCTACCCGAAAATCGAACCCAGGATGACATGGTCAGCAGTAGCACTTGCCAACACTAGACCAGCGATGCAGTCAGCCTCCAAAGAGTTAGATAAAAAACGTAAGTAAGATCAGGAGACCAACGTGGCAGTCAAGTAAAGTTAAATAACACTCTTAAACAACTCAAAAAATCACCATTCTTAAAAATAATCTCCGTATCACACGCAGGAAATATTACCGAAACTACGTGGTGGAAGGTTCTCGCTCAATTAAATAGCTGGAATCAATTTTAAAGGCCCGTAATTCCGACCCGGTCATCCGTGTTTAACAGCCACTTACAGAAGCTACTTTTTTTCATGTGAGGGTTCCGACTTCCGGGATTTTTCGAGGCGAAAAAACACGTATAAAAGGAGAATTGCGAAATATCTTTCGTGAGATTTTAGAATCTTTTGTTGGGATGAGAATGTGAATGAAGAAATGTTCACAGTGAAGGAATGATCCAAACATATATAAATTAATAAAATTGAAGTATCTGTTTGTTATTTCAAAATAACAGATTTTTAATGATTTTTTAAATGATTAAATAATTTAAATGAAAAGTTCTGCAGTATCGCACAGACAGCTACCATAATAATTAAATTAAAATAAGTTAAAGTAGTAATAAATAATTCCTAAGAAAAAAAATAAAAAGTTTTAATTATTAACTAAAAAAGAAAAGTCTATTAAATATTACAAAGTTGCAGAAATTTTCACTTAGTAAAGAATTCGTTATGATTTCATTAACGTTGCAACGCATATTTTAATTTTGAAGGAAAATGTAGAGTATTCTCTTGCAGAGCAAAATGTGATGTAGAAAATTCGAAGTAAAAAAATTAGAACAAAAAGCTGACTAACACTGGAGTAGATAATTAAAGTATCAGAAGGTTAATGAACTTAATTAAAAATAGGTCCTCTGAGGTCATTGTTTCTATTACTTCTACTCTATTTGAAGCTTGAGTTTACCAAGCTATACAGTATGGTGAGACAAAAACGTTATGTGACATATTCCCGTCATTTAATTTTTTTTCAGCAGTTAATAATTATGTATAAAAAATATGACCGTCAAAACATTACAAAAAATGCCCTGTTTTTACCGCCAAAGATTACTAGAACAATTCGAAAAGTTTCAAATAAGAAGAAATTGATGTAATCTTAGACATGTTCTTTCTTATAATTTTAGAGCTTAAAGTAATTGCAAGTAAAAAAAAGAATACGAAACGTCAATCTCGTCAAAATATGTGATATAATTGGTCTAAGCTGCAGCTGCACCTTTCACGCTTTACGGGGGCTGGCTAGACGCAGCGCAACGGCAATAGTTTCTTCAAATATCTATCTTCTGCCCTCATCATCTTCTACAAATATAATGGGACAACATTCTATTGGGGGTGTCCGTGCGTTTTCTTCTTCCATTCATGTTGGAAGTCACGGCATCGTTTCTCCTTTATATCATTCCTCATCTGTTTTTCTGCCCTGGCTCCCTAGACAAAATCCCTTTTCTGTAAGCGTTAACGCCAACGGAAAGATCAAATTGTAATGAGTTGACATAGCTTTACAGATGACATCACGTGACATCTCTAAAGCTAATGTCAACTCCATACAATTTTTAACGCTTACAGAAAAGGGATTTTGTCTAGGGGGCCTGTTCCTTATGTGGAAATCGGTTGTCGTGGTATGGGCATGTGATGCGGAGGAATGAGGAAATGTCGTGAGAAAGGTTTTAAGCATGACTGTGGATGGTGTAAAAGTAAAGGAAAACCAAAGAAATGATGGATGGACTGTGTTAAGAATGATATGGCAAGAAAGGAGTGTCTCATGAGATGACGAGAAACAGAGAAGTATGGAAGAAGAAAACATGCTGCGCCGACCCCAAATGAATTGGGGCAAGTGAATGATGATCCCCTTAAAACCTTTAGTAACAAACATTGTAGGCCTGTTCATTATGAAACAAGATCTGTGCTAAACACAAAAAAATCGTGCAAATAAATACCTTTACCGGTGTCTGTGGTTTCCACAATCTTCTCGTCACGATAGCAACGTCACTCAATGATGTTACAAATTTTTTGCTCATTTCGTCACTCAAGTGATGAAGTGTATCGGATTGTACATTTGTACAAGTTTACACGTGTTCCTTCAAGTTTATTATAGTTGGACGCTAGTTTTGCATAACAACAGAATACTATTGTTTTGTTTATTATTTTTAGGGTTCTGTAACCAAAGGCAGCTATCATCATCTGCCTAGCCTTTTCCCAACTATGTTGGGCTCTGCAATGGACTGTAATAGTTAGACAATTAAAATTTCCTTGTGGTTGTATCTGTATAGAACTATAGAACAACAATAATTAATTAAAAAAAAAGAAAAAACAACGGATTGCACTAAGTTGGAGTGCCGGGAGAAGTAAAAACTTAAACATTAACGATGTGCATTTTTGAATGTTTTGGAATGCTTGGGCAAACAAAGTGCATCTATTAATTATAAATGCACTTTGTTCAATTTCCATATTTTAAACCCTTTATATACACGAATTAATTTATTTATCGCCAACCAACTGCCAAGCGTGGCGATTATGGAAAATTCCCCCCTTCTGGGGGAGGCCTATGTCCAGCAGTGGACGTTTTATGGCTGAAATGATATGATGATGATACACGAATTTTACATGTATACAGACGGTGGAACCGCCAGCAGTCACCATCCGTGGATGCGCGTAGCAGGCTGTAGTACAAAAACACGCGCACATTCGCGCAACCGCCCTGCGCCGTCTTACTTGTTGTAAGTACCTATTTATTTTTACATTCTACGTTAGCACGGAACCCTTTGCGTCCAGTCCGAGTCAAACTTAGCTGGTTTCGTTATTATTTATTTATTTAAATTAAAACGGTTTAAAAACAATTACTTATAGACAGTAAAATAAAAACATAAAAAGATGATTATATTTTTATCACCATGCTGTCTTATAGACATTGGGTAAACAAAATGGTAGTTTACTACAAAATGTTACAACAAAAATGCAATTGTAAAATTGGAATTTATTTTCACAATAACGTGTAAAATTTTGCATATAGGATCTAAATGATTGTCGTATTTCACTTTCATGGCAAACAATTTTATTGTTTTTATAAATACTTCATTTTCAATTGCTTAGTCTTTTCTCAACTAGTACTCGGTACTGGAAGTCGGCCCCAAGGCCGACTTCCAGTACCGAGTGCCGAGTGCCGAGTTCCAGTCTAACCGAAGTGAAAAAAGTGAAAAACACAAAAAAGTGAAAAATAAACATCACAAGAAAAAGCAGCTTCTGAAGTCGGTGGCAAAGAAAACGAAATCAAACAAACAAAATGTCACCGACTTTTTTGTTTTTGAAGTCGGTTTTATTTTTTGCAAAAAAGTTTTTTATTTTTCCATTTTTAGTTGTTCCCAAACAAATAATAGGTTTTATTTATCCCCAATAAATGGAACTTTACATAATATCTTACTGTCCAAATCTGGGTGTACACATCTGCGTACCCCCTCAGATCATACAGGCGTGATGTTACGTCATGATGTTGTATAAACAATAAACATCCAAGCGATTGCAGCAATCACGACAGATTTGCCGTCTATTTTTGAAGAGTTCTATTGTATATCTCCGAAGATCAGGATCAGATCTTCACCAAATTTAAATGGGACCACCTCAGGAGTATACTCTTTCAAATAAAAAAAAAAATTGAGAATCGGTTCACAAATGGAGGAGAAATCAGGTAACATACATAAAAAAAAAAAAAAAAAAATACATACACACGAACATATAACCTCCTCCTTTTTTGAAGTCGGTTAAAAACTACTCTCAAAACGGTGAAGGAAAACATCATGAGGAAACGGGTCTTAGAGCCAAAAAATTCGAAGACATGTGACATCTATCAATCCGCACTGGGTCCGCGTGGTGGATTATAGCCCATCCCTCTCCTAGAGAGGAGGCCTGAGTCCGAGTGAGAGTGGGAACATTATACGCTGATGATGAATGCCTTCTCACCTCCACAACCCAGTAAGTACTGGGTAATACGATACCCCTTGGCAAGATTGATTGTCAGACTTTCGTGCCACTGAATGCCTGTAACGACTGCCGAACATCTACAATTGAAAGCAAAACCAACGGCTTGACGAGCTTTCAGAGACACGGATGAAACTTTATGTATGTAATGGGTGGTCAACCGTCCACAGACCAACCCAGGCAAGCGTGGATTAACCTGAAGATCAACCCCAGCGGCTGTTATTTATTTAAATAATTATTTGCTACACTTACAGTTTACACCGACGCGTGCAGTAAGCCGACATACATTTACTAACTTAAAAAATGTATGCAATAATTAAACATAGCTTTATTACTACTCAAAAACTAAAATTTATCGCGCGTTTGGTTACGCACAGAGAGACCTGCGAACAAGCCTCGTGAGGCACAGACCCGCGACCGTCGAAGTCGGTATTACTTAGCCATGAGCCACATTAAAACGTGATATTTTCGGTCCACAGACATATATTTTCGTTTTTCCTCCTCATATTTACTCCGAGCAAGCTAAACGTTTTTTCAAGGCTTCATAATCAAACTTTGGAAGCCGTCATGATTATCAAAAAATTCTGAAGCATTTTAAATGTAAAATATTACAAGAAAAGTCTTCATTTCCTTCAAAAACTTTATTGAAAAATATGCTGAATTTCGGATGAGTCTCAAACGTAAGTAAAACCTTAACATTGCGCCTGTAACCTACGAGGGGTTAGTTAGACAGTACCTAATAGTACCTACACTCACATTTCGCCAGTTATGTTTTAAGTCCCACGTAATAGGGGGCGAGCCTATTGCCATCAACAAGGCATACATCCAGATTGTGCTGCTAAGGCAGTCGTTAAGAAATTCTTAAATAAAAAACCCAAGAACAGTTTGCTCGACCATCTTTCTACCTTTGTGAAAGACTGTCTGATGTATTTAGGTTTTTAGGAAAATCCTGTGTTATTGGTAAGGCCATGGTTCGTCGGCGGCGACCTCTCGCGTCCGGCCCAGGTGCAAGCTATGGTCCGGGGCGAGGAGGAATGAGACGCCGTCGCCTCCTTCTGCGAAGCAGTGATGCTAGCGAAAGCGGCGGAACGTGAGAGGGAGAGAACCTCTCGTCCCAGCCGCCGCGGGAGGCTCTCCAGGCGTCGGGGGCCACGTGATGGCTTCCGGCCCCCCGCCAAAAAAAAAAAAAAATAAAAAGGCCATGGTTCGCATTTTTTGCTAGAGATACCGTGTAAGATGAAGAACTAAAACAAGTACGTTACAGTCATGTCTTCTTCATTTTGGTTGCAGGATGAGAAGATCGATGTGTTCCCTCACCGTTTTGTCATTATGAAATCTAATGAACATTAATTATGCACAGAAAAGATAACCCTTCATATAACCCTCCAGTCGTCTAGAAGATCTTATCGTGAAAATAATAATAACGTATAATAAAAGGATTGCTTGGCACGTGTTAGGTGTAAAATGAATGAAATATTCCCATTGTTATTATAATTAAAAGGAAGGAAAACACATAAGGAAACTGATACGATATCTTCAATCTTTTGTCGCTTAGTGGGTATTGCAGAGTTAATTAATAAGAAACCACTATTTAGTAGGAGGAAAACTATTTTGAGGAAAGATCATTTGTGGGTAGTTAGAAGAATATTATTATAACATAAAATCTGTTATCCACATTTGGGTATTATAACATAAAATCTGTTATCCACATTTGGGAGGTGTACCAATAGGGGATAGGACAAAAAAAAAACAAATTAGTCCGTCAGATAGATTTCCAAAAAATATTGAACGTCATATTTTTTCTTTTTCCACATAAACAAAAAATAAAGACGATAAAGTGCTTCGAAAACTCGTGAACTCCTCGAAAACGTCACATGTCAGTACATTTTTACCTACAAATGACGTCACAACCCCCCACTCATGATCTTTGACGCGTTTTATCTTCGTGAATTTGTATTAATTTGACAAAACAAAAAACACGTATCCAATATATTTCGATAATCTAACTGACGGACTAATTAGAATCATATTTTTTTGACTCAGTCCGACCCCCTATTAGTATATCCACTTTTCCCCAGTTATGATTAAGTCTCATGTAATAGCGGGCGACCCTATTGCCGTCAATCGATCACAAATCCAGACTCCATGGAAGCTACTGAGAAATTCCTGATGGAAAAACACAAGGCACCAAGGATAGCCCACAAGTCTGTCACGTGGGTGCCTGAACACAGTCGTCGTCACCGAAGCAGACACAAGAAACGCCTGACGATTTGGATACGTTCCCGACTGATTGGCCAGAGAAGGTCAAACCCCGGAAGAATTGGAAAAGTAATGGTGGAGACCTTTGTCCAGCTGTGGGACAGAATAGGCTAAATAGAAAAAATAAAACTCACGCTTACGTACGGAATTTAAAATGTACTTTTTCTACGAAATCTTTACAAAAGCAATGAATGTGAAAATTTTACATTAAAATCAATTTTGAATCTAACATACATTTTTCAACTGGGAGAACAAATAAGGGAGATCCTATAATCCTTTTTTTTAATGTTCTTAATATCAATTATTCTAGCTGTATGGTTTTACTGGAGATTATTCAACCAGCCTTTTATTTTATTTGAAATCATCAAATGATCCTTCTCGCTCTGGGTAGAGCAGAAGGGAGTGTCAGACTCCTGCTGACTAAAACCCATTCGTGTTGTTTCTAATGCCTTTTGCGTTCCAGGGTCGCGGTGACTATTTCAATCAAATTCAACCCTGGCAGGCAGGGGTAGAATGCCTACCAAGCTCTTATTTTCTCCCTTTCAATCCACAGAACACAATCCGACCATCTTACCATCAGCCTAATAATGAAATCAGAAAATAATACCCAAGGAAAGATTATGCACGGTGCAAAATACTTCGTAACATAAAAAATATTAATAATATGTAAGTAGTAACACAGCTGCACCCCGAAAGGACCTCGGTTTGAACCTCGAGTCGTGCAAAACAACAAGGGTGCATGGATAAAGGAACTAAACATCCGGTCTTAGTTACCGGTCGCAATAACTTGACCGGTAACTTGATGATTTAGGGTTAATATTATTACTTGCAATCATAAAATTGTAACAAGTTTTAACTGCAGTTCATTTTCGGCAGCAGAATCTAAAAGCTTGCTCTATGCGTTTAAATTTTGGTATTAACTCGTCCATGTATTACTCAGAAACAGCAACCAGTTCCTTGTAAGATACTGGTTTCCAGCTGCTCCCGGTAAGACTGGAAGCCACCCGAAGATAGTATATAGGGAAAAGGCTAGGCAGATGATGAATAGACACCAATATAAGTACCAATACCGATAATAAATGAGTCTGATATAAACAAGAAACTTAACTTTTATCTGATAGTACCTTAAACAGAACTTCTATTTCCGATTTTCAGTGCTATAAATCATCCTGAAATTGGAATTCTGTCTGATAAATTGCGCTTAAGCGTTTATTCCTAAAGTTGTCTTTGAGTTTAAGAACTGTTTTGAATACGATTCTTCTCCAAGTAAAACTTTGGAATCGCTTGCTTCAGAACTACTCGAATAAACTTTAGAGTTTAAGTTAGTTGGAATAATATTTTACGAAGAGAACTGTTCTTTAGATTTATTCGTTAAAGTTTTAAACGTAAATGAAAACTTTTCCTCTTGATTTTTATGACGGCTGCTTTTAACAATGAACTGATTTTTGAGAAATTATTTTTAAATTAGACCGGAAATAATGTGTTTATAGTTCGCACCTAACATTCTAATTGTTTCGTAAAATTTCACTCGATGTTTACAACAAAATAAAACGAAAAGAACTCGTTAATTTGTGTTCTAGGCTGGCGTCCAATTATCGGATGTGGGCGAGTTCGACCCAGAACTGAGTCACTCATTTAACGTAACACGATCGAAACAAATTAACACATATTAAGTTAGCGAAGTGTTTCAGACGACCGCGCGCGACGCCGTCACGTGGACTACTGAGCGAGTTTGCCCCACGTCCCTCTTTATAAACCATCGACAAGGGGTTGCGCGCGCACAGACAATAAAAACTAAATGCTAGCTCGCCCCATAAAGTGTCCTCATTAGAGAAAGGGCGCGTCGGCTCTGTACACACTGCTTTATTGCAGGTGGACACCGCACCTCGTTTGGCGATCATCTGTTTATTTTAAGGTCATTTCTTGTCTTTATAGCCTTTGTAACTTATTTGGGCAGACTAAGGGCAGTTCAGCCAGGGTAATAATGCGACAGATTGACCGATTATAGTGCGCAATACAGTTATATGGGTGGCGCGCCCCGTTAAACAAATGTCGATGAAAATGGTGGATGGTGGAATTGTTTATCGTCGGCTAAGGGTGCGGTCGGGCGGGGTTGCAATCGCGATACGCCCTGATTTATCAAGGTAGGTAGAAAATGGGCAGAAAAAAATTAGACCTCACAAATTGGAGTCGCCCCATTTTATTTTTATATCAGGTTTTTATCGCGGCCGCGTCAATCTGTACCCCTTTTTAAATATTGGATGCGGCAGAGACAGCTTTTCACCTTTACGTAAATAGATTGGGACATTCATTTCGTCGGTTTTATTTAGCAATTTGTTGTGTAACGGTTTTATTAAATTTTAATACACTGTCGTTTTACTGTTTAACTTTAGTCAAAATGTTTTTGGGGTAGTTTTCAGTAGTTATTTCAGAAAGAAAGTCGTAACTCTTGCCTAGACTTCAAATGATATTCGTGAAAAGGATGGGCAGGAGTGTCCTCCTACTAACTAATAATAAAAAAGATGACCGTAATTCTGTCAGTATTCATTATTTTGAACAGATACTTAGACAATTCATAAAGCGGGCCCCTCTCTTTTATTTCAGACAATTTGTGCCACAGTTCTTAAAAACGATGGCTCCTCTATTAGATGAATCATAAGTTTAACAACATCAAATGTGTTGCTAAAGATGCTACAAATGGTCAGTCACCAGGCAAAGTAAAAACCTCAAAACAAATGGTCACGTTGCGAAGAAACCCGACAATCTAACAGAACAATTAAAACAATACAAACAATTAAATTTCCAGTACCATTTCCCAACCGAAGCATAACACACAAGTCTTGCAAAAAACGTGATATTTTTTTAATAAAAAGAAATAAGGATTTGCCCGGCAACGTTTTGAAAATAAAGGATTTGTTTGGGAATGAAACTTTGACATTTTATCGAGGGGTTTTCCTGAAACCTTTTCGGGCAGGGTTCACGTTTCGAGGCCGGGTTTCGGAAGGTCATCCTGAAACTCACGAGTTTCGGTACCTACAGCCTTGTAGCGAGTTTGAAACAATATTTTTAACTTGAATTTATGCAAAATGTTTGGAGTTATTTTGCTTTTGTTCTTGTTTGATTCATTGTGATTTGTTATTCGATGATTTAGAAGTTTATACACTGTTTTAAGCATTCACGGTTTGTAATTAGTGTCAATTATTGAATATTTTCATGATGATCCATTATAATGAGCTCTCGATATCGAAAAAAATACAAAAAATCAATAAATGAGGTCGAAATATCAAAAGCTCATAATCTATCTTCTAAATATCTTCTGTATATATAAAAGGCAAAGCTGACTGACTGAGGATCAACGCACAGGGCTACAAACTTAAAATTTCGCACACGTATTCCTCTTATGAGGAAGGCATCCATTAAGGAAGGATTTTACAAAATTCAACTGGCAAAGGGGTGGGTAAAAGTTTGTATGGAAAATTCTCATTTTCACGCGGGCGAAGCTGCGGGCAAAAGCTACTAATGGATAATCACGGGAGATATCCCATAAGTGACAGTACCTATAAGTTTAATTTAGAAGTTTGTCGTTCTGAGATTTTGGTATGAAGGGTGTGCGGGTTGTTCGCAAGAGATACCGCGGCTTCGACATAAAGGGCTAAGAAGGAACATGGGTGGTTTTTAGTCAGTAGAAGTTTGACGCTCCCTTCCGCTCTGCCCAAGACCGGGAGGGGTTATTTGATGAGTTCTTACACCCAAAAAAATAATAATGGGTGACTTGTCGACCACACAGTAAGCCTGCCTTAATCTATAGCTGGTAAGGGACAAAATCTTTTGAATTATTACGTTTAATGCAAAACAATTAGTAAGCATGTTAAAAATCCCATTTTTAGTGTTCACAACATTCTGTTTCACAGATTCTCTCACAAAATTTTACTAGAGAAAGAAAGCAAAAAACGCTAAAATTGAATTAATTACGTAAAAACCCGAGCTCCGCTGAATTTTTGACAGTTTTTGTCCGCCAAGAGAATAACTTAAAAACCACTTTACTTACTAAGCTAGCTAGATTAATTACTTAAATGGAAATTTTATTGGAATCAAATTAAATTCCTGGCAAGCTTTCGGTTTTCCCGTTTTTTGTTGGTTTTAGTACCTTTTGTGGTATAATTGAGTAATCCTGTTGGTTGTTGGCAGAATTAGGGCGAAATCATTTTTATGTGCTCATAGTAACAGTTCACTAGCATATAATTTCTTTTTTTATCGTGAGGTTAGTGGCTAACGTGGTGTCAGATTTTTTACTTCCCCGGCATTTGATTTAGCTATACGTGCAGTAATTACCTATCATAATCATTATTTATTGCACTCATGTAGTTTACAGGTTCTTACAGGTTTATAGGTTTCATACATGAACCCTGCTAGTGCACAGCAATATAGGTACATAGTTTAAGGTGCTACAGGTGGTGTTCAGTCGAGAAATAACTCTTGCATGCTGGTTTTCTCACGATATTATCCTACACGTTACACGTGACAAAGTGACATAGATTGATTTTTATTATTTTTATACCTCAATCGAAACGTTACGTACAAGGACAAATCATTCCTTCATCGAAACCTTGACAGTCAATTCTTCGTACGTAACCATGGTACATAACCGTGGTTTTGCACAAAGACAAATAATTCCTCCATCGAATCTAGTTACGTACAAGGACAAATCACTCCTTCATCGAAACCAGTTAAGGAACGGTTTACGGTTTCGTAGACGGCCGAAACCATTTTTATCATCATCATTCGTCTCATCTCATTCCAATTTATTTAGGGTCACTGTATCATGCCTTCACACTTATCTACTTTCGTCATCTCAGCAGTCACCTCCTTCCTTGCCATATCATCCTTCACACAGCCCATCCATCGTTTCATTAGTCTTCCTTTATTCATAATATAGCCATTCATATTTAGAATTTTTTCACGACATTTTTCTCATTCCTCCATACCACGAAAAATTCACTTAAGTGAGATGACACGTAATAGAGAAGTTTGGAAGAAGAGAACATGCTGCGCTGACCCCAAATTAAATGAGATAAGAAGGGTAGGAGAATCATGATGATATCACTTTGAACTCTGCTTCGAAATTTTGAGAAATAATTTAGCAGGAGATTTAAATACAATACACAATAATGGTCCTATTAGTAACGTAATAAAGGTGAAGATACTTACAGTAAGAAAGCAGTTCCTTCTGTAGTGGAATCATCTGTAACAATTAAAAATGTATCATTAGTATTAGATTTGATTTAAAAAATATACATGAAATATTTATTTGCATAAAATCACTTTGCGTTAAATGTCTGACCACATAAACATAACATCACAGCTGTAATCCCCGAAGGGTTAGTTAGGCTTCCAGTCTAACCGGGTGCAGCTGAGTACCAGTATTTTACATGGAGCGACTGCCTATCTTACCTTCACAACTCAATTAATACTGGGTAATACGATACTTTTTATGTTGAGACTCGTTGTCAGACTTTCAGGTCACTGACTACCTGAAACGACTACTATAGATCTATATTTATGGTAGCCAGGACCAACAGTTTAACGTGCTTTCCGAGGCACGGAGAAAACTCGGTAAGTAGTCACTAGTCACCCATCCACAGACCAACCTAGGCAAGCACTAATTTAACCTAAACATCGACCCAAGTGGCAGTTATTATTAAGCCACGAGCTCCTCTATTACAAACCTATACAAATATTAAATTACAACTACCCTAACAATTGAAACTAACTCAACGTGAATAGCTCGCACTGTGATTAAAAAGAGAAGCATCATTGTTTGAACAACTGAAAATTAACAATAATTCCATTCTCGAGACTCAAACCCTGGACCGTGCGCTACTAGTAAAACAATCAACTCTTGTTAAAATAACTTTGGTTGGTTTGCGGTTTAAGTTACAAGAGATTAGAGTGTGTTAAGATTAGTAAGTATGGCTATTTAATTCGTTTATACAAGAAGATTTTTTAGTCACCGTCCAAATTTTTTCTAGGCATTGGGTTTCATTCACTTACAACATTTTTGACAAAAAATCGATGTGTAAAATTTTCATATTGAATCATTTTCTCGAAAGTATTATCCGCTCTCCGTGAAACGTTAAAACTTTGTGATGTGATCTCAATACTTTTGTATTGGGTGATACTAAAAGAAAAAACACGTATTCAATGATTTTCGCCAAAGAATAATAATTTCTAGGAGCAGTCGTCTCGACAAGTTAAACATAAAATTATTAAATGAAATAGGCCCAGTTCAACAGAAATGCCAGGCTGGCTCCCGAAGCTGGTTTCACTATCTTTCGGTAACCCCTTTTTTTTTCTTAAAAAACGTTGCCCCACACTAGGAATTTCTCCTGAATCGTGGGTGCGTTCACAAATATATAAAGTCACATACACAAATACCCAGACCCGAAACAACTATCTGCAGTCCATACAAATATTTGTTCCGTGCGGGTATCTGATCCGCGACCCGCAGCGCAGCAGTCCAATCGCTTAGCCACTGCGCCAACCGTCGTCTTTTCCCAACTATGTATGTTGGGGTCGGCTTCCAGTCTAACCGGATTCAGCTGATTCAATTTTCGTCCGTATAAATTATGAATTTTGATATTCCACAATGTCACGTTTTCGCGCTTAAAATACCCGGAGAGGGAGACATGTATTCAATTACGTGTAAAACCCAACTGTATTGACTTTATGTCGTTTTCAATTTAATGCTTAATTTTGCCACGATATTAAATTCACGCTCATTACGTTTCTCTGGAATTACATTCACGCCAGGCCCTGAAAATGTAGGTTGATTTGAGGCATATTATAATCAGATTGTATCGTTCCCACAGCTGGGTCGAAAGCCCCTTTTCTGTACGATGGAGTGGACTGTAATCCACGATCTAGGATCAGTACCACATGTTATTAATTTTCGAGATTCCAGGGCATGCCTTTACCTTTTTGAGAGCAGTGGTGATGAAATAAATTCAAGTGCTTGGCTTCCAACTTGCAACCCACTACCATAACCAAGAATTACATATTACATCACTCCTATTACAACCGTAGGTTGGGATAGCACTTATTTTTTAAGGATAGGAAATAATCGAATATCTCCTTTCGCTCTGGACGGAGCAGAAGGGTGTGTCAGACCCCGTCGGGGCTGCAGGTTGTTGGAAGGGATACCGCTCTGCCCAAGAGTGGGAGGGTTACTTGATGATTATCCACACGCCAAAAAAAAAAGGGTTGCAGTGACTCTTTCGAACATATTTCGCAACCTTGGCAGACAAAGGTCAGAACGCCTAACAACCTTTAATTTTCCTTCCCCTTCCACCCACATCCCACCATCTTATTTTTCATTCAAATACCAATCCTTACTAATATATTATTATAAATGCGAAAGTAACTCTGTCTGTCGCGCTTTCACGCCAAAACTACAGAACCGATTTAAGTGATATTTGGTACACAAAAACCCAAAGGACATGGGCTACTTTTTAAAGCGGAAAAAGGGTTGTTAAGGGGTTAAAAGGGCCCGTCGGGGCTGCGGGTTGTTCGCAAGAGATGCCACGGCCTCGACATAAAGGGCTTAGAAGGAACATGGGTGGTTTTTAGTCAGTAGAAGTCTGACACTCCCTTTCGCTCTGCTCAAGAGCGGGAGGGGTTATTTGATGATTTACCACCCGCCAACAAAAAAAAGGAGGAATGAAAAGATTACTTTTGGTCTCGATAACTGACAGCCACGCAGACGAAGCCACGGGCATCAGCTAATAAAATCTATTCCCATCACCACCGGAAATCCCAACCCCGCTGCCGCTCATGCCTTGTACTCAATAACCCGTCAATATTAGTCGCTGACTCACAGACGCAAGTAACGCCAGTAGTTATAGCATAGCCATAATACCAGTAGTTATAAGTTTCCATTGTAGCACGTCAACTCATACGTCACGGCTCGAAATAGGAACAGTTATGAATTGGAACCTCATACATGCGCAAACGTTAGTCAGGAAGTATGTGGATGGATTTAGTTTGGAGTATTTGAGTTCGATGTGGTTTTGGTTATGGATCCATCTTCCGCCTGGTCTTTTCTTGGCTTGGCTACCTTCTCTAATGCCATGCAGGTGAATACCAGTATTTTACATGGAGCAATTGCCTATCTAGCCTCCACAACCCAGTACTAACGACTGTCAAAGATCTAGAAATGACAGTTAGGTACAACGGTTTTCCAAGAAACGCTTGAAACTCAGTAAAAAAAAAAAATGAAAAAAAAAATGAAAATTAAAAAAATAAAAATAAAAATTCAGTATGTAATGATGGTGACCAATCCACATACCGACCTTAACAGGCGTGGTTCAACCTGGAAGATCGACCCGTGCGGCTGCTATGAGACCGTAAAAAAAAGAACGTATACCGTAAAATAATTTAATTCGTTCTTTTTCTTAGCGTGTCGATAGCAATCTAGATTATGTCGGTCCATAACTGAGCTACTAGTTTGTCGCCTTCAGTAACTTTCAATTCATTTTCACAATGTTATCGAACTGTGAAAACTTCGAGCCAACCCACAGTACCTAATTACAGCAAAATTTACACTTAAACGCTGAACGAACCCGTTAATCAATTAATTAATAAATTCCGTTTCCTGCACTGGTATTTATATTGGTATCGGTATTGGTATTGGTCGGTTCAATTTGAACGTGAATTGTTGATTCACGAATACTGTGGGCCTAGCATGAACGCGCGGAGTAAACGTTTCGAGAATGATCTTGAAAACAACTTGTATCGCATAAAATGTTTACGACTTTTAACTTGTCGCAAAAATGCCAGAATGTTATTCAGAGTCTGTATGTAATGTTCCACTGTTAACCTGCTGGGACATAGGCCACGTCTCAAAGGGTGGACTATTAGACCACCACGTGGGCCCAGTGTGGGTTGGTAGTGTTAAATGTGATTGAATAAAAAAACGTCTCAAAACAAATGTGTGTATGCAGAGTGTAACTTTTTTTTTGGCGGGTGTAAAATCATCCAATAACATCAACAAATTGGGCAGAGCGAAAGGGAGTGTCAGACTTCTACTGACTAAAAACCACCCATGTTTCTTCTTAGCCCTTAATGTCGAGGCCGCAGTATCTCTTGCGAACAACCCGTAGCCACGACGGGACCCGCAGCCCCGACGGGTGATCTGTATAACCTTCTCTGCGCTTTTAGTATTACGATCCGTATACCTACGTTGCTTTTTCTCCGCGCGTTCGTGGCAATCCTACAGACTATTGAAGCCAAACATTCGTTATTACCTGACATAGCTGTAATTGTTTCGAGTAGACCCGTGATTGGGTAATGAAGTGTTTATTTTAAACTGAGACTTGAAAACAGGGTAAACAGGTATTATTTATTGTGGAAACCAAAAAGGCATAAAAATCTATGTGAATGATGCTCATAGGTCTACGCTATGATGATTCCAATTAATCATTTATAAGTTTTTCATCTCGAAGGTGAAGGAAAATGTGAGGAAACCGACATGTCTTCTAACCGAAAATTCGAAGACATGTAACATCTTCCAACCCACAACAGGGGCCGCGTGGTGGGTTATAGCCCTGCCATTAGGAGGGGGGTTTTGTCCCAGCAGTGGGAACATTGTAGGGTGATAATGATGAAGTATTTCATTATCATCATCATCTCAGCCTCAAATCACCAACTGCTAGGTATAGGCCTGACCTTTCTTCTGGCACACTATCTCGTTCTGTGCATATATACCACCGCAATAAAATGTTAAGACATGTTGCCATATTGGTAAATGGTACCCGTTCAAAACATGGGTGGGGTCGCTAGTATATTAATAAAATACAGATACAAAAATGATCTAAAGTATCTCCACAGCATTATCATTAATTACATTAATGGATCCATTTTATCCAATAAGTTAATGTAGCATATATTTCACATGTGTTTGCCCGGGCCTGTGGTAGGACCAATTATTTTGATTACCTACAACCGTTTATCGGGCTGGCAACCCAATCACCGCTTCAGGCAATATTAATATTTAGCTACTTGTTTTTAAGTAGCCGAGGAAATTAATATGTACTCATATTATAATCTACTAGCTTTTCCCCGCGGCTTCACCCGCGTGAATGTCGAAGAATATCCCAACAAACTTTCATCTCCTATTTAACTCCCTTATGGGTTGAATTTCGAAAAATATTGTATACTAAAACCTTCCTCGAGAACCACTCTATCCATTGGTGAAAACAGCATGAAAATCGGTGCAGTAGTTTTTGAGTTTATCGCGAACAGACAGACAGACAGACGCGGTGGAGGACTTTGTTTTATAATATGTAGTGAGGAGCTCGTGGCTTAATAAGAACTGCCACTCGGGTCGATCTTTAGGTAAAGCTGTGCTTGCCTAGCTCGGTCTGAGGATGGGTGACCGCCCGACATATCGAGTTTCCTCCGTGCCTCGGTAAGCACGTTAAGCTGTTGGTCCCGGCTGCCATATATACAGGGTGTAAATCAACCCATCACACACCCGTCAACCAAGCGTTCTGTACATCAATCTAAGTACCCCTACGCAAAAATTTTTGCTGGGAAATGACTTTTTTTTTGGGTTAAAAATCACATTTTACGGTAAAACTCAAAGTACCACTCTTAAAACATTGTGCTAGTGGATGTTTTGAATAATAAACGGGTTATGGAGATAATTTAAGTAAAGATAAAACCTGAATAACTAGTAGGTATTTACAAAAACAGCTGTGAAAAATTTGGAACTTTGACTCCCAATATCTCCTTAACTAGGAGGTTCCCAGGTATGGTCTAGAACAAAAAAAATATCGCAGTGGTGGGGAGAACAAGTGCCTTTCGTTTGCGTTAAGGGTACTTTTACACCCTATAGATCTTTGGCAGTCGTTACAGGTAGTTAGTGACCTGAAAGTCTGACAACCAGTCTTACCAAAGGGTATCGTATTACCTAGTATTAACTGGGTTGTGGAGGTCAGATAGGCAGTCACTCCATGTAAAATACTGGTATTCAGCTGCATCCGGTTAGACTGGAAGCCGACCCCAACATAGTTGGGAAAAGGCTAGGCAGATGATGAATACTATATACTTTATATTAACTGTGAAGACATTTTATGGTTTTGCAATTTAGGAAGGCATGAGGCAGTAACACCTCTTCAGGTATCACTGCCTCGTTGGGTTCGAATCCCAGGTCGGGCAAAGCAGTATTGGATTTTTCCATCAGGAATTTCTAAGTAGCAGCTACGGTCTGGTTGATGGCAATAGGCTCGCCCCCTATTCCATAGGACTTAATCACAAACGGCGAAATGTTTGTGTACTAATGAGTACACCTTTGCCTTACCCTTCGGGGATTACAGGCGTGATGTTATGTTTATGTGTGATGTAATGTAGGTGCAATAGAAAAAACAAAATGGCGCCGAGGTATTCTCAATCATCGATGTGACTAAATTTTTCAAAGACCTCCTGAGACGCCACACGGTGATAAATCTTTAATTTAATACACAATACAAATCTATTATAAACGATTTTATAATGTAAGGCCTACGTAAATTTTGTATTACAACTAATCTCTATAAAATACCTTGGAATGGATATTATAAACCCATACTGTGTGTGTGGCCACTAAATAGGCGAGTATTGTTGAGATATTTTTTTATTTTGAAATATTTGACAACTGACTGCTTTATTTGAGGAGACCAGTAGTTACGTCTTAAGGCAGGATTGTTCGATTTATTACTCAAGTGTGAGAAAGCGACACAGCTATACAAGGCGTCTAACGCCATCTCTTTTCGCACTGGAATAAGAATAAAACAATACTGTTTTAAGACGTCATGTTACCAAGACATTATCACATTAGATTGGCGATAATGATATCACAAACGTCGAAAAATTAATTTTCTGTGACGGGCTACCAAAAACTTCATAATTATGACATTATTATTATATATTTATGTCGAACTCTTTTTATTAGAAGTGTAGGGCACTTTGACATCGCTTCTACCTCAATTTTGTTTAATCATTATACCTAATTCATCTGATCAAATGTTTCAGGTATTCCTCATAAGTTGAGGTTCATTGAAGCTTAAGCACCATTGATGGCTCGAGCTAGACGGAGAATTGAGAGTCGTATTTTGGTGTCAGACAATCCTCTTTGGGAAGCTGAGCTCACTGGTTTCGGAAAAACTAATTGTTCCAACATCTAGTGACCATGTTTTGTATAAAAGTCATGTTCTTATAAAACTTCGATGAAAACTGTACGCACAAATATACAAATACTGACTTCAGTTTCCTCAGTCACATATACGTATGCGGAAACGATTTCAGAGAAAGTTATGTTCCCATTATATTAATGTCTAAATTATTGATGTTTCACACGTCCGTTTCGTGGCCCCAAAAAGGTTCTACGCGAGGCCTATTCTGTAATATTACGTTGCAATAAGGCTTTATGATATTGTTACCCATGAAATATATGTATATTTTTGATGTATTCATAATGTGAAATGGGGTGAGCAGGTAACTAAGCATCCGATTTAAAAGAGTGTCCATGGAGTTTCTTATCCATTCTTCTCCATACTTTCACAAGCTATTACGCCTTGTGTGACTGTTACCTACATTCAAAAATGCCTGTAATGGTCCAATAGGGTAGTTGACTGACTAAAAAAAATATGATTCTGTTTAGTACGTCTGTTAGATTATCGAAAAATATTGGATACGTTTTTTTTCTTTTATCAAATTAATAAAAATTGACGAAAATAAATCGTGAGTGGAGGTGACGTCACTTTCTGGTAAAAAATGTACCAAACTGTGACGTCGCACGACTCTTCGAAGCACTATATCGTCTACATTAATTGTATATCTTTCAGTTTGAGTTTCATCTGCCTAGCCTTTTCCCAACATAGAGTCGGCTTCCAATGTAAAATAGTTGCAGCTGAATAAAAGTGATTTACACGAAGCGACTGCCTATCTGACCTCCACAACCCAGTTAGTACTGGGTAATACGATATCCCGTAGTAAGACTGCTTGACTGTGTGCTGTTGTGTGTGTGTGTGCTTGTGTGCTTGCTTTTAATTTTTTAAAGTAATGTCCTAATTTTTTTTTTTTTTTATGTGACATAGTTTTTTAAGTAAAAAACAGATATTATGGACCAAAATGTTTGAAATAAAAAGTTTTTTTTTTTTGGGGCCATTGATTAGGTGCCCGTAATGACTGTCAAATAACTACACATGGCAGCCGGGACCAACGTCTTAACGTGCTTTCCGAAGCACGGAGGACACTCGGTATGTATTGGGTGTTCACCCAACTGCACACAATAGTTTTAGCAGGGTTGTAACACGGCATAAGAACAAAATCAATCGTTATTTTTTTTACTTTAACTATTGTCTTTTTGTTCCTTTTTCAAGTTGCAACGTATATGTCGCAGCGGGAGTCGTAGATTTAAGAAACTTGCAACATTTGTTACAAGATGGCGGTAGTGATGTCATTGTTGGCAAGTAAAAGTGGGGTGGGCGACAACGGTCCGGACAGTCTGCCTGAGAACGTGCGCGTGAGCGGACGACCTTACAACCTTTTCTATCAACCATTTTCTATCGTGATTATTGATTATTGTGATGTGATTCTATAAAGTTTGTGAAATGATTAAAGAAGGTCTACGCTATTTGTTCGTGGTATTATTTTTTGTTTTCTGAAGTTGTATAAGGAGGAAGGTTTGCCCAAAAATAACATTTTTGTTACCTCTCCGTTATCAGAAGTGGGATGTGATCCACGTTCTGTACTACAGCCCACGTTGAACAATAGTGAATGGAAAATGATATTAGAGCAATAAAATCAAAAATGCAGCAGGAATTGAAGGCACTATCCTACTTAAAAATAACGGTGCTGAATAGTGACTACAACAGTGACAACCCTGGTCCAAAGCAACGCAAGCTGATGTCGACCCCGGTTAAATGTGCGCATTGTGGGAGAGTGGGCCGCCATATTTCTGTGTGTGCCTCACGGAGAAGCAAATAAACTTGCAACCACTTCGAAACTTACAACAACAGAGATCATAATTACGTTACAACTGTCGGAACGTCATCGGACACAAAGCATCAAGATGCCCTCGGGGTGCCAGTACAGAAGCAACGACGACCGCTGCTAGTCCAACTAGCAAGCCGGTAGAACGGCGGCGTGTTGAAATCTGCGCAGTCAGTACACCAATGGGACGTCTAGAACACCTCGGTGAGTTCTTTTCATTTTGTTATGATTCTGGAGCGTAGTGTTCATTAATGAGAGATTATATTTTGTGTAATTTAATAGTGAGCGTAATTATAGTGTCGTTACTACGACGGGTATAGGTCAAACTTCCGTGAATAGTAACCTGAACATTTTAGCTAATGTTGTCAAAAAGTCAAAGTCAAAGTCAAAGCATTTATTTCAATTAAACCATTACCAGGTACTTTTGAATGTCAGAAGAACAATTCATAAAACTAAACTACGAGTGCAATACGTCATCCCGAAAGCCACCACGCCGAATCACACTTGATATTGGTAACATTAGTTTGGATATTGTTTTTCATGTTTTACCTGACAACATGACATAGTGATTGGACGTGAAATTTTGATTTATGACTCGGTAATTAACATGACGTCTTCTAGACGTCATGTTAAACTTTAAACTTTTCGAAAAATTTACCGGATGTGAATACCGTAAGTGTAGAGTCGAGTGTAGAGTCGAATGTAGAGTCGAGTGTAGAGTCGAATGTAGAGTCGAATGTAGAGTCGAGTGTAGAGTCGAGTGTAGAGTCGAGTGTAGAGTCTAGTGTAGAGTCGAGTGTAGAGTCTAGTGTAGAGTCTAGTGTAGAGTCTAGTGTAGAGTCTAGTGTAGAGTCGAGTGTAGAGTCGAGTGTAGAGTTGAGCCGAGTGTAGAGTCGAATGTAGAGTCGAGTGTCGAATTACGTACCATTTTAAATGTAGAGTCAGGTGCAGTTAAAAATGTCATTGATACCGACGTTTCTCCGGATATCAAAGCAAGACTAACTTTAATTTTAAGTCAATTCTCAAACAACTTTATTATTGGAACAACACCTAGCTCTCCTGCAAATACTGACCCTATGGAAATATGACTCAAAGATCCCAATAAAACGGTTTATCGTTGTCCTTATCCGTTGAGTCCCCAGGAAAGACAGGTAGTACGCAATAAAATTGAAGACCAGCTCTCCTTTAATGTGATCCACCCGAGCTCGTCACCTTTTGCCAGCCCTAATCTTCTGGTGAAGACGAAGGAAGGCAGCGACCGCATGTGCGTTGATTGTCGCGAATTGAACGATAATACCTGAGAGATTTCCATTGCCATTGATTCCGATCCAATTAATAGAGCTAGTGCTATTCGTGCTTTAAAAAAAAATGTTTGATCTTGTTTGGCGCGCCGACGTGAGTAATTGTAGATCAGGCACGTTGTTTTGCAAGTACTGACTTCTGCAAGTTGGTTCCTCTCAAAATATTAGTTTGCAAGGATTATGAGCACTCTAAAGATATGCTCACGATCGCCTTAGTAAAATGCCTGATTCTAATGTTCCAATGGAAATTAATGATGATGAGACTAATGAATGAACCTGTTTAATCTTTGGAGTCGTAAATCTTTTACTTTTACCATTACGCTATCTCTGGCTAGGCGAGTTATGTTGACTATCGCTGGTAAAGCGTTAGTAGTGTAATCACTGGTTAAGCGGATTAGGATGTGCTTTCGCTGGTTAAGCGTTAGTAGTGTAATCGCTGGTTAAGCGGATTACGTTGAGCTTTCGCTGTTTAAGCGTTAGTGATTGAATCGCTTATTAAGCGTGTTATGATGTACTTTCACTGGTTAAGCGTTGGTAAGTGTAATCGCTGGTTAAGCGGATTACGTTAAGCTTTCGCTGGTTAAGCGTTAGTGCTTAAATCGCTGGTTAAGCGTGGTATGTGCTTTCGCTGGTTAAGCGTTAATGGATTAATATCGCTGGTTAAGCGTGTTATGATGTAAATTTCGCTAGTTAAGTGTTAGTGGGTTAATATCGCTGGTTAAGCGTTATTATTATCACTGGTTAAGTGATGCCGCTGGTTAAGCGAGGCCGCGGGTTAAGTGATGCCGCTGGTTAAGCGATGCCACTGGTTAAGTGATGCCGCTGGTTAAGCGATGCCACTGGTTAAGTGATGCCGCTGGTTAAGTGATGCCGCTGGTTAAGTGATGCCGCTGGTTAAGCGATGCCGCTGGTTAAGTGATGCCGCTGGTTAAGCGATGCCACTGGTTAAGTGATGCCGCTGGTTAAGTGATGCCGCTGGTTAAGCGATGCCGCTGGTAAAGCGATGTCATGGTTAAGCTGACCAATCCTGGTCAGGCATGGCCGAAACAAAGTAATGTACACAGAACTTTCTATTTCAGATGAGCCACACGGGGACGTGTGAGGCGCAGGACGGCCGTGTCGCAGCGGGAGTCGTAGATTTAAGAAACTTGCAACATTTGTTACAAGATGGCGGTAGTGATGTCATTGTTGGCAAGTAAAAGTGGGGTGGGCGACAACGGTCCGGACAGTCTGCCTGAGAACGTGCGCGTGAGCGGACGACCTTACAACCTTTTCTATCAACCATTTTCTATCGTGATTATTGATTATTGTGATGTGATTCTATAAAGTTTGTGAAATGATTAAAGAAGGTCTACGCTATTTGTTCGTGGTATTATTTTTTGTTTTCTGAAGTTGTATAAGGAGGAAGGTTTGCCCAAAAATAACATTTTTGTTACCTCTCCGTTATATATATTATGGTATTTGTTCAAAATATTTTAAACTTTTTATGTGTTTGTTTATGTTTTCGAGCGTATGGCACTCGCGAGCTGCAGCTGACAGACTGTGTTGCCATCTGGCATTAGGTATGCTGAGCTGAAGCCCTTTTGGCGTTATTAATTCAGTTTTTTTTATTTTTTAAGAAATTTATTCACAAACTACGATTTACACAACTAAAATTATAATAAAATATATACAAGTATTAAAAAGGGAAGAATTACAGGGCGTCAAAAAATTCGTCCACATTGTTGTCAACAAGAAAAGTACCATGTTATATGGCAATACTAATTCTGATTTAAGGTGTTATTAATGCCCGTCGGGGCTGCGGATTGTTCGCAAGAGATACCGCGGCCTCGACATGAAGGGCTAAGAAGGAACATGGGTGGTTTTTAGTCAGTAGAAGTCTGACACTCCCTTTCGCTCTGCCCAAGAGCGTCATTAATTTGATGATTTTCCACCCGGAAAAAAAAAGGTGTTATTAATGCCAACAAGAACAAACACATTTTTCTTTCTTTCTATTTTAAAACCCGCCTAACAGTACCTCCGAGTTTAAGGACCTTTTTACACATAAAAACACGGCATATGTTCATACATTGATATGCAAATGAAGCACGTGTATAGAAAGCAAGCTTTTCAAATAACGAACGTGGTCCCAGAATTGAAAGGAAATAAAAAAGTAAAAATGAGGGCCGGGAATAGAAAGAAGGTGTGTAAAAAAGGAGGATAATTATGTACCGTTTATTGAAGCACTTATTTCACAAAAGCTTATTGGTCTAGGAGCCTCCTATTAACATGGAAGAGGCCTAGTGTGTCCCTGCAGTGGATACATTATAGGCTAATTATACCTGGCTAGGAACAGTGGCAACCTCGTCGGTCGACTGGTCATAATCGCAACTGCTGAGTTTGACGTTCTACGTTCGATTTCCGGGTTGGACAAATTGTTTTTGGGTTTTCTCCATCAGAATTTTTTTCAGAAGCAGTTCTGAGTCTGGATGTGTGGGGCTGTTTGATAGCAGTAGGGTCGCCTCCTATAATATGAAACTTAAACATAACTGGTGTGTTTTGTGTGTGTGTGCTGCCACTTTACATTAATAGTAAACATGTTAAATGTCGTGTTTTAAGTGTTAATGATAATGTTATTATTTTGCTACAAGCTTTTGCGCTTCCTCTGTTAAATACTACAAGAAGAATTTCAATTTACTGATCAACCATCCGACAGATCAATTTTCAGTAAGAAAACAGTGTGTCTAGACACACACCTCTGCCACCTCTTTCAAGAAAAATAGACGTGAAGTTATACACATTTCACTAAACCTCGAAACCCACCACTTAATCTGTCCCTTAGAAGGAAAGCCAGGTAGAAAATTATGATGGTTAAATATTTGTATAGCGGATAAAATAATTACGTAGAAAAAGCTTGCTAAGCAAATTGTGAAGATAATCCGCTAGTCGGTATTAATTCTCGGATAAGCTTATATTGGGTCAAAATTATCTTTTTCGAAAAAAAGCTTTTTGTATTATTTTCTTATGTATTTTGGGAAAAATATGGGTCATTGGTCGGGTTGGTAACTTGATTTCCGCTTACTTGGAAAAGTTGGTCATGAAAAAAAATATGGTCGAACGAAAAAATACACCTCGGGACGAACAAATTAGGAAAAAAAACAGCTAACTCATCGTTTCTATGTCCATATTATTATACCTGTTTAAAAACCACATAACTATTGAGATAATCAGTTTCTCAATAGCTACAAAGTCTGGATTTGTGCTCGGTTGATGGCAATAGGCTCGCCCCCTATTACATGGGACTACAAACATAATTGGCGAAATGTGGGTGTAAAAATGGGTACCTCTCCTTAACCCTTTGGGATTATGTGACTGGATGTTATGTTACTCTCTGGAGATCAAAGCTTATGTTACATCCTTTTTCTATACAGCTTAGTAATTTTAAATCTACTTTAAACAGACAGAAAAGACACAGTTGTATTATATAAATAGAAGCCGCAAAATCTCCGACTCCTTTTTTTTTTTTTGGGGGGTGGGAAATCATCAGAGCGAAAGGGAGTGTCAGACTTCTACTGACTAAAAACCACCCATGTTCCTTCTTCGCCCTTCATGTCGAGGCCGCGGTATCCCTTGCGAACAACCCGCAGCCTCGACAGGAAATCTCCGACTCCTAAGATACAGATCTGCGTACCTAGTTTAGGAGCCCGGAAAACTGACGTTATTTTTAAACTTGGTAGTACAACACAATGTTTCAACATGCTATGTACCTTGCTATTGTTTTTATGTACTAATAAACTTACTTATATAAATTTTCTTTTACTGAATTTTTTCGGATTAAGTTCGTTGGGGAGTTCTAACTATCTAACTGCGGTACTCAGATATTTAATGATTACTTAAGCCGTCACTTAGTAAAGATTTGACATACTTTTGTATGACAAAACTGTCAAAACCTTTACTAAGTGATGGCCTAAGTAATCATTAAAGCTCTCTGAGTGCGGCAGTAAGACAGTTTACCATCCTCTGGGGATTTAAGACGTGATGGTTTAGTGTTTTCTCTGGTCAAGCATCACTTTAGAATATTAGCTCGAAGTTTACTAAAGAAAAAATATCTCAATTTATAATTGCTTTTGAAGGTGGGCAACGATCGTCACTCACTGGACATCTGCCGGAGGAAATCGCCGTCGAGGTAGACCGCGGCAAAGGTGGTGTGACGATCTAATCTTGTGTGCCAACATGGCTAGATATTGCACAGGATTTAGAGGGTTGTATGGAGACAGTGAAAGCCTTTGCACGGCAGTGGGAAACACAAAGAAGATAACAAAATAAACATTTCTATAGAAAAACCATTAGTCAATCTAGGGATTTTGTCATAGAAAAGCAATTTCGATCGATATTTTCAAACTGCTATTTGCATATGCCTGGCAGTTCTAACCACCGCGTGCACCGATGTGGATATTCTGAAAGGCAATTTCTCATACTAGATAATAAAAATAATAATTATTTATTTCCACAACTTCACTAAACATTACAACAATTAGGTCTCAACCGTTTTTTTTTTGGGGGGTGGGAAATCATCAAATAACCCCTCCTGCTATGGGCAGAGCGAAAGGGAGTATCAGACTTCTACTGACTAAAAACCACCCATGTTCATTCTTAGCCCTTGCGCCGAGGCCGCGGTATCTCTTTCGAACAACCCGCAGCTCCGACGGGGAGGGTCACAACCCTTGAACTAGGACAACATGTATGACATGTTTATCCGGTTACATAGATGTGATACTAGAATACGTTTAAAAGCTAGTCGCGATTTCATCTCGGTGACAATCAATTCAAAAATATTAGAGGCTTTTTGACAGACAAAACGCGATTTTAGACAAACGCGAAGCGCCTCCTGCATCTTCTTCGTCTTCGAATACACCCAAATAGTTAGCTTGATTCTGTCTTGTTACCGTTTTGAAACAAAAGAATGTCCTAACAAGGCGAGTCAAGTTATTCTATTTGACAGTGACCTCCCCGTTTAACCTTTTAATTTTTCTATTAGAAGTTGTCTACATTGTAGATTCTGGTGTATTGTTAGTAGCAGCCCACCACATGAGCTTTATGCCAACGACATAAAGATCAATTTTTGACAGAAAGTTAAAAGGCCTTATCACTAGCTCGCCACGTAACGCCAAAGTGTGTGGTATTATCTAAAACGGAGTTGACGTACGTTTAAGGAGGATCTTACCATTTTTTTTTACGGGCCAAGACCGCTACACTATTCTCAACCCACAGCAACTCCTGAAAAGCTTTGAATTGGCTTTTCATGCCGTCGAGAAACCTCTCAGGCATGCAGGATTAGTTTTCACACGACGTTTTCCTCCAACAAAGCAAGTTATAAGCATAATTTATAAATCTGTTAAATCAGAGGTTTGGTCTTTTTTTTTTCCGGGCGGAAAATCATCAAATAATCCCTCCCGCTTTTGGGCAGAGCGAAAGGGAGTGTCAGACTTCTACTGACTAAAAACCACCCATGTTCCTTCTTAGCCCTTCATGTCGAGGCCGCGGTATCTCTTGCGAACAACCCGCAGCCCCGACGGAAACAGAGGTTTGGTCTTGGGTACGAACACGAGACTTGGAAGTCCATCGTCGGTCACAATATTAGGCTACTAACCCAGACATTTTGAGACACTTTAGTCTAGACCTGGTCGTTACCTAAAACAAAAACATTCCCACTTCTTTTTCTTTTTTTAATTAACTCGCACTGTCCCACTGCTGGGCAAAGGCCTCCTCCAATTCCTTCCAAAAGCTCTTTTCCTGTGCCACCTCGAACCAGCCCTCGTGGTACGCGTCTACATCTATTCACTTTGACTTTTATTTTAAAACTAGCTGTTCCCGGCATGCGTTGCAATGCCCTTTTTCCTACCTACTACCTGCCTGTGTACCAACTACCTACCTACTTACTACCTCCTACCCTACCTACCTACTACCCTACCTACCTACCTACTACCCTACCTACCTACTACCCTACCTACTACCCTACCTACCTACCTACTACCCTACCTACCTACTACCCGACCTACCTACTACCCTACCTACCTACCTACTACCCTACCTACCTACTACCCGACCTACCTACTACCCTACCTACTACTCTACCTACTACTCTACCTACTACCCTGCCTACCACTTTCTCACCTTTTAAACCTTCCCTGGACTTCCACGAATAATTCAACACTATAATTAGCCAAATCGGTCCAGCCGTTCTCGAGTTTTAGCGAGACTAACGAACAGCTATTCATTTTTACATAATATATAGCTGTCCCCCGCGTGCGTTGCAATGCCCTTTTACCTGCCTACGTACCAACTACCTACCACCTACCTATTACCTACCTACCTACATACTACTAATTTCTCACCTTCTCTGGACTGCCACAAATGTTTCAAAACCAAAATTAGACAAATCGGTCTAGCCGTTCTCTAGTTTTAGCGCGACTAACTAACAGCAATTAATTTTTATATTAAGTATACGCAAACACCATTTGAAAAATCGTTTTTCTATTGGGAAAGAAACAGTTATTATTTGTGATTATTGTGATAATGTCGTTTGGTCTGTTTGAAGTTGTCATTCGTTGACTGAACAACTGAACGTCACTCAATTGTTTTGCCTTCCCGGAACCTCTCCACTAACACTTGAACTTTATGGGTACGGTATTAAAGCTCAAATTGATTTTACGTTTTAGTTAGAAACCGTTTGTATGGGAAAAAGAAAAGGGCTGTTTTTAGGGCTTTTCCGGCCATTATTCGATTTTTTCTCGCCGTAAGAACCATCCTTGAACTTCAACGAACATTTAAAAAAAAAAATCAGCCAAATCGGTCAAGCCGTTTTCATGCCAAGTCGTGACAACGGAAAACGGGTTTCATTTTTATATATATAGATTGTTAAAACATATGGCTCCAACCAGTTTCCACATACATATTTTAATATTTTAAACAGAGGAATATTATCCAAAAATAAATTGTAACATTTCTGTACGAATGTTACACACAATAATTGTGAACCGTTTCGCACCAAATGTTTCATTGTTTCAGTTTGAAACGTAAATGTTTATTTTACAATTAAAAAACAGCGTTTGAAGTGCTTTCAAAAATTTAGTCAGATGGAAGCATTCGTTTGTGAGTTTATTTGTGGAGTGGCAAAGCATAAAATCAATGTTTTTTCTTTTGGATAGAGTCATTAGTGAAGTGAGGCGAGGTTTAAAGTTCAGTTCTTGGGTTGAACATTTTTTTGTCCCGTTTTCTTTTTGCTATATGAATGTTGTGAACCACTTACTCTAAACTTAAAATATGACAAACTATTTGGGTTCCCACATTGATAAACTAACGAAATACTGGTAAGTGTACTGGATTTTGAGTGTTAATCGTTCATCAATCATCATCTTTAGAGGATGTTTGTGAGTACGGCATTTAGACATAAACAACATAAGAAATACGTCATTTCGGCCACTGCTGGACTTAGGCCTCCCCAAGTGTCGAGACATTGACTGGTCCCGTGCGTCTCGCGTCCAGTGGATTCCCGTAACCTTCAACGGTCTACCTATTGGGAAGGCTTCCAACGCAATGTCATCCGGTTCGTGGTCGCCACTCCAGAACTTTTCGGCCCCATCGGTTCAAGTAAGAAATACACCATGCTAAGAATGCAAAGAAGCACCACAACCCAAAATTTCAAGCTCATTAGTATAATGCCAGCATGGAACAACAAATTCATCCGCCCTTCGTCCCAAAATAGCCCGAAAGGCATGGAAATAGTTCCAAATTTGGTACCAAATTATAAACCCCACAGGCTATAATCAGATACCGTTACGGTGACGCAATGATGTATACAACAAAGGGTATTTGCATATGTATCTCAGCGCATCTGGGCCGACGTGCACGTGTCCTTTCAATAGCCCTCTATACACCCATGAACTCAAACACAGACCAAACTCAACCTTATCTCAAACGCACACGATTACTTTACCAATTCTCCGTACGCAAATCGATTTGCGTCGCAACAAAATTAGGTTTGCTGTTCGTTAAATCGTTTTTATTGAAATGTAGACTGTATGTGTGTGCTTTTAAGAGTGTGTTAGGGAGTTTGGAGTGTAAGAAGAGTGGAGAAGATTTGAAGAATGGGCCGTTTGTATTGAATGGAGTCTTTAAAGGTACCAAATGAGTTATATAGATGTAGAGGCCCAAGTAAGTACGACAACATTGTTGTTGTGTATAGTATGAATCACGTAGTTGTAGACGTTTATTATCTTAATAAAACATCATTATAACATCACGCCTGTTATACCCGAAGGGTTAGGCAGAGGTGTACCTAATAGTTCTAATTTTATATTTATTTTTTTGTAACGATTGTTTTACTTCATAATAATTTTAGTCTTATTTTTAAGTCAAGTGAAGTAATATTTCAAGCACTGCTTATTTTATTTTATATACCTAATATTGAAGCTGTTTTGGCTTTTGTACGTTTTTTCACGGGTGACCACTGAAAACCAGCGCTGTGCTATGGGTGCCCATAGCACAGCATCATGCTGAGTGGCAACCTGCTTGTCGCAGTCACGAGGTGCAACTATCTTTATATTATCTCTACTTGTTGTATTTTTTAATATCTGTTATGCGTTGTATGTGTATTTTTTTTTCCTGTACGTCTCTTTGCATGTTCGTTATGTTTCTGCGACAAATAAATATTTTTTCTTTCTTTCTAATAGACCTAGATATTTGTATTAGAATATTGATCAATAAAATTACATACATACGGAATCGCGGCAGACCAGGATAACGAAGTCATAGGTATGACCTAGCATAATTAATAAACGTGTTAAATATTAAGACTGCCTCGTTGGTCTAGTGGTCGCAAGCGCGACTGCTGAGCATGAGGTCCTGGGTTCGATTCCCGGGTCGGGCAAAGTGTTACTGGCTTTTTCCATCAGGAATTTATCAGTAACAGCCACGGAGTCTGGATTTGTGCCCGGTTGATGGCAATAGGCTCACCCCCTATTACATGGGACTTAAACATAACTGGCGAAATGTGGGTATACTATTAGGTATACCTCTGCTTATCCCTTCGGGATTAGGCGTGATATTATGTTATGTTATGTTAAATATTAAGGAGATAGGCATAGGAACTTGGAGATTGACACTAGAAAAGAAAGGCGGAAATTCGGGCTGTGGATGATGATGCGTGTATGACCAGATATATGAATGTGGATGAGGCAAAAGGAGTATGTAAGGATTGTGGATCGCAGGTGGTGTTCTTTGGTTTCTGCCTATCTCCATGGGAAAAGGGCGTCACTTTGTATTATTATGTATGTATGTTTGTATGTCATTATTTTGCTCAGCTGTGGTGGTAAAAGCTTGCTCAATTTGAAACTAAACACAATATTATAGTATAGTTTGATGTATCATCTAGTTCTGTAATGATGGACCTTAATAATATACTATTATATTGTTTATAGTAATGCTTGACCAGCAGAAGAGCAATGATTTTCGAACGTATAAAATGCTACGTCACCGTGACTTAGCATAATGCTTTTTAATGATTTACCAGCTGTTTTATGATTGGTTAACCAAATTAAGTTTTTGTGTACTGATAACTTCAGAGCCTAAGATTTTTTTAGTCTTTAAAAAATATTTTGGTGAATAGTTTTTAATAAGATAAACAGTTTCGTGACCATTAATAAAGATTTATGAATGAGAGATCACATAAGTAAGATATGCTTAATGAGCTTAAAGGTCAGAATGTTCAAAAAATAAATATCTTAATCGATGATGATTCGATGAGTCAGTTAAACGAAATTAGGAATAGTTTTAGGCACACTAAAATAACTACTACACTACTCATCATCTGCCTAGCCTTTTCCCAACTATGTTGGGGTCGGCTTCCAGTCTAACCGGATGCAGCTGAGTACCAGTATTTTACATGGAGCGACTGCCTATCTGACCTCCACAACCCAGTTAATACTAGGTAATACGATACTCTTTGGTAAGACTGGATGTCAGAACTTCAGGTCGCTGACTACCTGTAACGACTGCCAAAGATATATGGCAGCCGGGACCAACAGCTTAACGTGCTTTCCGAGGCACGGAGGAAACTCGGTATGTCGGGCGGCCACCCATCCACAGCAGCTAGGCAAGCACAGCTTTACCTAAAGATCGACCCGAGTGGCAGTTCTTATTAAGCCACAAGCTCTTCTAAAATAACACTACTAAAAGTTTCAATGCTTACCGAAAGTTATAAGGATACCGAAATAGTGCCCCTATTGTAAGACACTGCTTTCTTTGGTTTATTTTAATATTAATTATCAGTCTTATTCCAGTTTTTTTTTAAGAAAATATCGTTACGAAAGTCGAGACCAAGAGATTATCCGGGAGTTTTATTTTCTTTTTTTAAAATTAAGTATGGATCCCTGAATGGCCTTCACAAGACAATCTGTCACGAGCAAACCTTTATTTACGTAATTCGTGTGCAGAATAATGAAAAACAATTTCACTGACTTAGAGTGAACGCGGGCAAATTGGAACAACCGCGAAATATAATTATTTTATTCCATTTTTTTCGAATAAAAATTTTGCTCGCGTTCCGCTGATCCGAATAATACAGATTTCGTTAAGATAAAACAAATGGAATTTCTCATTTCCACCTGTGCGAAGTAAAACGTGTTCGTTGTAGGAAATTAAAGGAAGGAGAAAAATATGTAATGTAGGAATTATATTAAGTGCCTGAGAATTTTTAATGCTTTCTTGTGAAATAAGAATGACTGGTAGAATTGTTCTTCCAGGTTTTTACAATATTTTTCTATTTTTTTTGTGAAGTAGTTGTGTGAAAAAATCTGTAGTTCCCCAATAATTTTGTAGGTAGTTTGCCATAGAATTGATGATTTGTTACTAATTTAAAGTACTTGAAAGTAAATGTTCACAGGCTTATACCTATAAATTACAACAAAAAATTATAAGCCAAAATACATTCCATTAAACTAGCTGGTACTAATATAACTCATTCCTTACAAACCGAATAATTGCTAATAGTTTCCAGACGAAACAATTGTCATAACTCACATCATGAATCATAAATAATTAATGCCTACCACAATCAACAGAGACTGCCATTAAATAACAATCTATAGTAGCCATCTTAAATTCCACAAGATGACGACAAGAACTTACAAAATCACGTTCAAAACTAATGAATAGTGAAACATATGAAACAAAAAAGACACATTCATTAGATGTCAGGCAACACGTGTTGGTCCATATCATAACAAAAGCAATAAGTCACTGGCCAGACAGAAATTATTCTAACACCAGACCGAAATTTAAAAAAAAAGACATGTCAACTTTGTCCTTAGCAAACAAAGAAAAAATAAATCAGTAGATGCCCAAGGTAACATGACCCACCCCTCCCCTCTTCATGCAACTATACGCATTAAAAATGAGGCTACACAAAGAAGTTTTAGAGACCAACCAAAATTGGTAACTGCTTGGCCTACATCTAAGCACCAAAATTCTTTTACGGTCAAATAGTCATTACAAATTTAAATTTAGGCCTTATGGCTGTATTATTAAGAATTTAAAGGAGTTCTTTGAAAGGAAAATTTAATTTTGCTTTAAACAGTAGGCCTTTTCTTGACAAGGAAGCCACTATGCTGATGTCATAATGATATTTAATTGGGGACCGTCTAATTCTTGGAGGATGTTCGGTTGATAGAGCTTTTCCTGAGGATTTGTAAGATAAATTTACTTATTTAAGGGGTGAAAATAATTTGGTAACTTTGGCCCTTTCTGCGGTAGTAAAGTAAATATTTAAACGGCCTCTTACTGTTGTTACTATTTATTTTGTAGCAACTGTTAAGACTTTTTATACGTAATTGGTTTGGTACTTTTTAAAGCGTATTAGATTCACCACAGACTCTGTTAAAATTTACGAAAGCAATCTAGCTTTATCACCATGACTTGCATTTGCCAAGTTTACCGCAAATTCTAATCGCCCCAATTCTTTACAAACCAAAATTCACACACGCAAGTAAGCACAGACGATAATGAACCACTGAAAGAGGACATTCAACTCCAAAAGATCATAACTCCTAAGTTTAGTGTTCCTTAAAATTTTACATAGACACACATAATGTTTGAACATGATAAGGAAGACAAACAAGGCACGTGATGGGACGTCGTAAATACCTGCTAGATTTATCAGCAGGATTACAGGATTAAGAGGATGAATCGTTGCGACATCACACAAGGATACAAGAGGCCTTGAAGAATGTAGAAGAGGATGTATTGAGGACGAAAATCTTAGGAGCATGAAATGGACAAAGCAAAATGAACTGGCGTATCGGACGCGCTTGTTGGAACAATTGGTTCTGCTTAATTTTGGTATGCTGCAAACGGTACGTGCATGTGATTTCAAGTATTTTCTGGTATTGCCGAAAACATTAATATTTTTAGTTTACATGGGTTTTTAGATAAATAACAAACTACCAAAAGGGAAACCTCCTTTTAGGTAGGTTCGTTTTTCTATTTCTCTATTGCTTATATGTATACATTTATTTAATATATAAGGATCATAAACACATAATATATAATTATCTCTCTTCCCTTTCTCACACGCTATCATCTACATTTATTTATTACTTTTCCTTTCATTGTCTGCTGGCAGATTTTATTTTAGAAATAAACAGTACTCAAATAGATGCTATTTTCTTGTGTTACTATGACGTGTACCTTAAAATTGATTCAAAAATCGTTTTCCATAGACTGATTTTAATGAGTCCCAAGTCCATCATTTGGAAGAAGTACATACTGTAAGCGAGTCTATAAACTATAGAGATAGACCAAACACTTCGTGCCAACAAATTGCATAACCCACAAACTACCAAGACCAACAAAATCAGCACTCTAAAGGTTGTCTTTCTGATATTGATACAGTAAGTTAGAAACACTAGAGCGGGATATTTCACGAATGTAATAAATTAGAAAGTATAGCAGAGCTCGGTTTGAAAGACAATGACCCAAAGGTTACTGCTGATGCTGATCGAGAAATCGTGGAGCCAGATCCGGGATATTGACGGCTTATGAATTATGATAAAGCTTCTGGTGTCAGCATATTTGAAATTATTTAGGCAATTTATGCTATTATGGAATAGTTTCGTGACTGAATTACTGATTGGCTGATAGGCAACCCACAAGCTAAAGTATTGAAGATAGAAACACGGAGTTCGAAAGACAATATGCACTATTTCTGTAATCTGCTGTGAGTTTAGATGCCAGTATCCCAAATAAAACACGTTTCCAGTATTCTTATAATTAAAATATAAGTACTATTTGGGGAAGAGAATAAACTAATTTTATTTAACAAAAAAATTCGAAATATTTCCATAGGTAATCTGGAAGTTTTCTCAGTGTTAATCTATCTGACATAATTATTTATAGACTATAACGATTTTGTTGAAATTCGTGAGAAATTCCTATCATGAAATTAAATTGTAAGGGAATCCCCAATTATGAGAAATAAATTACCAGCTATGGCTTTATTAGATTTGATTTCAATCCTCAATAATGGTCCTATTTGTAACGTAATTAAAGTAGAAGATACTTACAGTAAGAAAGCATTTTCTTCTTTGGTGGAACCATCTGTAACAATTAAAAATGTATCATTAGTATTAGATTTGGTTTAAAAAATATATATTAAATATTTATTTGTTTATGACCTAAATGTCTGACAATTACTTATTTATTTATTTTCAAACACTTACTAAGCCAGTTTTGAAACCAAGTGAAAGAAAATGTTATAACAGGCTACGTTTTACGCAAATATTGTGTTAAAATTAAATATAGCTACGCGGGTGAAGTCACTGGCGGAAGCTAGTAAAATACAGTATCATTATCGACGTATTTGTGCCTAGCGGGTATCGAACCCTTCGTACAAAAAGCCATCGTTTACCCATTAACCGCTACGTCAATCTGATAGGCCAATTAACTCCATTAACGTTTTGAAGCAGCTTCCATTACTGACAATCATTTTAACAATATCGCATTACATATAATCGACAATTAAGAGCTATCTCAATGGATGTACGGGATAAAAGTAAACAGAGTTTCTGTTTAAGTTGTTACTTTAATAAGAGTTTATTCGAATCATTATCATTCTCTTGCCCATATGCCAATTCATTTGGGGTCGGCGCTGCATGTCTTTCTTCTTCTTTCTCCATACTTCTCTATATCGTACATCGGACTCCTCCTTTCTTGCCATATCATCCCTATAGTCCATTCATCGTTTCATTGCCTTCCTCCACTTTTATACCCCTCCACATTTATGCTCAAAACTAAAGAGTTTATTCGAATAATATCTAATTATTTCAAAAACATACACGTTTCCTTTTATGCCCACTCTCCTCTTTTAAATTCGCAACTAGAATCCCCATTTTTTTTTTTTATGGTGGGTGGAAAATCATCAAATAACCCCTCCCGCTCTTGGGCAGAGCGATAGGGAGTATCAGACTAAATCTACTCACTAAAAACCACCCATGTTCCTTCTTAGCCCTTCATGTCGAGGGCGCGGTATCTCTTGCGAACAACCCGCACCTCCGACGGAACTCAAATCCCCTTAACCCCATTTCACTCAACTCCAAAATTTTGCAAACACTGAAAAATCGTACAGATTACTCTACGTGGCACGTACTTATCTGAAATGTGGATAAATCTGGTCCGCACCGGTAATAGCCAGACGCCCATTGGCCCAGTATCGTTCAGAATTATTTATTTAGCCTATTTCAAAGGCAATGCGTCAGCGGTTTAGTAAATAAAGTGTTTTTATTAATCAAGGTAGAACCGTGTTACTTAGCCAGTTGGTTGTGAAGGTCAGATTGTCGGTCACTTCATGTAAAACATTGGCACTTAGAGGAGGCTAAGACGGCTAGAACATAACGTCATCATCACGCCTGTAATCCCCAAAGGGTTAGGCAAAGATGTACCCATTAGTAATCTGATCATTTCCGTAGTTACAACGTTCCATGACTGGGAATGAGCCTATTGCCATCAACGGTGTACAAAACCCAGACTTCGGGCTGCCCAAAGAAATCCATGATAAAGCATAAAACCATTTAGGCACACTTGGAAACCGAATAAAGCACTTCGCGTTCACCAATAGCGGTAGCTACCTGCAGTTCAATCATCCACGGCAGTTTCTTTCTTTCATTTCTTTTAAGACAAAAAGCTCCTGACGAAAATACACTAAAAATGGGTACCTAACATATTTTCAGGTTGAAGTAAAATCGCTATTAATCAGTTTTTTTTTTCTTGAACATCTTTACTTAGGCGTACTGAACGCTATGTTAAAATTTGTCCAAAACTTTAATGGGACCTTAAAATATGAGAAGAGTAACAAAAAGGACGTAACGAAGTAAAGGACCGAAACAACCTGCCTATTCTAAAAGCCATTCAAAATCAAAATCAAATCAAATAATTTATTCGCATAATATGGGTAAATAGATGATACATAATGCATTACATAATACAACAAAAAAGATCCTCATATTAACCATTTCTGGTATGCAAAACTTAAAATAAAAGTTTATAAAAATAATGAATTGAGTACCTATCAAATACATAGGTACACATTTACATTTTGAACTACATACTAAATTAACTAGTTATTATTGCACTGATAGGAACATTGTAAGGCGCTACACTAATTTTCTATTCTTATAGCTAAGGTATTCCTGGGTCGTCTAGAAACATTTATTGACTAACCAGGCGTACAGTTTTTTCCGGAATAAGGGAATAGATCTAAGGTCTTTTAGTTCACTAGGTAATTTGTTAAATAATTTAATTGAAATAGGGTAACAATTTCTTCTAAACAGTTCAGTTTTTATGTTCGGCAAGGGAAAACTATTAGGATATCGGGTATTAAAATTACAATAATCACCAAAGGATTTGTATAGATACTGGTGTGCATTGCAACAAATGGTAGTACCAAATATTCTAATTCAACACAAAACGTTGGTCTGTCACGTGGCTATCACACATACATACATGCGTCATTCTGAATAATGAAGTATTCATTCATGATGTTCCTCGTTGCACAATGTCAGTGTGAATTGCGTGAGGTTCCCACGGATGGCCAGTGTAGCTGGTGACCAAGTTACGAGAGCATAGACCACCCACATTGGCAAGCGTAGCACAGATAGTTCTATATTGCAAGCAGTGCATTTATAATATCTATATTATTATAGCCATATTATATGAGAAGTGAGATAGAAATGTTAGTGCGGAATTCGAATAAATTACTTTTGATTACATTTAATGCCATTATTACAGAATCGAAAGAGTTGTCAGCACAGTAGACAGGGCCCAGGAGGGCCAGTGCCTGCCAGGGTTGCGAAATTTGTTCGAAAGAGATACTGCGGCCCCGGAACACAAAGGGCTAAGAAGGAACATGGGTGGTTTTTAGTCAGTAGAAGTCTGACACTCCCTACTACTCCGCCCAGAGTGGAAGGACTCATTTAATGATTTCCGACCCACCAAAAGAAAAAGACCATAAAGCTCAGTAATACGACTTGTCATCGTTACACTAACAAGGTAGTCAAAAAAAGTTATAATTATTATTATGTGTAGGTATAACATAACACACAACTATTATTTTGTGACTCAAATAAAAATAATAATAAAAAACAACGGAAGTGGAACCGTTGGCGGTATTTCGGTGAAACTTTCAGAAACTATTTTTATTTGACAAATGTATTCTCGTACGGAATATATTTAGCTTTTCACCGAATTTAGTTCAGTGATTCATTTGTATTTTATTCAAGGAATTAAGGAAAACATAAACTTTTGACTTTGTGATTTCCTGTTCGGAAAAGTAGATTGTAGAAGTATCGATGTTGGTATAAGCTTGTTATTCTGTTTGAAAATCTTCATGATTATGGCCATAATCATATCATTTTCGCTTAAGTTTGGGCGAAAGACGATAACTAGTGATAACTAGAAACCAGAGCATATGCATATGCATTTACATGCTGCCTTATGACTGCCTATATATTATAAATGACTGATTTTTGAACAAAATAACGATAAACTATCAGTGCATATCGGCTGATCGTGCATATTTAGGCATGCTTCCTTTAACTTTCACGTTGTAAGCTGTTTTATTTGATTCCAATGTTCTAGTTTCTACAATGTCCGTGTTGTAAATAACTCCGGATGTACACACCTGTACTCTATCCAACACAATATTAGGTACGTTCATTCTTCATCGTTATCTGCCTAGCCTTTTCCCAATGATATCTAGGCATCACGTAACATTGCAAGACGAATTATAACAAACCATTTCACTAAAACTCTCACACCCACACAATGGCAGCACTCACCTTGCTATCTTAATAAAAATATATGTTGGTTTGTCCCCCTATCATAAAGTACACATAGTTATCTAAATGCTCGGGGCACCAACACATAATTATGTCTGTATCTAACCGATTTCGTGCTAAAAATTAAATCGTTAACTCGAGCAACCAATTTGGGACATTGTTTTGCGATAAAAAGGTTGCCCGTAATTATTTTCTGTGTGTAATTGAATGATAATCGTGGGCAGTGTTTCTGTAAAAGGATTTTATGATAATAATGAGTATGTAATGTGAGGATCTTGTGAATAAATATTAAGAACCGCACAGGTGGACTTTCATGGTTAAGACGTGCTTACCGAACTTGGTCCATGGATCGGTGATTATCTACACTAATATTATAAAGAGGAAAGATTTGTTTGTTTGTTTGTAACGAAGAGGTTCCGAAACTACTGGACCGATTTCAAAAATTCTTTCACCGTTGGAAAGCTACACTATCCCCGGGTGACATAGGCTACTTTTTATCTCTGTATTCCTACGGGAACGGGAACTACGCGGGTGAAACCGCGTGACGCCCGCTAGTTACTACATATAACGAGTTTCCTCATTTATTGAAAGGGTTAAGTAGACGATGATTACAACTGATTGATAGTTATTTTTAAGTAAAATGTTTTCTGTTTTAAATTTTTTTCAAAAGCTGACATGTAATTTTTGAAAATTAAATATTAATAAATAAACTTTTGCCGAACTATGTCCGTTTTTTGTTGACCTAGGTCTGTGATAACGATGAAAAATGTGTCTATCGCTATAATATAATAATAACAATTAGTCTTATTATCAAAAGTAGGTTAATAATGTACCTAATTACCACCAGGAAATGAACCTACCTATTATTTTTATATAACCGATAACCCGGAGTATTATCGATGGTCTTACTCTCGCCTTTTAATCAATAGTTGGCGTAGAAACTCATGTTATTTTAATTATGTAAAAACTGGCTTATTGGCATTTTTCTGAGAATTTCTTGGTCTGAAATAAGGATTTTTTTAAATTTTATTTTTACTAACGGCTTATTTCTGGAATGCTATAAAAACTAAGTTTGTACCTACTGAAGATGGATTGAAATTCAAACAAAAAAAACCGTAAATATTAAATGAAGAATTGACAAAATGACAGATTGTAGAAAAATTGCATGTCGAATTGTACTGAAAGAGCTTTGTCTATTCTTGGTAGAAAAGAGATAAAATCACCATACGCGGGCTGTACAATACTCTCATTTTAAAACTCAATGTATCATATTCAAATTAAACGCACGGGTACTACAACATGGTGTCGGAGCTTGCAATAAATCAATATCACTATACACACATACCCACGTGTACATACTAGTGATGTTACAGAGCTTCGACTCCGGTTCCGATAAGTCGGAACTTCCGATTGATATTACACCTCCGGTTCCGACACTGTTAAATCCGGAGGTCGAAGCGTGGTGGGTGCGGTCAATGTGTACGAACGGGTTTATGCATGCATTTTATTTTACTAGGCCCGCCCTTCAACACAGATGAGTTAACCTTTCAAATGCCGGAACGTAGATCTACGCGAGACACAATGGCTTTTTAATTGTGTCTAATTACACGGCATACGAAAGGTTAAGAAGGGCCTCTTTTGCCACCATCTCGGGCTCTCCACCTCCTACTGGAGTTACAGTGGTTTGGGTATACTGTGGCGGGCTTGTCTCCACCTCCTACTCCGATTTCGATTAAGAATCCGACTCCGATTCCGGTTTAAAAACTCCGATTTCGGTCAAACCGCCTCCGTAACATCCCTAGTACATACATGTACAATGTTCATAAATGTGTGGCAATCACTCCTCTTTCATGCGAGAGCATAAAATTACAGCAGTATTGTCACCATGCGTTATAAGTATAATGGACAATCCATTATTGGCTTTTATTTTTAAGTGGAATTGATTGGTCTTCAGTTGGTGGTTTTTTTTTTCCGCTGATGGCTTGTACGTGTATAGAGCTCAAAAGTTGACTTTTTTGTTGAAAAACTGTTTTTTTTGTCATTTTTATTTTTGATTTGGATTCGAGTGTGAAATTTCTTAATATAGTAATTACGTTTTGTTCTTGTAGAAACATTTATCACGTTAGGCAATATAAATGTCTTCAGTAGTTTTAAGTTTGATGAATTCACTTCACCTCTATAAAAGGACAAGTATTGCCTGGATTACATTTAACTTACAACAAAACTTCACACCAAAAAAAAAAACCTAATACAAACAATCATTCTCAACTCCCAATTACAACCAATCACCAACCCACTTCATCAAAAGCCATACAAACACGTAGCAATCTCCAACATTTTTCTAATCAGGAGTGTCTCGACACAACGTCACCCTACCATTGCGTCAACACTGAAGTGTCTGGTTTAGGGGCCTGTGATTATCAGCTGAGTGATAAGGCCACCCCTCCCGCACCCTTCAGTCGCTACCACCCCCCCTGTATTGAGCGAACCCGCATAAGTGCATGATTAAAACGATGTGTCATTTTAGTTTTGTAGGTAGTTGTTTTCTTGTGCATTGGGTTCAGTTTTTGGGGTCATTTGGATGAGATATAAGAAATGTGGATGGGTTGTGTGAATATGATCAAATTAAGTGTAGAAGTAGATACGACAGAGAACGACTGAACGAACGGGACGAAGAGAGAGAGAGAGAGAGAGAGAGAGACAGTTGGTTCGCCAGTCATATTTAAGTTCCGTGTAAGAAGGGCGAGCTTATTGCCATCTAGGCACAAATTCTGACTCCATGGCCGATACTGAGAAATTCTTGATAGAAAATCCAAATAACACTTTGCCCAACCCGGGAATCGATCCCAGAACCCCATGCTCAGCAGTCGCGCTTACAACCACTAGACCAACGAGGCCGTCATATCGACGGCACGGTTGGCGCAGTGGCTGAGCGATTGGACTGCTGAGCTGCGTGTCGCGGGTTCGATCCCCGCACGGAACAAATATTTGTATGGCCTATAGATAGTTGTTTCGGGTCTGGGTGTTTGTGTATGTGAGTTTATATGTTTGTAAACGCGCCCACGATACAGGAGAAATTCCTAGTGTGGGGCAATGTTTTAAAAAAAAAAAAAAAAAAATTGGCGGGGTAGCTCTTTTTTATGTTTTTAATATTATATACATTTTTATTATTGATTTGTGTCTGTAGTCAATCGTAATATTAAGTTACACCTTGCTATTGTATCGAGTCTGGTTCTTCAAACCAAACAGACAGATGTGTTGCTGGGGAGTTTGTTCCGCCACTTCTTCTTTCCAGCAAAAAACACTAGGAAGTGTCGAAGGGTGGGCGTTTTGGGGGACTGTCACTTGTAAATGAGTAAAGTAAAGTAAAATAAAGTAAATTTTGACGTTCGAAAAGTGATGATTATCAGCCTAGTTTGAATAAATGACTTTTGATTTTTTTTTATTTTGAATCAATGCTATCTACATGCAAAACTTTTTTATTTAAAACAAAGCTGTTTTAACTCTTATACGCATTGTGTATGGGACCACCACAAGTTTATTAGAATAGAAAGTGGCTTGATCGCATTCTGATTCGATCGTCAAAATCCGCAATGTCAGCTTTTGAATACAAATTGTAAATGTCATACTTGAAAGTAAATTGGATTGGATTTCACTGTTGATAGATATTATTTCTATTTCTGCAGGTGAAAGAAAACAAAGGAACGATGGTTGGACTGGGTGAAAGATTAAATGGATGGTTTTCTGAAGATCTAGAAATAACAGCATGGAGGAAACCCGGTATGTAATGAGTGGTCAGATTAATTTACGGACTAACCTAGGCAAGCAGCAAGATTAGTTCCAGAAAGCAGCAGGGAGGGAACTTAATAACATAGCTTAATTTATACTCTGTAAAGGCGCCGATACGCCGATACCGAGGAGCTCGTGGCTTAATAAGAACTGCCACTCGGGTCGATCTTTAGGTAAAACTGTGCTTGCCTAGGTCGGTCTGTGGATGGGTGACCGCCCGACATACCGAGTTTCCTCCGTGCCTCGGAAAGCACGTTAAGCTGTTGGTCCCGGCTGCCATATATAGATCTTTGGCAGTCGCTACAGGTAGTCAGTGACCTGAAATTCTAACATCCAGTCTTACCAAAGAGTATCGTATTACCTAGTATTAACTGGGTTGTGGAGGTCAGATAGGCAGTCGCTCCATGTAAAATACTGGTACTCAGCTGCATCCGGTTAGACTGGAAGCCGACCCCAACATAGTTGGGAAAAGGCTAGGCAGAAAGGCGCCGATACGTTACTTTAACCATTAGGAAATACTTCGAAAATTAACCTAAAGTATTCACCAACAATAAATCATAATAGATGTCTCTTTTTGGAAGCCATTACCAAATCTAAAAATTATTTTATAATTTCGTTAACTAGCGAAGCAAATGTGGTATCTATTCGGCAATATAAAATTCTATATATTTTTGGTAATCGTCATTAAACTATTTACACGTTACTTAGAATCCCATCGTTCCATAACAAATCGATTTTTCAAATTATCTTCGTAACGAATTAAATCGACAATCGGTTGACTATAAATTATAAATCGTGCTCAATTATTGATATACATGATTGTCATGACTATCCTACTTCCTACTAACATGTAGTGTGTGTGTGGATGTATGTATGATGAATGGATGGATGGATGTTTGTTACTCTTTCACGCAAAAAACTACTGAACGGATGTGGATGAAATTTAGAACACAGATAGTTTATAACCTGGATTAACACATAGGATACTTCTTATCGTAGTATGATCCCGTGGGACAATTATCGAACTCCACGCGGACGAAGCCGCTGGCACAAGCTAGTTAATTATAATTATTATACTAAATTCTGTTTGTTAACCGTCATTTAATTTTTCCAAATCAATATCATCGGCCTAGCCTTATCTCAACTATGTTGGGTTCGTCTTCCAGTCAAACCAGATGCAGCTGACTACCAGTATTTCAAACGCAGTGACTGCCTATCTGACCTCCTCAGCCCAGTTAGTACTGGGTAATTACTTTGTGTAATTTATTTCATCACCACACTGCTCTCAAAACTTTGAAGGAAAACATCGTGAGGAAACTAGCATGTCTTAGAACCAAAAAATTCGAAGACATGTCACATCCTAGAGAGTTGGCCTGAGTCCCTGCAGTGGGAAGATTATAGGCTGATGATGAATATGATACCCTTTGGTAAGACTAGTTGTCAGGCTTTCGGGTCCCTTGTCCCACTACCTGTTACGACTTTCAAAGATCTGCAAACAACAGCTGGGATCAACGGTTTAACGTGCTTTTAGAGGCAAGGACAAAAATTGAAATGTCACCGATGGTCACCCATCCACAGACCAACCTAGGCAAACGCAGCTTTACCTGAAGATTGATCCAAGTGGCTGTTATTACCTAGCCACGAGCATCATGTTCCACCTTTTTTTTTTTTGGGCGGGTGGAAAATCATCAAATAACCCCCTCCCGCTCTTGGGCCGAGCGAAAGGGAGTGTCAGAGACTTCTACTAACTAAAAACCACCCATGTTCCTTCTTAGCCCTTCATGTCGAGGCCGCGGTATCTCTTGCGTACAACCCGCAGCCCCGACGGGATCATGTTCCACCTCGATTAAAATAATAGAGAACAAGTACTTTTTCACATTTTTATTTACCATTTTTTTTACTTTATCAGTTATTTGAAACTTATCCACTGATTCTATATTTACGCCATAATCATCAACTTTTTTATAACAACAAAGTTCTTTGTTTACATTGATTTCCAGGTTCAAATCCTCATTGAATTTCTCTACTAAAGCGAAAACTGCCTTATCTAACGTTTTTCGAGAATTCACTCTTGAATATTCTTCTCAAATAGGTACAACAATATAATGTTCTGAGAACTAAAGGTCAATTCTCGATCTTTGCAACCCAATTTAAAATACTGATATCTTTAGGCTAGACCGGTTCAGACTTTGGACTTGAGAGTTAAGCGAGTCTAATGCGTCAGATATTAAGATGATAACCGAGACTTTAAACCTTAGGTTAAAGTTCAGTACACTCATAATTTAAGAGGAAAGTCCAAAAGATATGGTTTTTGCATCAAAATCAAATAAGGCATCTCCTAATTAAGAAAATAAAGAACGTAATATAAACATCAGCTTTATAAACACAAATTGGCGCCAGAGGCGTTTTTGAAGTTGATGCAATTCAAATGATGAAACGCCTAACTTTTTAAATGTCTATTAAGGCTGATGGCTACGAACGTCTAATTACTGTTTGCACAAAACATGCTGATGATGATGTTCAAATATTATGGTACAAACCTCAATTATATCTTCAAATTTAACAAAACATTATGGATGTAGTCCCCAAAGGGTTAGGCAGCTACACACCTAATCTCGTTGGGGCTGCGGGTTGTTCGCAAGAGATACCGCGGCCTCGACATAAGGGGCTAAGAAGGAACATGGGTGGTTTTTAGTCAGTTGAAGTCTGACACTCCCTTTCGCTCTGCCCAAGAACGGGAGGGGTTATTTGATGATGAGTATTAGTTTTTTTTTGTATGTCTATTTGTATGCTCGTTATGTTTCTGCGACAAATAAATATTTTTTCTTTCTTTCTTTCTTCTTTCTATTTCCCAACCCCCCCCCCCCCCCCCAAAAAAAGTCTGTCAGTCATGTTTTAGTCTCATACAATAAGGGGCAAGAAACTAATGGTCGGAACTGAAAACGCAAACTCGTCGCAAAATTTTGGGCTGACTGAATTTAAATATTGTCATCGACACGCTAAGAAGAAGAATGGACAAAAAACCAGGCACAAATCCAGACCCTGTAGCTGCTTTTGAAAAACTCCTGATGGAAATACGAAATCACACTTTTACCTGGTTATATAAACCAGGCCCTTATTGTATTTTACATAATAAAAATGCATGTATTTGTGTAAAATAAACAGATTTTTTTCTTCAATATCATCGTATGCTCACCAGCTTTCAAACAGACGCTAAATGCACTACTATTGAATAAATGTTACTACTCTGTATCGGATTAACTGATAAGTTTTAGTTGTGTATGGCTGAAAATTAACAGCATCTATATGTGCATGTCAAAATGGTAGAATGTACAAGTATTCTTTAATATGATTGTAATAACCTTATTGTAAATATCTACATTATCATCAAATGGACAAATATTCTATTCTATTACACTTGTACTTGCGAGTGCGACCAAAAGACGCACGAGGCAAACAAAAACATTTATCGATATAAAACACCTCATCAATTCGACTATTCCGTATCAATATGTACGGCCCGTAGCTATACGGAACCCCGGCCATCGCAGCAGATGTGCAAGATAAACAGGACACGCGCGCGCTGACTCACGCCTGCGCCTGCGCATGTACAGTGGGTTGCACAAGCGTTTGGTAATTATTGTGTGTGGTAATATTTTTTTGTGGCGGTTCTTTCGATCTTTTGGTTTAAGTCAAACGATGATTTATTGGTAAAATCCGGATCATAAATAAAATATCTAAATATTTCTAGAATAAAAAAATGACGTTAATATAATGTTATTATGTACCTAAAAATATTTACTTTATTTAAACTTTCAAATAATTATTATAAAGCCATACGTATAATACATCTGTCTGTCTAGCGAAATAAACGGAAAGTAATAAATAAATAGAAGTTAAGTAAAATATTTCATCAAATCATTTTAAACACCAAAACTTTAGAAAAAAATATTGAAATTCTAATAAACCTTCAATAGCAACAAACTATTAATTACTATTATTTAACCTCAACATTTTTAAAACCAAAGAAACGTTCTCCAAAAATAACCCAACCAATATTTGCAAATAGCCCCAACCAGATGCGTTAGACTCCATTTATTTTATAAAAGGTGGAGCGCAAAGCCACATGGCTTCGCAAGGTGCAAAAATTTCAACCCTCTTTCGAATTTAACCCATCCCATCACTGAAAACGAAACATGCACTGCGGCAGATGCAGGATAACCATCTAAATAAAATAAAATACGTCAACACAAAAAACTAAGTGGATTGACTGAGGTCACTTAGGTCACGGATAGCAGCTGACTTAGTTCTAGTTGGCAACTTCGAAGAAAGAAGAAAATAAATTCACTTCACCTAGCTTAATTCGTAAAGTTTTTTAAAGACTAATAGATGAACCTAAGTATATTATACCGACAGAAGACAAGTGTTTAATTCTCGCAAAAAGAACTGAAAATAAGTATTGTCTAGAATCTAGATAGTGATAATGAATGACAAACGGCAAGCGTAGTGTGGAACGCCCAAGTTAGGTAGGCCAGCGATCTAAAAAGTTGGCTGGGACAGAACGCACGCAGAAGGCGGAGGACAGGGTGTGGTGATGCACCTTGGGAAAGGTCTATGTCCAACAGTGGACCATGACAGGGTGAATTGATGATGATGATAACTGGTGTTCCAAAGCCATAAGCTGTTAGTTGATCTAGCACAACCGTCAATGAAATTAAAGAGTTCATTCAGCCTAAGAATGATGAGTCTTACAAAGAAAGAGTATTGAAATATCCTGCAGTGCGACAATTCCAACACGACGTTAGAATAGTAAAACAAAATGACGCAACTTTGTACGAAGCTACAGACAAACTTCACCAATCTGAAATTTAATCCGCTCCATAGATCAATAAGAAAATGGCTGACAATCCAAATAAATTGTCACTGTTCTATTAAACTAACTCAAACACAAAACCAAAAGTAATATTGGAACTTTTTCGAGTAAACCTTGAACAAAATTGCCTTTGTCTCACAATATAGACTGCGGCGTATAAATCTTCGTTAAGTCATGGCGTTTTATGGTTAACCTACTTCGCCCCACCTTTGTAGACACCTAAAATGGCGACTAATGCTAATTACTGACCCACTTGTTCGGCTCGAATAAAGAATACAGTTTTGGATGTTTTTCCTGTTTTGTGTTGCGAACATTTTTCTTTGTTGTCAGGAGTTGTGGTAATAGTTCCTGCGTTTGTAACCTTGTTTTTGTATTGCCTCGTTCATGTGACGTTTACTGATGAAGATTGACATCTATTTTATCTTGCTATAAGGAATTATTACTATCAATAATATAATGGTCATCAATGAACATTTGTGTATTATGATTGTCATCATATACTGAAGCACTATGAATACCTTCAATTAAAATCATGGATTCTTAGTTGGAATTGCCATTACACACATCTTAAAGATAGTTAGTGGCCATTCTCGTAATGTTAAACCCTTTAATCTTCTTTTACGACACTCATGGGGTTGCTCTTTTAGATTAATTGCTCATTCTCTGCTATATATAGCACCTTAACATGGCAGACGTAGAATCTTGATTATTAGATCATTGTCTAAAATTACAGTCTGTCTAACTTCATTACCTCATCGATTGTCTATCAAGCTATAGGTCACAAGTCAGTAGATTATCATTCAATTATAATTTATGTATCATTAGTCATTCTACCAGTCCTTGATCTGATAGAATTTTCAGGGTCCACAGTATATCTATCTACAATGTTGATATCAGTGGACCCAAGAGCTTAATGTACTATCCCCAGCAAATGAAAGGTACACTGTTTTGCTAAATGTATTTATGTAGTTTAAGTTATGTCGGCCTACTAATTTACTGTCCCTACTTTGATATGGATAGTGTAAGCTGGGGTTGCAAAGTGTTTCATAGTTAATAACACCTACAGGATTCTCTGGTACTGATGCAGGATTGGAGCCATTTCTATTAAATAACGAATAATAAAAGCGATGTGTTCGATCAAAAAGTCATCTTTTTAACCCCTATCAAAAGCTTCATCCTGTCACGTCGAGTAGAAAAAGTAGGGTCCTCTACTTAAATGGAATACCAATAGATGGAGCCACCTGTTACTCAGAACATTAACTATATGGACATGGACAGATCGTGTGCCATTCACTACACGGGCTCACAATTGATTAACTACTTCTTCTTCCTTTGCTAGGATTAATATGTAACTTTAGAACTAAAGTACCTGAAGACGATTTTGAGAAAGATATAGATAGACTTAAACTAGGCCTAACCAACAACACACACAGTGCTCCTAATTACGAAGATAAAGTTCGTAAAACTGAGTATAAAGCAATTTTAGAGCGAGAATTTGGCCTTGACCGAAAAAACAGAAAATAATGTAGGTCAAACTGGAAAGATTCATTCAGAAGTCATAGTAGTATAAAGTAGAACAGAAAAGTTGATAATGCAGAAATGTAAAGAAAAAGATACACCACGAGTAAATGAAAGATGTTCAAAAGATATAAATAATGGAAACTGCAGTCCTTTACATTCATGAATGAATACGCGAGAATTACAAAGAGGTTAAGATAATGGGTAGTGCAAATTAAACTTATCTAAATGTAAAGAGCTCTTCAAGGTTTAATGAAAACTGAGAATGAATAAATCGCGTAGTCAATGGACCTATAGATAAAGACCGAGGAATTTCGTTTTTATCACTTGTGTTAAAAATGTTTATAATTAAAACCTAGCCTTTTTCTTACTATTCTAGAGTTGACTTGCATAGTTTTGTACTGATTGCATAACTGTTTTTTTGATTAAAAGTATAGCGTCTTTAAATGACAATAATATTTTTTTTTTTTTTCAATAGAAGCTTTATCGTTGCCTAATTGTTACTCAGATTTTTTCCTTTACTTTTATATTAAGGTAAAACTAACTCTTATATAACATTAGATTTATTTCCAGTCCCTCGGTTTCTCTTAGTTTTTTTCAAGTCAGCGCAAAAATGAAAGACTCTGAAATATTGTTCCCTTATTTAATTTTGGGTTCAGCTTTATGCTTTCCTCTTCGCTGAGTAAAAATGTAACAGTTTTACGATTTAATACAAATGAATTTTCCGGCTTCATTTATAATTAAGTTTTGGCTTGTATAATATGATGAATGAGGATTTTTATTTTCTTTTTATTGAATTCACTTTCCTTTACCTTAGTTTTATTTTAAGGTTCTAGTTGGATAACGGTAACAAAGGTATTTGTTCAGCCAGATAGGCAGACTATTAAAACATTGAAATATTTCTAGCTTCCTCGAAATCTAAATCGAATGAGGTTTAAGTACTTAGTATTAATAAGCTTTATTCGTGCTCAAAATTCTTCAAAACGAATTGGTTCTAAGAATCTGATTAATATTATCGAGTGTTCTATCTATTAGTACTTCTTCCTTAAGTTTGGATTTAAGGATCTTCGCAAGGATCAACAGCCTTTCGCAGTCTTAATTAAACGTACGTTTCTACTCGATAGTACCTCTCGCCCACTCCGAGGCCTCCACGGCGCCTGCTGGTCGCATCCCAGCAATAATTAAACTATGTAGGTCGCTTGAACACCCACAATGACCAACGCTGTACAAACCACCAGCCTTACTTGACCCACCCCACCTCCCACTAACAATCAAACGTCAGATAAGCACACCACACGGCAGGGCTCAGCGCAAACTGGACGTGCGGTGACCTCGTCGACCGCTCTTCTGTTGTTCTTTATTTCAATTCAAAATGCGTTCCAGACGTGTACGCTGATGATAAATGACGGTTGGAACTTGAAATTCGATTTCAATTTGGAAGTTTGAAATTTAATTTTGGAATGTTGGGTATTTGAGTGTTCGCGTGTGAAAAGTTTTCGGTCGTTAAATATGTGGGGAATGGAGTAATTTGGTGGAGGAGGTTTGTGCGATATTTCGTACATTTTTCGGTGGTATGAATTCAGTGGTGAGGTAATTGGAATGATTTAATTTTTTAAATACTTTATTATTTTATTTTAAGGTAGGTAACCATTGGAACGAAAGATAAATTATTTTTGTAAAATCTAATAAATACAGCTACATTAAAAAAAATTCGATCCCTAAATTAAAACTATCTATTGACCAAATAACTTAAATCGAAATCAGAAGAACAGCGGATAAAAAGACCAAAATGAAAACCATAGTACCTAAAGATATTAAAAATAAATCCGTCAGCTTATCTCGTACGATGTGGCTTTACAATACAAGAGGCCCGAATAATAGATTTTCTTTCCACTAAAGAAACCTAACAATGGCGATGAAATCGTAGTACATACCTGTCAAATGAAATCGCAACAAAATAAAAGTGTACGGAGATATTCTTCTTGCTATGACAAATGTTCCCCGCGGCAGAAGTAATTTGCCGCAATTTTTAGAATGCGGCCACCCCATTCAGAATCATTCACAAGAAGATTTTTTCTTCCGCAGGAAAAAGCAAAAAGGATGCGAGGATAATTTTTCTTTTTTTAAATTACTGTCTGGAAAATTGGCATTGTCAAATTTCTAAAAAGGTATTTTTCGTAACCAATTATAAATCTTTCTTGAAATAAAAACAAAGGAAATATACGAAGTGAATTTTTGGAAAAAAATGTCTGCATAAATGCACTGTGAACGTAAAATATTTCTTTCTTTATCATACTGGAACAATAAATTCAAACCCCAATGGATGATTCCGTTCGAACAAATCAACGATAGATTCCCACAGCGTTACTAGAATCACCATTAAATTCACGCAACCGCAAGCACACAGCGCAATAAAATTCCTTTTGAGCCATAACTTACAAAAAACCCTTAGATGTTTTATTCTAATAAAAACTGCAGCTCGATAAATCTTTGTCTAGCGCCATTCTGACAGCAATTGCTCCAAAAACAACCATATCATTTACATTTAGCGAAAAAAATAAAACGCGGAGTCTATATCGGCGTAATTCGATGCTCGCGTAAAAAATCCCCAACGAAAACTTCCCGCTTGTCAGCCGCAAAAAGCTTGAGAGCTTTTAATCGATCACTGTACTACAAGAGAATAAACTTACGTTCCGTTCCGGGTTCCTTCCGCAATGAAAGAAGAAAAAAACAAAAAAACTCGTACACATAACTAAAAAGGCACTAAACGGTATACGTCCAAACGCGTTTTCGAGATAAAAAAAAAAAGTAGGTGCGTGTCTATACGACCGCGCCGAGGGCGGCTTGCAGTATACTGATCTAATTTCCAAACGTACGACTGTGAAAGTGACGTAATAGCGGCGCCATGTTGCCCCGCGTCCCTAGCCGCGCCCCTCCCCCCCGCGACCGCGCCTTGCTTCCGCCACTGGAAAAATGCACTACCTATTTAATCAATTTCAGGAGTGCTATGGAATGCTACAAAGCTTGATGGGCTTATTGCGTAGTATCACGTTACTGGCTGTGTTAAGTTTTCCGCGAATCGATTAGGATTGTCTTATCTGTCCTTCTGGCGTTAGAAATGGCTTTTGCTACGCAAGTTTGTATAGGACTGGCACGTCATAAATAAGGGCTTCGCGTGCAGTTTGCGTTGAGGTTCTGTTTCTGAAAATGTTTCTTGTGATTTGATTTTCGAACTGTGTTTTGTTTTATTATGGAGCATTTTATTTCTGGATTTTATTATTACAGTATGAGTTGTGAATGCTACGTTTTAAAATGGAGATCGTTCGATTTCTTGTTCGTTTCATAGTCAGTTTTCTAGAAAACTTCGATCTCTCTACGAATGACGTGGCTAAATACGCGTCTGAATATACTCTTGTAGCTGTCTGTTTAATCTCACAGACCGGAACCACAGTCTTGATCTTGAAGATGCATAAATAAGCTCGAAACGTCCGTATCTGAATGTGTCTGGTATTCGTGTGGGTGCTATGCTATGATCGTTGGTCCTTTTATACGAATCGAATTTGTTGGATCAGTGGACGTGTCAAATGGTTTAAAAATTGATAGCTTATTGTGTCTTTCTTGTGTTTACTGTTGCTTAAAGACTTCTGGCTTTTTAAGCTTGAAAAAAATATACCACTGAGTCTAAAGTTAAACTTTATTCTTGTGGTACTGACTGCATTGGATACTATTGGTTACTATTGGTTATTTAGTCATAATTTTAGTTGCATGAATTATTTGTCTAGAGATACATTTTTTTCTTTGAGCCTTCATTTCGGGCATAACAGATTTTTATAGTACAAGTATCTCTAAAAAAATCATTAATTAGAAGAATATTTTGAGTACCTACCATAATCCACAAAAGCTCTTCAGATTAAATCTATTGGACAGGTTTAAAATGTGGTTCAGAGTCACGAACCATATATCAATCTAAGTACATACATAACGGGTTAGGCAGAGGTGTACCTAATAGTACACCCACATTTCGCCAGTTAAGTTTAAGTCCCATGTAGTAGTGTGGCTGGTGGCTGCTACTGAAAATTTATCGATGGAAAAACCCAATAACACTTTGCCCGACCCGGGAATTGAACCCAGGACCTCCTGCTCAGCAGTCGCGCTTGCGACTAGACCAACAAGACAGGCGAAATAAAATATAATGCAGAATTATTCATATTTTGTCGAATCATTTACACCTTACAGGGCAAGTCCCCAGTGAAATAGAATTTGATATTAACATGGTCCTTGAACTTTTAGATATAATTACGAGAATTGTCCTTGACCTGTAACCTTGAGGGCATTTAATTTGTTCATTTATAAAGAGATCGTGTTATAGTTTATTATATCTTTGTTATACAGTGTGTTAGATTAAACAAGGGAAATAATGACGGGGGGTATTCAGTAATCGATTCTCGTCCCAAATTTGTAGAAAAACTATAAACTTAATTTGTGACGTAATTGTGCCATGCCAAATAAAATAAAATAAAGTGAGATCTGGAGAGTGTGTGGGGGGGCCCACACACTCTCCAGATCTCACTTTATTTTATTTTATTTTCTTCGGGTGGCTTAGCTGTAGCTAACAATACATAAATTAATAATGAGATGTTACACGACAAGCCATTTACAAGCCTCCACAGATGGCAGTAAACTAATGTTGCTTAGACTAATAATACACTCTTAAAAATTAAAAATAAAAACACAATATAAACTAAAAACATAATAACTATTGACTATTAGAAATATCTTATTCGCCATTGTCCTACGCCAGTTTTAAATTAAGAAGGGAAAATGGATTATACCTCAAACTCATTGACACGCCCACGTTTTCCGTGATAAGCGTAACAGTTGCGAGAATTTCGCGAAATATTTTGTATGGTTCTTTAAGTACGTATAATTTATCATAGTTCTTTTTTATTTATATTTTTATAAGTGTAAAAATATGTGTGTGTGTGTGTTTTTATGTGTGTGTTATGTGTGTGTGTTGGTGTGTGATGTTGTGTGTGTGTGAGTGTGTGTGTGTGTGTGTGTGTGTGTGTGTGTAGTGTGTGTGTGTAGTGTGTGTGTGTGTAGTGTGTGTGTGTGTTTGTGTGTGTGTGTGTGTGTGTGTTTGTGTAGTGTGTGTGTTGTGTGTGTAAGTGTTGTGTGTGTGTGTGTGTGTGTGTGTGTGTGTGTGTGTGTTGTGTGTATTTGTCTGAAATAGCCTGTGTGTCCGTTATGAATTTATCTGTTTACTAACATAGTTTTAAATGTAATTACTAACTAAGTTATGGATATTGTTTATGTCTGAATCAAATAAATGAATTGAATTGAATTGAATTGAATAAGTACCTATCATGTAAGCATGCCTTAATGCGGGTTTCAATATGTCCCTCGTTTAAATTAACAAATTGTATAGGAAAACATCGTGAGGAAACCGGTATGTCTTAGGACCAAAAAATCTACCCACCCGCACTGGGCCCGCGTAGTGGATTATAGCCCATGGCTCTCCTAGGCCTGAGTCCCTGCAGTGGGAACATTATAGGCTGATAATGATGATGAAATCTTCCATTCTTTATTTTTTTAACTTTACCTAACATCACACCCCGAATGGTTAGGCAATAGTACAAACACATTTCATGTATTTAAACTCATATAATAGGGGAGAGCTTTTTGCCAGGCACGGATCTAGATTCCGTGGCTGGTACTGAGAAATTCCTGATGAATCATCATCATCTGCCTAGCCTTTTCCCAACTATGTTGGGGTTGCCTTCCAGTCTAACCGGATGCAGCTAAATACCAGTATTTTACATGGAACGACTGCCTATCTGACCTCCACAACCCAGTTAATACTAGGTAATACGATACCCTTTGGTAAGACTAGTTGTCAGACTTTCAGGTCACTGACTACCTGTAACGACTGCCAAAGATCTATATATCTATATATAAAATTCCTGATGAATAAACCAACCTACTCGACCTGGGAATCAAATCCAAAACGAGTTCAGCAGGTCTCTGTTTTATTTATCCCTCATATTTATATAGCGATAAAAGGTAAGAAGATAACAATAAAATCACGCCTATTATAGAGTTAGGTAGAGGTTTACCTACAATGTATAATATGCCTGAAGATATCACAATTCCTGTCGGGCCTGTGGGTCCCGTCAGGGCTGCGGGTTGTTCGCAAGAGATACCGCGGCCTCGACATGAAGGGCTAAGAAGGAACATTGGTGGTTTTTAGTCAGTAGAAGTCTGACACTCCCTTTCGCTCTGCCCAAGAGCGGGAGGGGTTATTTGATGATTTTGCATGGGACGCCGGCGCCTCCTTCTGCGAAGCAGTGATGCTAGCGAAGGAGGTGGCGGAATGTGAGAGGGAGAGAACCTTTCGTCCCAGCCGCCGCAGGGGACGCTCCGGGCGTCGGGTGCCACGTGATGGCTTCCGGCCACCGTAGGCGCGGGCCTGTGGACGGTGAGTGCTCACCGTCCGTCCGTCTTATGTCGACGGCGCGTTCGTGTCCAACGCGCGCCTCGAAGAGATGTCAGCAACACTGCAGGGCCAACGCCTGCCGGGGCTGCGGGTTGTTCGAAAGAGATACCGCGGCCCCTGACACAAAGAGCTAAGAAGGAACATGGGTGGTTTGTAGTCAGTAGAAGTCTGTCACTCCCTTCCACTCCGCCCAGAGCGGGAGGAATCATTTGATGATTTTATATATCATAATTTTCGCAAACTGCGTGAAACCAGCCTTACCGTACAAATGCGTCAGCTCTCCTCAAGGTCAGATACAGTGCTGACGTAACGATCGAAGATAACACGTTGGTACCTATCATAGTCTAGTTGTTGCAAGCGCTAGTGCTGAATTTGAGACCCTGGGTTCAGTTTCTAGATTGGCCAAGGCGTTATTGAATGTTCATACCGGGGTTTTCACCTTAGCTGCCCAAAACGTGCTACTTTAAAACGTCACTAAAGAAATGTGGATGTCGACTGTTTCATCTTTTGACTCGCCTTTTCCCAACTCTGTTGGGGTCGGCGTCCAGTCTAAACTGGGGAGTTTGTTCCGCTACTTCTTCTTTCCAGCTAAAACACTAGAATGTGTCGAAGGGTGGGCGTTTTGGGGGACTGTCTCTTGTAAATAAGTAAAGTAAATTTTGACGTTCAAAAAGTGCTGATTATCAGCCTAGTTTGAATAAATTACTTTTGATTTTGATTTTGAAACAGATGCAGCTGAATACCAGTTTTTTACATGAACTGGAACCATAGAACGCCAGCTGCTACGATCCTTACATAGGTACTCCTTTTGACTCGTCCACATTCAAACATCAGTCATACACAAGATACTATGATATAGATGCGTCAGCTTTCCTCGAGGTCAGGCACAGCTCTGACGTTGGAAATTAACGATCGCATACAACAGGTTGGCTACATATCTTAGCTATGAATATATTTAGTTCCAATATATATCATTACACCACGTCTGCAATCCTCGAAGGATAAGGCAGAGGTATATCTAATAGTATACCTAACGCCAGTTATGTTTAAATCCCGTGTAATAGGGAGCGAGCCTATTGCCAGCAACCGGGCACGAAGCCCGTCGGGGCTGCGGGTTGTTCGCTAGAGATACCGCGGCCTCGACATGAAGGGCTAAGAAGGAACATGGGTGGTTTTTAGTCAGTAGAAGTCTGACACTCCCTTTCGCCCTGCCGAAGAGCGGGAGGGGTTATTTGATGATTTTGCACCCACCATAAAAAAAAAGGCTGCGCGGCTGCTACTGAAAAATTCTCGATGGAAAAACCTAATAACAATTTGTCTGACCCGGAAATCGAACCCAAAACCTTGTACTCAGTAGTCGCGATTGCGGCCAATAGATCAACGAGGTGTCTACAAATAAATAAATCATAATAACTTACCTTGTTACTATGATACATTAGTATATTTGATCATGCAAAGTCATCATCATTTTCCTGCCCTTTTTTTTTGGGGGTTGGTGGGAAATCATCAAATAACCCCTCCCGCTCTTGGGCAGAGCGAAAGGGAGTGTCAGACTTCTATTGACTAAAACCACACATGTTCCTTCTTAGCCCTTTGTGTCGAGGCCGCGGTATCTCTTTCAAACAACCCGCAGCATCTGCCCTTGTACCATGTTACTTGGGGTCGGCGCAACTCGTTTTTTTCTTCAATTCTCCTCTTCAAACCTACACGATATCAGTTACTCTTATTTCTTACATAATAATCATTCCTCACATCATCCATCCATCGTTTCCTTGCTCTTGCTCTCCCTCTCTATCCATCAACATTTCATTGATATAAAAAGTAAAGATACGGTCGTCCGAACATTTGCTCGACGCGTTCGCCTTACAGAGAATCGGTGTAGTCTGCTCGTTAACGTAACCTTGTATAAGCGGCGTGGTGTTTTCGAGGTATAAAGAACATAAATAAAGCTTTTAATAAAATTTACGACCGCACCCGAAAAGAGCTGATCGTGGACTAGATCACTTCGGCTTAGGAAAGACCTTTAAAGAACTAAGTTCGAGGCGTCATTTTAACATGCGTTCCGCCCAGTCCTTACGCAGTAATATATAAGTCAATGCAACATTTACAAATATTCAACATTCGACTATGTGAAATATGGTTGAGTAAATACTCGTATACTCGGCATTCTAAATATAAATATAGATACGTCATGTATAAATAAACAGAATGGTTCACTGATTACTTAATCGATGGTTTTCCCATCAGAAATGTACCGATCATAACCGCTTGTGACAATTTGTAATACCTCTCTGGGAATTGATTTGAAAACTTTCAAAAGGTAATTTTGCAGAATGAGAAACTCTCCCACTGAAAAGATTAGAATATTATGGAAGCTGTATTTTCAACCGATCAAATGTCCTTTGGGAATGGATTTTTCAATATACTTCCTTTCCTCGTTGGGTTGACGACATCATCAAAGTCGCGGGAAACACCTGGATGAGAGACGCACAGGATTGAGACATGTGGCGGAAGAAAGGGGAGGCCTATACCCAGCAGTGGGTGATTCCGGGCTGATATGATGATGATGATGAATACACTTTCTCGAAAACTAGGTCTTATTGCACTACGATTAGGTTCGAAATGCAACATATTTCGCACGTGTGCGGTAATCTTATTTTTCCGCAACCAAGGGTGGGAAAGAAAATTACCAGAGACAACTATACCTTATATTATTATGTCGATTAAAACATAAGAAATTAAAAAAAAATCACCACCGACTTTAGAGTCGGCAGTGTTTTTTTTTTAATTTCGTCATTTTGATTTGCGTCTCCGTCTACAACAAAACTATTTTTTGAATATTAAATTGTGTTTGTGAAAAGAATACTAGAAATAAACATGATTATTTTAAATAATCATTTACTTTTATGAACAAGTAAACATTTATTTGTGTTCTTAATTAAAAAAACATTTTATTGCATTTCTCGACCCCATGAACACCCTCGCCATACGGCTCGGTTGTTCAATCCACCTCGAATGCAATAAAAAACTTTCCGCACTTGTATCAAAATGTACTACTAAACTCCTGTTGTATTTTCATTAAACAAACGTTATAAAAATTCTGGCTACCAGTCTTAATGGTTCAAGTAAGTCAGTATTTCTTCTAGCATTTTTTTTGAAAAAAATATAGTTGATGTACCAAACGATGAGGGATAGAGCCCCCGTGCAGCCCAAGATAAGGCTTGTTCACGTAATCAGTTCATCATTGTCTATTCCAGGTAAGGAAGTAACAACTTTGTTGTTCCATAATTAATACAAATCAAATCATTTATTCGCAAAATATGGGTACATAGACGATACATAAGTGCATTATATGAAACAACGCTAAGGATCCACTTATAAAAGTATATAAACATGAATTGGTACAAACACATAGATACACTACACATAGTTACACATAGATAACTGCCTCGTTAGTCTAGTGGTCGCAAGCACGACTGCTGAGCATGAGGTCCTGGGTTCGATTCCCGGGTCGGGCAAAGTGTTATTGGCTTTTTCCATCAAGAATTTATCAGTAGCAGCCACGGAGTCTGGATTTGTGGACGGTTGATGGCAATAGGCTCCCCCCTATAACATGGGACTTAAAACATAACTGGCGAAATGTGGGTGTACTATTAGGTACACCTCTGCCTAACCCTTCGGGGATTACAGGCGTGATGTTATGTTATGTTACATAGATATACATTTACATTTTGAATTACATACTAACTTAACTATTGCACGGATAGGAACATAATCATTAGTAAGGTGCAACATTAATTTTATATTCTTATAACTAAGGTATCCCTACATACACACTATATCTCAATGTCATTACAATTTCTAATGAAACAGGAGAAGGATTTCCTTCACAGCGCACTCCGAACGGAGAGGAAGGAACCAGAACAGATGATTGCAGCCCGGATAATGAGGAAACGGCCCACCTACGTTGGCTTAGATCGCAGCGGGGTTAAGTAAACGGGTGATATCCTAATACAGAAGTTTTGTAGGATAATGAAACTCAAATGCGCTTGAAAATAAAGTGCATTAACATGGATTTTAGAGCTTGAAATCTTTACATAGTATAGAACAAAATCGCTCCCGCTGTATGTACGCTCAGATCTTTTAAAGTACGCAACTGATTTTAATGCAATTTTTAGCAATAGAGAGAGTGATTCAAGAGGAAGGTTTGAGTATCCATTTTGCACCCGTGCAAAACTGGTAGTCGGTCGCTGGTACTTTTGTAATTTGTAAAAAGCGGTTCATATGCTCAAATATCGTATTTAAGTATTTGAACTCGTAAAATTTTGACAAAATATCCTCGATTTCGGTGTTCACTTAGTAATGTTTTTTGTTGTAAAGATACATTTTTCATTGTGACTTTGTTCATTAATCAAAATATTTATAGTTGAGTTGAGGTCTATATCGGAATTGTTTTATTGATACGTCCAGATACTTAATAAGAATGATTTAGTAACTGTCTGAATATTATCATTTAGCTTGCTAATGGAAAAACTTTCAAACATTTTTCACACAAGATAATGGAAAACTCAAAATAGCCAAAACTTGCTAATCCTCTGAAAAATATCATAACCTGGAGTCCAAAAATACATAGAACATCACACCAGCAGGGCTATTGCGTATCTTTTTAAATGTCAGTGACTATCATAGTGTCCATCGATTAACTGTCAAATGGTTCCATTTTGTACCAAACTGACAGTTAATCGGTGGATACGTACGGTGATAGCCACTGACATTTAAAAAGATACGCAATAGCCCTGCTGTAATCCCCGAAGAGTTAGGTAGAGCTGTACCCAATTATACTATACCCACATTTCACCAGTTATGTTTTAAGCAACATGTGTGATTTGAGACGAGCCTATTGCCATCAACCGGGCAAATATCCAAACTTTGTTTCCTGCAATGAGAAATTTTCTGTTGAAAAAATCCAATAACAATTTGCCCGACCCGTGAATCGAACCCAGAAACTCATGCTCAGGCAATCAGGCAAAAATAAAAAAAAAACGAAAACCTACCTTTAATCTAAAAACCCACCTTCACCAAAACTCGCTAATCCGCCGTCAAAATATCGCAATATGAAATCCAAAATGGCCACCGCGACGCCTGACGTTTATTCAAATGTCCCGCCAACCGGCAACCGTCCTCGTCCTGCATAATATATTCAATTAACTGAATAATAGATCAAATGTATTCATTCATTATTAATTAACGCTTTAATATGCGGCGATTATTGCCGTTACTGTTTTTGGCAGTTCCAAGTTACGTTAATGTTGTAGACGGTAGTAACTAATGTTGACTACGTTTTCGCGTTTATCCAACTACCTTTTACATAAATATGCGTCTATTTTTGTTAACCTTAAATAGGCTGAACCAGGCGATATATACCAGTATACAGTATGTTAGGTTAAACTAAGGACTTATTGAGGGGAGTTACCAAAACTAGCTCAGTGGTAGATTATCATCAATTTCATTCGTAGAAATTATTATCGACAATATGTCAGTATAATTCTTGTGAGTGGGAATGCCGGGAGGGGACGCCATAGAAAGACATACACTGATCTTATTGGTGCCGTTCTTCTGGAAGGACAGGTGCGTAGTACTCGTAACCGGCGGGCGTGTATGACCAGATGTATGAATGTGGACGAGGCAAAAGGAGTATGTAAGGATCGTAGCAAGTGGCGTTCCGTGGTTTCTGCTTACCCCCATGGGAAAAGGCCGTGAGTTTATGTATGTATATAATTCTTGTGAAATCTTTGACTAATGTTGACAACTAGCAAAACATTCAATAGAATGGCATTATAGACATCTTTAACATTGATTACAGTGACATATGATAATTATCTTTAGCATTGATTAAAGCAGAATGCAACTATGGGTTTGACAAGGATGGCTAATGTAGGAGGCAACGTACATTTATGGAGAGAGTTCCTTTTTTTTTTTTTTTTGGTGTGGGAGTTCCCTATTGGGTGATCTGTTACGTCTAGCCTGTTGTCATGACAACGACAGTCTTTCCAAGTTCAAAAATGGACTTGACACTATAAATAAGTGCTATAACATTTTGATTTTTAAAAGGTGAACATTTTCATTTTAATTGACGAGGTTTAACTGCCGCACTCAGAGAGCTTAAATGATTACTTAGGCCATCACTTAGAAAAGGTTTTGACAGTTTTGTCATACCAAAGTAATCATTAAATATCTCTGAGTACCGCAGTAACTCTAACAAAGGAAGAGAAAAGGCTAGTCCAGACAGCGCACAAACCCGTCGGGGCTGCGGGTTCCCGTCGGGGCTGCGGGTGTTCGCAAGAGATACCGCAGCCACGACATGAAGGGCTAAGAAGGAACATGGGTGGTTTTTAGTCAGTAGAAGTCTGCCACTCCCTTCCGCTCTGCCCAAGAGCGGGAGGGGTCATTTGATGATTTTCCACTCACCATAAAAAAAAAAGACAGTGCACTTAGCCGCTAAATCGGCGTGTATTCCATAATAACTAGGATTCCTGTTAAACCCCTCAGGCAGATTTGAAATTGCTTTCTAGGAATGAGTACACGAGAATACTGCATATTTTATGGAGGGAACGAACTCACGACCTAATGCTTTGCAGTCCAACGCTATTGCCGTTGGGCTATAGCCACTTTTATTGTTACTAAATTATAATTATCTGACATTTTTCTGGTTCGATTCTCAGGTCAGGCAGTGTTTTAGGGTTTTTCCGTTTTTCCATCTGGAATTTGTCAGAAACAGTCACGAAGGCTGGATTTGTGTCCAGTTGATGGCAATAGGCTTGCCCGTATTATATAGGATTTACACATATATCTGGCGAAATTTGAGGGTACCAATGGGTACACCCCATTTTTATTCCCAATTTCAGCCCCTTGGGGGTTGAATTTTGAAAAATCTTTGTTTAGCGGATGCCTACGTCATGAGGAATACGTGTGAGATTTTTTTAGTTTCTAGCTTTAAGGGTTTCCCGTCGGGGCTGCGGGTGTTCGCAAGAGATACCGCGGCCTCGACATATAGGGCTAAGAAGGAACATGGGTGGTTTTTAGTCAGTTAGAAGTCTGACACTCCCTTTCGCTCTGCCCAAGAGCGGGAAGGGTCATTTGATGATTTTCCACCCACCATAAAAAAAAAGGGTTTGGCCGGTGCGTTGATCAAAATCAAAACATTTATTTCAAGTAGGCCAGATAAAAGGCACTTTTGAATAGTCGAACAAATACTAAATAAACTAAGCTACAGTCCCAGTCACAAGGCATAATAACTCTGAGTGTACTGTAGTTGCCCATTCCAAAGCGTTGGTCTCATGAGAAGAACGGCAAGAAACTCCATGGACACTCTTTTAAATCATAATATTGTTACAAAACTTTGATCCTCAGTCAATTAGCTTTGCCTTTTATATATAATATAGATAGATAGAAAGATTATTTCCACAAAATATAAATAAACCTAGATTCCATATTGCAAACCACTTCCATTAAACATTTCGGGGAAACGTTTTAAAAAACTTTTTCGGCCAACCTTTGAGTCGTTGGACTCATAAACTTGGATCTTGGATGGCTACCAAATTGTACAAGATGAATTAAATGATGTACGAAGAAATATTTCCTTCCCATGTACTATGGTATTGGTAGGTAAGTTAACTGATAGTACTCCGAATACCCCCCGGTATTCGGAGTACTATCAGTTAACTTAATGAATTAATGATTATGTGATTTAAAAATCCTGTGTCTAGTTTGAGGATCGATTTTGTTTTTGAGGCCATGGATTATGATGTACCAATTTCTTAGTACTACATATTTCAGGATCTGGAAAAATAGATCTTATAAAAAGACTGGCCAAGTGCAAGTCGGACTTACACATACAGGGTTCCGTACCATTGAAGTAGATATTGAGAGATATTCCATGTTATTTCAGCTGCAATCTATAAATGTTGAACTAATTTCTGTAATTTTTTCAAAATTTTAGTTTTAGTATTTCGGAGATAAGGGGGGGATAGTCGGACAGACAGACAGATAGATACACGAGTAATCCTATAAGGCTTCCGTTTTTTTCCTTTTGAGGCACGGAACCCTAAAAAGAAGAGAAATCCAAGTAGTGTTTGTCGAATATCATACAGAAAGTCATTGACAGGATTATTTTTAGAAATGGTTTAAGTTTATAGAGGAAGCGGTTTAAATTTATATAAACAATTTACCATCTACCTTCCATATTCCACTAGAATTTCCTGATCAAATAATATTACTTTTCTTACTTGCAAGCCCATCCTGAAAAATCTTACATTGGTTTTAAAGACTCAAACCTCCTCAAGACTGGAACCATAACTTTACTACATATTACACAAACTCCTCCGCCGCGTCTGTCTGTCTGTTTGTTCGCGATAAACTCAAAAACTACTAGACCGATTTTCATGCTGTTTTCACGAATGAATAGAGTGGTTCTCGAGGAAGGTTTTAGAATATATATATATTTTTTAATTCAACCCCTAAGGGAGTTAAATAGGGGATGAAAGTTTGTTGGCTATTCTACAAAGAATTAAAATTGTTTAAGCAGAATAGCACAGGTTTCCTTCATCGTTAACCGTACTGCCATCGCTCAAAGCGTATATAAACTTTCCCGCCCCCGCTTATCGCTCGACACTTGCACCATAAAAACTCAAACCCGTAAAAAGCGGTCATGATTTATTGGAATATAATTTTAATGCCACATGACGTTCATAACTCAAATTTGACGTTTACGTAACGACGTAAAATCATATACTGAAAATGATAATTATACCGGTACTAATCTTTACTTTGTTGAAAAAATTGGTTCATCACGCTGGTTAGAGGTTTATGGGTAAGACGTGTCTACTATTATGTTTTCTGCCTCAATTTATTTTGTGAGAAATTCAAAAGTTAAAGGGGTTGAAAGATTTTTAAATGGAGTGTGGTCGCTTGCTTAACTTTGGTCATTTTAATTTATTATTAAAAAAAAAACACGCTCGAAAACTTAAACTCGGCTACTGAAAAAAACACGCACTAAAAAGTATGAAACACGGTACCGTTTGAAATTGTTATATGCCCATAGAGCATTAAATATTTATCGTCTATTAAACAACTTACACGTTATAATAATATATTCTAATGTTTTTAATAAAATAATATTCATAGTGTTGTTCAGAGGACAGTGATCTTGGTTAGTTTCCAAAAACTGTGAATCTTTGAGCAGCTGAACTTCCTCTAGCTCGTTGAGAAGGACTTATTATACTCTAAAGGGAACTACTATTCTAGCCGTGTCGACGGCGCGTTCGTGTTCCACGCGCACCTCAAAGAGATGTCAGCAACATGGAAGGGGCCCGCAAGGGCCGACGCCTGTCGGGGCTGCGGGTTGTTCGCAAGAGATACCGCGGCCTCGACATGAAGGGCTAAGAAGGAACATGGGTGGTTTTTAGTTAGTACAAGTCTGACACTCCCTTCCGCTCTGTCCAAGAGCGGGAGGGGTCATTTGATGATTTCCCACCCTCCAAAACCAAAAAAAGGGCTTGTATTCTAGATTCCAGAGCCCAGTCAAGTATCTAAACTTAAAGCTATCAGATTTGAACGCAATCTCGACTGAAATCTAGTTTAAAATCGAGTTTCAGATTCAGAGCGAGCGCCGTTTTAGAATAGGTACTGCAAGGATGAAGCCGAGCTAGCTGAGCCGGGTGTGAATGAGGTAGCCTAATTGTTGTGCAAGACAGGTTTTGTATTTCTATACGGGAATCGAGTTGAGAAGACTTCTCTAATGAAAGTTTTTGGTACGTGGACAGACTTCTTGCATGATCAGAATATTATGAAGAAGACCAAACAAACCATGGATGGACAGCGTGAAGGATGATATGGCTAGAAAGAACCCCTCAGATGATCAAGACACAGTCGAGAGAAGGCTTTGGAGTGAGGGTTGTGGCCATGTGGCCACAGTACGGACCTCACGTTTTGCTTTCAAAGTTACAAACCAGTTTCCCCACGATGCTTTTCTTCATTTTGAGAGCATTGGCAATGAAATACATTATTCAATGTCCTGTCTGAATTAGAATTGTTATATAATAGAGATCTCAAATTCAACCCTTCGTTGTTCTGGCTTAGGTAAGAAAATGAATGACGCACATCTTTACTACGATTTCCATTCGTAAGCATTGGGAAATAACTTATAAATAATTCTAGTTAATTATAACTTTCTGAAGCCATAAAAGTTTGCCTTTGGTTAATTTTCCCCCTTTTCTTTGTACGGTGACCCTTCGTGGTTATCGGACTTCAATAAAAGTTGTATAACGTAAAGAATTCATGTTTATTGGTATCAAGCCCCCTGGTCGACTTAGAAATCTGTAAACAGACTCTGCAAAACTAATCTGCCGTTGCAAAGACAATCTCTTCAAACGGGGGTTAAATATGTATGCGGCGTATCTCCACAGACAATGGTCCACCTTCCATCTTGCGCTGCATGCCCTGCCACCTACACACTTGACTGCATCAACGAGCGGTCTTTGCATAGCTGAATTTTGGGCCAAACTTATTTAATGAAAATTTGCCATCGACTCGCTAAGGAGCAGAAAAGTGCCTAACTTTGCAGCGGCCGAAAATGGTCCATGACTGGACTGAGCTGGAGATGGCGCTAACAGTGGAAGAGATAGATTAAAAAGAGAGAGCGACAGAAAGTAAAAAAAACTGCGCATAGATTGCTCGTATACAATTATAGTAAGTAAAAATAGGTAGTCTATAAAGTTCCCCAGTAAAGATAATGTCAAAAATACCTGGTCATCAATAAAGTTTTCTACAAACAAAAGTAGCAAAAACATAAATCGAGATCTGATTAAATAACACTACCAAACAAAACATAACATTTTCCACATAATCCACGAATGTTTTTCTTATCATCGCACTCTGAAAGTACAAATCTTTGTCCTAAATCGCAATGTTAAGATAAAAAACTTCGTAAAAAAACTTGTAACAGTATTATCGTAGTGAAACTTTTTACCCGCTCGATTGAACTCGAAGATGGCTCACAATGGGTTTCGATTTAAGATGGCGGCTTTCCCGCGCTTTCTTATGTCAAACGTAATAGGCGCGTTCGTGCTTTGGTGATTTTTTTCGATGTTCTTTTTTTTTACGATGTTGAAGTGTTCAAGGAAGTTTTTTGGACGTGTAAGTGAGAAGTTGCTTGAGTGGACTATGTATTGCAATTCTGTTGGCAATAGGTACGGTAAGTACTTAGATAAACAGTATTAAGAGTGAACTCATCTGTACCATTACTCATCTGTATTAAAATTTTATTCTATTACTAGCTTTTAACCTTTTTAGATAAGAAGTATCCTATGTCCTAGCACAGGTCGATGTGCTTCCATGTATCATTACATTACATACTACATTCATATCCATTCAGCTGTGAAAACGTGAGATGGTATCAGACAGACGGAGTTTCTTCTACACGTGGTGGGCACCAGTGATTGAGACATTGGCTGCTGCGCTGCGTATAGTGCGTTCGATTCTCGCATGGAGTTTTTTATTTTTATTTATTTTATTTTATTTATTTAGGGACAATAAACAGCTACAATATGTGTGAAAGATACAAAAAATAATTTTAAAATTAACAATATTGCAGCCCACTACATTATCCGCATATTAACAGCTGAGAATATGATAATGAGTGTCACTAGATAGGCAAAAACAATAATAATAATTACATCACATTAATAACAAAAACAAAAAACAATTTAAAAAGTAAAATATTAATAACATCATGCAAATTAATTAAAAGTTCAAATTGATTCAATTGCTTGGCTGTAGAGTAACAATAAACACTAAAAAACAAATAAATAATAAAATCTAGATTAGCTTACATTCCTAATAACATTATCGGTTCATAATAACTTTCATGACATTAAATTTAAATTTAGATTTTGAGCACACAAAAATATCAATATCAACAAAATTACAATTATATGATTCAACCATTCGACGGACAGGGCAGCGTAAACCAGAATTAGTTCGACAGGAATTGACAGCAAATAGAGTACCAGCACGAGTACTATGGATATTAACGGTGCATGGGACGACATAACAAAGTTTGCTCGTGAGATCAATACAATCATAATCACCATGAACAATACCATACAGTACAGAGGCCTCTAGATACTTACGTCTAGATTCTAGGTTGACTTGCCCATATTTATCCAGTAATTGAGAGTACGACAAATACGTTTTATGGCATCTATAGTGCATGGCTCGCAGAAACTTGCGCTGGACTTTCTCAATCTCGTCTATAGAGTTGTTCCGAGTCTGTGCTGTTTGTGTATGTAAACGTACTCCATGATGCAGGAGAATTTCCTAGTAGTTATACCTACCTTAACGCTTAAAAAATGCTTTTGCTTTATAATGTAAAAATATAAATATTGCTTTTATATTATTTTGTTCCAGACTTAAGTGGCAATGGGCAGGGCACATTGCTCGCAGAACAGATGGCCGATGGGGCCGAAAAGTTCTGGAGTAGCGACCGCGAACCGGAAGACGTTGCGTTGGAAGGCCTCCCACTAGGTGGACCGATGAACTGGTGAAGGTTGCGGGGAGCCGCTGGATGCGCACGGGTCCGGTCAATGTGGCGGCACCTGGGGGAGGCCTATGTCCAGCAGTGGACTTCTTTTGGCTGAAATAATGATGATGATGATGATGATTTTTTGTTTATTTAAACGATAACATAATTCCAAAACTTACCAAAGTCGAATTAGCTACAGCTACATCTCCAGACATCGGAGCAGTAAAAGATAATAAATCTAGATGTTTTAGAGACGCAGAACACCCTTAGGCCCGATAAATCTATTGATGAAGAAGGTACAAAGTTTTGGAAGAAATATTGGTCTTTTGGTACAAATATCTTCGAGCGAGGACCTAGAAAGTTCTATCTATACATAATAATGAATTAATAGGGTATTTAACTTAACATAACATCATGCTTGTAATAGTCAACAAAAAAATCTATTTAGTCCGTCAGATAGATTACCAAAAAATGTTGGACACGTATTTTTTCTTTATTCTCGTAAACAAACAAAGAAGACGATACAGTGCTTTGAAAACTCGTGTGACGTCATATTCTAAGATTTTAGTATGACGTTTTTTTACTGGTGAGTGACGTACAAACCCCCATTCAAATCTTTGACGCGTTTTATCTTCGTCAATTTTTATTGATTTGATAAAACATAAAATACGTATCCAATATTTTTCGATAATCTAACAGACGGACTAATTAGAATCATATTTTTTTTAGTCAGGAAACATCCCCATTATCGAAGGGTAAGGCGACGGTGTGCTTGAAGCAGGTCTTACAGACATTTCACCAGTTCAGCCAGCCCTATTTGATAGAGACTGAATCTACTGCTATCCACTAGGCACAGATCTAGACCATAGACTAGCATCAAATTCGTCTTGATGATCGTGCTACATTCTTCTAAGTTTATAATCTGAATTTGTTTTAGATTGATGCTGCATCTTTTGTTTTTCCAAAGACCGTACTCCATTACTCGTCATTTCTCCTTTCTAGATATTATGCCATTCTTCACACAGTCCGTCGTTTCGTTGGCGACCCTTACTCTCATAGGCATCCACAGACCACATTCATACTCAACTTGACGAATGATGTCCATAAATATATTACACTACCTAGGAATCTATGTCTGGAATGAATGCCAGTTCTTAAAAGCAAATACCATTTATAATTACGAATACATTATAATGCTATGGTACAGGATTGTGTGTCCATTACTGTGTCTTCCCACGCGACGCTAAACGTCAACTGGAATGGATCACTGCAGTGTACATCTTAGTGATGTACGTTCCGATTCGAATTTTTATTAGATAGTATCGATAAAACAGTATTCGATACTACGACATTTAGGATCAATATAAACGAATACAATAAATGGTGTCAGTAGCCACAGAGGCTGGATTTATGCCCGGTTGATAGGAATAGGCTCGCCCCCTATTACATAGAACTTAAACATAATTGGCGAAATGTAGGTAGTACTATTAGGCACACTCAGAGGTGTACCAAATAGTACCCCCGTAGGGTTAGGTAGAACTAACCCTTCGGGGATTACAGGCGTGATGTTATGTTATGTGAAGTGTCAGTATCGGAAGAAATGGATTAAAAGTTCATTAACTCCATCTAAAAGTTGTGTATTGTGTTGTTGTCTGAAAGATATCGCTATCCGCGTATACCCACCGTTGTTCACGTAAAAAAGAATGTTCCATTCTATCTATAGTCTTTAATGTACAGATTAATAAATACAAAAGGAGGACAAAATATTTCTGGTTTTTTGACTGGGCTGAATTTAAACTATCGATAAAACGTAAGTACCGCGCATCCCTATTACTGCGTTTTATTGTTCAATACGACGCCATTGAAGTTCATTTGCCTTTTAAGGTATTAGAAATGTGGTTGGTATAGGCAATAATAACGAAATTAATGGTCAAAAGCTTGCCTGGATGATAGTTTTCCTAGATCTGATCAGGTGGTGAAGTTTTAAAGGTTTCTCAGTCTTTGGAGTTATTGGCCACGGTGAATGAGCTTTGCAGAAGTGTTTGTGATTTTGAAGTGCGAAAAGGATGGTGTGGCACTGGATATTTCCATTGTAGCAGGTATGGACTACCTACTTCAGTGCGAAAGCCGTATCATCGAATTTAGTTTCTTGGAAAACCTTTCATCGATATCACTATAGGTACTGCGACGCCTTGTTTTTTCGATGAAAAGTTTTCGAAACAACAATATTCGATGATACGACTTTCGATATTCCAGCAGGTATAGAGCCAGAGCCAATATTATATTGCGAATCGAAACTAAAATCATATATAGAGCGGAAAGTTAATGAAATTGTTAAAATATGATTAAAAAAAAAAGGATCCGACGAATTGAGAACCTCCTCCTTTTTGAAGTCGGTTAAAAATATAAACGAGGTTCTTATAACCTATATGAAGCCACCCCGTCGGGGCTGCGGGTTGTTCGCAAGGGATACCGCGGCCTCGACATGAAGAGCTAAGAAGGAACATGAGTGGTTTTCAGTCAGTAGAAGTATGACACTCCGTTTTGCTCTGCTCAAGAGCGGAATTATTTGATGATTTTCCACACGCCAAAAAAAAAAAAAGCCCAAAGTCACCATACCTGGATTCTCAGGTATGGTCAAGTTACGGACATATTGACAGTTCATAGTCTTCCAAACTGGAAACAAAAAAATACTAGTTTTTAATTTTATAACTATAGTTCAAAATTTGATATACCTCCATGGTCCCAGCACAACGTTTTGAGAGCGATACATTCAGTATTTGTTCATTTCGGAAAAAAACAAAACTAACCCGCTTCGTGACATCACAGAGGGCAAACGACAAGCAACGCGAGACAAACGGAAAGCACTTTCAATACATTGCATATTGGGCTGCGGGTTGTTCGAAAGAGATACCGCGGCCTCGGACACAAAGGGCTAAGAAGTAACATGGGTGGATTTTAGTCAGTAGTAGAAGTCTGACATTCCCTACCGCTCTGCCTAGCAGGAGAAGTCACTTTATGAATTCCCAACCTCAAAAAAAAATAAATGACGTTGCATACTCGTTTACCCATTTCCAACAGGTCTTGAACATTGCCGCAAAGTTGCCAAACTATCGGTTTGTACCGGTTACATTTCGGAAAGTGTACTTTGTAAGTACAAAATCTAGTTCCCCATCCTTATTCTTTCATCTGACGAGCACAGATACGGCAAAGCCTCACCGGTGTAAGGTTGAAGTTCCTTGGATTCGACAGTAGCGTTCTGTTCGAGTGTTTCCACATGAATTGTGCAAAGTCTGTGGAATTCACTGCCGGCCTCTGTTTCCCGATAATTTTAATCTAGATCTCTTGAATTCAATTTACTCGAACTCTTGTTAGCGTGAATTGATTTCTGGCAACCGTGCTCCATCCTAAGCCGCGACATCGCTTCACATCGGGCAAGTTGCGGCAGGATGCAGTCCAGTATTTTACATGAAGCGGCTATGTGACCTCCACAGGACTATTATTATTGACGGCACGGTTGGCGCAGTGGCTGAGCAATTGGACTGCTGCGCTGCGTGTCGCGGGTTCGATCCCCGCACGAAACAAATATTTGTATGGCTTACAGATAGTTGTTTCGGGTCTGGGTGTTCTGAGTTTAAATGTTTGTAAACGCACCCACGATACAGAAGAAATTCCTAATGTGGGGCAACGTTTTTTTAAAGAAAAAAAAAAAAAAAGTAGGTAGGGGGAAATACGATACCCCTTGGTACGACTGGTTGTCAACTTTCGGGCCACAGATTACCTGTTACGACTGTCAAAGGTCTACAAAAGGCAGCTGTACCTTACTGCTTAACGAGCTTTCCGAGGCACGGCGAATCCTCAAGGACAATACGAAAATACACAAATTTTTATCAACATGGTATAATATAATGTACAACTCACAAAACATTCGCATTTACTTTAAAAGCCAACTGAATTCAGCACAGACATAATGGAGCAGTAAGGTTAAATATTAAATGAAATAAACTAGCACATTCTAGCATGCATTCACATTTTGTAGAGAACCTAACTGAATTAAAATGTCGGACTTTTTGCTAAATGCTGTGACGTCACGTTTTCCCGGATGAATTTTTCGAATGTGGCATGTTATGTTAAAGTAGCTTTAAAAGTAATTAAGTTTAAAGCTTTTGGCTATGATAAAATAAGATGTAGAACAAATATATACCTATGTAGGGACGGTTTCGATTCCAGTCTAACCGTATGCATCTGCGACAGCCGGTATCAACGGCTTAACGTGCTTTCCGAAGGACGGTAGAAACCTAACTACTGTGATCTAACTACTAACTTATATATTGATGGTCACCCTACGGACATCTACGGACCGACCTTGGTAAGCGTGGCTTAACGTAAAATATCGATGCGTGTGGCTGTTATTATTATTAAGTCAAAAGCTCTTCAGAGATGTAGTTTCTAGATCACCAATAACTTGGTTGGTTAGATTTACAAAGATGGTGGTGCGATACTCTGATATCTCGGGAACAAATGTTAAGCCCTTGGTCCTGCCCCTGATCTCTCCCCGGTCGTGTCGGATGGTCGTCCCATTAGACACCAGAGTGCACCTGTATTTGCACACACACTTATGTCAAGTTCGTACGCTATCTCGACTATAAAACCTTAATTTAATAAAAGCATTCTTCGTTGACCGCACCATCAGCTAATGTTTTGATTATTACAAGACTTTTTTTATTATCCTGCACTGTCCCACTGCTGGGCAAAGGCCTCCCACACAGCCTTCCAAGAGCTCTTTTCCTGTGCAGCTTCGAACCAGCCCTCGTGGTACGCGTCTAGATCATCACGCCATCTCTTTCTTGGCTGGACTCGGTGGTGCCGTCCGTCTTCCGGCAACCATAGTGTCAAGGCTTTTGCCCAGCGGTCATCGTGCATGCGGCTGACGTGACCCGTCCAATTCCACTTTAACGTAGCAGCCTTCTTGCCAACGTCCACTATGCCACTATTATTTCAAAAAGTTAATCCACTGCCATCCAAAATTCAGCACACAATAATTCCCCTCGTAATTCAAGTACCTCCTCCTAACAAATAATCCCCGAACCATAAATAAATCTACCTGATTGCTCTCATATTCGTAAAGATGGCCGAAACTATGGCTGTAATAGAACTCAATCAGCGTAAAGGGGGCGACAACTAGTAACTGCGACAAATAACAATGAACGAGGTGTAGTCATTGGAAGGGAGAGTTTTTCCACTTTTACCCTACACTGTGGGACAGAATGAGGTGGACATTGAGGATAAAAATTTGGTGACGTTTTTATGTATGAAATGTGACGGTAGAATGCCCTTTTTACATGGTTTGCAAATGTATTTTTTCTAATAAATGATAAAGTCAGTCGTCATTATTTTCTTCAAATATGGTTGAAAATCAGCACTTTTTCAATGCCAAGTCTCGTACATGCACACTCCCCAAAACGCCCGGCTTTCGCCTTTCGACAGGATGGGATGGACAACAAAGTGATCCTATAAGGGTTGCTTTTTTTAACCGACTTCCAAAAAGGAGGAAACCTCCTCCTTTTTGGAAGTCGGTTAAAAATCAATTCGTCTGTAGGTATGTTTTTTTTTGTGTTTTCTTTTAATGTACGGAATCCTAAAAAACCTCTGAAAAGTTCAAAATAAACTTAGTTGTTGTTTTTACTTAAAAAAAAAAAATTGTACAAAATAAATATGGGTACCTACGTTGTTAAAAAGCTATGGTACGACTTTGCTTTGTGCTTTTCAAAATATTCTCACATTTATTTGCCAACCATTTAGTGTTTTCTTTTCTTTGCCTATAGTACTTAAGTCTTTAGCACTATGGAAGCGGAATTTAATATAAACCTCTTTGAAAACAGGTTGAAAGCAGTATTTAATGGAACCTGCAGCGCAAAGTTCTGCAATAGGTTCGGATTACGTAAGATGAAGATTATTTCTACTACGTTTTTGCTAAGTAGGCTAATCCGTGAAACTACTGACAGAAATTGAGCAAGATTTTAACTACCGCTGAAAATATAATAATTCTACTACTTTTAACAGTGTAAATTACGCTAAACGTAGTTGAAAAATGTTCTTTTGCAATGTTGAAAGGGAACTGGGGAACCGTGTTTTTTAAAACTTCAAAAATTAATAACATAATTTATTTTCCTCTGTGCCTCGTAAAGCATGTTAAGTCTTAACGAACTGGGTGGCCGAGGTCAGATAGGTAGGCACTCCATGTGAAATACTGATATCCACCTGCATCCGGTTAGATTGGAAGCCGACCCCAACATAGTTGGGAAAAGTCTAGGCAGATGATGATGATGATGACTTAATAACATTACGGCTGACATCATCAGCCACGTTATTGAAAAAGGTCACCGGGAAGGTGCGGATGAACTCGGGGCAGATCTTTACGAGTTCATACACGAGCTACATGAAATCACGCCTTTTCCCCACGGGGTCAGATATAATAAAGTCAAAGTCAAAGCATTTATTTCAATTAAACCATTACAATTCATAAAACTAAACCACGAGTGCAATACGTATCCCGAAAGCCACCACGCCGAATCACACGCCGCCGAATGCCCGCAACAACGAACACTGCGAGCACGAAAGCACGCAGCGACGCACACCGCAACAACGAATGTACGAGACAAGAGACAACAACGAATGTACGAGACGAGAGAATATAAAACTTAACAGTTGTTACATTATGTAACACCATGTGCTTAACAGTTGTTACATTATGTAACAACTGTTAAGCGTGTGTCCTGTATTTTATATCTGACCCTATCTTTCTGTGTCTGTCCGTGTCTGTCTGTCTCTTTTTGTATCCTCTCTCATCTCATTCATTTTGCAATTTATGAGATCCACTTACCTGAAAGTCAAGGTTCGTTATCTGTAAATGTTAGTTGTTTACGACTGATGTTTTAAGTACCTAAGCTTAAATAATTTAATCAAAATCGAAAATCTAAGTTGGTCGTTTTTATATGGAGAAGAACCGGCACAAAACCCCATGCTTACTATTTTTTCTGTACTAACTTTATTTTTTTCGTTCGTATCCACCTGCCTTTATCTCAATTTATTTGGGGTCGTCGCAGCACGGCTTCTTCTTCCATACTTCCCTATTAGTCATCTCAGCAGACACCTCCTTTCTAGCCACATCATCCTTCACATTTACCTACCTAATATTTCAAACTAATAACTAATCAAACATAATGTGTGGTCTTGCCAAAATTAATCCTTTTAGTGGTCCGTTAATTTTAGCCAACCGGAGTTAGGAGGCTGTTCGATGAAAATTGTTCGCCAAAGTTTGGGCAGTCGCTACTGCAAACTTCCATTGCAGACATGGGAAAGTTTCCACAGGAAATTTATTCACGATGTTTACTAACTTACCTACCTGATTTTGAATCCTGTACAGAATTATAGACTGAGAGATGATGCTGATTATAATAATATTATGCGTTTATTCAAATAGCGAGCAGCGGTGGCCCAGTGGTGGCGGCCCCGACTTACGAACAGTAAGTCGTGGGTTAGAACCCAAGCAGGCACATAACTTTGTGTAATCACTGCTGCTCTCAAAACGGTAAAGGATAACATCGTGAGGAAACTGGCATGTCTTAGAACCAAAAAAATCCAAGACTTGTGACATCTACCAACCCGCACTGGGCCCGCGTGGTGGATAGCCCATCCCTCTCCTAGAGAGGAGGCCTGAGTCCCTGCTGTGGGAACATTATAGAGTGATGATGATTCAAGTATAGTGGCAGAGGGCAATGTACCCTACATTGCTCGCAGAACAGTAGGCCAATGGGGCCCAAAAGAGTGGCGAACGCGAAGTGAAGACGGTGCTTTGAAGGGCCTTCTACTAGGTGGACCGATGACCTGGTGAAGTTTGCGAGGATCCGCTGGATGCGAGACGCATGGGACCGGTCAATGTGGCAACACTTAGGTAGGCCCATGTCCAGCAGTGGACGTCTGTCAGCTGAAATGATAATGATGACTTGTGAAGCTGTCCATACGTGGGACGTGAGTATAGCAGTCATTGTGCCGTTAGTCCTGTCGGCCAATGACATAATAGCCAATAGCTTTGAATAACATCTAAAGAGGCATCGCTTGGCAGCTGAAAATCGAGTCAACTGGAAAGAAAAGTTCACGTAGTCCGAATGATCATACCATGCGGTCAAACTACGCGCCAGAAGCAGATCAAGGCCTTGATTCAGAGGTCAATACTTCTAGCACACGGCGTGTATTCTTTGGAGGTACTGACTTCTCTCAAAAGCCCTGACCACCGGTAACTTGGACCCTGTTCCCGATGCCAGTGGACTACTTTTCTATGCACAGATAATAAGAAAATCTTAGACTAAAACCAATCAACGATACAAAGAAAACTTGAAATGACGATCAGAAAACCTTATCTTTATATCAGACTAGCGGACGTCACGCGGTTTCACCCGCGTAGTTCCCGTTCCCGTGGGAATACAGGGATAAAAAGTAGCCTATGTCACCCGGGGATAGTGTAGCTTCCCAACGGTGAAAGAATTTTTGAAATCGGTTCAGTAGATCCCGAGATTACCCCTTACAATTTAACAAATATACAAACACACAAACTTTACTTCTTTATAATATTAGTAAAGATATAGAAAACCAAGTCAAACTTGAAACAATACAAGTAAACCGTTTTCCCTGCACGCCAGTGTACGAAACACAATAGCTACAGTGTAGTACAAGTTATTGGGCCGAGCCAAAGTACCGCCTTTGTGAACTTATCTCGGCCGTTTTCGACCTGCCAATTGAATTTTGACCTTCCCAGATTCGGGTTAACTTCCTTTCTTTATACTGGTGTGTTTGTGAGTAGCTTGAATAGTTTTTAAATAACATCATTATCACGCATGTAATTCCCGAAGAGTTAGGCAGAGGTGTAGCACTAGTAAACCCACATTTCGCCAGGTATGTCTAAGTGTCCATGTTCTATTGCCATCAACCGGGCACAAAATTCAGACTTCGTGACCTTTTCTGAGAAATTCCTGATGGAAAAACCCAATAACACTTTGTCCGACCATTTTTTTTTGGGGGGGGGCGGGAAATGTGTCAGACTTCTGCTGACTAAAAACTACCCATGTTCCTTCTTAGCCCTTTATGTCAAGGCCGTGGTATCTCTTGCGAACAACCCGCAGCCCCGACGGGACTTTACCCGACCTGAGACGAAGTGGAATCGAACACAAGAACCCGATGCTCAGTTGTCAACGTTCCACAAAACGGAGACGCACACTTGTGCCCCATGACCCAAGCATTTCGACACCAAACGGCAAAAAGATGTAACTACCAATTAATAAGTCTACAGTACTTTTGTAGTACTACTTTAGCTGGTTATATTTTTGGGAGACTTTTCTTACAATTCAAGATTTCTCATACTAAAGAATAGTAATTTTCCCAAAACCAGGGGTAATTGTCGTAAAACTTACCAAATTTCTTCTAATGAAAAACTATTTTCTAAACAAAACATGTAAAATATTTACCCAATTAATACAACCATGTTACTCCTAAATAAAATACCGTTTCTGAGATGACATTTATTCTATTTTCCATCACCATTCAAAAAGGCCGTGGTTTAGTTATATCCGGTGGCTCGGACAAAAGTTACAACTAGGGCGTAAAGGAAGCTACAACTTGGTCGTATAACGTAGGATACTGCCGGCACCCTAGTAACCTGATTACCTCATTATGAAGCTTTCTGCATCACTATAGTACCTACAGTGAACTAAAAAGTTAAGTGAATAAATAAAACGTTAAAAAGAAAAAAGAGAGCTCCTATTTACAACGCACACACGCGAATCATTCATATCATAACAAAACATCACGCCTCTAGTTCCCAAAATATAAAACAGAGGAAAACATGAAAGTTTTTTAATGTTCCTATGAACTAGAACTACCAGTGGTTTCATTTATTGTCGTATGGTCGGCACCACCCTGTATTAAGAAAATACTTATAAAACACAATTATTGTTTTGATCTGTTGGAACGGTTATGATGCAGTTCATACTCAATTTCAACGGTCATAGTCACGAACAAAATAACGTAGATCTCTATGGAGAACAATGGGCAACAAACTTCATGGACAATCTTTTAAACTAAAGGTCTTATCAATCACAAAATTAGGGTAGTTAACTAAAAAAATCTAATTAGTCTGTCAGACAGATTTCCAAAAAAAATTGGACACGTATTATTTTCCTTTTTTCACGTAAACAAACAATGAAGACGATACAGTGCTTTGAAAACTTGTGTGACGTCATATTCTAAGACATGTATGACATTTTTTACCGGTGAGTGACGTCACAACCCCCCTGCACTCAAATCTTTGATGCGTTTTATCTTCGTCAATATTTATTGATTTGATAAAACAAAAAATACGTATCAAATATTTTTCGATAATCTAACAGACGGACTAATTAGAATCATATTTTTTATAGGGTTCCGTAGTCAACTAGGAACCCTTATAGTTTCGCCATGTCTGTCTGTCTGTCCGTCCTCGCTTAATCTCTGTGACCGTTAGCACTAGAAAGCTGAAATTTGGGACCAATATGTGTATCAATCACGCCGACAAAGTGCTAAAATAAAAATTGGAAAAAAATGTTTTATTAGGGTAGCCCCCCTATATGTAAAGTGGGAAGTGTTTTTTTTTTTAATTTTAACCCTAATGTGTGATATATTGTTGGAAAGGTATTTAAAAATGAATAGGGGTTTACTAAAATCATTTTTTGATAATGTCAATAATTTCGGAAATAATCGCTCCAAAAGTAAAAAACAAAGCGTCCCCCCCCCTCTAACTTTTGAACCATAAGTTTAGAAAATACGAAAAAAATCTGAAAAGTAGAACTTTATAAGGACTTTCTAGGAAAATTATTTTGAACTTGGATGGAAACAACAGATGGAAACTGCAGCTAACCAATATAATTTGGTCCCTGAATCGTATGAGCGCCTATACAATCCAGAGGTCAAGTTTCATTTGCCCGTATTTTTTTTTTAACTTCGTTTACATAATATTTTATTATCTACGGAACCCTACACTGAGCGTGGCCCGACACGCTCTTGGCCGGTTTTTTTATAGTCTGTAAACATCCGAATGAACCAACCTACCGTAAAAATTACGTAACGCAAACCTTTCAATTCCACAACAATTTAACTTCCATTACATCACAGGTAAATTTATTACGAAACCACTTTCCTGAATCTTTTGAAAACACTTAAACAATCAAATAAGCAAGCTATACATTAATTACATAATATGTTTTTCTTCTTGACAGCGTTGTGGATGAATTTTTGTCGACCATTGTCGTTCTTTCCGTTTTAAATACTTGTACATATTTTATTATACGGGTGGTTTCACCGACAGCGTTTTTAGAGGTTCTTCGCGTGAAATCACTATGTAACATGTTTATTTATGACCATTCTATATTTTTTCGTGTAACAAGAAAACTGGCTCATATGAAGGCACTAGTATAAATATATTTCTCTTAAATATAAATAACAAAAAAAAAAAGAAATATGTCTGTTCTCAATAACGGTGGTATGTCCGTGATCAACTTTTAAGCGCATTTACCTCTTTAAATATGTTGCGATGGATTTAGTACTTAAATTAAACATTATTATGTTGGTCAATACATAAAGCAACCATATTTAACACTTCCTTTACTTCAGGAATCATGTAAACATCAGGACTATTGTGATAAGAAACGTCCGCGCCAAAAGTGCAATATCGGTGCGTTTTATTAAAATCGATCTATAACGTAAACAAGTCTATTTTAACGAACTATCTCCTTACGCACCCGGAGGCCCAGTTGTGCTCTGGCGTTCTCGCAGTATTGACGTGTCCGATTCTGCTGCGTTTTCGCGCCAATATGTAAGTACTTTTTGAATCTAAGAGGGAATACGAAATTCGGTGGTTTCGGTGGTAATTTTGCCACCGATATTGCATTAATACTAAAGTGGCTGTGGGTTCATGTGACTTTGGTAAGATATTTAACTCAGAGGGTTAACAAAATTAATCTGACAAACTTTGGAGGGTAGTAATATTTTACAAAAACGTAAAGAAACTCTGCCGTAATTTCGTCATCACCCAGTGCCATGTTGTTTTTATACTGTTTCAGAGCCATCCTAATCGCGAGGAGCGCGGAGGTCGCTATTCAATGATTTGGAGATCTGGCTATTGAGCTGCCGGTATTTCCATGCCTCGTCTGGAGACTGCAGAATCATCTCACGCCGCTCCTTCATGAGCTTGAGAGTGTGATCTGAGAGATTTTTGATCTTATTTTCACGACGTATCTGAAAAAAATTTGTCGTATGGACACTTTCCACAAACCCGTCGTTGTAATCGTACACTGAGCTTTCTAGGCATTCGAAGCGATTCTGGAGTTCAAGCTGAAAGCACTCGGGGTTTTGGATTTGGATCTGTCCAGGACGGAGCGTGGACTTCATCAGTCGTGATCTTTCAAGCATGATATTGATGTTCAATGTGCCTCTTACGGTTTTCACCGAATTGATCACGGAGACATCATGATGAAGTTGATCTCATTTTTAGTCGCACCATCGGGGCTCTGCCAGGTCCACTTCCTGCGCTCACGTTTTTTGAAGAAGGAGTTCATCATAAAGAGGCCCTCCTTCTCCATAAAACTAGCCAGTTGGTGACCCAGGTGGTTCCGATGTCCAACCCCAAATTGCCCCACTTGCAGCTCATTCTCGCTTCGTTTGCCCAGTTTCGCGTTGAAGTCCCCCTTGACAACGGTGAGGTAAGTTCTGAAACCATGCGTGGCTTTAGAAGTATCCTCATTCATGGTTTTTACTTCATCATTGGGGTGTGCAGAGGTCAGGGCGTAGACCTGTATGACCTTCAGCGAATATCTTGCAGATATTCTGAGTATAAGGTACGCCACCTGTCGTGTTACTTACCCTAACAAGTAAAAGAGGGTAAGTAATTTAACAATTGAATTTAATTTAGAGGTAAGAGGTAAAAAATACAAATAAATCTATAAAAAACACGAACCTTCCTAACTCACGCTTTGCACAGAATAAAACAGCTCCAGGGTAGGTAAATCTCGAAGGCTGGCCAGCAGATTACGGGCAAGTCCTTTAGGGAGGCCCGGAGAATACGTTGGAGGTACTTCGCGTCGCGAGGATCACGGGCGACTCCTTTAGGGAGGTCCGGAGGATACGTTGGAGGTACTTCGCGTCGCGAGGATCACGGGCGACTCCTTTAGGGAGGCCCGGAGGATACGTTGGAGGTACTTCGTGATGGTTCTTCTTAAGAACTCAGATAATAACTTGTAGACGTGATCTTTCCTCTTCAGAAACCAGATCTCAACTGGAGGGCATCCTTCAGAAATCCCTTTTTATAAAACCATCTCTCCGTTTTTTCCACCCAATTGTCTTTTAATTCTTTCCAGAATTTAAGTTCTTGAAATCAAAAATTGTGAGTTGCCTGTATTTAAAACGGCCTGTATTATTCAGTCAAAAACTTCCTCAAAGAATTTCTGTGAGCGTGTTAATTAATTTTATAAGCGTGAGATAAGTTACAGTAAATAGAAATTATCAATAAATTACATTATTTGAGCTAATATATTAATAAAAATGAATTAAATTATATAAATCAAATGTAACCTTCATAGTTCTAACCACTAAGAAAAACTATGACACAAATTAAAAGAAAAAGTAAATGACATATTGACAACTGACGTTATGTCACACGAAAAGTAAACAATGAAAAATTATAAGATTTAATATTTTAAAACAGTAAAAACAACGTTAATAAATCGAATAAGATCGATTATAAGACTGCCAACAAAAATAGTTGTCGCCAAGGCGCGAAATGAGACGTAAAAAGGACATTTTATGAAAGATGAGGATGATTAGTAAAAGTGTAAGTATAAATCTCAATAAATACTATATTTCCCCAACGACCCCGAGAAAATTTTTGGTCTAGAACAAAAATTTTGTAAGGTTAAAGTATAACAGCATTCACAAAACGTACATACTTCATTCAAATACACCGACATCTTACGAAGTTAGGTCAGGTAGGATTCACATTCAATGATCACTACGCAACCTGATAAGTTATTAACTTTAAGGCTTATTTTCGGAGTTGTAATCCGCTCTCGTCTTAAACCCATTAAAAACATGAAGTAAAAAAAAAATTTAACAAAGGCTTATTTTTAAAGGAGTTGTAATCCGCTCCTAGTCAACTTTAGTTGATACATAACACCGTAGTCGGTAAACTCCGAGTTAACGTCAGGGCAGCTCCCGCAATAGTAGTCGGTATGCTCCGAGTAAAACGTCAAGGGCAGCTCCTATCAACTTTTAGAGTTAATAGTTAGAAACAAGATTCATACTAACTTGTAGAGTTAGTTGAAACGAAGGTTAGGTAATATATAAAGAAAGATTAAAAATAATCTTATAATGGTTTAAGAACCGATGAATGAATTAGAAAATAAATAGAGTTTTAATAAGCCGAAAAGGAACTCTATTTTAGAAGAGGGAAAGAAGAAAGAGATGAGTCATGTGTAAATATGAAAAAAAAAAATATTCAGAAAAAAAAAAAAAAAAAAAGGTTCCAAAACCAGAGGGTAAGGGAGGGCTGAGGAGGGACAAAGAGTAAAAGATAATTTCTGAAGGAGGATTCTAAAATAGCCTACTAGAGGGTAAGGGAGGGAAAGAGTTTAAGAGGGTAAGGGAGTGAAAGAGTTTAAGAGGGTAAGGGAGTGAAAGAGTTTAAGAGGGTAAGAGAGTGAAAGAGTTTAAGAGGGTAAGGGAGTAAACGAGTTTAAGAGGGTAAGAGAGTGAAAGAGTTTAAGAGGGTAAGGGAGTGAAAAAGTTTAAGAGGGTAAGGGAGTGAAGGAGTTTAAGAGGGTAAGAGAGTGAAGGAGTTTAAGAGGGTAAGGGAGTGAAAGAGTTTAAGAGGGTAAGGGAGTGAAAGAGTTTAAGAGGGTAAGAGAGTGAAAGAGTTTAAGAGGGTAAGGGAGTGAAGGAGTTTAAGAGGGTAAGGGAGTGAAAGAGTTTAAGAGGGTAAGAGAGTGAAAGAGTTTAAGAGGGTAAGGGAGGGAAAGAGTTTAAGAGGGTAAGGGAGGGAAAGAGTTTAAGAGGGTAAGGGAGGGCTGAGGAGGGACAAAGAGTAAGAGTTAAGTTCTGAAGGAGGAATCTAAAATAGCCTACTAACAGTCTCTATACTTTGTATTGACCCAGTATCTATAAAAGTTCAAGAGCCCACGACACTAAACGTAGTTCAATATAATTGTTTAAGAGGAGGACTCAAGAGTTAAAGAAAAGAGAGTTTAAGAGGACTAGAGGATCCGATATAATGATAATTATTTGTAATAGGTATTACATAAATATATATAGATTTGTATAAACGACCACAGGATATTGTCCTGCGGCTGTCGTAAAGTATCCCATCTCCAACCTTGGCAGTGCCCACAAGTGGTTATCACATCCAAGAGGCCGAAAGGGTGCACATTATCTTTCGATAATGGAATGTGTGCAAGTCTGTGGGATGCAGTGTAGTGATGTTTTGGTAAAGTATTAAGTATAATGAGAAACGACTACGAGATATTGTCCAATAGTCGTCGTATAGTAACCAATCTCCAACCTTGGCAGTGTCCAGAAGTGGATTAACACATCCAAGAGGCCGAAAGGGTGTCAATTACCAGAGGTAAAAGAAATGTGTGTGGGGGTGTAGTATAAATGTATGTTTAGTATTAAGTAAAGTAGTAAAGATTGATGAAGTGATGAATTATGATGAAAAATAATTATATACCAAATTTGATTGCTTGTGTAAGTTTTTTTAGAATTTAGAGAGGGAATGAGTGAGATCTAGTCTTGATTTTACGTTGGGCGCCAAACTGTCGTGTTACTTACCCTAACAAGTAAAAGAGGGTAAGTAATTTAACAATTGAATTTAATTTAGAGGTAAGAGGTAAAAAATACAAATAAATCTATAAAAAAACACGAACCTTCCTAACTCACGCTTTGCACAGAATAAAACAGCTCCAGGGTAGGTAAATCTCGAAGGCTGGCCAGCAGATTACGGGCAAGTCCTTTAGGGAGGCCCGGAGAATACGTTGGAGGTACTTCGCGTCGCGAGGATCACGGGCGACTCCTTTAGGGAGGCCCGGAGGATACGTTGGAGGTACTTCGTGATGGTTCTTCTTAAGAACTCAGATAATAACTTGTAGACGTGATCTTTCCTCTTCAGAAACCAGATCTCAACTGGAGGGCATCCTTCAGAAATCCCTTTTTATAAAACCATCTCTCCGTTTTTTCCACCCAATTGTCTTTTAATTCTTTCCAGAATTTAAGTTCTTGAAATCAAAAATTGTGAGTTGCCTGTATTTAAAACGGCCTGTATTATTCAGTCAAAAACTTCCTCAAAGAATTTCTGTGAGCGTGTTAATTAATTTTATAAGCGTGAGATAAGTTACAGTAAATAGAAATTATCAATAAATTACATTATTTGAGCTAATATATTAATAAAAATGAATTAAATTATATAAATCAAATGTAACCTTCATAGTTCTAACCACTAAGAAAAACTATGACACAAATTAAAAGAAAAAGTAAATGACATATTGACAATTGACGTTATGTCACACGAAAAGTAAACAATGAAAAATTATAAGATTTAATATTTTAAAACAGTAAAAACAACGTTAATAAATCGAATAAGATCGATTATAAGACTGCCAACAAAAATAGTTGTCGCCAAGGCGCGAAATGAGACGTAAAAAGGACATTTTATGAAAGATGAGGATGATTAGTAAAAGTGTAAGTATAAATCTCAATAAATACTATACACCCTGTTCGACACACTCTTGATCTTCACTACGTTATTCACGAGGGACTTATGGACGATAAACCCAACACCACCCTGTGACTGCCGGTCGCCCTCTCGGAAATAGAGCAGGTTGCTGGATTTCAGGATTATCGTGTCCTCTCCCTCTCTTCGGACTTCTAAGAACCCCACGATACTCCATCGCAACCTGCTCAATTCCTCTTCGAGTTCCGTAATCTTCTCATCAGTCCGGAGTGTGCGCGTGTTGTAAGTTGCCAGGTCAAGTCTTCGGTTTGGGTAGCCGGATCCCTTCCGGAGATTCTTCGCACCCCTTGCCACACCGCTACCGTAGTCGACGGTAGACGGGCTGCCGGGTACTAGGGGTCTGTTTTGTATTGCGCTCATTTTTAAGGGACCCCTCCCTTTGACTTAATCGCCACGCTTGGCAGGCGGGTTGGCGATCGCAGTATGGTTGTTACCAAGGCACAGAGAACGCTGCTGCCCATTCTCTGGTAAGTCCATTAGTCGCCTCTTACGACACCCACGGGAAGATATGGGATGGTGCTATTCTTTACGTCCGACATCATACGAAACATGGTGCATTATAAAACATCAATTTTTATGTTATTTTGCAATTTAGGTGTAAGATTGGCAATTTCGGTGTTAAATTTTCAATTTCGGTGGGTTGGTAATTTCGGTGGCCGTCATATTTTCAAAACAACTACGGTTATTTATTTCCTACAAAAATACCTAGAATACTAATGTGTTTTAGAATAAAACAAGTTTATTTTTTTATCCAAAAACCTACAAATAAAAAATACCACCGAAATTAGCAAAAAATTGTACCTGCGTGAAATGACCCATACATTTAGTTTTGTAAATTGTAGTTTGTAAATATTGTAAAAAACCTTATAATACTTGTACTTATAATAATAAACCCTACTTCTCAGAGATAGGGTAGAAATTAATGTTTTATTTGTGAGATACAGTCACGATGTTGGCTCACTATGACAGGACGACTGCAAGTGACAGTTGACGACCGCCATATTGGATTGTCTGTGGCAGACTACACGTAACTCTGAGACGCTTGTAGTCGCGGTTTTGCTTGTAAACTATGATGTTTTAGTGAAATTGTGGATTTTGTTGCTGTCTAGTAAAATTAATTAATACCTATTAGTTTTTAACTGGCTTCAAGGAAAGGAGGGGGTTATGCATTATTTAGGTAACTAGGTATATTTTTTGGGTTCCGTTTCCATATTTATTTAAAAATGGAACCCTTATAAATTTGTTCTGTATATATCTGTCTGTCTGCTCATCCAGGTCACAGCCATTTCGACCTGCCGTACACAAAACTAATGTGAAATTACGAATAAAAAAAAATACGATGTGGTAACAATTATAAGTAGGTAAATCCCAAACTCCGAAATAAAATTCCTTCTATACATGTGACTCTGAATACATGTAATGACAGTATTTCACACTACGTCTGTATATCTGACCTCCACGACCTTGGTAACACTGGCTGTCATTTTTTCGGGAATACGGAAAGTCTGGCTATCCGAAAAAATCGTCAATGATCATGACAGCCAGGACCTGAAGTTAATACACGGCATCGTCCAAGTGACCATCTCCAGACTGACAAAGTTTATCTTGCATCTCGACCGGCTATTTTTTTACACTAAGTAGGCCGCAAGCCGCAACTCTCTTAATGTAAAGCCATGAAGCGGCCTAGGGTTCAGCACGGGTGCCTAGCAGAAACCGATTCACTAGAAAAGACGATGACAGGATTTGTGTGAAGTCTGGTCCCAGTGCATTTTATTACGAAAATCTATAATTAAACTACCTTCTAGGCGCCATAGTAACATTTGTTCAGCTCCTCAATACTATTTTTGAAGAGTGGGGCCAATATTTGTATCCTCCTTTGAAGAGATCCAGATTTTAATGATTAGGTTACAGAGAAGTTTCCACAATAAATGTGGTTCAACAAAACACATCATCATTTTCTTGTGCAAATCCATTGATATAAAAACTAAAGATACGGTCGTCCGAACATTTGCTCGACGCGGTCGCCATACAGAGAATCGGTGTAGTCTGCTCGTTAACGTAACCTTGTATAAGCGGCGTGGTATTTTCGAGGTATAAAGAACATAAATAAAGCTTTTAATAAAATTTACGACCGCACCCGAAGAGAGCCGATCGTGGACTAGTTCACTTCGGCTTAAGAAATACCATTTTAGGACCACGTTCGAGGCGTCAATTTTACATGCGGTCCGCCCAGTCCTTACGCAGTAATATATAAGTCAATGTGCAAATCCCAATTTATTTGTAGTCCCAACATGTCTTCTTATCCCATACATCTCTATTACTACTCATCCCATCAAACACTTCTTTTCTTGCCATATCATCCTTTAAACAGTCCATCTATCCTTTCTTTGGTCTTCCTCTACTCTTATACCCCTTTTTTTTTTGGCGGGTGGAAAATCATCAAATAACCCCTCCCGCTCTTGGGCAGAGCGAAAGGGAGTGTCAGACTTCTAATGACTAAAAACCACCCATGTTCCTTCTTAGCCCTTCCTGTCGAGGCCGCGGTATCTCTTGCGAACAACCCGCAGCCCCGACGGGCATCGGCCCTTTTTTTTATGGTGGGTGGAAAATCATTTGATAACCCCTCCCGCTCTTGGGCAGAGCGAAAGGGAGTGTCAGACTTCTAATGACTAAAAACCACTCATGTTCCTTCTTAGCCCTTCCTGTCGAGGCCGCGGTATCTCTTCTTTGGTAACATCTCATTGAGGCGCGCGTGGAACACGAACGCGCCGTCGACACGGGCTGTCGTCGTCATAAGACGGACGGACGGCGTGCTAGCCCATCACTCACCGTCCACAGGGCCGCGTCTACGGTGGCCGGAAGCCATCACGTGGCCCCCGACGCCCGGAGCGCCTCCCGCAGCACTCTTATACCCCTCAAGATTCATTCTCAAAACTTTTCTCACGATATTTTCTTACTCAACAACACACATTCTGAAAAGCTTTAAATATAAAACTTTTAAGTGTCTAGGTATTTCACCAGTTGCTATCTTAATAATAACCCAGGTTGACACCATCGATCCACCGCCATAGAGACTTCATTATCTGATCGTTCTACCGATAGTTTCTCTTATCTATGACCTGTTAACTGCCGGCTCGACGTGGTAAGTGATTGTAATGGTCTGATGGTCATGTGGTTTATTGTTTGTAATGAAGACAATGGTGGTGATAATGATATGTGGTGTTCATGGGTATTGTGAGTAACTGGAGTGTTCATTAATAATAGCTCACTCGCTAACACAGCGAGGAGGCATGTGTCCCAGTAGTGGAAACGTTATGGGGATATTCTTTTGGAGTAGTTATCTCATCCTATCACGGCCTCGAAAACGGCTCTAACGATTTCGATGAAAGTTGTTTAAGGCCTTCATACTGTTTGTCCTTCAACCTGGCGAAAGCAAAATGCTGAAAAAAAGCAAATAAAATCATAGTTTTTTGAACGAAAAAAATACTTTTTGTTTAATTGCTTTTTTTTTTTCGACAGATGAAAAACGTCGTTTGATTCACTGTCGCATTTGTTCTTGGCTCCTTAAAAACCTAGTGTACCGTAGTGAATTCCGCTTCCAATGCAATAACAAAGTTCCCCAACAAAATCTACTATTTTTCATAATCCAGTCTCTCATTATTAAATACGAGTACCAGCTTTATTGGTCATCATAACCAAAAATTCAAAAGCCAAAAATTATTACAATTCCCTTCCTGCCGAACCAACAAATAACCTCGTTTAAAAAAGAAGTGTTAGGCTCTCCCCCCCCACCTCCCACCCTCCCTAGGGGTGGTCATTTATCACAATCGAACCGACGTTTGGAAACCCTTCATAACCTAATCTATCCAATCAGAGGGGACAATGTAATTGACATTATGATTTAAGTCTATCTATAAATGGTCATAGAGTGAGCCTTTTTTTTGTTTGGTTACATTTTGTTGTTTATGGTGGTCTTCTTTTTCATGTGGTCAGAGTTTGAACTCTGACCATGGGTCCATGGGTCTCTAACTTAGCTTAACGTACCGTCTAGAAATATCTCTAAGGCATGCTGATTCAAAGTCAAAGTCAAAGCATTTATTTCAATTAAACCATTACTGGTACTTTTGAATGTCAGAAGAACAATTCATAAAACTAAACTACGAGTGCAATACGTCATCCCGGAAGCCACCACGCCGAATCACACGCCGCCGAATGCCCGCAACAACGAACACTGCGAGCACGAAAGCACGCAGCGACGCACACCGCAACAACGAATGTACGAGACTCCAAATCACGAAACAACGAATGCACGCCGCAACGCGCAACCACCGCTCCGCGACCCGGAGCCCCGCGCGATTTGCTGCGGGTTGTTCGCAAGAGATACCGCGGCCTCGACATAAAGGGCTAAGAAGGAACATGGGTGGTTTTTAGTCAGTAGAAGTCTTAACTCCCTCTCGCTCTGCCCTAGAGCGGAAGGGGTTATTTAATGATTTTCCACACACCAAAAAAAAAAAAGGCATGCTGATTTCTGGCGGCGGTGACCTCTTGCGTCCAGCCTTGGTTCAAGCTATGGTTCGGGGCGAGAGGGAATCGGACGCCGTTGCTTCCTTCTGAAAAGCAGTGATGTTTAGCAAAAGAGGTGGCGGAACATGAGAGGGAGAGGCCTCTCGTCCCAGCCGCCGCGGGAGACGCTCCGGGCGACGGGGGTCACGTGATGGCTTCCGGCCACCGTAGGTACGGGCCTGCGGACGGTTAAAAAAGGGGTTCAAATTCAGACTTCATTGAGAAACTGCTACTAACAATTTCCAACATAAAAACCCAATAACACTTTGGTTGACCCAGGAATCGAACCCAGGATCTCATCCTTCACGTCGGAGCTGCGGGTTGTTCGCAAGAGATACCGCGGCCTCGACATAAAGGGCAAAGAAGGAATATGGGTGGTTTTTAGTCAGTAGAAGTCTGACACTCCCTTTCGCTCTGCCCAAGAGCGGGAGTCGTTATTTGATGATTTCCCACAACCTCAAAAAAAGAAAGGATCTCATCCTCTGCAGTCGCACTTGTCGTGATGTTATGTTATCTTTGGAACATGGAAAAGGACCTAAGAGTGTTTTAAGTCTCCTTTAACTGTCCTAAAAAAAAACACTGTAGGTAGTTTAATTTCCGTAACCCATTTTTCCTAATAAACTAATTTTACGTAGACCGTACAGAATTTTTTATTTTTAACCGACTTCAAAAAAGGAGGAGGTTCTATGTTCGTGTGTATGTATTTTTTACCTATAAGTATTTTACCCTGAAGAAACCAAAAAGCCAGTAGGTACTCAACGAGCTTTTACTGTCATACTGAAAACCAGAAACATTATAACTTCGCAGAATGATTTTCAAAGAGATATTATCTAGGTTGTACAAGGAAACTATAACGTACCGTGGTCATAGCTGGAATAGTTGCCAAAATAGGTATTTTATTACTACATTACATCACGCTCATAATCCAGAAAGAGTTTGGCCGAAGTGTTCCTAATAGTATGTCACCAGTTATGCTTTCAGCTCCATATTGGTAAGCCTATTGCCATCAACTGGACACGTATCTGGTTGCTACCAAGAAATTTCTGATGGATAAAGTCTAATAACACTTTTCTCGACCAGGAATTCAAATCGAGGACCTCGTGCTCTTGTGCGCTTCGGGCCACTAACCAACGCGGCAGTCGAAAGGCAGGCGAGGAAGTCAGAAACTGTATTTCATGGTGTATATTGGTATAACTGATTGCCACAGCAAATGGTTCCCTGTAATCAGTATTTATGGTACTAAACAGCTGTGTTTATAATTCCGTTTCTTTTTCTTGGTAGCTTTCTTTCTGACTAAATCAAAACTTAGCTGATGACAACGATTCAGGTAAATTAAAACACTAGTTTTGTCTGCAAATAAAATTATTTATTAACCAAATTATGTTTAATTACTAATAGAGGCGATTTTGACAAACTCCTGAAATAATGTTTTATTAATAGGATTAGATATTTATCATCCTATTTTTAACTCAACATTCTTTTTTTCTCTTCGGGTATTTGGTACCTGAAAACAAATGATTTCTATTCTATTATTTACAAACTAAACATAACATAAACTAGATATTAAAAAAATAAACACGTAAGTACTACTCGACTTGCCTTGACAATCGATTCTTATAATATTCGTACCATAATGCTCTATTACTCTTCAATAGAGGAATAAATAATGTAATGACTATTATTTGAAAATATATTGTAACAGCTCGGACAGAAATAGTTAATTGAAAACCATCCCATATGACATAAGTCAACACAAAAGTATTACTTAAAAAAAATATAGATGTAGCTAGAAAAAAACGACGCCATTTTCCCAACACATTTGATTTTTTATTTTTATAAAAAAATAGAGAATGCAAAAGTTTTATAAAAACGAACAAGTTGACAATTAAAGGAATAACGCTGCATGTAAGGAAAAAACACAAATATATATAAATTATACGTATAAATTCTACGTTATCTTTTACGACTAACAGTTCAATAGAGAGTAAAACTAATCTTAAAAGTATCGCTAGTCCTAGGGGCACGCCCCATGCAAACAGAGTGCTTTTAAGATACTTCCTTTTCAAATCACTATTAAAAACTTTTACCAGTTTTACATAAAATACATAACTCATCACTACTAACCAATAGTTATAAACTGACGTCAGAAAAATAAACATATAAAAATAAACAGTTAGAAATTGAACCGTCGACAAAAGTTTGCCACAATTGCTTACAATAAGTGACATAACAATCAAACGTAAAATGTTCATTAGTGTTGCACTGAGATACACGTAGTTGTTGAAATTGCGGAACTTCCTGATGAGGTACCACGATGTCACTCCGTATATGAACGTCGCCAGAGTCATAGCAAAGACAATGTAGTGTGTGACCCGATTGCAAGGAACGGTTGGGTCCTGGTTACTAGCTTTCTGTGTAACCCAGGATACGATGGTGTTGTTATCAACCATGATAACAGGATAAGTATGAAAATACGACTATTATCCTTATATAGGTTGTAACTTGAAAACAAAAATCTCTGTGATAGATGTAAATATCATTAACAATAAACACAATTAAACTTTCAGATCGAACGTTACACTAAAAGGAACAGAATCATACTAATGTAGACCAGATTTTTCGGCACTTAGTTTACTAATGGATTTGGTTTTCCTTGTCTTATCTGCTATAATGGCACCGGTAGTCCATAAAAGCCTGTGATAAAGCCGATATACGCACAATATAATAACATGCCTTAAATTACGTTATAGCAAAAAAAGATTTGAATGAGTAATTTGCTTTACATTTTTCATTTATATTGGTTAATGTAATTATTAAGTTGGGAAATGGTAACATGTATGGCAAAAGATAAGTTTGAAGATACACTTAAGCTGACTAAACTTAGGTAACCCCGTTGCTGATAGTTTGCGATCTCATTTTCATTGCAATATAAATGAAACTGAAGTATTTTTTGTAAGAATAAGGTAGGTTAGAACCATGATCTGTGAGCTGAGATGGCCGCAGTTAATAAGCTAGGGCACCCGGACCACATGAGTTAGGATATAACTGTAACAGAAACGAGCGGTGCTGCAGTGCGCGTTACATCAAAGCTATTTCCATCCAATTGCTAGTAAATCGTATTTTCAAGACTCGGTTAGTATTCTTCATTTTAGAAGGGTAGGTGGCGCCTCAAACAAAGTTTAGCCGACTAATCTTAAGTTTATCTTCACACCCATCTTAAACCGTAACCTAAACATAATACATGGTTAACATAACTTCTCGAACACAGCACTGAATGCCACAAAAGTAATCAAGACATACTCCTCGACAATCGACTCTTATAGTATTCGTACCATAATAACCGGTTACTTTTTACTAAAGGAATAAATAAAGTTACAGCCAATAATTGTATATAAACTATCGCAATATGAAATACCATGGAAAATTCAAAATCATTCCACATTAAAAAGTACAATACAAACACATTGCTTAAAAAAAAAATAGATGTCGCTGTATACAAACGACGACATTTTTCTTTCCTTCTTTCTTTTTTCGAAATTGATCTCGAATTTGTGTCTTTAGTGAAGAATAAGGAACGCACAAGTTGAATAAAAATAATCAAATTAAAAAAAGTAGGCATAATGTGGCCGCCGAATAATATGCACTGATTTATATACTGTCTACGTGAAGACTGTGTATATTCACTGTCTAATTGCTCAATAATAAATAATATTAATCTACAAATCGACAACACCACACAAGGCAAGCCCCAAGCAAAAAGAGTGCCTTTGAGATACTTCCTTTTCATATCACCATTAAAAACTTTTACAACTTTAACATATAGCACATAACACATTACTACCAACCAATAATTGTACACCGTTGTCAAGAACATAAATAAATAAAAATAAATCTCTACAAATGGTATACTCGACACAATTTTTTCACAATATTTTAAAACAATTGATATAACGACTAAACGCATTATATTCACTAGTGTTGCACTGAGATACACGTAGTTGTTGAAATTACGGAACTTCCTGATGAGGCACCACGATGTCACTCCGTATATAAACGTCGCCAGTGTCATGGAAAGCATCATGTAGTGCATGATTTGGTAACAGGGAATCACATCTGTGTCCGCTGGAATAATACTGAGGTCGTTTCCCATTATTGCACACTTGGAAACAAAATGTCACTGACACGTCATGTAGATGTGAAAAACAACGCGTTGTTGCTGTAGGACACAGTGGTTCCAACAAGAGCAGAACAAAATAATGCGATTCAGCCAACTGATTGGCGGTACTTAGTCTACTAATGGATTCTGTTTCGCTTGTCTTATCTGTAGTAATGACATTAGTAGTATATAAAAGCATATGATAGAGCAGATATATCTTTAATGCATGACTGAAATCATGTTATTGGGAAACAAAAAAAATGTCCGTGTGTGCAACATATTAAATTCGGTAAGAGTAATGCAACAACTAGAAAAGTAAACAGAATAGAATACGTTTATTTTTAGGTAACAAAGACTCATAGACAAATACCTTAACCTAAATACAGATACCAATAACATGTGTGTTAGTAACATTAAATGGTCGAGGGTAAGACACAATGCGTATAAAAAGAGTCTTAAATTCAAATTCACTCCTTTCCACCATTGCGATATAACCGTGGACTATTTTTTGAGTGCGTTATTTAACCGAGTCTTGCACGTCAAAAATAGTCGTTTCACAGAAATGATTTTTGCGTAAAGTTACTTAGTTTGGTGTTCAGAGTGCTTGGTTCACGGTTTCTTGAAAGGTTTGTTTACTCCTTGTAGGTAACACACCAAGACCCAAGTAGCAGGAGGGAAGGGGGGAGCAAATGGATGACGGCCTTATTTACCACAGGGTACACTAATAATACCAATTGTTATGATGTTAATGCTTACAACAAATTAATGCAATTTTGATGTTACATTTAATTTATTTAAATATTATTACATTGTCTTAACATTATGTATCAAATGCACTCGGCAAAGGAAAAAAAAAGGATTGTGTGGTTTTATGAAACCACGGTAAAAGTGAAACTTTTTGTCACAATATAGACATTAAACTAAAAATTTTTGGAATAATATTCCATTAAGGGTATAAAAATCGCTTTATCAATCTTAATTATATACTTGTGGCACAAATGAGTAATAGTCTATACACTACACGGTCAGCAGCTGCGAACTATAGGTGCCGCCATATTGGCCCTGGCTGCTCTGACGAGCGCCTTTCACTTTATCCTTACTCTGACGCCGACCATCACGCGACATGCAACACACAGACGAAAAAGTTTGAGACGATGTAATAAAAGTTTCACTTTAACAAGTGCATTAATTACATCTTATATCTCATACTTGTTTTTCCTTTTCTGACACGATATCGTCACTTTTTGTTTAACTTGACTATAAGTTATGTTATTTAACCATAATTCTGAATTAGGTCCATTCGGTCAGACTGTGTAACGTGTTCTCCTCGTCTATGTGGCATACTCAGAAGACATTGACTGGAACGACGCCCAAGCGGTTGTGCATATTGATATTCACATACGGAGGTATGTATATGAACGTCGCTGGAGTCATGGCAAACACAATGTAGTGTGAGCAAGGAACGGTTGGTTCCTGATTACTGGGTTGCTGTGTAAACCAGGCTTTGAAGGTGTTCTTATCAACCCTGGTGACTGGATAAGTATGAAAATACGAATATTATCCTTGTATAAGTGGTGCACTTGAACGTGCTCATTAACGATGAACACAACACAACTTTTAGATTGAACGGTACACTAAAAAGAACAGAATCATATTATTGACGACCAGATTTTTCGGCCCTTAGATTACTAATGGATTTGATTTTCCATGTCTTATCTGCCGTGATGGCACCGGTAGTTCATAAAGCTGATATTAAATAAAAGAAATAAAATTGAAACTGAAGTATTTTTTGTAAGTTAAGTTTAAGGGTAAGGTACGAACCCGTGAGGGCTGCGGGTTGTTCAAAACAGATACCGCGGCCTCTGCACAAGGGCTAAGAAGGAACAAGGGTGGTTTTTAGCCAGTAGAAGTTTGCCGCTCTGCCAAGAGCGGGAACAGTCATTTGATGATTTCCCACCACACAAAAAAAAGGGTAAGGTACGTTAGACCGATGATTTGCAAACCAAATAAGTTAGATTAGAGCTATGACAAAAGCATCTAATCACCAGTTTCAATCGTAGTTTCAAGACACCGTAAGTATTCTTAATTTTAGAGGTAAAAGGTGGCGCTTCAATCAAAGTATAGCCAGTTAATCTTAAGTTTATCTTCACACCTATCTTAAGCCGTAAATTATACATGGGAAATACTACAGACTTGAACACAGCGCTGAATGCTATGCAAGTAATCAAGACATACTTCTCGACAATCGACTTTTATAGTATTGGTACCACAATAACCGGTTACTTTTAACTAATGGAATGAATATCGTTACAGCCAATAGTTGTATGTGAATTGTCACAATACGTATAGACAAAGAGAAATCAAAACCATTCCAAATTAAAAAGTACAATACAAATACATTACTTAAAAAAAATATAGATGTAGCTGTAAATAAACGACGGCATTTTTCTTTCATTCTTTCTTTTTTAGAAACTGCACTCGGATTTGTTTCTTTAGTTAAGAATAGAGATTGTATAAGTAGAATAAAAACAACCATGTTAAAAAAAGTGGGCATAACATGGCCCCCGATTAATATACAGTGACCTATATACTGTCTGCGTGAAGACTGTGTGTATTCACTGTATAATCGCTCAATAATGAGTAATATTAATCTACAAATCAACGTCACCACACAAGGCAAGCCCCAAGCAAAAAGAGTGCCTTTGAGATACTTCCTTTTCATATCACTATTAAAAACTTTTACAACTTTAACATATAGCACATAACACATGACTACCAACCAATAATGATACACCGTTGACAAGAACATAAATAAATAAAAATAAATATCTATAAATGGTATACTCGACACAATTTTTTCACAATCTTTCAAAACAATTGACATAATGACTAAACGCATTATATTCACTAGTGTTGCACTGAGATACACGTAGTTGTTGAAATTACGGAACTTTCTGATGAGGCACCACGATGTTACTCCGTATATAAACGTCGCTAGAGCCATGGAAAGCATCATGTAGTGCATGATCGGATAACAGGGAATCACATCTGTGTCAGATGGAATAATACTGAGGTCGTTTCCCATTATTGCACACTTGAAAACAAAATGTCACTGACACATGTAGATGTGACTAACAACGCGTTGTTAATGTAGGACACAGTTGCTCTAACAAAAGCAGAATAAAATATAGCGATTCAGCCAACTGATTTGCGGTACTTAGTCTACTAATGGATTCTGTTTCGCTTGTCTTATCTGTAGTAATGGCACTAGTAATCCATAAAAGCCTATGATAAAGCAGATATTTCATTGATGCATGACCGAAATCATTTATTTTTTTATGTACACAATTGAAATAAGGATAAAAACATAAAAAATAGAGGAGCACAAAGGTACTGCTTTTTTCATAAGAAATTTCTTCCATCAGACCTGCGAGAGGAAAGTTGGATTAGAAATGTAGACACAGTGTGTAGAATTTTTAAAATTATAATTCAGAATAAAAGCATATCGATATTATTATACACATATAAAAATAAAAACTAGTATCGCGAATCATCATCATCTTCCTGCCCTTATCACATTCTATTTGGGGTCGGCGCAAAACGTTTTCTTCTTCCATTCCCCGTTTCCCCGTTTTTTTCTTCCGTTTTCCCTGTGAGATGTCAAGGTGGCATTTACTCCTTTCTTGTTCATGTCATAGTAGTAAACCTCATGCTATGGGGTAACTCAACGGATGTGGATAAAGCATTCAGGGTACAAAAGAAATGCATCCGGGCCATTTGTGGCATTCCACCATGGGAATCCTGTAAAAAGTTGTTTCAAAAATTAATGCATGTACATTTTAGAATGCGCTTGTCAGACAGCACAATGATTTGTTTAAAAAAGCTGAAGAACGACTGTATTACGTTACTCCGAAGTTCGAAATGCCGATGTACAGTATACAGAAAGTTTGTGAGTCCGAATTACGTGAGTCAGAATGTACGCTATGACGAAGTACGGTATTCAGAAGGTTCGTTACTCCGATGTACGTTACTCCGAAAGTTTGCTACTACGAAGTATTGTATTCAGAATGTTCATTATCGCGAAGTACGGAACTCAGAAAGTTTGCTATGAACAATTACTCAATAATAATTGAGAATATTCCTCATCGAGATTCTGAGGGAGTATTTCGAATTAGTCAAGTATTATAAATGATGATTATTCTGCAAATAGGTTTTACAAGTCACTTTTTATTTATTTATATTATTATTTTAGATTCCCTCCTCGGATGTGGTCTGTGTTAGATTGCGTAAACACGAATATACTTAAAGTCCATTTCACGAAAGAAGTCCCGTTCAACAGTCTGTTTAATAGATAAAACTGGCCAAGTGCAAGTCGGACTTGCATATTAGATTTAAGATTCCGTGTTATTTTAGCACCATAGACTTCGTATAGATTTTCCTGTAATCTGTAAACGTTGAACTAATTCCTGTATACTTTCAAAATTTTAGGCTTAGTAGTTTCGGAGAAAAGGGGGGGGTGGTCGAGCAGACAGACGGACACATGAGTGATCCTATAAGGGTTCCGTTTTTTCCTTTTGAGGTATTTCAGTAGCCCCCGTCGGGCTATTATTATTGTGATTTAGTTTCACAGGGGTCTGCTTATTTAAGCAAAATTAATGAACTTGTCAGTGACCTAGGTTCCCGCATTAATGTAGCAAATAAATCCGCTATCATGGACATGACTCAGCGCGTAACGACCATAATTTCGCTGTTGGCCATAAAGTCATCCTCCAACGAAACAAAATTAGCCAATTCGGAACGCGAATTGGATAAAATTAAATTAAATTCAAACATCAATATAAGTGAGTGTAACAAACGTTCGTATTCGGATTCATTAAAACTTCGCCTACCAAAGATTGTGCCTGTTGTAGAATCACGGGCTCCATTACCGTGTGTTGTCGCGTATCCTATCCCGGAGCGGGAGGCGGAGTACTCATCATCATCCGCTACTAAAAACGCGCTTATGAAGGTAATTAAACCTAGTGACGACGGGTTTCAAATTGTTGGCGTAAAAAAAACCGCGAAATCTGGTGTTGTACTACGTGTCGCTAATGATAACCAAATTAAAAAATTACACTCGGTCGATGCCATTAAGTCCGCGGGCTTGCGACTTGAAAAACCGAAAGGCCGAAGGCCACGTATATTAGTTAAAGACGTCCCATCCTCAATGGAAGACAATGCTTTTTTGCACGCGTTATACTGTCAAAACATCAAAGACGAGCTGCCAGTAAATGAGGATGATTTTATTAAATCAACCAAAATTTATCGTAAGCGTTCTCTGGACAACGGTCGCAAGTGGGTAGGCGTTGAAATCGAGCCTACCGTGCGCAAACATTTAGTGTCCACTAAGGAAAAGTTATTTATTGATTGGGCGACTTGTCGGTTTATTGATGATATCGATATAGTCCGTTGTTTAAATTGTCAACAGTTCGGTCACGTTAAGAAATACTGCGTTAACAAGTCACCTACCTGTGCTAATTGTTCCGAAGCACATGGAACAAACGATTGCCCGCATAAGGACAATTTAAATTTTAAACCAACTTGTGTGGCGTGTAAGCGTTTTAAAAAACCATTTGACCATCGTTGCGGGTCACCAGAGTGTACAACGTACAAACTTAAGCTCGAACAGTTAATCCTCAACACGAACTACTAAAATAATGGATAGTTTAAACATAGGACAATTAAATCTCCACAACGACAGGGTAGCGACTTCTGAATTAGATAAATTAATTATCGATTACAGCTTAGATGTAGTACTCGTTCAAGAACAATATCAAAGCGCACACTTACGTCACAAAGTAGTTCAGCTGGATTCAAAGTCACGAGCCGGAATTTACGTGTCGCGTTCTTCTAGCTTTACAGTAACGTCTTTGCGTAACCTCATGACGCCGCACTGTGCCGTTGCGGAAGTCTCATCGGCTTCCTATAAAGTTTACGTTGTGAGCTGTTACTTTCAATATTCAGACCCAGTTGGTCCTCACATACACAACCTCCGTCATGTCTTGCGGTCACTCGCAGGCCGCAAAGTTATCGTTGGCGCAGATGTTAACGCGTCATCGTCTCTGTGGTATGGCAAGGTACGGTTTACGGATTCAGACCGACGTTCCGCTGTCGAAGATTTCATTGCTGAGATGAACTTGTCGATTCACAATACACCTGATGCACCACCTACTTTTTGCAGCCAAATGGGCGAATCTTGTATTGACGTCACACTTTCTAGTGCAGACGTTCGTTTGGATAGGTGGCGTGTCCTACCAGACGCGTCATGTAGCGATCATCGGCTTATCGTGTACGAATTTGTTCCGATGTTTACTCAAGGTCCGTCACATATCATTGGTAACTTTAGGTATAAATGTAAAGGCGCAAATTGGGAATTCTTTAGCTTACTTTTTGCATCTCACACCAAAGACTTCACTCGAGACGGGCTGTCAGCTGAAGAAAGTGCTGAAATTATGTCAGACACCTTCACTTACTGTGCTGACATCGCCATTGGTCGCGGATCTATGACCAATATACGTAGATGTGATTGGTGGTGTGATTACTTACATTTAAATAAGGTTAAAAAACGAATGGTCACCGGAGACCCACTTACCTCTGCTTTAAATGCGTTTAGAGTTGCCAAGTCCCGCTACAGAGCATCGGTAGAAAAATCTAAAGGTAATTTACTTCGGAAAATAGTAGAAAAATTAGATAAAGAAGGTCCGTGGTCTCCTTTGTATCACGAGTTCAAAGCAAATCGATCAGTAGACCTTGCGTTCGTCGAAAACATTAAAGTAAACAACAAACACACCACCGGTATTGAGGAGACAACCGAAGTTCTATTAAATACTTTGATACCTGATGATTTGCCTGATAATGATAATGACTACCACCAGCAGATCAGGGTGTGGGCGGCTGTGCCACCTGAATCACCAGCGTCAGACCTTCCATCTATTGACGAATTTATTAACGTTGTCAGGAAGCTACCACTTAACAAATCGTCAGGTGAAGATAAAATATCGAATCGGATGATAATAGAAGCATGTAAAACAGCGGCCGACGCAATTTTAAGGGTATACAACAGTTGTATTGCAGAAGGCGTCTTTCCTCGTGTATGGCGACGCGGCTTCATACGAATAATTCCGAAAAGCGGCGACAAGCCACCGGACGACCCTAAGTCTTATCGCCCTATAACACTACTACCATCTTTGGGGAAACTCCTGGAGCGCCTTATCGTTCCACGTTTACTACCAGACGGGCCAAAATTTCACAACAACCAATTCGGTTTTACCGTGGGAAAATCTACCGTAGACGCGGCACTTTCTGTCAGGAAAATTGTCAATACATCCGAACACAAATACGTAGTTGGGATCTTTCTAGATATTTCTGGGGCTTTTGATAACGCATGGTGGCCGATGCTACTCCTAAAACTGAAAATTCGTGGTTGCCCTAAAAACATATACAATCTTGTTTACTCGTACTTCTTAAATGGTTCCGCGAAACTCAAACTCGGACATCATTCTATGTCAAAGTCCCTTACCATGGGATGTCCTCAGGGTTCGGTTATGGGTCCGTATGTATGGAACGTAGGCTTCGATGACTTCCTCGCGATTCCACTTCCATGTGGCTGTTCATTAACCGGTTACGCGGACGACGGCCTGCTGCTCATTCAGTCAAGTACTCGGGCTGGACTCGAAAATTTGGCTGACACTTGCCTAAAATTAATATCCCAGTGGGGTGATCGTAACCGTCTGACCTTTGCACCACACAAAACTTATCAACTTCTTTTAAAAGGTAATCTTAAATCATGGCCTAGTATTAAATTTAATAACGTTCCCGTTAAAAGGAAGCAGTCCGTGTGCTACCTTGGGTTTGTCTTAGAGAAGAATTTTTCATTCATTGAACACATAAAAACCGTCGGTGAAAAAGCTAAAAAGAACTTTTATGCCTTAACGAGAATATCCAAATCTACGTGGGGTTTGTCATTTTTAACTCTAAAGACTATCTATGGGGCTACTTACTTGGGGTGTATGTGCTACGGGGCACCAGTATGGGCCGATAGGGCCACTATAGGAGCGGTACGACGTAAATTACTTCAAAGCCAGCGGTTGGCCTTGATTTTCTTGTGTAAAGCGTATAGGACGGTTAGTACTGAAGCCTTACCGGTACTGGCAGGGGTACTTCCAGTCGATCTTGAAGTGCAGCGCCGTGCTTCAATGTACTACTGCGCACGAGAGACCGCGGACGCAGACTTTTTAATGCAATGTGACCGTGCTAAAATAGCTAGATTACTAAAACCACAGACTGACGTCTGGGAGGAACTTTTGTCTGAATGGCAATGTAGGTGGGATAATTCCATCAAAGGCCGACACCTCCACCAGTTCTTTCCATCCGTTCGTGAGCGGCTGGCCAGGACATGGCTGGAGGTGGATCACTGTGTTGCCCAATTTCTCACAGGTCATGGTAACTTTAAAAGTAAATTATTTTCCTTCAAGCTTGTTGCCTCGCCTTTTTGTCAATGTTCTACATCTGACTGCGAAAATGAACAATCCGCACATCATATTTTATGGGAGTGTAGTCTTTGGCAGAATGAACGTAATATTATGTTGGATAATGTACAGGTTACATCCGGAGTTATTTACTATACGGACCTTGTAGAAACTAGAACAAATTTCCGTGCGTTCAAGCATTTTTGTCATACCTATTATTGGAATCAAATATAACAGCTCACAACTTAGGACCCAGTAATATTAATGACAATAATATCCGTGGTGCTAGGCAACTGGGCTTATCCCAGTTGTATACGTCCCTGTGTGCCTATTGGCCTTGTTCTGTTCTGTCTCCTGCTGATACGGAGGGAAGTGGAAATTATGTTTTTTCCTACTCCTCTGCTATTATTTTCTGATTAATTTCGTTGCGGGATCCAAGACAGTTTAATCGTTTCTCTGGGACTTCGTCGGGCTTCATTGTCTCGGCGCTTTTCTTGTGGTCGCCACTGTTGATTCTGGCTTACAGAAGTTACAGTGGTTTGGGAATAGTGTGGCGGGCTTGTCCCAATAAAAAAAAAAAGCCCCCGTCGGGGCTGCGCGTTGTTCGCAAGAGATACCGTGGCCTCGACATGAAGGGCTAAAAAGGAACATGGGTGGTTTTTACAGACCCTATCGCTCTGCCCAAGAGCGGGAGGGGTTATTTGATGATTTTCCGCCCACCAAAAAAAATAAATAAAAAAAGGTATTTCAGTGGCTATAGTCGCTGTTAATACTCGACTAATTCGAAATACTCTCTCAGAATCTCGATGAGGAATATTTTCAATTATTATTAATAAATCTGTTATAGCAAACTTTCGGAGTTCCGTACTTCGCGATAATGAACATTCTGAACACAGTACTTCGTAGTAGCAAACTTTCGGAGTAACGTACATCGGAGTAACGAACATTCTGAATACCGTACTTCGTCATAGAGTACATTCTGACTCACGTAATTCGGACTCACAAACTTTCTGTATACCGTACATCGGCATTTCGAACTTCGGGGTAACGTAATACAGTCTTGAAAAACGTTGCCCTCGTAAAGTTAGAGATCCAGATAGAATAGTTCTGCCTAGAGCACCAAGGACTGCTCTATATAAAAAAAAAACTCTTATAATGTGTGGACTAATTTATAATAAAATTTCAAAGAATTTTAAAGACTTAACCGATAGGTAATTATTTTTTTTGTAAAATTAAAATTATGGCTTCTGGAAAAACAATTATATTCTGTTACTGAATTCATGAATAATTTTACTAAATAATCGATTTTAAATTAGTTAATGACTGCCGAGTGTTTTGTTTATGTATTGTTTTGTACCTATAATGATAATAAAGAATTTATTTTTATTATAATTTAATAATAGTAATTGAACGATAATAACGACATAAATTATGATGTATTATGAATTAAGATTATAGATATAATTTTGCACGCTTCCTTGCAGACAGATTACAGTGAGTTTTTAGGTTATAAGATCTTTTCCTGTAATATGTATGTATTTCTGGCAAATAAACATTTTATTTCATTTGAAACAAAAACAAAACAATAAAAACAAGCAAATAAACACTAGTATCGCGAACACACACATTACATAATGAATACAGATACATTACATAATTAATAATAATAAATACAGACGTTTCGACTAACAATGAACACAATAAAACTTTTGAATCGAACGTTACACTAAAACGAACAGAATCATAATAATGTAGACAAGATTTTTCGGCACTTTGTTTACTAATGGATTTGAATTTCCGTGTCTTATCTGCCATAATGGCACCAGTAGTCCATAAAAGCCTGGTATACAGGGTGCAAACAAACCCTTCACGCATCCGTCAATCAAGAATTCTGTACATCAAACTAAGTACCCCTACGCAAAATTTTTTGCTGGGAAACGACTTTTTTTTTTGGGTCAAAAATCACATTTTACGGTAACACTCAATGTAGCACTGTTAAAACATTGTGCTAGTGGATGCTTTGAATAGTGAATGGGTCATGGAGGTAATTTAAGTAAAGTTATAACCTGAAAAACTAGTATTTACAAAAACAGCTGTGAAAAATTTGGAACTTTGACCCCCAATATCTCCGTAACTAGGAGGTTCCCAGGTATGGTCTAGAACTAGAAAATGATCGCAATGGTGGGGAGAACAAGTGCCCTTCGTTTGCGTTAAGGGTACTTTTACACCCTATATAGTCGTAGTCATACAATGTATGACTTAAGTTACGTCAGTACAAAAAAAAAATACACATGTGACTTATTTGTTTTACGTTTTCCCATAAATACAAGTCCATGTTATAATTTAGTTTGATAATGGTAATATGTCTGACCAAAGATAAGTTTGTAGATACACTTGAGCTGCTTAAAATAGGATTAACCATAACTTCGTTGCTGAGAATTTTGCGATCTCATTATCATTGCAATGTAAATGAAACTGAAGTGTGTTTTGTATTCTCGTCGGGGCTGCGGGTCCCGTTGGGGCTGCGGGTTGTTCGTAAGAGATACCGCAGCCTCGGCGCAAGGGGCAAGAAGGAACATGGGTGGTTTTTAGTCAGTAGAAGTCTGACACTCCCTTTCGCTCTGCTCAAGAGCGGGAGTTATTTGATTATTTTCCAGCCTCCAAAAAAAAAAGTGTGTTTTATAAGTTTAGTTTTAGGGGTAAGGTAGGTCAGAACCATGATTTGCAAACCAAATGAGTCAGATTAGAGCTGTGACAAAAGGCGCGCAAGCCGAGCGAGCGGTGCTGCAGTGCGCGGTACATCAAAGTTGTCTGCAGCTAATCGCAAGTAACAATCGTATTTTCAAGATATCGTGAGTATTCTTCATTTATGTGGCAAAGGTGGCGTTTCAATCAAAGTTTATTCGGCTAATCTTAAGTTTATCTTCACACCCATCTTTAACCGTAACAAATTAACATTACAGACAAGAAAAAACTGCTGAAAATGGAAAAAAAATAAAATAAACCAAAATAATGTTACAAATGTAATTAAAACAAACTCCTTCTCAATCGACTCTTATAGTATTCGTACCATAATAACCGGTTACTTTTTACTAAAGGAATGAATATTGTTACAGTCAATATTTGTATGTGAATTGTCACAATACGTAATACTACAGGGAATTTAAAACCAGTCCAAATTATAAAATACAATACAAATACATTGCTTAAAAAAAATATAGATGTAGCTGTAAATAAACGACGGCATTTTTCTTTCATTCTTTCTTTTTTAGAAACTGCATTCGGATTTGTTTCTTTAGTTAAGAATAGAGATTGTATAAGTAGAATAAAAACAACCATGTTAAAAAAAGTGGGCATAATATGGCCCCCGATTAATATACAGTGACTAATATACTGTCTGCGTGAAGACTGTGTATATTCACTGTCTAATTGCTCAATAATAAGTAATATTAATCTACAAATCGACAACACCACACAAGGCAAGCCCCAAGCAAAAAGAGTGCCTTTGAGATACTTCCTTTTCATATCACCATTAAAGACTTTTACAACTTTAGCATATAGCACATAACACATGACTACCAACCAATAATGATACACCGTTGACAAAAACATAAACAAATAAAAATAAATATCTATAAATGGTATACTCGACACAATTTTTTCACAATCTTTCAAAACAATTGACATAATGAATAAACGCATTATATTCACTAGTGTTGCACTGAGATACACGTAGTTGTTGAAATTACGGAACTTCCTGATGAGGCACCACGAGGTCACTCCGTATATAAACGTCACCAGAGCCATGGAAAGCATCATGTAGTGCATGATCGGATAACAGGGAATCACATCTGTGTCAGATGGAATAATACTGAGGTCGTTTCCCATTATTGCGTACTTGGAATCAAAATGTCACTGACAGAATAATTATGTAGATGTGAAAACTCATAACAACGTCCATGTTGCAGTAGGACACAGTGGTTTTAACAAGTATCGAATAAAGTAATGCGAGTCAGCTAACTGATTTGCGGTACTTAGTATAGTAATGGATTTACTTGTCTTATCAGTAGTAATAGCACTGGTGGTGTATAAAAGCCTATGATAAAGCAGATATCTCTTTAATGCGTGACTGAAATCATGTTATAGGAAAACAAAAAACTGTCCGTCGATTTGCTGACGTAAATCTGTGTTTCATGTTTGTCGACGCACGATGTTTTTATAAGAAATAAGGTATTATTTAGCAGTAGGTGCCAATAATTACGTTGCTAATGCTCACAAAAAATTTAACCATTTTTTATGCTACATCTTTTATTTTAGGTTAAAAATGTCATACATTATTACATTGTTTTAACATAATTTACTACCAATGGAAACTAAACTAGATGTAGGTTAGGATACAGAAAACATCAAGTAAAATATGTACATCCGGGTACGTATTTGAATATCGAAGATTAAAATATCTACGCTTAAAATATCGATGTTCAAAACATCGAAAATGGAAATATCGAACGACCATAAAACCGAAACATAAAATATCGAAAGTTTATATTATCGAATGGTTATATAACCTACGTCCAATACATCTAAAATCTAAATATCTACAAAAGTTACATCGAAATACAGATTATCGAATGTCCTAAATATCGAAGTACAAACTATCGAACGTCCTAAATATCGATGGGTACATAATATATTATTTGAACATCAAAAATTAATTTTTGATGTAAGTAGTATGAGTGGAAAAAGGTTGCTTCTCCAATGTCTCCGGCGCTACAAGAAGTGAAACCCCTTCGCCCTTGCGTAACAAAGGATAGGCACCCATGTTCACCTCCGCAGCTTCGGCTTGCTGGTCGCCCCCGGCGACCAGCCTCAGCCGCTACAGCTCCCACGGGTGCCTACGCTTTGTTACAGCGAGCGGGGGTTGCCCTCCCTTTGCGGCTCCGGATTTTTATATACACTCTAGGGGTAACAGCCAAAAGACTACGTAAATTCGGGGTACCCTAATTCGGTTTTGGAACAATTTCGACCTATTTTATCCATGAAAGTCAGTGTCCAGTGTACAAGCATAGGTCAATCGTGAAGGTATTATTTAGGTCTTTAAATTAGAATATATTTTTGAAAGTCAATATGTTATGCTACTAAAGTTAGTGACAGAAACGTATCGCTGCAAAATCGACTCCACGTAGTCTTGTATGCCCTACCCCTAGAGTGTAATTTAGAATCGCGTAGGCGCGGAGGGGCACGGCAGCCCGCAAGCTGAGGAGCAGGTGGTTTGAACGCCCGCCGCCGCAGCTGAGGCTGGCCGGCGAAGCCGGCCAACAAGCCGTAGCTGCGGTGGTGAGCGTTTAGATCATCTGCGACGTTAAGCTCGCGTGGGACTGCCGGAGCCCTGCAGCGCCGGAGCTGTGACAGAAACCATGCTTGCTTGCATGTTGCATGATTGCTGCAAGCTTGTTTGCTAGATGGTAATTAGTTACTAGGTGGGTTACAAAAAAAAACAAGGAAAACCTCATGTAATGTAGGTACTTTAATTATTTTTACATAATAAAAAGCCAAAATAAAATACATTTGTACGCAAATGTACAATATAACCACTGCGATATTTTTTTTGTTCTAGACCATACCTGGGAACCTCCTAGTTACGGAGAAATTGGGGGTCAAAGTTACAAATTTTTCCCCAAAAAAAAAAACGTTTCCCAGCAAAAATTTTTGCGTAGGGGTACTTAGTTTGATGTACAGAATGCTTGGTTAACGGCTGTGTGATGGGTTGATTTACACCCTGTATAATTTTTTTTCGGTATTTTAACTAGTAGGTATTTTGAACGTAGATATTATGAACTTAGGCATAATGTCATTCGATATTTTGAATCATTCGAAATTTTAATCATTCGGAATTTTAATTTTAGATGTTTTAAGCGTAGGTATAACAATTTTCGACATTTTGATACAATCGATATTTAAATTTTCGATGTTTTGAACTTCGATATTTTAAGCGTAGGTATTTTAATCTTCGATATTTAAATACGTACCCGTACGGGTACACCGCTCGGATGTACATCCGACGCTAACATAATTCGAGACGTCGCACACTGAGAATAAAAGTGACGTAACACGAAATTTACGATTTGTTGAAAATAAAAAAATTGTTCGTGGAAATTCAGGAGACGGAATCTCCTTGTAGAAGTAGTTTTAGGTATTTCGGTCTGCCAGTGCGACGTATTTTCCCCGTCTTTGGGGCATACTCAGAAGACGTTGACTGGAACGACACCCAAGCAGTAGTACATGAATCATATCCAAGCCTGAATCTAGTTTTAGCGGAATCGAAACAAAACAATGTTTTGATAAACACACTGTATAAAAAAAGACGATGCTGATGATCTTGATGTTACCAACAAACAATATTTCAATGCTTAAGACATATTCCTTGTCAATCTAAGTTTATAGTATTCGCACCATAACTCTCGGTTACTCTTTATTAAAGGAATGAATAAAGTTACGGCTAATATTTGAACGTTTATTGTAATAGAGCGTATTAATAACGAAAGGTTTAAAACGTCCCATATAACATAAGTCAATATAAAAATATTACTCAAAAAAAAAATAGATGTCGCAAGACAAAAACGACGCCATTTTTCTTTCCTTCTTTCTTTTTTTGTGAAAGCATTCTCATTCGTGTTCTTGGATGAAAATAGAGAAATTAAAAGTTTAATAAACATGATCATGTTGAAAAACGTAGGAACTATATTACATGTAATTAAAATACACAAATAGATATAAATTCCACGTATTTTGTAACTTTCTTCAACCAACAGATCAATAAAAAGAAGAATTAATCTAAAAATGAGAACTATAACAATAGGCACACCCCATGCAAACAGAGTGCTTTTAAGATACTTCCTTTTGATATCTCCATCGAAAACTTTTACAAGTTTAACATAAAACAAGTAAAACATTACTACCAACCAATAATGATACACAGTCGTCTCAAAAATAAAAATATAAAAGTAAGCATTTACGAATTGAACGATCGATATAAGTTTATCGCAGTCTTTCAAAATAAGTGACACAACAATTAAACGCATTATATTCACTAGTGTTGCACTGAGATACACGTAGTTGTCGAAATTACGAAACTTCCTGATGAGGTACCACGATGTCACTCCGTATATGAATGTTGCCAGTGTCATGGCAAACAGAGTATAGTGATAAGCATGGTAACAGGGAATGATAATGTTGCGATCTCCGTTACTAATATTGAGTGGAGAGTGGACGTTGGTGCCATTATGAGTCATGACGAACACCATTAGTTGCACCCATACACAGATACTGTTGTCATTTTCCATTTTGATACACTTGTCAATATAAATGACGCAGCAGCAACTTATGATGAAGTGAACACCTTAAACTTTTAGGATGGACATCACTACAGAAAAATCGAAACAAACTAATATGTTTTGACCGGTGTGTTTGAACTTAGGTGGTGCACTAAACGAACCTGTTACTCTTGTCTTATCAGTCGTATTAAATGGTATTCTCAATAACACAAAACAGCTCATGATAAAACTGATACTACATTCGCAGCATGACTTTTAGGATTTTTTTTTCTATGAATACGTGTAAATATTATGTCGACAAAGAAGACATTTTTTTTGTTCGGGAAATAGTTCCGCCACATAATTTTAGCTTCGTAGTAATGAAACGTAATTTTTTTTTTTACAAAAACGTTGCCCCACACTAGGAATTTCTCTTGTATCGTGGGTGCGTTACAAATATTTAAACTCACATACACAGAACACCCAGACCCGAAACAACTATCTGTATTATGCCATCTGTATCGGCCATACAAATATTTGTTTCGTGCGGGGATCGAACCCGCGATCGCGGCGTAGCAGTCCAATCGCTCAGCCACTGCGCCAACTGTGCCGTCGAGTAGTATTGAATGAGTTGTGAAGGTTAAATAGCCAGTTCATCATCATCATCATTTCAACCGAAAGACATCTACTGCTGGACGTAGGCCCCCTCCAAGGAACTTAACTCCCGACACCGATGTACTACAATTTGTTAATATTGTTAAAAATGTTTTAGACGTGTCTTAAGGAAACATAGAGGAGTCATCTGCCTAGCCTTTTCCCAACTATGTTGGGGTCGGCTTCCAGTCTAACCGGATGCAGCTGAATACCAGTATTTTACATGGAGCGACTGCCTATCTGACCTCCACAACCCAGTCAATACTAGGTAATACGATACCCTTTGGTAAGACTGGTTGTCAGACTTTTCAGGTCACTGACTACCTGTAACGACTGCCAAAGATCTATATATGGCAGCCGGGACCAACAGCTTAACGTGGTTTCCGAGGCACGGAGGAAACTCGGTATGTCGGGCGGTCACCCATCCACAGACCGACCTAGGCAAGCACAGCTTTACCTAAAGATCGAACCGAGTGGCAGTTCTTTTTAAGCCACGAGCTCCACGAGCAAGGAAACATAGAGGAGTAAATAACAAAATTAAAAACCTTATTTTTATGGTTTTTTAAATGAAGTATACAAGTACGGGTCCCCAAAAGTAAGACGACTCGACTGATTCTCTGGTTTTAACCTTTAATAAATACGACAATAATTACGAAATATTTCTTTCTATTCTTGTAATATTCGTACCACAACTGTCGGTTACTCTTTACTAAAGGAATAAATGACGTCGTAACTAATATGTGAAACTTAAAAGAAATAGTTCGTATGACCAGAGAAAGTTCTAAAACGTCTCATTTAACATAAGTCGATGCAAAAACATTACCTACTCAATAAATTGTTTTTTTTTTTTGTAAAAACATTCTCATTCCTTCCTGGTTTTGGATGAAAATAGAGAATGTAGAAGTTTAATAAACGTGATTAAATTGAAAACCATAGGACCAATATTACTAGTAAATAAAATAGACCAATAGATAGATATAAACTCCACGTATTTTATGAACTTCCACAACTGCCAGGTCAATAGAAATAAAATTAAACTTAAAATAAGAACTACTGCCCCACGCAAACAGAGTGCTTTTTAGATAGATGCATTTGATATCTCCATTAAAACTTTGACAAGTTTAACGTAAAACAAACAAAACATTACCCCTACGTGATACACAGTCGTACCAAAAATAAAGATGTAAAAGTAAACGTTTACAAAATGAACAATCGATATAAGTTTGTCGCATTCTCTTAAAATAAGCGACACAGCAATTAAATGCATTTAATTCACCAGTGTTGCACTGAGATACACGTAGTTGTTGAAATTACGAAACTTCCAGGTGAGGTACCACGATATCACTCAGTATATAAACGTCGCCAGAGTCATGCCAAACAGAGTATAGTGATAAGCCTGATAAAATGGGATAATAATGACTCGTTCTCTGTTTCTGATTCCGAGTGTAGGGTAGTGTATGATGGTGTCGTTATCGGCCATGATGAACTTTCCACGTTGTCCCGATGTTCAGATTCTGTAAATGCCGATTTTGATACACTTGTCAATATAAATTTTAATGACAAACGCAACAGCAAGTAATAATAGAGAGAACACAGCTTAGTTTTGAGGTCGGACAGTACTATGACAGGCACCGAATCAATTTAATGGTGTTTAAACCAGAATTTTTGCACATAAGTGGTATAGTGAGCGAATCTGTTTTATTTGTCATATCAGTCGTAATGGCATTCTCAATAAAAGCTTATGATAAAGCTGATATCGCATTCATAGCATAACTTGCGTTACGATATCACTGGAAAAAAAATGCTATTTCTATCAATACGCGTGAAAATTATGTCTTCACGTCAATCCAAGTACAAGTATAACTACGTCGGGGCTGCGGGTTGTTCGAAAGAGATACCGCGGCCCCGGCGCAAGGGCTAAGAAGGAACATGGGTGGTTTCGAGTTAGTAGAAGTCTGACACTCCCTTCCGCTCTGCCCTCTTAGGCAGAGCGGAAGGGGGAGGGGAGGCTCATGCTCATGCGGGAGGGGTTATTTGATGATTTAAATGTAAAATCGATATCTGTAAGGCCGAACTATGTTCGGCACATCAGCCTTTCAGATATCGATTTCCCATATCGATATCGGGAATCCCATAACTATCCTAACATGTTAGCTACCTTTATTCTTGCAAATTAATGTAACATTCATTCATTCATCTATTTGATATTAAAAATGATGTCATTAATTCCTATAATTGCCACTATACCGTCCATGTCATTGACGAGATAAAACAGGCACATATCAAGGAAAAGAGGAGGCTTTATGTTCCAGAAATAATATGGAGGCATCTTTATTCCACCCACTGCTGCAAAACAGTACCATCATTACTTGCCTGTCATAATGCTCACAATAAATTGATGCAAAGTTGAGGTTTTAATTCTTCCCGTCGGGGCTGCGGGTTGTTCGCAAGAGATACCGCGAAATACCCCAAAAAAAAAGGTTAATTCTTTTACTGTTGGTAAAATGAAATGCATAAATAAGTACAGCAATTTATTATTCAACTAGCTTTTGATAGACAAGGTTTTATACAAGTTTCTTTTTGTTATCAGACCATGACTTCCAGAGACTACTTTTTAGAAACAGGTTAGTCATATTATTAGTTTTAAAAATAATATAAAGAATACAGGTAGGTTAAAACATTTTTATTTAGTAGGTTTTGTACAAGTACTATTCACATGAAGCTTGTAAAATATGTCGATTAACGTTACTGTTGCTTTGTATAAAGATTAAATAAAGAACAAAGAGCGGAAAACGTTACAGAACTTCAGTGTATAATTCCCAATAGCTTGACAACATTTAGATAAACTCGTCGTGCTGACAACATTTTGCGCTTTCCGAATATTTTAATTTGGAGCTACTGCAATTCCACAACATTTTTATAATCAGTTTGTGTTTGCTAAAATAATAAAGTTACAGTATTAGCTAGCACTTTCAGTTGATCACAGTCATAGTTTATCGTAATCCAAAAGTGGGACGTCTCAACTGATCCTCTTTATTTAACTTATAATAAACACTACAATAATTACGAAATATTTCTTGTTAATCTTTTCTTGTAATATTCGTACCACAGCTGTCGGTTACTTTTTACTAAAGGAATGAATGACGTAGTAACGAATATATGAAAATTAAAAGAAATAGTTCGTACTACCACAGAAAGTTCTAACAGGTCCCAAATAACATAAGTCAATACAAAAACATTACTCAAAAGAAATAGTGACGTCGCTATACATAAACGACGACACCTTTCTTTCCTTCTTTCCCTCTTTGAAACTGAAATCACATTTGTTCCTTTACAAGAAAATAGTGAATGCAAAACTTTAATAAAAACAATTAAGTTGAAAATCATTGGAATAATGTTGCAAGTGAATAATATGCAAACATAGAGATAAACTAAACGTATTGTTAAAATATAATCTTCTGCAGCTAATAGTTCAATAAACAGTAGAATCAATCCACAAATGAGCACTACTGCAATAGGCAGACCCCACGCAAACAGAGTGCTTTTAAGATACTTCCTCTTAATATCTCCATTAAAAACTTTTACTAGTTTAATATAATACACGTAACACATCACTACCAACCAATAATTATAAATTGTAGACTGGACAATAAAAATAAAAAAGTAACTATTTACAAATTGAACGACCGATATACGTTCATCGCAGTATGTCAAAACTTGCGACACAATAACTAAACGCATTATATTCACTAGTGTTGCACTGAGATACACGTAGTTATTGAAATTACGGAACTTCCTGATGAGGCACCACGATGTCACTCCGTATATGAACGTCACCGCAGTCATGCTAAACAGAATGTAGTGATAGAGTTGATAGCAGGGGACAATTATATTTCGTTCTCTGTTACTAATATGTGTAGGGCATTGAATGTTGGTGTCGTTATCAGCCATGATGAACATCAAACGTTGCGATAATGAACAGATACTGCTGTCATTTCCCATTTTTATACACTTGTCAACATAAATATAGATGACAGATGCAGAAGCATTTAGTAATAAAGTGAACACAAAACAGTTTTTAGGCCGGACATTACTATGGCGAACGTTACTAATGTATTCCGACCAGTGTGTTTGCAGATAGGTAGTGGACTAAACGAGTCTATTTCTCTTGTCTTATCAGTTAAAATGGTTTAGCTAATAAAAGCTTATGATAAAGCCTTTATCGAATTCATAATAATATGACTTTCATTTTCTATACTGTAAAATATTATTCTTTCTGTCGATTTGAGAGAATATATCACACGTTTGTTATTTTCTTCTAGACATGATGTCATGTAATAAATATATCATTATTAATATCATAACATCACGCCTGCAATCCTGTTAGGCAGTGGTGTATCTAATAGTACACACACATTTCGCCAATAATGTTTTTAATAGGGGCTGGGCGTTTTGCTAGGCACGAATTCAGTCTCCGTAACTACTGAGAATCTCTTGATCGAATGACTCAATAATACTTTGCCCGACCCGGGAATCGAACCCAGGACCTCGTGTTCAGCATGACTGCTGAGCATGAGGTCCTGGGTTCGATTCTCGAACCCAGCCTTGTTTTGCGACCAGACCAATAAGGCAATCAAAACAGACATATAGTTTAATGTATTTTTATATTTTTTAAATATGTTTATTGTTTGCTACATAGAAATGTTTTGTATGTTATTACAATAATACACAAACATTTATGCAAAAAAATCACGACAAATGTCTTATTAACCTATTGTTATAGTATTCGTCCCATAACTTCCGGTTACATTTTACTAAAGGAATAAATAACGATAGAGGTAATATTTGTACATGCGTTGTTGCAATACGTATTACAAAAGACATATCAAAACTACTCCAAATAACAAAATACATTACAAATGAGTTGCTCAAGAAAAATATAGATATCGCTATGAACAAACGACGGCATTTTTCTTTATTCCTTTCTTTCTTAGAAACTGCGGTTACATTTAGCTTTTCGGAGAAAAATAGAGCATACGAAAATTTAGAAAAAACAATCAAATTGAAAACACTCGGTAAACCGTTGCATATGACTAAAATACAAATATAGCTATACGTTCTGCGTATATAAAGCATATTCTCACATTCTACAGATATTACAATTATGATTAAAATAAATCCACAAATGAGCCATGCCAATGTAGGCAATCCCCAGGCAAAGATACTACTTTTAAGATACCTCCTGGTCATATCTCCAAGAAAAACATTAACAATTTGAACATAAAAAACATAACACATTATTACCAACCAAAAATGATACACCGTCGATAAGAACATGAAAATATAAAAATAACCATTTATATATTGAACGGTCGACACAATTTTGCCACAATTGCTTAAAATAATTGACATAACAATCAGACGTAAGATATTCACTAGTGTTGCACTGAGATACACGTAGTTGTTGAAATTACGAAACTTCCTGATGAGGTACCACGATGTCACTCCGTATATGAACGTCGCTATAGTGATTGAAAACAGAATATAGTGTGTAATCTCAAAACAGGGAATTCTTACTGGCTCAAGGTTTCGTATACTCTCTGTACAGGAAAAGCCGTTGAAGTCGTTGTCAGACAAAATAGACAACAGTCGTTGCTCCGATGCACAGATATTACTGTGATTTTCCATGATTGCACAATAGGAAATAAAATAAAGGTGACCGATATCGAGGTGACTGAAAGGACGCAGTGCTTTCAACAGGTATAAGTAATGTGATTCAGCCATCTGGCTTTTGGCACTCGAATACTGATCGATTATGTTGTCTTATCAGTCGTAATGGCAGTGGTAGTAAAATAAAAGCTTTGATAAAGCCGATTTTGCATTCATTGTATGACTTAATTTATTTATTTTAAAAGTAAACTTGTTTGTCCACTTGTGTAAAAATAATAATATTAATTTTAGTCAGGTAGAACGACTGAAAGGATCAATTAAGGAAAATTTATGAGAGAAATCAAAAGTGAATCAAAAGAGCAGAAATGAGTATTACATTTTATAGTCAAACTGTATGTATAAAATTCATCTCATAACCATTCATTTTTTTTCATTTCTCTAACATGGCGCCAGATGCTCTTTGCATTTTCTGCAATTATCCAAGGCATTTGATAGCATAGTACCTAACTGGAAATGCACTCATCAAATAACCAATACGAGGAATGAGAGAGAATGAGGGAGAGGGTTTTCATTTTATTGAATTATTATCTGAACATTAGAATTCAGTGAGTTGGTATAACTGCCAAGAGACCTACTATGTAGATCCGTGATCAATTTGAGCGTTCCTCAGGGTTTTACTCGAAGTCTTTTCTTCTTCACATTTAACCCTTTCTCTTTTATCTAAATTAAAAATATATATCCTTTTTTCCTACGTTCGTAATTATCCTTGTTGCCTACGTTTTATAGAGACAAAGTTCTTTCTAAAATTGTCAAATTGTTTAATGTTAATAACCTTTTTTTGGACGTGAAAAATATTTTTATTTCTCAATTTTCTCTCCTACTCACACTCACGTGAGTAGGAGAGAAAATTGAGACACAGTCTATTTAGTTTGTTTCTGTCAATGTAATATTATAATTTTGACATGAACCTATCCATTATTTCATTTATTTATTTATAAAAAAAAATACTTTCTGTTTGGGCATTGCTTTAAATATTATTATAATACAATATTGCATTGAATGCGGCAGTAAAACTTAAACAAAATGCATTTCAAAAATAATCCATCCTCTACGTCGCGGTCGGTCGGCGACCAGGTACCAAAATAATTATAATCGATTAAAAATAAAACCAAGGAAAACTTTAAAACTCAAGCCACATTTTCGTTCTACATTATCTATTACAGCTGTCTAGGCAGTCGGCCACTATAATGGAAGAGCCCTGAAAATAATTAAAAGTCGTGTGATGGCGTGTCATGGGCTGGCCTGGGAGTGGAAGTACTTCCATAATGCGTTAAGGCGCGTTCACGGAACGTCGGAAGTTGTTTTATTGTTACTGGCTGAAATTGACACGTTCACTTAGTATTGGGTAAAACGACTGGTGAATTTTGTGATGAGTCACTTCCGTTGCCATTTCTAAAAAAGATTAAAAATAATAATTGTGGCGTGAACAACCGAAGGAATGCTGGCTGCATTTTAAATATTCCGTTGGGGAATTAAATTACTTGGTCACTAACACTACCATTAATACTAAAAACGGGATATTTACCATGTTTACTTTTTCAGTTTTAATAATAGTATAGTTTTATTTCAGAAAACCACTTTTTTTATGTATAAATAAAACGGACGTGCTTAAGTGAACTCGTGAAGAATATTATGCTAACAAAAGTAGACAGTAAAAGATTTTAAAATAATAAAAACATTTAATACGCACTTTAATGTAACTTCTTTTTTAAAAAAAAAAAACGTTACCCCACACTAGAAATTACTCCTGTATCGTGGGTGCGTTTACAAACATTTAAACTCACATACACAAACACACCCAGACCCGAAACAACTATCTGTAGGCCATACAAATATTTGCTCCATACGGGGATCGAACCCGCGACACGCAGCGCAGCAGTCCAATCTCTCGGCCACTGCGCCAACCGTGACGTCTTTATTTTTATTAGTATTTATAGTAAATATTATATATATTTTATAGTTAAATTAAAATTAACCTACCTACTTATTTACTTACTTAAGTTGCATGAGAGCGCACAGGAGAATATAAATTCTCTTTTATTTTTAACCGACTTCCCAAAAAGGAGGAGGTTCTCAATTCGATCGGTATGTTTTTTTTTTCTCACTCACACTCACAGTCACTCATAAACTGGGAGTGTACTGTACACTTACACTCAAGTGTATGTATGCGTCAATTTGATACACTCCGTCAATTCACCGTGTTATAACCATTTTCGTATTATGCATAGGTTTTAATTAGGACATTGCAGGCCTGAATCACTTGATTCTCTGCTAAAAAAAGATGACTCCGTGCTTCGGAAGACAAGTATAAACCGGTGGTCCAGGCCGCCAAATAGCGGTCGTCAAACCATGTCAGAGGCCCTAGAGGTGGTTTAGAAACTCTGACACTGCCTACACGATAAAAAGATGGTCAATTCAAATCTGGCAGTCAATTTTGGTGAACTAGTAGTTCTCCTCGCTTTAATTTGATTATAATGAGCTACACGCAAGCAGAACCAGGGGATTGGCAAGTATCTAAAACGATTGTGTGCGTGATATCACAAATGAGATAAATCGTATCGTACGATAATAATAAAATCATTGCGCGGTTTTATCCTGCGCTAACCCCACTACACTGTCGTTAGTCATGGTCTGCATTGGAATCTGACTTGACAGTTGACTCGCCTACATTCCACCCCATTACAAATTTTGACAGCTACAGTTTGTGTATAATTTGACATAAACGCCCAATTTTTTGTACAGAATGACATAATTGACTTTTTCAATACATCACTTCCTCGAAAACTAGCTCTTATTGCACTATGATTAGGTTCGAAATGCAATATATTTCGCACCACTGCGGTAATCTTATTTTTCCGCAACCAAGGGCGGGAAGGAAAATTACCACAGATAACAGCTATACCTTATATTATGTCCAAATCGATTAAAACATAGGAAATTTAAAAAAAATCACCACCGTCTATAGTGTTTGTTTTTTAATTTTGTCATTTTTTTGCGTCTTTACAGCACAAATATTTTTTGAATATTAAATTGTGTTTGTAAAAAGAATACTATAAATAAACATGATTATTTAAAAAAAAAATTACTTTTATGAACAAGTTTACATTTATTTGTGTTCTTAAAAATATTTGAATTTTATATTTTTCCTAAGAGGCTGTTTAGCGGCTTCATACCTTTGCTTCTTCTTCAATTTGGCGAAATCAAACCGCGGAAAAAAAGCAAATGAAATCATAGTCTCCTAAAAATTGATGACAAAAATATTTAAGTATCGTTTTAAGTAAATTTCTTCGAAAGTGTATTGGAAAACGTCGTTTGATACACGTAGGAATTTGTTATTGCATTTTTCGACCCCATGGATGAACACCCTCGCCTTACGGCTCAGCAAGGCTATTGCGTATCTTTTTAAATGTCAGTGGCTATCATAGTGTCAATCGATTAACTGTCAGTTTGGTACAAAATGGAACCATTTGACAGTTAATCGATGGACACTATGATAGCCACTGACATTTAAAAAGACACGCAATAGCCCTGTTGGTGTTTAATCCGCCTCGTATGCAATAACAAACTTTCCGCACTTAAATCAAAATGTACTAATTTAACATTGATTACAAGACATATGCCAAAGTTTCAGAGGATGAATGGATGGATGAAATGGCGGGACGAGACGGGTTTGTTACTGTTTCACGCAGGAACTATTAAACCGATTTGTATAGGCACACATATAGTAAATTACCTGAATTAACACATAGAATAGTACTAAACTCCACAAGGCTGAAGCCGCGGTTATAAAAGACATACTATGATAATCAAATTACTATGAACAACATGATTGACGAAGTATTTCTAATAACTCAAGGGAATTAATATCGCTACCCACAATTGATTGATACGCGACAACCACCGACCACGCATACTCACGACATCGACTTCACGACTCTGTGAGCAATCAAGCTTATATTAAGGTTTAAAGGTTATAAATAAATACCTAAAATAAAATAAGGTAAATTACTATGTATTTATACGGTGTTCAAACATTATTAAACGCAACAATGCCTTTTGTTTCTTTAGACCTATCTGATGGAAAAAGAAGTTCACAATGAGTTTTTTTATTTGGCTCACCAACTATTGAACACACTGCATCAAAGATATGAGATACATTAATTAGGAGCACAGAAAAGTGTATCAACCTCTTACAGGGAAATACATCATGCAATAATTCATGAACATGGATAAGTAAAAACACACACATATCACCCACACACATGCACCTCTTCCCACACACATACACTCCCCACACATAAACACATACTCTCCCCACACACACAAACACATACTCTCCTCACACACACACACACACACACACGAATACTCTCCTCACACACACACCCCCATACACAGACACACAGTTCTTACCTCAAAACTATTTTTAAAATTATTTTATTTTCATTTGTACTTACTAAATCTTAGACCACTAAAAATTTTATACGTAATTGTCAAACTCAATACTCTGAAATTGTTACAGAAACCTAGGAAGCATTATGTAAACTTTACGTCATGATACCTTAGGGGACCGGACTGCTTCTCCTTAACACAGGTTTTCATAACCTAGCTAGGAGAGCAGTGCTCACCCAAACGATTGTAGAAATAGTACTTACCTATTTTGTAAAACTGTATTTCTAACGTGTACTACAATGCCTTGTTTTGAGTAAATAAATATTATTAATATTGTACTAATTATTTTTCGTTGAGTGCCTACTTAGAAACAGATGACATGATATTTATGCAAAAGATGATGTTACAAAACGTGATGACCTTACACCTGTAGACCCTGTATCACTCACCACACACTCACCATCACTCGCATCCCTGCAACACCTGCACCGCACCTACAACTGACAATGTCATCAATGGTTTTCTGACAACCAAATACGCTTTGGGCTCGGAGCTTTTCAGCCAAAGGTGGATATGCTAGTTACTCGAGAGGACATAAAAGAGTAGCACATGAAAGTTCTCGATAACCAACTTATATCTAATAGAATGCAGCCTGTGGCCGCAATCGGTCCGAATTTCTACATTTAGTTGAGATGCCTAACAGCTGAGCCTTGGCCTCTTTCGGAACATCACTAGCACTTATCGTTAGTATTATCCCACACATTTTCCATTTATAATTTTACCTCAGATAGAACAATACTATGTCAAGTCAGGCGAAACTCTTTCCTTCCGGGGCTGCGAGACTGTTTGAAAGAGATACCTCGGCCCCAGAACACAAAGGGCTAAGAAGAAACATGAGTGGATTTAGTCAGTACTAGTCTGACACTCCGCTCCGCCCAGCAGGGTTATTGCGTATCTTTTTAAATGTCAGTGGCGATCATAGTGTCCATTGATTAACTGTCAAATGGTTCCATTTTGTACCAAACCCTAACCATTTGACAGTTAATCGATGGACACTATGATAGCCACTGACATTTAAAAAGATAGGCAATAGCCCTGCTGAGCGGGACGAGTCATTTGATGATTTCCAATCCGTAAAAAAAGGCAAAAATCTACAAAACGAAGCTTTTGTAATGCCTAGAAACTCTTTAACTCCACTATTAACTTATACATTGTCTTTTAAACCTATCAAAGAAAAACCTTTTAGCCTCCACATAAACAAGTAAGTCATTGTAACCGCAGTCTTATATAGGAAACGAGGGAGCGGCGGGAAACGGGTAGGGCCGGCCGACCCATATACTGCGGATCAACCAGTTGAACCCAGCTGACCCGGTTAACTTAACCACGATAGTTATTAGCTGTTTTAACTGAAAGGTTACTTATGAGGACACTGAAATGTTGGTCTAGTCGTTTAGCATGAGGGTTTGGGTTCGATTTCCGGGTCGGGCGAAGTGTTATTGGGTTTTTTCATTAAAAAATTCTCAGTTGCAGCCATGGAGTCTGGATTTGTGCCCAGTTAGTGGCAATTGGCTCGCCTCCTGTTATATGGGACTTAAACAGAAACATAGCTGGCGAAATGTTGGTGTAGGTACGGGGTATACCTCTCTGCCTTACCTATCCGGGAATACATGTTGGGGATTTTATGTTATGAGAAATTTATATAAGGACACTTAAAGCAATGGAAACTACTTTTGAAATTAATATGAAAACATTAGTGGCGAAAAGCTTTCAGCTTGATTTTTCAGAAGACAACGTTCCTTTGATATTGCTTAAGTAAGTATAGAAAGAAAATACATTTATTTTACACATGCCACAAGTATGCACAATATAGAACAAACATAATATTAAAAAAAAAAACTCAAAACTACACAAAATAATTGTAACTCGTTACGGCTTCTGAAAAAGAGGCTTCCTATAAAAGTGTAACCAAACCAAACCATTGCAATTTCTGCATCGGGACGGGAAAAAAAACAAAATCGATAAGTATGACTCCATACTTATCGATTTTTTTTTTTCACACCATATTTTGACACGAGAAGATATTATGAGAGCCGTCGAAAAAGAGAAACATGGCGACAAACGAAACAACTTGTCGGTCTTAATTTATTTATTTTGTACACGCTACTATTTAATAAAATAAACTAAGAACATTCTATAAAAAAGCTATCAAAAATCTCCTCCTCAACACTGTCAGCTGCTAATTTAACCAAGAGACTGGCGGCAGTGCCACGTTGTATGCCAACATTTAGCCCCTGGCCGAGGCAAAAGCCAGCCCTGGGGTCACGGGAAGTGTCAACTGGGCGTTCAAAGTCAAAGTCAAAGTCAAAGTTCATTTATTTGTCAGAAACATGAGTATACACACAAAGCATGTAAGATGTTAAGTACATTAGAAAGAATCACAGTCATGTTTTACCTTTACGGCGTACAAATATGTATTATACATTTGATCAATAATCCAATTCAATGTATCTATTAATTATTAAACATATTTATATATAAAAAAAAATAATAATAATAATAATTGAAATTCATTTGTTAACAATTACAATAAATTACATTTCCATAATATAATATAGGTACATACAGCATAAGCAATTCAAACATTAATTAAATTAGATAAGTGGTATAGTCAAAATTAATTCAAATGTCAAAATAAGATTTAAAAAAACTAAGAACAGTCCACAGAATCAAAAAATAATACAAATGTCAAAATAAGCTAACAGCAGTCAACAAAGTCAAAAATTTATCAAAATGTCAAAATAAGTTATAAGAAAAAACTAACAGCAGTCAACAGAATCAAGCTTCGTCCCACATTAGAATTTACATTAGAATTAGTTTGTTTTCTCCATTAGAAACTCAGCAATACTATAGAAACATTTGGCTACCAAATAATCTTTTAATTTTTTTTTAAATAAGTTAATAACAGTCAAATCTCTGAGTACCTGTGGAAGATGGTTAAATATACGTGGTGCCATGCAGAAAACACTTTTTTGCATTAGTGCTGTATTGGTTGGTCTCGTACACAACCTGTGTTTATATTTATCGCGCCGGTTACGGTTATCCATATCTGATTGTTTCTTAAACAGATGCGGGTTTGATTTTACGAACATTGCAATTTCAAAGATATAGAGTGACGGGAGGGTAAGAATTTTATATTTTTCAAAGAATGGCTTGCATGAGTCAGTTGTTTTTAAGCCAAACATGGTTCTAATACATCTCTTCTGTGACCTGAATATGAACTCCTTGAGGGTTGAGTTTCCCCAGAAGATAACTCCAAATCTCAGAAGAGAACCAACTATACCATGATACGCCGTGAGCTTGGCATCCACACCCAGAACAGGACCGATTTTGGAAAGCATATAGGCTGATTTACTCAGTCGCTTGCTTAATTCCTCTAAATGTGGCTTCCAGTTTAATCTCTTATCTACTGTAAGCCCTAAGAACTTACTTACATCCACTTTACTTATCTGTTTGCTATTGTTATGTATATTCAGGTTATTATTAATGTTCAAACGCTGACTGAATAACATTAATTTTGTTTTATCAATGTTTATTTTAAGATTATTATTACTTAGCCACGTGATTATGGACTCAACTGTATTATTTATTTCATCTTCATAGTTTTGATCATCTTTACAATTTCCAACATTTCCTTAAACAGGCTATGAGCGCGTGGACCCCACAGAACCAGAGTTTCAACACAAAACCCCAAACGGCATTTTTTAGCCGCTTGAGGTACAGCCACAGCGGTAGCGCCAGTACAGCACGATGAGCATGGAAACTGTCTGGATCAAACTTAACTACTATGATCACATTTGAAAATCCTAGTGTATCGTTAAAAGCAGGTTTTTGAACATTACTGCCCACCCTCTTGATTATACAGTCCAAAACAACTACAATAATCACTTCACAGCTTCTTCAAACGATTCTTATAAAACTCGCCCCATAATGTCCGGTTACTCCTCAACAGAGGAACAAATATCGCCAATGCTACAATTTGTAAGTACAGTGTAATAGCACGCAACTGAAAAGAGGCTTTAAAAAGCTCCCACAAAGCTAATGTCAAAACGTTGACATTAGTTAAAATAAACATAGCAGTGGCTGTACACAAACGACTCAATTTTTCTTTCACTTTTTCTTGTTTTGAAACCACAGGCTCAGCGTTTTTGTTTGTAGAAAAAAACAATGAATACACAAGTCTTATGAAAATGACAAAGTTTATCATAAAAGGTATGACATTACATGACACGAAAGTGACAATGGTTATGGCTAAAAGTATTTTCTCTTTATCACTTTTCATTGCTCGTTCGATGATGTATAAAACCAATCGACAAGCAATCACCACTATACATGGTACACCCCACGCGAAGAGAGAGGCTTTAAGAATCTTCCATTCAACGTTTTTATGAAAAACTTTTACAATGTCTACGTAAAACATATAACACATCACTAACGACCAATAGTTGTACACCGTCGTAAAAAATACGTATAAAAAGAAATGAGTTTTTGAACGATAGTCAAGGTGACAAGGAAAATCACTAACTGTCACTAGTGTTAAACGTAAAATATTCACAAACACTGCACTAGAATATACGTAGTTGTTGAAATTACGAAACTTCTTTATAAGAATCCACGAAGTCACTCCGTAAGTGAATGAAACAATTGTGATGGCGAAATGGACGTAGTGTCCGATCACGTACTCTTTGCACGGTGAGGTTACTTCACTTTCAGACACTGTTGACATTTCTACGCCGATACCATAATAAGCCATATCGCTGTATTTACTGCACTTAGCTTTGGCTGCTTTAGCATTTTTGTATAAAAACTTTAAACGTGAGATTTAGATTTGACTCCCTCCCATAACATGGTCTGATACAAACTAATGTGATTAAACCAGTATTTCTGCGGTTAATGACATTGATAATATTTATCTTATGGCTTATGATAACGCCTGGTTTCACTGGGAAACATAATTATAAAACTGCATAAGTATTGTTTCGAGTCCTATGAGTATAAGAACATATTACTGCCCGTTGGTGTCGTAGTCGCAATCGTGACTGTTAATCGTGGTGTCTTGGCCGGCGCATCTTCGAATAAGGTACTTCCTCCCTATTTGTACGGTCGAACAAGTTAATAAGTATACAGCATTGATATAAAAACTAAAGATACGGTCGTCCGAACATTTGCTTGACGCGTTCACCATACAGAGAATTGGTGTAGTCTGCTCGTTAACGTAACCTTGTATCAGCGGCGTGGCATTTTCGAGGTAAAAAGAACATAAATAAAGCTTTTAATAAAATTTACGACCGCACCCGGAGAGAGCCGATCGTGGACTAGTTCATTTCGGCTTAGGAAAGACCTTATTGGGACCACGTTTGTGGCGTCATTTTAACATGCCGTCCGCCCAATCCTTACGCAGTAATATATATAAGTCAATGGTATACAGACAGAAATCTTTATAACTCTAGTACACTGAAAATATTAATTGCAATTGTGTTTTTTAAAAAGTTTCGCATTAAGCGACTGATGGCAAACGCTGTATCGTTGTTATCATCTGTATAATCTTAAAAGTAAATGCAAGTTAACTGGCTGTATACTTAAAAGCTTGTTAGAGTGTAGGTATGTTGCCTCTTTTATCAGTCATCCTTGGCAAGCCCATGGTTGCATTCTGCTTTAATCAATGCTACAGATGTCATATGAAACTGTAATCAATGATAAAGATGTCTATAATGTCAATATTATATTGAGAAGTGGGCGTTTGTCAATATGTCTAAGGGGGCGAAATGTAGACGTATTAAGCTGGGTCTACGCTAGGCGACCCGAGCATGAGCCGAGCACGAGCGGAGTGTTAGGAGCTTCGTCGTTCCCGTCGTCAAGTGTGGACGTACAACAACCAGTGTCCTCGAACGTAGTCAAATCTCTTTGTGTTCGTCAAAAAACCGACATTTGGCGGAGCAGAGCCGAGCACGAACAAAATTCTCGCAGCGCGCTCGTTCGAGGCTTGTAAGTCGGTCCAAACTAGACGAATTGTGTTCGGCTCGTGATGGACTCGCCTAGCTTAGACGCAGCTTTAAGTTCGACTCAAGTTCAGTTCACGACGAACGATACCAGTGTAAAAAACATATATGCAGATGCCACGTACGTTAATTCTGCACTGCGTAGCAACTGCTACGTGACATCTGCATATATTTTAGCAAGCAATCGCTTAAATTAAGAATGCAGCATGTAGCTGTCATGTTCGTTAACTTTACACTGTATAAATGAAAGAAAAGATAAATCTCCTTTTAACTTATGATACCCTATTACTACATAGCACATTACATTACTCCTGCAAATTTATATACAGTTTAAATCACACCGTTGTTAAGGTTAGTAAATCTTATTTCCTATCCATAACACTGGTGTGTTGGTAAAATACTCACAAAAAAATATCCTCACAGTCACATGTCGTGTTACTTACCCCTAACAAGTAAAAGAGGGTAAGTAATTTAACAATTGAATTTAATTTAGAGGTAAGAGGTAAAAAATACAAATAAATCTATAAAAACACGAACCTTCCTAACTCACGCTTTGCACAGAACAGCTCCAGGGTAGGTAAATCTCGAAGGCTGGCCAGCAGATTACGGGCAAGTCCTTTAGGGAGGCCCGGAGAATACGTTGGAGGTACTTCGCGTCGCGAGGATCACGGGCGACTCCTTTAGGGAGGCCCGGAGGATACTTTGGAGGTACTTCGCGATGGTTCTTCTTAACTCAGATAATAACTTGTAGACGTGTTCATTCTTCTTTAAAAACCAGATCTCAACTGGAGGGCATCCTTCAGAAATCCCTTTTTATAAAACCATCTCTCCGTTTTTTCCACCCAATTGTCTTTTAATTCTTTCCAGAATTTAAGTTCTTGAAATCAAAAATTGTGAGTTGCCTGTATTTAAAACGGCCTGTATTATTCAGTCAAAAACTTCCTCAAAGAATTTCTGTGAGCGTGTTAATTAATTTTATAAGCGTAAGATAAGTTACAGTAAATAGAAATTAACAATAAATTACATTATTTGAGCTAATATATTAATAAAAATAAATTAAATTATATAAATCAAATGTAACCTTCATAGTTCTAACCACTAAGAAAAACTATGACACAAATTGAAAGAAAAAGTAAATGACAGCTTGACAATTGACGTTATGTCAGACGAAAAGTAAACAATGAAAAATTGTAAGATTTAATATTTTATAAAAGATGAGGATGATTAGTAAAAGTGTAAGTATAAATACTACACACACCAGTGTGACAGAGCAGTGTGAAGGTTAGTTTGGCGCCCTATTGTCGACACATACGGGAGAAGACCCAGAGGCAGAAGCCCAATGCGCTGGTCAGACCAGTTCCGCTCTGCCCTAATCACTTCAGTCCGCGATGCCTTACATGCTGCCGAAGACAGAGTGAGCTGGCGCAAGACAGTCCGGGAAAAAGTGATTCAAAGAGGCCACGACCCTCAGCATTGAGGAAAAACGACGCAAGGAGGGGGGAGGGGGGAGTCGACACATAACTTTGTTAAAATTGGGGATCATAGCGGTTTCACTCACAATTAGTACAATGCGTGGCTGATTATCATCGTCATCCATAGCTAGAATACCCACTGCTAGATTTAAACCGCTCTTTTTTTGTGCCATTCTCCACAGTCCTGTGCTAACCTCATTCAGGTTTTTCTCCCGATGGCAACTACGTCGTCCGCCCATCTCGCCGCTGGACAAACCAAATTTCTTTTGTTCTTGGACCCCATTTTTTGACAGCTCATCTTACACTCAAACTATATTTTCATACAAATCAACGGACGAAACATATTTGTTTTTCATGGAATACCCGGCGTTATCAAAAGCTTAGTAAAACTAATACGTCCTGTACCGATAAGACAATGCGAGATTAGTACCCTAAATGCACTAAAACCCATTAAACATACCCATTAGTTTGTTTCTAACCATGATATTGTAAGGTTTAGTCTAACACATAAGTATTATAAAATATTTGTACGCTGGAAACAGCAGAATATTATGGACATCAAATTATTTGTAACACCTATAGCAACAATATTGTGACAAATAAATTTATGATTATTATTATTTCTTCCTTTCTCCCCTGTAACACGTCACGGTGGTATTTATTCCTTTCTCTTTCATATAATGATATGTCTGTATGATCTTCACACAATCCATCCATCTTTTCTTTGGCCTTCCTCTCCCTCTCCATTCATCAACATTTATATCCATCACTTTTTTTGTCACAATCAATTCATCCCTCTTCATTAGATTAGGTACTTTATTTTTTTCTGTAACAAGCGTAGTCCCCAATCTATTGTAACCATTATTAAAAACACTGCTGAGTTTTGACTTCGTGGCTTCACGCACACTCATCGATATCTAAGTTAAGGGTAAAATAACATACAGAATGAAGTGCATTCAGAAATAAATAACTTTGGATTCTTCAAATATTTATTTCTTAATTACAATTAACTACACAAACTTAATGTATCTATACTTCATTTCATTCGAGTAGATCGATTCCTATAATAATCGTTCCACAATTTTCGGTTACTCTTTACTAAAGGAATAAAAAACGAGAGAACGACTACTTGGACGCTAAATGTAACAGTCCGTTGTGGCAATGAAGGATAAAAGAAATCCCATATGATAAAGAAAAAAACGTTTACGTTGGTCAACATAAACATCACCGAGGCTGTACCCAAACGACGCCACTTCATTTTCTTTTTTTCCTTTTCGGAAACTACTGATTCGTTCTCAACTTTACTAGAAAACAGACTTTGAATAACCTTTATAAAAACTACCAAGTTGATGGTCAATGGCAGAAAATCACATGTGAATAGCGTGCAAATGGCGATGATAATAAGAACTATTTTCCCTTTATCACCTTCTACCGCTAGTTTAACAATGAGTAACATCAAAATACCAATAATCAATCCTATCATAGGCGCACCCCAAGCCAAGAGAAAGGTTTTCAGAAACTTCTTTTTGAAATCATCATTGAATACTTTTACAACATCAACGTAAAACATATAACACATCACTAGCAACCAATAGTTGAACACCGTGGAAAGAAATATGAAGAGTAAAAAGTGTGTAAGCGTCGAAATGTTTTTGAAGCCATATACACTAGTAATGAACACTAGACTTAAACGAAGTAAATTCACAAAGACTGCATTGAGATACACGTAGTTGTTGAAATTGCGAAACTTCCTGATGAGGCACCACGATGTCACACCATATATGAACGTCATCAGAGTCATGGCAAACTGGATATTATGTCCGATTATAAGAAGAAGACGGATTAGTTCGTGTTCATTGTCACTGTCACTCACTGTAGAGTTGGATTCACTGGTATCACTATCAGCCATGATGAGCAAACGTGATACTAACACTCAGCTGCAGGATAAAATTTCCTTTATAAATACTTGGAAACAAAAATATAGGCGCGGCGTATTGGTTAGACTCTCAGCAGTCAATATAACACAAATTTCGCATCAAACATTATCAGAGGCTGACATTGCGGTTAAAACCAAACACACGTGATCAAACCGTACGTGTGGTGTCTAATAATCGATTTTATTTGCATTTACTTATCTTGTACAATTCCTAATGGCTGGCATATTAGTCATACAGTGCCATAGTGCCGCCCTCCATTGGCTATTGCAAATAATTGCAAATGAATGCTTTCTATCAGTCGATGCACTTGAAAAGACCTCTAAGTTAGTAGATAAGTACGTGACAGGTACGTGACAGTATTAGTGTCACGTGTGACAGTTTCGAAAATAGTAAGACACCCACTTTTCAATATAGAATGACATTATAGATATCTATAACATTGATTACAGTGACATATGACATCTTTAGCATTGATTACAGTGAGATATATGAAATATTTAGCATTGATAACAGTGACATATGACATCTTAAGGATTGAATAAAGCAGAATGCAACTATGGGTTTGACAAGGATGGCTGATGTAAGAGGCAACGTACATTACGGATAAGAAATTCTAGGATTGATTTGGTGGACGATATCTCCCAACAGGGCCTGTTGTCATGACAATAACCGTAGACCCAAAAATGGACTTGAGTCAGCACTATAAATGGGTGCGAGTGTACTAATCCAGTTTGTTTTTGTTACTTTATCGGTACAACGCTAATTGGTTCTAGTACTTAAAAAGCTTTCGATAACGCCGGAAGTTGCGGAAAAAATACTACATTCTGATACTGATACTGTAAACCGCATCATCCCACTGCTGGGGAAAGGACTTCCAATTGTTACAATCCAAGGGCAATGTGGACCAGTGATCGCTTGTCTTATCCAGATCGTCCCGCCATCAGTTCCACTTAAGATTAGCTTAATCTATTAATCAATAATAACTACTTTAGTGACAGGTCTTCAAATAAGCAAGGCATTGTAGTAGTCAGACAGACGTACTTTATTATAATGAAGTATTAACAAACGGGACAACTGGACAGTGTAGAGTTGAGAGTAACGTATGTAGTACAAGCCGTGATGGTACATACAACAGCTTTTTATCACGAACCTCTAGAAGTGACAGCACTAATAGCAGTATTCATCATCATCCACTGCCTGAATTCACACAATGCTAGGTATGGGCCTCTCTTTTCTTGTGCCATTCTCCACGGTCCTGTGCCAGCCTCGTCCAGGTTTTTCCTCCAATAGCAACTATGTCGTCTGCCTATCTCGGCGCCGGACGAACCACATAAGAGTATTTATTAACCGCTAGCTTTTACCCGTGGCTTCACTCACGTCCCCAATAAAACTGGCGTTATCACATGTACAAGATAAACATGATCGATTATAACGTCGAAAATCTGTTTTATCTTGTTTTGCTTGCTTGTTTAATCATATTAGTTGGAGTCTAACCATGTTACGGGAGAGAGTTAAAACTGTATCAGAATCTATCGCTCAGTTTTCGAGAGTATAAAATTAAAAGTTGTAACAAAGCTAAGGGTCAGAAATAAGTTTACAAACCAACATGGGTGACATTATTATCGGCGCGCAAAACACAACAGTGAATGAAAGTGACTCATCGTGCAAAACGTATACGATCTTACACTACGTCCATTTCGGCATTACAATGGTTTCATTCACGTACGGAGTGACTTCGTGGATTCTTATAAAGAAGTTTCGTAATTTCAACAACTTTGTATACTCAAGTGCAGTGTTTGTGAATATATTACGTTTAACACTAGGGTCTGTTACCCGCATGATTTGTAACCAACAACAATACCGTTCACGGACCCATTTCTTTTTCTTCTTATATATATCGACTGTGTACAACTATTGGTTGTTAGTGATGTGTTATATGTTTTACGTTGATATTGTGAAAGTTTTTCATAAAGATATAAAAAAGAAGTTTCTGAAAACCTCCCTCTTCGCCTGGGGTGTGCCTTTAATCGTTGTCCTTGTGTTGAGATTGATTTTCTTCATAATTGAACTAACGTTAGAAGGGTGTACAGAAGAAAGACTTCGTCTAATTTTCACTCTTTTCACTTATGTCTCATGTAATATTATACCTTTAATTATAAATTTCTGTATATTCATGAAACTTTTGTATTCTTTGTTTCTTTGTGACAACAATAATGCTGCTGAGATTCCAAAAAAAGAAAGAGTGAAAGAAAATTTCCGTCGTTTGTTGACAGCGTCGTCCATGTTCTTTTTAACAAACGTTAACCTTTTACTTTTAATTTTAGAGCAGGTTTTTAAAGTGTCATTCCCATTGCCTACTATATCATTGTACTTACAAATAATAGCATTAGCCTTATTTGTTCCTATGTTAAAGAGTAACCGAGCATTATGGGCCCAGTATTTTAAGAAATTATTGAAAATAACTGTGATTCATCATTGTCATTGTTAGCCTTGGTACCTTTTGGGCCATGTTTCTCTAGTCTACGCGTTTACAACCAGGTCTTTCGCGAGATCTTCTAAATGCCATCCAGCCTTCAGGCTTATGTAATTATTGTTGTTTTGATTCTCCATAAGAACTAAAGGATTATTATATTTGTCTTATTATTTGTTGGGCATTTGGCCTCCATCGCTGCCACACAAACATTTAACTGCCTGTTCAGATAGTGTACAATAGCTTATAATTATGTTGGTGTCTAATTGTTTAAATTAAAAATAATGTAAATCCTCAAACTTGTCTTTTCTTTTCTCAGTGTTTTCAGCTTGAATGTTAGCATGCGTTATTTTTGTCCAATAACGAAAACCATTAGATTTTTCCGTATTTAAAGTGACTCAAGTTTCAGTTCGCCGAATTTTAGCAGTATGCTGTTATTATCTCTCTCAAACAACACACTCACTCATACTAAGAGTATGTACACGTTATAGCCCGGTAGAAATCGACAGCACATTTGCTTTGACAGTAATGTATGGGAACTAATCCACGAATTGACCTGAGAAAGCACTAATTTACTTTAGTTCTACTCAAGCAGCTGATACTACTATATAGTGAACCCCCATGCATTTTAATCGGCTGTTAATGGCTACTAGTGGCGTTAAAAACGTAACAAGATAAGTAAAGGCAAAACCAAATCGATGATAGGTTGGTAGATAATAATCAAAATCTGACTATATTACATTAGTTGGCTCCTGCCTTTGGTACCGTAATGTTCGATGAAGAAATTTGTTTTATCGACTTTATAGAGTTAAGTTTATCTTCATCAACTATAATTTTCAAATAAACTATCATGAAAAATGACCTCGCAGCTGATTGTTCCACATTTGATGCTTATAACGATATCGGTGCCAGTGAACCTAACTCAATAGAGAGTGATAATGAAAACGTTATTTTCAATAAAATCGGACACTGGATTCAGTTTGCCATGACTCTGACTACGTTCACATACGGAGTGACATCGTGGTATCTCATCAGAAAGTTTCGCATTTTCAACAACTACGTGTATCTCAACGCCATATTTGTGAATATTATTCGTTTAATTATAGTGTTCATAACTAATGTTTATTGCATCGAAACGGTTGCGTCTCTAAAACATTTTTTTATGTATATGTTTTTTTCGTCTGTATTCAACTATTGGTTGTTAGTGATGAGTTACATGTTTTACGTTGATGTTGTAAAAGTATTCAATGGTGATATCAAAAGGAAGTTTCTTAAAAGCTTTCTATTGGCTTGGGGCGTACCTATGATAGGATTAATCATAGGTTTATTGATTTCATTAATTATTAATCTAGCGGTAGAATGTGAAAGAGGCCAATTAATTCTTTTAATGGTCCTGATTGGCACGGTATTCATATGTGATGGTGTGCCTTGTATCATAAACGTGATATTTTTAATAAAGCTTATTTATTCTCTGCTTTCTTGTAAAACTGAAAACGCTTGTGTGATTACTAAAGAAGAAAAAAAAACGGAAAACTTCCGTCGTTTGGGTACAGCGACTGTAATGTTTATGTTGTCCAACGCTAATCTTTTAGTAATTCTATTTTGGGGGTTTTTCTATGATTCGTTGCCATTACGGGCTGTTATATTTAGTGTTCAAACGGTCACTTTTTCTTTATTTGTTCCTTTAGTAAAGAGTAATCGTACATTATGGTATGAGTATTATTTAAATAGAAAGAATAGCTCCATGTCATGATTCTGTTTTAAGGCTGGATTCCACCGAAGCGGAGACGAGAAGAGGAGATGGGTTGTTAACTTATTAACCACTAAAAGAATTCTACTCTCCGTTTAGCTTTAGTGAAAGTGGTTGAGCTGAGAGAAGAAAATATGTCTCGTAATATGTAGTTTAGGCCAGCGAAGATGAGAAGCGACGTCAGCGATGTGCGGTGAGCACTGTGTTGTGAGCATTTTGCCGCTTTGCACATCTCCATACAACTTCGATGAATAAACTGTAACTGTAACTCGTGTCTCCTTTTCGTTTCGCACATCTCCGCTTTGGTGGAGTCCAGGCCTTAGTAGTGTTGCTCGGTGACCGACCGGCCAAATATATTGATCGTAGTAGTGTGTGTGTATGTAAATCTAACCAACCACCACCCACCATGCTGAACCAACCACACCACCACAACCACAACCACAACCTTGCTGAGTGGCAACCTACTTATCGCAGTCACGACGTGCAACTTTCTTTTATTATCCCTGCGTGTTGTATTTCTTAATATTTGTTTTTGTATGTCTATTGTTTTTTCCTGTATGTCTCTTAATATGATCGTTATGTTTCTGCGATAAATCAATATTATTTCTTTCTTTCTTTTAATTTGTATCAAATAAATTCAATGTAACAACTCAAAATTGGTTTCTTTTGCCTGCATCTTAACTTGCATCACTGGTATCTTATGTCATGGACTGCACTCAAGTCGGACTTGACATATTACGCCCCATTAGACATATTGACAGCTACAGTTTATTAACATCTTTAGCATTGAATAAACCAAAGTTCAACTATGGGTTTGGCAAGGATGGCTGATGTAGGAAAGGTACTTCACCTTATTCGAAGATCCGCCAAATCCGACCAAGAATTTTTGATATTGATTCGGTGGGCGATATTGTCATGACAATCACAGTTGACCCAAGTTCAAAAATGGACTTAAGTCAGCACTATAAATATGGGTGCTGGTGTACTAATGCAGTTTGTTCTTGGTACCTTATCGGTACATCTCATATTGGTTCTAGTACATAAAAAGCTTTTGATAACTCGAGTCGGCACTATAAATATGGATGTTACTAATCTTTGATTTTTGAGCAGTGTAGTATTACCATGCATGACAGCTACGCAGTGTGTAGTAGTACCATGCATGACAGCTACGAAGTGTAGTAGTACCGTTCTTAACAGCTACGCAGTGTAGTAGAACCGTTCATAACAGCTACGCAGTGTAGTAGTACCGTTCATACCGTTGTACCGTTCATCTGTCATTGAGACGTCAAATAGTACGGTCACGTTAATTCTACTCCCTAGTTAAAATTCTAAAATCATAGTAAAAAGTTATTTTACGTCTGCGTACTGTCGAGGTACACAAAAACGGAACCCCGTGGGGTGCAATCACATAATTCTCCAAAGTATTATAGTGTTTTTAAATGTGTTATTAGTGAAAAACAAAGTGTACTGAGGTGGTGATCAAACAAAATATATTTTATTGAAGGTTGTCGTAAAAACATAATTTTCAATCTACCGTCTATTGTGGTTACTACGTGTTGTCATCTCACCAGATCCATAATTTCGAGTGACATTATAAAGTCTTGTTGGCTCTGGGCGCTAACGCTTGACTTACGTTCGGGGCGTCGTGAGTTCGATTCCGACGATTCGCACTTCGACTTTTTGGATTTATTGTACTGTTTGGGAGATTATTAGTGCTCTCGTAAAATGTCTAACTGTGATACTTGTGGATTACCAGTTAAACAAAATGAAAAAATAACATGTTCTAATAATAATTGCGATAAAGTCTACCATCACCTATGCGTTAACCTGAGTGTCACTGCGTTTAAGCGGCTCAGTAAAACTGCTCGTTCCAAGTGGAATTGTCCGAGCTGTTTATCCCAGCAAGAACCTGACAAGTCGACGTCTGAGACGATTGAAGATAGCTCTGAAGGCGAGGATGATAAGGTCAGTGACATACGACTTGTTATACGGGAAGAAATTCGAAATACATTGCGTATTGAGGTAAAGAATATGATTAGCGAGCTTAGATTCGAAATGGATGATTTAAAGAAACAGATTGATGAGTTGAAGTTATCTGGATCCTTTGATATCTCTCAAGTTAACGACTTAAAATCTGAACTCGAGTGTGTGCGACGTGAGAATGTTGAACTTCGTTCTCAGAACTCCGATATGCAAAAGACTATGGCTCAGCTGATAACGCAAATAAACACCATTGATCAGAATATGCGTGAGGCAAATCTGGAAATTCACGGCCTACCTGAAAATAAGAATGAAGTGTTACCGTCTGTCGTTACACAACTGGCCAATGTTGTGTCTTATGCGCTACAGGACTGCGACATTTTGAAATGCGTTAGAGTGGCCAGTATAAACAACAACAAGTCTCGCCCGCGCTCTGTAATAGTGAAGCTGCGTAGTCCTAGATGTCGCGACGAATTGTATTCTGCAATAACTAGATACAATAAATCTCACACTCATGACAAATTAAACACAAGTCTTCTGGGTTATGGTGGTAACAAGGAGCCAGTTTATGTATCCGAGCATCTTTCTCCGACATATAAATCTTTACATGCTGCTGCGCGTCTTAGGGCCAAAGAAAAATCTTATAAGTTTGTCTGGGTACGCTATGGTAAAATTTTTGTATGTAAAAGTGAAAATTCGGGTACTATTCTGATTAAGAATGAGCAGTGTTTAGAAAAAATTGTTTAAATTATTTGTAATTGTTCATTTGGTTTCTATCAGTCATGTTTACTTTTTTTTATTATCTAATGGATGGTATTTCGATTTTTTATCAGAATGTGAGGGGTATGAAGACGAAGTCACACGAAATTCTAATGTCAATTTTAAGTTCTGACTATGACATTATATGTCTTACGGAAACTTGGTTAGATGATTCGTTCTTATCCTCTGAATATTTTGATCAAAGATATACTGTTGTACGCCGTGATCGTAGTGCACAGTTTAAGGATTTGTACTCTAAGGGTTATGGTGGTGGGATATTGGTAGCTATTAGTAATAAATATACATTTGTTAATAAAACAGAATGGCAAACCTCCGTTGAGGATATGTGGTTATGTGTAAGTGCTGGTGGCGTCTGTATGAATATTTGTGTTGTTTATTTACCGTCTTACATACCTTGCCATATCTTTAGTCAATTCTTAGCCAGGGCTGAAGAAATTTGCTTGCGTTACATGGATTGCACCACTATGATTCTTGGTGACTTTAATCTTCCTAATGTGAAATGGTTTCAGTCTATTGATCCCTTTCTAGGGATTAGTGACCCTAAGTCTTTAGCTCTGAGGGACTTCTTAAATATCACCGGCTTTCTTCAAATGAATAACGTCTGCAATGAAAATTATAATATCTTGGACCTCATCTTGGTGGACGAGAACTCCAGTCTTTCTGTTTCTTCTGCACCCCCCCTCAGTAAACCAGATATACATCATCCGCCACTAGAATTAACCCTTACTAAAACTTCAATTTCTAATTTAAATTATAATATTTTACAGTCTAAATATATATTTTTTAAAACAGACTATGAGGCATGTGTTCGTGATTTACGTAAAGTTAATTGGGAGGATTATTGTAAGTTGAGTTGTAATGATTATGTTTTGAATTTTTATAATATACTATGGGAAAATATAGATAAATACACTCCGAAGGGTAAACCTAAGAACAATTGCTATCCAGTTTGGTTCTCAGCCTCGTTGATTAAACTTCTTAAGGAAAAGCATAAATACAGAACTCGGTTCAAACGGTACAAAAACCCTCGGGACTACGATACTTTCGTTACCCTACGGATACGAGCTGCAAGAGCTATTGATAACTGTTTTAAAGATTATATAGAAAGAATTGAGAGTGAACTAAAAACAAATGTAAAAGCCTTTTGGCGTTATACTAAGTCTAAAAAATCCTATAGAGGTGTCCCGGATCAAGTTACGTGGGGTGATCGTGTCGGTGAGGGTGGTAGTGGTGTGGCTGAACTATTTGCTGACTATTTTGCATCTGTGTACAGTGACAATCAACAGCCTACTAACTCGTGTCCAGGTTACTCCTCGTCGAATTACAGTATGTCTTCTATTGAAATTACTGAGACTGACGTTAGAGATAGCATCAAAAAGTTAGATCTTAATAAAGGAGCTGGTCCGGATGGACTTCCCCCTATTTTTATTCGTCTCTGCATCGATGCTCTTGTTACGCCACTGCAGATTATATACAATAAATCCCTTAAGGATGGTATATTTCCTGATTTATGGAAAATCTCACACATTGTCCCCATACATAAATCTGGTAGCATGAATGATGTAACGAACTATAGACCAATCTCTATTATATCACAATTTGCAAAGATCTTTGAGGGTCTCATATACAATGTAGTTTATTCCCACCTCCGTCATATAATTAGTTCGAAGCAACATGGTTTTGTGTCTAACCGTTCTACTATGTCTAACTTACTTATTTACACTACTTTCATTAGTAACACCTTTGAAGCTAGGGGTCAGGTTGATGCTGTTTACACAGACTTTGCAAAAGCCTTCGATCGCGTTGATCACTCAATTCTTTCTATGAAATTGAATTATGCTGGTATACATGGCTCTCTGTTGCGGTGGTTCGAGAGTTATTTAATTAATCGTTCTCAAATTGTTACCTTGGCAGGTTATGAATCTGTACCTTTTTCTCCCGGGTCTGGTGTTCCACAGGGCTCTAAGTTGGGCCCTTTGCTTTTCTTGGTATTTTTAAATGACCTTTTAGATTTAATAAATTGTAATTGTTTAGCCTACGCTGATGATTTAAAAATATACCATAAGATATCGGACCTGAGTGATTGTACGAGGCTTCAGAGAGATCTTGATGTCCTTCAACATTGGTGTTTGAACAACAGAATGGCACTTAATGTTAAAAAATGCCAGACTATTACGTTCACTAATAAATTGAATTATATTAAATTTGATTATCATATTGACGGATCGGTACTGACCAGAGTGTCGGTCATACGTGACCTAGGGGTACTCTTTGATGCATCCTTATCATTCCGCAATCATATTGAAAATATAGTTAGTAAGGCTAAAAGAATGCTTGGCTTTATTATTCGTATGTCAAAACCTTTTCGTAATAATAGTAGTATTATTTTACTTTACAACGCACTAGTTAGAAGTTCCTTGGAATATTGTTCCACTATTTGGTCCCCCTATTATGCAAGTTATACTAATATTGTGGAATCTGTTCAGGCCCGTTTTGTTAGGTATTTATGTGTGAAAAATGGGATTCGAAAAGCTATACCTGATTACAACGATAGGTTAAGGCACTATAAAATGATTAGCTTAAATGAAAGACGTAACCATTCTGACTTACTAATACTTCATAAAATTATAAATGGTTCCATAGATTCACATTTGGTAAACTATTTTAACTTTCGCTCCAGCCAACGTAGTAAGCGTCATCATCGTATCTTTGAATTACCTACATCGACATTAAATACCACATTTAATAGCCCACTAACACGTATGGCAAGGCAATATAATGAACGATCTAAACGAATAGATTACCCTATTGATATTTTCTCCATGAGTTTCGCTTCATACAGACGCTCCGTATTTAAACAATGTGTTTTGTAGTGATCTAGATTAAGGCCTACTAGGCACACTTTTTATTGTTTTCTTTTGTCTCTTAAGTTAATTTATCAATGTCATGCACACCTGTTATTTGCATGGTTACTAAAACGTAATTTTTTGTTGTTATGTAATTTGAATTGTGAGTGATTGTGCTGTTGGTGTGCTTATTATAAATAAATAAATAAATAAATAAATAAATAAATAACAGCTACGCAGTATAGTAGTACCATGCATGGCAGCTACGCAGTGTAGTAGTACCGTTCATAACAGCTACGCAGTATAGTAGTACCATGCATGACAGCTACGCAGTGTAGTAGTACCGTTCATAACAGCTACGCAGTGTAGAGTACCATGCATGACAGCTACGCTGTAAAGTAGTACCGTGCGTGACAGCTGCGTAGTATATAAGTAATATGCGTGAAAACTACGCAGTAAGCTAGTACTATGCGTAATTGCTACACCATGTAGTAGTACCATGCATGACAGTTAAACGTCAGTGGGCGCGTGGGGAGCTTTTTGCCGCTCCTTTTCAATGATCATTTCAAGTGGGAATACAGCAATTAATTCAAAGTATTTTCTCAGTATTTAAGTAAAACACAAATAAGTAATGATAAATCAACAACTTTATTGATCTCTGTTATAGAAACTTTGGTTTAAAATTGGTTTTTGAAAGAACTTAAATTACTTGTTTAAATAATTAAAAGGATCTTTTGGTATGGGGGGCCAAAATAAGATCGAACACCACTATCTTATTTTCTCTACTTAATAAACCAAAACAATATATTATTAATCTTAACCAACCCCGAGCCCAATCATTCAAGCGCTAGAAAATCTTTGTAACACTGTGCGCAAGAGTCATCTATGAACCACCGCAACAATAATCCCGACACATCCCTTTCAATCGGTTTACATAATACTCGTGCCAAAGTACTCGATTACTCTTCAATAAAGGCACAAATAAGGCCAGAGCTGCTATTTGCACGCTTAACATAACAGAACGTACTTCAATTGAAAGTCTAAATATATCAAATATAACAAACGTAAGCACAACTACGTTACTTAAAACAAACATAGTCGTAGCTGTACATAAACGGCGAAACCTTTCTTTATTTCTTTCTTTTTTAGAAGCAGCATTGGTGTTTGTGCTTTTAGAAAAAAACAACGATTTTACAAGTTTTATAAATATTACCAGGCTTGTAAACAAAGGTAAAACATTACACGTAATTATCGAGCATATAGTGAGAAACATAAAAACTGTTCTCTCTGTATTGCCTTTGCTTGCTATGTAAATTATAACTGTACACAACGAACAAATGATCCATATTACCAAAGGCACGGCCCAGGCAAATATGGAGCTTTTAAGATGCTTCCTATCGATATCTATATGAAAAACTTTAACAATATCAACGTAAAACATATAACACATCACTAACAACCAAAAATTGTATACATTCGTTAAATAAGCAAAGAAAATAAACCAATATACATCAACAGTAGTGGATACGGAATGAAGTACAGTTACCGACACAATTGTTAAACGTAATATGTTCACTAGGTTAGCACTGAGATACACGTAGTTATTGAAATTGCGAAACTTCCTGATGAGGCACCACGATGTCACTCCGTATATGAACGTAACCAGACTCAAAGCGAAGATACTATAGTGTCCAATCATGAAGGTAGCAACGGCTGATGGGTCCAGGTAGCAATCGTCCACAGAGTTGCACACGGGCAAGATGAAGTCATAATCAGCCATCGCTGTCATCAAACCTGGTACTAACAACCAGACTTTTTAATAATTTCCATTGTTATTTTATTGAAAACAAAATTGTTGTTGACAAGGACAACTAACACCATAATCAAAAATAAATGATTCCGATCGTAACGTTAACAAGGGCTGAAACAGACTAACGTGATAAATCAGGTTTTGCGCACAAAGCGTACTGAATATAATTTTATCTATTCCGAAAACCCTTATCAGTCGTAATGGGGAATAAACTTATGATAACGTAGTTATATAGTCATCAATTCATTAAAGCTTTTATAATGCCACCATTATGATGCTTGTTGGTTGATATGACGTTATAACACTGCAAAACTCACTGCAACACCATATTCCTTTGTTGTTTTCGTGTCTTGCGCAGCAAATGGTTTACATTGGCCTTGGATCGTATAATTTGGAAGTTATGGTGGAAGGTCTTTGCCCAGCAGTGGGATACTACAGCGCAGCAAAAGCAATATATAGATAATACGTAAGGTGACTCCTGTTACTACTACACTGAGTAGCTGTCATCCATGTTACTACTACACTGCGTAGCTGTTAAGCATGGTACTACTACACTGCGTAGCTGTTAAGCATGGTACTACTACACTGCGTAGCTGTCACGCATATTACTACTACACTGCATCGCTGTCATGTATGGTACTACTACACTGCGTAGCTGTTAAGCATGGTACACACGGCTACACATCAAGCTATACATTTCCAGTATAAGCTGGTCTCGCATTGTATAGGATTTCCGTACATTGCGAGATCAGCGTAAACTGGAAATGTATAGCTTGATGTGTAGCCGTGTGTACTACTACACTGCGTAGCTGTCACGCATATTACTACTACACTGCATCGCTGTCATGTATGTTACTACTACACTGCATAGCTGTCATGCTTGTTATTACTACACTGCGTAGTAGTCACCAACATCAACTAGTGTGGGGTCGTTAGACATTACTGCCCACACGATAAGAAGAAGAACAACACCAACACAACAGGACCAACAGGATTCACCCTGCCTATTAGCATTATAAGGTGTCTGCGGAACCCGTCAGGGCTGCGGTTTGTTTGAAAGAGATACCGCGGCCTCAGCGAAAGGGCTAAGAAGGAACATGGGTGGTTTTTAGACAGTAGAAGTCTGACACTCCCTTCCGCTCTGCCCAAGAGCGGGAGGGATTATTTGATGATTTTCCAACCGCCAAAAAATAAAAAGGTGTCTACGGAAAACATCAAAGGAATATGTTGTTGCAGCGTGTATTGCAGTGTTATAACGTCATATCAACCAACAAGCATCATAATGGTGGCATTATAAAAGCTTTCATGAAGTGATGACGATATAACTAGCTTATCACAAGTTTTATTCCCCATTACGACTGATAAGGGATTTCAGAATAGATAAAATTATATTCAGTACGCTTTGTGCACAAAACCTGATTTATCGCATTAGTCTGTTTCGGTCCTTGTTAACGTAATGAGCTTAAACAGTTATTATTTATTGTGGTCTTAGTTACATTTATCCATTACATTTTTGTTTTCAATACACTAACAATGGAAAATTACTAAAAGAGTCTGGTTGTCAGTTGGTACCAGGTTTGATGCCAGCCATGGCTGATTATGACTTTGTCTTGCCCGTGTGCAACACAGTGGACGATTGCTACCTGGACCCATCAGCTGTAGCCACCTTCATAATCGGACACTACAGTATCTTCGCTTTGTCTCTGGCTACGTTCTTAAACGGAGTGACATCGTGGTACCTCATCAGGAAGTTTCGTAATTTCAACAACTACGTGTATCTCAGTGCTAACCTAGTGAACATATTCCGTTTAACAATGGTGTCAGTAACTGTAATTCATTGCGAATCCACTACCGTTGACTTCAGAGAGTGCATTGATATATATTGGTTTATTACCTTTGTTTATTTATCAACTGTATACAACTGTTGGTTGTTAGTGATGTGTTATATGTTTTACGTTGATATTGTTAAAGTTTTTCATAAAGATATCGAAAGGAAGCATTTTAAAAGCTCCATTTTTTCCTGGGTCGTACCTTTGATAATTTGGATCATTTGTTCGTTGTGTATATTTTTATTTCACGTAGCAACCAAAGGCAATGCAGAGGGAGTAGTTTCTATGTTTCTTATAATATGCTCTATAATCACGTGCAATGTTTTACCTTCGATTACAAACCTGGTTATATTTATAAAGCTTGTGAATTCTTTGTTTTTTTCTAAAAGCACAAACTCTAGTGTTGCTTCTAATAGAGAAAGAAAGAAGGAAAGGTTTCGCCGTTTATGTACAGCTACGGCTATGTTTGTTTTAAGTAACGTAGTTGTACTTACGTTTGTTATATTTGATATATTTAGACTTTCAATTGCAGTACGTTCTGTTGTGTTAAGCGTGCAAATAGCAGCTCTGGCCTTATTTGTGCCTTTATTGAAGAGTAATCGAGTACTTTGGCACGAATATTATGTGAACCGATTGAAAGGACTGTGTCGGAATTATTGGTGTCGTGGTTCATAGATGACCCTTGCGTACTATCGATTAAATGATTTAATTATGTTGTTTTGTTAAAATAAAATGGTGTTTGATCTAATTTGCCCCTCCCTCCACACCAAAACGTCCTTTTAATTATTCAAACATGAGTTCGTTTATCTAATAAATGGTGCTAGTGCATTACTGAAAACTAGTTTACTTCAGACCCATGTATTCCCTCCAAAAAACTAGTTGTGCACCATAATTTCCTGGATGTAAACAATGGAGCTATAAATATACCGATGGCCTAAGCATGTTGCGCTGTTACCACACACACCACACCACACACCACACACACACCACAATACACAACACACAGAGCAGCCACAGCATTATCGCACTTTTACAACGATGTTCAACAGGATTGACGTTTTTTTTCTATAATCTAAGCCACTGTATTGTGTGGGTCACGTCGTCGCAAGCATAATGACCGCTGGACAAAAGTCCCCACACGATGGTTGCCAGAAGACGTACGGCGCTGCCGAAACCCCCCCAGAAATAGGTGGTGGACGCGCACCGCGAAGGCTGGTTCGAAGTGTCAGTGTCAGAAAATTAGCTCTTGAAAGGAATTGCGGGAAGCCTTTCCAAAAATCGCTCATCTATCTCATCTTGTTCAAAGCATATTGATCATAGTAAACACCGTGTGTAAGGCCGCCCTTAAAACGACAAAGATAACCTAACCTATTCTAAGATATTACACAGAACATTTTACACAGATCTTAGAACACAATGATATTTAGCATAAAATCGTGCGCACACGTTAAACCTAGACTAATGTTATGACCATTACGAACACTGCATGATAACCGGCGTGGGCACATCGTAGGCGTGACGGTCCTAGATTCGATGCCCGAGTCATTAAAGGTGCTTATAGACTGCGTGAGATTTAACGATCGACGTATGTGTTTAGTTTAAACAGACAAAAAAAAATGAAAAATTAAACCCAATTTTGTAGCTTGTGTTAGTTTTTTCTAAGCAAACCTCTTCTAATATAAGAATAGCTTAATTTTGCAGAATGTCTCGTTGGTCTCATAGTTGCAAGTTCGACTGCAGAGCATTAGGTCCTAGGCTCGATGCCGGTCGGTCTAAGTATTTGGGTTTTTGCATCAGGAATTTCAATGTTAGCAACGGAGTCTAGAATTGTGCCCGGTTCATGGCAATTGGCTCGCCTCATATTACACGGGACTTAAACATAACTGACGAAATGTGTATGTATTATTAGACACACTTCTGCCTAACTCTTTGGGGATTACAGGCGTGATGTTAGATTATTATAAAATGAGTCGTAAAAAATCAAACGCATTAATCTGTAGGCACCTTAACACGCTTGTCCCCTATCCTAGTTCCGTTGAATCATTCATAGTTAATTTGTTAAAGGCAATTATGATGGTTAAAATGTTGGACGAGGTCAGAGCTTAATTTAAGTTAGTTTAACTAGTGATAGTGGGGAGGTGAAGTTAAGTAATGCTGATTGAAGTGCAGTTTGTGAATGAATGTAATTAAAGGTTAGTTGGAAATCCCTTCGGGGCTGCGGGTTGTTCGCAAGAGATACCGCGGCCTCGACATGAAGCGCTAGGAAGGGACATGGGTGGTTTTTAGTCAGTAGAAGTCACTCCCTTTCGCTCTGCCCAAGAGCGGGAGGGGTTATTCGATGCTTTTCAAAACGCCAAAAAAAAAAAAAAGGGTCACTTGGAAATGTACTATTCAACTCTAAAGGGTGTAAAAGTATCCTTAGCGCAAACGAAGGGCATTTGTTCTCCCCACCACTGCGATATTTTTTTTGTTCTAGACCATACCTGGGAACCTCCTAGTTGCGGAGATATTGGGGGTCAAAGTTCCAAATTTTTCACAGCTGTTTTTGTAACTAGTATTTCAGGTTTTAACTTTACTTAAATTACCTCCATGACCCGTTTACTATTCAAAGCATCCACTAGCACAATGTTTTAAGAGTGCTACTTTGAGTTTTACCGTAAAATGTGATTTTTGACCCAAAAAAAAAAAAAGTCATTTCCCAGCAAAATTTTTTGCGTAGGGGTACTTGGTTTGATGTACAGAATGCTTGGTTGTCGGATGCGTGAAGGGTTGGTTTACACCCTGTATACAAATACTTCTTGGAGTACCTTGCATTACCCGCAGTATTTTCCTTACATGGCGAAATAAGAAAGAAGCATTGGACAAAAAAAAAATGAAAATAAAACTATGTTGCAAAATTTGTAGAGTAGGGTAGGAATCTTAAGGGTACGAACAGATCTGTCTGCCTTTTCCTAAATGAGTTCGGGTCTAGCCTTCCAGGCTAATCGAATGCAGCTGAAAACCAGTACTTTACATAGAGAAACTGCCTAACCGAACTCCACCTATACCTGTTACGACTGTCAAAGAACTTCAAAGGACAGCCGCGGCCACTGGGTTAACGTAATTTTCGAGGCCCAAAGGAAACTCGATATGTAACCAAGGACCAACCTAGTCAAGTGCTGCTTGTTTTGCTAATATAGTTTTAGGGTTTTATTTAATAACACAAGCTGTATTATACCATAATGTATGTTAGTCTCTAAGATATTTTTCATATCACATGCATTGAAACAGCGAGTTTTGATCTCTGTTTTGCCAGTCGAAACAAGACAATTTCAGACCAAAAACAACGTTGTTTCTCCCCTAGGGGAGAAACAACGTTGTTTCTGCATTAATTTATTTCTTTATTTCAAGCCTGTCAGAATCGCATTTGTTTATTTTAAACAAAATCGAATAAAATCATAATCGTCTGACAGCTGTCGTCAAATCGTGGTCAATAAGATATTACTGCGCTATTTGCCTGAAATAGTCTTACTTCGTCTGGCTACACATCAACACTCGTTGTTTCATTCCATGTGATATGAAAAATACAGTGTGTGGCACGGGATGAAACAAAGACGATTTCAGACCAGAGCGATGACAGACCTCGCTTCGCTCGGGCAGTCAACTCTCGCCCTCGTCAGAAATCATCTTGTTTCAACCCTTGTCACACAATATACTATATCTATGGGCCAAAGTAGCCTGAAAATAAATAAATGTTATGTTATGTTAACCTGAAGATCGTCCAAAGAGGTTGTTATTAATTAACCACCAGTTCCAATTTTAACTTTTACAAAATTAAATGATCCATCAAACTCCACCGCCAAAAAGCCTTTATCAAAAGCAGCTTAAAGCGCTAACTTTCGAACTTCCAAAAATTCTTGTCGAAATTATCAGCCCATCCTTTGGCACTCTTTGCTAGTAAACAAGTATGTCCCCGACGTCGTCTGAGGATGATTAATGTGTCACCTCCCCCCCCTGCTCACCCTCCCTAGGGACTTATGTTTACCTTGTGGAGGGGGACACTATTAATTAGAGTATATATTATTATAAGGGAGGGTCTGGATTTGTCGGGCAATGTGCGTTGGATAGATGGCGGCCTTTGGGAACATTTGGCTAGTTTTGTCGTAGACTGTAGTCTTAATTACGAAATTGTGTAATTTTTATGTTTGTAACTTTTTCACTTGAAAGCTACTGAACGGATTGGGATGTAATTTTGCCCACTAATACTAGTCTCTTGTATCCCGATAGAACAATCTCATGGAATAATTATCGAACTCATCGCGGGTGAAGCCAAAGTAAGCTAGTATTTAATAATTGTGTAGATAGTTTTGATTTTGGATAGTATATATTGTTACGAGCTGGGTATGGGATAAATAAAAACACTACCAATTAAACACACGAAATCACTTTATTAAAACCAAAACACTTACACACAATCACTTCAACACTACTGAACACTTTATCGCACTAGATATCTCTTCGAACCTTTCCTTTTCTCGCTTTAAAAGTAGACTGACTCGCTCCGACCTCTGTCGGTCCTTTTATACCCAAAAAAAACAAAATTACATAAAAAAACTTCGAAAAAATTCCCTATTATTAACTAAAAAATGAATAAAACATTCAAATTGAAAAATAACTAAAAAATAAACTTAAAGATAAAAGAACCAACAAGGAAGAAGTTAGTTTACGCCCTCGGCATACGGTCGAAATTACAATGGCAATCATGACGCCCGCCGCGCTGACCTTGAAAACACAATGGAACTATACCTACAGAATGTACTCGAGTTTTATAGGCACTACACATTTATAAGCGAGGTTTCTTGAAGATTCTAGATAACCGAAGTAACATAGATTTTAAACATTTATCCATCAAGCGGTGCCAGATCTTACCAAGGTGTATCAAATTACCCAGTACTAACTGAGTTGTGGAGGTTCATCTGAACCTCCACAACTGTCTATCTAGACAGTGACTCCAAATTCAGCAAAACGAAGTCCGCTCACTGATGCATTCTTAAGATCATCAAGTTCGCGGGTTCATCATTTTCATTATCAAAGATTTCTGAATTCAGTACACATATCGATCTATTAAATAACTTTTTTACCTAGTGTCTTTTCTATGACCAACCGAATCGGAATTCGACTGTGGTTGAACAGCACATATTATAGAGAAATAATGCGTTAACTATCACCCAATTTTACATACCGATATGGTCGACTATCGAAATTAAACAATAGAAACTATGGCATCCGTAGCGAAGTAGCAATGCGTGGAATATGTGCCGAACTTCATCTCAATATATAATAATTTACTATGGCTGTTGGTTGAGTAACCATAGTTGAGGGGAATCTTGGGATGGACTCTTTAGCATCCCACTTCTGATTACTGTCATGCAGGAAACCTTTCCTGAAAAGATGCGGTAGTAATCGGTTGTCGTGGTTTGGGCATGTGAATGAGGAAAATGTTGTGAGGAATGTTTTGAGTATGAACGTGAATGGATATACGAACAATCACGTTTCACACTCCGACACAAATCAAGATTAAACATTCCGTATTCTCGACTAAAAATATATTTAACAAGTCTCTATGTAATGTATATAAAAATATATAACAAACTACCTGAAATAATAAAAAAAGAAGAACAATTAAACATATTTATAAAAAAACTAAAACAATTTTTAACAGAAAAATGCTCATAAATGAATATTTAAACGATAAAATTAAATAATGTATAACAATTTCTATGTAATAAAGAATTCCTATCATGGTGTTATTGGATTTATTTAAGATATAGTTTTTTTGTATTTAAGCTCTCCTACTATATCTTTGTCTTTTGCTGTGCCCGACAGCCGCGTCCAAATATTTTTTTTAAATTTAGCACCTAAGTACACATTTTGGAATGCAGATAAAGTTTGAGTATTAAGTATAAAGCCCAAAGAATAGATGAATGGAATATTGGAGGATTATATGGCAAGAAAGGAGGTGTCTGATGAGATGACGAGAAGTAGATATATATGGATGAGGAACACATGTTACGCCGACCTCATATAAGTTAGGATAGGGGCAGAAGAACGAAGATGTGTAGGACAATATTGGATCAAAGACACTACGAGTCAATGACCACTGCAATGCGGGATATCAGCCACATTTAAAACCATATCAAACTTTAAAGACACATATATAAGATGCTCTCAAAATACTCATTACCATATTCCTTGAATCTCTAAAACAGTCGGTCACCGCAGTAGCTTTATATATATTTTACGATTGCCGTAACAATTTTATTGCTTTATCATTGTCATTGTTATTGCAGCAACCGCACGCTCGTCGATGGGTACTTCACGTTATTGCATTAATTTAAATTGATTTTGTGTATATGTGTGGGGACTCCTGCGTTAAATGACAGATTGAGTTTTGTAAAGAGTCTGTGAAGTTATCATAAAATAACACCAAGCCCTTAATCCCGAAAGTATAAGTTATAAAAACCTTCCTAATGGTATACCTACATTTCATCTGTTATGTTTAAGTCCAACGTTAGGAGCTGAACCTATTGCCAGCATCATTATCTGCCTAGCCTTTTCCCAGCTATGTTGGGGTCGGCTTTCAGTCTAACCAGATGCAGCTAAAGACCAGTATTTTACATGCAGCGACTGCCTTTCTGACGTCCACAACCCAGTTAATACTAGGTAATACGATACTCTTCGGTAAGACTGGATGTCAGAATTTCTGGTCACTGACTAGGTAGTCAGTGACCTGAAATTCTGACATCCAGTCACAGGCACCGCATCCGGTGACAGGCAGTCGTTACAGGTGTAACGACTGCCAAATATCTATACAGGGTATAAATTCACCCTTCACATAGCCGTCAACCAAGCATTCTGTACATCAAACTAAGCACCCCTACGCAAAAAAATTTGCTGGGAAACGACTTTTTTTTTGAGGTCAAAAATCACATTTTACGGTAAAACTCAATGTAGCACTCTTCAAATATTGTGCTAGTGGATGCTTTAAATAGTAAACGGATCATGAAGGTAATTTAAGTAAAGTTTTAACCTGAAAAACTAGTATTTACAAAAACAGCTGTGAAAAATTTGGAATTTTGACCCCCAATATCTCCGTAACTAGGGGGTTCCTAGTGTTTTTCGTTTGCGTTAAGGGTACGTTCGTGTGTTCTTATTGAAGTTTGTCTCAGTATTATTGTTTCCAAGTGAATATAACCGAATCTCAATTGAACTACAGTATAGTTACGCATAAATAATCAGTACAAGTGAACATTATTTGCATATCAAAATCAAAACAAATCTACAAGAGTGACAATTTATATTGTGAGTACTGTGATCTACCCTCTAATACAATTTGTCATCATTCCTATGTTGACAAATTACCGTGTACTTACTCTACATTATAAGTGAGAAATTCGACAAGTATCTCAGCGCCGAGGTAGCGTGTGTACGAACGACGCCGACTGAAGCGCAAAGAGTCTCGAGTTCGAATCAGCTTGACGACATTTACTTTTAGGATTTTTAAAATTCTATAATAATATTTATTATCGCTATGGCGCTTCAACGCTCGCCGAAAGACTCCACTTTACCAGTTAAGTCTCCGACTACGATGCACTATGGATCAGACTCTGCGATCAATACAATTGCGAATGATGATCCCTTGGCTAATCTAAAAAACGTAACAAAGAGATATAAGCGTAACTTCAATGAGTTTTGTGTCCAGACTAACTCTTCAGATGATGCCATTAAATCTATGTTCTCTGAACTCAAAGAGCAAATAGATATCAAATTTGAATCTCTGAATACTTCTATGACTAATTTAACACAACAAAACGAAGAAATGCATAAATCAGTACAATTTATGTCAGGCAAATATGACGAGTTATTGTCTAAAATTAATTGCCTGGTTCAAGAAAACACTGTTTACAAAGACCGTATTAAGACATTGGAAAATAAGATAGATCACTTTGAGAATAATATCCGTTCTACTACCGTGGAGATAAGAAATATCCCTAAACAAAGTAGGGAACACAAAAAGGACTTGACCAATATCATCAAAGATATTGGCTCTGTTGTTGGTTTAGAATCTAATATCCAGGACCTGGAAATCAGAGATATTTACCGATCTAAATCTGAAGCTATTGTAGTTGATTTCACTACAGTAACTAGGAAGGAAGCAATGGTTTTTACAGCGAAAAAGTTTAATAAATCGCAGCGCGAAGCAAAGGAGCCTCAACTAAACTCAGCCCTTGTGAAACTGCCTGGACCGGCCAAACCTATTTTCATCTCCGAGTGCCTTACCACCAAAGCTCAACGTTTGTACTACTTAACACGGGGATATGTTAAAACCAAAAAACTCGCAGCTACGTGGACGGCCTACGGCAAGGTTTACGTGAAGAACCTATTCGTATTCAAGAAGAAAGTGAGATCCTTAAGATTGTACTGTGACTAACTTTAAACCACCTTTTGTTGTTATCTTTATTATTGCTATGTTGTATGTGCATGGTACATATTAGGCATGTCTTAACAAATCTCTATCAAGTCATCGCTATCTTAAAAAAATCAGTTCAACAGTGAACTGATTTTTTTAAGATAGCGATGACTTGATGGCTTGTACAGACAAGGCATTGTCCTCATTGTAAATATACACAACTTTCTGTTGAAATAGTTCCAGTCGCACTTGCTCGCATATTGTATAATTATGACATAGTTATGGTAAACAACGAATATAAAATTGCACTTACGGATACTGTATCCTCAAACAAAATACTCTTTTGCATGTTTTTTCTCATATTTAATTTAATTACTCCTGGGCATACTCTTATCAAACACGAATACTTACCAATACTTACTACTTTATTTGTACGCACATATAATAACACTAGTTGCAATCATTGGAACCGATTCACGATAATCTATTACACACAACATGTTGTATCTTCTGTACACCTCATACCCCTAAAGTTATATAAAAACAAATAATTAAAAAAATTAAAAAACACGCCTGCCATGACAAAAAGTAAACTAAAAAATAAAAAACAAGTTAAACGAATTCAGTGATGAATGGGAGCAAGGTCCAGTAAATGGAAAACTGAAAATTAAAACTTTTATTGCAGTCGGGGGACAGTTCGGTGGAACAATTCTTTACAGGTCCCCCGACTGCAATAAAAGTTTTAATTTTCAGTTTTCCATTTACTGGACCTTGCTCCCATTCATCACTGAATTCGTTTAACTTGTTTTTTATTTTTTAGTTTACTTTTTGTCATGGCAGGCGTGTTTTTTAATTTTTTTAATTATTTGTTTTTTATTTTATATATTTTAGTGATATATCGGTATTTTGACCTATAACCAATATGGCACGATATATTAGTTTATTTTTCAGGAAAGCAATGTCGCGCTAAGGATATTGCGATACTAAATCGATAATTTTTTATGGATACTAACTTTGAGATCTGAGGTGATTTAGTTCTTGTATTGACACGTAAATTAGGAAACTTCTTAACTGTGTCAGGCGTCTTGATTTACTATGCTTCTGTCCAATGTTGTGTGTAGGTACCGTGTACAGTGTCACAGGTCAACATATTATGAGTGGTAGCTAGCGCCGCTTGATATTATCTTCTCCGTTAACAGGAACTATATGAAAGATCTTTTAAAACACGAAGCTATTATCAAACTGTTTTATTAAGTGCTACCGAATGAGAATTATCCAGGGTAATAAAGCGTTGAACTTTTTTTTCTGGATGGACAATTAAGTAAAAGACGTAGATGAGCATTTCAAGCGAGACAGAACGGAAAAGGAACAGAACGGATGCGCGAGCGAAGCGAGCGCGAAATTTTTTGTACACTTTTTATAGATTAAGAATTGGAAGTGGGAGGGGAGGGAATATATTGTCATCGGGAGGGAACTTATTACGCTAACCATGATTGACATTAATCCTCCAATTTCGGAATCAAGCGCCTAAGACGGAGGTTTGGAAGATGCGACTGATACCTTCTCGATCTGTAAAAGTGTACCATTCTGACCTAATCTTGTAAGGGGTAAATTGATTAAAACTACTAGACGTAATGATTTATTTAATTATAATAATTATGTTTATGTTGGTACTGAGTTTTATCATTGCCTCGGAAAGCACGTTAAGATCTTAAATTTACACATCACCGCCAGGGTGGCTGTGATTTATTCATCTTTGACAGTCGTCACACGTAGTCAGTGGCTCGAAAGTCTGACTAGCAGTCTTATCAAGGAGTATCGTATTACCCGGTACTAATTGGGTTGTTTAGTGTGCAGGTCAAAAAGATAGTCGCTCCATGTAAAATACCGGTTATCAGCTGCATCTATTAGTTAGACTGGAAGCGGACTCCAACATAGTTGGGATAACGTGGATCGAAAATGCGAATTGCCAAATCTCATTTTAGCTTCACGAAGCTCAAAATGTACTAAGCGCGAAATTATTTTTATTGTTTTTATAGATTGAAGGGGGGGGGGGGTGAATTGTTCATATAGGTTACTGAGTTTGTTGTATGTAATAAAATGTGTTTTTTTCATTTCTTAGGATTCCGATCGGCAAAATCGGAACCCTAATAATATGTACACTTTGTTTTCCGTCTGTCTGTCCGTATGCCTATCCATCAGACAAGACCATGTTCTTCAGGAACGTATGAAATGATCGGAATGACTTAATTGCGTAATTTTTACCTACAAACATTTTTAATTTCATGTAGGTATCTATTTGTAAACAATTTACGCTGAATTTAATAAATACATGCAATTTACATACAATGATAAGAACTATGAATAATTATTTTGTTAACATTCTAAGAAATTCAAGTGTAGTGTAGTGTAAGTATAGTAGGTACCAAAAAACTTTTACAGATCCCTTGGTGTGTGGGTTCAACTCGCACTTGGCCGGTTTTTTTTAACTATTGTTTTATAACACACGTAATGCTTTATTAAACTATTGTTTTATATTTATAACACACGTAATGCTTTATTCATTTGTGTTAGTAATGAGTTTCAAGTTGAATGTCGCAGTCAGATTTTTCCATACCAAAATCTACCCTGATCTTCTTTTTCTACCCTTTAAGGGGTGATTTGGAAAATTGTATGATTGCAAATTGTATGATTTCCTTAAATTTAAATTTTTGCCATGTTTCAAGTAAATTGATTCACGCATACTGACTTTTCATACAAACTTCAAAACCATTTAGGTGCCGTCATAGATGGATTTGGGAGTTGTAACCTAGCCAGTTTTATTTCTTTCACTAGCTGTGCCCGCGACTTCGTTCGCGTGCTTGTCGGAAACTAAAATGCGTCGCTTAGATAAAAGTACGTTAAATCATTGCCCTGCGTTAACTTACTGCCGCTGTAGAAAATAAGAAGAGGGTAATGCAAAGTACTGACTATGTCTAATACTAAAGTTTAGATGGATGGGTGTTTGTTAATCAACCACGTCAGAACGGCCGAACGGATCTTGAAGAAATTTGAAACAGGTACATTATAGTCGACAGGTACTGTCGTTGGCGCGTTCGTGTTCCACGCGCGCCTCAAAGATATGTCAGCAACAATTAAGGGGTCCTTTGGGGAAACACAAAGAGCTAAGAAGAAACGTGGGTGGTTTTTAGTCAGTAGAAGTCTGACACTTTCTTCCGCTCCGCCCAGAGCGGGATGAGTCATTTGATAATTTACGAACCACAAAAAAGGGGGGATTAGAGGCTGTTTCGAGAGGTACCTGTACCGAGTCTGGGACATCGAATCTGAAATGGAACGCCGTCACCTCCTTCTGCGAAGCAGTAATGCTAGCGAAAGAGGTGAACGTAAGAGGGACACAACCCCTCTTCCCAGCCGCCGCGGGAGACGCTCCGGGCATCGGGGGCCACGTGATGGCTTCCGGCCACCGTAGGCGCGGGCCTGTGAACGGTGAGTAACGGGCTAGTTAATCGTTCGTCAGTCCTATGACGATGGAGGCGCGTTCGTGTTCCACGCGCGTCTCAAAGGGATATCAGCAACATTGAAGGGGCTCCCAAGGACCGACGCCCGTCGGGGCTGCGGGTTGTTCGAAAGAAATACCGCGGCCTCGACACATAGGGCTAACAACACACCACATCTATATAAAGACATGTTTGGTGTAGTGGCTGGACGATTAACAGTAGCACTGCGTGTCGCAGGTTCGATTCCCACACGGTACAAACAAAATATGGCGTGGGTTTTATCCAATTTTAATTTAGTTTAAAAAAAATAGTATTTTTATACTATGTAATTGGTAAATCTTTATTTGTTGACTATTCATGAAACATATGTTTATTTAATAACACCGCGGTTTAGAAAATGACATCAAATGAATAACGCCATCTGTCGAAGACGAAGATAAACTGCTAAAAAAGAGCGATCAAACACACTATATAGGGTTTAGGCTATGTAGATTTTGAAAACAGCGTCATTTAGACTAATATCTACGTACCTTTTGCTATCATTACTTATTTAAAGTTATCTTGTGAAGGCATTTATTAATAAGTACCATATTCGTTCAATAGATGTCGTTGCTTGTCTCATTCTTGACCATAATGATAAGTTCTTCTTGAAAACTATAAATGCATATATCTTTTGATAGAGAGCACCGATTACGATGAAACAAAGACTAAGTAATAGCCCAAGTTACGCACAATATTTATGTATAAAAGTTATCTACATTCGTTTCGTAAATTTGACGTGATGCTTAGTCATCGAAACAGACAAACAGACAAACAGACAAACAGACAAAAATTCCAAAAATGGTGGAAATGTGTTCTGTTGGTTATACTTTAATACCCTGACAATTTTTTTTTTTAATATTTTCGATGTACAAAAAAGATTTTTCTACAGATTTATTATATGTAATATAATATGTAATATAATATGTATAGATAGATTACAGATAATCTATTGATGTGTAGCTTATTCGTATCGAATCCCGGGTTTAAAATGTTACCATTTCATTTGTTGAGTAGTATTACTATTAAACAATAGATATTGAATACTACTGTGGTATATTTTTGTAATCTACTTAACAAGTTCTAGACGATGATTATATTTTTCATTGAAATTTGAATAAAAACAAATTAAAAGTTCTTTTTATTTCTAAACCATGGCCACCCTATTATGTTTTTTGATATTTTCTCTAGCCTATGTTACCCGGAGTGACGCAATGAATCTAACGATACCACATACATCAAAATCGGTTCAGGCGTTTAGCAGTTATGGTGGAATAAAGAAACTCACAAACAAACATACATACATACATACATACATACATACATACATACATACATGAACGCTAAAAACATAACACTCTTTTTTTTGGGGCAGTCGTGTAAAAAGACCATCTGTTTAAAAATTCGATAACATTGGTATTGAATCTATTCACCAGAGTCTCGATTCCTTAGTTATGGCCAGTTCTATGACATGCGATGCCGAAAATATCAAGTCCATTATTCCAGAACCAAACCACTCGCTTAAAATTTTATCTCAAAATATTAGGAGCATCAAATGTAATATGCCTAGTTTTAATACATTATTGACTCGCACAGATGTTGAGTGGGACATATTAATTCTTACGGAATGCTGGCTTAAATCTACCCAATTTGTTCCTGAATTGGAGGGTTATACCTGCACCTCATCGACTTCCAATAAAACTCAAAATGAGGGTGTTGTCATCTATCATAAAAGCGGTTATAAAGCTTTAGTGGAGGAACCGCACATGATTGATGCTAACTGTCTTGTTTTGAAATTGAGCTCTGATATATGCGTTATTGGCATCTACCGCCCTCCAGGTCAGCGTAATACAACTGCGTTCTGTAATTCTTTGGATGCGGTACTTAGAAAATTATCTAACTATAAAACCATAATTATTTGTGGAGACATTAATATAGATATAACTCCTAACACTAATGATAAGCGCTCCTTTGAATACCTCAACGTTTTGGCTAGTCACTGTTTACTTCCAGCACATACCATACCTACTCATGGCCTCACTTGTCTGGATCATATTATGATTAAAACGAAATTGGAAGCCACTTGTTTTGTTTCTGAATCTTCAGTTACTGATCACGAAAGTGTTGGCATTGCTATCAACCTCCATGCTAAACTTAATCTTCCCTCTCTTATGCGGCGACGTGTCAATTTTTCTGAATTAGATAACACTATCCAAAATATCAATTTTAAACCCATACTTGACTGCACTGATGCCAACGTTGCTACCGAACATCTCATTTTCCTTCTAGACAAGGCAATCCAAGACAACTCGCATCTGGTAAAAAATTCTAACAAAAAAATAATAATCAAACCTTGGATTACTACTGGTCTATTACGATGCATGCGTAATAGAGACAAGCTGCACAAAAAGCTAAAAAGCAATCCCCATGATGAGGTACTTAAACTGACGTACAAAAGATACCGAAACTTTTGCAACGCTCTTCTTAAAAAAGTGAAGAGAAGTTATGAGAGGCAGGAAATATACAAGTCCAAAAACAATAGTAAAAACTATGGGATGTTATTAAATCTATGTGTAATACAAACAAAAAGTCAGACCATTCATCGGCCCTGATTGATGCTGATAATCCTGAAAGTAGTGTTGATAACGCTAATAAATATTTTACAGCTGTTGGACAGAGGTTGGCGGAAGAAATTATTGGTAACGCCCATCTATCGGATAGCTACCGGGCCTCTACTCCTATATCCCCAAACTCTCTTGTCTTACTTCCTACGGATGAAAATGAGGTTGAACACCTCATAATGGACTTAAGAGAGGGTGCGGCAGTGGGAGTGGATCAGATATCGGGCAGAATTTTGAAACGCTACGTTAAACAGCTTACACTTCCTCTTACTCATATCTGCAATCTGGCTTTTACTACTGGTACCTTTCCACTGGCATTGAAGATAGCCCTTGTTAAACCTATCCATAAAGGAGGAGACAAAGACTGCATTTCTAATTACAGACCTATTTCTATCCTGCCTACGATGTCCAAAGTCTTGGAACGGCTAATTAATAAACGCCTCATGAACTTCCTGGAGACAAATTCCCTCTTGTCACCTCTGCAATTGGGTTTTCGAGCGGGTAGGTCAACTGATGACGCTGTGCATGAACTCACTAACCATATTGTTACTAATATTGACAATAATAGGAAGTGTGTAACAGTATTTCTCGACTTAGCCAAGGCTTTCGACACGGTTCCTATTCCATTGCTATTGCAAAAACTGGAGAGAATAGGAGTAAGAGGTCTTCCATTGCAACTGCTTAAGGATTATTTGAGTTGTAGAAAGCAACGAGTGAAAATAGACAACTGGATAAGTGATGAACTCTGTGTTCATTATGGCGTTCCACAGGGCAGTGTCTTGGGTCCTAGTCTTTTCCTTGTTTATATTAATGACTTGCTTCAACTTCATCTTAATCACGGAAAACTAATATCTTTTGCCGATGATACTGCGCTATTTTTCAGCGGTAAAAACTGGGAAGAAGTTTTCCAAAGTGCTCAACAAGGTTTCAATGAGGTTTGTCAATGGCTTAAACACAGTGTCTTGACACTAAATGTGTCAAAAACCAAATATGTTGCCTTCGCACCCAGGAAAAATCTTCTTCCACCTGCAAGTCTCAGCATCATGGCTCACACTTGTTCTTTGTCCAATTCCTCATGCCTTTGTTCACCCCTTCAAAATACGGACGTCATTAGATATCTTGGAGTGTATATAGATCAAACACTAACTTTTAAGCCTCACATAGACACTCTAATTACTAGGATTCGTAAGCTGATCTATATTTTTAAGACCTTAAGACATGTTGCTGATCTTAAGACTATCAAAATGGTCTACTTAGCACTCTGTCAGTCAGTAGCAAATTATTGCATAACATCTTGGGGAGGAGCAGGCAAAGTTCACCTTCTGGAGGTTGAAAGAACACAAAGAGCTGTCCTCAAGGTAGGAGCTGGACTTCCTTTTCGTTACCCAACTGCTGAGCTTTATAAACGTTGGGATGTTCTTACAGTCAGGCAGAGTTTCATTTCATTCTTTCCATCGTGTACAAAAAACACAAAGAAATAGTATATGACCCCAACCTTAATAAAGATAAACGTAGGAAGGGTAATGTCTGCCCTACAAGTTTTTTCCGCACTATTCTCTCCCAAAGATTTTATTGTTTTCTTGGAGGATATTTATATAATAAAATCAACACTACACATACTATTTATCCACTGCGGAGACCAGTCTGTAAATTAACCGTCGGTAAATGGTTGAAAACTCTAGATTATCAGGCAACTGAAAATCTGTTGATTCCAATTCGCTAAACTTCTTTTTAGTACACACACTAACTCACACATGTATGGCCCTACTTGAGAAATTATATTTTTTTCTTTTCTTTTATTATTTAATTTATATTTTATTAACTACATTGTCTGTATCTATTTTTTAAGTAAAATCATAACGCATTAGTTATTAAGTTTAGTAATCTAAATTAGTTTTATACCTGAAAATCTTGGGGGCCTGGTGACCCGTAACACAGGTATTGTATGCCTATTTCGGGCACCAGTCTCTCACAAATGTTACCCTATGTTTAGATTAATAATTACTGTTCACTGTAGCGTTTGTGATGAGAAAAATAAAAATAAAAAATAAACATACTTTTACACCCTTTTTATGGCAGCTGGGACCAACAGCTTAACGTGTTTTCTGAAGCACGGAGGAAACTTGATATGTCGGGTGGTCACCCATCCACAGACCGACCTCGGTAACCACAGCTTTACCTAAACATCGACCCGAGTGGCAGGTTCTTATTAAGCCACGAGCTCCTGCTATTGAACCTATTGCCAGCACCAGGGCACAAATTCAAACTCTGTGGCTGCTACTTAGAAATTCCTAGTGGAAAAAGCTGAACCTCATATTCTGTTTGATGTCAGAAGGAGTGTGTAATGACAATGCTAATATTGAAATATTGAAGATATTGTTGAATTCCCATGTAACACCCACTTCTATCAAGATCGGAGACTCTACACTCGAAGTTGTAGACGACTATGTCTTCCTGGGACAAACGGTCCAGTTGGGTAGGTCCAACTTTGAGAAAGAGGTCAATCGTCGAATCCGACTCGGCTGGGCAGCGTTTGGGAAGCTGAGTAGTATCTTCTCGTCCAACTTACCACAGTGTCTTAAGACGAAAGTCTATGACCAGTGTGTGTTGCCAATAATTACATACGGGAGCCAAAAGTCACCCAAAGGGCAATGGAGAGAGAGCTATGCTCGGAGTTTCCTTGCGTGATCGAATTAGAAATGAGGACATCCGCATGAGAACCAAGGTTACCGACATAGCCCGAAGAATTGCCAAACTTAAGTCGCAGTGGGCAGGGCACATTGCTCGCAGAACGGATGGCCGATGGGGTCGGAAAGTTCTGGAGTAGCGACCGCGAAGCGGAAGACGTTGCGTTGGAAGGCCTCCCACTAGGTGGACCGATGACCTGGTGAAGGTTGCGGGGATCTGCTGGATACGAGACGCACGGGACCGGTCAATGTGGCGACACTTAGGGGAGACCTACTCGTATGTCCAGCAATAGACGTCTTTCGGCTGAAATGATGATGATGAAGAAGATATTGGTGCTGGATGAAGGAAAAGGAGAATGAAGGCTCATACCAGTAGGCGTTCTGTTCTGGAGTTAATCAGAAGTTTCTAATTACTCCATAAAAAAGCGTGAGTTTATGTATGTACATATAATCATGGATATTCCGCCGGTTATATTCATATTGTATTAAATGTTTATCTCTTGTTGTATTGTATACTAACAAAGTGACAAAATTTTTAATAAAGCTTTCCAGATTAAATGTAGCCTAGATAATAACTTAATTACTAAACCAAATCTGTTATGAAAACAAGATAGAGGAAAACATGCTGTGTTTGATAAGGATCGAACAAATTAAAAACGCTATTTATGACCTGAATAATTTACATGTAGGTATTAGACTGATACTTCCGTGGTCCGCCAGAACCCTATTTTTTGGCGAAGTTACCATCAGGCCTGTAATCTCCAAATCTGATTAGACAGAGGCGATCCTACTATAGATTTTGATATATTTTTTAATCTCATGTAATTTGCGGCGAGCTGGTCTCAAGAAGGAAGATTTGTGGGATTTATTTAGTGAGAGCTGACACTCAAATCTGCTCCGCACAGAGCGGGAGGAGACGTATGATGATTTTTTGGCGGGTGGAAAATCATCAAATAACCCCTCCCGCTCTTGGGCAGAGCGGAAGGGAGTGCCAGACTTCTACTGACTAAAAACCACCTATGTTCCTTCTTAGCCTTTGCGCCGAGGCCGAGGTATCTCTTTTGAACAACCCGCGGGATGATTTCGCATCCTTAAATAAAAAAAGAAGCCTGTTATATACTGAGGTAGTGACAGTGACTCAGAGTTTTCCCTTTAGTGTTCTAACAGAGTGGTTATTTTTTAAGGAAAATCGTTACATGATCATAAAATATGGGTGTCTTATAGAGGAGCTCGTGGCTTAATAAGAACTACCACTCGGGTCGATCTTTAGGTAAAGCTGTGCTTGCCTAGGTCGGTCTGTGGATGGTTGACCACCCGACATACCGAGTTTCCTCCGTGCCTCGCAAAGCACGTTAAACTGTTGGTCCCGGCTGCCATATTTAGATCTTTGGCAATCGTTACCAGTCTTAACAAAGGGTATCGTATTACCTAGTATTAACTGGGTTGTGGAGGTCAGATAGGCAGTCGCTCCATGTAAAATACTGGTATTCAGCTGCATCCGGTTAGACTGGAAGCCGACCCCAACATAGTTGGGAAAAGGCTAGGCAGATGATGGTAGAACATGACTTCACAAATAACCTTAGAAAGAGTAGCTTAACAAAAAAGCATACTAAACTCACTAATCCGCATCGCAACAACAAAAAAACCGACAATATTCTTGCTAACAAACATATTTAGATCAAACCGAGTAGTCGTGAGTGGAACTGGGAGTTCCATCAATCATAGCCTTCGTTGACACGCGGAACAAAAAAACGGAACTCCCGCCCTGATCGTCATTAACGATAATTAAACGAAAAGAATGCCCAAATAACTTTTCGGGCGAATAAAATATGAAATACGGGAATTTCAACCTTGTGGACGAGAGGATTAGAACGGATATGAATTTGGGAGTGGTAGTTTAGAAGTTGGTTGGAGGGAAACATGCGATAGGGTTGGCAATTTTTGGCGGTGGTTTTTTTTATTAGATGTCAGTGGCTACCATAGTGTCCATCGATTAACTGTCAAATGGTTATGGTTTGGTACAAAATGGAACCATTTGACAGTAGGGAAGGTTTACGCAAAGCTTACCTTTTTTATTATTTGTTCCGGGTTGGAGAATCCTCCACCCTGGAGCGAGCGGAGGGACTAGACTGGAGGTGTCAGACTCTATCTGACTAAAACCGGTCCCGCTGGGGATCATGGTACTAGTGCACCTATCTGTCTCAAGGCGAAAAGGCTAGGCAGATGATGAGTTAACGTATAATGTCCTTTCAGAAATATAGACAGCGGCTACTAAAAAAATTTAAACGAGAATAGAAAAGTACTACGCCATGTTCAAGTTCAAGTTTACTCACAAAAACCCCAGACCCGTAAAGGTTATTAAAGTATAAGTAACAAAATATGTCAGAATATATATTATTATGAAACCAACTCCTAAAGAGCAACAGAGAAAAATCTGCAAAATAAAACGTCAGAATATTTTCCGGCGGCCAACATGCTTTTATCTACTTTACACGGAGCATGAAAGTAACCAGAATAAATTCTAATAGGCTTTTGTCGTTTCCAGGAATAAAAAGCAACTATTTTCAGAAATTATGTTGGGTCGGATGGGTCTCTTAAAGTAAAAAATAGTTGAGATAGGGTCTATGGCAAGTTTTTCAGTCAGGGCTGACACTATAAGAAATGGAAATCTTAAGATATCTTTCAGAATAAAATGTGTCTTTAAAAAATAACAGCTGTTTCACAATTCAGTAAAACAGCTGTTATTTTTGTTTTACAAACGATAAGTAATTGTATAGATAAAGATACCTAACTAAGATAACTTAATAAAGCAAGCAGATATGTCACCATAACAGTTAAAGAAATAAAATAAATTTTAGAAGATTATTAATTTGAAAAATCACAGTAAAGTTTCAAATATGAATCACCCCAATTTAAACACCCTCTTTGTTCACCACCAAATCATTCAGCTAACATCCTAACATGCCAACCTTAACCAGTATCCGACGGGATCACTCGCCGCCCCTGATTGGCTGCCGCGTTCCCGCCAAGAACGCCATGATGAATGACAGCTGTCAACTTAAACTCAACAATTTGTTAGGTGACATGTTTTGAAAACAAATTATTGTCACTTAGATATTTCGTTAAGAAGTGAAGAGAGGGATTTTGTTTTATTTAATTTGTTGAGTTTTAAGTGCGAATGATGTCTATTGTCTGTACTTTTGAGCTGTCTAAGATGTCAACTCTTTAATATAATGTGTAATGACCGTGCTATTCGATTCGTATATTATTTACTTATGTCTAAATCCTTCTTATCAGGTCCTAAATTAACAAAATAAAATAAAAATGTGAAAAAATTGGCATTATGTCGTGGCACTGAGTCAATTTTTTAACCGACTTCAAAAAAGGAGGAGGTTATATGTTCGTGTGTATGTATTTTTTTTTTTTTTTTTTTATGTATGTTACCTGATTTCTCCTCCATTTGTGAACCGATTCTCAAAATTCTTTTTTTATTTGAAAGAGTATACTCCTGAGGTGGTCCTATTTAAATTTGGTGAAGATCTGATCCTGATCTTCGGAGATATACAATAGAACTCTTCAAAAATAGACGGCAAATCTGTCGTGATTGCTGCAATCGCTTGGATGTTTATTGTTTACGCAACACCTTAACTTACCATCACGCCTGTATACTCTGACGGAGTACGCAGATGTGTACAGGGCGCCCAGATTTCGAGAGTTAGGTATGTTAAGTTCCATTTTATTGCGGATAAGCCTATTACCGTGACATATATTGTTAACAACGTAAAATTAATGAATATCAAATATTTGTAAAGGATATTACAACTAAAAATGGAAAAATAAAAAAACTTTTTTGCAAAAAATAAAACCGACTTCAAAAACACAAAAAAGTGAAAAATAACTTTAGCTTCTGAAGTCGGTGACAAAAAAACTGAATAAAACAAACAAAAGTCACCGACTTCAGAAGCTAAAGTTATTTTTCACTTTTTTGTGTTTTTGAAGTCGGTTTTATTTTTTTTATTTTAATAAATCTTAATATTTTATTTTATATAATATGACTATACCAAACTTAACAACAAAATATATAAACTAAACTAACTACAAAAAGCCATCGAAAAACTCCTCCTCAACGCTGTCAGCAGGAAAGTGGTCAAGAGACTGGATCATTCCCACTAGTTCTACTGCACAGTCCTACGATAGAACTAGTGGGATTTTTTTTTCCCACTAGTTCTACGATTCAAGGTGGTACGAAATCGTAGAACTAGTGGAAACAAAAATTCTCACTAGTTCTATGATATAGTTTAGGGGTGTTACAAAATCGTAAAACCAGCGGGACTCATTTTTCTCATTCGTTCTAACACAAAGTACCAGGAGAATAGAAGTAGCCAGGAGGTATTGAAAACATTTTTTTTTTTGAAGATGAAAAATAAAGGTTAGGTAGTAAAGTCCCACAAACTACCAGGAAGACAGAAGTAGGAAAGAGGTGTTTGGAATCTTTAAATCAAATCTAAATTATTCCTTTCTAATACCATGCACTTTTTTTTGTTGGAGATAGGAAACCAGGATAGTAGAGTCCCACAAACTACCAGGAGGCCAGAATGGTGAATTATTAGTGTCATCATTGCATGACTGTATGTTATTAGAAATCTCATTTAATAATATACATTTAAATATAAAAGGAATAGATTTGATTTAAAGATTCCAATACCTCCCTCCTTCCTACTTCTGTTCACCTGGTAGTTTGTGGGACTTTACTACCTATCCTTTTTTTATCTTCTCCAAAAAATAATATTTTCAATACCTTCTGCCTACTTCTATCCTCCTGGTAGTTTGTGCCGTAAACTAAACTGTGTGATAGAACGAATGAGAAACTTGAGTCCCACAGGTTTTACGATTGTGTTACACCCTTAAAATGAGATCGTAGAACTAGTGGGAATTTTGGTTCCCACTAGTTCTACGATTTCGTACCACCTTGAATCGTAGAACTAGTGGGAAAAAAACCCACTAGTTCTATCGTAGGACTATGCAGTAGAACTAGTGGGAATGATCCAAGAGACTGGTAGCGTTGCCACGTTGTATGGCAACGCTTAGCATCTGGCCAAAGAAAAAGAAAGCCCTTGGGTCAGAGGAAGCGTCAACAAGGCGTTTAGATATTTCCTTAAAAAAAAGGCTGTGGGCACTGGGACCCCATGGCCCCAGAGTTTCAACCCCAAATGGCTCGAAAATATAGTTTCCACAAAGGTTACTTTACGCCGCTTGAGGTTTTCCGCAGCCGCTGCGGCAGCGCCAGCACAACACGAAGAGCTTGGAAGATGCTATGGCGCAAGAATATCGACGCAAGTTGCATCCCACACTAAAGGCCTATCCATCTTCTAAGGACACAAGGATATGCCGCCCGATCTTTTGTCATCGTCGCGTGCCAAGCCATTTGGCTCTAAGACAGCTGGGACGCCAACGGTAACAAGAGCTCGTCGGATGATGTCTTTTATGTTCGCGTGTCGCGCAAAACGGCCCGCACTTCGACTGCAGAACTGGCCATGGTGTGCGAGGCTGTTGACAGCTTCACCACATAAATCTTAGTTTGTATTATGGTATTATTACACCCACCCAATAAACGTTACGTAGGTTTTCATCGCTCCGCCAGTAGGAAAACGCCAAGATTTTTTAAACATTTCAGTATGACAGCGCAGTGATAACTTCAATCATCTAGACTAGCGTAAGCCACAAAATGATTATAACACAAATCAATCAATCAGGCGGTAAAATAAGACTTTTTTCGTCTTGGAAAGGAAAATGATACAAGCTCTTACTATTTACAAAAACTAATTTATAAACTCGTTATATTAATAGAAAGTATTGTTTAGATAAATGCAATGTGATCATTAAAGTTAACAAAAGATGTGCTCTGGTATATTCCTTGACCTAGCAAAAGCCTTTGATACGATGTCTGTATTCTCAAAAAGATGGAAGCTATTGATATTCGAGGCTCTCCAGTGATTTCAGTCCTAGTTTACGAACAGCACACAAAGAGTTTGCATGAATGAGAAGTGAAACAGTTATATTATACCAGCCTAAACTATGAAGTCCCTCAGGGCAGCGTACTCGGGCCAACCCATTTTATCCGAAACATAAAAATTTGCAACGTCTATTTAAGTGACATTCCGCTACTGTATTTATTTCTTAAATAATAAAGATTTTGAACATTATTTTCATATCGACGGTCAAAACTCTAAAGCTATGTAAACTGTACTTAAAAAGCTTTTAGTAACCATGTCACACACCATTAGGAGATAAGACTTATGAAATAGAATCGATTATTATACTTAGTGCCGAAAAAAATTCTCCATTACATTAGTTTATTTCGATACCTGGCAACGTAAAGGTCCGTTTGTATTTCCTGTAAGGACAATAAATCTGTGTCATTCTTCTGTTGAATAATAATAAAACAGTAACCATACAGTAAGTGTCCAGAGCCACTTAATTGATGCCCGTCATGGTTGACACCGATACTAGAGAACCTGACTCAGTGAGTGAAACCGATTACATAGAAGAATACATACGTTACTATGTGATTGCACATTACGTTCAACTTGCAACAACTCTGGCTACGTTCATATACTGCGTGATATCGTGGTGTTTCATCATGAAGTTTCGCACTTTCAACAACTATGTGTATTTCAATGTGATCCTAGTGAACTTACTGCGGTTAATTGTTGTGTCGCTTCCTTTGGTCAATTATGTTTACATTGCAGTGTTTTTAGAACATACAGATTTACATTTTACCATCTACGTATATCTATTGACGGTGTTCAACTATTGGTTGATAGTGATGTGTTACATGTTTTACGTCGACATTGTAAAAGTATTTAATAAAGGAATCAAAAGGGGATATCTTAAAAGTTTTCTCTTTGCCTGGGGTATACCCACGATACTAGCAGGCGGTATAACATTGGTTTTATTCTTTGTCAATAAAGGAAAAAAAGATAATGAAAAATTTTGTAATATAATTAATAATTATATGTTTTTCATTGTATGCAGCGTTTTACCAGCGATGATCAATTTGATTCTTTTTATTAAACTTGTGTTTTCTTTGTTTTCTTATAATAAGACAATTGAGTGTGCAATTTCTAAAAAAGTTAAAAGAAAACAACAGCTGAGCCGTTTATGTACAGCCACGGCTTTGTTTGTAGTCAGCAACATTTTTGTATTGACGATGCTTACATGGGATATCCTAGAAGTTTCAGTTTTAATGCGTGTTATCACAATAAACATACAAATGTTACTCCTTGCATTATTTGTTCCGTTAGTAAAAAGTAACCGTGTATGTTGGCATAAGTATTTAAAGAATCGATTGAAAATAGCATGTCGTGATTACTATTGTTGTATTGTTTGTCGTTAATGTCAAGAGCATAGAGAACAGGCTTCCCTGTCCGATATACATCGGCAAAGCAAAGTTAAATAATTTATTTTAACTAATAAATTATTCTACTGTTATAGTCATCTGCCTAGCCTTTTCCAACTTTGTTGGGGACGGCTTTTAGTCTACCCCGATGCAACTGAATACCATTTCACATGGAGCGTGGAGCGACTGCCAGTCTGACACCCACGACCCACTCAGTATTGGGTAATAATTATAATACTTCTTGTCTAGAATTATCTTTATAAATATAAATAGAATCCATCTTAATATAAACAGAATTATTCTACTGCCATTTCATATGGTGAAAAATACATAAAACATAATGCCGTGAAAGTGACCCTATTAGATGCTTTCTAACAGTAAACATACCTTAGCTCTCCCGCAAAACAATTTTGTTAAAAATGAGGTCATTTTTGTCCTAAAAATAAGAATGGACCCAATATGGATCCTTGAGGAACGCCAATTGTCATTTCAGAAACTAATTAATTTGACGCTGTGTTTCTTTTATTTAATTACGTTTATTTAATAATCAAACCCTCTAAAGAAATATAGATGCTGCCAAATTGATGCTGGAAAATTTGACAGTTTCGAGTACAGTCAATGCTGGCGTCTGTACAAAATGTGAATTCTGTCCTAGGTCTCAAAGAATAAATGTGTTAGTAAATCCTATTTATTGACTATTTTTTCTGTAAGTAATTTTGTATGCACGTAATGTATCTGTGACAAATAAATGCAATTTACTTTCTTTTTTCTTCTTTAAATTTTTATCAGTCTTACAAAGTATGGGTAACGATTCTACATAATTATTTCCACCCGGGCCACACCTTCTAAGTTATTTTTAACATTTCCCTGTGACAGCGCGGTGATTACACTATGGGGTGCCCATGAGCTTCTGGACATGCGTGCTCTATTAAATTAGAAGCCGTTAAGCGATCGTGGCACGAACCAATCAGAATGGGCCGTGAGGGTGACCATGCATTTGTAAACTGCAGGACAAGCAGTGTTCGATTAATGTTTTATTTTTATTGCTAAAAATATATATATCTTTACGTAACAGTCAATTTTATTGTGTTTTAAAAGTAGAACTGTGATTAAACACCCAAACAAACAGAGATCGCAGTCTCTTTTGGAGTCCATACGTAATCTTGGTCAGATCATAATGAGTTAGGTAGATGTAGATAAGTGTCTAAGACCGCCTACAAAAGAAAAAACCAGAGTAGTAAATACTCCTATTTTAAATTCTTAATATCCAGATCCACACCAACAAAACCATCGATTTCGACATGCGTTCAACAAATTATTGCATTAAAAAATTAGACATTATAAGATTTTGTTCCCTACCAATTCAGATTTAACTGTTAATTAACACACAAGTCTTCGTCTTATAGTGGATCTATACATTGTGACGTCTATACGTTGTTGTTATTGCATATTTGTTAAACGCGACCGTCGCCACCTTCAAAAGCTTTCAGTTACGTTATGTCATGTACCATTAAGAGATAAGAGCAATCAAAATAAATCGATTACTATCCCAAGTGTCGACCATTTTGCTCCATTACATTAGTTCGTTTCGGTACCTGCTGAAGTATAGTTCCATTACATACTTTATTTTAAGATAGTTGCGAGTCTGTTTTGTATCCGTCGCCTAAATTCTTAAGTTCAAATTTAATTTGACTATTATTATAGTGAACTAGTGTCGGCACAACGTAAGATGTTCATCATGGCTGATATCGAAACTAGCCAACGCATCGCAGTGAGTGAAACCGATACTGATGAATTTTTGAAATATATCTTTTACTATGAGAGAATAAATTATGTTCAGCTAGCCATAACTCTGGCAACAATCATATACGGATTAATGTCGTGGTACCTCATCAAGGAGTTTCGCACTTTCAACAACTATGTGTATCTCAATGTGCTTCTAGTGAATTTATTGCGGTTGATTGTGGTAACGCTTCCTATAGTCAATTATATTATTTACATCACAGTGTTTCATCAATACGAAGATTTACATTATATGATTTATATATTTCTACTGGCAGTGTTCAATTATTGGTTGATAGTGATGTGTTACATGTTCTACGTCGACATTGTAAAAGTATTTAATAGAGACATTAAAAGGGGATATCTTAAAAGTTTTCTCTTTGCCTGGGGCATACCCTCGACAGTAGCAGGCGTTATTACATTGGTTATATTTTTTATCAATCAAGAAGAAGATAACGAAGATTTTATTCAACATTTTGTAGAAGTTTGTGTTTTTGTAACAAGCAGTCTTTTACCAGCTTTGATTAACTTGATCCTTTTTATAAAACTTGTGCTTTCTTTGTTTCCTTGTAAAACCACAATTGAGTGTACGATGCCTATAAAGTTAAGAAGAAAACAAAAATTGAATCGTTTATGTATAGCATCAGCTATGTTTGCAGTCAGCAATATTTTTGTATTAACGATGGTTATATTGGATTTACTTCATGCTTCAACTTTAATACGTGTTATAACAATTAACATACAAATATTATTACTGGCGTTATTTGTGCCTTTAGTGAAGAGTAATCGGGTATATTGGCACGAGTATTTAAAGAATCGATCAAAAATATCATACAGTTGGAATAGTAATTGCTGTGTTGTTTGTCGCTAATGTCAAGAGCATAGAGAATAATGTTACCTGAGTGATTGTCATTGGCCAAGTCCATCTCATTCAAAGTTACGTTGATTATTTAGAGCCGTGATTACAATACCCACACTGTCGGCTTCGAATCGCTTCTTTATTTGATTGACGTTCGGTATCACCGATCGTTTGAAATTCAACGATTAGACTTTTTCGGATTTATTTTCAACTTCTTAAGTAGTGATATTTTTCTCGTAGCATTTATTTTGTTTCTGTTTCTTGTCTTAAATTAAACTCCCACCTGTTTTACATTACTTTTTTGTTTTTTTTCTTAGTCTTTTTCTTATTTTCTTTGAGTTTTTGAGTAAGCTCGCTGACTTAAAGTAACCTCACTTTACGAAAAATTATGTAAATGTTATATCATAATTATTGTAATGGTTTTGTTACTACAAAAGGTCGATCTGCTGCGTTTCTTTACTGTTGTTTTAGACATACTTATTTTGCTAGATCAGATCCGAAGTTTCAAAATTATACAGTATCGAATAAACATGTTTAGAAATAAATTTCCTTCTACATACTTTGCATACGTATGTAGAAGGACTAGTTTCCTATCCAGCAGTGACCGCATGGTGCCTTATCAGGAAGTTTCGCAATTTCAATAACTACGTGTATCTTAGTACTATCCTAGTGAATATATTGCGATTAATAGTTGCGTCGCTTCCTTTAATTCTTGGAGAGGGATATATTGCACTCGATGAACTATATAGTTTGTATGTTATCATCTTTATGTTTTTATCGACGGTTTATAACTATTGGTTGGTGGTGATGTGTTATATGTTCTACGTAGACATCGTAAAAGTATTTGAGTACAATATGAAAAGGAAATATGTTTGGAGTACCCTCTTTGCATGGGGCGTGCCGGTATTGGCGTTGCTTATTTGTAGATTAATTTTGTTTTTCATTGAATTAGCTACAGAAGTTGATAAGGAGCAAGTATTTATAACATTTTTAGAAATTACCCTATTTGCAACATACTTAGGTTTACCTCTTGTAATGAACATTACACTTTTTATCCCAGTTGTGTATGCTTTGTTTCCTTGCAATGATAAAAACGCGTGCGCAATTCCAAAAAAAGAAAGAAGAAAACAAAATCTGAGTCGTTTATGTACAGCAACAGCTATGTTTCTTTTAAGCAACATATTTGTGGGGACTTTTCTATTATGGGATTTTCTGCATATTTCGCACTTATTCCGCGCAATTACATTGAGCATTCAAATAATAGTGCTTTCACTATTTGTTCCTTTAGTAAAAAGTAATCGGACAGTAGTGCACAAATACTATAAAAAGCGATTAAATAGGACCATGTCGTAATTTTGCCCTCCGTCCTCACGATTCAAATGTGTGTGATGGATGAATGATGAATTGATATCATAATCGTACCCGCACAAAATATTTAAAAGTATCTATGGTGTAAATTAATGGCTGAAACGGATAGATTGACTTGTAAAACATAATTATAAAAAATACATATAACAAAAACTACTACTTTGATGAGCAACCGTACTCTTTTTCTTTCTTTTCTTCGATTTTTATGCCAGAGATTCTTCTCTGGTACCTACTCTTAATGGCGTTGCATTTGAAGTTTTTCTGACCTGTCAAAGGCTTTCTGATGGGTTAACCACGAGACGCTTCTGTTTAAACTGGAACTCTATAGAATTAAAAATACAGTTTTTTTATTTTATTTAAATAATATCTAAAAAACTTCAGTTTAAAGTTCAGCTAAATGGCATAATTGGTAAGGATCTAAAATGGCTATGGGCGTTTCTCAAGGTTTGAGTTTGGGTCAATTCCTGTTTTTATTTATCATGAATACAGTTGCCTCGGATGTATATACAGTTGAATGACTTAATCCCAAATCTCCGAATCAGATAATTTCGGTTATGAATCATTTTTAACAAAACTTTTCCTCCTACATATAATGATCGTGAATGTTGTTTGCAGAAACATTGACGTATAAATAGTTTGGTTATGATTACCACATGGATTGAATGGTTATCACAGGCTTTTATAATGCAGGTAGGTGTCTATGACGAGAAATACACGATAAGGAAATTAAAACATTCGTGATTATACTAAGCGCCCCCAATTCGCAGTCATCACAATAGTTTGTTTCGGTTAGGTACTGTTACAGTAACGTTCGATGTGAAAATGTTATTGAAATGGAATCATTGAATTCAGAGTCGCAATCACATACGGTTATGTATTTTTAACCACCGACCAAATTGCTATACGTTTGAAAAAATTATCTGTGTTGCTGTTCGTGAAATCATAGTTCCCGAACGTATGAAGCTATTTTCAGCAAACATTTTTTCTGAAAGTTGTGGTCTTAGTGTTCTTAGCTACGTTTTTATTTTAGTGTTCAAGAACACGATATTAAAGTAAAATACTAGAGTGTACCTGGTCTGAGTACCGAAACAATAATAAGTTCGTCATGGCTGATAACGAAACCAGCGAACCAGATAGTGATGAGTTGGGCCTTTTTATGAAAACTGAGGAGATCTTAAACTACATTCAGAGTGTTTTCTCTGTGGTTTCCTTCATATACGGAGTGACATCGTGGTGCCTCATCAAGAAGTTCCGTAATTTCAACAACTACGTCTATCTCAGTGCCACCTTAGTGAATATATTACGATTAATACTTGTATGGCTTGCTTTAATTTTATTCGACAGAATTTTATTTTTGCCTCTTCAACTCATTATTTTATATATTTTTTTCTTTATATATTTTTCGACAGTTTACAATTATTTGTTGGTGGTCATGTGTTACATGTTTTACAGAGATATTGTAAAAGTGTTCGACAGTAAAATTAAAAGAAGGTATCTTTTTAGCGCCCTCTTTGCCTGGGGTGTACCTTTAATAGTATTGTTTACTTGTGCAATGTTATATTTTATTATGGAATCAGCAGTGAAAGATAAAGTCATATTTAAGCGTATTTTTATAATGTTTTACGCTTACATAACATGCAGTTTTTTACCTGTGGCCATGAACTTGGTACTTTTTGTCAAACTTGTGTGTGCTTTGTTTCCTTGCAATGTTAAAAACAAATGGGCAATTTCTACAAAAGAAAAAAGAAAACAGGACTTGAGTCGTTTATGTACAGTGATGGCTATGTTTTTGATAAGTAACGTATTAGTGGCAACTTTTCTATTATGGGAATTGCTAAATTTAGGATCAGGTTTAATAAGCACATATATCTTAAACATTCAAATAATAGTTCTTGCGTTATTTGTTCCTTTATTAAAAAGTAATCGTTCAGTTTGGCGCGAACATTATAAAAATCGATTAAATAGGACAATGACGTAAATAATATGTTGCCTGTGTAAATATATTTAACAAGCATCAGTTATTTTGACTGTAGCGTTAATACATGAAAGTTATACATCGTTTGAAATCGACGTTGCTTATTGAACGTCGACTTTGTACCTTCTTTTGGCTGATTACACTGGTCCACTGACTGTAGGTGCAAAGCTTTGCTGCTGACGATCCGCATTGCCCGATCGTCAGTTTCTAGCATACATTGCTCTTCTGGCCGATCAACAGTGCGAACTAGTTGGTACAGCCGTTTTCGCAATGGAGAACTTATTGTGAGCAGCCACATTAATCGTTATGGTCAAACCTACCCTAGACACAATTCAAATGATGTTAGAATATCTGCGCGTTCATTTCCAGCTAAATGGCGTTAACTCGTTAGGGTCTGAAATGACTATGGGCGTTTCACAAGGTTTGAGTTTGAATTCTTTTCTTTTCTTGATTTTTTCGAATGATTTGCCTCAATTAACAGATGATTGCACGTGTGGCCTCAAATATTATAGTCGAAGGGCTTAATCCTAAATTTCAGAATCACATAATTTCGCTTTTGAATAATTTTCAGCTAAGCTTTTCCCCCTTCATATATCTCTATAACTCGATGATCATGAATGTTATTTTCAGATACATTGACGTACTTAAAGTTTGGTTCAATATTACACATATTCAAGTGTAGCAATGGTTACCACACTTGGTATTTTCACACGCTTTTACAATATAGATAGGTATAGAGCTATGTCCAATAACCATGATAAGGAAATCAAAGCATTCCTGATTATACTAAGCGCCCAAAATTCACAGTCATTACATTAGTTTGTTTCGGTTAAGTACTGTTACGGTAATGATCAATTTGAAAAAAATATTGAAGTCTGAGTCGAAACCATAATTATATTATACGTTCACCTATTTTTATCCCTCAACCAAATAAGTGCTATAAGTTTGAAATGTGTATCTGCGAACCGGTGTGTCTGTCTGTAGCATCACAGCTCCTGAATGCGTTCAGGAGCTGAAACGATTTAAAGTGAACTTTTTTGTTCGGAAGGTGTGATAATAGTTTTCTTATCTTTATTTTTATTTTAGTGTTCAAGAACAAAATTTTAATTTAAAATACTGAAGTGTGCAATAGAAACAATAAAAGTTTTGTAATGGCTCATAACGATACCAGCGAACAAGAAAGTGATGAGTTGAGCCTTTTTATGAAGATTGAAGGAATCTTACACTATATTCAGAGTGTTTTGTCTGTGGTTTCATTCGTATACGGAGTGACATCGTGGTGCCTCATCAAGAAGTTTCGTAATTTCAATAACTACGTGTATCTCAGTACTATCTTAGTGAATATATTACGATTAGTAGCTGTATGGCTTGCTTTCATTTTACACGACAGAAATATTTTTATGCCTCTTCAACTCACTACTTTATATTTCTTGATCGGTTTAATATATTTTTCGGCGGTTTACAACTATTTCTTGGTGGTTATGTGTTACATGTTTTACAGAGATATTGTAAAAGTGTTTGACAGTAAAATTAAAAGAAGGTATCTTTTTAGCACCCTCTTTGCCTGGGGCGTACCTCTAATATTATTGCTTACCTGTATATTATTGTTTTTCATTTTGGAATCAACAGTGGAAGATAAAGTAACATTTAAAGTTATTCTTGTAATGTTGTTCACTTATATAACATTCAGTTTTTTACCAGTGGCCATGAACTTGGTTATTTTTGTCAAACTTGTGTTTGCTTTGTTTCCTTGCAATTTTAAAGACGAGCGCATTATTTCTTCAAAAGAAAAAAGAAAACAAAACTTGAGTCGTTTATGTACAGCGACGGCTATGTTTTTGATAAGCAACATTTTAGTGGCGACTTTTCTATTATGGGAATTTCTGGATATTGGATCGGGTTTAATAAGCGCATATATATTAAACATTCAAATAATAGTTCTTGCGTTGTTTGTTCCATTCTTAAAAAGTAATCGGTCAGTTTGGCACAAATATTATAACAATCGATTAAATAGGACAATGTCGTGAATATATTTCCTGTCTTATTTATTACACTTAACAAACATGATTTATTTTATCTGTAGCGTTAATAATATGACAGTTAAGTGTAACTGTGTGTTTGTATAAGGTACAAAGTAAACGTTCATAGGTAGTAACCTATGAACGTTTACTTTGTACCTCCTTTAGGCCGATTACAGTAATTAATCGACTGTGCACAGCGTTACTTCTGACAGTCAGTGTAAGTTTCAGTTTGTTGCATACAATGCTCTTCTGGCCTACTAACAATGTGAACTGGTACAACCGTTTCCACTATGGAGTATTGAATTGTGGCCAAACCTACCCCAGACACAATTCAAATGCCCTTATTTTAGCCTATTGGTTTTCAGCCATATGGCGTAAACTCTTTAATATATTTAGGGTCCTTAGGGTCTGAAATGACTATGGGTGTTTCCCAAGGTTTGAGTTTGAGTCCGTTCCTTTTCTTGATTAACACGAAAGATTTTCCCAACGACTTCAAAATCAAACGATGATACCACGTGTGGCCTCAGATATACAGTTGAATGGCTTAATCCCAAATCTCAGAATCACATAATTTCGTTTCTGAATCATTATTAACAAAACTTTTCCTTCTACATCATCGATGATCATAAATGTTATTTTCAGATACATTGACGTACAAAAAGTTTGGTTATGATTACATATTATTTAAGTGTAGCAATGGTTGCCACACTTGGTATTATCACAAGCTTTTATAATGTAGATAGGTAGAGCTATGACCAATAATACATGATAAGGAAATCAAATCATTACTGATTATGCTAAGCGCCCAAAATTCACAGTCATTACATTCGTTTGTTTCGGTTATGTACTGTAACGGTAATGATTGATCTGAAAAATAGATTGAATAGATTGAATTCAGAGTCGCAATCATATACGTTCTCCTATTTTTAACCCCCGATTAAAGAATGGCTAACAAAAACGTGCTATAAGTTTAAAATGTGAGTCTGTGTTTTTGTCTGTGGCATTATAGCTTCTGAACGAATGAATTAATTTTAAGTAAACTTTTTTCTGTTGGAAACGTGTGATCATATACATAGTGTGCTTAGCTATGTTTTTATTTTAGTGCCCAAGAACAAGATGTGAAAGTGAAAATTATATACTGTAGTGTACCTGTATAAAAAATCCGTCATGGTTGATAACGAAACCAGAGAACCAGATAGTTATGAGTCTAGCCTTTTTATGAAAGCTGAAGAGATCTTAAACTATATTCAGAGTGCTTTGTCTGTGGTTTCATTCATATACGGAGTGACCTCATGGTGCCTCATCAGGAAGTTTCGTAATTTCAACAACTACGTGTATCTCAGTGCCATCTTAGTGAATATATTACGAATAATACTTGTATGGCTTGCTTTAATTTTATATGGCACAAATATTGTTGTACCTCTTCACCTCACTATGTTATATTTTATTTTCTTTATATATTTTTCCACGGTTTACAATTATTTGTTGGTGGTCATGTGTTACATGTTTTACAGAGACATTGTAACAGTGTTTGACAGTAAAATTAAAAGAAGGTATCTTTTTAGCACCCTCTTTGCCTGGGGTGTACCTTTAATAGTATTGCTTACTTGTGCAATGTTATATTTTATTATGGAATCAGCAGTGAAAGATAAAGTCATATTTAAGATTATTTTTGTAATGTTTTACGCTTACATAACATGCAGTTTTATACCAGTGGCCATGAATTTGGTGATTTTTGGTAAACTTGTGTCTGCTTTATTTCCTTGCAATTTTAAAGACGAGCGCGCAATTTCTTCAAAAGAAAAAAGAAAACAAAACTTAAGTCGTTTATGTACAGCGACGGCTATGTTTTTGATAAGCAACATTTTAGTGGCGACTTTTCTATTATGGGAATTGCTAGATATTGGATCAGGTTTAATAAGCGCATATATATTAAACATTCAAATAATAGTCCTTGCATTATTTGTTCCTTTATTGAAAAGTAATAGGTCTGCTTGGCACGAATTTCATAAAAATCGATTAAATAGGACCATGCCGTGAATATATTTGCAGTCTTAATATACTTAACAAGTATTAGTTATTGCACTATCATAAATTTACGCTATAGTCAAAATAATAATAATAAAATAAAAAATATAGTTATCACCTCATTTAGGCCGACTACAGGGATTCACCGACTGTGGGTGCAAAGCTTTTCTACTGACGATATGCATCGCCCGATCGTCATTTCGTGCTTTCATACAGTGCTTTCCTTTCCGATACACAGTTCAAACTGGTACAGAAGTTTTCACAATGAAGAACTTATTGTAAGCAGCCAGACTTATTGTTATGGCTAAACCTACCATAGACACAATCAGCGCGTTGGTTTTCAGCTAAATAGCGTAAACTCGTTAGGATCTGAAATAACTAGCTACAGGCATTTCCCAAGGTTTGAGTTTGGGTCCTTTCCTTTTCTTGATTAACACGAATATTTTTTGCCAATTACTTCAAAATTAACCCATGATAGTGCGTGTGACCTCAGATGTACCGTTGAATGCCATCATCCCAAATCTCAGAATCACATAATTTCGCTTATGAATCATTTTCAGCAAAGCTTTTCCCCCTTATTATCTCCATTACTCGATGATCGTGAATGTTATTTTCAGATACATTGACGTACAAAAAGTTTGGTTATAATATTACACATATTCAAGTGTAGCAATGGATACCTACCACACTTGGTATTTTCACAGGCTTTTATAATGTAGATAGGTATAGGAACCATGTCCAGTAATCATGATAAGGAAATCAAAGTAGTCCTGATTATACTAAGCGCCCAAAATCTGCAGTCATTACATTAGTTTGTTTCGGTTAGGTACTGTTACGGTATCATTAATCTAAAAATATTGAATTTGTTGAAAAAGTTGCAATCATTTATACGTTCTCTAATTTTTAACCCCCGACCAAAGAAGGGGTGTGCTATAAGTTTGAAATGTGTATCTGTGAATAGGTGTGTCTGTCTGTAGCATCATAGCTCCTGAACGCATAAAGCGATTCACAGGAACTTTTTTGTTGGTAAGGTGTGATAATAGTGTTCTTAGCTTTGCTTTTGTTTTAGTGTTCAAGAACAGAATATTAATTTAAAATACTGAAGTGTGCAACAAAAACAATAAAAAGTTTGTCATGGCTGATAACGAGACTAGTGAACAAGATAGTGATGAGTTGAGCATTTTTGTGAAGATTGAAGGAATCTTACACTATATTCAGAGTGTTTTGTCTGTGGTTTCATTCGTATACGGAGTGACCTCATGGTGCCTCATCAAGAAGTTTCGTAATTTCAATAACTACGTGTATCTCAGTGCCATCTTAGTGAATATATTACGAATAATACTTGTATGGCTTGCTTTAATTTTATATGGCACAAATATTGTTGTACCTCTTCACCTCACTATGTTATATTTTATTTTCTTTATATATTTTTCGACAGTTTACAACTATTTGTTGGTGGTCATGTGTTACATGTTTTACAGAGACATTGTAACAGTGTTTGACAGTAAAATTAAAAGAAGGTATCTTTTTAGCACCCTCTTTGCCTGGGGCATACCTATAATAGTATTACTTACCTGTACATTATTTTTTTTCATAATGCAATCAGCAGTGGAAGGTAAATTTATATTTAAGCTTATTTTTTTAATGTTTTTCGCTTATATAACATGCAGTTTTTTACCTGTGGCCATGAACTTGGTTCTTTTTGTCAAACTTGCGTTTGCTTTGTTTCCTTGCAATGTTAAAAACGAGTTCGTAATTTCTTCAAAAGAAAAAAGAAAACAAAACTTGAGTCGTTTATGTACAGCGACGGCTATGTTTTTGATAAGCAACATTTTAGTGGCGACTTTTCTATTATGGGAATTTCTGGATATTGGATCGGGTTTAATAAGCGCATATATATTAAACATTCAAATAATAGTCCTTGCGTTATTTGTTCCTGCATTAGAAAGTAATCGATCAATTTGGCACGAATTTTATAAAAATCGATTCAATAGGACCATGTCGTGAATATATTTCCTATCTTAATTAATGTACTTAACAGGCATCACATTTGAAATAGTTTTAACACCTATGAGATTAACATTTATCGTTGAACGTCGGCTTTCTTCCTCCTTTAGACCGATTACAATGATTCGTCGATAAACAGCGTTGCTCCTGACGATAAGCAGTACCCGATCGTTAGTTTGCAGCGAGCAGTGCTCTCCTGCATGCGTGATTTTAGGAATTGAAATGAAATCACTTTCCAATACAAAAGTTATCTATTAAAACACAAATGTAATCTAATACAACACAATAGTACTGAGTTTACGTTACAAAACTAATGAAGTGAACAAAATAACAAATAACAGAATCAAAGGGAATAATTAGTAAGTGCACGCGCCGTATTCGGGAATGAGCTGCACATTAGCTTTTATAGGTTTGATCACATGCTCCGGGCTTTCTGGAGGGGTTGGAGACGCAGGGGTGTAGGTTTGAGGCGCAGCTTAGAAACGGTTTTTCGACCGAAGAAGCGACAAAATGACGGTTGCTAGAAATATTTCTATCCTCGGTAACATGGCGATGTTAAAAATGCAGAAAAGAAACATAAATAATGTGTGTGAGTCTATTCTTCAGTGCACAAAAGTCTTCAACGTCAAGCGTGGTGACAATTTCTTCTCTGCTTCTTAAAACTTATGCATTTGACACAATTTGTTTTTGGTTATCTGAGTGTAACGGTATCGTGGGATTCATTGGATATCACCAGATACCTTTCCCGTTGCTATGTAAAAAGTGTCTAAGTCTGTGTCAATGCCTCGAGTGCTCGCGTCTACGGGTCGCGCCATGCTCGGGAAGAAGACATATCGAGTTGTATAGAAAGAGCTCTGTCGATTCACGACAGAATTGAGATAGGATTGCCATGCTACGTGTGCTGGCCTACTAACATTGCGAACTGGTATAGCCATTTCCACTATGGACTACTCATTGTGAGCAGACTAATCGCCATTATCACAATTAAAATGACAGCGTTGGTTTTATAAAATCTTACATAATATATTATTACGACCTTGTGATTGATTGAGTTGATTACAATAAGTGTTGAAAAAATTCGTTAAGGATAAAAAAAAATTCTGAATATAAAAAAGGATAATATATTTTTATCTATCTTTGGCACCTGATACCGTTAAAACTGAGCGTGTTTGCCTAAGCTAGTGGATATGCTGTTCACAGTACATATACATACTCACACTACTCGATTCCACCGATTTTGTTTTTCAATAAATAAGATAGATGTAGCAGCTCTGTAATCTGACATAAGAGTAGTGATTTTTCAATAGGCTATAATTCTACTAATAACAATTATTATAAACTCCAAATTCCATTGGCAGGTAGAAAGGTTAAGGAATATAATTTTGAATGAAACTATACTATCGATGCACCTTGTAGAATGGGAATAGAGGTGTTTTAAACAAAACTTATGCCAGTCCTATTTATAATATTGCCTTGTCTTTACCCTTCCGTCGACATGTACATCCAGATAAAAACTGGTGATGTTATGCATGACATTTCCAAAAATCACGCCTCTAAGTGCCAAAAGCACGTGATGCCTGACGCAAGTTTACCATCCCCTGAGATCATGAAATTTTGTGATGACGTTCGTGTTACTTTTAATTGTAGTCATTGTTACACTTTAGATTAGCAAAATGAACATAATAGACTATTACAAAATCAACTGATAAAGCTAGATAAACGGAAATGATAACACAAGAGCCGAAAATTGGCTTTGATCACATTAGTTTGATTTCATCGCTGCTGAAGTAACATTTGATCTGAAAGTTTTTTTATGGTATTAAGAAAATTAAATAAGCTCAACGGTGTTTGGATTCACAGTGTGTGCGTGAAGTTTGAGTGGTTTTTCTAAACCGAAACTAGCCACAGTATTAGAATCAGGCCTTCGGATATCGTAGACAGATTCCTAATGCACAGATCATTGTCGTGTACAGTTCAGTTCTTTGAATATTGTTCCTCGTCGTGTATTCTGACTAGTCCTACCAAGGGATCACGTATTACCCAATAACTGGGTGAAATACTGGCATTCAGCTGTACATGATACGACTGGAAGAGTTCACCAACAGAGTTGTCAAAATTGATAATCATGAACTGCAGTTTCGGATTGCCTAGTTTGATATTCGCTATGGCTGATCGTAATTCCGAATCAGAACCCTTTACAGTGATTAAAAGTGATGGCTATCCAAGTGAAACTATCTATCTTATTGGACACTATGTTCAAAGCATTTTGACCTTTGTTACCTTCATATACGGAGTTACTTCGTGGTGCCTCATCAGGAAGTTTCGTAATTTCAACAACTACGTGTATCTCAGTGTAATCTTAGTGAACATAATACGTTTAGCCGTTGGTACAGTTACATTAATTCGCTGCGGTATGTATATTGCCATGCTTGTTCAATACATCAATTTCTACTTTTTTGTCTTCATGTTTTTTTCGGCTGTGCATAATTATTGGTTGATAGTGATGTGTTACATGTTTTATGTTGACATTGTAAAAGTATTTGAAAATGAAATCAAAAGAAAGTATATTAAAAGTTTTCTCTTTGCCTGGGGCGTGCCTCTAATACTATTGCTCATTTGTAAATCGATTTTCATATTAATTGATCTAAATGAAGTAGATGATAAAGAATTAGTACAAAGGAAATTTGTCGATGCTGGCGTTTTCATTACCTGCAACTTTTTGCCTGCAGTTATTAACCTGATTCTTTATATCGGGCTTCTGTTTTCCATGTTTCCATATAATGATAGTTTAACAGCAATTATTCCTAAAAATGAAAGGAGAAGACAAAAGTTGAGTCGTTTAATTATAGCAACCACTATGTTCTTGTTGAGTAATATTTTTGTGTTGATGATGCTTATATGGGATTTATTTAACTGTTCAAACATAATAAAAGCTGTATCATTTTGCATACAAGTATCTGTTCTATCGCTTTTTGTTCCTTTAGTGAAGAGTAATCGAGCATTATGGCACGAGTATTATAAAAATCGATTGACAAGGACTTTTTCATGAACTCATAGGGATGATTCCTGACAAAAAAAATGATTCTGTTTCGTCCGTCTGTTAGATTATCGGAAAATATTGGATACGTGTTTTTTGTTTTGTCAAATTAATAAAAATTGACGAAAATAAAACGTGTCAAAGATCATGAGTGGGGGCTTGTGACGTCACTGTCTGGTAAAACAATTACCAAACTGTGACGCCACATGACTTTTCGAAGCACTGTCTCGTCTTAATTTTTTGTTTACGTGAAAAAAGAAAAAAATAAGTGTCCATTATTTTTTAGATATCTATCTGATGGACTAATTACATTTTTTTTTGTCAACTACTACCCTATTTCCGCATCCGCTAAAAATACGAAACTATATTGACCATCGAAAGAGCGTCAGTTTGACTATAATTTCAGTACAAGTTATTCTATATTTTACTGTACGTTTACACTGGCAAAACATTCAATAACGTATTGTCTGATGAGACAAAGACAGCCGATATTTATTTTTCTAAGACTCTTGAGTTCTCAAAGTTCCCGGTACTATCTGGGTCGTGGAGGTCAGATAGGCAGTCACTCCTTGTAAAATATGGAACTGGGTGAGACTGGAAGCTTACCCAAACAAAATTGAGAAAAGATTAGGCAGATGATGATGCAATACAGTCACGATTTTACGATGACGTGATTATTAGAGATTACTCAGTAGTAATGAATGCGAATTTGAACATTATAGACAGCTGCAGTACATTACAAAACGTGTAACTGATAAAGCAAGATAATCAAACATGCTTTATAGAGCTTTAGTACTTCGCTTATTTAGTGGTCTAATCATAATATCAGTCTGATTTCATCGCTGTTGTAGCAATCATCGATTTGAAAGTTTTAATATTTTGGTCACTGCTGTATTTTGAGCCAATAGTTTTATTTAAAAAGTGAAGTACTTTATTCTGGATGATAAATGCACAAAATGAGTCCACTGCTTTTAATGCTCAACATGGCTGATAGTGATGCCAGTGTAGAATCTTCTTCAGTGATTGAATACCCGAAGGTAAATATCATCGGGAACTATTTTCAGTGCGCTGTGACTGTGGCGACATTCATATACGGTGTAACCTCATGGTACCTCATCAGGAAGTTTCGTAATTTCAACAACTACGTGTATCTCAGTGCAATCCTAGTGAATATAATACGTTTAGCCGTTGTATCGTTCAGTTCGTCTATAACCGTGGTTCATTACATAGTATTTTTATTTATCTTCGTGTTTATGTCAGCTGTATATAACTATTGGTTGGTAGTCATGTGTTACATGTTTTACGTTGATATTGTAAAAGTTTTTGATACTAAGATTAAAAGGAAGTATCTTAAAAGCTCGCTCTTTGCCTGGGGCGTGCCGTTAGTATTATCGCTTATTTATTTGTTGTTTTTTGTGTTATTTGGTCTAGCTGAAATAAGCAACCACGGAGAAATCCTAATGTTAGTTGGAAATATTTTTATGTCATTTATGTGCTACGTATTGCCAGCAATTATCAACTTGATTATTTATATCAAACTTGTGTATTTTTTATTTCTTTGCAATGACACAAATGCAGTTCTTACAAAAAAAGAAAAAAGAAAACGAAACTTGAGTCGTTTATGTATAGCGACAGCCATGTTTCTGTTGAGCAGTGTTTTTGTATTGATGATGCTTCTATGGGAAATATTTCATGCGTCAAGCGTACTACGAGCTGTTACATTTTTCATACAAGTTTCAGTTCTACCGTTGTTTGTTCCTTTAGTAAAGAGTAATCGGATATTATGGGTTGAGTATTATAAGATTCGGCTGAAGAGAAAAATCTCACGACATGATTTTTCTCTTTTTACTTAAGTTTTTACACAAGCATTAGCACCTTCTAAGGTTGATTCTTCCTGTTCATGTATTATAAAGCTGTTAATTTCTTAAAATTACGTTAACTACGAGACAAATTTGATACTTTCTTATAAAAGCCTAATTTTAAGGCCAGATGGCACTAAATATCATCATTCAACATGTTTTATGTGTATACTGACGCTATAGGAGATGTTGTTATACCCACAGTATCGGCGTCAAATGATTAATAATTATGATCCTGTAGGTGTAATAGTTTAAGACGATCGTTGTTTTGTTCAACTATTGTTTTGCTAGCTACATTATATAATTATGTCAATGATTAGATCAAATAAACGCGCCTAAAATGCCAAAATATTGAATTGTTGGATGACCATTTAGAATAAAACGATTTTCTAGTAAACATTCTGAAACATTATCTACTGCATTCTGTAAGTTTTGTTCGTAAGCATCATCATCATTCTCTTACCCTTATCTAAATTCATTTGGGGTCGGTGCAGTAAGTCTATTTCATACTTCTCCATTACTCATCAGACACCACCTTTCTTGCCATATCATCCTGTACACAGTATGTCACTGTGTGCCATTGTTTGTTAAGTTTTCCTCCACATTCATACTCAAAACGGGGAAAGTTTTGAGTACTAGAATATTTTCCTCATTCATTCGTTTTACATGCACATACCACTACAACTGATTACGTAAATTATTAGAATTACGTATACCTACATAAATAAATCCATGAGGAGTATCTCGATTCCGAATAACTAAAAGCGTTATTACAAGCTGAACTGATAAACGAAGATAAACAGAAACGATTGCTGGATCAAATTCCTAAAACTCTGATCATATTAGTTTCATTCTATCGCTGGTGCAGCAAACATTGTTTTGAAAGTTTTAATATTTCAAAAAATTCGTTAGACAGTCACAACATAATTGAAAACTACTACCGTTTCTGAGTACAATATCAGATCTTTGAATATCGATATCGAATTGATCGAATAGTATTCAAAATTTTGCATAAAAATTATCAGATTTTGTGCACAGTTCTTTGGATATCGTCCTTCGTGGCTTCACATAGTCTGTTTAAGCCTCAGCAGTTTTATTTTTTTATTTTTTTTGTACACAACTTGTTCAAAATAAGGGAAGATAGCAACAGAGTCTGAGTGTACAGCTTGTGTAGTTCGACATGGCTGATAATGACACCAGCGCAGAATACAGTCCAGTGAGTGAAAGTTCTTATTCAGTACAAATTTTCTGTATGATCGTGCACTATTTCCAGTGTGCCGTGGCTCTGGCGACGTTCATATACGGAGTGATATCGTGGTGCCTCATCAAGAAGTTCCGTAATTTCAACAACTACGTGTATCTCAATGCATTCCTTGTGAATATTTTACGTTTAGCAGCTGTGACGCTTACTATGATACATGATGGCATATTTCTGATCAGGCTTCTTCAAAACTATTTAAAACTTTATATTTTTTCCTTTATGTATTTGTCAGCTGTGTTTAACTATTGGTTGGTAGTGATGTGTTATATATTTTATGTTGAAATTGTAAAAGTATTCGATACTGAAATCAAAAAGAAGTATCTTAAAAGCGCATTATTTGCCTGGGGTGTGCCTTTATTGTTATTAGCCATATGTAGATCGATTTTCTCGTCTATTGATCGAGCTGAATCAGAGGTTCAAGAAATAAAACTCATGGCTTTTGCATGGGCTTGCATGTTCATCACATCCTTTATTATTCCTTCGATTATCAACTTAGCACTTTATATGACAATAGTATATTTTTTGTTTCCTTGCAAAAATAAGGTTAATGCAATTATTCCGAAAAAAGTAAAAAGAAAACAAAATGTTACTCGCTTATGTATAGCGACCATTATGTTTGTGCTGAACAATATTTTTGTGTTAGGGATGATTTTATGGGATTTATTGACTGCTTCAAACATAATACGAGCTCTTTCATTTTGTCTACAAATAGTAATCTTCTCGTTATTTGTTCCTTTAGTAAAAAGTAATCGGGTAGTGTGGCACGAGTATTACAAGAATCGGTTAAAAAGATCACGCGCGGATTCCGCGCGGATCGAAGTCTCAACAAGTGCTAACAGTGATGACTTTTTCAACCTCAATTGGTTTTGAAAAACTCACACGATCGGCCTGATTACGTGATTAATTTTATATTGCTTGTCAGTAACGTCATTACAAATTATGATTCAAGAACCGCGCGGTTTCTACCCGCTTCTCACTTCTATTCATATTTCATCAGTCTTACTTTCAACGCACGGATTCCGCGCTTGTTCCGTGTCTGAACTAGTTCTAATATTCACGACTTTTTCATCAATTACGTAAACTACAAAACGAATTGACACTTTCTTTAGAAACCCACTTTTAAGGGCAGATGGGGTTAAATATTATTATTCAACATGTTTTATGTGTATGCTGACGCTTTTGGGGGTGCTAGAGCACAAATAAGATGTTATTATACCCACAGTATCGGCGTTGAATTATTAATAACGTTGATCTTCTAGGTGTAATAGTTTAGGACGATCGATTTTTCGCAACTAGGGTTCTACAAGTAGTATTAGATTCCGCGCTTGTTCCATGTCTGAACTACTTCTAATATTCACAACTTTTGTGTATCTTCCGGTATCTCGGTTCACTCATGCAAAGCGATGGCGAAATAGACCGTAGTATGTATTAAGCACAGAATTAACACGGGATGTATGAAATGGTGGCAGGTCACAGGAACAATCTGCGACTCCCGCATTCCCCTTAAACTAAAGAGTAAGATCTATAAAACAATGGTTAGACCTGCTGTCGTATATAGATCGGAATGTTGGGCCACAAAAGAGATCAATAAAAGGCATTTGCATGTGGCTGAAATGAGAATGCTTACGCGAATGGATAAAATAAGAAATGAGTACATAAGAAGAAGTCTGAAAGTGGCACCGGTGACTGAAAAGTTGTGTGAAAATAGGTTGCCGTGGTATAGGCATGAGATGCGGAGGAATGAGGGAAATATCGTGAGAAAGGTTTTGGATATGAATGTGGATGGATATAAGAGTACAGGAAGACCAAAGAAACGACGGATGGAGTGTGTTAAGAATGATATGGCAAAAAGGAGGTGTCTCAAGAGATGACGAGAAACAGAGAAGTATGGAAGAAGAAGACAATATGTTGCACCGACCCTAAATGAATTAGGATAAGGGCAAGAGAATGATGACAATGTGTGTTCAAACCCCCAAACGATTAACCATCTTTTGATTAACATAGATCCTGTGTTCAACGATGTCAGTCGCTTGTACCTATACATTTTATAAATCATTCCGATCAAACTAAAGTTACTATCGTACAAAAATATAGGTAATAAGCAATTATCCAAGTAGGTATACCAATGATTGCTATTCCGAATTTTTTTCTGTTATTGACTGCTGATGCAATTACCTGTATTGATAAAGCAAGATAAACAGTAACAATAACTGAAGTGCTCAAATAGATCTGATCATATTAGTTTTATTCCGTCGGTGGTGCAGTAAAGATCAATTTGAAAGTTTTTTTATATTTCGGCGACAGACAAAAATAAGTTTGACAATAATTACAATAAAGTGCGAGTTTTTTTGTTAATAATGGAAAATTACTTCCGCATCTGAGATCAGAATCAGACCTTTGCATGTTTGCATAATATCATACTAAGTTTCAAGATCTTGTGTACAGTTCTTTGATATCGATATCGTTCAAACACAGACTGATTGAATCCATAGCATTTTTAAAATTTTTGTGCACTAAATCGTTTCAAAATAATGGAAGAAAGCAACATACTGAGTGCACAGCGTTTAATGATCAACATGACTGATAATGACACCAGTGTGGAATCCACTCCAGTGGCTGAAAACGATGAAGCAACCGAACTTCACTTTATCATCGGCCACTACTTCCAGTGTACCATAGCATTAGCCACGTTCTTCTACTCAGCGATATCATGGTGCCTCATCAAGAAATTCCGTAATTTCAACAACTACGTGTATCTCAGTGCGATCGTTGTGAATATCTTACGATTAACCATAGGGACGGTGACTATACTTCAAGGCGGCTTGTTGTACCCCAAGAAAGTTAAACACATTGATCTTTATTTTTTTATCTTCATGTTTTTATCTTCTGTTTATAATTATTGGTTAGTAGTTATGGGTTATATGTTTTATGTTGATATTGTAAAAGTATTTGATACTGAAATCAAGCGAAAGTATCTGAAAAGCTCACTCTTTGCCTGGGGCGTGCCTATGATATTGATAGTCATTAGTGGATCGATTTACATGTTAGTTGAGCTCGCCGATGAGTATGATACGGAACAAAGACTTGAAGCTACAGCCCGAGGTACCATTAGAATCATACTCGTAGCCAACGTTTTCCCTACGATTATCAACTCGGTCCTTTACATTAAACTAGTACATTCTTTGTTTTCCCGCAATGATTCAAGAAGTGCAATTATTCCCAAAAAAGAAAGAAGAAAACAAAACCTGAGTCGTGTTTGTATAGCGACAGTTATGTTTGTGCTAAATAACCTTTTCGTGGTAATGATGTTTCTTTGGACTTGTTGGAATTGTTCCACCACAGTACGAGCTCTTTCATTTTGCTTACAAGTAGTAGTCCTATCGCTGTTCGTTCCTTTAGTAAAAAGTAATCGGGTAGTGTGGCACGAGTATTACAAGAATCGATTAAAAAGATCACACGCGGATTCCGCGCGGGTCCCACGTTTTACAGCACGTGCAAACAGTGACGACTCATTCATCCTCAATTGGTTTTGAAAGACCCGCATGATCGTCCTGATACACGTCGATCCTATATGAAACAAGTTAAACGATGATAGCAGCAGCCTATTAATCTACATCGTGTAGAAAATACTGAAAATTAAAAATAATGTCCCGTAGCTAAACTACTGGATATATTCGATTGAAATCTTGTAGGCAGACTGGGAATGACTTGTCATACTATACAGTTTAAATGTATTGTCGTATTGTTGGTGCCAAGACATTTTCATTTCTGGCTTTCAAATATTGTTTACTCACGACAGAAATAGAGACATCGTTGATATCTGTAAAAGTAGTTTGTAAATCTTATTGGCAGAACAAAGTAACCGCTAAAAGATCCTTTCCATTTTAGGACTTTTCTTCTTATTTTTTTTTTTTTTATTTTACTTGTGCTCGGCGTAACACATTTTTATTCTTCCATTCTCCCCTGTCAGACGTCACGGCATCTTTAATCCTTTCTCTTTCATATCATTCCTTACATAATCCTTCCTTCTTTACTTTGGCCTTGCTCTCCCCTTTCATCCATCAACATTAATATCCATCACTCTTTTCGTCATAATATGCGTTCCATCTCTCCTTTTCTTACTTTGACCAATTGCATAATGAATTTTCATCAGAATTTTTCCCGCTTATAGTCTGTAGTAATTAACAATTTCTACAAACATTCACATAATATCGCTGAGTGGTTTTTGGCAATAACATAGTTTTAATCAAACTATGTATGCGACTCCAAACGTTATCACAGTCTATTATTGACCACTGGCTCAATTACGTACTCGCCTGATAAGGCAGTTTAACGGAATCGATTAGTCAAGTGGACCAAATCTGGTTTAATCACATTTGTTCGTTATCCCTGTTATTACAATGTTCTATCTAAGGCTTTTATTACTTCGCTGACTGTGTTAGGAGTCACTCCTCTGTGACTTGTATTTTCGTTTTCAAGAGTACATAGCATTACCAGCTTGTCATTCCCACGGCTGGGACAAAGGTCTCTGTGAGGTTTTTCAATATTTGAGTTTATAGTTCACCTCATTTTAATTGTGATGGCTGATATCGACTCTAAAGACAACGCTACAGCTTGTGATGTTTACGAAGAACTCGCTTCCGTATATTTCATTATACACTCTATTCTTTACACCTTGTGTGTGCCAACTTTCATCTACGGTGTGACATCATGGTGCCTCATTAGAAAGTTCCGAAATTTCAAGAACTACGTGTGTCTCAGTGCAACATTAGTGAATTTAGTACGTTTAATCGTTGTGACGCTTATGTTACTTCATTGCAATGGACATATTTTTGATTTAAAATATGAATACGTATATTTATTTAAGTTCTTCACTATGTTTCTGGCAATAGTGTACAACAATTGGCTGGTAATAATGTGTTACATGTTTTACGTTGATATTGTAAAAGTTTTTAAATCAAATATTACCAGAAAATATCTTAAAAGCTTCCTTTTTGCCTGGGGAGTGCCTATTATTGTTCTCCTCATTTGTGGAATACCTATATACTTCGCCAATTTATCAGAAAATATTGACGAAGATAGACTAATTGCTTGGATCAGCATATTTATTATACTCGTGTGTATTATTTTTCCTTTGTTCATAAACTTGTATATTTTTATCAGGTTGATTTGTTCTTTGTTTCCTTGTAAAGTTATAAATGTGTGTGTGATTACTAAAAAGGAGAAAGTAAAACAGAACTTGAGTCGTTTATGTACAGTCACGATAATTTTTGTTTTTAGTAATGTCTTTGTTATGTCATTTGTAATATGGGATGCATTTGCCCTTGCAGAATTAGTGCGAGGTATTACATTCTTCTTGCATATAATTGTTCTGACGCTGTTCATTCCTTTTATGAAGAGTAACCGGGCATTGTGGAATGAGTATCTTGAAAGTCGGCAAAAAAGACCATGTCATGATTATTATTGTTGTGTGGTTTGTCGAAAAGCATAACATGTAGTCATCTGCAGCAAAGTTTGTTTATTTGAAAGTAAGAATAAGTGTTGAATCTCATCTAGCAGCAGGGAATTGCACTTTTACTAGATCGTTTGCTAGAGCGGGAAAGGATATGCTGTCTGATAAGATTCATCCCTAATCTTTATAACTCTAGGGTTTTTTTAACACCCACATCATCGACGTAGTTGTAAACGTAGATTACGTAGGGATGTTCGTGATGATCAATGTTTTTTTCTTTGAATCTGATAAATTTTGTGGTCAATCACCTGTTAATAGTGGTATATTGTTTAATTTTCATTTAGAGATTACTTCTTTTCCTCTTAATATTGTTATTATTTTTAAACTTCGGCAGTATTGTCATCTACCAATGCAAAGCTTTTAGGGCCCGTTTTCCATTGTTACCAAAAACGATTTATTATTTGTATAATTTGCGATTTCTTTTCATATTTTAGAACTTGTAATGTGTGTAAATATAAAATAGGTGTATATTATAACATTAGAAAAGTATCAGCATTTTTTAATGTAAACTAAAATAGATTAATAAAGAAAAACCTCGAAATATGTGCCTTTCGTGCCTAACTTTGTTGTTTAATGTACTTAATTTCATTTAAATTTTATTAACATATTTTTCATTTAAATTTAGACTTTTGTTTAGATTTGTCACTTAATAAGTACTACTATAACTGTTTTAAGTTTTATATTGTAAATAAGTTGATTTTAAGATCACGCTATCGCATTAGGTTTAAACTTGTAATGATAGTTGTATTTATAAATATTATTTGATACCTCTATAACGAATGTCGGCAAAGTAGTTATGTAAGATGTATAGTCTAAACTAGTTGTAAGTTTATTATAGATTTTAATTAGGTACTACTTGTATGTTTCTTTAACTTAATTTGACGCCACTTTGTAGAAATAAACAATGTGAATCTGTATTCTGTCGTTTTTATTAAAAAAGAGGTATCCTTATCGTAACATCACGCCTGCAATCTCTGAAGGGTACGATTAGTTACACCCACATTCAGCCAGTAATGTGCTTAAGACCTATCTAATAGGGGGCGAGCCTATTGCCATCAACCAAGCCTAAATTCAGACTCCGTGGCTGCTACTGAGAAATTCCTGATGGAAAAATCCAATAACACTGCCTGCCCCGGGAATCAAAGCCAGGGTCTCATGGTCAGCAGTCGCGCTTGGGATCACTATACCAACGAGGCAGACTATGGTAAGTCGTTGTAAAAACTGAAAACTTTTTTGTAATTTATTTCATCACCACTGCTCTCAAAACAGGGAAGAAAAACATCGTGAGGAACCCGGTATATCTTAGAGACCTGTGTCCCAGCAGTGGGAACATTGATTATGCTATACTTATGCAATACTGTTAGTAAAACAAATCTTTTTAATTATAAATTCCTCCACACATTAGTAATTAATGTAATCAAGCTATTTTCATGACTTAGGGAAAGTACATTTTTAAAATGTCGTTTACATTTAATTAAACAAAGGGGAAGTCTTTCTAATGGGGTAATTTCGTGCTGACTACAAATAAATGGCTCTCAAATTTTCTGTTTTTATAAATTTCTTGAATTTTTAATATGGTAGGAATGGTGGGAAAGGGTTAAAATAGCCATTTTCAGCCCGCTTAACACGGCGATTCTATCTCTATTCTACCAAGAATAGACAAAGCTCTTTCTATACAACTCGACATGAAATCGTTATCTGTTATCTACTCTATCTGTTGTCTTTTCAAAATCAAAAGTCATTTATTCAAACTAGGCTGATAATCAGCACTTTTCGAACCTCATTTACTTTACTTGTTTACAAGAGACAGTCCACCAAAACGCCCACTAGTAGTAAACTAATTTTGGAGAAAAACCAAAAATAACAAACATTGTCTTGTGTTCAACTCAGCGACCAACTATTCTTATCATCTAAGTTGTCGTTATTGGAATAGTAAGCTTTTAAACAAAGATTAGATTTTACTTTGGCTTTAAACGCATTAAATGGCAAGTCTAGAAAATATTTTTTTATCTGCGTCTATGGTTTTGTCGATTCTTCTGTCGACAAAACTCGTTTCTACGGTGGTCATGCTAAGCGTGTTGGAGCCCTTTAACAGCCAGAAGGCGTCGCAGCAGACATTGTAGAAAATAGCTGGATGATCTGGACAACACTAGCGACCAGTGGTCCACATTGGCCTTGAATCGAACCTATTGGTAGTCTGAGAAGAGGCCCCAGCCCTTTGCCCAGCAGGGGGATGAAGCAGTCTAACAGTATAAGTATGGTGGGAATTGTTTACTCTAACAAACTTTTGTATAAGAAAACCAAAAGAAATGTTTTTCTTTGGCAAAAGGTTCCAGGTCCAGGGGTCCAGGCGTTACCACTCACATCTGCCTTGTAAATACCTTGTCAGTAAGTTCTTCTAGAGCGTCCCCACGCTTTAGAAGAACTTACTGACCTCATTGGTGCGGATCTGCCGAAAGGTCAGCTGCCTGCCTCCTCTCTCGGCAGTCAAGCAAGCAGCAGTGCTCAGCGGAGACTAGAAGACCCCTAAGCGTGTAAGGCCCAATTTCCACCAAAGCGGAGAGGAGCGGAGACGAAAGGAGATGTGCGGAAATTGGCCAATCACATGAGTTAAAATTTACATCTGGTCTATCGCCCTTCCTGTGATTGGTCGAATTTGGCCCATCTCCTCTCCATTCTGCTCGCCTCCGCTTTAGTGGATACCGGGCCTGACGGTCGCTATTGCGAAGAACTGAGTGTGAGTGAGTAGCCAGAACAGTCAGCAACACCATAATGTTCACACTTAGCCGCCCCCCCTCCCCCTCGCCCGTCCTCGCCCCCTTCGCTCGCCCCCTATTACATAGGACTTAAACATAACTGGCGAAATGTGGGTGTACTATTAGGTACACCTCTGCCTAACCCTTCGGGGATTACAGGCGTGATGTTATGTGTGTATGTGTGTGTGTTAGCAACGTTTGGATGCAATTTTCACCTACTATAATGGTTTAATTTTTATGTTACGTACCGAAGCTAATATTTTCGAACCCATATTTTCATATATAATATTATGTGTATACATACCTAGTACCTAGGTCATTATCTCAAAGTTGCAATAGTTATTTCACTAGAATTCTCGTTTTAACTTTGCCAAATGATTGCCAGTGACTGCACACACAACTCTGCCCTGATTGAGACCGCCGGGAATAGCTAGCTAATACATGAGTATTAGCAGATGACTGCGCAAAGAAAAACGACCAAAATCATAAACAAAACTATCCCGAATAACCACAAAGCTTGGCCAACCTACACCATTCGGCAGTAATCAAGAAACCCGACAATTTTGACGAATATTAATTCGTCAAAGTTGTTTTCGAGTTGAGATTGCGTGCGTAATGAACGGACAGACGGACAGACAGTCGACTCGCTATTGTCTTTCAATCGGCTGTAGATTAAATTCTATCACAGTGAAAATTCCACCTAAGCCACATTATGATAAAGTTGAGATTACATTGTCGTGGTAGTTTTGGTGAGAATGATTAATATTGTTGGCAACAATCAGAATGTATTGTTTATTGTTTTATTTTATTAATTAAATTACGTTTGTCTAGCAATTGCTTCTGTTCGCGTCTGCGCGTGTCTATTGTGAAACTGTTTTGCGCGGTGGAAAACCAGTTTTTTTTCCTATAAAGCCTTTTTTTAAGTATGGAAAATCATCAATTAACTCCTCCCGCTCTGGGCGAAGTAGAAGGGAGTGTCAGAATCTATCTGATTAAAACCCATTATGTCCGTCTAATGCCCTTTTTCCTCCGTTTCAGGGCCGCGGTAACTGTTTTGTTCAAACAAATTTCACACCCCTGGCAGTTTCCTAAAAAGCCAGGCTTAAGACCAAAGGCTTATTAAGGCCTGAAGACCCCCTGTCGAGGCTGCGGGTCCTGTCGAGGCTGCGGGTTGTGTCCGCAAGGGATACCGAGGCCTCGACATGAAGGGCGAAGAAGGAACATGGGTGGTTTTTAGTCAGTAGAAGTCTGACACTCCCTTTCGCTCTGCCCAAGAGCGGGAGGGGTTATTTGATGATTTCCCACCCCCCAAAAAAAAAAAGGCCTGAAGACCCAAGTAGCTGATACTATTTACCCACGACCTCCTCCAAGTTTGATATATCAATGTATATTTTCATGACAAGCAGTGTCACCATGTATAGCGAACTAAAAGTGATCATTATTATAGTTTGATGACAAAACAATAATTAGTAGCGATTTCAATAGTCACGTGAAACAATTTAAAGCCTGAAATACACATGCTACTAGAAAAGCATGCTTGTTTGCTACTAGGTAGTTTGCTCATTTCTAGCATGCTCTCTGAGTCTGTACATTTGCTCTCACAACTCAAAAGCATACTTCTTTTTAATACGTCAGAGTGTCATTATCTTAAGCTGCGTCCCCACTAAGGCCGCTCGGATCCGTGAGATCGAGCCGCGCATCCGTGCCTCGTGAGTCGTGAGTGTGGACGTGAGTGAGGCTGAGCTGCACGGCCTAACAGGAACATTAAGCGGCGTCTCCATTTACGCCGCGCGGCTCCGTGAGGCCGAGCCGCGTGCCTAACATTTACGCCGCGCGGCTCCGTGAGGCCGAGCCGCGTGCCCAACAGGAACGTTTCGGGTGACGTTAGTAGGGACGTCGGCTTTACATTTTTTTATGTTAGAAGGTGACAGCACGATAAAAAAAACATATAAAATAGTACAACTAAAGAATATAAAAAAGAGGTTTTATGCGTCGTGCTAGTTACCACGAAAAATAGACCGGCTTGCGATTATGTAGCATGCTTTTTCACAAGCATGCTCTTTTCGTATACATGTGCGACTTATTTAGTAAGTGACAGTGCCCGAAACTAGCATGTTTTTGTGCTACTACGCAGCATGTGTATTCCAGCCTTTACAGGTACTAGAAAAGCTCAAAAAGGCGAACTTAACAATTTTATTAACCTTGAGAAATGTAGGTACCATTATTACAGAACATAACATCACGCCTGTAATCCCCGAAGGGTTAGGCAGCGAGGTACACATTAGTACACCCACATTTCGCCAGTTATGTTTAAGTCCCATGTAATAGAGGGCATTTTCCTGGTGGAAAAACTTAATAACACTTTGCCCGACCTGAGAATTGAACCCATGACGTCATGCACAGTAGTCAGACAGACAGATAGACAGACTATGGTAAGTCTTTTTTTTTTAAAAAAAAAACGTTGCCCCACACTAGGAATTTCTCCTGTATCGTGGGTGGACTGTATTACGTTACTCCGAAGTTCGAAATGCCGATGTACGGTATATAGAAAGTTTGCGAGTCCGAATTACGTGAGTCAGAATGTACGCTATGACGAAGTACGGTTTTGAGAATGTTCGTTACTCCGATGTACGTTACTCAGAAAGTTTGCTACTGCGAAGTACTGTATTCAGAATGTTCGTCACTCCGATGTACGTTACTCCGAAAGTTTGCTACTACGAAGTACTGTATTCAGAATGTTCATTATCGCGAAGTACGGAACTCCGAAAGGAGATTTTGAGAGAGTATTTCGAATTAGTCGAGTATTATAAATCCGCTACCTTTCAATTTCGGTATGACGTCATAGGTACCGTTAAATAAGGGTTACCGAAATAGTTTGATACCGTTATTTTTTTCGGTAGCGGTTTTTTTGAAGTTGGAATTGCATACCGGTATATTTCGGTAGAAGTACTGTAACCGTTATAAATGTATCGGTAGCGGTACCTAAACCTTTAGGGGTTTTCTTTGACGCACCGCCTCGCCACTCACACACACAACAAAAAGATAAGTAAAAGAGTAGCAAACAAAATGTACAAAATACACAAGTTTTAACGTCTTCCACCGCGCACACGCGCGCCGCGTCCCGTCTCGCATGCGTTTCGGTACCGAAATCGTGTAAGGGTTAAATAACGGTTTAGCCCAACCTTTATTTATAAAGGTACCGGTATAGCTCAACCTTTATTTTAAACCGGTACCGGTATATTTTTGAGGTACCTTAACCTTTAACCGTAACCGCTTCCAGTCCCTGCTCTTCCCGCTCTGGGTGGAGTGGAAGGGAGTATCAGACTTGTACTTACTAAAACCAACAATTCTTAGGCCTTTGTGTTCCAGGGCCGTAGTATCTCAGGATAGAAGAACACTGAAGCACTGTACGACAGTATATCCAAAACTCATCATCATCATCTTGTGCCATTCTATTTAAGGTTGGCGCAACACGTTTATTTCTATCATTTTCCGCTGTTAGCCATCACGACATCATTTACTTCATTCCCTTTCATATCGTTCCTCACACAATATATTTTTTTTTTCTTTGGCCTTCCTCTCCCTCTCCATCTCATCATCTGCCTAGCCTTTTCCCAACTATGTTAGGGTCGGCTTCCAGTCTAACCGGATGCAGCTGAGTATCAGTATTTTACATAAAGCGACTGTCTATCTGACCTCCACAACCCAGTTAATACTGGGTAATACGATACCCTTTGGTAAGACTGGTTGTCAGACTTTCAGGTCACTGACTACCTGTAACGACTGCCAAAGATCTATATATGGCAGCCGGGACCAACAGCTTAACGTGCTTTCCGAGGCACGGAGGAAACTCGGTATGTCGGGCGGTCACCCATCTACACCGACCTAGGCAAGCATAGCTTTACCTAAAGATCGACCCGAGTGGCCCCCTCTCCATCTATCAACATTAATATCCAGTCTATTTAAAATTGATCAAGAATTAATATTAAATTTTGATTTTAACAACATAGACTGGCGCGAATACCTGATAATATTATGGCCATCTTTTTTTTTTTTTTTTTGGGGTGTGGGAAATCATCAAATAACCCCTCCCGCTCTTGGGCAGAGCGAAAGGGAGTGTCAGACTTCTACTGACTAAAAACCACCCATGTTCCTTCTTAACCCTTCATGTCGAGGCCACGATATCTGCGAACTACCCGCAGCCCCGACGGGCGTCGGCCCTTGCGGGCCCCTTCCATGTTGCTGACATCTCTTTGAGGCGCGCGTGGAACACGAACGCACCGTCGACACGGCCTGTCGTCGTCATGAGACGGACGGACGGCGAGCTTACCCATCACTCACCGTCCACAGGCCCGCGTCTACGGTGGCCGGAAGCCATCACGTGGCCCCCGACGCCGGGAGCGCCTCCCGCGGCGGCTGGGACGAGAGGTTCTCTCCCTCTCACGTTCCGCCACCTCCTTCGCTAGCATCACTGCTTCGCAGAAGGAGGCGGCGGCGGCGTCCCAATTATGGGCCATCTCACTTTTTTACCTTGCTATGCCATGGTTGCTCAGTGGTAGCGGCCCCGACTTACGAACAGTGAGTCGTGGGTTCGAACCCAGTTAGGCGCATTACTTTGTGTAATTTATTTCATCACCACTGCTCTCGAAACAGTGAAGGAAAACATCGTGAGGAAACCGGCATGTCTTAGAACCAAAAAAATCGAAGACATGTGACATCTACCAATCCGCACTGGGCCCATCCCTCTCCTAGAGAGGAGGCCTGAGTCCCTGCAGTGGGAACATTATAGGCTGATGATGAAGATGATGATACCATGGTCTTTGTGCGTCTTATCTAATATTTCCTGTTTCTAAAAAAAATATTTTCTTCTCGTCTTTTAGCGAGCTCAGCAGCACAGCTCAGCATGATCAGTGATCTTCCCATTCCACTTCATTCTATTTTATTGAACTGAACCTTCTGACAGTTTCTGTTGTTTCAATATTGAGGTCGTATCATATTTGCAAAAAAGAGGCGCGTCAGTTGGATTAGCTTGTCATTTAAACTGTTAGTTTTCGGCGGCACTGTCAGTTTTGTGGGATTAGAGATTTCCATTTTGAATTGTGGATTTAAAATAGGGAAATGTTGGTTTTATACAATATTTTTCATGCAAAATGGGTAGTATATAACTTCTTTTCATAAATAGAAGATCATTATCTGGCTAGCTTTGTATCAACTATGTTGGGGTCGGCTTGCGGTGTAACTGGATGCACAATCAGCATTGAAAGAAAAGAAAGAAAAACCGACGCTGGTTTTCAACTGAACTCGAGATAGTAATGACGTGACGGACTTTGTACTTTGTGTCAACTGTATCAGTGTAATGTATTAGTGTATTATATACAGGGTGTAAATCAACCCATCACACACCCCTCAACCAAGCATTCTGTACATCAATCTAAGTACCCCTACGCAAAAATTTGTGATGGGAAACGATTTTTTTTGGGTCAAAAATCTCATTTTACGGTAAACCTCTATATAGCACTGTTAAAACATTGTGCTAGTGGATGCTTTGAATAGTAAACGGGACATGGAGGTAATTTTAGTAAAGTTATAACCTGAAAACCTAGTATTTACAAAAACAGCTGAAAAAAATTTGGAACTTTGACCCCGAATATCTCCGTAACTAGGGTGTTCCCAGGTATGGTCTAGAACAAAAAAATGATCGCAGTGGTGGGGAGAACAAGTGTCCTTCGTTTGCGTTAAGGGTACTTTTATACCCTATATATGTAGATACTTAAATTGGGTAAAATGATACCCCTTGGTAAGACTGTTTAACAGACTATCAGGTCACTTGACTACCCGTAACGAATTTTAAAGATCTAAACAGATTAATGCGATCTTCAAGGCACGAAGGAAACTTCGTATATAATTTAGCCACCCATCCATTGACCAACCTAGGCAATAATCTTAACCTGAAGATCGACCCGAGCGGCTGTTATTATTAAGCCACGAAATAGACGATTCTAGACAATAATAACCCTCCTTTTGGGCCTCGTCGCAGTAGGGTAAAAATACTTACTATGATTCAGATAAGAGGCGACTTAAGGCGAGGGTTACCAGGTCATTGGCCATCAGATGATTCACCTACATATTTGAAGACGTTTTAGTGACGTCACACATTCATATCTGGACCACGAGACATTGACTATGAGTAAAGCATTTTCTTTCATAAGCCTTTTTTTTGGCGGGTGTCAAAAAAAAGGCCACGTGATGGCTTCCGGCCACCGTAGACGCGAGCCTGTGGACGGTGAGTAATGGGCTAGCTCGCCGTCCGTCCGTCTTATGACGACGACAGGCCGTGTCGACGGCGCGTTCGTGTTCCACGCGCGCCTCCAAGAGATGTCACCAACATGGAACGGGCCGCAAGGGCCGACGCTCGTCGGGGCTGCGGGAACATGGGTGGTTTTTAGTCAGTTGAAGTCTGACACTCCCTTTCGCTCTGCCCAAGAGCGGGACCTTATTTGATGATTTTCCACCCGCCACAAAAAAAAAAGTATTAATTATGATGGTAGTCCATGGCCCAAAAGTCTTACAACCAGTCTTAGGGTTACCGTATTATCGAGTACTTATCGGGTTGTTATATACCTACGGTCAGATAGGCAGTCGCTCCATGTAAATTACTGGTATGCGGTCAGACTGGAAGCCGACATCAACACACTTGGGTAAAGGCTAGGCAGATGATGATGATGAACAGTCATGATGGTTTCCTCTGCTGATTCCCTATTCATAAAATTATTTTCATAGCATTTGTGCTAGCGCCAGTACAACGGTCACGGATCTCATTATAGAGGTCAATTTGTCCAATTGTGTGCATCGCCTACATTGAAGTGGTCAGTACTTGCTAAATGTTCCTAACAACGTTGATTATTCACGCCTTTCAGCTGTAGTGTAGGTAGAGGTACGGGTTATAAGATACTTAACCGGGTTTGTTTAAGAAAATCATCCTCATCATTCTCTTGCCCTTATCCCAATTCATTTGGGGTCGGCGCAGCATGTCTTTTTCTTCTACAGGGTGGTGCCGACTATACGATATTAAATGAAACCACTGGTAGTTCTAGTTCATAGGAACATTTTTAAACTATCAAATAAATCCTGACACCGTCGTGGTGACGACGATACGACACTAATCTACCTAAATATCTTTGCCAAATTCGTTTGTTACATTTTATTTCCACACGTTAATCGGTACAAATTATTCCTAAGGTTAGTAAACCAATATTTGTTTGTAAATTGTAATGTATTTCGTTTACAGTTTTATGCTATTTAGTTTTATTGATTTTTTTTCAACTTTTTTATTTTGGTGTTAAGATTTATTTGATAGTTTAATAATGTTCCTATGAACTAGAACTACCAGTGGTTTCATTTATTGTCGCACAGGAAGGATGATATGGCCAGAAAGGCATCCATTATTTTTTTAGTTTTTCTCTACTGGTCTTCTCTCTTTCTGCAGTCTGAAGAGCAGCACGCACTACAACCTTCCTGATTTAGAGACTAATTTCTGTGGTTTGAGCTATAGATTTTTTGTTTTTCATTATTATGTGCCACAAGAAAGTGAACGGAATTGAGTGATACAATACATTACAATAGTTCTTTTTTTTTTTTTTGGCGGGTGTAAAATCATCAAATAACCCCTCCCGCTCTTGAGCGAAATGAGTGTCAGACTTCTACTGCCTAAAAACCACCCATGTTCCTTCTCAGCCCTTCATGTCGAGGCCGCGGTATCTCTTGCGAACAACCTGCAGCCCCGACGGGGTTACAATAGTTCTGAGGGCGTGTTTTAAAAAATTATCTAAGATTAGTTAGTCCTCTTAAAATATTGTCCAAACTTACCCAGCAGAATAAAGTCTCCATTTTTCCCAACCTTACCTTACAAGAATTTTGCAAGTTGTATAACACAATCGTAGGATATTAGCACCGGTTATTAACATTACAGCACTTTGATAGCAGCTCCAGGAAGGAAAGCATTCGGCAAAACATTTCCCCTGGCGGTTGATGGATGGCCTACAACTAAAATATGAGGGTAACACCGAGCGGTTAAACGGGATCAGTTAACCGCGGTTAAGTGTGTTACGTTTATTTTTTGTGAAGGAAACGTTAGGTAGGTGTCAGTTTGGTAATGAGAGTTTAACAACAGAGGTGATAGTGCGACGCCGAGACTGCGGGTTGTTCGAAAGAGATACCGCGGCCCCGGACACAAAGGGCTAAGAAGGAATATGGGTGGTTTTTAGTCAGTAGAAGTCTGACACTCCCTACCACTCCGCGCAGAGCGTGAGAAGTCAATTGATGATTTCACAAAGTCCAAACAAAAAAAAATTATAGATGATCTAGGACCACTGAATCTTCTTTCTTTACCGTGTGGTTAATGCAGTCGGTGTCAGAGTTTATATGCCACTCCTGGGCCTCTGACATGGCTTTAAATCCTGTCACAAATATCCATTTATATATTATATTATAACTTGCCTGTATTATTCCTCTGTGAGGACAAGGCGTCTTTTTCGTTCCAACAAACACTTCCTGCAAAAATAAGTCAGTCAGAGACTAAGTAAGTCACTGCATTTTCGCCTTGGACTATCGCAATATTGTCTGGTATTAATATTTCCCAGTCGGAGGTTCTTTTGGCTCATTTCTTACCTGACGGGCAGCTGATCACATTTAGACTTATCAGTTTTCTGGGTTACTTACTTAGTTTATCCACTTTAGGCTATGGCTTGCAGTGAGATGATTATTTATATTTTAGGTTTTATAAACCACTAGCGGACGTCACGCGGTTTCACCCGCGTAGTTCCCGTTCTCGTGGAAATACAGGGATAAAAAGTAGCCTATGTCACTGGGGGATAGTGTAGCTTCCCAACGGTGAAAGAATTTTTTAAATCGGTTCAGTAGTTTCGTAGCCTATTCGTTACAAACAAACAAACAAATCTTTCCTCTTTATAATATTAGTATAGACTAGCTTATGCCTGTGGCTTCACCCGTGTTGAATTCGTTGTTCCATGGGATCATACTACCTTGATAAAAAGTATTCTACGTTTTAATCCAGGTTATAAACTAACTGAGCGTTCAACCAAATTCGTTCAGTAGTTTTGCGTGAAAGAGTAACAAACATCTACACTATCCACCCTCACAAACTTTCGCATTTTTAATATTAGTAGGATTTTTGACGAAACCAGATAAAAACGAAACTTTCGATCAAAGTATCAATTTAACGGGTCGTTGTGGCACTCGCCCCCAAGGTGTTTGGCATGACGCAAGTTTCGCGTGTAAGCTAAAAGTTTCTACGCTATAGCGATGCCTAATACTCGATGTGGAACGATATACGACTGTAATATACAGGAATGTGGATTCAGAAGGTTGAATTAAAGCAAAGTTTGTAATTTCGGTTAAAAAGGATTGTTAAGCCCCACGATTCCGTAAAAATCAAATGCTTGTTTATTTATATTTAAAAAGTGTACCTCATTTATTTGGCCTGAATCGTACGAATATACGTGTTTGGCAGGGAAAGTACACTTTATTTGGATTGGTTTTTTGGGCCTACTTTTGACCTTAATCTTGTCCTAAGATGAGGTCGACGATGGAATGAGCTGACCCTAAAGAAGCAACTTAAATAGATTGAACTTGGGAATCCTGGCAGAGAATTCATATACTTGACTGTGCGCATAATAAAAAAAACCGGCCAAGTGCGAGTCAGACTCGCGCACCGAGGGTTCCGTACAAACCTGTAGGTATATAAGTAAAAGTTATGGTGGTGGTATGGTTTCCAAACTCCTCCGAAACGGCTGAACCGATTTGCATGAAATTTTGTGTGCATATCGGGTAGGTCTGAGAATCGGCCAACATCTGTTTTTTTTTTTTAATCGCTGAACAACGTTTGCTGGGTCAGCTAGTAAGTTTATGATTATTAAAAAAAATATACTATGTGATGTAACTAAAAATTTAAGATTTTCGGAATTTTTCCTATATGTGTACTTTATAACGTTGCTTCATGCCAAATTTCAAGATTCCAGGTCGTCTGGAAGTATCCTTTAGGTTTTGATTCCCTTGCGAGTAGTTGCGAGTTTCAAAATATGCGGCTTTAATTGCTGTATCTTTTGATTGCGTTGACGTAGAAGTTTGATTTTGTTACAGCTTACAGATATTATAGACTTGAGTATTTGTTAAGAATTTCAATATAATACCACTACGCGTTCATGAGTAAAGGGGTAATAAGTTTAAAATTATTAAAAATATTTTTATTATATGATGTAACTAAAAATTTATGCTTTTCGCAATTTTTCCTTTATCTGTGTTATAAGACGTTGCTTCGTACCAAATTTCAAGATTCTGAGTTCACGGGAAGTACCCTGTAGGTTTTGATTCCCTTGCGAGTAGTGGCGAGTTTCAAAATATGCGGTTTTAATTCCTGTTTCTTTTGATTGCGTTGACATAGAAGTTTGATTTTGTTACAGCTTAAAGGTATTATAGATTTGAGTATTTGATATGAATTTCAATATAATACCACTACGCGTTCATGAGGAAAGGGGTAGTAAGTTTAAAATTATTAAAAATATTTTTATTATATGATATAACTAAAAATGTATACTTTTCGCAATTTTTCCTATATCTCTGCTATAAGACGTTGCTTCATACCAAATTTCAAGATTCTGAGTTCACGGGAAGTACCCTGTAGGTTTTGATTCCCTTGCGAGTGTCGAAAATTTGCGGCATAAACGGGAGTATCTTTTGATCGCGTTGACTTAGAAGTTTGATTTTTTCACAGCTCCAAGAGACCATAGACTTGAGTATTTGATATGAATTTCAGCTTGATACCTCCACGCGTTCCTGAGAAAAAAGGTCTTGACAGACAGACAGACAGACAGACAGACAGACAGACGGACAACAAAGTGATCCTATAAGGGTTCCGTTTTTACCTTTTGAGGTACGGAACCCTAAAAAGTAGCAAAGTGCTTCGTACGAATGTCTGAAACCTGCAGTACTGTACGTCTTTGAAGCAACTGAACGGCTCAATGGTTTGATTGGGTTTTTTGTTTTTAGTTCTTAGCTTTTATAAAAAAAAATCTGTTCTTTGATTTTGTATTTATAAATATAATTATGTTATGTGTTGTATATTGTTTCTTGTCTTTTTGTTTGGTCATTTTATATGCACGTCATTTCTTTTTCTTTCTTTTAAGTGGTTTTCCACCGAAAAATTTGATACTTCTGTACATAATCTGTGCAGTTACTAACCTGGCCCTCTAATTCCCGTAGCGGAGCGGGAAATGACTTTGTTTATAAAAGGGAGTGACGCTAACGTAATAATTTGTAACATTGGATTAAGTTGTTGGTATTTACGACCTTTTGGAACTAAGGCCACTAGCACACGGCGGAATTTAAACGCGTAGACGACGCGCGTTTCAGGAACGAGCGTTTTCTGCGCCGTAGATGCCGATTTTTGCGTTTTTAAAGATTTGAGAAACGCGCGTGTGAAGCGCGTTCGAAACTCGTTAGAAGAGAAAGAAGTTCGTGGAAGCTACGAGCGACTACAGCGCGTCTGTAACACTTTTTTTCTCGTTGTCACGTCTGTCGGAAACTTAGTCCATGAAAGTGAGTGCAAATCATATTTTTTGTTGTGTAACAAAATGGGCCAACATGTACCCGACTCTTAAGACCAGCGACCAACTTGAACTCAAAAATACCCCTACATAATCGCATTCGACATCCAACCTCATTCCACCCGCATAACACGATATTGGTTACATAAAAAGCATTTTTATCACCTCTTGAACACCACAGACGGACGGACCCAAACATACGCAGAACTCGAAAAAAAACAAAAAAGTTACAAAAAAAACCGCGATTGCGCTCATTCAAAGCTAAGTGTGTACTGACAAGTTGACACAAGACAGAGATGGAGTTATACGGCTTGTTTAAGGTAGAAAGGGATGGCTAGATCGTTACTGAACCAATGGGGTCATCAGACGGGAGACAGAGGTACTTGCACTTGACCCCGCAGTGAAGTAAGGTACCTACGAAAGGCTTTCGGATTTCTGGAGTTTCAATGTGCTATTTTTAAGTGGCGCGAACTTTTTAAGACCGCTTTTACAAGAAAAAGGGGATATAAAATAAGATTTGTTAGTAGTTAAAGGATAGATTGAGGAGTGTGCGATTAGATAGAGGACAAGGTAGACAATTTTATAAATAAGGTTTGTGAATAAGTTCAATAGTGGCACTAAACACACACTAAATATTTAGCTAGTGATTATCTATGGGGTAACCTGTAATCTGTGTCTATAGCGATAAACACTAGATATTTTTAAGGCACAGACAGCAGGTTACTTCAAAATATAGACCCTAAAAATATAGTTAGTAAAAAGTATAAAATCAGACTTGCAGCGCCCCTTAACAGGAGTTTCACAAAAGCAGAAGACTAAAACAAGATGAATACGTATCAGATGGGAGTTTCATAGCGCAAGTTGTTCAATATGACGGGCAGAATAGGGTAGCTAACAATAAAAATCTAATTAGTCCGGCAGATAGATTTCCAAAAAATATAGGACACATATTTTTTCTATTTTCACGTAAACAAACAATAATAATAATAAATTCATTTTTTCAGGTAATTTTACACCCCTTGCTATTTGTCAATCACAATACAATACAACATAGTTTTTTTTTTTTTTCACACTAGGAATTTCTGATGTATTGTGGGTGCGTTAACAAACATTTAAACTCACATACACAAATACCCAGACCCGGAACAACTACCTGTAGGCCATACAAATGTTTGTTCCGTGCGGGGATCGAACCCGCAACACTCAGCGCAGTAGTCCAATCGCTCAGCCCCTGCGCCAACCGTGTCGTCATGTCGTCAGTTGGGAAAAAGCTGGGCAGATGGTGAAGGCTTGTATAAAAAATCGTAATTTTAACTGATAATTATTAGAATAGTGTAGGTAGGTGGACTAAGGCTGTCACCGAACCCGTCGGGGCTGCGGGTCCCGTCGGGGCTGCGGGCCCGTCGGGGCTGCGGGTCTCGTCGGGGCTGCGGGTCCGTCGGGGCTGCGGGCCCGTCGGGGCTGCAGGTTGTTCGCAAGAGATACCGCGGCCTCGACATGAAGGGCTAAGAAGGCACATGGGTGGTTTTTAGTCAGTAGAAGTCTGACACTCCCTTTCGCTCTGCCCAAGAGCGAGAGGCGTTATTTGATGACCGAATGGCGTCCAAGAACTGGGCTAAAGAAGTGTGGGTCGTCCGGCGGCAAGATGGGCAGACGACATAGTTACCATCGGGGGCAAAACCTGGATGAGGCTTGCACAGGACTGTGGGGACCGGCACAAGAAAAGGGCTGGGCTGGGGGGGGGGGGGTTCGGGCTGTGTATGATGAAGATGATTAAAATGTCATCGGACCCACGGTGCCTAAAAAGTCTCTACAAAAAAAAGCGTTTATCTTTATATTCCTCTAGAAAAACACGGAAACAAGTTAGTTAAAAAATTAAAATGTAATTCGGTAATGCGTCCGCTTCAGCTCGAGCGTAATTAGTGCTCATTTTTAATTGGATGCGCGCAATTCAGTTAGTAGTTCTGAGTTGGTCTACTGCGGTAATTCGTTTAGTTAATTGCATACGTTTATACTGTATTTTGTTTAAATCTATTATGGTTTTATCATTATAATCCTCCAGCATTCAGCCAAATGAAATCCTAAGAGTATCGAACTTTTTTTTTTGAAGGGTGGGGAATCCGCTCTGAACAGAGCGGTATGGGAGTGTTAGACTTCATCTGACTAAAAACCACCCATGTTCCTTCTTAGCCCTTTGTGTCGAACAACCCGCAGCCCCGACGGGAACAGTATCAACCTTTTTTTTTTTTTGGTGGGTGGAAAATCATCAAATAACCCCTCCCGCTCATGGGCAGAGCGAAAGGGAGTGTTAGACTTCTACCGACTAAAAACCACCCATGTTCCATCTTAGCCCTTTGTGTCGACGCCACGGTATCTCTTTCGAACAACCCGCAGCCCCGACGGTAACAGTATCAACCTGTTTTTTTTTTTTTTGGCGGGTGGAAATTCATCGAATAACCCCTCCCGCTCTTGGGCAGAGCGAAAGGGAGTGTCAGACTTTTAATGACTAAAAACCACCCATGTTCCATCTTAGCCCTTTGTGTCGAGGCCGCGGTATCTCTTTCGAACAACCCGCAGCCCCGACGGGATCAACCTTTAAAGCGTGATTAAGAAACAAACATTCTAGTTTAGAAGAGAATACTTTTTTCTATTTCGAAGTTCATCATCATCCTCTTGCCCTTATCCCAATTAATTTGTGGTCGGCGCAGCATGTCTTCTTCTTCCATACTTCTCTATTACTCGTCATCTCATTAGACATCTCCTTTCTTGCCACAGCATCCTTCACAAAGTCCATTACTTCGAAGTTTAAACTAATACTATTGGCAATTTCGGCCACCATTTTTCGGGTTCACTTAAATCAAGCATTCAGTCCTGTACGTACCTAACACAAATCTACAGAACCCTGCGTGTGTTCAGGGCACACGTATCGAGTGATCGAGTTAATTTCCGCACCGAACAGCACTGCACGATGGCACAGTCAGATTGTCAGGTGCTTATCATAGACTCCGAGATAAAACGCTATTGAGTTGAAGTGTCTCATTTACTTGTTGCTATGCGAAAGATGACATCTAATAACCCGCACTGGGCCCGTGTAGTAGATTATAGCCCATTCTTTCTCATAGAGAGGAGGCCTGTGTCCCAGCAGTGGGAACATTATAGGCTGTAGATGATGATCATGGGAAAGGTAGAAGATAATAGGAATGGATAAGGAAACCTGGTTTATGTTTTTTATGCTTTCGCATAGATGGTCTAGTTTTCGTATTCTTTGTAACAAAGTAATTTAATGAGACCTCACTGACATAGGACTGCCACGTTGGTAGGCAGCATGCTGTGAGCGTTATGCGGAGAGCTGTGAGTGGCGTGCTGTGTCCCTTCCTCTTCACTCCGCACATCTCTGCTCGCTTGATGGAGTTCAGGCCTAATTCTGTCCACTAACAAGCGAGAAGAGGAATTTGAAAAGAGGTTTCCAAACAATCACTGGGTGTCGTCGATAAAATGGCCAAAAATATATAGGACATAAGCCCTGTAAAGTCTACATAAGCCGCAGGAATTGAATATGAGAACTGGGTCACAGAAACGGCCCGTTAAAGTTTACATTGCTGTAAAATCTGACGATATATACCGTTGGAGTAGGAGCTTCTGTATGGGAGGAATAAATGTGGAATGAATTTGTTGTAAATTCAAGTACCGATTGGTAACTAAATTGCTTGAGGAATATATTGTATTCGATCATGAATAGGTAGCTTGTACTTTAGATAACGAAATTCTACTGGTGGTTTACAACACATGTCCTTTTTTTTTTTGCCGGCTTCGAAAATCGTCGAATAACCCCTCCCGCTCTTGGGCAGACCGAAAGGGAGTGTCAGACTTCTACTGACTAAAAACCACCCATGTTCCTTCTTAGCCCTTTATGTCGAGGCCGCGGTATCTCCTGCGAACAACCCGCAGCCCCGACGGGCTTATGGCACACGTTCTCACCTCTCATGTCGTCTCTGACTTGGTGGAGTCTGATCCTCGTACTCAAAAACCTTTCTCATAATTATGTGCTAACAAATCTGTTCCAGTTTTGAATGCCAATGTTTTACCACAATAAACGCTTCAAGCGCGGTGTCAAGCTAGCAAGACAGTGGGCTCTCGACGGATATATCCTGCTTACCCGCAAGTTGTATAGCGCGATGATACTTTACGACCTCGTTACGGAACACGTACAGTCGCGAACAAAAGTGTTGGCGTTTTTTTATTTTATTGTGTTTTTTCTATCAAACAGTCTGCTGTTTTCGGAAATTGATTCCAAACTGTCTCAGTTTCATAAGCCGATATCAGTGACATCATTGAAGAAAAAAATGTGAGGAAACGGTAACTAATCTATACTTCTACACTAATATTATAAAGAGGAAAGATTTGTTTGTTTGTTTGTAACGAATAGGCTCCGAAACTACTGGACCGATTTCAAAAATTCTTTCACCGTTGGAAAGCTACACAATCCCCGAGTGACATAGGCTACTTTTTATCTCTGTATTCCCATGGGAACGGGAACTACGCGGGTGAAACCGCGTGACGCCCGCTAGTAATATTATAAAGTCGGTAAGTTTGTTTGTTTAGTTGGTTGAACGCGCTACTCTCAGGAACTACTGGTTAAAATAGAAAATATATTTTTGTGTTGGATAGTCTATTTATTGAGGAAGGCTTTAGGCTATTATAACAAAACGGTACGACCAAAAGGAGCGCAGCATAACTGAAAAATGTAGTGAGTAATATACGGCTCAAATCACAGATAAATCAGTGAAAAATTCTCATCTCCCTATATTAGATCACATCGAGGCTTCTGGCATTATGAAACCTTCGTAAAACAATAGGCAATAACTTAATAATAATACTTCTCTAATAGTTTCGAAATAACTCCAAGAATAATATAAACAAGGGTTTATTTTTGACTCTGTAGTTTCAACCCACATAAATAACTCTAGTTGAGCCCACACAATACGATCCGCTAAATACTCGACAAATTGCGATAATGTAGCAAATTATTGATACTCTGAATTGTAATGGAAACAGTATAGATTATTATAAAGTTTGGTCACAAATTATACGGAATAATAGTTTTCTATTATAAGTAATCTCTATGTTTATCTGCAATTTTTGGTTGTATTCACCTTCATCATCTGCCTAGCCTATTCCAAACTATGTTGGGGTCGGCTTCTAGTCTAACCGCATGCAGCTGAAAACCAGTATTTTACATGGAGCGACTGCCTATCTGACCTCCACAACCTAGTTAATACTGGGTAATACGATACCTCTTGGTAAGGCTGATTGTCAGACTTAATAGTCTTTTTCGCATTGACTTATATATTACTGCGTAAGGACTGGGCGGCCCGCATGTTACAATGACGCCTCGAACTTGGTCCTAAAACGGTCTTTCCTAAGCCGAAGTGAACTAGTCCACGATTGGATCTCTTCGGGTGCGGTCGTAAATTTTATTAAAAACTTTATTTATGTTCTTTATACCTCGAAAATACCACGCCGCTTATACAAGGTACGTTAACGAGCAGACTACACCGACAAAAAAGCTGCAAAAATATCTAAGTACAGTATCACGTATTCAATACAATCAACATCAGTCTTTTCTTTTGACGACACGTTTGGCGCAGTGGCTGAGCGATTGGACTGCTGCGCTGCGTGTCGCGGGTTCGATCCCCGCACGGAACAAATATTTGTATGGCCTACAGATAGTTGTTTCGGGTCTGGGTGTTTGTGTGTATGTGAGTTTAATTGTTTGTAAACGCACCCACGATACAGGAGAAAATCCTAGTGTGGGGCCAAGTTTAAAAAAAAGAACTATCAACATTTCTTAAATAGATTTTCCGAACTTTATCGGTATAGCAGGTTATAAGGTTGTTTAGGAAAATTTGTCAGTTTTGCTGTTTCGTGTAGCTTCTACATTATTCTGAACCCCTCAACATTGAAATTCTTCATCGGAAATAAATGTACCAAGTTTTACATATCGATGGTTTTTTTTTTAACAGGCAGCACTACTTTGAACTACACAGTTACAGTGGTCATGTTGATTCCTCAAATTACATAGGTACGTACGTCAAAATCCCACCGTCTACAAAGCTAATACTACAGCAAGGACTTTAAACACGAATTTCATCACACAAAAATACTTCACATTCGCCATTTCAGTCACATGAGTCTCATAACAACATGAAAACGTTAACATTGCAACCTCATCGCAGTTTTCATGAAAAATATTTAGTTTACAAATAAAAGCTTACTCCTGGCTGCAAAACGTTGAATTTGTAGCCGACTGTCGTGCTATCGACCACTACAAAAGACAGCTAGCGTCCTTAGTAACATATATATTCAACAAAACCAAACCATTTCAAACCTTATCCCTACTGAGAAAAGCTTACTTTCAACTCTACCAAAGCTACTAGAAAAACCACCCCTCACTCAAATTTGAACCTAAACGACCAAAAAGTACAGTTCAAAATTGGATGGTGTCTTCCTACACGCACACATAGCAAAACTCGTTCGATAATGTAACTTGTTGCACGTCACCACACACACATAGACACGCCAACGCACACAGAAATGTTTACACTAGCATAAATGGATAGGGCTTGTTGGCAAAAAGTATTGAGTTACGACGAAATGATAGAAAAATATATATTTCGTGAGCTCCCGGCCTTATGGATAGCTATTGAATAAATTGTTGATGTTACGTACCTCCGGAATTTTGTGATCGGGGATAGGTAACATGTTTATTTCCAAGTCGTTTTCTAGGAGACATCTCAGGTAGGTTTATCGCAAAAATAAATGATGAAATCGTTGGATCATCTTAGAATCGTTATTTTTCTATTCATTTTGAGTGGTATCTGTTCTGTGTATGAATCTGGATGGGTGTTAGTGTAGAGGAAGACCAAAGAAACGATGGATGGACTGTGTTAAGAATGATATGGCATGAAAGGAGGTGTCTCATGAGATGATGAGTAATAGAGAAGTATGGAAGACATGCTGCGCCGACCCTTAATGAATTGGGATAAGGACAAAAGAATGATGATCTGAGTGGTCTCCATCTTCGTGCCAATTCGGTTACAGTTTACCTTTACATAACTCGCAGTGAACGTAGTTTTATTTTAAGTTTCTTCAATTAGATTTCAAAAGTTTGTAACCAACTGCTGCTGCAAATTGGTGAAGAACTTGTAAATCGAATTGAAATGGCTAATTAAATGGTTTACTAAATCTGGACCCAATTGACAGGCAAGGAAATGTTTTAATTTCTATTAATCATTTTAATGCTAAACCGGTATAATGTTGACTGTTTTGGCATATCTGCACCGCGTCCTTGAAGAGAACTTCTGGCCGCAAGGAGTGGTGTTCCGTCGCTTCCACGGGCATGTGCCTCATGATCTTAGTACACAAGTGAAGTGTTACTAATGTTGCTTTATGGTTCTATTTACGATGATATGATTTTGATTTTAACATAAATTGTATTATGGGTATGTGATGCGGAGGAATAAGAAAAATATCGTGAGAAAGGTTTTGGATATAAATGTGGATGGGTATTTATAAGAGCTGAGGAAGACCAAAGGGATGATGGATGACTGTGTTAAGAATGATATGGCAAAAAAGGAGTGTCTCATGAGATGATGAGTAACAGAGAAGTATATAAGAAGAAGACATGCTGCGACGACCCCAATTGACTCGGGATAAGGGCAAGAGAATGATGATGATGATGATGGATTATATCATAATTATTTATGTTAGACTGTAAGGCCTCATTTACGGACACGCGGGGCGTCGCGCGGCGCGTTGTGCGTTTTTAAATCAAACACATGGCGATGTATGAAAACGTTAACGATTTCAAACGTCGATTTTACGAGAAGCGATTTTTCGCTCGTTAGTTTAAAATGCAGCGTTCGTTGCGGTGGACGCGCCTCTCAGTAAATAAATAAAAAATCTCGAGACAAGCCTTCTGCACGCGCCGCGCGACGCCCCGCGTCTCCGTAAACGAGCCCTAAGGTATCTAATTATAAATGAGCCAAAGTTGCCTGAAAATAAATAAATGGCATGTTATGTTTTATAATCTAAACTTTTGGTATCGCCTTTAAGCACACTATCAACCATTAGTGTTTTCATCCCCTAAACGTTAGCCTATACCTTTCTACCTAACCCCCAAGATAAACCTATCTCCACCAATGCACACACAGGGTGCACTTTTGGACAAAGGGCTCAGCTTACAGCCTCGGATTTAACAAGCGCTGGGGGTTCGCTTTGTTTCTCTCCGTCAAACACATCCCGCCTGTTAATACCACTAGGGTGGGCAGAGGCTGGCTTATTTTGTAGGTTGAACTACAGAGTAAAATAATTGATTACTACGTTTATTTCGTGGATCATAAAATACGAATAATAATAGACAAAGTGGTGGCGGAAGACTGGCGATCAGTGAGTCGTGGGTTCGAATCCAGTCAGGCGCTTTGTGTAGTTTATTTCATCACCACTGCTCTCAAAACGGTGAAAGAAAACATCATGAGGAATCGGACTGTCTTAGTAGCAAAAAAATCGAAGACATGTGACATCTACCAATCTGCACTGGGGCCGTATTTTTGAATCACTCGAAGTAAATCTTAAATTCATGCACGAAAGCAAAACGTATACGAATTGAATTTCGATTGCTCCAAATTTTACGTATTTTTGAAGTAATAGAAATTAGTGTTGCCCTAAAACTCGAATCTTATAACATTTTTCATTTCACGTAGAAAAATAAAAACCGGAAAGCCATAACCCGTTGATTTTAAAAACCGGTAATGAGTTACGGTGGAACGGAACGTAAATTAAAAAGTTATAATGTCATTGTCTGACGTCTGTCATTGGGATTTCGATATTTTTTTCTCTAGTATTTACATTTTTTTTTCTGTCGCTGATGTAATTCATCAGGATATACTCCTCGAGGCTAACCATCGCGAAAGGCGAAAGAAAACACTGATTTATAGGTTAGATAAAGTCAACGTAACGTATCTGTCAACAAATCTTCACTTGTCAGTGTCATTCTCATTTCTACTGGTAGAATATCGGAAACGAGTGGGTCGGACCACTCGTTGCAAAATTCACGGGTATGAATATTCAAAAATAGCGATTTTAGGTATTCTCATACGAATTCTGCGATTTCGTACACGATTTGGAATTCTATTGATTCAAAAATACGGCCCCAGGGCACGCGTGACGGATTATAGCCCATCCCTCTGTAGAGAGTAGGCTTGAGTCCCTGCAGTGGGAACATTATAGGCTGAATGATAATGTTGAAAATACAACACAAAATAACAGATGTTAATTTTAATGATATTTTTAGTTTATCAGACACAATTTATTAACTAACTAAGTACATAGTACATTTTTAATACTGTTAGACTGGAAGACGACCCAACGTAATTGGGAAAAGGCTAGGCAGCTGATGACTGGACTACAAAAGCATGTTATGTAATATCCAGGTACAATTTTTTGACGGCACGGTTGACGCAGTGGCTGAGCGATTGGACTGCTGCGCTGCGTGTCGTGGGTTCGATTCCCGCACGGAACAAATATTTGTATGACCTACAGATAGTTGTTTCGGGTCTGGGTATTTGTGTATGTGAGTTTAAATGTTTGTAAACGCACCCACGATACAGGAGAAATTCCTAGTGTGGGGCAACGTTTAAAAAAAAAAAAAAAAAAAAACCAATATAAAAATACGTCCTCTTTTTTATAGAGGGTGGGAAATCATCAAATGACTCCTCCCACTCTGGGAAGAGCGGAAGGGAGTGTCAGAGTTCTACTGACTAAAAACCACCCATGTTCCTTCTTAGCCCTTTCTGTCCGGGGCCGCGTTATCTTTTTCGATCAACCCGCAGCCAGGCAGGCGTTAGCCCTTGCTGCGTGGGTGGTCTACTGGTCGCAAGCGTGACTGCTGAGCATGTAGTCCTGGGTTGGATTCCCAGGTGAGGTGTTTGTTTTGTTCGAGCAAAGTGTTATTGGGTTTTTCCATGGGCCCGGATAAAACATAATTGACGAAATGCAAGTATACTAATAGGTACTCCTCTGCGTATCCCTTCAGGTATTACAGGAGTGATGCCATGTATGTATGTTAGACAATGCTGATATCATCGTATTTAATCATCATCATCGCCTCATCTTACATCACTTTATGCTCAAAATACTCCTGATTTAACCTTTAACACCCACAACAAGATATTATTGTATTGATATTATTAGTCGGAATCAGTAAACAAATTCGCCCACGGCTGCTTATAAATCTGCGTTGAACAAATAGTTTATGCAATTCATTATATTGCTATGTGTTATTAGCATACGTAAATACCTACAGACAAATATGCAATCATTTATTTGCTAAACTTAGGTGATTGTAATGGTGTGCGGTAATCAGTTATCGTGGTACGGGCCTGTCATTATCATCATTAGCCTATAATGTTCCCACTGCAGGGACTCAGGCCTCCTCTCTAGGAGAGGGATGGGCTATAATCTACCACGCGGGCCCAGTGCGGGTTGGTAGATGTCACAATATGTCTTTGAATTTTTTGGTTCTAAGACAGTATGCCAGTTTCCTCACGATGTTTTTCTTCACGTGATGAAATAAATTACGCACAGTAATGTGCCTGCTTGGGTACGAACGACGACTTACTGTCTGTAGGTAAGTCGGGGACGCTGCCACTGGGGCACCGCTGCTCCTACGGGCATGTGATGTGGAAGAATGAGGAAAATGTCGTAAGGAAGGTTTTAAATCGGAATTTGGGTGGGTATAAGAGATAGAGGAAGATCAAAGAAACGATCAATGGACTGTGTTAAGGAAGATTTGTCAAGGACCCGTCGAGGCTGCGGGTTGTTCGCAAGAGATACCGCGGCCTCGAGACGAAGGGTCAAGAAGGAACATGGGTGGTTTTTTAGTCAGTAGAAGTCTGACACTCCCTTTCGCTCTGCCCAAGAGCGGGACGGGTTATTTGATGATTTTCCACCCCCCAAAAAAAAAAAAAAAGGGGGGCAATTGCCGCCAAACATTCAAAGTCTACGACCAGAATGCTACTGACTGGTGGAAAAACCCAATAACACCGATCCCAGGACCAGGAGCAGTCATTCTCTTACACTTATCCCAATTCTCAATTGAATTGGGATAAGGCAAGGATAAGGGCAAGTCGGCGCAGCATAATCTTCGTCTTCTATACTTCTCTTCTCATGAGATTCCTTGACATATTATCTTCTTTTTTTTTGGCGGGTGGAAAATCATCAAATAACCCCTCCCGCTCTTGGGCAGAGCGAAAGGGAGTGTCAGACTTCTACTGACTAAAAACCACCCATGTTCCTTCTTAGCCCTTCATGTCGAGGCCGCGGTATCTCTTGCGAACACCCCGCAGCCCCGACGGGAAGGTATCAATGCCTTACATGATGTTAATAAGAGTACAGCGTTTCAATTCTTCATCAAAAATTACTCCTCCCCATGAAAGTGTTTCCCTGAAACAGCATTTTCTTTACTTACATTACGTACTTATTATTATTCTAACGGTGCAAATGACTTCATATACGAGTAAGCACACTTTCTCCCAAACGTGATATTATCAACCCTCGACTATTATCCTCCAACAACCTTGACCTACCATCTTCTCCCAACCTATCGCTACAAGATATCAAGTAACATTGGCCATCGTAACCGATATAAAAAGACCCCTACCTCTTAGTTTTCTTCCCCCTAGGGTCAAATAAAGTACTTAGGATGGTGTGAAGCGCAGGGGTCAATAACAAATGGTAATGGGGTCGGTCTGAATGACTTTCAAGGTCAGGGGACTAATTTTAGAAGGAAATGGAAAATGAGTTTCGATTTCCGATATTGAGTTTCCGAACGGTGGAGTATAATTTTTTTTACCTTGTTATTTTCAGTTTAGTTTTAGGATATCATGAGCCTTGAAACATAGCAACTGGCTGCAAGGTTAACCAAAAATAATATTATGTATTCTTTTAAAACATCATGACACTTTTATAATTTCGCTTGCATTTTATAAACAGAACAAAACTGCTTTGAGATTGACGAATTATTTCAAAGAAAAGAAATTGTCGAAAATTTTCAGTTTCACTCAGCAAAACACGTTACTCTCTTTTAGGGCTCTTTTTGTCGGCGGCGGCGACCTCTCGCGTCCGGCCCTGGTGCAAGCCATGGTCCGGGGCGAGGAGGAATGGGACGCCGTCGCCTCCTTCTGCGAAGCAGTGATGCTAGCGAAGGAGGTGGCGGAACGTGAGAGGGAGAGAACCTCTCGTCCCAGCCGCCGCGGGAGGCGCTCCGGGCGTCGGGGGCCACGTGATGGCTTCCGGCCACCGTAGACGCGGGCCTGTGGACGGTGAGTGATGGGTAAGCTCGCCATCCGTCCGTCTTATGACGACGACAAGCCGTGTCGACGGCGCGTTCGTGTTCCACGCGCGCCTCAAAGAGATGTCAGCAACATGGAAGGGGCCCGCAAGGGCCGACGCCTGTCGAGGCTGCGGGTTGTTCGCAAGGGATACCGCGGCCTCGACATGAAGGGTGAAGAAGGAACATGGGTAGATTTTAGTCAGTAGAAGTCTGACACTCCCTTTCGCTCTGCCCAAGAGCGGGAGGGGTTATTTGATGATTTCCCACCCCCAAAAAAAAAAAAAAAGGGCTCTTTTTGTTAAAAAAAAACTTGCTTCACATTAGGAATTTCTCCTGTATCGTGGGTGCGTTTACAAACATTTAAATTGACACCTAATCAAGCAACCGAAACAAGCCATGTAAGCCATACAAATATTTGTTCGTGTGGGGATCGAACCTCAGCCAAGCGCCAACCGTGCCGTCAAAATCGGAATTATCATTCAGAAACACTGATTTCACTAGCAACATTATAAATTCCACCTCACCGACGTAATGATGATGAAAGGCCACATTAATTTGGCAAAGCATTCGCCATAACCGGTAATAACTGGCGGAGGCATCAAATATTCAGTATTATGAGAAATTTCTGACATTTAGATTCATTCGGTTTGTGATTACCTGGGCTAGTGAATTTGTGACTGTAGGATTCTTGTTTCAGAATGCTGGGTTTGGTTAAACCAAATGTGCAAGTGAATTTAGAGGTATGTTGTAGTTTTTCAGATATAATATAATATATATATATTTTTTTTTAACTGGGTTGTGGAGGTCAGATAGGCAGTCGCTCCATGTAAAATACTGGTATTCAGCTGCATCCGGTTAGACTGGAAGTCGACCCCAACATAGTTGGGAAAAGGCTAGGCAGATGATGGTTTTCAATTTTCACTTTTTCATCTAACTTTGAACTGAAATATCTCAAAGAGTTATCCAGATATTCTGAACCCTGTTGAAGGTTCTTCTATAGGTACTGGGAACTTATTTTTCACAAAAACTGAAGAAAAAATTATAACTGAATAAAAAAACCGCATCAAAATCAGTTGCGTAGTTTTAAAGATTTAAGCAAACATAGGGATTTAAGGACAGAGAAAGCGACTTTGTTTTATACTATGTAGTGATTATAGTGTAGATTCCTTTGCATTTTACATGTCCATGATGTTACCACGGTAACCGATTCTCAAACAACTTTTAGATCACCGGTGCCACTTTCAGACTTCCTATTACGTATTAATTCCATATTCTATCCATTCGCGTAGTACCACAAATTCCCCACAGCATTCTCATTTTAAAACAGAGTGAGTGACCTTTTAAATTGACCCCCGGACATAAAAATATTTCACCGCTGAACTATGCACGTAGGTACTGTACGTAGCATGTTTTATATTTTTCATGAATATTGCCAGCTAGGTAGGCATTCGGGCGCCAACGATGATTTTTTGTGCTATTTTTATAAATATTCCAGCCGTTTTCCAAAGCGTAAAGTGGCTAGCCTTAATACTGTAGCGAATTGACTTAAGTGGAAGCTAACATTTTTAGTATGAATATATTTTGGGAAATAATTTAATATTTGCTTATACCCGAAAGGATAAAAGCGTTTGCAATAGGATGTTGTTGACCCAATGACCTACATGTTATCATGTAAATTTATACTTGCTTCACAGGTTTTGTTTATTTTTTGGACAGTTACAGGTTGGGGCCAAAGTCTTACTAAATGGGTACTTTTTAATGGCCAGCGATATCTCAGCAGCCCCTGTAGGAGATGGCAGCACGAGCTGAGAGCCTGAATTTTTTTTTTTTGGCAGGTGGAAAATCATCAAATAACCCCTCCCGCTCTCGGGCAGAGGAGGGTCTCGAAAGGGAGTGTCAGACTTCTACTGACTAAAAATCACCCATGTTCCTTTTTAGCCCTCCATGTCGAGGCCGCGGTATCTCTTGCGAACAACCCGCAGCCCCGGTAGGCTTTCAAACCTGCGACACGCAGCGCAGCAGTCCATTGCTTGAGCCACTGCGCCAACGGTACCGTCACATTCGCCATTGTGTGGTTGCTTTGGCCCATGGCTCTTACATTATACAATTTTGAATTATGACATTAACAAAACTGCTAATAGAATGAGACATTTTCTAGGACATTAAGGGCCTTCAATAACAGAATACAGGAAGATCACATTTCGATCAAAGTTCTATAAAAATCTATGCGAGGATACAGAGCAGCATTTCGATTACTTCCACGGATATCCCAGGAGAAATTCTAGCTCGTCTTGCAGTTGCGAGACTAATCGGGAAGATTTCAATGCCTTGCGCTGAGCAGGCTACAAAGCCTTTTGTGTAGTTTATATAGGAAACGAATATTAAAAGGTGTCTGTTCAGAAAATCAAAAAGCATAGTTTGTTTTTTATATTCAAGGAGCTCAATCAAAAATGTGTGTTCGCAACTCAGAGAAATGCTTGCACTGACTGGACTTGTCTTGGACTTTGGGAGTGTCAGACTTCTACTGACTAAAAACCACCCATGTTCCTTCTTAGCCCATCATGTCGAGGCCGCGGTATCTCTTGCGAACAACCCGCAGCCCCGACGGGAGACCTGGTATACCTTATTATATCATCGATTTTTGTCAAAAGAAGAAACCGTGTTGCGCCAACCCCAAATGGGATAAGGGCAGAAAGATGAAGGATGATCGTCGACAAAAAAAAAGACCAATCCATCAAATCGTCACGTTTGGTAGCAGAAATACTGATCAATTCAAAATCATTATTTCCACTACGTACATTTAACTTTGATTGCCGAAATTTAACGATTCCAAAAAACTTCTGCGTATTTTAAGCTCAAAACTCCTCCATAATTTTCACTCCAAATCATCATAAAATCTTAAAAACTCAGAAGAAACTAATAATTTTGAACTAAAACGGTCTCCCCTTAACACATACCTCGAAATAGCAGCGTTTGATCGCCAACAGGCGCTGCGCACGCGTCTATCGCTTGCGCAGAGATCGATTGATTTATACACACATATTCCTCTCACCTATAGACCATAACCACCATTTTTAAACCACTCCAAAACCCACCTTATCACGCCCTAGTAAAGTTGGAATTTGAATGGTGTAGCTCATCTTCCAGAATCAGGTATAAATTCACAGGCCTTCTTTACGGGAGTAGGTAGAGTTGTGAAATCGGAACATGGCCACGTGCCATAGACTAGAGACCAGACGCTTTACGTAATGTGGTTTATTTAAATTTGGAGGGACTTGTACTGGGATTTTCAAAGTTTCTTTGTGTTTGTTGCTAAAAATAAAGATTAGTTGCGTAAGCAAAAATGTAACAATCGAACAACGAAAAGTTGTGGTGGAGATACATGCATACATACATAAACTCACACTAGGGGTAGGCAGAAAACCACAGAACGCTGCTACGATCCTTACATACTCCTTTTGCCTCGTCCACATTCATAGGTAATAGGTAGGAAAGAAAAAATATTTATTTGTCGCAGAAACATGACGAGCATACAATGAGTCAATAAAAAAAGCAATAGGTACATTAGGTACATACAACACAACAAATATTAAAAAAATACAACATGCAAGGAAAATAAAACGAAAGTAGCACGTCGTGACTGCGACAAGCAGGTTACCACTCAGCATGGTGCTGTGCTATGGGGACCCACAGCACAGCGCTAGTTTTCAGTGGTCACCCGTGAAAAAACGTATGAAAGTCAAGACAGCATTAATATTATTGAGGAATATAGGGTGTAAAAGTACCCTTAACGCAAACGAAGGGCACTTGTTCTCCCCACCACTGTGATAATTTTTTTGTTCTAGACTATACCTGGGAACCTCCTAGTTACGGAGATATTGGGGGTCAAAGTTCCAAATTTTTCACAGCTGTTTTTGTAATTATACTAGTTTTTCAGGTCATAGCCTTACTTAAATCACCTCCATGACCCGTTTACTATTCAAAGCATCCACTAGCACAATGTTTTAACAGTGCTACATTAAGTTTTACCGTAAAATGTGATTTTTGACCCAAAAATAAAAGTCGTTTCCCACCGAAAGGATTTGCGTAGGGTTACTTAGTTTGATGTACAGAATCCTTGGCTGACGGCTGGGTGATGGGTTGATTTACAACCTGTATAAATAAGAAAATAAAATAAATAGTGCTTGAAATCTAAAGTACTCCAATTATTATGAGATAAAATAATAGTTACTAATACAAAACTAAAGGTATGATTTGCATGCTAAACAGAACAAACATTTTACAAACGATGCGTGGCCCCCGACGCCCGAAGCGTCTCCCGCGGCGGCTGGGACGAGAGGTTCTCTTCCTCTCACGTTCAGCCACCTCCTTCGCTAGCATCACTGCTTCGCAGAAGGAGGCGATGGCGTCCCATTCATCCTCGTCCCGGACCATGGCTTACACCAGGGCCGGACGCGAGAGGTAACCGCCGCCGATCTCGTGAAGTCACCTCAATTTGTGAACTATCTATCCATCTCGAAGTTCATTGCTGTACCTCATCATCTGTTGAGGTCTTACCTCAACTATGCTGGGGTCGGCTTCCAGTCTAACCGGATGCAGCTGTATACCAGAATTTTACATGGGGCGACTGCCTATCTGACTTCCACAAACCAATTATTTCTGGATACCCGGTAAGACTGGTTGTCAGTCTTTCGGGCTACTGATTTCTTGTAACGACTGTCAAAAGTTTACATATGACAGCCGAAACCAGCGGCTTGACGTGCTTTCTGCTTACGACCACTTGAATGACGAAGTATTCAAAAATAGCATTATTTATGCTATTCCGCCCTTCCAGCAGGGCTATTGCGTATCTTTTTAAATGTCAGTGGCTATCATAGTGTCCATCAATTAACTGTCAAATGGTTAGTTTAGTATACAAAACCATAACCATTTAACAGTTAATCGATGGACACTATGATGGCCACTGACATTTAACATATACACAATAGCCCTGCTGAGCTACGATCCAGAACAAGGGAATACCTATTTCCAAATCCCAACTGCCCTAAAGTACTAACCGAAAAATAAACCGCTACAAAAATTAATCGCGACTTAAATTACCAAGTTAGGTACCACATTTCTTTTACAACTTCAACAAAATTCTTACTTAAACAGAAAAAAATGCAAAAGTAATATTCGCGTTTCCAACAAAACGCCGATTTTTAACAAGCTTTGCTTAGGGCTGGGGGATTCAAGCTCTTGACTTAAGAACTGACAACCCTTACACATTGAAAAACGAACCATAACTTCCCAATGTAAGGTAGACTTTCAAATACCACGAAAACAGCGAAGAACGCTTACCGTAAAGAAAATGACGGAAATAAAGAAAAACGCACATTATTTTTTGTAGCAATAAAGTTTAAATTTCAATAGACTATGTAAATTTTCGTATTTTTTAAATAAGGCCTGTGTTATTGGAGTAGAAGAGTGTAGTATAAGAGGAGCTCATTGTTTTGAGTGAGCCGGGTTTCATTTCAACGATTTATCCACTCTAACTTATTACCTGTAGAGTCTATATTTCCCTGTGTTTCCTATTATTGATTACTGATTCTATAATATAGCTCGGGATCTCACGACTTGATTCAAGTTTACTGGGTCATTACACTCGCTAGGCAAGTATAATTGCTCGAACAAAGATTGCATAGGCTTTTAGAGCAAAATGTCGATGTAAATATAACATTGCTATTTTCAGTTTTAAATAGAGATTTTTATGGACCTTTTAAAAAGTTTTCTTATATTATAAACGGCAGTAACCCTGTCTGTATGTCTATTATCTTTCCAAAATTTATTTGAATCTCGATTTGGTCTAATTATTTGGCGTACAGGTAGACCACCTGAATTCAAGGTCATGGAGAACGTAGGACATAAACACTATCTGATGTCTTGCCGGGATAAAGTAGTCGCTAGAGTGACTCTTTAGCATGTAGTCCCGGGTTTGATTCCAAGAAGGAAAAAGTGTTGTTGGGTTTTTTCATCAAAATTTTTTCAGTGGCAGTTTCGGAGCAAAGATTTGTAGCCTGTTGATGAAAACCAGCGCTCTTTTAATAATAATAATAATCAGCCATTTGTGTGTTTTTGTTTGTGTGTATTCGTGTGTTTGTGTTGATTTAAATTTTGACATTGTACTTAATTTTGTTTTTCAGTCCGATTTTAATAATGATTATGATTTTTTAATTTTTAATATTGATTATGATTTTATTTTATTTATTTTGATATTGATTTTTAGTTTGTTATTGAGTATTGATTCTGAAATCTGAAATAAAGAAATATTATTTTTATTAAAGGCCTCCCTTCGTCTTTCCACTTATCCCTATCCAGTGCTCCGGTTTGCAAATCCCTGCGAAAATAATCCAGTTCGTCCCGCCATCTCCTTCTGGGCCTGCCGCGCCGTCGTTTACTGCTGTTTGGGACCCATTGCGTGGTTGCTTTGGCCCACAGCTCTTCCGGCATACGGCAGATATGGCCAGCCCAGTTCCATTTGAGCTTGGCCGCCGTGTGACCTACATCAGCAATTTGAGTTTTGGAATTTTACAAGAAACTTAAACATTACTGGCGAGGTGTGGCTTCTAGTAGTACACCCACACTTGGTTTTGTTTAGTCTGGTGATCCTTAAGGAATAACAGGCGTGATGTTATAGTATTGATGTTCTGGGTTCCATGAAATCATTATCCAAACTCTCTCGACGAAATCACGCGAAAAAAGAAGTTTACTATAAGCCAAGGAGAGGTTTGGCCTTGAACTTCGTGCTAATTTTACTCGGGAATTTTAATACAAATCTTGGAGTTTCGACTGAAAGAATAGAAAGAAAGAAAGAAATTCTAATTAAAATTTAAAAATCTTTATTTGTGACACATAGGTAGGAGTACACGGTGTTATTAAAAAATAGTAATGTATCCATTGACTTATATATTACTGCGTAAGGACTGGGCGGACCGCATGTTAAAATGACGCCTCAAACTTGGTCCCAAAATGGTAAAGACCATTTTGGGACCAAGTTTGAGACCTAAGCCGAAGTGAACTAGTTCACGATCGGCTCTCTTCGGGTGCAGTCGTAAATTTTATTAAAAGCTTTATTTTAAGTTCTTTATACCTCGAAAATACCACGCCGCTTATACAAGGTTACGTTAACGAGCAGACTACACCAATTCTCTGTATTGCGAACGCGTCGAGCAAATGTTCGGACGACCGTATCTTTAGTTTTCATATCAATGAATGTATCACTATGTGCTGCCTGAAAACATATTTATTTAGCACAACAACAAGTGCACACAACAAACAATAAAGATTATAAAAGAAACTAAAAAACTAAACTGAAAATAAAAGGTGTGTGCATCTCACGGTTGCGCCAAATAGGACCAGTTCAGCAAAATGCCGAGCAGCTAGTGCCCGACGCTGGTTTTCAACTGGCCCTGAGATGGTGATGTGACGAACGAAAAACAGTTTTGTAGGTACTCTGTGAAGATAATTTATTTAGTTCACTCACAAGAAAGGTCAAATCGCTTATATTATTCTATTTTGGGCGCATCTTAATTAGGGAGTGTCTCTTTCGAATAACCGGCAGCCCCGACGGGGTATTCCATATACCTCTGAGAATATCTTGTAAGTCAGTTAGATATGAAATCGTGATAGGTTATTAGATTAATTTGGGCTATTAATAATTTCCTAATGTTCTTAGGACCTTTCACTGTTGCAACTGTTATTAAAATATGGTCTTCGCCTTTGGGTAATTTCATAGACGGGAAAGTAATGCGCCTGACTGGGTTCGAACCCACGACTCACTGTTCGTAAGTCGGGGCCGCCACAACTGGGCCACCACTGCTAAAGACATAATTAATCAATTTAAATTAAGGTATCTGGTCAATTTTTTTTACAGTATTTTAGAATAACACCGGCGCCCGGTGGTAGATGTAGAGTTGCTCTCGATTCCCCGGAGCAGCGTAGTTTAAAAAAAAAATTTTTGTAGTATTCAAATAAATCACAATAATTCACAGAATAATTTAAATACTTCGACGCTTCTCCAGTAGCTATAATCACACTTCAGATAAATCCTCTGTACCACCCCACAGTGTCAGAATCCTCACATTCAAGCGACTCAATAGAGGTAGTTAACAAAAAAAAATCTAATTAGTCCATCAGATAGATTTCCAAAAAATATTGGACACGTATTTTTTCATTTTTCACGCAAACAAACAATGAAGACGATACAGTGCTTTGAAAACTCGTGTGACGTCATATTCTAAGACATTAGTATGACATTTTTTACCGGTGAGTGACGTCACGACCCCACTCAAATCTTTGACGCGTTTTATGTTTGTCAATTTTTAATGATTTGATAAAACAAAAAATACGTATCCAATATTTTTCGATAATCTAACAGACGGACTAATTAGAATCATATTTTTTTAGTCAGTAAACATCCCTATTGTGAACCTAATTCCTTTATATAGGGTGTAAAAGTACCCTTAACACAAACGATGGCCACTTGTTCTCCCCACCACAGTGATATTTTTTTTGTTCTAGACCATACCTGGGAACCCCCTAGTTACGGAGATATTGGGGGTCAAAGTTCCAAATTTTTCACAGCTGTTTTTGTAAATTCTAGTATTTCAGGTTTTAACTTTACTTAAATTACCTCCATGACCCGTTTACTATTCAAACCATCCACTAGCACATTGTTTTAACAGTGCTACATTGAGTTTTACCATAAAATGTGATTTTTTACCCAAAAAAAAAAAAGTTTCCCAGCAAAAATGTTTGCGTAGGGGACTTAGTTTGATCTACAGAATGCTGGGTTGACGGCTGTGTGATGGGTTGATTTAGACCCTGTATATCTACACATGTGTAGACAGATAGATAAAAAGTAGGAATAGAACAACTATCCATTAAAATTGACCCCAAGATACACCTCTTTGCACTTTGTATTACAAGCCAAATTAACCATAACATCTTACACAAAACCAAAAAAAAAACACGCACTTTCCCTCAAAACCATTATAATAAAAAAAACACGAGTCAATTGTTTTAATTTTCGACACTAAATGACCGGATACCGTAGAAGGCTTAAATTATTAGAGCGAGTACAATGGCTAGGATGGAGGGGTCATTGGCCGGGTCATGGGGTCACATGGGCAGCCAACGGGGTTAGCATTGTTTTATGGGAGTTTTTTATTCCAACATTTCTTTGTGGTGCTTTATGAATGGTCAGTTGGAGTGCAATGCTGATTTTTTGCGTAGTGTTAGGATTTAGCGAAATGAAAAAAAAAACAATTATTTAGACTGATTTTGTAACTGACAAAAATATAACTAAACTAGCTGTACCCGGTGTAAATGCTCTTTTTCCTACCAACTACCTACCTACTACCTCCTACCCTATCTACCTACTACCCTACCTACCTACCTACTACCCTACCTACCTACCATCCTACCTACCTACTACCCTAGCTACTTACTATCCTACCTACCTACTACCCTACCTACCTACTACCCTACCTACCTACTACCCTATCTACCTACCTACTATCCTACCTACTACCCTACCTACCTACTACCCTACCTACCTACTACCCTACCTACCTACTATCCTACCTACTTACCACCCTACCTACTACTCTAACAACTACAACTACCTACCAACCATACCTACTTTCCTATCCTACTTACCCTACCTACTACCCTGCCTACCTACCTACCACATTCTCACCTTTTAAACCTTCCCTGGACTTCCACGAATATTTCAAGACTAAAATTAGCCAAATAGGTCCAGCCGTTCTCGAGTTTTAGCGAGACTAACGAACAGCAATTCATTTTTATATAATTAATATAGATTTAGCATCATCTTTTAATTTATTTGGGGTCGGTCTTTTCAGCCATAGTTCTCTGTTACTCGTCATATCAGTAGGCAACGCAACAGTTTGACGGCACGGTTAGCGCAGTGGCTCGAGGAATTGACTGCTGCGCTGCGTGTCGCGGGTTTGATCCCCGTACGGAACAAATTTTTGTATGATCTACAGATAGTTGTTTCGGGTCTGGGTGTTTGTGTATGTGAGTTTAAACGCACCCACGATACAGGAGAAAGTCCTAGTGTGGGGCAACGTTATTTTTAAAAGAAAGAAAGTCACCGATAATACAAAAAAAAACGTGTAATTACTATGGATGAAAAAATATGGGTTTTTTTTTGGTGAAACTGCAGCAGGAACTTTGTTTTCATTAACATATTTTGAAAACCAAATTTAATACCATAATAAACTAAATTAGACATGCATAATATTGCGTCTACTACTACTACTTGGAATCTAAAACAGAACACGCTAAACCCCTATCTACCCCTTCCTCCTACAAGCGCAATGATACGCATAGAACATATATATCTATTTGTAACACAATACATAAAACGAAAACAATGACGTTATCTATGCAAGCAAGTAAAACAGTGTTATGACTTAGTATGCACCGCGCCTGCTGCTTACAAAATCGTATGGGTGTTCTGTGAATGTAAACATGACACACATAACGCCCATGGTGGTCCTATGGGGAATATTTTATAGTTATGATATTAAAGTAGCGTTGAAAATACGTTTTGGTTCCCACAAGTCGTTTTTTAGATAGCCATAATAACAAAATAAATTCAAAACACAAGTTTTGCAGTTGTTGTTTTTGTTTAGAAGTTGTTTTTTGTGTTCGTGTTTTAGTTGTATTTTTATGGTTTGAATTTGTTGATGTCAAAATAACTAAAACACAAGTTGCAAGAAATTGAATTCGTTTTTTTTTCAAAGAATAGTACTATTATACACAAGAGCGAAGCCACGAACTAAAACTAGTTCTATAATACACAAAGTTTTACGTAGAATACGCATATACAGGGTGTAAATCAACCCATCACACAGCCGTCAACCAAGTATTCTGTACATCAAACTAAGTACCCCTACGCAAATTTTTTTGCTGGGAAACGACTTTTTTTTTTTTGGGGCCAAACATCACGTTTTTGGTAAAACTCAATGTAGCACTCTTAAAACATTATGCTAGTGGACGCTTTGATTAGTAAACGGGTTATGGAGACAATTTAAGTAAAGATGGAACCTGAAAAACTGGTATTTACAAAAACAGCTGTGAAAAATTTGGAACTTTGACCCCCAATATCTAAGTAACTAGGGGGTTCCCAGGTATGGTTTAGAACAAAAAAATGATCGCAGTGGCGGGGAGAACAAGTGCCCTTCGTTTGCGTTGAGGGTACTTTTACACCCTATATGTATAACTATAATTATACCGACAAACCAAAATAGCAATAAATTAAATTGAGCCACAACTCGCCTCTTCAATTGACTATAACAACTCACTCAATTCGATAAACGTCTGATAAGTGGATTTATTTTATACTATTTCCATTTTAAGAGCATCGCAATCCAAGCAATACTTACTCAAGCCAATTGCACAACCGCGGAAATCTCAAACTGCCCGCATAGTATATTTATACGAGATCTCAGATACTCAATACTTCAAAATGTCGGTCGATTCCCATCATGATTTTTTAATTTAAAATCGTACCAGTTGCCAAAACCTTTTGTTAATTTCGGCATGGTTTACGAGCGCTAGTAAAAATCCGCCATGTTGGCATCGCTTTATCGCGAGATGGCGGCCTCATGTCAAAAAGGGCGCGAAAACGAAGAAAATGGCCGACCGCGATCGTTATTTTTAATAGTCTGTTTGTTGGCTATTAATTTTGTGGCGATACTTGATGAAATAGCTTTGGTTTTGGTGCTTGGGAATGTAATTAGTTGATATTGTGTGTGTGTGGCTGATATTTTGAAGAAGGGAGACTTTATAAACTCAAATTCAAAACAAATTGGTCGCATGCGCGATGTCTGAGCATGAAGTCCGGCCTCGGGTAAGTTGTTTTTGGGTGAATCCGTCAGGGAAGACTCAGTTGCAGCCTCGTCGTATGGATTTGTGCTCCATTCATGGCAATAGACCCGCCCCTATTACATGGGACTTAAACATAACTGGCGAAATGTGGGTGTACTATTAGGTACACCTCTCACCCTCCGGGGATTCCCGGCGTGATGTTGTATTTTTTTAAATCCTGTATTGTGTATCTGTTTTTATTTTCCGAGAAGAATGGAAGACCCCAAATAAATTTAGATAAGGGCAAGAGAATGATAATGATGTGTATGTGTGTCGAAACGTCATCAAAAACAAAAAGACGAATTATGTTACCAGTTTCAAAGCGTAGAGACGAAGAGTTTTTGTTTTTACTTTTGAAGTTAAGTTAGGTATTAAAACAATCTTCAATCACACTCCAAGCGTATCATTAAACATCTTTACATATGAATTAGCGTGCCTATACAATTTGACGAAGTAATTTGTGTAACAAACAAAGGGCGGAAGATATTTAGCGAGATCTTAAAGAATTTACATGCAAATTTCAAATTCTTGGAAACTTCGCAAATTAAGTACTTCCCCTAACTTTTAGCACCTCTGCTCGTCACCCTTAAACACGCTTCGCTACGCATCATTTAGAAGACAATGCATATAAAATGTACAGTCTCCTTAGAAGATTATTATGATGAATAAAATTATTGAAACAGAGCAACCATGCTTGTAAATTGATAACTAAGCAAGCATTGGCTTCCAGTGCTGTTTGGCTTCCAGAGCTTAATGAATTGAAAGATTAATGGAAATTTTACCTACTGAAAAAACGGCGCTAGTTCCAATTCTTCTTATTTTTCTTCTTCGTGTCCCTGGCACGTTATGTTAATACATAGTACGTTCTACGTCTTCAGTAAACTAAATACCAGCCGACAGTACCAAACTAAGCTCCAAATAGCTTAGAAGTTGTGTTTACATCAATTGTGCAAATGGTAGGGATTGACCTCACGACTTCTCGTTTGCTAGTTGTCCGCCCGAAACAGGCCGTTTACCACTTTCGCACAACACTATAATCAGCCTATAATGTTCCCACAGCTGGGACTCAGGCCTCCTCTCTGTCAGAGGTCGTGGTACATAATCAAACATGCGGACTTAGTTTGTTGATAACTAGATAATGAACACTATACTATACCTACTTGGACTGCCTCGTTGATCCAGTAAGCACGACTGCTGAGCATGAGGTCATGGGTTCGATTCCCGGGTCTGGCAAAGTATTGTTGGGTTTTTCCATCAAGAATGTCTCAGTTGCAGCCACGGAGTCTGATTTGTGACCGGTTAATGGTAATACTCTCACCATTTTACATCTACACTAGTATTATAAAGAGGAAAGATTTGTTTGTTTGTTTGTAACAAATAGGCTCCGAAACTACTGGACCGATTTCAAAAATTCTTTCACCGTTGGGAAGCTACACTATCCGCGAGTGACATAGACTACTTTTTATCCCTGTATTCTCACGGGAACGGGAACTACGCGGGTGAAACCGCGTGACATCCGCTAGTGTAATATAATAGTAAATACACCCACACTTCAAACAACCAGACTTAAAACAACTGGAGAAATGTGGGTATACCATTAGGTACCCCGGTGTTTTTACCTACTTATTTTAACAGTATAACCTTTAATTTCAATAATCTTTACTTTGACCTGGCCTTTATAAGGGTCATTAATTTCTCATTCATAATGTCAACACATAACTACCCTTTAGAAGTTCAAAACTACGCACAAAACACTTGCTTCCCTTCACCAAAATCAAAATGTCAACTTAAATACCAAACGGATCCCCAAGGATCATTAAAAAGAATTTGGTAGATGTTATCGCAAATTAAATAGCTCCTAAATGTCAGAAATAAGGTCGGGAATCAGAAATGCCAGTGCAAATGCTAGGTTGCGACATTTTCGTCCACGATCCGATCGTTGTACGGTCGGGTAGGCACCCCAAGTCTGTGCCGATTTCTTGCGTTTTTAAATGTATTGGTGGAAAGAAGTTGGTACGGGCACGGTGATGGTCTACAGAAAAATTATGACTGCAAACAATAGGCTATTTTTGCTTAAGAACATCTGTTCTCATGTAAGTGACTTTGTGTCTTTTTTGAGAATAAAATATCTTTAAACCTAAACCTATTTCTTCATATGCCATCTTCCAACTCTGGGCATGTGATGCATAGGAACGAGGAAAATATCGTGAGGATAGTTAAAATGTGAAAGGTTTTATTAGTAGAGGAAAACAAGAAACGATGGATGGACGGATAGGGTAAAAAATTTAGGGTAGGTACATATCATTATAATATGTAAGGAGAGGTGCCTGATGAAATGACGAGAATGGAAGAAGACATGCTATGCCCAAATGAATTGGGATAAGGGCATGAGAATAATGATGAATGATGACGCTTTCTTCGAACTATGGTGATATCAGATTCCAGTAAAATACCAACATTTAACGTAGAGCAACTGACCATCTGACCAATGAGAGAGTCCTCACGGCCTTCCCTTTCGTCCTTCTTACTATCTTGCTACACACAATGGAAACATCAAGATGTGGATTTAGTACTCAAAAGGCAAAGGGCTTGTGAATGGCCTATCATGAGCAGCTTAAGCCTATGCATTTTCTTTCAAAATTGGACAGAGTCAAGATTGACTAAGGTATTTCAACGACTAGTATAAATTGCGATCAACAAATACACAGAAACGGGAACAACATGAATGTCGATAGTCTATTTAGTTTCTTAACTGATACCAAACCAGTGTCCCATTCAAATAAACAACATCAAAATGTAATTAGTGATACTATTTGCAAAATTAATGTTGTTGCGTTAGAAATAATTGTTTTTGCTACCTACCATTTTGGGAATATTATTCAATGAAGGAGCTATTTATAATTCTGTACAAGCACGAGGAGGTCTGTATAAGGGAACGGGAAATGGTGTCGATTGTAGACGCGATCATTCATTGATACATTGTTTGCTGAATTTATACTTGAATGTTTGGGTTCATTCAAGTAATTGTAGTCCTCATTCAAATTGATAATCTTGGCTTCACTAAGTGCTGGCTCAGTAACAGATTAGCATGTTTGTGTTTATTAAACTTAGGTAACATGTTACAGACTTTGCCTTAGAAAAAATGTTAGAAACCTTAGATAATATGTTAGAAAGGAAGAAACAGGTCAGAAACAGCAATAAGTAAAGTAGTAGAAGATCGTAGAAGACCTTCTGTATTTTCTGCCATGATACCCATGCGTGAGTTTATGTATGTAGGTAAAATGTTTCATAATTATGTTGCTATGGTTTTATTCAAAAGTTTTAGCGGCTATCTAGTTTCAAATCTATTTTGTTTTTAATCTTACGCAGATGACTAGATCAGGGGTTCTCAAAGTATACACCGTGGTGCCCTGGAGCACCGTAGAGAGTAAAAAGCAGTGTGAGATGTTCTTGCTTGTGTGTTTCCTAATAATTCATAAGCAAAATGTTTTTCGTTTTAATATCTTATAGTTTTGATAGAGTATCGTTAGACGTCATTTAGTAAAGAAGGCCTTTGTTACTGTAGTTCTCTGCTCCATAACCGGCGCCTGCCATGTTTGCCTACTTGTATCAAAATGTGCTATAATCTTCCTTTCTTTACAGAGGTGATACAGTCAACAGATGGCGCATCCGTCTCGGATCCAGCTGGGCTGACAGTGGTGGTGTTGTCCACAACGTGAACGCAAACATCTTTCACCCGTCATACAACGAAAATACTTTTAACAATGACATCGCCGTCCTACGCTCCGCCTCCACTTTCTCTTTCAACAATAATGTTCGCGCCGCCTCTATCGCTGGTGCCAACTACAACCTCGGTGATCAACAAGCCGTCTGGGCTGACAGACGGCTTGTTGATTGAGAATAGCTCAATCAAAATATTTGTGTGGATTCAAGATCTGTTTCATGTTCAAGATTCAACCGAATTAAATTCGCAAGAAGAAAAGAGCCTTTTTGTCACTCTCTTTTGACAACGACAAAACAAGACACTTATTCCGATGTGGTTTGGATATCGGTTTAAAAATTAATATCCAACTTTATTTGTGTAAAGCCATGTTTTCAGCTTTAGTGGATGTTTTAAACGTATCATTGACAAAATAGTAAACCTGTAAGTGTGCTGCGAACTAAATAAGATTGGGATACTCTGGACTAGATCCTAAGGAGTAGACCTTGGCTTATTATTATAACCTCGTAAATCACATTTGAAACACTCTTACTCATCTTCCATGCCAATATACATATTCCTTATTTTTCTTGGACTTGATTTTCGGGACCTTGGCGTAGCGACCTTGACCTCGGCCTTGGCCTCGTCCATTAGCACAACATTACGTAATCAGATCTGTACATACAACTTACCAGACTGCCAGTTTGTGTGTGTTGTCAGATTTTACGTAATATTAGACTTTTTCAGCCACTTGCGTCCTTTTTGCTTCGTACGGCACAAATTTTTAGTTTAATGTTTGTGTTGTGTTTAAGCTTTTCCTTTTTTTCTCTTTTTGGGTTATAGTCAATTTGTTTTGTCCTGTGTGAGACCAATAAGTACTTTTTCTTTCTTTCTTTTGCACTACTTAGATTGCTGCGAACTGGTAGAAAAAATACTGAGTCATCTAAACGAGAAGAAGATGTATGGATGTACTGAGACGTGGCTTTAAGGGACTTCTGTGGGAAGAGGAGAAGTTTCTGGCGAAGACTAGAACTGCTAAACTTAATAGAAATGAGAGATAGTAAAAGAGTTAAATGACTTCTTGATACGTCAACAAGAATCAGTATTTGAATAGTTCCCTTTCAAATAACGTTCAAGAGCCTTTTAATGTCATAATGGTCTGAATAAATTAAATGTCAATGAGCCTGCCTCGTTGGTCTAGTGGGCTCAAATGCGACTGCTCTGTGCATGAGGACCTGAGTTCAATTCCCGGGTTTGGCAAAGTGCTATTGGGTTTTTCATCAGAAAATTTCTCATCGGGATTAGATTTTGTGCTCAGTTGGTCATGGGACTTAAACATAATTGGTGAAATGTGGGCGTGATGTTATGTGATGTGGAAATAAAAGATTTGATGGATTCCAAATGACAAATTGACGCACATGCCAACTTTATGCCAAGAACGTCACGTGCCTGCCCCAGTTTCCCTCCCGTATGTTTACGCACACACGGCCTATTGTTTTTCACCGTTATTTATTGCAAAATTTAGCATAATACTCAGTTTATTAGGGGCCGAGCAGAGGGGATCGTTTTGTTTTTAACGAAATATTCATGAATCATTTGCAAGATGTTTCGTTAACGTACTTATTGAATCATTAAGTTGTTGTTGAAAAATTGATCTTATTGATTAAAACAAGAGAATTGCTTTTCTTATACCCTGGATTTGCTTTCTAAGTCTGCTAGTCTCTTCCAGTTTACTTCGTTCTTCATCACTTACATTAATAGTATATATATTTTATTTTTGGAGGTTTGGTGATCATCAAAAATGATTCCTCTCGCTTTGGGCGGAGCGGTGTGTCAGACTTCTACTGATTAAAAACCACCCATGTTCCTTCTTAGCCCTTTGTGTCCGAGGCCACGGTATCTCTTTCGAACAACCCGCAGCCCCGACAAGCGGCAACGTTCCTGACATCTCTTTGAGACGCGCGTGTAACAAACGCGCCGTCGACACGGCCTGTAATCATCATTGGACGGACGGACGGTGAGCTAGCCCATTACTCACCGTTCACAGGCCCGCGCCTACGGTGGCCGAAAGCCATGATTTACACCTTTACATGACAAAAAACGTGATTGTTACCCTACAGGTGTACAGTGCACTGACTGAGTTCATTCAACTTTACCTACATTTTAAATCAGCAGTATACATTGACTTATATTTGCAAAACTACATGTAAAGAACAAAGAAATAATGTTTTCTTTTATTCATACACTTTGGGTATGCACATAAAAGTTGGAAATTATGTTAATATTATGGAGTAATGTATGGAAATTAGTTCTCAAACCATTTGTTTGGTGTTGAATTCCTAATCTTGGAGGTATATCTTATTTTGTAATACCTACCTGTAAATTATAAAGGATCATTCATCATTATCATAATAATATATTTCCGTATGGTGTCGGACGTAATGAAATGGTGGTGACAGTCAGTCAGTGACCTGAAATTCTGACATCCAGTCTTACCAAAGAGTATCGTATTACCTAGTATTAACTGGGTTGTGGAGGTCAGATAGGCAGTCGCTCCATGTAAAATACTGGTATTCAGCTGCATCCGGTTAGACTGGAAGCCGACCCCAACACAGTTGGGAAAAGGCTAGGCAGATGATGATGGTGTCGGACGTAAAGAATAGCACCATCCCATATCTTCCCGTGGGTGTCGTAAGAGGCGACTAAGGAACTTACCAGAGAATGGGCAGCAGCGTTCTTTGTGCCCTTGGAACAACCATACTGGGATCGCCAACCCGCCTGCCAAGCGTGGCGATTATGGCAAATCCCCCCCTTCTGTGGGAGGCCTATATCCAGCAGTGGACGTCTTAAGGCTTTTTTTTTTCTATATTTATAAAGAAGGGGCTTGTTCAATTTGAAGATGTCGCCCCTGTAATACAAATACATATTTCATAATACAATCATACAGTAGATTTACTAAGTTATTCTATTCTTAACGCCCATTTGGCCGAGCCTGTACGTCTTAAGGCTGAAATGATGATGATGAAATATGCACTAACCACACCAGACTAGAGGCCCAAAAGTCTGACAACTAAGGGACCAAGGGGTACCGTGATACTCAGTACTATGTTGTGGAGGTCAGATAGGTCACTCCATGTAAAATACTGGTATTCAGCAGGACCCTGTAAGACTGGACGCCAATCCTTATCAATTTGAGAAAAAAGCGAATGATGATGACATAAATTACATAATTATAAAACAAAATCCTCCGCCCTGTCTGTCTGTTCGCGATAAACTCAAAAACTACTGCACCGATTTTCATACTGTTTTCAACAAAAGATAGAGTGGTTGTTGAGGAAGGTTTTAGTATATAATTTGACCGACATCCACGCGGGCGAAGCCGCGGGCATCAGCTAGTGTTTTATAATTGTCCAATTCGTTACAGACCCAAACGTTGTATTTCAGTATCACCTTTTTTTCTACATAACATCGCGCCTGTAAACCTCGTTGGATTAGGCAGAGGTCATTGATATAAAAACTAAAGATACGGTCGTCCGAACATTTGCTCGACGCGTTCGCCATACAGAGAATTGGTGTAGTCTGCTCGTTAACGTAACCTTGTATAAGCGGCGCGGTATTTTCGAGGTATAAAGAACATAAATAAAACTTTTAATAAAATTTACGACCGCACCCGAAGAGAGCCGATCGTGGACGGGTTCACTTCGGCTTAGGAAAGACCGTTGTAGGACCAAGTTCGAGGCGTCATTGTAACATGCTGTCCGCCCAGTCCTTACGCAGTAGTATATAAGTCAATGGCAGAGGTTTACTCATTAGTGCGTCCACATTTTGTTAGTTATGTTTAAGTCCCTTGCAATAGGGTCGAGCCTATTACCATCAAACAGACACAAATCCAGATTCCGTAGCTGCTACTGAGAAATTGATGGAAAAACTCAATGACACTACTATTATGGCCAACCTGGGAATCAATCCCAGAACCTCACGCATCCAATAAACAAACGAGATAGTTTATTTTTCTTTTCAAAACAATCTTAGAATTCTTGTAAAGCCCGTACCGTATATTTTAATATTATTCTTGTGGACTACTTCATTATTCGGACATATTGCAGCGCTGAATCTTCATTTGTATATTCAAAAGATAAAATATTTGCATGCACTTTACTCTCGTTCCATCTTCGTGGTAAGGATCTACTATACTTGTCAATTAGGCTGCATTTTGAAATGAAAAAGGTGCAGATTAATCGTACCTACTTTAAACAACGAAAAAAAAACCCTTTGCCAAAAAACAAGAAACTTCTTCGAAAAAACACTCTCTATTTTAGACGTTATCAGTGGTTATTTGAAAGTTCTTTTGCAAAAAGTTTTAGTTTAGTTTAGTATATTTTACCCATTTTAATTGACACACAACACTTCTCATTATTAATCAATTTTACATTGGAGCTGAAGAGCTGCAATGGTTTTTTTGGGTGCGTTAAACCAGCTAGTCCAGCGAATGGAAATGCCTCCTCTGCAAGATGCGAACTCTGGCGGGAGCTGCTCAAGCCCCCTGATGGCTTCATCAAGCCATCTGAAAGCCTTCCACCTGGACATGCTTTGCCGTGGCCGACTTGTAAATCTCTAAATAGACTCCGAACCCAGGTCGGCCGTAGCAAAGACAATCTCTTCAGATGGGGGTTCATTGACGGCTCAGACCTCAAGTGTGTATGCGGCGTATCTCCACAGATTATGTCCCACCTTCCATCTTGCGCTGCATGCCCTGACACCTGCACACTTGACGACCTTATGACTGCATCAGCGAGTGGAGTCCGCATAGCTGAATTTTTCGCCAAAACGATTTGATCGTATAGAAATTTGCCATCGACACGCTAAGAAGAAGAAGATTGGAACTTGGAACTAGAAGTTATCTCGGACATCATATCAACGAAGGTCAAGAAAAACTAAAATGCAGAACCGATTTGGATGAAATTTCTATGAAACCAATCGGAAAACATAAACATCTAATTTTATGACAGAGAACCTATTAATAGCTCCTCCCTTTCTAAACTAATACGTTAAAGAGGAAAGATTTAATTAATAATTATTTTAATTGTTTGTCACGATTTAACCCAAAAACTACTCGGCCGTTATGAAACAATCTTTCACCATTAGATAGCTACATCTTTACCGAGTAGCTTAAGTTATATTATATTTTCAAAATACACGTTGCCGTGAAGTGAAGTGTTAGTATCTTATAACCCTACCACAAAGATAAATACATCATCTCTCATGATACCGCATACCAATTTGAATATAAACAGTGACTCAGAATGACTAACTATTTAATATTAAAACTATTTGCCTGTATGTCAGTGTGCTATCATCGTTAGCTGTCAGCATCTCAAACAGTTTGTACTCGAGGGTAATTCTTGGGATTTTTGCTCGTAAACTATTTGATGGGGGCCCTAGTAACTGTCTAAGATTAGTCATGGCTGAAAATGTGGGTTTTGGAGCTAAAAATAAAAGTTAACTTTGATATTTATGAGGTTTAGGTTAATGCCCTCCCAAATCTGAAGGGTAACTCCTAACTGGATAGTGGACACGCTGGCGTGACGACTTAGAAACGTTTGTGACAAATTGAACGGAGAAAACTGCACAAAGAGGAGAGTGGAAGGCTATGGGGGAGGCTTTTGCCCAACTGTGGGACAACATAGGCTAAGCAAATAAAAAAAACTCCTAACTGTATGGTCTGAAGAGTGAGTTATAAAGTGTCTTAAGCATGTTGTTTCCATAGCAACAATAATCCAGTCAAAGTACCCAGTACCCAGCTACAAAACTCGTATAAACTAGTATTTTGACTTCCCAAAATTTGTCTCAAAACCTACCTATGTTAGGGTGTATGGGTCTATTAATTAAAATCTAAGGTCAAAGGTCGCCAAAATAGATTTTTTGCAAATATCTCGTTTTCTATGCGTTTTTTGCTATTTGTATTATGGTCAATATTGTAGAGAATTAAATTCCGTACAAGTTTGTTTCAAAAAACTTTTCATCATTCAATCATTCGAAAGACACACTAACTCTACCTCTCAACCAATTTGTAAGGAAAATAAATTAACCAAATTCTTGACAAAAACTCCGCAAAATTTCACCGACCAACCAAACCGTTCTCAATTTCCTCCTACACACAGGTACACGTCTCACACTTGACCGTTTTATATTTTTACCTCGAGTACGAGCCATGTGCTGTATACACGGTGCTACATCAAAGAACAAAAGAATTAGCTTCATGTAGAAAGTAAAAATAAAATGGAAATACAGTGTGTAGCTTTTTGGAGTGTTGAGTTTGGGTTAAAAGGTTAATATTGCGGGTTTTTTAGGGGTTTTTATGGATATTACATCGGCTTTTGGTGTAGCATTATATTTTGCTATTTAGAAGTCAACCAAATTATAACTGTGTCGTGTTAACTTAAATATAAAACAAAATCAAATCATTTATTTCAAGGAGACCAGGGGCCGTATTTTTGAATCACTCGAAGTGAATCTTAAATTCATGCACGAAAGCAAAACGTATACGAATTGAATTTCGATTGCTCCAAATTTTACGTATTTTTGAAGTAATAGAAATTAGTGTTGCCATAAAACTCGAATCTTATAACATTTTTCATTTCACGCAAAAAAATAAAAACCGGAAAGCCATAACCCGTTGATTTTAAAAACCGGTAATGAGTTACGGTGGAACGGAACGTAAATTAAAAAGTTATAATGTCATTGTCTGACGTCTGTCATTGGGATTTCGATATTTTTTTCTCTAGTATTTACATATTTTTTTCTGTCGCTGATGTAATTCATCAGGATATACTCCTCGAGGCTAACCATCGCGAAAGGCGAAAGAAAACACTGATTTATAGGTTAGATAAAGTCAACGTAACGTATCTGTCAACAAATCTTCACTTGTCAGTGTCATTCTCATTTCTACTGGTAGAATATCGGAAACGAGTGGGTCGGACCACTCGTTGCAAAATTCACGGGTATGAATATTCAAAAATAGCGATTTTAGGTATTCTCATACGAATTCTGCGATTTCGTACACGATTTGGAATTCTATTGATTCAAAAATACGGCCCCAGTTACATGCACTTTTGAATTGTCGAAATAAATGCAACAATGTATATAGCTATAGTCCCAAGTATATTCACAAGACATTAAAACTGCGAGAGTACTGCAGTGGCCCATTCCAAAGCATAGATCTCTATAGATAAGTGCAGTCTTGAAAATAAAGTGGCTGTGATATACGGACGGACAGACAGACAGACGGACATGACGAATCTATAAGAGTTCCGTTGTTTTGCCATTTGTCAAGTTCTGGCGGGGCCCACCTGCAAGCCACCCACGGGACTTAGGTTTACATGCCGTCGAGAATTATCTGTTAGGCATGCCGATTTGCTGCGGGTTGTTCGCAAGAGACACCGCGGCCTCGACAAAAAGGGCTAAGAAGGAACATGGGTGGTTTTTAGTCAGTAAAAGTCTGTTACTCCCTTTTGCTCTGCCCAAGAGCGGGAGGGGTTATTCGATAATTTTCCAACCGCCAAAAAAAAAAAAAGCTGTGGAACTAAATCCCTTAGTAGGCCCCTGAGTATCCCTCCAGGGTAGCCTGCGAAATTCATTTTTTTTTATGAACTGAGTTAAATTGGTGATTTTAATCATTATTAATCAGTAAAGTCACATTTCTTACAGTCGCGAATGCTATTTTATTTAACATACGACCTGACACTGACCGATAAATTGCAAAAAACGTAAGAAAATATGAATTTCGCGGGCTACCATGTCACATTTACCTTTAGAAAAACGTAACAGAATTAAAATTTTCATCTCGATTTATCTGAATATGACCACCAACATAATAATGTACGCAGTAAGAAAATCTGATCCGCTTGTAGCTGCGAGTAACTCATAATATAAAATCTGAACCTTGTCATTGTATTCACTAATGAGCACCGCGACAGTTCCCCAAACAATTTAGCTGGCAGTGAGCCAGGAATGGCTACGACAGACTATAAGGCATTAAAACCATGTCGAAATCTGCAGTACTATTCTGAATTCATTTTGAATCTCATTCAAGGGAGAGGGGAGCTTCCCCCGTTCTTTAGAAAACACATGTCCCGGCTGTCAATTATTTTAGAATATTGACAGTCAAGATGATCAGTAAAGTTATGATTAGTCGTAGACGTATGGTGTCGGACGTAAAGAATAGCACCATCCCATATCTTCCCGTGGGTGTCGTAAGAGGCGACTAAGGGACTTACCAGAGAATGGGCAGCAGCGTTCTCTGTGCCTTTGTAACAACCATACTGCAATCGCCAACCCGCCTGCCAAGCGTGGCGATTATGGCAAATTCCTCCCTTCTGGGGGAGGCCTATGTCCAGCAGTGGACGTCTTATGGCTGAAATGATGATGATTAGTCGGTGGCCCGAAAGTCTGACAAACGTCTACTGATCGCGTTTTGGAGGTTAAACATCCTGATAGATTGGAAGCCGACCCTGACATAGTTGGAGCTATCATCTGCCTGATGATGACGTTGTCCAGGGCAACGGAAGTCAAGTCTGCGAGTGAACACCTGTGTGGTCTTACTCAGGAAGAGTCTGACGGACCCCTCCGCTCTTTCGCTCGTGCTTTCCGAGGCACGGAAGAATCTCACTGTGTAACTCTCTTTCTATCTGCAATCGGCTCATCAGCCATAATCAGATGTGTTCTGGGGGATGAGACTTAGGAGCAGTTCCATTGAGTTGCCCTAATTACTGTTGATGAACTTCTTAGTTCCTCAGGTCAAGCGAGAGGATATCCCATCTCTTAAGGCGTTTTATTGTGCTTTGATTATTTAGTAAATTTTTAGCCAAATCGTTAGTGTGCTTGTTGAGTCTTTCCTTATATTTTGTGCAGTAGTTGTTAACTTCTTCTTTGACTGTTGGCATCTCGAGGTAGTCGTGGATTTCAAAGTTTCTTACAAACCAATGTGCACTGGAAACTCACTGTGTAATACGTGGTTACTTATCGACGGACCAACCTAAGCTAGGACCGCTTTATATAACACTAGCTGATGCCCGCAGCTTCACCCGCATGGGTGTCGGTCAAACTATATAATACTAAAACCTTCGTCGAGAACTACTCTATCAATTGGTGAAAACAGCATGAAAATCGGTGCAGTAGTTTTTGAGTTAATCGCGAACAGACAGACAGACATACCCGATGGATGACTTTGTTTTATAACATGTAGAAGTTCCTTGGAATCCCGTCGGGGCTGCGGGTTGTTCGCAAGAGATACCGCGGCCTCAACATGAAGGGCTAAGAAGGAACATGGGTGGTTTTTAGTCAGTAGAAGTCTGACACTCCCTATCGCTCTGCCCAAGAGCGGGAGGGGTTATTTGATGATTTTCCACACACAAAAAAAAAAAAAAAGTTCCTAGGAATTTTGTTCAATGCTATGTTGACCATAAACTCGGGGCTTCACACGACCGCTCCTTATTTCCATTCAGATCCTCCCATTCACCTTTCAAGAACTCTTACAAAATAGTTAAGTTTTATTCAAACCCCTGCCAAGTTTTATTTGTTCCCTTTTCCCGTGAAACAAATGTGAACCGCTTTAGATTTATTTAAGGGCGTGTGTAACGATTTGCTTTAGTCATTTATTATTGGTTTTGGGTTCTTCCGTGAATCGATAATGTTATCAATCTCTACGGACCTTCAGACATCTTTAGGCCCTGATGTTGGAGTTGCTTTTGATTTGAGATTTTTTTTGCGAATGGGAAATCATCAAATGACCCCTCACGCTCTGGACGGAGCGGAAGAGAATGTCAGACTAGTACTGACTAAAACCCACCCATCTTCTTTCTTAGCCCTTTGTGTTCCAGCACTGGCAGACCCCTGCCATTTTGCTGACTTCTGCACTGACTACACTAAAGTTAAACATTTTTGTGATACGTGGGACGTGGGTAGAACATTAATGCGAGTATGCACTTTGCCACTCTAAGATCTTCACAGATCATAAATAATGATAGCTGATTTGTAAATGAGAATATTAGTAGGTACCACTCACCGCCGAAGTGGAAAGATCAATATTTTTTTTTGTAAAAGCACCCCGTAATTCCTAAACCACTGCAACTCCTGAAAGTCAGAATCAACAATTGCGACCCCCACAAAAGCGCCGAAACAATGAAACGTGACGAAGTCCCAGAGAAATAATTTTTCAGAAGGGAACAGCGGAAAAGCAAGAAAAAAACTTGATGATGTAGCTAAATATCAAGCTTAGGAATTAGCTCATGTTCGCAAGGGATACCGCGGCCTCGACATGAAGGGCGAAGAAGGAACATGGGTGGTTTTTAGTCAGTAGAAGTCTGATACTCCCTTTCGCTCTGCCCAAGAGCGGGAGGGGTTATTTGATGATTTCCCACCCCCCAAAAAAAAAAAAGGAATTAGCTCATAAAAGAGTTAAAACCAGGTCGCTGAGCAGGAAAATCGAATGCATTTTAAGAAACAGCAAAGGCGGTTAGACCCTGGTTGCTGACAGCGGTGTATATTAGTATAAAAGTTATTCTAAACTATGCAATGGCGTATTTGCAAGTCTGACGATAATGCCATCTAGCCAATTTCGGCCACAGCGACTTCATTCGCTGGCTTTCTGGGATGGTTGTCTAGAGATTTGGTGTGCTGCTCTTGTAATTTTATGTTCAATTAAATGAGTGAGTCCCAAACCTCTTTTCTCATAAGAAATGTCTTCGAACAAAGCAATAGTGCTATTTAATTTCTGTTTCTCTGAAGGAGAAAGTTCAGAAATAGGAGTAACAGAACAAACTTGTATTTTATTATTTTGATTATCTTTAACAAGTGTAATGTTTTTCCACAAGTCTCTAGCTATTTTAAATTTAAAAAAAACTACGAGCACAAAGCGTATGTCAGAACACCATTAACCACATTGTAGGGTATAACTGTACGGTGGCCTATCTTTAAGGTCATCGCACTTTAAAGAAAACTGTTACTTTCTTCTTTCTTCAAAGGCCTTTGCTTTTTTTTTGGGGTGGTGGGAAATCATCAAATAACCCCTCCTGCTCTTGGGCAGAGCGAAAGGGAGTGTCAGACCTCTACTTAAACCACCTATGTTCCTTCTTAGCCTTTTAGGTTTTAGGTTTTTCTAAGGCATTGAGGCACGTACCGATTGCTTCAATGCGGTACGGCGTACGAAAGTGGCCTGGCTGCTGAACAGAATCCGTGCAGCCCCAACAGCATTCTAAGAGCCATAGTCGGGAGGCATGACAGCCCGTTGATGAGGTCATTAGTCACCTGTACACTGTCCTTGTTTTTAGTTAAGTACTAACATAGGTTAAGAATATTTACTTACCCAATTACAGTTACTTACCCAATGGATCTTGATTAAAATAATTAAATGATTATATTATTTGTTGATTTGGACTTACCAGAGAATGGGCAGCAGCGTTCTCTGTGCCTTCGTAACAACCATACTGCGATCGCCAACCCGCCTGCCAAGCGTGGCGATTATGGCTAATCCTCCCCTTCTGGGGAAGGCCTATGTCCAGCAGTGGACGTCTTATGGCTGAAATGATGATGATGATTATTTGTCTACTGGAGTTGGGACAGATTTTACAAAAGAGCGTTTGAGCAATCCTGTTTTACATTTCGTATACATTGCGACATCTCCATTTCAAGCACAATGTTAAAATACATTTCGTGAAAAGATGTCCTTTCAATTCAACATAATTCAGGGTAGGGTATTACTGCATGAACGCCTGCAAGTTGTAAGGGCCAATTGAAGGGTCCAGGTAAGAAGAAGGTTAGGGGTTGGGTCCAAAAGGGTCGAACCTCAACTGGGTGACGATCGCCTAACGATTTGTCGCTACACGATGCGAATTCGATATTTGTAACATCGCTTAGAATAATATGATTAACTAGTCGGTCAATACATAAGCTCACGCCTTTTTCCCATGGCTGTAAGCAGAAGCCACAGACGTCACATGCAACGATAATTACATACTGAATAATAATATTATAAAGAGGAAAGATTTGTTTGTTTGTTTGTAACGAATAGGCTCCGAAACTACTGAACCGATTTCAAAAATTCTTTCACCGTTGGGAAGCTACACTGTCCGCGGGTGACATTAGGCTACTTTTTATCCCTGTATTCCCACGGGAACGGGAACTACGCGGGTAAAACCGTGTGACGTCCGCTAGTACTCAATAATTGCAATTATAATTATTCTAACGACACACCCTGTCGAAAAATAATGAAGAAATAGTTGACTAATTTATATCCAAGTTCTCTGATTCTGATGATATGACAGAGAAAGGAATAAATGATGCCGTTACGTCTGACAGGAGAGAATGGGAGAAGAAAATGTTTTGCGCCGACCCCAAATAGAATAGAACAAGGACAGGAAGATGATGATGATTAAACTTCTCTAATTCCTTACCTAAATATAAATAAGCAGTCTTAACATTATTTTACAAACAAAGAATATCGTGTTGTAATATTAACACCTTGTTGGATACCCAAAATTGTACAAAAACTATTGAAACATCTGCTGTATGTACAAAAACTAAGAAAACAGTCTTTGTTCAACAGACTAAAGCATGAAATTAATGATTAGATCACACATGTAGTCTATAACATTTATGAAAAATCAAAATAAAGCTTATATCTGAATATAGAAAAACTTGCCATTTGTCGAGATATTTATTATTATTAACTAGCTGATGGCCGCGGCTTCACCCGCGTGTATGTCGGTCAAATTATAAACTAAAACCTTCCTCTTGAATCACTCTATCTTTTAAAAAAAACCGCTTCAAAATCCGTAGCGTAGTTTTAAAGATTTAAGCATACATAGGGACGGACAGACAGCGACAGCGACTTTGTTTTATACTATGTGGTGATGATTATATTGTTCAGTTTAGTTTGACTTCTCTTATTTTACTCATAGACATATTTGTGTTAATTGCTCTATTTACAGGTCTGCTAAAAAAAAATATTAAATGCAATCAGTGCCTTAGTACCTTATTTTAATTGTGAATTTATAATATGTATTATCAAATGAGTACATCCTTCACAGTACATTGAAACTGACAAAAGACCTCCTTCCATTTTAAAACTAAAAGTAGGTTAATAATCCACAGCAGCCTGTATGTCCCGGGCCCCCTATAAAGTAGGGCTGCGCGGACGCACCGAAATCGTTCATCGAACTCGGCACATCTGTTTCTTTGTGCACGCGCCCGAATGTGCCCGAATGCCCGACAGACTGTCTCGAGTGAGCTCCTTGCTTTATAACTTGATGCTTCTCTGTTAAATCTAACTGTAAGTTATCAAAATATAAAAACGTCACAATAATCTTTTCTTATTATTATAAATGCGAAAGTATGTATATAAAAAGTATCTGTCGCGCTCCCACGCCAAAACTACTGAACCGATTTCAATGAAGTTTGGTACACAGATAGTCTAGAGCACAGAACAGATAATTTATCTGTTCTGTGGTCTAGAGCCTGAGAAAGGACATAGGCTACTGCAAAAAAGGGGTTGAAACGCTTACTTTCGGTCGGGATAACTAACATCTACCCGGGCATCAGCTTATATCATCATTCGGAAAAAGCAAACTGTAAAGAATAAATGAAACAAATAAAGTCACTGACTTCGGAAAGTAAAGTTATTTTAGTCTTGTTTTTGGAAGTCGGATTATATTTTTGCAAAAAGATTTTTACTTAGAAATACAAGCTCATTCCCTAATCGGTAATTTTGCGTTTTTGACGTTTCGCACCCAAACCGCTCATGCTCGCTCGTGTAGGGATTGGTCAACCAACATAAAATGATAAGACTGACGATGACTCCTCACAGTGCTTCAGACTTGGGCCCGGTTTCTACTAAAGCGGAGACGAGGAATGCGGAGAAGAGATGTGACAAATTCGACCAATCACAGGAAGGGCGAAACATCAGATGTAAATTTTAATAAATGTGTTTGGCCGATTTCCGCACATCTCCTTTCGTCTCCGCTCCTCTCCGCTTTGGTGAAAACTGAACCTTAGCATCGCCGTTTGGTTAAGTTTGATCATGTACCTACAGTTTACAAATAAGTACCACAACAGCCCCTAGATTAAAACATCGAAAAATGAACCAAATTATCTTACTAATCGTCATAAAGTAGCAAAGTGTCCGTTTGAACTAATAACAACCACTTAAGGCATAATAAGAAACGGCGATCGTGACAAAAATTGTCACAATCACGGTGTTTACTGAACGTAATCACAGTATAAATATGGACAGTAGCGAAACTAAGCCTAGTTGATGCGATAACTACCTACGCTCCATTGAAGCCATAGGGTTGTCCCTTTTATGCACGGTTGCTGAAGTCCCTAGATAACTTCTCCACATAACATTTTTATTCTGTTGTGATCAATCAATCGAATTAAAAAAAAGCTAGCTTACAAATACAATCTAAATAGAATACTTAAATAGCATTAGAAAAAATACGAAACACGTAATACGTGCCTATAAAATTTGAGGGTTGCCCTCGATTTCGTTAAGATTCCATCATCAGATCCAGACATGGTAACAGTGGGACCATCTCGGGAGTATACTTTTTCGATTAAAATTTTTTTTTTTCAATTCGGTTCATAAATGAGGGAGTTATGCGGAAACAAATATGATACAAAAACAAAACCAAACCGACGAATTCAGAACCTCCCTCTTTTTGGAAGTCGATTAAAAATACTTTCTTCTGCTGATGAAGCCGAGTTGACACAGCCGTATACCGCGCAATACGTTCGTTGCATTTAAAAAAATATCGGGAGATATGAACTTATACGTGACCAACTGACCACTCGTCTCGGCGCGGCACGCACAACTGAGCGCACTGCGAAGACTTGCCAAGTGCCCCGTCGATGCGCATGTTTGTGTGAGTGTGCGGTTTCGAGCGTTTGTAGGTAGTTTCCGTACTGTCCATATTTATATTGTGACGTAATGGTGATTCTAGATTCTGGTTATTAGTGTAAATCAGTAAACTGCCTATGTTAGTCACATAATTCTCTAAACACCAGGTTTCTTGGAGTCCATTCAATTTGGTTAGCTGTCGAATGTCATGTTGTTTATTTTAGCTAACTAAATACATTCGTTTGACAAAGGCCCGTTTACGGAAACATTACTGTCCTTTTGGCCTCTGCTGCTGTCGGGTAAATATGTTATATGGATTGCATAGCTCATGGGTAACAGTCGCTCAGATCAATCTCCAGGTAAAGCCGCGCTTATCTAGGTTAGCCTGTGGAGGGGTGACTAACCATTACAGTTTCCTCTATGCCTCGGAAAGCACAATCAGCAATATCAGCAGGAGACAGAACTGAACAAGGCTAATAGGCACAAAGGGACGTATTATACAACTAGAAGAATACCTTTCAAGAATATGTCTTTTGGGACAAGCCTGCCACACTATTTCCAAACCACTGTAACTCCTAAAAAGAGTTCGTGGCTTAATAAGAACTGCCACTCGGGTCGATCTTTAGGTAAAGGTATGCTTGCCTAGATCAGTCTGTGGATGGGTAACCACCCAACATACCGAGTTTCCTCCGTGCCTCGGAAAGCAAGTTAAGCTGTTGGTCCCTTCTGCCATATATAAATCTTAGGCAGTCGTTACATCTAGTCAGTGACCTGAAATTCTGACATCCAGTCTTACCAAAGAGTATCGTATTACCTAGTATTAACTGGGTTGTGGAGGTCAGATAGGCTGTTGCTCCATGTAATATACTGGTATTCAGCTGCATCCGGTTAGACTGGAAGCCGACCCTAACATAGTTGGGATAAGGCTAGGCAGATGATGATGTAACTCCTGAAAGCCAGAATACGCAGTGACGCGTGCGAAGCTTGACAAAGAAACCAGAGAAACATTTAACTACCCATACTAACCATTTCAGACTTTCAACCAAACACCACATATTAACATCATTCAATATCCCGAGCACACATCCACACCCTGTATACGGGGCCCCAATAAAACGTCCGTGCCTAAACCGTTCATCGAACTCCGGACATCTGTTGCGGAGCGCACGAGCCACGCACCGACTCGTTCATTCATCGCCACGTTTTTGTTGTTTTGAATATCCTCCTCTTTGGCTTTCAAGCTGTCTTCGTTAGGGAGTGGGCAGGGAAATTTTGTTCTAATTGTTTGAGGACTGCAGCAGTTTTTGAAAGGTATTTAAATTATATTTAGGTCTGCGTTGGCAAAAGTTTTTTATTATATTATTTACATTAGTCTGAACGCATTAGAAAGCTTTACATAATATCAAAGAGGTAGTCCTCTTTGATATTACCTATGTATAATGTGTAGGTATCCCACGTAGGACAACGTCCGGTAAGACTTGAAGCAGACCCAAACATGAATAGAATAGAATAGAATATTTAATTGCATTAAAACATGGTACAAAAATTACATGCATGTTTTTGATTAACATTATAAGCGTGCAAATTTTCGTGCATACATTAAATTTAATTAAATAAAACATTACATTTACAGTCACTTAAATTTTTTGTCAAAAAATTCATTCATGGTTGGGAAAAGCCTCGGAAGATAATGATTATGATGTATCCAACGTAAGTATTACAAATACAATTGCGAAATATCTGCATGGACAAACAGACCATGAACAGACAAATCTGGTTTAGGATATAAGATACTTTTATGTTGATAGTATTTTCCTATGGGATAATTCAACTAGCAAGTTTTAGCGAGATATATGAAATCTTAGGGCTAACACAAAATTATCAAAATTTACTCATCGGAAAAATCTAAACCACGGTTTTGTTTTATTTCTTCGTGTAGTCTAATGATTGTTATACCATCCTGCACTATGAGAAATAAGATATAATCACGAACAGCTTGATGCATGGGCTTCCTCTCAAGATTATCTATTCTATTCTATTTATAAGTAGGTAAACGAGAATGCAATAATAAATGAAAATAACGGAAGACATCAACTAACCAACAGCTGTTTTGTAGTTACGTACTTACGTCCCACACAGACATACCAACATTTATGTAGATAATAAAGGTAGTAAACTAATGTTTATTAATGACTGTAGGTCGTCTTTAACTAGATAATTGTATTGTTTGGCAATAATACGGTAGATACCACCTACATGACATTTTATTTATGATTTTTACTGGTTCATTAGTTACGTAGTGGTACACACGGCTACACATCAAGCTATACATTTCCAGTTTACGCTGAACTCGCACTGTACGGAAATCCTATATAATGCGAGACCAGCTTATACTGGAAATGTATAGCTTGATGTGTAGCCGTGTGTACCTACTTTTGTTTTCATTTTTGTAGGTTCAGAAATAGTCCAAAAAGAGTTCCCAAACTACTCCATGAGGGGGCAAAAGTGGACTGCGGGTTGTTCGCAAGAGATACCGCGGCCTCGACATGAAGGGCTAAGAAGGAACATGGGTGGTTTTTAGTCAGTAGAAGTCTGACACTCCCTTTCGCTCTGCCCAAGAGCGGGAGGGGTTATTTGATGATTATTCATCCGCCAAAAAAAAAAATTGGGTAAAAGAATGATGATAAAAACACATATAAAACAAGGGAACCAAGAAGTTGAAGTTTTTACTAGTTTACCCATTATTAGAATATGGATTTTACTCTTTATATAGGTAAAAGCGTTCGTTATTTGATGATTTTCCACCCACCATAAAAAAGGGGGGAAAAGTGGAATAATTTGAAATGCCATGGGGACTTTCTGGACATTTTTTACACCCGAGTCTAGTTTTCCCCACTGAGGGGGATTTTCTTAGGGGGGAAAAGTGAAATAAGCCAAAACTATAATATTTTTAATTAGGTTTCATTCTACTCCATGACAGTTGGCTGAGAGATTGGACTGTTATGCTGCGTGTCGCGGGTTCGATCCCCGCACGGGACAAATATTTGTATGGCCTACAGGTAGTTGTTTCGGGTCTGGGTATTTGTGTATGTGAGTTTAAATGTTTGTGAACGCACCCACGATACAGGAGAAATTCCTAGTGTGGGACAACGTTTTTTTAAGGAAGAAAGAAAGTTCCCAAAGTACTCCACGACATTTTAACCCTCAGCGACTGACGTGGTCGTCCAACAGACACCCCGAAATATTTTTATATTAGTCTTTTTTTGGGACTCACCAGAGAATGGGCAGCAGCGTTCTCTATGCCTTCGTAACAACCATACTGCGATCGCCAACCCGCCTGCCAAGCGTGGCGATTATGGCAACTCCGTCCCTTCTGGGGGAGGCCTATGTCCAGCAGTGGACGTCTTATGGCTAAAATGAAGGTGATGAATGTTTTTTTTTTGTTGGAGATGAGAAACAAGGATAGCAAAGTCTTACAAAGTATACTGTCATAATTTGTCAAAAAGAGCAACGGTGGCCCAGTAGTGAAACATGAACTGCACACTTAAAGTGGTCCTAAACTCTTGCAGAAATAACACTTTATCTTTTGACATAAATTATGTCAACAACACCATTGCCAGATCTATAAAACGGCAGTCCACCATAAAGTACAAACGATTAATATTTAAAACAGCTGACGAAATGCAAATGGCGGCGAGTTAGAGACGAGTTGTGACGTCAAAGTCATCGCTGTATTTAAACTCCAGGGTTTTGTTGTTTTATTTGTCTGATTAAGAGTAGAGGAAGACCAAAGAAACGAAGGTTGGACTGTGTAAATGCTGATATAGTTGGAAAGTAGGTGTCTGATGAAATAACATGTAGGTAATAGAGGAGTATCGAAGCTGAAGATATGCTGCGCCGACCCCAAATGACTTGGGATAAGGGCAAGAGAATGATGATGATAGCCTAAGGATCTGTTCCAGCATCTATGATTAAATTCCTATTAACTGCATTAGCAGATAATCTATCTTCTCCATATATATAAAATTCTCATGTCACAGTGTCAGTTGCCATACTCCTCGTAGAAATGGGCATAACGCTCCGGTGGATCATAAGACATTCAAGCAATGTTAGCGGACGTTCAAGAGGTTAATGTTTGGTCCCAAACCAACAAATAAACTATAGTAATTTATCGATTGAGTACCAAATAAAAAAGTAATTAAATGTCACCACGGCCTGTCATGCAGCCGTAGTGCTGGCCGTTTTGCACGGCACGCGAACTTAAACGACATCATCCGACTTGCTCTTCTCGCCATCGGCGTACCAGCTGTTTTAGAACCCAGGCTTGGCACGCGACAATGGCAAAAGACCGGACGGCATGTCTTTGTTTCCTTGGAAGATGGGTAGGCCTTTAGTGTGGGACGCAACATGTGTCGATACTCTTGCGCCATCACATCTTCCAAGTTCATCGTGCTGCGCAGGTGGTGCCGCTGCGACTGCAGAGAACCTCAAGCAGCGTAAATATAGAAACCTTTGTGGAAACTATATTTTCAAGCCGTTTGGGGTTGAAACTCTGGTTTGCCCGGCCGTGGGGTCCGAGTGCTCATAGCCTGTTTAAGGAAATTTCAAAACGCTTAGTTTACGCTTCTCATGACCCAAGGGCTGGCTTTTATCTTGGCCAGAGGCTAAGTGTTGCCATACAACGTGGCAATGCCGCTAGTCTTTTGGGCACATTACCGGCTGACAGCGTTGAGGAGTAGTTTTTTAATGCCTTTTTGATAGTTTCTTGTTAGTTTATTGAATAGTTTTTAATTAATGTACATAGTTAGTTTACTCTTATAATCATTAAATGTTAAAACAGATCTTAGAGATCACCTCCTATCTTTAAACAAGCAAAGGGATATGACAACAGACAAATGATTGAACCTAGCTATGAGTAGCAGTGATGACAAACGACAGCGAGGAAGCAAAGGATGTCCGGAGTACATCGTAATAGGACCAGCATTGTTAGACCGACGTGGAAGCTATTAGCCGACCGGACACAGTTGCATAGCTAGCATCAAGATTGACTATAAATGTTGAATGTCTACTGAAGCCAAGAAAGATCAGCTATGGCGCTGGTTTTGGAAAGATTTAAACAGAATTTATTGAAGTATTTGTAAATGGAATTACGTTTTTAGTTCATATTTGTGCACAAAATTTAACAAATGGTTGTGACAGGCAGGTATAATGTCAGCTAGGATTCTGCAAGTACAAAAAAAGTGCTAGAGACAAAATAATATACAAGGTGTAAATCAACCCATCACACACCCGTCAACCAAGCATTCTGTACATCCAACTAAGTACCCCCCTATGCAAAATATTTTGCTGGGAAACGACTTTTTTTTTTGGGTAAAAAATCACATTTTACGGTAAAACTCAATGTAGCACTGTTAAAACATTGTGCTAGTGGATGCTTTGAATAGTAAACGGATCATGGAGGTAATTTAAGTTATAACCTGACAAACTAGTATTTACAAAAACAGCTGTGAAAAATTTGGAACTTTGACCCCCAATATCTCCGTAACTTCCCAGGAGGTTCCCAGATATGGTCTAAAACAAAAAAGTGATCGCAGTGGTGGGGAGAACAAGTGCCCTTCGTTTGCGTTAAGGGTACTTTTACACCCTATATTTTTAGACCCTGGATGGTTACAAACTAGAATGTTTTTAAACTGAAAATGATATCATAGAAAATCTTTGAAACAATCCGCAAATCGCAAACAACATAACATCACGGCTGTAATACCAGTAGAGTTGGACAGAGTTGTACACCCACATTACTAGTTAAATTTAAGTCCCGTGTGACGGCTCTATTGCCATCAACCGGATAAAGACCCAGACTCTGTGGCTGCTACTGAGAAATTCTTAATTGAAAAAGCCCAAAAATACTTTGCCCGACCTGGGAATCGAACTCAGGAGCTCAAGCGCAGCAGTCGCTCATACGACCACTAGAGTCAATATATTCCTTCACCGTCAAAATGATACTAGACTGATTAATAGGGTAGTTAACAAAAAAATCTAATTAGTCCGTCAGATAGATTTCCAAAAAATATTGAACACGTATTTTTTCTTTTTTCACATAAACAAACAATGAAGACGATACAGTGCTTTGAAAACTCGTGTGATGTCATATTCTAAGACATTAGTATGACATTTTTTACCGGCAAATGACGTCACAACCTCCTACTAAAATCTTTGACGCGTTTTATGTTCGTCAATTTTTATTAATTTGATAAAAAAAATACGTATCCAATATTTTTCGATTATCTAACAGACGGACTAATTAAAATATTTTTTTAAGCCAGTAAACATCCCTATTTTACCGAACGAACACACAGACAGTTCATCCATTTCTATGATTAGATATGATATGAATAATTCAGTCTCCATTCCACCTAGTTTCACAGTTAGCGAGCGAACCAAAGTTACGATTCTGACGAAAATGGATAAAATTATTTTTCCAGGGATTTATTCTAGTAGGTAAGCAAATTATTCGTACAATTTGGAATTAAAATTCTCTGGAATTAAGTTCCCTTGTTGTTTAGGTTTTGTTGAGATTGGGATACTATTGTTTTGTTATAAATAAATAAAATAAAAAGCCTTTTTTTTTTTATCTCTGACACAATATCCTTACACTGCTTATCACTAGTCATCATCTGCCTAGCCTTTTCCCAACTATGTTAGGGTCGGCTTCCAGTCTAACCAGATGCAGCTGAATACCAGTATTTTACATGAAGCGACTGCCTATCTGACCTCCACAACCCAATTAATACTGGGTAATACGATACCCTTTGGTAAGACTGGTTGTCAGACTTTCAGGTTTACTGACTACCTGTAACGACTGCCAAAGATCTATATATGGCAGCCGGGACCAACAGCTTAACGTGCTTTCCGAGGCACGGAGGAAACTCGGTATGTCGGGCGGTCACCCATCCACAGACCGACCTAGGCAAGCACAGCTTTACCTAAAGATCGACCCGAGTGGCAGTTCTTATTAAGCCACGAGCTCCTCTGCTTATCACTAGTACTTATTGATATTAATGTTAGTTATGTTAGTCTTTACCTTATCCTAGTTAGTAGTTTTCGCAAGGGTTGGAGATGTAGTCCCATTACGGGTAAAGGCCTCCTCCATCTTTTTCCATTTTTCCCGGTTCTTGGCAAGCTTTAAACCAGTTTGAGCCAGCAGTCTGCGCTATTTCGTCAGCCCATCTTTTGAACGGTCGACCGACTTTTCTTTTGCCCGATGGTCGTGTCTATGTTGGATAGTCCATCTGTCATCACCTAAACGTGCAACATGCCCTACCCAACGCCATTTAAGTGCTAGCTAGTGCTTTTGTTAGGGATTTGTAAGCTTTGTCTGCTTGTTTTGTTATGGTAGCTAAATTACATGTACCTTGCGTCGGCCCTTGCGGGCCCCTTCCGTATTGCTGACATCTCTTTGTGCTGACATCTCTTTGTGCTGACATCACTTTGTGCTGACATCTCTTTTTGCTGACATCTCTTTGTGCTGACATCTCTTTGTGCTGACATCTCTTTGTGCTGACCTCTCTTTGTGCTGACATCTCTTTGTGCTGACATCTCTTTGTACTGACCTCTCTTTGGACGGGCATAGCCTGGGAACACCTTCGCTTAGTTAAATAACCTTGACATACACAAGTCTTTATGTGACTTCCTTAAACCTTACTGTTAGGTTCCTAACCAAACCTCACATTACCCTGAAACAATAACTTGTATCCTTTAAAATCATAAATCCCTATAACCCAGTAAATGACCGCGAACTCTGCCTACCCTCGTTATGTAATATCTAGCCAGTGGGCAGATTGGTCAGAGTGACTAATCGGCCTTCTCTAACAGGTGGTTAGCAGATGCATTGTTGTAATGTACCGACAGCATATTAAGTGGTACTCGTGTCCTGTTTTTCGTGGTAGGGTATTGTTATTTTGCATTTGGGAGTTAATTAATGTTGTTGTTGTTGGAGCTCGTGGCTTAATAATAACTGCCACTCGGGTCGATCTTTAGGTTAAGTCGCGCTTGCCAAGGTTGGTCTGTGGATGGGTGAACGCCCATTACATACCAAGTTTCCTCCGTGCCTCGGAAAGCACGTTAAGCTGTTGGTCCAGGCTACCATATATAGATCTTTGGCAGTCGTTACAGGTAGTCAGTGACCTGAAATTCTGACATCCAGTCTTACCAAAGAGTATCGTATTACCTAGCATTAACTGGGTTGTGGAGGTCAGATAGGCAGTCGCTTCATATAAAATACTTGTATTCAGCTGCATCTGGTTAGACTGGAAGCCGACCCTAACATAGTTGGGAAAAGGCTAGGCCGATGAATACTCTTTTAGTCACATGCGATTGTCCCTTCTCATAACATGTCCATTTGTAATTGCTGGTGACTATGGTTTCTTTCTTTAAGATTGTTTTATTAACTGTAGGTCCCTTTAAACTTTTCTGTAACTGGCGCAACTTGTAAACTTATAAAAAAGTAAAAAAAAATAAAGCTCGTATTTATGCTGGTGTCGTTTACCCTTCCGCCTTCGCCTTGCTCAATAAAAACCAAACTAAATATTCATCAATTAATTCAGGCCTTATTTGCTAACGCTCCACTAATCTCTTCGTTGCATATTCATGTAAAATGACCGAGCTATACGTACACACAGTGCTGTGTATATACACGCCATTGTTTTGATAAAGATCTGTCATTATCACTATTATTTCAAACCCTTTTATAAGAAAATGTGAAGAATTTACTGGTCTTCGTGTCGTCTCTGTAATATTTTCATAGCTACCGACCACATATTACATTAAGAGGAGAGAGGGACGTCTCTACCGTACAGAAAATATTTTAAAAAAAACTTGCCCTAGAGGCATTATTCGGAAAAGAAAAAATGTGAACACATTTGTATGGAGAAGTTTTTCTTTCCGAATAATGTCTCTCATTTGTATGGAGAATCACACCAACGTATTCCCTCTTATGATTTTTCTGGTTTATTCCCAAGGTTTCTCTGGATGTGTTTCTCTTAAGATTTTATTGTGTTGTCTTCTAGGTTCTCTGTCTTGATAATGAGTCTCCCTTTAGCAATAGCGTTAAAATCCAATTAATTAAAATTCTGATCAGACCACCTCTCCATAAGTATCACTGGGATTCCCTAATGACGTGAGAATCAAGACTACGAGAATATTATCCGTCATTATCCTATCAATATAATCTCTATGTGTATCCTTACCTGTATCTAGCATTGTTTTAAACCGCTTTGCTGTTGTTAATAATAAGGACATGTCGACACAGAGCGGTTGAACCACAGCAATGGCGGTTTGGAACGCTGCCACCTAAACGTTGTGTAAAATTGATACTTCGTTACTATTGATTTTCTTTTGTTCTTTGTCAATAGGAATGTTTTCTTCTTTCTTTTTTATCGTACTAATCAAAAAAACTCAGAATCAGATAGGGCGAGAACAGAGACTCTACTCCGTCCAAGGGTCTCTGACTTGGGTTAACGTGCTGTCGAGAACTATCTATCAGACATGCTGGTTTCCTCACCGAAGCAAGTGACAATTATACATTAAGCACATGCATCCCAAAAATCAGAGACCTTTTTTTTGGGGGGTGTTGGAAATCATCAAATAACCCCGCCCGCTCTGGGCAGAGCGGAATGAAACGAGGTGGGCGCCGCCGATCCCCGGTACGAAAACACGGTGGGGCTCCGCCCAAGCGAGGCAGACCTCCACGGTATGCTCCACCGTGTCCTCCGGTCGATCCTCACAATGGTGACATCCGGGCGTTTCCTCCCGCCTGATTCGGTGCAGGTACCTCCCGAAACAACAGTGTCCAGTGAGGACCTGCGTTGGACGAAAGGTGAGGGCGCCGTGGCGCCTCTCAAGCCACTCCTCAAAGAGGGGACTTACCGCTGGGTTCAATTTCTATGTTAGCCTTATGTCGCTAGATCTTGAGTTGTCAAAGCTAGTGTATTTAAGAAATGTATTAGTAGCCAGGACCTCCTAGTTCATCTCCAAGCCACGCATATGAGGGTTTCCAGCGTTTTCTAAGCTTTTTACGCGACCTTCCTTACAGAACAATAGCCTCTATAATCCCTAGAGTTCTGATTAAAACGGCCTTGCAGCGTCGCTAATCTGTGCACTACGGTACATACTGTTAGTTTATTATTTGTATGTATGTACTCGCAATTAGCTCTTTGTAGTTATGCCGCAGCTGTGTCGTTTGTTTTATTTCATGCTGCACCCATTAATGGGGCATATCGAAATATATAGTTAATTGCTATGTTTTTGCTTGGTAACGTTTTATTAGTTTATTTGCAATGCATGTCTTGTATTGGTAATTAAAAAATAGTGTTTTCAGCAATCTTCTTCTTCTTTTCGAATCGATAACTTATATTTTGTCCAACATGGACAGCTCTGTTGTTTGCATCATTTTCAACCGGAGAGGAGATGTGCCAAATTCGACCAATCACAAAAAGGACGAAAGACGAGATGTAAACTTTAACTAATGTGATTGGTCAATTTCCGCACATCTCCTCTCGTCTCCGCTCCTCTCCGCTTTAGTGGACACCGGGCCTGAAACTGTCCTACGGCACGGCAAATATCAACTATCATATTGGCATTTATTTTGGCATGCGGTGGTATGTTATGTAATACATTGTTACACTAACTTTAGATATTATTATATACTTACTTTAAATGTTATCAGTGTAAACAATAAATTGTTCATTGATCTCCGTGCTTGCTCTCCATGACTCGTATTTAAGGGCTAAAAATCTTCGGGGAAATAACTCCTCATGTACAGAAAAAAGACAACTACTCTACCCACGTGGTGGCCATCCTCAGCATACTTGCAGAACGTTCGAGAAACTCCTACAGAACAGCGTATCACAACCACAAGAAAAGAATGCCGTCAAGCAATGCTACCATTTTTTTTTGGCGGGTGGTTAATCATCAAATAATCCCTCCCGCTCTTGGGCAGAGCGAAAGGGAGTGTCAGACTTCTACTGACTAAACACCACCCATGTTCCTTATCTCTTGCGAACAACCCGCAGCCCCGACGGGAAGCAATGCTACCATAACATCATCATCATTCTCTTGCCCTTATCCCAATTCATTTGGGGTCGGCGCAGCATGTCTTCTTCTTCCATACTTCTCATAAGACACCTCCTTTCTTGCCATATCATCCTTTACACATTCCATCCATCATTTTTTTGGTCTTCACCATAACATTCCTTTACTAATACTATTTCATACCGGAGGCAATGACTGCACAGATGTTAGCTTGTCGTCGCGTGTTGAACTGGAGGGAGGTATATGAGACGTGTAGGTAGGTGTAGGCCTGTAAGTACTTACACAGGATCACAATCACCGTCTTTGTTTATGTTATCATACGGGCAGACGGCGGCCGGGGTTCACAACCTTTGGTGTGCGGATGATCTAGCTGTTTTAACAAATTAATAATTATGTTCCATACCATGATTGCTGAAGAGGAGCTCGTGGCTTAATAAGAACTGCCACTCGGATCGATCTTTAGGTTAAGCTGCGCTTGCCTAGGTTGGTCTGTGGATGGGTGACCGCCCATTACATACCGAGTTTCCTCCGTGCCTCGGAAAGCACGTTAAGCTGTTGGTCCCGGCTGCCATATATAGATCTTTGACAGTCGTTACAGGTAGTCAGTGACCTGAAAGCCTGACATTCAGTCTTCCAAAGAGTATCGTATTACCTAGTATTAACTGGGTTGTGGAGGTCAGATAGGCAGTCGCTCCATGTAAAATATTGGTATTCAGCTGAATCCGGTTAGACTGGAAGCCGACCCCAATATACATAGTTGTGAAAAAGGCTAGGCAGATGATGACCATGATTGCTGAAATGCTGACATTACTGTTCCAGATGACGAGAATCTCGTGAATGCTGAGAATGATATAAAATAAGATAAAAATTTGATTTAGTTGTTGTTTATTTGTTGCTTTGTGTTGTTTAGTTTTTTTTTTGGATATTTTTAAGATGCAAACAAACTCAATTTTCTTTCTTTCTTAGTTACAAGGTTGTCGACAAGTAGGTGGACTCTACAGTCATTGTACCGAAAGTCGTTACGGTTCAATAACCGTAACGAAAATAAAAAAAATAAACGAAAAAAGAGCGAAAATTTTTGCTATTAGTCCAATGACTAATAGCAAAAATTTTCGCTTAACACCTTACAAGGTTCTCATTGCGCGGCTTGATCAGGTTTTGATTCAGAAACCAGTCAGTGGAAACTGTACGCATAGTGAGGAGGTTCCTCTGTCAAGGGCCCTGACTCATACACGTAAAGATAAAGATACTAATTCTTTGTTCTGGAAATACTGGAAATCTTCTTACATTCGATATTTAACTAGAAGTAAGTTAAACACTAACAAGAAACTACAAAAAAGCATAAAAAAACTGCTCCCCAACGTTTCTCGTGACCCTTGGCTAGAGGCTAAGTGATGCCATACAACGTGGCTAACGGCACTCTTTTGGGCACACTGACAGCGTTGAGGAGCAGTTTTTTGATGCCTTTTTATAGTTACTAGAAGTTAGTTACATTCGAGATCAAAGGTCACCTTTTTCACAAGTTTATAATGTAATATGGCTTTAAATACCCCTACACTACTGAATTTATCTATCAGCACAATGAAGAAGATTATTGGTTAACCATTAGAAGACTCAAGGGCTCTAGCATAAGCAGCATAATCACCCCATAAAGTTCCCACTGTTGGGACACAGGCTTAATCTCGGTGAGAGGGAGAATAGAATTTACCACATTGGCCCAGTGCGGGTTGGTAGATGTCATGTCGTCGAAGTTTTTGGCTCAAGTATGACGGTTTCCTCACGATATTTCCACAGAGGTCTATCAGCAATAAAATTGCTTTTCTGTGACGGTTCACATGATCACTCCTGATAATGAAGCAGTTTCAACAACGACGTATTTATACTGAAAACGGGATATTTACCATGTTTACTTGTAAAAACGAACAAGAAAGAGGGTAGACCGATTTCACCATTTCAGCCACAAGACGTCCATTGCTAGACATAGGCCTCCCCCAGAAGGGAGGGGATTTGCCATAATCGCCACGCTTGGCAGGCGGGTTGGCGATCGCAGTATGGTTGTTACGAAGGCACAGAGAACGCTGCTGTCCATTCTCTGGTAAGTCCCTTAGTCGTCTCTTACGACACCCACGGGAAGATATGGGATGGTGCTATTCTTTACGTCCGACACCATACGGATCATGGTGCTTGTAACAGCGCCGAAATATCGGGAACTCGAAACAATAAGTAAACATGGTAAATATCCCGTTTTCAGTATAAATAATAGTGTTAGTGACCATGTCAGTTTAAAATTTTATATAACGACGTATTTCTCCAGACACCCAGTAATATTTGACTAATCCCACCGCCCCGTGCGCGACCCCTGCTCCTAATGTTTACACATCATCACAGATGGGGCGCACGTGTGCGTATCGCGTGCGCCGGCGCGTCGTGACGTCACACTCGGTCAATACACACAGGCGCGCGCTGCGGCGCAAGCTCAGCTAGGCGGCTGTTGGGGTTATACAAAGAGTTTTGTAGTAGTTCAAAGAGTTTGTTTCATTTATGAATAGCTGGAGCTGGAATGTTGTCTATGTTCATATTATTATGTTGAGACAGTGAAGACGATGTTTGATACATAACTTGAACTTACTAAGTAGCGCAGTATCTAATCTTTTGTATGCTGTGGATATTACGATGTTGATTGCATGATTGTTAACTTTAAGTTAAATGTTCGTATTCGTAATTTTAATTTGACTTTTGTATTTTAATTTGTATCTCAGTAACGACAAAACATAGCAAGAACTTTCACTACTCATCCTGAATACCTATGTTATTACTTTTATTTACTTTTGACGATATAATGCTTTAGACAAACCTTAGATCAACATGTCAGCAAGTAAAAATATTAACGGTGCAAAATACGAGTATTCTCTTCGCCAGCTACGTCGTATTATGACTTCCATTTGATCGAGATTTCCTCTATCGTAAAAGAGTATATATCGGAAAAGATTCGATAGAAACTTCACACGCTGAAAAGTCTGAACGCAGTGACCCGATTCTGAAGAAAACAATAAAAACGAAGATGCTTTTATGTGAGCATGTTTTATACTACACGATAAGTAGAATTGTGCACAAAGATGCTATTATTTGCCCGTCGGGGCTGTGGGTTGTTCGCAAGAGATACCGCGGCCTCGACATGAAGGGCTAAGAAGGAACATGGGTGGTTTTTAGTCAGTAGAAATCTGACACTCCCTTTCGCTCTGCCCAAGAGGGGAGGGGTTATTTGATGATTTTCCACCCGAAAAAAAAAAAAAAAGATGCTATTATTTCGTCGTCTGCTTCGTTGGGATAGTGGTCACAAGCGCGACTACTGAGCATGAGGTCCTAGGTTTGATTCCTGGGTTGAGCAAAGTGTTATTGGCAGTCACGAAGTCTGGATTTGTGCCCGGTTGATGGTGATTGGCTCGCCCCCTATCACATGGAACTTAAACAATTATTTGACGAAATGCGTTAACCTCTGCCTAACCCTTCAGGTATTACCGGCGTGATGTTATGTTATTTTTTACTGAGTATTTCGCACTTCCTCAAAAACCTGTGACAAGACAGAAATAACAGTTTTGTGATAATATTATGAAAATTACATTTTTAAGTTTTGCTAACGATGTCTTCAGTAAAAAAATTTCAAACTGTGTAAAATACTTTTTCTTTCTTTCTATAAGTGTCCGATGTCCGCTGTCCGCGACTGTTTCGCCGAACTTTTATAGTAAACACAATGAGATGAATCCACTTGAAGTAATGATGTAATGCGACATTCAGTTGTTAAAGAGACATTGATGAAAGATATTGCCGTCAATAAACAAATGCCAGTCATTTAGCGCTATGACACTCACAATATGAGAGAAACTACTAAGATTTATTAGAATATCTGGTGACCTTACCGACCCCGTTCTGTCTACTGATGTGTAAATATTATGTTGTCCAAACATCAAGATTTCACCGAGACTGTAGGAGGACTCATCACCATCTGCCTAGCCTTTTCCCAACTATGTTGGGGTCGGCTCCCAGTCTAACCGGATTCAGCTGAATACTAGTATTTTTTCATAGAACGACTGCCTATCTCACCAACATCCAGGAGGACCAACACCCATATTTATAATGCCGACTCAAGACAACAGGGAGACATCGATATGTATACGTTGCCTCATAAACCAGCCATCCTTGTCAAACCCACAGTTGCACTCTACTTTAATCAATGCTAAAGATGTCATAATTATGTTACTTTAATCAATGTTAAAGATGTAAATATCATTTTATGTATGTAAACTGTAGTTGTCAATTATTTAATGTGGCAGAATACAGGCAAGTCAAGTTCAACTCAAGTTCGGTCCCCGACTAACGATACCAGTAAGAGCTTCGAACAAATTCGAAGTTATCGAGAAACAGTGAGGTCAAGGACGTGAAAAAGATGCGGTAGTGTTGGACACGGCACGTATTGAGTTCTCTCAGAGGAGGTTCCTCTCTTTGAACCCTAACAGCGCTGTTAGAATGAGTTTTGCCACCCCACAGGAATTTTATATTTGTATGAATGGCTATTAGGGTAGGGAGAGATCAAAGAAAAGTTTTTGGATTGTGTGAAAGATGATATCGACGCTAGAAAGGCAAATTGTATTAACGACCATTGCATAAATTGTTCAATAAATTGATTTGAAGTTCTACTTTTCACAAAAAAAATCATAGTAAATTAACTACTGGAGTATTCTTGTTGAAACTCAGAATAGTTATTATTTAATATGTTTATTATTTAATTGCTAAGTCAAAAAAAATATACATGAACTTTTTCACATATTTTTAGGAGATAATACAAGGTTGTGAATAATCTTGGTTAGGTAAAATTGACTGAAGTCACAATTCCAACATTAGAGGTCCTGTAAAAAATGTTTTAACGATCGAATAGCTGCATACAACCTACAACTAAAGTATCTTACGTTCTATTCGATGAACTTTAATATTCCAATAAAATGTTTTAACAGGCCGAATTATTCAACCGCAGAAAACCAAAACATCTAATCTCACTTATTAAACTTAATTCCATCTAGGATCAAGGTATTATATCCCCGGCGGCGACCTCTCGCGTTGTCAATTATTTAATGTGGCAGAATACAGGCAATAAGTCAAGTTCAACTCAAGTTCGGTCCCCGACTAACGATACCAGTAAGAGCTTCGAGCAAATTCGAAGTTATCGAGAAACAGTGAGGTCAAGGACGTGAAAAAGATGCGGTAGTGTTGGACACGGCACGTATTGAGTTCTCTCAGAGGAGGTTCCTCTCTTTGAACCCTAACAGCGCTGTTAGAATGAGTTTTGCCACCCCACAGGAATTTTATATTTGTATGAATGGCTATTAGGGTAGGGAGAGATCAAAGAAAAGTTTTTGGATTGTGTGAAAGATGATATTATGGCCAGTAAGGGTGTGAGTGTTGAGATGACGACTGAAGGAAGAAAGAGACATGCTGCAGTTAACCTTAATAAATTATAAATGGTGTAAAAGTACCCTTAACGCAAACGAACGGCACTTGTTCTCCCCACCACTGCGATAATTTTTTTGTTCTAGACCATAACTGGGAACCCCCTAGTTGCGGAGATATTGGAGGTCAAAGTTCGAAATTTTTCACAGCTGTTTTTGTAAATACTAGTTTTTCATTTGATAACTTTACTTAAATTAGCTCCATGACTCGTTTACCATTCAAAGCATCCACTATCACGATGTTTTAAGAGTGCTACATTGATTTTTAGCGTAAAAAATGTTTTTTGACCCAAAAAAAAAAGTCGTTTCCCAGCAAAAATTTTTGCGTAGGGGTACTTAGCTTGATGTAGTGTACAGAATGCTTGGTTGGCGGCTGTGGGATGGGTTTATTTACACCCTGTATTACATACAAATACATATTATTTTCCATCATGTATTTGCATAACACACAGGTTCAGGGCATGTTAGAAAAAAGTAGTTAAAAAACTAAAAAAGCCAACTGAAAAAACTGCAAAGCGAAAAACAAGCACATTTTAAATTAAACAAAACTTGGAAGCAGGCGGTGCCCATTTGAATATTTTATAATCAAACACAATACAGGGTGTAAACGAACCCTTCACGCATCCGTCAACCAAGCATTCTGTACATCAAACTAAGTACCCCTACGCAAAAATTTTTGCTGGGAAATTACTTTTTTTTTTTGGGTCAAAAATCACAATTTACGGTAAAACTCAAAGTAGCACTCTTAAAACATTGTGCTAGTGGATGCTTTGAATAGTAAATGGGTCATGGAGGTAATTTAAGTAAAGTTAAAACCTGAAATACTAGTATTTACAAAAACAGCTGTGAAAAATTTGGAACTTTGACCCCCAATATCTCCGTAACTAGGAGGTTCCCAGGTATGGTCTAGAACAAAAAAATGATCGCAGTGGTGGGGAGAACAAATGCCCTTCGTTTGCGTTAAGGGTACTTTTACACCCTATATATAATATAATTAACTACTTTTTATTCCCAGCTGTTTGTGTTTAGTTCACGTAAGTACTTGAATTAACTTTTTCATGCGATTTGTAATTTTGAATTTCTTTTAAATATTATAAGTTGTATATATTTTTGCAATCTCCTTTTAAAACCATTAATTTTGATAACCGCAATTTTTCGTTGTGTTTTTAAAGTTCCGTATCTAACTTTGTTTACTACGCTTAGGTACAAGGATAACTAAGTCTAGTTTTTTCTGAACTAAAATAGCATAGTAGTTTGATATTGATTCTTCTCAAAACAGACACTTTCCACGAGGTCGCTTCTACACGGATTTTACTTCTACCTGATAGATGTACCATGTCCTCAATAATGTCGTACAATAAACATGATGGACAATAAAAGCAAAGAGCCATAGACACACCTCCAGTGTTGCTACAAACGAAATTATATCACTAAACGCTTTGTATACTGCGCTGTATGGAGTGCTAGGGGAGTGGCTTCCGGTATCGACTAACCGATTTAGTATTCGATAACTTTTGAAAGTTACCTGTTATTACTTAAAAACAAATAATTACTAAACTTGTGGTATAAAAAAAAGTGGTGGTAAGTAGTGTTTGCAGCTTGTAATTAATTTACAAAACATACCCATACAAAAACTATGAATAATTTATTTTAACTGTTCTTCTGATCAATCAATAAAATTCAAATGTAATAACTAATTCAATATCTAGACAAAATACTTATGTCAGTAACAAAGGTTTTAAGACTACGTTTGTACGATCATACACTAAAATTTAAAAAAAAACAAAATTTAAAAACTTTCTAGGTAGATACGTTGAGTTGACGAAATATTTGCACAGTGACTATTTGCTATCCTCATTTGGAAAGTGAAATCCAATTCGGAATTAAAGTCGCTTTTGTACAGACGCTTGAAATCTTTGTGTGCTGGCGTATATACAAACTATCTTTTTCAGATGATTTTGTAAACCTATGCAGTCTACAACTACGAACAAAAACCAATAACTATTTCATAACAACAAACATGATAATTACAGCGACCACTTTTGAAGTATTACAAATTTTAATTAATCCAAGAACCAAACCAATTTTCATCAATAAGACGTAATTCTCTACCGAGCATTCTCCTTAAAATTACGGAAACAAAAAGTCTTACTTAACACTAACTAAACTTCAACACAACCCTGACTCCAAACCAAAACTCTTCAACAATCGACTGGAACTTTGCCCACCCCTACAGCGAGTGTAAGATGAGTTTTTGAATCACCCCATTACATACGATGGGTCGCATTCCTAGAGGGGGGGGGGGGGGGGAAATCAATTACAGGGGGTGTCGGGAGGGGCGGGGGTGTTGGCAAGACGCATGTAGGTTACGACTTACGTACCAACATAGATTTCCTTCAATATTTTTCAAGAACTGCTGTCAACAAGAGTTGGGGTGGTTTTGAAAAATTGGAGTGGTGTTGTAGTGCTTTTATTTCACGAACATTGCACTTGTAGGATTTACGTATAATATTTTTGATGTCATGTTCATAATACAAGACTGAATGTGAAGAAAGGCGCCGTCGCTATCTCTCTTGGCAGAAAGATTGCATTCTGCTGTTTTGCTCTTAAAATTTTGACAGGGGAGTTTTATCCTAACCTCTTATACTCCACATCTTTAATTTTCAAAAGTTAGAATTTATAAAAAGACATTCAATACATAAAAGAGATAACCCAAATAAAGACTTAATTTCACGTTTGTGAAATTAACTCTCTAAAGGACTGTATTCTCTCTATACCTATGTAAATATCGAAATGGGCCTGAATCCTGTTTTCAAGGGATCCGATCTTGCTGCTGGTTGTTCGCAAGGCTGCGAGTTGTTCGCAAGAGATACCTATAATATAAAGGGCTAAGAAGGAACATGGGCGTTTTTAGTCAGAAGAAGTCTGACACTCCCTTTCGCTCTGCCCAAGAGCGGAAGGGGTTATTTGATGATTTAAAAAAGAAAAGGGATCCGATCTTGAGCATAAGGTTGATGGTTCGAACCTAGGAACTACTTCATTGTGAAACCAAACGTACCTTGTGACTAATCCTCGTAACTTCTATTTCTAGGAAGAGGTATTTACTTTCCAGTAGGACAATCACAGGACGATATCAAAATCAAAATATTTTATTTCACATGGCGTACCTACACGAGAAAAATGCACGCCTAGTTTTGATCGTTTCCTATGCAGAATAACCGGCGAGAAGCTCCAAATATAACGCACACAACATGTAATAATTTCGATGTGAGCAAGCAAGCCGTCCCCATTGACAGCAGAACGGATCGATGGCGAGCGAGACTGCAGGCCGCGTTGAGCGGGGCCCGGTAGAACAATACATGTCGATAGTTTTGATGTATTTGCGATAGACGTGGGTACGGCTGCGATACAACTTGCAAATGAATCGTAAATTATGAGTGATTGTGTTAGGATGAAGTTGTGAATTTGTAGGTGAATAATTTGAAAAAAAGGAAGTCGTTTATTTTGATATTATTATGGTCACGTAATGAGGCGGTATGAAACGCATGTGACTCAAAATGTGATTTATATTTATGTTGGTGGATAAAGAGGGAGAGGATAGCCAAAGAAAAAATGGATGAATTTAAAATTGCATTTTAACTTTGACTATGACTTACACCATAATATTATTAGTTCGGATATTCAAACTAATTATAATAATATGAAGATAGTTTGGATGGTATTTACCTGAGTTTAAATCTTCTTCCTGTCCCATTCTGTATAAGGTAGCAGACACACACACAACACATATACACACACACACAACACATATACACACACACATATTTCACACATTCACACACACACACACAACACACACACAATCCATCCGTCGTTTCCTTGGTCATCCTCTTCCTCTCTCTCTCTCTCAATCCATCAATATTTATATTCATCACTGTTTCAGTCACATGCGGTTCATCTCTCATCATCACAATACATGTCCAAACCACGACAGTCCCTTTCAACTTTTCTTTAACTGGTGCATCTTTTGAACATCCTCTAATTCAAATACACTCGTTCCTCTAAATAAATCTTTGAGACCCAAGCTTCTCATAATACATACACCTTTCATAACAGCGAATCGATTTCGTTTCCCTTCTATATAATTATTAATATGTCCCCTATTCATAAATTGTAGGTAGGTAGGTCTGTCACTAACCGAAGGGTAACTTTGGGAGTCCGACAGACGAGTCAATTATTCACGAACCCTGATCGATTGAGTGGAGTCTTGATTTACAAGGACATATTGTCATTGTAATAAGTCCGTAAGTCGACTTTTCTAAATGTTACGAGGTATCAGTGGTTCCATGTTACATAAACATAACATCACGCCTGTAATCCCCGAAAGGTTTGGCAGAGATGTACCTACTAAATAGCACACACATTTCGCCAGTTATGTTTAAGCCCCGTAGGGGGCCAGCCCATTATCATCAACCAAGCCCAATTCCAGACTCCGACTCGGAAACCGAACCCAGAACCTCGTAATCAGCAGTCACGCTTGCTATGACTAGACCAACGAGGCAGTTTCTTATAGACTGCGTCATAAACAGAGTCTGACGTAGATACCTAAGAGAGACTCAGTCTTGTAACTAAACCCTAGACCAGGGATGGCAAACCTTTATGGATCAACGTGCCATTTTTTCTAAAGCAATGTTTATTGAGACCTTGCACGTGCCGTCCAATAATATTGGTTAGTCATTATTGGCAGGTAATAATAAAATTAAAATAAATATTTTCAACTAAAAACTCTTTATTTACTACTAAAAAGAAAAAACTAGACCTATATGGCATCGTAATAAATGTTTCAATTCTACGTGTAATTCAAATTAAAGTAACATTAATGTAACTTCTGTTGTCGCTGATTAGATGATATCAAATCAAATCAAATCAAATCAAAATATTTTATTTGCTAGAATAGGTATGGTACATAAGATGTTACAGTAGATTTGTTTCGGCATATCCTGCCATAACCTGGCGTGCAAATGTCTTAAAATAGAAGCAAAGTCGATTAATCCAGCATGCAATTTACAGGTTCTATTGACTTGTCATCTAGGTATTCTTTAACAGTGTAATATCTTTTACTTAATAACAGTTTGAAAAGTATTTTTTTAAACATAATTGTAACATAATGATGATAATAAGTAACATAATTGTAAAAGGATCATAAGAGGTTACTTCTAGTAGATTGCATGTTGAACTGGACTCATCTACCAAACGGCTCCTAATCGAATCTTTTATGTTATTCATCTCTGAAAATAATTACTCGTAGGAAAAGGGAGGATCCTCCGACCAGACGGGCAGTTAGCCCACCAGACACAACACCCGTCTGGTCGGAGGAGCCTCCCTTTTCTACGGGGATGAGTAACTTTACACCCTGTTCCTCATACCCCCCCCCCCCAAAGGTGATATGTTTAAAAATTCGGTGGTGTGCCTAAAATATTGTGGAACGTGCCATTAATAGCACGCGTGCCAAAGGTTCGCCATCCCTGCCCAAGACCACCACCTGGCTAACCTTTTCCTAACTATGTTAGGATCAGCTTAAAGTGTAACTGGATGCAGCTGGAAATCATTATTCTACATGTAGCGACAGACTTATCTGAGCTCCACGACTCAGTTAGTACTGGGTAACACGATACTCCTTGGTATGGCTGGTTATCAGAGTTTTGGGTACCTGTAACGTCTGTCAAAGATCTCCAATTGACCGCAAGGACCGAAGACTTCCACCGTAGACGCGGGCCTGTGGACGGTGAGTGATGGGTAAGCTCGCCGTCCGTCCGTCTTATGACGACGACAGGCCGTGTCGACGGGGCGTTCGTGTTCCACGCGCGCCTCAAAGAGATGTCAGCAACATGGAAGGGGCCCGCAAGGGCCGACGCCTGTCGAGGCTGCGGGTTGTCCGCAAGGGATACCGCGGCCTCGACATGAAGGGCGAAGAAGGAACATGGGTGGTTTTTAGTCAGTAGAAGTCTGGCACTCCCTTTCGCTCTGCCCAAGAGCGGGAGGGGTTATTTGATGATTTCCTACCGCCCAAAAAAAAAAAAAAAAGGACCGAAGACTTAACGTGCTTTCCATAGTGTGGAGAAAACTCGGTGTGTAATCGTGACCACCCATCCACAGACGAACCTAGGCCAGCACGGCTTAATTTGAAGTTCGAATCAAGTGGCTGTCATTATTTAGCCACAAATTCCTGGACAGTACTCTGTCATCATCATCATCTATAATGTTCCCACTGCAGATACTCAGACCTCCTCTCTAGGATAGGGCTGGGCTATAATCATCGCGAGCCCATTACGGGTTGGTAGATGTCACATATCTTTGAATTTTTTGGTTCTAAGACATGCCGGCCGGTATCCTCACAATGTTTTCCTTCACAGTTACACAGTTACTCTGGCTAAATAAATAACAAAGACCCTGAAAAACCTTATTTTAAGCCTAAGAAGTCTGAATTTAATAACATCACGAAGTTCTAAGAATGCCTTAATACGAAGTAGATATGCAAGCGGCGCCGGGTGTCACAATAAACAATATGAATGGTGGGTACGTGCCACTCGTAATGAAGACGCCGTAAATCTGCCAGCACCCGCCAGACGGGGCGTGATGATATCAGAAGTGTATGAAATAAATATTTAGGAGGCTAATGAGGTGTATTTTTTGTCCTAGTTTATTTTCGTTCGTGAGGTCTACAGATGAAAGATTTGAAACATTTTAGATGTTATGCAGTCTTAATAACACCATAACACAACAATTATTACTACGCTACTCCCAAAACGGTGAAGGAAAACATCGTATAGAAACAGGCATGTCTTAGAACCAAAAAATTCGAAGACATAATGTGACATCTGCCAACCCGCACTGGGCCCGCGTGGTGGATTGTAGCCCATCCCTCTTCTAGAGAGGAGGCCTGAGTCCCTGCAGTGGGAACATTATAGGGTGATAATGATGATGATGAAAACAATTATTTGTTTTCAGGCAACTTTGGCCTCACCTTACTGGCTAATAACTGATGAATTTGTTGAAGAACCAATAAATAGGGTGAGAACTGACCATGACCTTGCAAATTCATTTAGTTGTTGGATCCAATACAGTTAAATTGTTTCTGTAGGAGTTCGTTGAGCTTCATTGTCTCAGCAATTTTCTGGTGGTCGTCACTGTTAACTCTGGGTTTCAGGAGTTGCAGTATAAAGAAAGAACTCGACCTTGGAAGTAGGGAAAATTACTTTAATTTTGTAGCGTAAGAAGCTACACATTTTCGATCAACGCTTTTCTATCACCTAGCTAGCTAATAGGAAGTTGCTATTTTCACTTTACAGTTTTAGTATTGAACAACTACGTAACTCCGCTTCATTACTTACTAAACATAATCGAACTACACCAAGACTATAAACCCAGACATTAATATTATAGTTGTATAACTGCGCGCCATGTTGTGACGTCAGCGTCAGACTGACGTCACCGTTGGCTAACTGCGTTTATGGCAACATAATCAAATGTACGAGGGAGGGCAGTGGCATCGTGTTAACTAGTAAGTTGGTTAAACTATGATTAGGGTTTGGATTAAGGGCCTGATGAAATTAGTGTAAGGATCTTCAAACTTAGCAGAAATTGTTTCAACACTTCATTAGTTTAAATACTAGGAAGTTGTGAAGGGCAGGTATGTTGGGAGAAAATGTTATTTTGAGTGATCAAGTACACCACAAACTAAATAATTATTCCTTCTCTGTTTACATTCGGTTAAACATAATTGTCACAACAAGGCGAATTTAACATTAATATTATAGTTGTATAACAGCGCGCCATGTTGTGACGTCAGCGTCAGACTGACGTCACCGTTGGCTAACTGCGTTTATAGCGACATAATCAAATGTACATAGGCGGGCAGTGGCATCGGGTTAGCTGGAGTTAAAATAGTGTTAAACTAAGATTTAGTTGAGGGCCTGATGAAATTAGTGTAAGGTCCTTCTAACTTAACGGAAAATGTTTCGAGATATCGTTCAGCTAAAATACTAGGAGGTTGTCAAGGGCGGGCATTATTATTAATATTATTTTGAGTGTTCAAGTACAACATAAATTAAATAACTATTTTTTGAGCCTTAACATTCAGTTAAACATAATTGTCACAACAAGGCGAACATGACATTAATATTGTAGTTGTATAACAGCGCGCCATGCTGTGACGTCAGCGTCAGGGTGACGTCACCGAATGTTAACTGTGATTATAGCAACATAATCGAATGTACGGGGAGGGATAGTGGCATCGTGTTAACTGGAGTTAAAATAGTATTTCAAACTAAGATTAGGATTTTTGCGATTATAGAAATTCAGATAAAATCCCTGATTATCGTGTTAACTGTAGTTTAAAATAATGCAGTTAGGTTTTAGATTTGGGAAGGTCGTAAAAGACCTTTTGAGACCGTTTTTGTTTTCGGAAAATCTATGATCTGTAAACCCGATTCTCCAGTCCTTGGCATTTTCACGAATAGGCCAGGATCAACATATCAGGTGCCAAGCTAGGACCAACAACCAACAAGATTGGTAAGATGTAACAATCCTTAGCATTGGGAGAGTGAGAATTAAGAAGATAAATCTGCACTCAAATGAGGTAACGTAAGTACTTTGGCCTTTTATTCTTTAGACATACACTAATAAAAGGGTCTTTTGACTCTTGTCGGGGCTGCGGGTTGTTCGCAAGAGATACCGCAGCCACGACATAAAGGGTTAAGAAGGAACATGGGTGGTTTTTAGTCAGTAGAAGTCTGACACTCCCTAATTTCCCACCCCCCAAAAAAAAAGGGGTCTTTTGACACGGTCACAAGCTTTAGGATACCATAATTATACAATTTATATCTTTACAAACGATTCAAAAAGGGAAGTAATATTTTTAATAATTTCATGCAAATGAAGGTCGCGGGCAGCAGCGAAGCATTACTAAAATATTCGCCATGTTCACCTAAATCTAGATCAGGCCAGTAGTTTCTGAACTTAAAAGAGAGTATTTATTTTTCAAACATAGATAACACTTGGTTAAACAGAATGTACGTAGGTACGTATTGACAAGTCACGCAACAAACAGAAAAATTGAGGATACGTCACTATGTCCATATCAATGACATTTCTTTTTAAGGAATGACTTGCTTTTAAAGTTTCATTCGATAATCAGTTTGTAAAATAATAATTTTATTTGATACTGTCTATTTTAGTACATAATGGAGTTTCTTGTCCTTCTTCTCCGTAGAGATCTACGCTAGGGAATGGGCAACTACAGTACAGTCAGTTACTATGCCTTGTTACTGGGACTGTAGCTTCTTAGTAATTTGTATTTGTTTCGACCATTCAAAAGTGCCTTTAACTGGCCTACTAATATAGTTATTTTAATCTCTATTTAATTTCATAATTTTCAATTTTCCGAATCAGACAGAAAAAAAATTGGTGCCTCTAAACTTGGCAAATATTGAAACAACAACAAAACAGTTACATAATCGAAGTACCTTCCAAAGACGAAAAATAAATCTTCCATTTTCCTCCAAATATCCATAAATTTTTAATTTTTTCTCCATTTTCCCAAAAAACTACATTTTCGCAAAAGTTCACCGCAATGGTGCAACCGTCCTCACCCTAAGGAAACACACATCTGATTCTGTGTGTGCACTGTGTGTCACCCCTTCATATACAAACACGGCTCTTTGCGTATGTGTGCGTGTGTCTATTGAGCGAGTGTGCATGTGTGTCTGTAGTATATTTGTGTGGTGAGCAATGCCGCGGGAAATGCTCAAATTGAAACGGGATTAGTTTTAACTGGGTTTTGCTGCAGGCTTCGGGTGCAATTTCCATTTAAGAGTTACGTCTTCTGCTCTTGGTGTATTGATTGTTTAAGAAACATTTTGTGCCAAAGTTGATGTTATTGATGTTCTAAATTGTTTTGTGTCAGAGTTGATCATGACGCTTCTAAAAGAGTACACACTTTACATAGCTTCACACCTGTAATCCCCAAAGAGTTAAGCAGAGATGTACCTAATAATACACCCACGTGATTTCACCAGTTATGTTTCAAAGTCAAAGTCAAAACATTTATTGCGAACCAAGTGTACATTGTGGTGTTAGGTATATTTTGGTAAGAACTTATAACTTAGCAGCCTTTTACAAGCATTGCCATCTATTTATTCGCCTGTGCTTATCATCCTAATTTACTGAGTTATTTATTTTTTTATGTAGTACAATTAAATAAGTTCCCAGTCCCATGTAATAGGGGCGAGCCAGAGCTTTCGGAATATTAAGCCGTTTGTACAGGGCTGGAGCGGCACCTAAAACTCTAATGATGAAGTTGAATGTGGTTTATTCTTCACTATGTTACACATGTGTTGGTGATGATTAAAGTGTTACTTCGTTTGTCCATCAATAATTTCTCAGTAGCAGAATCTAGAACTGTGCCCGGTTGATGGCAATACGCTCGCCCTTAACTACATAACTGATAAAATGTGGGTATGTATACTATTTAGGTACACCTCTGCCATACTCTTTGAAGATTACAGTCGTCATGATTATGTTGTCATGCGGCATCTAAATGAAATATAATCTAAATATTGCTCAGTCATCGATCAATCTAATTCTAGATGCTTATCATAATTAATTCCTGTCATATCGGTAGTTCGAATATACGTATTTGTGATTGATTTATGTTCCACTAGCTTAGGCCTCATTTACGGACACCCGGGGCGTCGCGCGGCGCGTTGTGCATTTTTAATTCAAACACATGGCGTTGTATGAAAACGTTAACGATTTCAAACGTCAATTTTACGAGAAGTGATTTTTCGCTCATTAGCTTAAAATGCAGCGTTCGTTCGTTAGACCAGGGTAGAAGCCTTTAAAAATAATAAAAAGTGAAAAAAAATAATAGTAGGATGAAACCCATTAGAAAAGGAGGGGAATATTATAAAAATGAAAGGAAAAATAATTTACGGGCGATCTGAGGTGAAGGGGATGGGGGTGAGTTTTTAAGGGTAAAAAACGGTTTTTCACGATTTCTGGCAAAACTAAAAGTCCTATCGAAAAAAGTCAAATGGCAAAGTTGTAGGTAATAAAAAGATCTAAAACTTTTGTATTTACACTTTTTTCACATAACCTCAAAATTAATGTGAAAAATTAAAAAAACCAAGTTTTTGGTTTATTATTTTTATCTTTTACAATTTTTTTTTTTTTTTAACGAAATTTGGTGAAAACTTACCTTTTTATGTCCCAAATACGCTGTAATTTATTTGATTACAAATATTTATTTTTTCACCTTATTTTGAATTAATATCGAAAAAACACCCTGATTTTCAATCGAAAATTCACCCGTCAAAATATCAGCTTTTTTCAAAAAGTTGGTATGGTTTCTGTTCGTTGAAATCTCTACTTTCCGATGGTGAAAAAAAAAATGTTACTACAGTAAATCTTCTCAGAAAATACAAAAAATCGAAAAAACCTTGAATTCGAAATTTTTTTTTAATTATTATAAATAATTTTGAGCTATTTATTAAAATTTACACTTTAATTACTCGAAAAACGTTACATTACATGTGACATTGATAACAAAAAAATTGCAAATAAAAATATACTACTATTATTAACAAACAAATAAGTTAATAAAATTAATATTTAATAAGACATCTACAATATTTGGAGAAAGTTGTCGAATCTTCTTTAAATTATATGCGTAGATGCCTATTTATAACTATTTTAAACTTATACCATTGTAGCCCATCAAAAGGTATTTCATGGAGAAGTGGGGAAGGGGCTAGGCGGGTCTGGGTCTTACTACATACATACCTACTATTATATACTATATATTTCGTAGCAGCTGTTACAACCGTTAGCCTAACCAGTATTCGAAATACAGTACAGTATACAACATCGTTTATAAAAATACACGTGCACGCTGAGTTTCTTGAAGATACTGGCAAGTTTACTTAAAAAGTAGTATATTTTTTTTTGCAATTTTTTTGTTATCAATGTCACATGTAATCTAACGTTTTTCGAGTAATTAAAGTGTAAATTTTAATAAATAGCTCAAAATTATTTATGATAATTAAAAAAAAATTATCGAATTCAAGTTTTTTTCGAATTTTTGCATTTTCTGAGAAGATTTACTGTAGTAACATATTTTTTTTTTATACCATCGGAAAGTAGAGATTTCAACGAACAGAAACCATACCAATTTTTTGAAAAAAGCTGATATTTTGACGGGTGAATTTTCGATTGAAAATTAGGGTGTTTTTTCGATATTAATTCAAAATAAGGTGAAAAAATAAATATGTTTAATCAAATAAATTACAGCGTATTTGGGACATAAAAAGGTAAGTTTTCACCAAATTTCGTTAAAAAAAAAAAATTGTAAAAGATAAAAATAAAAAACCATAAACTTTTTTTTTTGGGGGGGTTGGGAAATCATCAAATAACCCCTTCCCGCTCTGGGCAGAGCGAAAGGAAGTGTCAGACTTCTACTGGCTAAAAACCACCCATGTTCCTTCTTAGCCCTTGCGCCGAGGCCGCGGTATCTCTTTCGAACAACCCGCAGCCCCGACGGGACGAAATATAGGTCTTAGTTAAAGATAGGAATTTTGAACGATTGGAAATTTAAAAAAACTTGATTTTTGGTTTGGGAAACAGCTTTTTTTAAACCACTTTGCCTTTTGGGCCTCTGACTTTCTTTATCGACTGCCATAGATCTACAATTGACAACCGGGAGCAATGATTGCCCTTGCTT